>OY796873.1:0-2400000 GCA_963680765.1 Agrochola lychnidis
AACCTAACTCTAACCTAACCTAACCTAACTTAACCTAACCTAACCTAACCTAACTAACCTAACCTAACCTAACCTAACCTAAACCTAACCTAACCTAACCTAACCTAACCTAACCTAACCTAACCTAACCTAACCTAACCTAACCTAACCTACCTAACCTAACCTAACCTAACCTAACCTACCTAACCTAACCTAACCTAACCTAACCTACCTAACCTAACCTAACCTAACCTAACTAACCTAACCTAACCTACTACCTAACCTAACCTAACCTAACCTAACCTAACCTAACCTAACCTAACCTACCTAACCTAACCTAACCTAACCTAACCTAACCTAACCTAACCTAACCTAACCTAACCTAACCTAACCTAACCTAACCTAACCTAACCTACCTAACCTAACCTAACCTAACCTAACCTAACCTAACCTAACCTAACCTAACCTAACCTAACCTAACCTAACCTAACCTAACCTAACCTAACCTAACCTAACCTAACCTAACCTAACCTAACCTAACCTAACTAACCTAACCTAACCTAACCTAACCTAACCTAACCTAACCTAACCTAACCTAACCTAACCTAACCTAACTACCTAACCTAACCTAACCTAACCTAACCTAACCTAACCTAACCTAACCTAACCTAACCTAACCTAACCTAACCTAACTAACCTAACCTAACCTAACCTAACCTAACCTAACCTAACCTAACCTAACCTAACCTAACCTAACCTACCTAACCTAACCTAACCTAACCTAACCTAACCTAACCTAACCTAACCTAACCTAACCTAACCTAACCTAACCTAACCTAACCCACGAAAGCATCTCCCACGCGGTGGTGGCGTTGTCGAGACATACTGTCAGTTGCGTCTACTACTCCGACGACGCCGATGACGCCACAGGCCGCTTTATGAAGAGGGCGATGGATGCGCCTACCAAAACGGTCATCGACTACAACCTTAAGATGGCCATGAAACATCGAGATGCAGCAGTCGTGAAACACCTGCTCGGGCTGGCAAAATCCCTGGTCGTGACACCCGCCTCAAATAAGACTCCACAAACCAGACCTCATCCATACTCCCAGCACATTAATACTAACCAATCCCAACCCTCCACGTACCATCAAAACAAAAATCATGTGAAACTTCATGGTGGCGTTGCACATCTGGTCGATCGGTTTTCCCTAAGAAATGGTTGAGCTGAACGGCGCAGATGTGTACGTTCATATCCGTGAACGGAAGCCATCGCCTGGGACTGGTCGGCTCGCACTGCCATGAAGTTTTAAATCAATCAATAAATCTCGTAAAATGTTTATATAAAATAAATGTGTAACATTAGAATAAGTAATGCCTGTCTTGTGTAAATTAATATAATTATAATAAAAAAAAAAAAAAAAAACAAAACAAAACAAAAAAAAAAAAAAAAAAAAAAAAAAAAAAAAAAACAATGAAAACAAAACAAAAAAAAAAAAACAAACAAAACAAAAAATATATATATATATATATATATCTGTATCGAATGGACTCACGTAGTTTTTTAAGTAGTAGATAAGCTCAAGTCCGGAGTAGTAACGGCATTTGTAATGATAAGAAAAATATGTAAACAAAGCAAACTCGTAAACAAAAGCACGGACCTCCAAGTCTGTGGACTAATTGTGAGGCAGGAGTGTGGGTTTTAGCCGGTAAGAGTCCGGCACTGCCCAGACTGGCTCATCCGTGAGGCAGTCTGGGCGTCCATGAGGATTTCCCACTCCTGCCGAAAAAAAAAAAAAAAAAAAAAAAAAAAAAAAAAAAAAAAAAAAAACTAACCTAACCTAACCTAACCTAACCTAACCTAACCTAACCTAACCTAACCTAACCTAACCTAACCTAACCTAACCTAACCTAACCTAACCTAACCTAACCTAACCTAACCTAACCTAACCTAACCTAACCTAACCTAACCTAACCTAACCTAACCTAACCTAACCTAACCTAACCTAACCTAACCTAACCTAACCTAACCTAACCTAACCTAACCTAACCTAACCTAACCTAACCTAACCTAACCTAACCTAACCTAACCTAACCTAACCTAACCTAACCTAACCTAACCTAACCTAACCTAACCTAACCTAACCTAACCTAACCTAACCTAACCTAACCTAACCTAACCTAACCTAACCTAACCTAACCTAACCTAACCTAACCTAACCTAACCTAACCTAACCTAACCTAACCTAACCTAACCTAACCTAACCTAACCTAACCTAACCTAACCTAACCTAACCTAACCTAACCTAACCTAACCTAACCTAACCTAACCTAACCTAACCTAACCTAACCTAACCTAACCTAACCTAACCTAACCTAACCTAACCTAACCTAACCTAACCTAACCTAACCTAACCTAACCTAACCTAACCTAACCTAACCTAACCTAACCTAACCTAACCTAACCTAAC
The DNA here is from genome assembly GCA_963680765.1 of Agrochola lychnidis. Taxonomy (NCBI): domain Eukaryota; kingdom Metazoa; phylum Arthropoda; class Insecta; order Lepidoptera; family Noctuidae; genus Agrochola; species Agrochola lychnidis. The sequence continues at coordinate 2,451 of OY796873.1, forward strand.
CTAACCTAACCTAACCTAACCTAACCTAACCTAACCTAACCTAACCTAACCTAACCTAACCTAACCTAACCTAACCTAACCTAACCTAACCTAACCTAACCTAACCTAACCTAACCTAACCTAACCTAACCTAACCTAACCTAACCTAACCTAACCTAACCTAACCTAACCTAACCTAACCTAACCTAACCTAACCTAACCTAACCTAACCTAACCTAACCTAACCTAACCTAACCTAACCTAACCTAACCTAACCTAACCTAACCTAACCTAACCTAACCTAACCTAACCTAACCTAACCTAACCTAACCTAACCTAACCTAACCTAACCTAACCTAACCTAACCTAACCTAACCTAACCTAACCTAACCTAACCTAACCTAACCTAACCTAACCTAACCTAACCTAACCTAACCTAACCTAACCTAACCTAACCTAACCTAACCTAACCTAACCTAACCTAACCTAACCTAACCTAACCTAACCTAACCTAACCTAACCTAACCTAACCTAACCTAACCTAACCTAACCTAACCTAACCTAACCTAACCTAACCTAACCTAACCTAACCTAACCTAACCTAACCTAACCTAACCTAACCTAACCTAACCTAACCTAACCTAACCTAACCTAACCTAACCTAACCTAACCTAACCTAACCTAACCTAACCTAACCTAACCTAACCTAACCTAACCTAACCTAACCTAACCTAACCTAACCTAACCTAACCTAACCTAACCTAACCTAACCTAACCTAACCTAACCTAACCTAACCTAACCTAACCTAACCTAACCTAACCTAACCTAACCTAACCTAACCTAACCTAACCTAACCTAACCTAACCTAACCTAACCTAACCTAACCTAACCTAACCTAACCTAACCTAACCTAACCTAACCTAACCTAACCTAACCTAACCTAACCTAACCTAACCTAACCTAACCTAACCTAACCTAACCTAACCTAACCTAACCTAACCTAACCTAACCTAACCTAACCTAACCTAACCTAACCTAACCTAACCTAACCTAACCTAACCTAACCTAACCTAACCTAACCTAACCTAACCTAACCTAACCTAACCTAACCTAACCTAACCTAACCTAACCTAACCTAACCTAACCTAACCTAACCTAACCTAACCTAACCTAACCTAACCTAACCTAACCTAACCTAACCTAACCTAACCTAACCTAACCTAACCTAACCTAACCTAACCTAACCTAACCTAACCTAACCTAACCTAACCTAACCTAACCTAACCTAACCTAACCTAACCTAACCTAACCTAACCTAACCTAACCTAACCTAACCTAACCTAACCTAACCTAACCTAACCTAACCTAACCTAACCTAACCTAACCTAACCTAACCTAACCTAACCTAACCTAACCTAACCTAACCTAACCTAACCTAACCTAACCTAACCTAACCTAACCTAACCTAACCTAACCTAACCTAACCTAACCTAACCTAACCTAACCTAACCTAACCTAACCTAACCAATAACTTTGTACTTAGGAGACGGATTTTGAAGCGGTTTTCGACGCAGTTAATTTTAATTGGGCTCTGCCCCGCCTTTCCACCTATCCTAACTAATTTGCTTGCTTAAAAATATTAAATTCTATTTTTCGTAAATTTCACTTCTTAAAAACACTAAAATCTCGATTATCTCAAAAATTTTCATTTTGAGATCAGCTGTTTTGATATTAAAAATTACTTACCTGCCATACCTTCAGGCTGGACCGCGTTTCGTGATCTGTCTCGTTGGTTGGTAGAACAAATAGTTCCATAATCACCTTTTTTTCTCGTTTTTTCGCTATAAATTCAAAATATTGTTCGCCACCTACCTCTAATTACTCCGTATTCCATTAGCCCGCGCGCAGACGCGTGTTTTGACACCTCACACGCGCGGCTACCTCGGAAAAACTAAAATTTTTTTTGCCCTCCCACCCGCCCTATAGTGGCAGGGTAGTTAAACGTGACGACTTTTGCTAAAAATTTAATTTTGTTTTTAGTTTACCCTGAAGCTTTAAAAGCTGTTTTTAGTAACAAGCACATCAAAACACCCATCCATTTGCCATTACAGACATAGATAGCTTCACAACAAAATGAATTAATAAAAATTTTTTTTTTTTTTGAAAATGTCTCTGGTTCATACTCCCCCCCGCTCTGTTCTCCCCCCACCCCCGATCAAAGTTCCGCCCCTCCCCGCTGACTCTTCAGAGGTAACCAGTATTGAAACATGCATCGCCGTCATAACTAGACTTGCTGAATGCATCAAAACCTCCGTATATGAGAACAAAAGCGTCACTACGGGAAATAAAAAGACGATCGCCCTTGCCTCGGACGAAATACGTTTCGTTATATCAAAGCTCCCCAACTTCGCTCGCTCTCCTCGCGATGAAATCGGCGAGGAAGGCCAACCACCATCGTATATTGGCGACCTCAAAAACGAAATCACGAGCCTTAAGACAGAGGTCCAATCTATTAAAAACCTCGTCAAAGCCGACGATGGCGACGGTGCGCTCGGAAAGGAGATTGCGAATTGCGTGCGAGAGGAGCTGAGCAAGCACCTCACTACCATCACGAGTACACCAGCACCTCCAGTAACACCGACTTACGCGCAGACTGTTAGTGCGCCTGCATCTCGGCGCCCAATAAAAGAGATCCCACCGAACAGACCTGCCCTCATAGTCTCGGCTAAATGCGACACACACACGCGCCAGGAAGTTGTGGAGTCCTTTAGGAACAGTGTCAATTTCCGCACCACCACCTATGCACCCACAAAAATTCAGTCCGTGTCCAACAACAAACTAAGGGTCGAGTTCGAAACGGAAAAACAGCGCGACGAGATTCTGAAGAAACTGGAAACTTCTCCAGAGCTTACCGCTGAACCGGCAAGAAAACTGCAACCTATGCTCATTCTCAAGGGAATCTCAACAGACACGCCATCGGAGGAGTTAATCGATATCATTCGCGGCCAGAACGAAGAGCTATCGCCTCTCATTGAGAAGAATGACGATCTGCGACTCGCCTTCAAAAGGAACAACAGGAACCCAAAACTTTACAACGCCATCCTAATCGCTCACCCCACTGTATGGCGTAAAATAGTGGATATGGGAAGAGTTTGCATCGACCACCAACGCGTCCATTCCGAAGACTTCTCGCCATTCATCCAATGCAACAAGTGTCTGCAGTTCGGGCACATCAAAACAAAATGCACAGCGAAACAATTTCCCTGCGCCTACTGCTCTGAAGAAGGCCATAACATCGAAAGCTGCCCGCTTCGAGAGAAGAAAGGCACGCCTAAATGCTTCAACTGTCACCAGCACAATACAAAATTCAGTACCAGCTATAACGTCGGGCACAAGGCCACCGCAAATAATTGTCCTAGAGTGAAATCACTTAAATTCAAAATTACCTGCCGCACTGATTATGGATAAGTCACTCATAAAAATAGTACAGTGTAACATTGATCGCTCAAAAAATAGTTTCCATGAATTTTTATCATACTTTTATAACGGCCAATATGATATCGCCTTGTTATCCGAACCCTATATAGGATCTGGCAAGGAGGTCAAGCCTATATCGGGTATCGACATCTTTCAATACTCGAACGGATGTGATGTGAAGGCATGCATTCTCGTCAAACCTGGGTGTGGTGTGGTGTTGGGGGAGTCAGGAATGTCCTCAGCTAACTTGAGCGTAATTCAGCTGCAAACCGACCACCAGAAATGGTACCTGGCCTCTGCTTACGTAGAGCCAAGAGATGACACCTCCTGCACGCTTGAAGCAATAGACTGCTTCCTCAGGGCCACATCGCATCACAGGTGCATTCTGGGGGGAGATTTCAATGGCTGGCACCCTGCTTGGGGGAGCGTTAAATCAAACCCCAGAGGAATCAGCCTTCTGGAACTCGCCTACTCCAATGACATGTACATTTGCAACACCGGAAACACCCCGACTTTCGAGACAGTAACGCACGGGCGCGACCGATCGTCTATTATTGACGTAACGCTGGCGTCCGCTTCAGTGTACGACTTGATACGTGATTGGAGGGTCAATCTGGACTGCTGTACGTCATCGCAGCACAATGCTATCGATTTCTGCATCGCCACCCGCAGACCCATATCAAAAGGAAATAACAATAACTCCACATTCTTATTCAATACCAAAGGAGCAGACTGGGCAGCCTTTAAGGATGCTGTGCTGCACAGAATGACGGTCTCAGACGTGCTCGATAGGGATGTGCCCAACCTCGATGTCGATCAGCTTGAGCACCTCGTTCACCAAATCACTGATCTGATACACGACAGTTGCAGTGAAACTATGCCCACTAAAGGACAGAACCGCAAGTACAAAGCTCCATGGTGGACCGAGAGTCTTGAAACCCAAAAAACAGACATCATTAATCTCCATAGACGCATCCACACCGCGAAACGGCAAGGTTTACCACTCGAAGCCCTTCTGGAAGAGAGCCAGAACAAGAAAGCGGCCTACTCGGAAGAACTCAAAAAAGAATCCACCAAAAACTTCCGTAAGTTCTGCGAACTACAGCAGAAAGAGAACGTTTGGTCGCTGACCAACCGACTTCTCAAAGAGACTGCGCCTAGAAGACCACCCATTACCCTCAAAGTAGGAGACAAATTCACCACCGATGGAGAGGAGACAGCCACCGCCCTCTCGAACCACTTCTACCCTGACGATACCTGTGACAATATGCCAACACAAGCAGAACTCCGTCGCCAATACCATAGCCCTACGACCAACACGGTAGACGACCACCCATTCACCGAAGAAGAGGTTCTGGAGCAACTAAAACAGATAAGCCCCAGTAAAGCCCCTGGCCTTGACAATCTCACCTCCGATATTTGCCTTCAATTTGCAGCACATTACCCGAGTTTAATTACCGAAATCATGAACAGATGCCTTGCTCTACAGCATTTCCCCCGAATATGGAAGGAGGCCTATGTCAAAATCATTCCCAAACCGGGAAAGGATGATCCAACAGATCTCAAATCCTTCCGCCCCATAGGTCTAATTCCAGTGTTCGGAAAACTCCTGGAGAAGCTGTTCATTAAAAGGGTAGCCCACCATGCTGAGGTGGGAAACAAACTGAACCCTCAACAATTCGGCTTCCGTCAACAAAAGAATACCACCCAAGCTATCCATACAGCTCTAAACCATGTACACCACGCCAAACAAAACAACAAACTTGCCATAGCAATATCGTTAGACATAAGAGCGGCATTTGATAACGCTTGGTGGCCTGCCCTCTTTCATCGTCTAAAACATATTGGAGCGCCGCAAAACATTTATGGGCTAATTAAAAATTACGTGCAAGATAGAACCGCTACGCTGGATCACGCAGGAGTCCGAGTGCGCAAAACCCTGACAAAGGGCTGCATCCAAGGTTCCGCGTGTGGTCCAGTCCTATGGAACCTGATCCTTGACGAGCTCCTGGACATGCAACTGCCATCGGGTTGCCATATACAAGCCTTCGCAGATGACGTCCTGCTGATAGTTACGGCGGATAAACCCGAAACAGTGGAGCAACTCACCAACAACATCCTCGCCAACATCAGCGAATGGGGCAAACGCGTCAAACTGACCTTTGGCCCGGCAAAAACCCAAGTCATCGCCTTCACGCCCAAAGCAAAAACCGCGAAGCTCCAAATGGACGGCACCGACTTAACGTTTGTGCCCGAGATTAAACTGCTTGGCGTCATCCTAGACGAAAAACTACTATTCAATAGCCACTTAAAATACGTGCTGGGCAAAGCCACTCGCATATTTAATAAATTACGTATGTACACCAGGTGTACATGGGGCGCGCACCCGGAAAACGCCCGCACAATTTATTTGCACGTGATAGAACCAACTATTACCTACGCTGCTGGTATCTGGGGGCACATAGTAAGCAAGAAGAGTGTCAAAAAGCAAGTCGCCAGCCTCCAGAGGGGATTCGCACTGAAGGCCATTCGAGCCTTCCGGACCGTCTCTACCACTGCCGCTCTGGCACTCGCAGAGCTCATGCCCCTCGATCTCAGAATCAAAGAAGTTCACCACGTCGAGACGACTCGCCTCACAGGTTCTAGTACCCTTTTGCCAGCGGACATCACTCCTGAACGCCCCACACCTGTACGTGAGCTACTACATCCAGCAATAAGACTACCCAAATCAGTCACATGCACCCGGACACACAGACAAACTGAAATTGAGGCGGCCCAATCGACATCCCAAACACAGCACTATATATTCACTGACGGCAGCAAACAGGACGATGGTGCCGTCGGAGCAGCCTTCGTCTGTTATGATCCGGGAGGAACAACCACTACGAAAAAGTTTAAACTTCACAGCACCTGCACAGTCTTCCAGGCTGAACTGTTAGCCATCCTGGAAGCTTGCAATTGGGCTTATGCAAAGGCTCAAACCAATACTACCATCTTCTCTGACTCCCAGTCGGCAATACAGGCGATCGCAGATCGGAGCAACACACATCCGCTGGTCACGAAAATTCACAGAACCATTCATAATCACACACACACGAGCACTCGCATAGACACTCCACCACACATTGAAATCACGTGGGTTAAAGGGCACAGTGGAGTTGCGGGTAACGAAGCTGCAGACGCAGCTGCGAAAACGGCTAGTCAGCTTCATAAAGCGCCGGACTACAGCGCATACCCAATGTCATATGTCAAACACCAACTGCGACAATCCAATCTGGCTAACTGGCAAGCCAGATATTCATCAAGCGAGCAGGGACAACACACCAAAACAATTTTTCCTACACTTCTTCAAATTCACAAATTCCGCAAAAAACTCGACCAGAATTTCTACATCACCCAAATTTTGACAGGTCACGGATTCCATAAGCAATACCTCCACCGCTTTAAAATAACTACAGACAATTGTTGTCCCTGCAACGACAATACAGTACAAAGTATCGACCACCTCCTCAGGGATTGCCCCAGATTCGCCATGGATCGCATGAAGTATGAAGCAATCTCTGAGAAATTTGGTATCACGACATTCACGACATATGACATCGGGACGCTAATGCGAAAAGAAGAAGCCTTGGATGCCTTCATCAAATATGCGACGAAAATTATGAGCCAGCTCAAGAACTTCAATGGCACATAGAGCAACACCATCCATATTACAATAATTATTAAGATCTAACAAAGTTAATATTTATGACATTATTTATCATATAAAAACATCATCACATTGCGAATAACAAAACATCTAAAAAAGACAGCAACTGTATCAAATAGCAGAAACTGTCCGAAAGTGAAAACAAATAATAAATGAAACCTCACTCAAAAGGAAAACCCAAAGCGAAACAAATAATATAAAAAAAAAAAAAAAAAAAAAAAAAAACCTAACCTAACCTAACCTAACCTAACCTAACCTAACCTAACCTAACCTAACCTAACCTAACCTAACCTAACCTAACCTAACCTAACCTAACCTAACCTAACCTAACCTAACCTAACCTAACCTAACCTAACCTAACCTAACCTAACCTAACCTAACCTAACCTAACCTAACCTAACCTAACCTAACCTAACCTAACCTAACCTAACCTAACCTAACCTAACCTAACCTAACCTAACCTAACCTAACCTAACCTAACCTAACCTAACCTAACCTAACCTAACCTAACCTAACCTAACCTAACCTAACCTAACCTAACCTAACCTAACCTAACCTAACCTAACCTAACCTAACCTAACCAATAACTTTGTACTTAGGAGACGGATTTTGAAGCGGTTTTCGACGCAGTTAATTTTAATTGGGCTCTGCCCCGCCTTTCCACCTATCCTAACTAATTTGCTTGCTTAAAAATATTAAATTCTATTTTTCGTAAATTTCACTTCTTAAAAACACTAAAATCTCGATTATCTCAAAAATTTTCATTTTGAGATCAGCTGTTTTGATATTAAAAATTACTTACCTGCCATACCTTCAGGCTGGACCGCGTTTCGTGATCTGTCTCGTTGGTTGGTAGAACAAATAGTTCCATAATCACCTTTTTTTCTCGTTTTTTCGCTATAAATTCAAAATATTGTTCGCCACCTACCTCTAATTACTCCGTATTCCATTAGCCCGCGCGCAGACGCGTGTTTTGACACCTCACACGCGCGGCTACCTCGGAAAAACTAAAATTTTTTTTGCCCTCCCACCCGCCCTATAGTGGCAGGGTAGTTAAACGTGACGACTTTTGCTAAAAATTTAATTTTGTTTTTAGTTTACCCTGAAGCTTTAAAAGCTGTTTTTAGTAACAAGCACATCAAAACACCCATCCATTTGCCATTACAGACATAGATAGCTTCACAACAAAATGAATTAATAAAAATTTTTTTTTTTTTTTGAAAATGTCTCTGGTTCATACTCCCCCCCGCTCTGTTCTCCCCCCACCCCCGATCAAAGTTCCGCCCCTCCCCGCTGACTCTTCAGAGGTAACCAGTATTGAAACATGCATCGCCGTCATAACTAGACTTGCTGAATGCATCAAAACCTCCGTATATGAGAACAAAAGCGTCACTACGGGAAATAAAAAGACGATCGCCCTTGCCTCGGACGAAATACGTTTCGTTATATCAAAGCTCCCCAACTTCGCTCGCTCTCCTCGCGATGAAATCGGCGAGGAAGGCCAACCACCATCGTATATTGGCGACCTCAAAAACGAAATCACGAGCCTTAAGACAGAGGTCCAATCTATTAAAAACCTCGTCAAAGCCGACGATGGCGACGGTGCGCTCGGAAAGGAGATTGCGAATTGCGTGCGAGAGGAGCTGAGCAAGCACCTCACTACCATCACGAGTACACCAGCACCTCCAGTAACACCGACTTACGCGCAGACTGTTAGTGCGCCTGCATCTCGGCGCCCAATAAAAGAGATCCCACCGAACAGACCTGCCCTCATAGTCTCGGCTAAATGCGACACACACACGCGCCAGGAAGTTGTGGAGTCCTTTAGGAACAGTGTCAATTTCCGCACCACCACCTATGCACCCACAAAAATTCAGTCCGTGTCCAACAACAAACTAAGGGTCGAGTTCGAAACGGAAAAACAGCGCGACGAGATTCTGAAGAAACTGGAAACTTCTCCAGAGCTTACCGCTGAACCGGCAAGAAAACTGCAACCTATGCTCATTCTCAAGGGAATCTCAACAGACACGCCATCGGAGGAGTTAATCGATATCATTCGCGGCCAGAACGAAGAGCTATCGCCTCTCATTGAGAAGAATGACGATCTGCGACTCGCCTTCAAAAGGAACAACAGGAACCCAAAACTTTACAACGCCATCCTAATCGCTCACCCCACTGTATGGCGTAAAATAGTGGATATGGGAAGAGTTTGCATCGACCACCAACGCGTCCATTCCGAAGACTTCTCGCCATTCATCCAATGCAACAAGTGTCTGCAGTTCGGGCACATCAAAACAAAATGCACAGCGAAACAATTTCCCTGCGCCTACTGCTCTGAAGAAGGCCATAACATCGAAAGCTGCCCGCTTCGAGAGAAGAAAGGCACGCCTAAATGCTTCAACTGTCACCAGCACAATACAAAATTCAGTACCAGCTATAACGTCGGGCACAAGGCCACCGCAAATAATTGTCCTAGAGTGAAATCACTTAAATTCAAAATTACCTGCCGCACTGATTATGGATAAGTCACTCATAAAAATAGTACAGTGTAACATTGATCGCTCAAAAAATAGTTTCCATGAATTTTTATCATACTTTTATAACGGCCAATATGATATCGCCTTGTTATCCGAACCCTATATAGGATCTGGCAAGGAGGTCAAGCCTATATCGGGTATCGACATCTTTCAATACTCGAACGGATGTGATGTGAAGGCATGCATTCTCGTCAAACCTGGGTGTGGTGTGGTGTTGGGGGAGTCAGGAATGTCCTCAGCTAACTTGAGCGTAATTCAGCTGCAAACCGACCACCAGAAATGGTACCTGGCCTCTGCTTACGTAGAGCCAAGAGATGACACCTCCTGCACGCTTGAAGCAATAGACTGCTTCCTCAGGGCCACATCGCATCACAGGTGCATTCTGGGGGGAGATTTCAATGGCTGGCACCCTGCTTGGGGGAGCGTTAAATCAAACCCCAGAGGAATCAGCCTTCTGGAACTCGCCTACTCCAATGACATGTACATTTGCAACACCGGAAACACCCCGACTTTCGAGACAGTAATGCACGGGCGCGACCGATCGTCTATTATTGACGTAACGCTGGCGTCCGCTTCAGTGTACGACTTGATACGTGATTGGAGGGTCAATCTGGACTGCTGTACGTCATCGCAGCACAATGCTATCGATTTCTGCATCGCCACCCGCAGACCCATATCAAAAGGAAATAACAATAACTCCACATTCTTATTCAATACCAAAGGAGCAGACTGGGCAGCCTTTAAGGATGCTGTGCTGCACAGAATGACGGTCTCAGACGTGCTCGATAGGGATGTGCCCAACCTCGATGTCGATCAGCTTGAGCACCTCGTTCACCAAATCACTGATCTGATACACGACAGTTGCAGTGAAACTATGCCCACTAAAGGACAGAACCGCAAGTACAAAGCTCCATGGTGGACCGAGAGTCTTGAAACCCAAAAAACAGACATCATTAATCTCCATAGACGCATCCACACCGCGAAACGGCAAGGTTTACCACTCGAAGCCCTTCTGGAAGAGAGCCAGAACAAGAAAGCGGCCTACTCGGAAGAACTCAAAAAAGAATCCACCAAAAACTTCCGTAAGTTCTGCGAACTACAGCAGAAAGAGAACGTTTGGTCGCTGACCAACCGACTTCTCAAAGAGACTGCGCCTAGAAGACCACCCATTACCCTCAAAGTAGGAGACAAATTCACCACCGATGGAGAGGAGACAGCCACCGCCCTCTTGAACCACTTCTACCCTGACGATACCTGTGACAATATGCCAACACAAGCAGAACTCCGTCGCCAATACCATAGCCCTACGACCAACACGGTAGACGACCACCCATTCACCGAAGAAGAGGTTCTGGAGCAACTAAAACAGATAAGCCCCAGTAAAGCCCCTGGCCTTGACAATCTCACCTCCGATATTTGCCTTCAATTTGCAGCACATTACCCGAGTTTAATTACCGAAATCATGAACAGATGCCTTGCTCTACAGCATTTCCCCCGAATATGGAAGGAGGCCTATGTCAAAATCATTCCCAAACCGGGAAAGGATGATCCAACAGATCTCAAATCCTTCCGCCCCATAGGTCTAATTCCAGTGTTCGGAAAACTCCTGGAGAAGCTGTTCATTAAAAGGGTAGCCCACCATGCTGAGGTGGGAAACAAACTGAACCCTCAACAATTCGGCTTCCGTCAACAAAAGAATACCACCCAAGCTATCCATACAGCTCTAAACCATGTACACCACGCCAAACAAAACAACAAACTTGCCATAGCAATATCGTTAGACATAAGAGCGGCATTTGATAACGCTTGGTGGCCTGCCCTCTTTCATCGTCTAAAACATATTGGAGCGCCGCAAAACATTTATGGGCTAATTAAAAATTACGTGCAAGATAGAACCGCTACGCTGGATCACGCAGGAGTCCGAGTGCGCAAAACCCTGACAAAGGGCTGCATCCAAGGTTCCGCGTGTGGTCCAGTCCTATGGAACCTGATCCTTGACGAGCTCCTGGACATGCAACTGCCATCGGGTTGCCATATACAAGCCTTCGCAGATGACGTCCTGCTGATAGTTACGGCGGATAAACCCGAAACAGTGGAGCAACTCACCAACAACATCCTCGCCAACATCAGCGAATGGGGCAAACGCGTCAAACTGACCTTTGGCCCGGCAAAAACCCAAGTCATCGCCTTCACGCCCAAAGCAAAAACCGCGAAGCTCCAAATGGACGGCACCGACTTAACGTTTGTGCCCGAGATTAAACTGCTTGGCGTCATCCTAGACGAAAAACTACTATTCAATAGCCACTTAAAATACGTGCTGGGCAAAGCCACTCGCATATTTAATAAATTACGTATGTACACCAGGTGTACATGGGGCGCGCACCCGGAAAACGCCCGCACAATTTATTTGCACGTGATAGAACCAACTATTACCTACGCTGCTGGTATCTGGGGGCACATAGTAAGCAAGAAGAGTGTCAAAAAGCAAGTCGCCAGCCTCCAGAGGGGATTCGCACTGAAGGCCATTCGAGCCTTCCGGACCGTCTCTACCACTGCCGCTCTGGCACTCGCAGAGCTCATGCCCCTCGATCTCAGAATCAAAGAAGTTCACCACGTCGAGACGACTCGCCTCACAGGTTCTAGTACCCTTTTGCCAGCGGACATCACTCCTGAACGCCCCACACCTGTACGTGAGCTACTACATCCAGCAATAAGACTACCCAAATCAGTCACATGCACCCGGACACACAGACAAACTGAAATTGAGGCGGCCCAATCGACATCCCAAACACAGCACTATATATTCACTGACGGCAGCAAACAGGACGATGGTGCCGTCGGAGCAGCCTTCGTCTGTTATGATCCGGGAGGAACAACCACTACGAAAAAGTTTAAACTTCACAGCACCTGCACAGTCTTCCAGGCTGAACTGTTAGCCATCCTGGAAGCTTGCAATTGGGCTTATGCAAAGGCTCAAACCAATACTACCATCTTCTCTGACTCCCAGTCGGCAATACAGGCGATCGCAGATCGGAGCAAAAATTCACAGAACCATTCATAATCACACACACACGAGCACTCGCATAGACACTCCACCACACATTGAAATCACGTGGGTTAAAGGGCACAGTGGAGTTGCGGGTAACGAAGCTGCAGACGCAGCTGCGAAAACGGCCAGTCAGCTTCATAAAGCGCCGGACTACAGCGCATACCCAATGTCATATGTCAAACACCAACTGCGACAATCCAATCTGGCTAACTGGCAAGCCAGATATTCATCAAGCGAGCAGGGACAACACACCAAAACAATTTTTCCTACACTTCTTCAAATTCACAAATTCCGCAAAAAACTCGACCAGAATTTCTACATCACCCAAATTTTGACAGGTCACGGATTCCATAAGCAATACCTCCACCGCTTTAAAATAACTACAGACAATTGTTGTCCCTGCAACGACAATACAGTACAAAGTATCGACCACCTCCTCAGGGATTGCCCCAGATTCGCCATGGATCGCATGAAGTATGAAGCAATCTCTGAGAAATTTGGTATCACGACATTCACGACATATGACATCGGGACGCTAATGCGAAAAGAAGAAGCCTTGGATGCCTTCATCAAATATGCGACGAAAATTATGAGCCAGCTCAAGAACTTCAATGGCACATAGAGCAACACCATCCATATTACAATAATTATTAAGATCTAACAAAGTTAATATTTATGACATTATTTATCATATAAAAACATAATCACATTGCGAATAACAAAACATCTAAAAAAGACAGCAACTGTATCAAATAGCAGAAACTGTCCGAAAGTGAAAACAAATAATAAATGAAACCTCACTCAAAAGGAAAACCCAAAGCGAAACAAATAATATAAAAAAAAAAAAAAAAAAAAAAAAAAACCTAACCTAACCTAACCTAACCTAACCTAACCTAACCTAACCTAACCTAACCTAACCTAACCTAACCTAACCTAACCTAACCTAACCTAACCTAACCTAACCTAACCTAACCTAACCTAACCTAACCTAACCTAACCTAACCTAACCTAACCTAACCTAACCTAACCTAACCTAACCTAACCTTTTTTTTTTTTTTTTTTTTTTTTTATTTTTTTTTTTTTTTTTTTTTTTATCGCTGAGAAATGCATTACGCATCCCCGCTCGTGGGGGACGAGTCGGGGTATGTGGGACTCCTGTCGGTAATGACAGTATACCCACTAAAACTCAGCGGTGTTCCCACATCGCCGTGATGGGAGGGCCATGGGAAACCGGCTCAGCCTTTACTTCCACAACCCTCCCGGCGCATGCCTGCCTAGCTGGCGGGCCCCGCATGCCCCCCAGGCTGGGGGGCTACGGAAATGGCCGGGAACACCTGGCCATTCCCGTCCGACACTGGTGGAAGCCTGTGCAATACAGACAAGGGTGCCCCCGCACCCGTTGCCTGCTGGCCTCCACCTGGGAGGAGTCGGAGATGACTTTCAAACTGACGTCTTCTTCGACCCCTCCTCCGCCTTCGGAGCGGCGCCGCGTCAGGATCGTCTTCCCGCACGCGCTCCGCCGCCTCCTTCTGGGACATAACGTGTTCGCAGAAGGAGGCGACTGCCGCCCAGGACGTCTCATCCCTCAGCATGGCGTTAACCAAGCCGGGGAGTGAGAGGTTCGGTCCGATCACCGCGATGAGACTACAGCGTGGCTCGGACCACGACGGGCACACCTCGAGGGTGTGCTGCGCCGCGTCCTCCGCCGCGCCACAGTGGTGGCACGACGGCGTCTCCTCTCGTCCGATCCGGTGCAGGTACGATCCGAAACAACCGTGTCCGGACAGCACCTGCACCAGACGGAAGGAGAGGAACCCATGCGACCGCTCGAGCCAGTCTCGCAGGACTGGCCCAATCGCGTCGAGGGTTCGGCGCCCGAAGGCTGCGATGGCGAGGTCCTCCGTCCAATGGACAACGATGGCGTCCTTCGCCTCCCGTCGGACCGCCTCCCGCTCTTCCGGGGCTGGGCGTTCTCCTCTCGCCCTCCGCCCTGCCATCCATTCATATACTCTGGCGAGCACCCACGCCTCAAGTTCCCAAGGAGGGGTGCTGGCCAGAGCACATGCTGCCGCAAAGCCCACGGTGCGGTGGGCCCGCGCCACCCGCTGAGCTATGGCCCTTTGGGGCGCCCGCAAGGCGGCGGCGTTCTCTCTCCTTTGGAGCGATTCCTCCCAGATGGGAGCCCCGTAGAGGGCCATACTCCTCAAGATTCCGGCGTAAAGTTGCCGGCATCGCGCGCTAGGCCCCCCCAAGTTGGGAAGCAGCCACGAGAGCGCGCCCGCGGTCTTCAGCAGGCGCGACGACAGCCCGCTAAAATGTGGACCGAAGCGCCACCTGCTGTCGAGTACAAGACCCAGATATTTCATCTGGGCCTTCACCTCAATTCTGACGCCCTCCACGAAGATGTATGCGTCAGGTGGGGGGCGCTGGCGAGGGCCGTGGAAGAACACGGCCTCGGTCTTGTGCAGCGCCACCGTTAAACCTAGGCGGCGAATTCTCCCTGCGACCAAGGATCCGCCCGCCGAGGCCAAGTTGGCCGCCTCCCTGAAACTCCCCCCACGGGCGGTGAGGAGAGTGTCATCCGCATAGCAGACGACACTCGTGCCTCGGAGGAGAGTTCCCCGCAAGAGCCAATCATAGCCGACATTCCAAAGGAGAGGTCCTAAGACTGACCCCTGTGGAACGCCAGCCTCAACGGCGTACCGCCGGACTTGGCCAGTCTTATTTACCAGGAGGATCGCCCGATCCTCCAGGTAGTCGGCCAGCAGCCTGCGCATGTATCGAGGCACTCCGTGGTATCGGAGCGCCTCTAGGATGGTGGAGTGGGGAACAGAGTTGAAGGCATTCGCTATGTCGAATGACACAGCCAACAATCCGTCCCCCGCTTCCATTGCCTCCTTCACCTGGCCCTTAAGGCAGGCCAGCGCATCCACCGTGGAACGCTCAGCCCGAAAACCGAACTGAGCGTCCGACAAGTCCGGCCCGATACTCCGCAGATGGCTCTTTAGGCGGGCAGCGATAATCCCCTCGAACATTTTGCTGACCTCATCGAGCAGAACGATGGGCCGGTATGCCGAGGGGGAGTCTGCTGGGCGGCCTTCCTTGCGAAGGAGGCACAACTGCCCCTCCTTCCACGGTTTCGGGAACCTTCCAGACGCAAGGCATGCGCTAAAGAGGTCCCGAAACCTCTCCTCCATTTGAGTGGCAGCGATTGCCACCACTCTTGCCGGAACACCGTCGGGGCCCGGAGCTGTCTTCTTGGCGCGGATACGAAGAATAGCCGTGTCAAGTTCCGACTCCGTGACAGGAGGGGCCTCCTCTTCTTCCTCAGCTGGCGGATCTATCCCCCGCGGTGGGCCCATCATTGGTGGGGTGAAGTTGTCCCTGCACGGGAAAAGGGACTGAACCACCCCATCCAGAAATGAGGGCTCCAGGGTCTCGGCCACCGGGGGACCAAAGGGGCGCAGTTTGTTGCGTGCCGCCTTATATGGTCTCCCGTAGGGGTTGTTGTTGAGACCCTCCAGCAGCTCCGCTCTCGACGAGTCTCTGGCGGCGGTGATAGCCCGATCGAGGACCATTTTTGCCTCCATGTATACCTCATAGAGGTGGTCCTCGTCGGCCTGGTCCCGTCGACGCCGCCGCCGTCTCCGCGTGTAGGTCCTCCTGGCCTCCACACACGCTGCTCGAAGCCCCGCCAGCTCCACCGACCACCAGTACACGGCACGTTTGGGCAGTGGTCGGCGAGACCGAGGCATGCTGGAGTTGCATACCTCGGTCATAGACTCCCTCAGGTGCCCCGCTACGGTGTCCACATCCAGGCCGGCAGAAGGCGGCGAAAGCCAGTCCTGGACGAAAGCCGCCTCCACAGCTGCCTCCCTGTCGAGGCGGGCTAGAGCCCACCGTGGGAACGGTGATCGCACCGAGAAGGGCTGCGTCTCTCCGGGGCCACTGGTGGAGATGTCGAACCGCACGTAGCGGTGGTCCGACATAGTCTCCACCAGGTCCACCCGCCAGTTCAACACGCGCGCGGCCAACGCAGGGGTGGCGAAAGTGACGTCCACTATTGAGCCACCCTGCCGCCGCACGCATGTCTGGACGCTTCCTCTGTTCAAAAGAGAGAGTCCAGAGGAGGCTGCCCACATCTCCACTGCCCGCCCACGTGCGTCGGTGGCCGGGTTGCCCCAGGTCACCGACTTGGCATTCAGGTCTCCCAGCACGGAGACCTGACGCGGCGCCGCCCTGCCGACCACGGCGGCCAAGACTCCGAGATAGTTCTCAAAGTCCTGAAGAGGGCGGTTTGGGGAGAAATAGACGCCCACAATGGCCATGTCTCCCCACGCGGCGGCCACGTATCCCGGTCCCCTCTCCAATAGCGAGAGGGGAGGGGAGTCTGTGGAAGACCGCGCCGCTAATGCCACCGAGTCGTCCTCGTCACCCAGCCAGCTGCCGGGGATAAAGTAAGGCTCGGCGACCACCGCTACGTTCACCAACCACTCGGCCATGACCTGCACCACCAGGTCCTGGGCCGCTCTGCAGTGATTGGTGTTCGTCTGGAGGATGCGGTAGTTAGAAACCATTATTCCGACATCGTACCGGTCCCCTCAGCTACCGCCGCTGGAGCTACAGCGGCGACGACGACGGCGGCGGTGGCAGCAACAGGGCGAACCTGCGCCGGCACTATGCCTTTCTTCACAGGGGGCTTGCAGCTCCTGCCCGTCATCCTGTGGTCCGCGGGGCGGCCACTGGCAGCACACGCCGCACAGTGTGGTGCGGTGGCGGCGTGGCAAGCGGTACTCTTGTGTCCCTCCTGTCCACATTGGAAGCACGTGTCTCCCCAGTCGAACTTGGATGGACACGTGGCTCGGGTGTGGCCGAACGCGAAGCACTTGAAGCAGCGAACAGGCTGGTCTTCAAGCGGCCGGACCACAGCCGTGCTGAACCCCACAAGCAGCCGTCCCTTGGTCGCAGCAAGGACGGCCCCAGCCGCGGCGACTGGGCACTCAACGCGGATGACGCCCATGCCGCGACGGCCGAACCTGATGGCTCCACCCTTCACCGCGTCAGCGTCGCAGCCTCCAGCCGCCGCGACGGCCGCTACCACATCCTCTTTGGTGACCGAATCATCCAGATCGGCCACCTCCAAGGCTGCGGTCTTAACGGGTCTGACGACCGTTGCCGCATCCGCAATGACCTCTTGCAACTTTGTTGCGAAGAGGTCCGCATTTGCGCCGCGCTGTTCCCCCGAGAACTCGAAAATTCGAGCCCCGGTTAGGGTTAGGCGGCACGTGATGTTGCTGATCCCCAGCCGGGAGGGATCAGCATTGGTACGAGCCCGTCTTAGGACGGACTCATACGTCTCGCCCTTCCCAACGGCCTCCGGGGTGATAGTCACCACGACGGCCGCGGTTTTGGGAGCAACCAGCTTTCTCACGCCGGCTGGGGCCCTTTTAGCTGCAGGACCAGTCGCAGCGGACTCGGGGCCCGACTTTTTCCCCTTTTTTCCCTTTCCTCTCTTGGCCACTTCCGTCCACGACTGGTTGGACGGGGTGGTGGAGGGAAGAAGGGCGTCTTCCTCCTGCGAGTTCTTGGGAGCTGCTGCTGGAGTAGCAGATGACCCAGACGCTCCCTCCGCGCTTGTGGTGGGTGTATGAGAAGCCGCCTTAGTCTTCTTGCCCTTTCCTTTGCCCTTGGATACCGGGCCTGCTAGAGGCGCAGGTTCCGGCTCCCTCGGTGGTGGACTCTTGTCAGCCGCTAGCGGCGGGCGGAGCCGCCTTTCCGGCAAGAGCCGGTCCTCGATGCCTGCGAAGCAGGCTCTGATGAAGGCCCTCTCCTCCATGACAACCCCACGGATTGTTGCCTCAAGGCTGGCAGGGGAGGAGGAGCAGCCTCCTACCACCGGACCTGGGGCAGATTGGGCAGGCGTGGCCGTGGCCTCAGCCAGCTTCTGGTGTAGCTGGCTGACCTCCGCCTGCAGGCGATCCACCTTGGCCTGCAGCTGCCGTGTCTCGTCCGTGGCCGTCCGCTTTACCAGCTCCAGAACAATGCCGTGCATGCTGGCGGCCCGGCATTTGAGGGCCTTTTGAAAAGTCCCCTTCAAATTTGAAGACTTTGAGGCGACCTCCAGGACCTCCTCCTTATCTTCTTGTGCCATTCGCTCTAGTTCTGCCAGGGAGTGGTCAGCATACAGTACATTGGATGCACCATAGCCGGCCCTCGATCTGGCAACTTGCGCCTGCTGCTCCTTGGCGGCGACCCTCTCCTCCAAGTCTAGTTGGAGTTGCGCCCTCTTTGCTAAGTGTAGCTGGCGCTCGGCGTCCACCAAGCCCACATCGTGGGTAGAAGGCGCAGTAGAAGTCGAAGCCTTTTTAGATTTCGACTTCTTCTTCGCCCCACCTCGAGTCGACTCCGAGGAGCCCTCGGACCTCTTCCGCTTGAAGCGGTCACTTTCGGCCCCCGACGTGTCCATATTGGAGTCGTTGGAGTCCGACAACTCGCCTGGCCTACTGAAAAAGCTGGCCGCAGATGGTGCGCGGTCAGCTACCGACGCCAAAGCGCCGCCGGCGTGGCTCTGAGAAGAGCCGTTGGATTGGCCCTGAGAAGGGCCGTTGGGTTGGCCCTGAGAAGGGCCGTTGGGTTGGCCCTGAGAAGGGCCGTTGGGTTGGCCCTGAGAAGGGCCGTTGGGTTGGCCCTGAGAAGGGCCGTTTGAATCGCCCTGAGAGGAGCGATTCGACATAAAACGCCCAGAGGCGTCACGCGTGGGTTTGCTCGTCATATTCGCAGACGACCGCATTTTTGTCTGCGAATCACAGCGCACTTTAGCCGCCGGTCTGCCACTCCGTTACGGTGGTCAGACACGGCGTTGCCCGGGGGAAACTGCGAGGAAGTATGCACTGTGGGGGATCCCCCAACCTAACCTAACCTAACCTAACCTAACCTAACCTAACCTAACCTAACCTAACCTAACCTAACCTAACCTAACCTAACCTAACCTAACCTAACCTAACCTAACCTAACCTAACCTAACCTAACCTAACCTAACCTAACCTAACCTAACCTAACCTAACCTAACCTAACCTAACCTAACCTAACCTAACCTAACCTAACCTAACCTAACCTAACCTAACCTAACCTAACCTAACCTAACCTAACCTAACCTAACCTAACCTAACCTAACCTAACCTAACCTAACCTAACCTAACCTAACCTAACCTAACCTAACCTAACCTAACCTAACCTAACCTAACCTTTTTTTTTTTTTTTTTTTTTTTTTTTTTTTTTTTTTTTTTTTTTTTTTTTTTTTTTTTTATCGCTGAGAAATGCATTACGCATCCCCGCTCGTGGGGGACGAGTCGGGGTATGTGGGACTCCTGTCGGTAATGACAGTATACCCACTAAAACTCAGCGGTGTTCCCACATCGCCGTGATGGGAGGGCCATGGGAAACCGGCTCAGCCTTTACTTCCACAACCCTCCCGGCGCATGCCTGCCTAGCTGGCGGGCCCCGCATGCCCCCCAGGTTGAGGGGCTACGGAAATGGCCGGGAACACCTGGCCATTCCCGTCCGACACTGGTGGAAGCCTGTGCAATACAGACAAGGGTGCCCCCGCACCCGTTGCCTGTTGAACTCCACCTGGGAGGAGTCGGAGATGACTTTCAAACTGACGTCTTCTTCGACCCCTCCTCCGCCTTCGGAGCGGCGCCGCGTCAGGATCGTCTTCCCGCACGCGCTCCGCCGCCTCCTTCTGGGACATGACGTGTTCGCAGAAGGAGGCGACTGCCGCCCAGGACCTCTCATCCCTCAGCATGGCGTTAACCAAGCCGGGGAGTGAGAGGTCCCGTCCGATCACCGCGATGAGACTACAGCGCGGCTCGGACCACGAAGGGCACACCTCGAGGGTGTGCTGCGCCGCGTCCTCCGCCGCGCCACAGTGGTGGCACGACGGCGTCTCCTCTCGTCCGATCCGGTGCAGGTACGATCCGAAACAACCGTGTCCGGACAGCACCTGCACCAGACGGAAGGAGAGGAACCCATGCGACCGCTCGAGCCAGTCTCGCAGGACTGGCCCAATCGCGTCGAGGGTTCGGCGCCCGAAGGCTGCGATGGCGAGGTCCTCCGTCCAATGGACAACGATGGCGTCCTTCGCCTCCCGTCGGACCGCCTCCCGCTCTTCCGGGGCTGGGCATTCTCCTCTCGCCCTCCGCCCTGCCGTCCATTCATATACTCTGGCGAGCACCCACGCCTCAAGTTCCCAAGGAGGGGTGCTGGCCAGAGCACATGCTGCCGCAAAGCCCACGGTGCGGTGGGCCCGCGCCACCCGCTGAGCTATGGCCCTTTGGGGCGCCCGCAAGGCGGCGGCGTTCTCTCTCCTTTGGAGCGATTCCTCCCAGATAGGAGCCCCGTAAAGGGCCATACTCCTCAAGATGCCGGCGTAAAGTTGCCGGCATCGCGCGCTAGGCCCCCCCAAGTTAGGAAGCAGCCACGAGAGCGCGCCTGCGGTCTTCAGCAGGCGCGACGACAGCCCGCTAAAATGTGGACCGAAGCGCCACCTGCTGTCGAGTACAAGACCCAGATATTTCATCTGGGCCTTCACCTCAATTCTGACGCCCTCCACGAAGATGTGGGCGTCAGGTGGGGGGCGCTGGCGAGGGCCGTGGAAGAACACGGCCTCGGTCTTGTGCAGCGCCACCGTTAAACCTAGGCGGCGAATCCTCCCTGCGACCAAGGATCCGCCCGCCGAGGCCAAGTTGGCCGCCTCCCTAAAACTCTCCCCACGGGCGGTGAGGAGAGTGTCATCCGCATAGCAGACGACACTCGTGCCTCGGAGGAGAGTTCCCCGCAAGAGCCAATCATAGCCGACGTTCCAGAGGAGAGGTCCTAAGACTGACCCCTGTGGAACGCCAGCCTCAACGGCGTACCGCCGGACTTGGCCAGTCCTATTTACCAGGAGGATTGCCCGATCCTCCAGGTAGTCGGCCAGCAGCCTGCGCATGTATCGAGGCACTCCGTGGTATCGGAGCGCCTCTAGAATGGTGGAGTGGGGAACAGAGTTGAAGGCATTCGCTATGTCGAATGACACAGCCAACAATCCGTCCCCCGCTTCCATTGCCTCCTTCACCTGGCCCTTAAGGCAGGCCAGCGCATCCACCGTGGAACGCTCAGCCCGAAAACCGAACTGAGCGTCCGACAAGTCCGGCCCGACACTCCGCAGATGACTCTTTAGGCGGGCAGCGATTATCCCCTCGAACATTTTGCTGACCTCATCGAGCAGAACGATGGGCCGGTATGCCGAGGGGGAGTCTGCTGGGCGGCCCTCCTTGCGAAGGAGGCACAACTGCCCCTCCTTCCACGGTTTCGGGAACCTTCCAGACGCAAGGCATGCGCTGAAGAGGTCCCGAAACCTCTCCTCCATTTGAGTGGCAGCGATCGCCACCACTCTTGCCGGAACACCGTCGGGGCCCGGAGCTGTCTTCTTGGCGCGGATACGAAGAATCGCCGTGTCAAGTTCCGACTCCGTGACAGGAGGGGCCTCCTCTTCTTCCTCAGCTGGCGGATCCATGCCCCGCGGTGGGCCCATCATTGGTGGGGTGAAGTTGTCCCTGCACGGGAAAAGGGACTGAACCACCCCATCCAGAAATGAGGGCTCCAGGGTCTCGGCCACCGGGGGACCAAAGGGGCGCAGTTTGTTGCGTGCCGCCTTATATGGTCTCCCGTAGGGGTCGTTGTCGAGACCCTCCAGCAGCTCCGCTCTCGACGAGTCTCTGGCGGCGGTGATAGCCCGATCGAGGACCATTTTTGCCTCCATGTATACCTCATAGAGGTGGTCCTCGTCGGCCTGGTCCCGTTGACGCCGCCGCCGCCTCCGCGTGTAGGTTCTTCTTGCCTCCACACACGCTGCACGAAGCCCCGCTAGTTCCACCGACCACCAGTTCACGGCGCGTTTGGGCAGCGGTCGGCGAGACCGAGGCATGCTGGAGTTGCAGACCTCGGTTAGAGACTCCCTCAGTTGCCCCGCCACGGTGTCCACATCCAGGCCGGCGGAAGGCGGTGAAAGCCAGTCCTGGACGAACGCCGCCTCAGCCGCTGCCTCCCTGTCCAGGCGGGCGAGAGCCCATCGTGGGAACGGTGATCGCACCGAGAGGGGCTGCGTCTCTTCGGGGCCACTCGTGGAGATGTCGAAACGCACGTAGCGGTGGTCTGACATAGTCTCCACCAGGTCCACCCGCCAGTTCAACACGCGCGCGGCCAACGCAGGGGTGGCGAAAGTGACGTCCACTATTGAGCCACCCTGCCGCCGCACGCATGTCTGGACGCTTCCTCTGTTCAAGAGAGAGAGTCCAGAGGAGGCTGCCCACATCTCCACTGCCCGCCCACGTGCATCGGTGGCCGGGTTGCCCCAGGTCACCGACTTGGCATTCAGGTCTCCCAGCACGGAGACCTGACGCGGCGCCGCCCTGCCGACCACGGCGGCCAAGACTCCGAGATAGTTCTCAAAGTCCTGAAGAGGGCGGTTTGGGGAGAAATAGACGCCCACAAGGGCCATGTCTCCCCACGCGGCGGCCACGTATCCCGGTCCCCTCTCTAATAGCGAGAGGGGAGGGGAGTCTGTGGAAGACCACGCCGCTAATGCCACCGAGTCGTCCTCGTCACCCAGCCAGCTGCCGGGGATATAGTAAGGCTCGGCGACCACCGCTACGTTCACCAACCACTCGGCCATGACCTGCACCACCAGGTCCTGGGCCGCTCTGCAGTGATTGGTGTTCGTCTGGAGGATGCGGTAGTTGGCAACCATTATTCCGACATCGTACCTGTCCCCTCAGCTACCGCCGCTGGAGCTACAGCGGCGACGACAACGGCGGCGGTGGCAGGGCGAACCTGCGCCGGCACTATGCCTTTCTTCACAGGGGGCTTGCAGCTCCTGCCCGTCATCCTGTGGTCCGCGGGGCGGCCACTAGCAGCACACGCCGCGCAGTGTGGTGCGGTGGCGGCGTGGCAAGCGGCACTCTTGTGTCCCTCCTGTCCACATTGGAAGCACGTGTCTGCCCAGTCGAACTTGGACGGACACGTGGCTCGGGTGTGGCCGAACGCGAAGCACTTGAAGCAGCGAACAGGCTGGTCTTCAAGCGGCCGGACCACAGCCGTGCTGAACCCTACAAGCAGCCGTCCCTTGGTTGCAGCAAGGACGGCCCCAGCCGCGGCGACTGGGCACTCAACGCGGATGACGCCCATGCCGCGGCGGCCGGGCCTGATGGCTCCACCCTTCACCGCGCCAGCATCGCAGCCTCCAGCCACCGCGACGGCCGCCACCACATCCTCTTTGGTGACCGAATCATCCAGATCGGCCACCTCCAACGCTGCGGTCTTAACGGGCCTGATGACCGTTGCCGCATCCGCAATGACCTCTTTCAACTTTGTTGCGAAGAGGTCCGCATTTGCGCCGCGCTGATCCCCCGAGAACTCGAAAATTCGGGCCCCGGTTAGGGTTAGGCGGCACGTGATGTTGCTGATCCCCAGCCGAGAAGGATCAGCATTGGTACGAGCCCGTCTTAGGACGGACTCATACGTCTCGCCCTTTCCCACGGCCTCCGGGGTGATGGTCACCACGACGGCCGCGGTTTTGGGAGGAACCAGCTTTCTCCCGCCGGTTGGGGCCCCTTTGGCTGCAGGACTAGTCGCAGCGGTCTTGGGGGCCGACTTTTTCTCCTTTTTTCCCTTTCCTCTCCTGGCCACTTCCGTCCACGACTGGTTGGACGGGGTGGTGGAGGGAAGAAGGGCGTCTTCCTCCTGCGAGTTCTGGGGAGCTGCTGCTGGAGTAGCAGACGACCCAGACGCTCTCTCCGCGCTTGTGGTGGGTGTATAAGGAGCCGCCAATGACTTCTTGCCCTTTCCTTTGCCCTTTGATACTGGGCCTGCTAGAGGCGCAGGTTCCGGCTCCCTCGGTGGTGGACTCTTGTCCGCCGCTAGCGGTGGGCGGAGCCGCCTTTCCGGCAAGAGCCGGTCCTCAATACCTGCGAAGCAGGCTCTGATGAAGGCCCTCTCCTCCATGACAACCCCGCGGATTGTTGCCTCAAGGCTGGCAGGGGAGGAGAAGCAGCCTCCTTCCACCGGACCTGGGGCAGATTGGGCAGGGGTGGCCGTGGCCTCAGCTAGCTTCTGGTGTAGCTGGCTGACCTCTGTCTGCAGGCGATCCACTTTTGCCTGCAGCTGCCGTGTCTCGTCCGTGGCCGTCCGCTTCACCAGTTCCAAAACGATGCCGTGCATGCTGGCGGCCCGGCATTTGAGTGCCTTCTGGAAGGTCCCCTTCAAATTCGAAGACTTTGAGGCGACCTCCAGGACCTCCTCCTTATCCTCTTGCGCCATTCGCTCTAGTTCTGCCAGGGAGTGGTCAGCATACAGTACCTTGGATGCACCATAGCCGGCCCTCGATCTGGCAACTTGCGCCTGCTGCTCCTTGGCGGCGACCCTCTCCTCCAGGTCTAGTTGGAGTTGCGCCCTTTTTGCTAGGTGTAGCTGGCGCTCGGCGTCCACCAAGCCCACATCGTGGGTAGAAGGCGCAGTAGAAGCCGAAGCCTTTTTAGATTTCGACTTCTTCTTCGCCCCACCTCGAGTCGACTCCGAGGAGCCCTCGGACCTCTTCCGCTTGAAGCGGTCGCTTTCGGCCCCCGACGTGTCCATAATGGAGTCATCGGAGTCCGACAACTCGCCTGGCCTACTGAAAAAGCTGGCCGCAGATGGTGTGCGGTCAGCTTCCGACGCCAAAGCGCCGCCGGCATGGCTCTGAGAAGAGCCGTTGGATTGGCCCTGAGAAGGGCCGTTGGGTTGGCCCTGAGAAGGGCCGTTGGGTTGGCCCTGAGAAGGGCCGTTGGGTTGGCCCTGAGAAGGGCCGTTGGGTTGGCCCTGAGAAGGGCCGTTGGGTTGGCCCTGAGAAGGGCCGTTGGGTTGGCCCTGAGAAGGGCCGTTTGAATCGCCCTGGGAGGAGCGATTCGACATAAAACGCCCAGAGGCGTCACGCGTGGGTTTGCTCGTCATATTCGCAGACGACCGCATTTTTGTCTGCGAATCACAGCGCACTTTAGCCGCCGGTCTGCCACTCCGTTACGGTGGTCAGACACGGCGTTGCCCGGGGGAAACTGCGAGGAAGTATGCGCTGTGGGGGATCCCCCAACCTAACCTTTTTTTTTTTTTTTTTTTTTATCGCTGAGAAATGCATTACGCATCCCCGCTCGTGGGGGACGAGTCGGGGTATGTGGGACTCCTGTCGGTAATGACAGTATACCCACTAAAACTCAGCGGTGTTCCCACATCGCCGTGATGGGAGGGCCATGGGAAACCGGCTCAGCCTTTACTTCCACAACCCTCCCGGCGCATGCCTGCCTAGCTGGCGGGCCCCGCATGCCCCCCAGGCTGGGGGGCTACGGAAATGGCCGGGAACACCTGGCCATTCCCGTCCGACACTGGTGGAAGCCTGTGCAATACAGACAAGGGTGCCCCCGCACCCGTTGCCTGCTGGCCTCCACCTGGGAGGAGTCGGAGATGACTTTCAAACTGACGTCTTCTTCGACCCCTCCTCCGCCTTCGGAGCGGCGCCGCGTCAGGATCGTCTTCCCGCACGCGCTCCGCCGCCTCCTTCTGGGACATAACGTGTTCGCAGAAGGAGGCGACTGCCGCCCAGGACCTCTCATCCCTCAGCATGGCGTTAACCAAGCCGGGGAGTGAGAGGTCCGGTCCGATCACCGCGATGAGACTACAGCGCGGCTCGGACCACGACGGGCACACCTCGAGGGTGTGCTGCGCCGCGTCCTCCGCCGCGCCACAGTGGTGGCACGACGGCGTCTCCTCTCGTCCGATCCGGTGCAGGTACGATCCGAAACAACCGTGTCCGGACAGCACCTGCACCAGACGGAAGGAGAGGAACCCATGCGACCGCTCGAGCCAGTCTCGCAGGACTGGCCCAATCGCGTCGAGGGTTCGGCGCCCGAAGGCTGCGATGGCGAGGTCCTCCGTCCAATGGACAACGATGGCGTCCTTCGCCTCCCGTCGGACCGCCTCCCGCTCTTCCGGGGCTGGGCGTTCTCCTCTCGCCCTCCGCCCTGCCATCCATTCATATACTCTGGCGAGCACCCACGCCTCAAGTTCCCAAGGAGGGGTGCTGGCCAGAGCACATGCTGCCGCAAAGCCCACGGTGCGGTGGGCCCGCGCCACCCGCTGAGCTATGGCCCTTTGGGGCGCCCGCAAGGCGGCGGCGTTCTCTCTCCTTTGGAGCGATTCCTCCCAGATGGGAGCCCCGTAGAGGGCCATACTCCTCAAGATTCCGGCGTAAAGTTGCCGGCATCGCGCGCTAGGCCCCCCCAAGTTGGGAAGCAGCCACGAGAGCGCGCCCGCGGTCTTCAGCAGGCGCGACGACAGCCCGCTAAAATGTGGACCGAAGCGCCACCTGCTGTCGAGTACAAGACCCAGATATTTCATCTGGGCCTTCACCTCAATTCTGACGCCCTCCACGAAGATGTGTGCGTCAGGTGGGGGGCGCTGGCGAGGGCCGTGGAATCATCCAGATCGGCCACCTCCAACGCTGCGGTCTTAACGGGCCTGATGACCGTTGCCGCATCCGCAATGACCTCTTTCAACTTTGTTGCGAAGAGGTCCGCATTTGCGCCGCGCTGATCCCCCGAGAACTCGAAAATTCGGGCCCCGGTTAGGGTTAGGCGGCACGTGATGTTGCTGATCCCCAGCCGAGAAGGATCAGCATTGGTACGAGCCCGTCTTAGGACGGACTCATACGTCTCGCCCTTTCCCACGGCCTCCGGGGTGATGGTCACCACGACGGCCGCGGTTTTGGGAGGAACCAGCTTTCTCCCGCCGGTTGGGGCCCCTTTGGCTGCAGGACTAGTCGCAGCGGGCTTGGGGGCCGACTTTTTCTCCTTTTTTCCCTTTCCTCTCCTGGCCACTTCCGTCCACGACTGGTTGGACGGGGTGGGTCTTCCTCCTGTGAGTTCTGGGGAGCTGCTGCTGGAGTAGCAGACGACCCAGACGCTCTCTCCGCGCTTGTGGTGGGTGTATAAGGAGCCGCCAATGACTTCTTGCCCTTTCCTTTGCCCTTTGATACTGGGCCTGCTAGAGGCGCAGGTTCCGGCTCCCTCGGTGGTGGACTCTTGTCCGCCGCTAGCGGCGGGCGGAGCCGCCTTTCCGGCAAGAGCCGGTCCTCAATGCCTGCGAAGCAGGCTCTGATGAAGGCCCTCTCCTCCATGACAACCCCGCGGATTGTTGCCTCAAGGCTGGCAGGGGAGGAGAAGCAGCCTCCTTCCACCGGACCTGGGGCAGATTGGGCAGGGGTGGCCGTGGCCTCAGCTAGCTTCTGGTGTAGCTGGCTGACCTCTGTCTGCAGGCGATCCACTTTTGCCTGCAGCTGCCGTGTCTCGTCCGTGGCCGTCCGCTTCACCAGTTCCAAAACGATGCCGTGCATGCTGGCGGCCCGGCATTTGAGGGCCTTCTGGAAGGTCCCCTTCAAATTCGAAGACTTTGAGGCGACCTCCAAGACCTCCTCCTTATCCTCTTGCGCCATTCGCTCTAGTTCTGCCAGGGAGTGGTCAGCATACAGTACCTTGGATGCACCATAGCCGGCCCTCGATCTGGCAACTT
The DNA here is from genome assembly GCA_963680765.1 of Agrochola lychnidis. Lineage (NCBI taxonomy): Eukaryota > Metazoa > Arthropoda > Insecta > Lepidoptera > Noctuidae > Agrochola > Agrochola lychnidis. The sequence goes on from OY796873.1 coordinate 30,836, forward strand.
GCGCCTGCTGCTCCTTGGCGGCGACCCTCTCCTCCAGGTCTAGTTGGAGTTGCGCCCTTTTTGCTAGGTGTAGCTGGCGCTCGGCGTCCACCAAGCCCACATCGTGGGTAGAAGGCGCAGAAGAAGCCGAAGCCTTTTTAGATTTCGACTTCTTCTTCGCCCCACCTCGAGTCGACTCCGAGGAGCCCTCGGACCTCTTCCGCTTGAAGCGGTCGCTTTCGGCCCCCGACGTGTCCATAATGGAGTCATCGGAGTCCGACATCTCGCCTGGCCTACTGAAAAAGCTGGCCGCAGATGGTGTGCGGTCAGCTTCCGACGCCAAAGCGCCGCCGGCGTGGCTCTGAGAAGAGCCGTTGGATTGGCCCTGAGAAGGGCCGTTGGGTTGGCCCTGAGAAGGGCCGTTGGGTTGGCCCTGAGAAGGGCCGTTGGGTTGGCCCTGAGAAGAGCCGTTTGAATCGCCCTGGGAGGAGCGATTCGACATAAAACGCCCAGAGGCGTCACGCGTGGGTTTGCTCGTCATATTCGCAGACGACCGCATTTTTGTCTGCGAATCACAGCGCACTTTAGCCGCCGGTCTGCCACTCCGTTACGGTGGTCAGACACGGCGTTGCCCGGGGGAAACTGCGAGAAAGTATGCGCTGTGGGGGATCCCCCAACCTAACCTTACCTAACCTAACCTCACCTTTTTTTTTTTTTTTTTTTTTTTTTTTATCGCTGAGAAATGCATTACGCATCCCCGCTCGTGGGGGACGAGTCGGGGTATGTGGGACTCCTGTCGGTAATGACAGTATACCCACTAAAACTCAGCGGTGTTCCCACATCGCCGTGATGGGAGGGCCATGGGAAACCGGCTCAGCCTTTACTTCCACAACCCTCCCGGCGCATGCCCGCCTAGCTGGCGGGTCCCGCATGCCCCCCAGGCTGGGGGGCTACGGAAATGGCCGGGAACACCTGGCCATTCCCGTCCGACATTGGTGGAAGCCTGTGCAATACAGACAAGGGTGCCCCCGCACCCATTGCCTGCTGGCCTCCACCTGGGAGGAGTCGGAGATGACTTTCAAACTGACGTCTTCTTCGACCCCTCCTCCGCCTTCGGAGCGGCGCCGCGTCAGGATCGTCTTCCCGCACGCGCTCCGCCGCCTCCTTCTGGGACATGACGTGTTCGCAGAAGGAGGCGACTGCCGCCCAGGATAGCAGCAACGAAGACGCAAGAGGAGATCAAATTTGTGTAACACTGGGGGAATTAGGGTCACAGATCCTCAACACCGGGGACATTCCAACTTTTGATACGGTGAGAATTGGAGTTCGGTATAGCAGCCACGTAGACGTGACGGCCTGTTACCGACACATGTAGAGACATAATACCACACAAAAAAACAGAAATACTTACCATGCCGTGGTGGTCTGAGGAACTCGCGGAGATGAAAAGGTTGGTTGCCACCAAGAAAATGAGAGTCAGGAATGCAGCGCCGGTCCGAAAAGCGATGGTTGTTCACCTGTACCTAGAAGCAAAAGAAGAGTATGAGGCAGCAGCAGCGAAAGCCCAAACGGAGAGCTGGACTTCTTTGGGTAACAGGACAGAGAGGGAGTCTGGGAAGGGATATATAGAGTAATGGGAAGGATAGCTAAGAGAGAGGAAGATCTGCCACTGCAGAGGGAAAGAGAGACACTGGACGCAAAAGGCTCAGTGAGGCTGTTGGCCGAGACGTTCTATCCCGAGGACCGAGAGGAAGAAGACAACATGGATTATCGCCAAACCCGACAACTGGCAGAAATGGTAAACGCATGGAGTCATGATGAACGACATGACCTACCGTTTACCCAAAGCGAGCTTAGCAGGTCCATGATGTCGTTCAGTCCTAAAAAGGCCCCGGGAGCCGACGGCTTCACAGCCGATATTTGCTCGTATGCCATCAATAGTAACCCTGAATACTTCCTGGCACTGATGAACAAATGCCTGGAACACCACCACTTCCCGAAGATCTGGAAGGAAGCTACGGTGGTTGTGCTCAGAAAGCCGGGCAAAGACTCGTACACCGTACCAAAGTCATACAGGCCGATTGGGCTTTTGCCTGTCCTTGGGAAAGTGTACGAAAAGATGCTGGTTGCTCGTCTCAAATTCTATTTGCTACCTAGGATTAGTACTCGCCAATAAGGCTTTATGGCCCAAAAAAGCACGGAAGACTCTCTATACCCTCGTGCAATACATCCGCGCAAAGCTGGCACTGAAGAGGATCATCACGCTTGTGTCCCTGGATATCGAGGGAGCTTTTGACAGTGCGTGGTGGCCCAAAATTCAAAAATTCAAAATTCAAAAGTCATTTATTCAAATTAGGCTGAGAACCAGCACTTTTCGAACATCAAAATTACATAAGACAGTCCCCCAAAAACGCCCACCCTTCACCACTTCCTAGTGCCTTTAGCTGGGAAGAAGAAGTGGCGCAACAAACTCCCCAGCAGCACAGCTGTCTGTTCAAGTTAGAAAAAAATAAAAATGACTCTGTACAATAGTATGCAAAATTATTATGCAACACAAAACATTATTTTAATTAAGTATAAATTATTGGCCATATGTTAGCTAGCACACGCCGATATACCAACCAAAAACATCGAGAACTATACTCAAGCAGAATTAAAAAATAAAAACTAAATGTAAAAAGAACTAAATATCTAAATAAAAGCCTCCAGGCATAAAGGGCGTGCCCGCTTACATAAAGCTGTAAATTGGAAGTTATAAATGATAAACTAGGACCATCGAGGTAAGATAAATGTACAGTTAATTACTAGTAACAATAACAAAACCATGATCAGCAAGACGACCAGTCACCACAAGCAGCACCCGTTCACGAGCATAACGCAAAGATCAGCCATTACCCCCCTCGCCATATTTGAGGGAAGGAGGCAACCCGACTCCCGACGCTACCGCAAGCATTGACATCTAAGGGAGCATGACGAACTTGCTGCCGGTTGCTCAGGTAAAAAATAATATAATCAATTGTCGAGGTCACTAGCCAACCACAAATTGCAATACAAACTCATAACAAAAACATTGTAATGAGTAGATTATGTCAACAATAAAATAAAAATAAATAGACTCGTAAAAAAATAATTAAAAAATTGACTCATAAAGTCAAATAAAATAAAAAAAATATATAAACTTATATAAACTGTCAGTAGGTAAGTTAAATCTGGAGAAAGAACATAAACATTGTCTTGAGTTAATCACAGCGACCAACTATTCTTATCATTTAAGTAGTCGTTGATACAATAGTATGCCTTTGAACAAAGGTTGGATTTTACTTTATTTTTAAACGCATTAAAAGGCAAATCTAGCATAGAAGAGGGTAGCTTGTTATAAAAGGTTATACCAAGCCCAACAAATGAGTTATGAACCTTATGAAGCCGGTGAAAGGGAGCTCGTAGTTTGTCCTTATTTCTAGTGTTAACATTGTGAATATCACTGTTTTTAGTGTATAAGTGTATATTTTGCCTAATATATAAGATGTTGGCGAAAATGAATTGAGATGCCACCGTGAGAATACCAACATCTTTAAAAAAATCTCTTAGAGAAACTCTGGCACGTAGCTGGTAAATTGCTCGAACAGCTCGTTTTTGAAGAACAAATATATTTTGAATGTCAGCGGCTTTGCCCCACAGCAGAATACCATAGGACATAACGCTATGGAAATAACTAAAATAGACTAACCGAGCTGTATCAATGTCAGTGTATTGTCTTACTTTCCTGACAGCGTAGGCGGCCGAACTGAGCTTTCCCGCTAGGCTTGATATATGTGGGCCCCACTGAAGTTTGTCATCTACTGTTATGCCCAGAAAAACTGCCGAGTTCACAGTTTCAAGCACCTCTTTATCTAAGACGATGTTGGGTCCTAGATTTCTAACATTTGGTAGAGCGAACTTTACACAACTCGTTTTCTTGGCATTGAGAACTAGGTTATTTGTCGTAAACCAATCCGTAACCATTGAGAGTGCACTGTTTACGTCGTCAAAATCTTGTCTATTCCTGTCTACTTTAAAAATAAGAGAGGTATCATCTGCAAACAGTACAACGTTACAGATATCCTTTAAATAAAAAGGTAAGTCATTTATATACACTAAGAATAAGAATGGACCCAGTATTGAGCCTTGAGGTACACCTAACTGAACTGGTAGCCCGGAAGATTTCACACCATTAACATCTACACATTGGATCCTATTATGCAAATAAGAATTTATTACTTTAAGAGCTTCGTTTTGGACACCGTAATGACGTAGTTTACGCAAAAGTGTGTCATGGTGCACGCAATCAAAGGCTTTGGAGAGATCACAGAAAACTCCAATAGCATTTTGCGAGTTCTCCCATGCGTTAAATATGTGTTTCATCAGAGCAACACCTGCATCTGTAGTCGAACGACCTTTTGTGAAACCATATTGTTCATCATGAAGAAGTCTGTTTAAATTAAAATGTCTTAGCAACTGCTTGAGTATTAACTTTTCAAATATTTTACTGAATGCAGGTAAGATAGAAATAGGCCTGAAATTGCCAACGTCATTTTTGTTACCCGATTTAAATAATGGTATGACTTTACTACTCTTCATGAGGTCAGGAAAAGTTCCTAAATCAACACATTTATTAAAAGTTACAGCTAAATATGGAGCTACTATGTCTATTATATTACTTAATAGTTTAATGGAGATACCCCAGTAATCACCAGTGTTTTTAGACTTAAGTGTGTTAAAAACATTAACTACATCACGAGGTGTTACATGCTCGAAGCTAAATAAGCTGCTACATTTAGGCACACTGCTATGCAAAAGGTTTTCAGCTTTAGACGGGGACGAATTTAAGGAGCGAGTCGTAGTTATAGGTATGTTGGCAAAAAATTCATTAAATGCCTCAGCTACGTCGGCTGCTATATTAACTAATTTATTGTCGACCATAATCTCGAGTTGTTTTTCTTGTTTAACCGACTTACCCGTTTCATTGTTAATAATTTTCCAAGTGGTTTTTACTTTATTATTTGAATTTTCAATTGTATCGCCTAAAAATTTTGATTTTGCAAAAACACAAATATTTTTAAATAATTTTGAATAATTTTTGACATACTCTAAGAAAGGAGTATCAAACCTATATTTTTTCAAACCATATAACTCGTATAGTGTCGCTCTACTTTTATAAATACCTGGAGTAGCCCATTGGTTAAAGCCAACAGAGGTGCTATTAATGTTAATAGTTTTGGTCTTGAAAGTAGATTGGTACTCTTTTTGCACAACATCAAAAAGGGCTCCATAGATTTCATTGGGATTTTCGTGTTCTACAATAGATGGTGTAATTCTATGAGCTATATTATTTTTAAACTTGCTGCAACGACTAGCTGTATAAGGCCTGCATTCTATTTTATGTGGTTTTTTTTGTGATTGCATAGGGAAGCTAGCTAGTAAACCACAGTGGTCAGATGTTAAGTCACTTAAAACTAATTTATTTTTGGCATCACAATCACTAAATATATTATCGAGACAAGTCGACGTAGATGCCGTGATCCTAGTAGGTTCAAAAAACAAGTTAATTAAATTATAAGATTTGAACAAATTGAAAAGTCTAATACTTAATGGAGTATCATCTAAAATATTAATATTGAAATCTCCTCATAAAATTTTACTTTTATTACTAGATTTTAACCTATTGAGTGAATCCTCCATTACCGATTCGAAACGAATAAAATCCCCAGAGGGGGGTCGATAAACACAAATTATAACATATCGCTCTAGTTCAACACAAGACAACTCAATAGTGCGCTCAATGGAAAGATTAACTAAATCTAAACGTTGTTTACATTTCAACTTGTTTGAAACAAGAACTAAAGACCCACCGCGGATAGCACTTTTTCTTACAAATGCGCTTTGTACAGTAAAAAAATCATCATTGATAAAAACTACTTCATGTTCTTTCAACCAGTGTTCAGTCAAACATAACACCTGAACATCATAGTTCTCCATAAATAAACTTAACTCTAGCTCTTTGCCAGACAGACCCTGCATATTTTGATGTACAACATTCAACTTATGCGGCTTATCTGTTGTCGCTCCTAATAGTTTAAACTACAAGGGGTATCAAAAGTAGTATTAGTACCACTACTAACAGTAATCAAAGGTACACTACAAGTACCAGTGTCGCTGTGTATATTGTATGCTAAAAGATTAGCAATATGTCTCCTACAACTAGGTGGTAAATACATTGTATTATTTGTCAGTTTGTAATCAGTAATAAATTGATTACAATCAAAATATAAAATAGCGTCACTGTGACAACATGTCCTATTATTATAAATTAACATATTTAAATTATAAATGTGCCTATTTTGCTCATCAGACAAATATTTTGAATAAGGCAAGGCACAGAAAATAAATTTACAACTATTGGTCTCATTGAGATGCAACATCAAATGGACACATTCCATTATGTCCTTTTTCCTTACAGTTAAACTATCCCCATATAATAATATAACAGTAGAACTGGGGTTTATTTTTGTCAATTTAATATAATTAATTAATTGGCTAATACTGGCACCGGGTAAACAATTATTAATTACATATTGTTGCGAACACTGATTAAATAGACTACCAAAACCTTGACCAAATTTGTCAGAAAATACATAAGTTGTGTTAGTAAAATTATTCATTTTATTGACATCCATACAGCTACCTACTGGCTGAGCCACTGAGGGTATAGGTGTAACCAGTTGAGGCTGGGGCTTATGGGTACAAGCACAGCTAAAAGAGAGGTTATTTGTCAATGACTCATACCTCTCTGCATTGTACTTGACCAGATCAGCCAACTCATTGGCTTCCTGCAAGCGCTTACTCAGATCTTGTTGAGAAGCCTCATATTTACTAAAGATATCCTTTAGAGCATATTCCTTAACAAACAATTCATCCTGTAGGTGCTGAGTGTCGTTATCATACATAGTATTACACAATTGTAATTCATTGTTACACTTCTTTAATTTTTGAATTAAATTTAGATTTTTTTGCCTAAGTTTTGTATTTAATTTGTTAACTTTTTGGCGCTGTAGTGATTTTTGAATTTTTCTAATTAATCTATTAATTTTAATGTATTTTTTTAACTTATTATGGCTAGTAAATAAGTTGCATTTAGTGATAGTTTCATCAGTTAAGTCTATTGTTACAACTGGCTCAACACATGTGGGTCCAGACCCGCTACCAACCAACTCATCATAAAGACTGCAGGTGAACGCAGACTCTTCACAGGCTTTGAGAGATTCCAAACGGGTTATTGTGTTGTGGGCCCTACTTAATTCCAGTTCCAATTCAGATATCCGTCTCAAAGCCAGATCGTGGGTGTCACTACATTGCTGGAAATTTGACACAAGTTGACGGAGGTGTTGATGCTGGTCAATTATGTCCATATGCTGAATATGTAATTCGGCCAACTGGTTCTTCAGCTCAGTGTTCTTGTTATTAATATATTGTACTTCTACCTCGCTGTCATCCCTTTCCTGTAGCAGCTGATCGCACTGGTTTTTACTAAATTCCAACTCTTTCAATGTGGCCTTCAGTTTTTCCTCTAAGGATGCAGCCCTACGGGTCAACATATTGACAAGCCAACCCTAGAGGCACCCTGGAATGAGAGAAGAGAAAGCAAAGTGAGTTAAAGGAATAAGAGAGTGAGATAGGATGTGGATAGTAAGTACCTACTAGAATGAAGGGACTATTGGGACTAAAACTACTGAGTGTATGAGGAATCTAAATGAGTTGAGAACTTGAGAAGGTAGGATGGTAAGACAGCAAGAAATAAATGAACAAAAGATGAAGTTTTTTTAGAAAATATTATGAAAAAATGGAGGTACTTAGAAAGTAGGAAGCTAATTTATTTATTTTGGGGCTTCTCACTTATCAGAATTATTATTGATTACTTAAAAAGAAAAAGACATACTTAAGTAAATTATCATTTACGATAATAATATTAGAGCTAATAACAGTTATTTTCCACTAAGAATGTTATGGACATGGGATTAGAGGTACCTAATATAGTTTCATTTCGACAATGCTATTGGTTTTAAACAAGAGTAATAAAACAATTTAGGGATAAATATGTGTGCAGTAAAGTTTGTAGTGTATGTTTTATGTCTGGGGCAAGTGTTTTCGTCGTCGATTTTGCTTCCACAATTTGTCAAGCAAAAGGAGACATAAACGGTGCCTGTGTGTATTGGACGTAGCTCATAACTCTGAGCAGTGTTTACAGGTGATGTATAGTGTGTAAATATAACTACAATAATGATTAGTATAAAACAAAATACTCCCTGGGTTTGATGAATTCAAATCCACAATCGAAACGTTGACAGCCGGTAGATGATTTTTCGAAATCTCGATTATTATGAATAATCGCGACAAAAACACGTCACAAACACTGTGTGAGACACTTTATACTTAGATTCTAAGATAAACAGTGAAGCCCGCTATTAAGGTACGATTGGCTGAGGAAAAGTGTCCTGTAAATTTGAGACCGGTAGTCAGCAGCTACCTCAGTGAAAGGGTGGTCACCGTGAGGTACGCCGGGGAGGAGAGCAGGAGACAGACCAGCAAAGGATGCGTCCAGGGATCCATTGGGAGGCCCATTTTTTGGAATTTGCTGCTCGACCCGCTCCTGAAACAGCTGGAGAGTAGAGGTGACTACTGCTAGGCGTTTGCTGACGATGTGGTGTTGTTGTTTGACGGCGATACAGCGCAAGAAATTGAGGGACAAGCCAATGCCGCTCTTGAACATGTTCGTGCGTAGGGCGACAGAAATCGGCTGAAATTTGCGCCCCATAAAACCAGTGCGATGGTGCTAACGCGGAGGCTGAAGTATGATACACCATGCCTGAGCATGGGGGGGATCGACATCGGAATGTCCCAAGATGTTAAAATATTAGGGTTCGTCACAATAGCCTTATGTCAACTGCTCATCAAAAATACCCAAATCGCTATAGATGTGCCTTTAATATTTGAAGAGTTCCCTCGATTTCTCCAAGATTCCATCATCAGATCGTGAGCAAATGACAATGGGACCAACTTGAAAGTATACCCTTTCAAAAAAAAAAAAATTTTTCAAATCAGTTCTGCCGTCTTCGAGTAATCGGGGAACATACAAAAAAAATAAAATATCCCGACGTATTGAGGACCTCCTCCTTTTTTTTGAAGTCGGTTAAAAAGCAGAACAAGGGCTCTGATAATGTCAGAGGACACAAATGCAAGGCAGGAGTGGGTTTTAGCCGGTAAGAGTCCGGCACTACCCAGACTGGCTCACCAGTGTCTGTTTGGGCGTCCATGAGGATTTCCCACTCCTGCCAAAAAAAAAAGAACCTAACCTGAGCGAACCTAACCAATATGTTGAGAAGAATATTACTCGACGATGTGGCAGAATTATATTCTTTAACTGGAAAACAAATGAAAAATTCCAGTAAACAATCCTTTCTAAATACTGAAACATGTAAATTAATCTTTCGTATTTCTATTTTATTATTTACCTTCCTATTTTTTCCCTGTATCATAGGTACCTACTACAATAAGTTTACTATTTTATTATTTTTTGACAACCTGTACCTAGAAGCAAAAAAGGAATATGAGACAGTGGTGATGAAGGCCCAAGTGGAGAGAGATGAGATTTTGAAAAAACACGGTTCAAAATCTCAGTGTATACCAACACGCAACAGTATCGGCGGAAGGTTTGTCTACCGAGCGGCCGTAGGTCATTATTCAAGGTCACCGCTCAGACGTAATACTGTTCCTTTATTATACTGTGCCTAGACCTTCTCAGTGGTAATGAGATCCGTAACAAATAAAGCAAAGGCCAGCATTAGCTCAAGTACTTCTCATACCATTGTATCGTTTACATTCCATGTTGTTCTCCAGTGTTCAACAAAGGCCCGCCGTGTCCCGTCGAGCGGTGCCCAGTTTTCTGTCGCATCGGTACCTACTTACCTATGTACTGTCTAGAACAAAAGGCTTTTTTTTTCAGTCTCGGCTCGTCCAAATCCTAACTTTCAATTTAAATGTAAATGTCGAGTTCATAAAACTGTCATCAGTGAGTTCACAGTCAGTATCCGTCGCCGCGGAGCCACCAACTTCCCCATCGGGGGGCTCCCCCTCACTCCCGCACACAGAGCCTTCTCGACGCCAATTTCCACGGAATATAAAACAATTTGTTCTGCTCACAAAAGGGCTCGGTGGGACTTCTGTTCACTATCCACTCGCATTAGCATAATAACTCGCCGGACGTAGATTTCATACTAATAATATTATGATATTCCAAACCGAGCGGACGTGTCCTGCGACCGTTAGCCCCCACAAGCATACTAATAAAGAATATTGAAGATGCAACTCGTTTATTTTGTTAAATGTTTGGAAGTAGTACCTGAGTAAACGTTTAAACGCATTTGTAAACATCTTGTCACTTGTGTACACAGTCAGTACGGACTCACACTTACTTCGTGTAGCGTGAAACATCATTACAATCAGAGTATTCACAGTCAGACGCTGTAAAAGAGAACTCATTGTAATGATCGTGAAGCCCGCGCGGCTCGACGGTGGAGGCGCGCGGGTCATTAAGTTCTCGTGGCTTTCGCGCGGATCCCGCGGGATCACAATTATGACGAGACTCAACTTAATTTATTTAAAACGTCTTCGTTCGTGGACACTGCGTCATTCCCACAGAAAAATGAACCTACGAATACGTGCAATCACGTGAGAAAAATGTAAGAGGCAGACTCGCTCAGGAAACGTGTAAGGGTAGCGCGGATAGCAATTTGTCTAAGCAACACTATGATAGTAATACGACAAGCATTTTGTACAATGTTTTATGAAGAGCGTATCAGCTCATAAAGAACTTAAACGACCTAAATAGATGTAAACGAAGTTCACACTTCCTTAAACTTAAACTTCCCGCGCGTTGTCTTTTACGTATGACAGATTAGACTATGTTAGAAACTATACAACCGATACAATAGGCTATGACAGGAAGCTTATGTTAAAAACGTGCGAGTAAAACTTATTGAAGATTTAATAATTAACAAAACTAAAGAGAACGAAATATTAGCTTTAAATGTTGTTTCTCTTTTCAGGTAAGATTTGTACCTAGTTTTAAGTTTATAAATAAGATGTAAAGTGTTAAAGGCATTATTGATTAATAAAAATTATTCTTTTCAGAGCAACACAATTAGTTTCTATTTCGAATCCTGAAGTGATTATCACAACACATTATATAGATATAAAGTCTAAGGTGACAGAATGGCTACGTCAACAGTCACAGACAAAATCACTACTTACATACATCGCCTAATACTAGTACTAATATTTGTTTAATTTAACCGTTTTAGAAGTAAATAAATTATATTATAGTTAGAAGGGTAACCAACCAACTAGCCACGATAACGTTTTTGCGTCACTGGGTAAGAGATGCGCGCTCGGCGGCCGGTGCTCAGCGTACTCAGTGTGTTCAGTAAGGTGGCTGCACGCAGAGGTGCGTATGTCTGTGCGTGTGTGTGACGGCAGCGCGCATGTAGTGCTCCGTGAAGCACTCGGAGCAAGTTTTTATTGGCAAAGTTTAGCGGAAGAAGGCATCCGCCGTAGAAAACTAAAAAGAGATGCGTTGATGAAGTTTTTTAATCAACGCCGCTTACTGGACCGTTTGATACTGTGCAAACTGCGCCACGGCCACCGCTACGCCACCGCTACGCCACCACCGCGCCACCAACACGCTGCCGCCACAATATCGACATGCCATACAGCTCTGTCGTGAAACATGCTTGGGTGAATATTTCATTTCGTGCACATTATGATCTTTGGAGAATTGTTAAAAAAATGTGCCTAATCATGTTCATTATTTGTTTTTTTGAAAGTGTTTAATGATGTTATGTGAAATATAAAAAAGGGACAGTAATCAGACTTTTAGTTTTGAAGATATTAGCGTTTGTTTTTTTTGAAGGAACGGTAATGAGATTTAACACAAACGGTAATTAGATAGATATCTATGTATGGTACTGAGGTAGAAAAAAACCGGCCAAGTGCGTGTTGGACCACGCACAATGAAGGGTTCCGTAGTTGGGATGAATTTATCCCAAAAACAAACTTAACTTTGTAGTTGACAAACATGTTCTCCCATACGGAATGTATGGGAAAATATGTTTTTGTAACTGCAAAGTTAAGTTGGTCGATTATTACTCGATAACTAGTAAAGCCTACTTAGCTGTGATAGTTTTTCTTTTAATTTCGTTATATAAACTACTGCTGTGATTTTTTTCACATATCCAAAACTAACCATTTAGCTGGCAGGGGGGGGACACTTGACTCTAACAAAAATTAGCACTTTAAAGCTTAATATTTCGCAAACGGATTCCTGAATCTAAAAATGGTTTTGCCAAACTCATAATGTTTTTGTAAGACCTTTCCAATGATACCCCACACTATGGGACAAAAACATAAAAAATAATACATCACCACTTTACGTGTACCCTAAAAAAAAATGTTTTTCATAATTTTCTTTTACCGTTTTGTTGACGTAATTAATATGTATACTTATGTCAAATTACAGCTTTCTAGTACTAAGGGTCTCGGAGGTAGACCGCCGACAAACAGACAGACAGACAGACAGACGGACATGACGAAACTATAAGGGTTCCTTGTTTACTACGGAACCCTAAAAATGGTAATTAATAATACAAAAACAGTTCGATAAATCAGCCTTTAATTGCACTAAAATTAACCTATAATTAAACTTCGAAATAGGTACATCTTTTTAATTAAATTAACAAACCCTGTGCATTTTTTCTTTCTTGTCTTACTTTGAAAAATATAATGGTGTGCTGGTAATCAAAGACAACTGATATGATTGGGAAATGATTGAATTTAATGACTGAATTAATATAATCTATCATAACGTATTCGTTATATCCCAAATAAGACAAGTAAGGAAAAATACAATGTATACAGTTTTGAATCACAGAATATAATCATTACCGTTCGTTTCTTCTCATTACCATTCGAATAGAAAAGGACGGTAATTAGAAGGATGGTAATTAGATTTGTAAATATTTTCTATAAATTACCGTTATTTGGAACAGGTACATCATTGTTAAGGTTATCAGCGGAAAAAGAGACTTATACCGAATACATCTGGCAAATAATTATTTGATAAAAAGAAATATAACTACCTTTCATAACACGAATGGTATGCAGAAATATTCCGAACCACGTCACTTTTTGGACAGGAGAACTTTAATTTACGTAGCTAAAATCACTCTTTCATGCGTGTTTTCGGCTTGGTAGCCGAGCGTTGACGTCGTCGAATATTTTGTGTAAAGCGCAGTGCACAGTGACTCTTAAATATTAAAATATTTGATCGAACATACCGTCGAATGGTAATTATGGGAAAGTGTAGGGACATTTTTCAAAGTTGTATGAAACCGCTTAAATATGATCTTCCTTCAACCATAAATCATCTATGTATAGTTTAACTGTCCTGTTATCCTTATAAGTAATAAAAATGTCGTTCTTCAAACACAGTTTTTAACAGGATGTGCCAATTTGGTAAAATCTGGTAAAAGGGACACAGATGGTAATTAGATTTTAGAGTCTTTGTTTTAAATTTAGTGCATTTCTAATTTAAAAAAAGTTGTTCTAAGCCTTGCGCCTAATAGAACACCATATTAACTATACAACAACAACGTTAGGTTCAAATTCTTTCAGCGTTTCATATATTCTTTATCGTCTGCCATGTCATCATCATTCATCATTTCAGCCGAAAGACGTCCACTGCTGGACATAGGCCTCCCCCAAGCACCGCCACTTCGACCTATTCTGTGCTTTCCGCATCCAGCGAATTCCTGCGGCCTTCACAAGGTCATCGGTCCATCTTGTGGGAGGCCTTCCAACGCTACGTCTTCCGGTACGTGGTCGCCACTCCAGAACCTTTCGACCCCATCGGCCATCCGTTCTGCGAGCAATGTGCCCTGCCCATTGCCACTTAAGTTTGGCAATTCTTCGGGCTATGTCGGTTAACTTGGTTCTCCTGCGAATCTCTTCATTTCTGATTCGATCACGTAGGGAAACTCCAAGCATAGCCCTCTCCATTGCCCTTTGGGTGACTTTTAGCCTTCTGATAAGGCCCATTGTGAGCGACCACGTTTCAGTACCATATGTCATCACTGGCAACACGCACTGGTCAAAGACTTTCGTCTTGAGACACTGTGGTATGTGGGACGAAAAGATATTGCGTAGCTTCCCGAACGCTGCCCAGCCGAGTCGGATTCGACGATTGACCTCTTTCTCGAAGTTGGACCTACCTAGCTGGACAATTTGTCCTAGGTAAACATACTCGTCCACAACTTCGAGCGTAGCGTCTCCGATCTTCATGGGAGTGGGTGTCACATGGGCATTTGACATGACTTTTGTCTTGTCCATGTTCATTTTAAGACCCACTCTTTCGGAGGCTCTACTGAGGTCATCGAGCATTGTACTGAGTTTCTCCATGGTCTCAGCCATGATAACTATGTCGTCGGCAAACCGAAGGTTAGTGATATACTCGCCATTGATGTTGATGCCTAGCCCTTTCCAATTCAGAACCTTGAAGACATCCTCCAGTGCAGCGGTGAACAGTTTCGGAGAGATAACGTCTCCCTGTCTCACACCTCGCTGCAGAAGGATAGGTTTCGAGGTCTGGTCCTGGAGTCGAACTGACATAGTGGCGTTTTTGTACAAACACTTTAGCACCTCGATGTACCGATAGTCGATCTGGCACCGTTGAAGAGACTGCAGCACAGCCCATGTCTCGATCGAATCGAAGGCTTTCTCGTAGTCCACAAACGCTAAGCAGAGAGGCTGGTTATACTCTTCGGTCTTCTGTATAACCTGCCGCAGCGTATGTATGTGGTCTACGGTGCTAAAGCCTTTACGGAATCCGGCTTGTTCGGGAGGCTGGAAGTCGTCAAACCTGCGCGCGAGACGGTTCGTGATAACTCTTGAAAACAGCTTGTAGACATGGCTCAGAAGTGTGATGGGCCTATAATTCTTAAGCAGGGCATTGTCGCCCTTTTTAAAGAAGAGTACCACCACACCTCTGTTCCATGCCTGTGGCGTTTGACCCTCGAGTATGACGGAATCGAAAAGCTTCTGGAGGGCCTTAAGAACAGGTTTTCCCCCGGCCTTCAGGAGTTCAGCCGTAATTCCGTCATCACCCGGCGCCTTGTTGTTTTTAAGTTGCTTCAGAGCCATCCTAATCTCGTACAAGCTGACGTCCGGGATGTCTTCGGTATAGTGTCGGGTCAATCTAGCTCTTGGGTCGTTTGCTAGATTCGTAACGGGGTTACTGGTTGACGTGTATAACTGTCCATAGAAACTCTCGATCTCTCTCAACAGCTCAGGTTTGGCGGATACGATTCTGCCATTATTGGTCTTCAGTTTCGCAAGCTGGCTCTGTCCAATAGACAGATCTCTAGCAAATACCTTGGAGCCCTTATTCTGCTCTATTGCGTCCTTAATACGGTTCGTATTATAGAGTCGAAGGTCGCTTTTCAAGGACTTAGAGATCTGTCTATTGAGCCGCCGGTATTTAAGCGCATCGTCTGAAGACTGCAGAATCATCTCGCGCCTCTCCTCCATGAGCTGTAAAGTAGCATCAGAGAGCCTCTTGTTTCGATTTGTACGACGGGTCTTGAAAAACTTGGACCCGACCGTATGGACAGTTTCCACGAACCCATCGTTATAATCGTCCACGGAGCTCCCTAGGCACTCGAAACGATTCTGAAGTTCGAGCTGAAAGCTCTCGGGGTTTTGGACTTGGATCGGTGCTGGGCGGAGCGTAGACTTCATCAGTCGAGATCTTTCCAGCTTGATATTCAAGTTCAATGTGCCTCTTACCATACGGTGATCACTTCCGGTTTTCACCGCGTTGATCACAGAGACATCATTGAATACTTGCCTCTTCGTCGACATAATGAAGTCAATCTCATTTTTTGTTGCACCATCAGGGCTCTGCCAGGTCCACTTTCTGTGCTCACGTTTTCTGAAGAAGGAATTCATCATAAAGAGGCCTTCCTTCTCCATAAAACTGGCCAGTAGGTGACCCCTGTGGTTTCGACGTCCAACTCCAAATTGCCCCACTCGCAGCTCATCATCGTTTCGTTTGCCCAGTTTCGCGTTGAAGTCCCCCATGACAACGGTGAAGTGAGTTTTAGAGCCATGCATGGCTCTGGAAATATC
Source organism: Agrochola lychnidis (assembly GCA_963680765.1). Taxonomy (NCBI): domain Eukaryota; kingdom Metazoa; phylum Arthropoda; class Insecta; order Lepidoptera; family Noctuidae; genus Agrochola; species Agrochola lychnidis. The sequence continues at coordinate 47,087 of OY796873.1, forward strand.
CTCATACATGGTCTCCACCTCATCGTCGGGGTGTGACGAGGTCGGGGCGTAAACCTGTACGACCTTCAGCGAATATCTTGCGGATATTCTGAGTATAAGGTACGCCACCCTGGTCGACACACTCTCGATCTTCACCACGTTGCTCACAAGGGACTTATGGACGATAAACCCGACACCACCTTGGGACTGCTGGTCGCCCTCCCGGAAATAGAGCAAGTTCCCGGATTTGAGGATTATCGAGTCCTCGCCCTCTCTTCGGACTTCAGATAACCCTACTATACCCCATCGTAACTTGCTCAATTCTTCCTCGAGTTCGATGATCTTTTCGTCGGTCCGGAGTGTACGCGTGTTGTATGTTGCCAGGTCCAGTTTCCGGTGGTTATGGTAGCCGGATCTCTTCCGGGGATTCTTCGCACCCCTTGCCTCACCGTGGCCTTGACCGCTACCGTAGCCAAGGGCCGGTGGGCCGCCGGGCACTAGGGGCCGTTTCTTTTTGGTGCTTTTCATTTTTGGGGGGGGGTATGCCATAATCGCCACGCTTGGCAGGCGGGTTGGCGATCGCAGTATGGTGTTAGAAATGCATAGAGAACGCTGCTGCCCATTCTCTAGTAAGTCCCTTAGTCGCCTTTTACGACACCCATGGGAAGAAATAGGGTAGTGCTATTCTTTAAGTCCGGCACCACACGGACATGTAATATGCATGAAATGAAATATTCACCCGCTTACATCATTACAAATAAATGCTACACGAGTGTTTACCATGTGGGTGCCAACAAAATTATAATGGCATGCGACGACGGCTTTACCTTGACCATTTTTGTACCTATGTTTTGATTTCTGTCTGAAATATATTCTTGTGAGCGTTATGGGGCTCACATACAGTACGCTGGATTGGAGGATACTGCTTCGTGGATTCTTGAATAAAACTCATTAACTTGAAGAACTTTGTTTTACTTATTTTACCAATTGTTCGAAAATAACAGCCAGTACAGTTCACTCGAAAGAGGTCGCTGCGCCCCCGCAAGGGGGCGCGGCGAGCGGGGTCAGGGCGTAGCCCCTCGCCCGCAGAGGCTATACAGTGGCCCGCTACTGCGGACCACTCAATATGTTGCCTATAGGCGGCGAAGGAAGTGAGTGCGGGGGTTTAGGTCGCACTCGTGTGTTTGGTTGCACTGAATAATTTCCGTAGGAGCGCCGCGACGCTTATAGTGGCGTCGCTTTCTTCACGACACCCCGGCGGTCCATCCCTGCCGAGTGAGACCCCCAGTTTCCTGGGGGAGGCCCAGCAGGAGACGACCAGCGGCGAGGGTGCCGACTCTGCGCGCCTACGGGGAGAGTATGTAGCTCCCCCCCGCCCCGCTCACAGATCTAGCCGTTTACGGATTGGGGGGGGGACCGCCGCGTGTGTGTGAGCAGCTAGTGTTGTTGTGTACGCTGCTCAGTGAAAATATGTGACGCATGGCGCGCTCGCGCCGCGTCTACACATGATTATGTAGATGCACGTATAGTAGTGGCTGTCTGTATAGTTACGCGGTGTGCCTATATTAACTTAGAACACACCGCGCAACAGATGTGTGAATACATCTGTAGAGTCCCTTTATTCGAGTAAGCCGCGTGTAACCTGAGTGCAGCTACTCGAGGCGTCATGTTTGGAGGATGGGGGCGTCGTCCGCAATCAGGTCGCGGGGCAGGGGTCGCCTCGCGTCGGGCGGGCGCGTATACCAGGGCGCGATCTGCTTGACGTGGGGCCACTCAGACGCGTCGGCACGCGCGAACATGCCCTTCGCGAGGCGCCGCACGTAGTCGTCGAGGCTCTCGATTCCGAGATCCCTCTGAATGACGTCGTTCCTCACGAAACGAGGGGCGGCGACGATGGTCCGCAGCGCTAAGCTCTGCTGCGCGCGGAGGAGCCTGCGGTTGGTCTCGCACGTGAGGGCGAGCCATGCGGGTGCGGCGTACGTCAAGATTGGGCGAATGTACTGCTTGTACACGCCCAACTTGACGCGCACCGGGATTCGGGATTCGAGAACCGGTTTCAACAAGTTGCGGGCGACCCTACCTTGAGCGGCGACATTGCGGACGTGGGCCCCCATCGTGAGCCGGCGGTCGATGGTCACCCCCAGGTATTTGACCCGGGGCGCCCAATCGACTGTGGCTCCTTGCATCTTCAGGGGGGGTGGGAGGGGCGCATATCCACCGACCATTGCCTGCGTTTTACCCACGTTAACCGACAGCCGCCACTTAGACAGCCACTCGGGGAGCGCGTCGAGGGCGCGCTGCATTTTGACCGCCGCGTGCTTCGCATTAAGCGAAGTAGCAATGTACGCGGCGTCGTCAGCAAAAAAAAAAAAAGTTATAATATTTAATTATACAATTGAATTAGCAACCAGTTTGATTTTGTCTATACTGTAAATTGTCCTATGGAGCTAGACCAGCATGTTTCCAAGCATTCTTATCTAGAATATAATCCTCTAATTTGTAATATGCTTGTTTACAAAGAGTACTTTTAATATGAGTTTTAAATTTTTTTTCAGTTAACTGTAATATATCACAAGGTATTTTGTTGTAACATTTAACACAGTACCCCATAAAAGATGTTTGTACTTTGGATAATCTGAAAAATGGTTGATCTATTTTATCTTTATTTCTAGTATTAAAATTATGTCTATCACTTATTTTCTTAAAAAGATGCAGATTTTTCCTTACATACATAATATTTTCATAGATGAATTGGCAAGGTACCGTCATAATATTAATCTTTTTAAATAGTTCCCTGAGAGATTCGCGACGACATAGGTTATAAATGGCTCTGACAGCCCTCTTTTGTAAAATAAAGACGGATTCAATGTCAGCAGCCCGACCCCACAGTAAAATGCCATATGACATAATGCTGTGAAAGTAGCTAAAATATACCAAACGCGCGGTTTCTACATCTGTTAACTGTCTTATCTTTCTAACAGCATAAGCGGCCGAGCTTAGCCGCCCCGCAACAGATGTTATATGAGGTCCCCATTGTAATTTCTCGTCTAGAGTGATTTGTGTGTGAAGTGGCGGGGATGTCGTCGGTGTAACGTGAGTAACACGCCGGCGACACACAACTGCCCTGCGGCACACCTGCCAGCACTGGGCGGGCGCTTGATAGCGCCCCGTCGACCACTACCCTTATTGTACGTCCTGTAAGAAACGTAGAGATCACCTTGACTACGCGACGGGGCGCGTCTGAGGTGGCTAGCTTATAAAGTAGCCCCTCGTGCCACACACGGTCGAAGGCCTTCTCCATGTCGAGGAATACTGACACCGATTCCTCCTTCTTGTTCATCGCCGAGGCGAGAAGGTGCAGTACCCTCGACAGCTGAAGCGTCGTACTGTGGTCCGCCCTGAACCCAAACTGCTCGGGGCGCGGCGCGATGTGGGGTTGGAGATGTCGCAGCAGGAGTGCCTCGAACACCTTGGAGACGGTCGGCAGCAACGTGATTGGCCGATAGCTCTCCGGCTTCAGTATATTCTTGCCCGGTTTTGGCAACATTATGACGCGCCCTTCCTTCCACGAGGCGGGAAAGGTCCCCGTGCGCAGTATCCCCGTGTACAGGCGCGCCAGCGCCGCAACCATACGGAAGGGCAGGTGGCGCAGCGCTGCGTTGGTGATACCGTCGGCACCGGGGGCCTTCCTAGGCTTCGTCCTAAGGATGGCGCGTCTAACTGTGCTGGGCGAGAAATATATAGGGTCTTCTTCGGGAGCTATCGGCGATGCGAAGTACTCCCCAAGGTGCTTCTCGACTGCTGCGACATGTTCGATGTCGTCGGTCAGGTTAGGGCGGAACTGACGCTCCAGGTGCTCTGCGAAGACCTCCGCCCGGTCCTCCGCTACATATCGTAGCGCCCCGTCGCTGTTTAGCAGCGGGCGTACCGGGGCTGGGGTATTCTTCAGTTGGCTGCACAGTTTATGTACCGACGGCCAGCTGTCTGCGGCCTCGTCGATACGGTCCTCCCAGCCCGCGGCAGCGTGGGCCTGTAACTCGGCCTTCACCCTCTCCGCGAGACGGTTGAGCTGCGTTTTTAGGGTGGGGCAACGAAGTTGTTGCCACTGCTTGCGTAGTCGCCTCTTGGCGGCGATTAACGCTGTTATTTTTGCCGGCAGGGGCGGCAATAGCCCTCTCCCCTGCGGATGTGTCGTGGTCGCCGCTTCTAAGGCGCTCTGGATGCAAGCAGTGACGTCGGTTGCCGTTTGATCGACGTCCGCGGAGTCTATAATAGGCCGAGTCGGCGTGGTGATCTCTACTTCCTTCTGGAAGGTTGTCCAGTCCAGTCTTCGACGTGGCGCTAGTGGCTTCAAGCGGATCGGCATACCCGCTAGTACGACGAGCACAGGCAGATGGTCCGATTGCAGCTCGTCGTCTATAACTTGTTGGTGCACGGTCTGGGAGTGAAGCCCTCGGTGGACTACGACGTCCAGCACGTCCGGCATGTGAATTTGGTCGCCGGGGTATCGTGTCGGCGTTTCCGGGCCGGACACCGTTTACCCGAAGGCTTCTGCGTCTGCGAAGAGTCGTCTCCCCTCTGGATTCGATGTGTACGAGTTCCACGCTGGGTGCTTACAATTTAAGTCACCGGCGAGGATGGTGGCGTGCGAGGTACGCGTGAGGAGGGCCCGCAGCTCGGTCAGGTCCAATTGGGCCGCGGGCGACTTGTAACACGCATATATGTCTAAGTCCTCACCGGCTATGTGCAGCTGTACAGCCAGTACAGTTCGCTCAATACGCCTTATAGTTGTAGTAAACTACGTGGGTACTAGTAGTGGCGGTGACGTCCCGCATGTTAAATCGCATTTTCCAATCAAACTAATTTTCAAGAATCGATGGTCGGGCCTAACTCCAGGTCCACCAATCAGAGAGAGGCAGAGGCGTCTCGGAAATGGACAGGTTTCGACAAGTTCAAACCTGCATCGACTTGACCTGGAGTTGCGTCCGACCATTACAAAGTTAACGATTAACAAATCAAACAAACTTATTACTGGCTGCGTATCACTATTTACACTGATTTTCTTTAAGTTCATTATGGTGCAAGTGGGCGTCCTGCACAATTTTAATGTCGTATTTTTTGGATCATTTTTATTTTCCGGTAGTTGGGTTACAGTTTTTCATTAAACACAATTTTTTTATTTGGAGCTATGACTTTTCCCTTTGTCTGTAACACACAGGGACACTTAAAATTGTATTGTTGTTGTCACTCACCATACTATTTATTAGCAGCGATTACTTGACGTCGTAGATAAAGCGCCAATGTGTTTGTTGTGTGGTACCACACTGCACCTCTAATACTGTGCTCAATAAGGAGGCTCGTCTCTTCAACACTTTATCTTTTATGATCTGAATTATAATTTTCAAAACGTCGCAAACTTTTGCGAGATAATAAAATGTAACGCGTCGGGTGGCGTGCCTCTGAGCGCCAGAGAGTCAGATACCAGTCAGAGAGCCAGAGAGTTAGAGAGTCAGCGAGACTAGACCACTAGACCAGTAATAATTGTTGTACTACCCTGTATACACTTTATTGCATTGAGCAATAGTGTTGCGATTAAATCTTGCTAAGAATATTAGCCACTGATATGTCCGCAGGAGGGCCGCTCAGGTAGCGTCTAGTGTCCGGCGCGCGATCGGATTTTTTTCCTCGCAAGCGCCTTGTGACATTTCCAACTTAAAGGTTATTATATTGCATCGCTTCATTCTTCAGATATAACATTCAGAACGTAGTTCCTCTAACCTACAAGGCAACTTCGCACTTTTTTAAATTTACCCTATTTTTTTTTTCTTTGGTATCTACGATCAGTCTATCAAATCTCATTCTTTTTCCGTGCGAGGCAACGACAACACGAGTTCTGCGATCACAGTCCCCGATTTAAAAAACGGTTTTAATATTGAATTTAGTTGTTTGTCAGTACATAATAGATAGAAATAATGTCTAAACGCAGTGCTAAAGAACGTTATAATAAAAAGATTCGTAAACTCGAAGAAAAGGAACGACAAAATCGTCGTCGTATACCTAGTGCGAGTTTTAGAATCTTCGGACTCTGATGTGAGCTTCGATAACGACGCCGCTAACGGTAAGTACAGACGCCAGCACATCAAGCTACCCGAAACTGTCAAATTTTCCCAATCAACTTTGAACCTTATATTTTAGCAATAAAGTTGAAAATCTACTAATTAAATTTGACAGATTGTAGTAGCCTGATGTGCTGGCGTCTGTACCTACTTATATTTTTTTATTATTTACACACGTATTTACATTATTTAAAAAACTATCATACTTAAAATAATAATTAATATGTACAAGTATATAAAAGGGGGGGGGGGGGGGGAAATAATTATAGGGCATCAAAAAATTCGTCCGCATCGCTGTCAGTAGGAAAAGTGCCCAAAAGGCTGGCAGCATTGCCACGTTGTATGGCAATGCTGATTCTTTGACCAAAGAATAGGCCAGCCCTCTGGTCACGTGTAGAGTCGACCAGCCGCTTGGCGATGTCTTGAAAAACAAGGTGGGCACTCGGACCCCATGGCCCTAGTGTTTCAACCCCAACCGGCTCAAACATATAAGTCCCAATAAGATTGGAGTATTTGCGCCGTTTGAGGTTTTCCGCACCTGCAGCAGCAGCCCCAGCACAGCTCGCCGAGCTAGGAAGATGGGATGGCGCAGGGGTGTCGACACACGTTGCATCCCACACCAAAGGCCTACCTACCTTCCAAGGCATTATGGTCATTCCGTCTGGTCTCTTCCCATCGTCGCGTGCCAAGCCATTGGGTTCTAAAACAGCTGGCACTCTGGCGGTGACAAGAGCACGACGGATGATGTCATTGATGCTGGCGTGCCGTGCTATCCGGCCTGCGCTCTTACTGCAGGATAGGCCATGGTGTCCGAGACAGTCGACACCTTCACCGCACTGGCAGCGATGCGGAGCCACACAAGGAGCACCCAGACGCAGACAGGTAGCGAGCCGGAAGGTGGTATCACCCAGCATAGTGTCTATGTTGGGTGACGGTAGCGCCTGAAGCCAGAGGCCCGACTCCCACTCACCCACAGCCAGCAGGCGGGCACGCTCAGCAGTATTGGTGGACGTATTAATAAGATTGTTCCGTACCAACCTGCAGAGCGGCTCATCCCACTGCCTCTGGGAAGATAGGTTCACGGGCCGATCTGTATTCGGGCAAGTCGCTTTCCAGGCGTTCTCCGCAACGGTCAAGTACGACACTTCAGAGTTAACCAGGCAGGGGGCTAAAATTTTCCCGGTCAACTTTTCAGTGCTGTGGACAGAGGACAGGAACGCGGGTAAGCTAATACTGGTAATTTTGCGGACACCGAGGCCACCAAAACGGATGGGTAGTGTAGCTTGCAGCCACGCTCGGTCGTCCAGGGCCACGTTTAAATGGATGTTAATGTGCTGCGAATAATTTGGTCAATTTTGTCCAAGAGGTATGACTGCTTCCATAAGGGGGAAGAGCGTAGACAATATATAAAATTTGGACCAAAACAACAGTATCTAATCAAGGTGAATGCCGAATGTAAATTAATTTTGGAGAGTCTGTCCGAAACGTCGTTAAAGTTTTTGATTTTTTCGTCGATGAAAGGAGAAAAACTGTCTTCTAAAATTGGGGAACCTAGGAGATGAAGTGAACTTTTTTCTAAAATTTTGATTTGTGGGGCTATTGCATTAAATTTATCAAGGGTCAATTGTCTGTCAGTTATGTCAGAAAGGAAAATTTCGCATTTTGATGGATTAAGGTCCAAGCCAATAGATTTAAATTGTTGTTTGAGGAGTTGTAGGTCTTTCAAAACGGTGTCTACTTATATTAACTAACTTTGGTGAATAAGTGCTTCAATGTGGTATTTGAACCTCAAAAAATTACTTGTTGCCTTGATTCGAAATCGAACGTGGCAAACCTGGGGGTTGGCCGTGAGTCAACACGAGGGCATTAAAGCAAAAAATAAGCATATCTTACATGAGGTAGCTTAACATTTTTGCGAAATTAGACAAAGCCTGGGGTCTATCCGAGAGATAAAACGAAGGTATTTTTGTCAAAGTACCCACACATATAAAATATTTTATTATTAGATGCCGATAACGGGGACAGAAGTGGACCTGCGAATCCACCAGCCGTAGAGGTTACCGATATTTCCGAGATACCGACATTATTAAGACATCGGCACCTGGCCGAGATCAACCAATTTTATTTCTACCATACTTCTTAGATAAGCCAAGCATTTGCCCGACTACGACATTAAAAGATTACCTTCAATTGACTAATGAAAATAGACCTGAGAGCGTACCTAATTTATTCCTGACGTTTAAACGGCCCTATAAAGGCGCCACGGCGCAGTCAACCAGTCGCTGGATAAAACAAGTGTTGTGTGCGAGCGGCGTGGACGTGACGACATTCAGCGCGCATAGCACGCGCCATGCCGCCACGTCCACGGCGCACCGCGCTGGCCTGTCCATAGACGCCATCAGGAAGGCGGCTGGCTGGACAGCCGTTTCCCAAACGTTCGCCAAATATTACTGTCGGCCCATACGCGAAGAAAATTCTTTCGCATGTTCGGTTTGTTTTCCACCAAACCCAAATTAAATAAAAACTGATTAGCGCCTATATTATTGTAGGTGTGTAGATTATCAACCTAAATAATATTGTTATGTTTGATTGAAGTTGATTCTAGAATAAGATTGCAATATAGTCAATGTTAATTATCTATAAACAGATTCAACGATAAAAATTATTATTAAAGGAAGGAAGGCTTATGTTAAATAAACAAATTAAGTAAACAACTTATGTATTATTATGTATTAGCAAAACTTCACCTCTAAACATCTACGTTGTGAATGTTATATCTGAAGAATGAAGCGATGCAATATAATATATGATCAAACGAACTTCGGCAAGTGAAGTTCGATCGATATTATATTAATCGCTTCATTCGAAGATATAACACCCACCCACCCCAGTTCCCTATAACGAAGTTTTTGCTAAACTATACTTACTCTAAAAAAAATGAGATTTGATAGACTGATTGTAGATACCAAAGAAAAAAAAAAAAAAATTGGGTAAATTTAAAAAAGTGCGAAGTTGCCTTGTAGGTTAGAGGAACTACGTTGTGAATGTTATATCTTCGAATGAAGCGATTAATATAATATCGATCGAACTTCACTTGCCGAAGTTCGTTTGATCATATATTATATAGTAAACTACTGCAGCTACACCAAAATAAAAAATACGTGTGTACAGCTGAAACTATATAGAATCGACCTAAATGTAAAAACTAAATTACAATAAGTAGTTCGCAGTACGTAAAAAAAAACATACAAAAATACTATGGAAATGACGACGCTTAGCCTGGCGGCATACGCATTTATTTTCATTTCGTTATTATCGTTTCAACAGACATTCAACCTACGACATTTTTAGATATATTTAAAACTTCTTGAGGTTTATTTTGATACAATACACATAAACATTGGGTTAAAAATAAAATTTTACTCGCATTCTAAAGACAACGCGCCAGCGCTTGCGAACACTTCACAGTAACAATAGAATTTTGACGTTCAATATTTTTTCCACAAAAAAAAATGTGGGCTTGGACACAAAGTCATTTTGTCAATACAGCTCCATCTAGTATAATTGTATGGCAACTTTTATAGAGTTGCAGTACTGTTTGGTTGACTTTTTCCGAACAATTTGACGCGGCCGTTTTTTCGGCATTAACATGGTAGCGGAAAAAAAATTGAGCCATACTTTCGGCATTGACATAACAGTGGTTAGAAATCAACGGACATGTGTCGGCTGTTCAATTTCTTGCTTAGAGTATATATCACTGGAGAAGCCTTACGAACACTTCCCCCTCTGTAAAAGTACAAGAGCAAATGCTCTAACACGTTCATAAAAACTACTTTCAAATCGATTCGAACGCACAACGTTAATCGTTTTTGAGTCGCGGGGTTCTCATCAGTGCTCCGTGAAAATGCCTAGTTATGCTGTTAAAACATGTAAAAAGCGTTCAAATACGTCAAACTTAAATGATGACGGAATAACCTTCCATATTTAAGTATTTTTTTAAATATCTAGTCATGTTTTCAGTGATTTTTTAAATCCTAACCTCATAATACATTTTGACTTTTCATTCGATTCAACCATGATTCAACATAAAACACGGTGTTCAAGTCCATATGAACATATACTTAGTTTATAGTTTTAAATTTAGTAAATTTAATTACCACAGCCAATATTCTTTTTGTTATGTTGCATCTCTAGTTTGATAAACTGGCAACATTTTTTGGGACTTTTCGTACCTTGGAAAAATTGTCTTGGTCATGGCGCACGTTGTGCCCTGTAAAATTGTGAAATAAAAGATTTTATCTTTAAAATTATTAACGCATTTCATTTCGAACATGCGTAGTGGTCCTTCGAATAAGTGAAACAGTAAATTCAGTGCCTTTGGAGGTGTTTATTCGTCTTGCACCGTGTGTCTGGCGAGTTTGTTCGGGAGACGTTGCCTGGTTTTCCGGCGGCGGAGCCTCACCCTGCTCATAGTTTGGGTGAAAATCCCGACTTTGCATGAGTTCCAGCCTTACATCAACGTGAAATCGCTAATTGTGAGCGATTTTCATCATCAAGGTGGTACATTCCAGATACCTACATAGATACCTACATTTCTCGGAAAAGTTTTGACATCCCGCCAACGACTTGTCAAATTGACATTGTCAGTTTGACACTACGTCGTAAACAAATATCAAACAGAGAAGTTTTTAACAACGAAAAGTTGCAGATAATAGTTTAAAAGTGCATTAAAAGTGATAATATACAGTGAATTAGTGTTGCGTTACAATGGCCGACCTAAAGAAATTAAAAATTACGCGTTCGCAGTACAAAGGAACATTAACACGTATGGAAAACTTTGCCAGTGATCCAACTCTTATAAGTTCAGCAACAATTGATGTGTTAGAAGCCCGTAAGGACAAATTAACTGCTGTTTTTAATCAGTACGAAAGTGTTCAATTAGATATTTTGAGCTTGGATGCCGAGGACTCTGAAGATGTTGGTGCATTTGAGGAAAAGTTTTATAACACTCTTGCCATTCTAAACGAAAATATAAAGTCACGTTCCAAATCAGATTCAGAGCCCTCCCAGACTGGCTATGTCACTGCCTCAAAATTACCAAATATTGACATTCCAACTTTTGATGGGAAAGACTACACTAAATTTAAACCATTTTATGAGTTGTTTATTGCAGTCATTGATAACAATACAACATTGTCGGATGTCCAGAAGCTATTTTATTTAAGAAAGTATTTATTAGATGAGGCCTTATCAGTAATTGTGAACCTGCCGCTCACAAATAAGTCCTACTCAGAAGCTTTAGAATTATTAAATAAACGATATGATAATAAGTCAAGATTGATTTGCAATCACATAAACCTGCTTCTGGACATCCCCTCAATGCCTAAGGGTACAGCTGCATCTATAAGGACTTTTGTTTCCTACATTCAGCAACAGTTGCATGCTTTGAAAAATTTAAATGAACCAGTCAATGAGTGGGATCGACTTTTGATTTGTGTGCTTTGTAGAAAGATGGATTCATATACATATCGTGCTTTTCAACTAGACCGTAATCCAGAAACATTACCAACAATGACAGATTTTTTATCCTTTCTTGAAAAACGTGCTACAGCATTGGAAGAAAGTAACCCTCATAAAGTTAATATTGAAAATAAAGGTAAGTCTGTGACACGTGTATCTAATTTATCTGTCCCTTCAGGTTTAGTGTGCACTTTTTGCGATAAAAAAGAACATGCAATCTTTAATTGCCCGCAATTTAAAATGATCCCTACAGATGCTCGACTGACTTTTGTTAAAGATAAAAAACTATGTTCTCTCTGTTTGAAAAGTCATGCTGACAAAGTTTGTAAATATAAATTTAAATGTAGAGTTTGTAAAAAATCACACAATACACTCTTACATTGTGATGATCAGCCAGAGACTCCAGTCTCACTTTGTTCAAATTCTCAAGTTACAACCTGTAATATTATGCTGCCTACTGTAATAGTGAAAATTACTGACAAATATGGTCGTGATTTTAAAGTTAGAGCATTGCTTGACAGTGGCAGTCAAGGTTCTTTTGTAACTAAATCGCTTGTTGAAAAGTTAAATATGAGTCCTACTCAGCAGCTTACCAACATTATTGGGATCGGCAATCGTTCTTCAAAAATTAATCAAACTGTTAATTTTAACATAAATTCATGTCAATTAGATGATGTTAAATTCAATTTAACTTGTTATGTTGTTGATTCCATCACCACACCTTTGCCTCAACAATTTGTTGATGTTTCCAAATTAAAGATTCCTAAAAACATTCAATTGTCAGATAGTGACTTCAATATTCCTTCAGAAATCTCAATCTTATTGGGTGCTGATATTTATTTTAAGTCATTGTTAAATGGTTGTATAAAAATTTCAAATGGTCCTGTACTCCAAAACACTGTATTTGGATATGTTATTGCTGGCACAATTGGGGAATGCAACCAACAAATGGTATGTAATAACCTTGTATCAAATTTTGTTATAGCTGATAATGTAAAATTAGAAGAGGTGATGGAAAATTTTTGGCTTACTGAAAAGCTACCTGAACCTGCTGTTAAATGGACAGATGAGTGTCAAAAATCAGAAACTATCTTTCAGCAGTCTGTGCGCCTTGAAAATAATACATTTCATGTTGATATGCCACTCATCTGTTCCAAGGAAAGATTAGAGCTTGGAAATTCTTTCTCTATTGCCCTTCAAAGATTTTGGTATTTAGAACGTAAATTTAAACAAAATCCTATGTTATTGAAGAGATATAAAGAATTTATAGATCAGTATGTTGCGATGGGACATGCTATTGAAATTGATATAAGTTCATATAATATTGACTGTGGCTCTGTTTACTTTTTAGCCCACCATGCTGTCTTCAATGAGGAGAGCAAGACCACTAAGTTGCGAGTGGTTTTTGATGGAAGTATGAAGACTAAAAACAATACTTCATTAAATGATGTAATGCTGAATGGGCCTGTGGTACAGGGTGAGCTTTTCGATATACTTCTTCTGTTCCGAACATATTCTTTCACTTTGATTTGTGACATAGAGAAGATGTTCAGGTGTGTTTTTATTAATGAACACTATACCAGCCTGCAGAATATTCTCTGGAGGGATCATCCCAGCAAACCCATCAGGTGCTTGCAGTTGCAGACTATTACATATGGGCTAAAGTCATCTACCTTTTTGGCCACTCGGTGCTTAATAGAGCTTGCCAATAGATATAGGGAAAAATACCCTCTAGCTGCTAATGTTATTATTTCTAACACTTATGTAGATGACGTCATTGCTGGTTGTGATAATGTAGAGGAACTACACCTGCTAAAAAGTCAATTGATAGAGTTACTTAAATTGGGCAACTTCAATTTACATAAATGGTGTTCCAACGATTCTTCAGTTCTCAAAGACATTCCAGTTGAACGTCAATATTTTGATGAAGTTAATCTTAATACAGACAAGGTTGTTAAAACACTTGGTCTAAAATATGATGTCCTTTTGGATAATTTTACTTTTCAATCCCCACAGTGTGAGGAAGAAACTTTAAATACTAAGAGAAAGGTGCTTAGTTATATCGGTAAAATATTTGACCCTTTGGGTCTTATTGGGCCTATTATAGTAGTGGCCAAGTTAATAATGCAGGAATTATGGGTTTTAAAGATAGAGTGGGACTCTACTTTGCCTCCTAAACAACTATTATTATGGAGAAAGTTTCTTGCCAATTTAAAACTTATGGTAAAAATTTCAGTACCCAGATTTATCAAAAGTCATAATTTTGTATCGGTTCAGTTAGTTGGTTATGCTGACGCTTCACAGAAAGCCTTTGGCTGCTGTATTTATTTGCGAGTTTTATATGAAAATGAGAGAGTTGAGACTAATTTACTATGCTCAAAATCGCGTGTTGCTCCCATAGCTAAAAAATTAACAATTCCTCAGTTGGAGCTAAATAGTGCATTATTGCTATCACAGTTAGCAAGTAGAGTCAGTAGAGTACTTGCAACTAGATTGAATCTCTCAGTTTATCTCTATAGTGATTCCCAAATTGTATTAGCCTGGATACAGGCCGAAAAATTAAAATGTAATATTTATGTCCAAAACAGAGTACGTCAAATTGTCGAGCTCACACAAAAATCTTCTTGGTTCCATGTAAGGTCTGCTGATAATCCAGCTGACATACTCTCAAGGGGGATAGAGCCGCAAAAATTGCAAGATCACGCTCTATGGTGGCATGGTCCACAATATTTGTCAAAGGCAGACTTCTGTCATGAAAAGCCAATATTAAATGATGTAAATAGTACAGAGATTGCTGAAGAGGAAATTACTTGTTGCTTACAAAAAGTAGAGCAGTCCTCAATGTTGGATCATTTTGAAAAATTCTCTGATTTAAATAAAATTATAGAAATTATCTCATACATATACAGATTCTATAATAATACTTTAAAAAAGAAAAAAGAGGCTATTGACACAAATCTATCACCTAAAGAATTGCATGATGCTCTTTTAATTATCATTCGCTGTGTACAGAAACAGCACTTTGCTGAAGAATTTAAACCGGATAAGAAAACAACTCTTGCAAGCTTACACCCTTTCATAGACGCACATGGATTGCTTCGCGTGGGTGGCAGGTTGCTAAATGCAGGCATACCACATGATAAAATGCACCCCCTCATTCTTCCAAAAAATTGCCATATTACTTCTTTATTAATTAAAAGAGAACATCTCAGGTTATTGCACGCTGGTCCCAGACTAGTCCTTAGCTCCCTCTCGCAGAAGTATTGGATCATAAGTGGAATTAGAGAGGTCAAAAAGGTATTGCATAGATGTTTAATTTGTGTGCGTTTGAAGGCTGAAACTGCAAAGCAGCTTATGGGTTCATTACCAGCTGAGAGAATCACCGCTACCAGACCCTTTCAACATGTGGGTATTGATTTTTGTGGTCCTTTTAATATAAAGGTTGGTAGAATTCGTAAACCACTCGTAACAAAGGGGTATATTGCTCTCTTTGTTTGCTTTGCCACCAAGGCTATCCATGTGGAGGTGGTATCAGACCTTACTACAGATAATTTCTTAGCATGTCTCAAACGCTTTATATCTAGAAGAGGCATGCCTACAAAGGTTTTTTGCGATAACGCAAAGACATTCAAGGGTGCACAGAATAAACTAAAAGATTTATATGAGTTACAAAACTCAAAGTCTCATAGAGACTCAGTGCACAATTTTTGTAAAATAAATTTTATTAGATTTGTATTCATTCCCAGTTATTCACCGGAGTTTGGTGGATTGTGGGAAGCGGGGGTGAAGAGTGTAAAACACCACCTTAAAAGAGTAGTAGGCAACTTAACATTGACCTATGAAGAATTTAACACAATTGCGGTCCAAATAGAAGGTGTTCTGAATTCTCGACCCCTGCTCTCACTGAACCCAAATGAAGGCAAGTATTTGACGCCTGGTCATTTTCTGATTGGCACGGCTGTGTGCAGCTATCCTGAGGTTGATTTAACAGAAGTCCCTATAAATCGTTTACGATTTTGGAAGGTGATAACCAAGCTTAAGCAAGACTTCTGGAAAACCTGGTCAAATGATTACCTGACTCAGCTGCAAAGTCGTCCCAAATGGAAACATGAATCACCAAATATGAAGGAAGGTGATATTGTCCTGGTAAAGCATTTGAATACATCACCATTAGTATGGCCTATTGCTAGAATAATAAAAGTTTATCCAGGAAATGATAAATGTGTAAGAGTGGCTGATGTAAAATTTAATGATAAGATTTATAGAAGGAGTGTGTCAAAGTTGTGTCCGCTACCTATTAATTAAAAACATGTCATGTTCTATCACTATGTTATGTCTGATTAATTATATATTATTATTATTATTCCTATTTTGTTTGCTGTAGTTCTGTTTCTTGGCCTGGCCCAACTATGTTCAAGTCCATATGAACATATACTTAGTTTATAGTTTTAAATTTAGTAAATTTAATTACCACAGCCAATATTCTTTTTGTTATGTTGCATCTCTAGTTTGATAAACTGGCAACATTTTTTGGGACTTTTCGTACCTTGGAAAAATTGTCTTGGTCATGGCGCACGTTGTGCCCTGTAAAATTGTGAAATAAAAGATTTTATCTTTAAAATTATTAACGCATTTCATTTCGAACACACGGCATGAATCGAGTATTTTTCTCGCATTGATTTCGTCACCATGTCTCGCTACACTTCGTTTTTATGTTCATAAGGTTCAAAATATTTTTTTTTGCAATACGAAAATGTACGTCAAATCAGATAAATTGACATGCACTTGCCATGCGATTATGTCTTCTAGCAAAAATGATAACGAGACTACAGTAGGGTTGGGGTCATGTATGAAACCAAAATTGACATGTCGATAATTTCTTAGGGCGAATTAGTATTTTTTGTTGTTTAAGAAAATTGTTTTTGAACGAAGTTTTCTAACGCGACTTGCAGTAGGAGTAAGTTGGCAGAAAAGTCACGTGAAAAAGCGTTTATAATTCCAACCAGCCCCGGATCTATGGGGGCAATCCAGGGCCCGTGCCCCGGGCGCCAACTTCAGGAGGCGACAAATTCAAGCGTAGCAGACAAGTGCACCACCCAGCACACTGCAACTTTGCAATAAATGAGACGCGCAGCACATTTATAATCTTTCAATTTTTTTTTTCTTTTTTACAACAGTTTTGGCACCCCTGTTGAATTGGCGCATTATCGATCGATACAATTTGAATATGTTGCTGCCAAAATTTTCATTTTGAGAAAATTTAAATATCGCGGGGGCTAACTTAGCGCATAAAAGATTGGTGAGGGGCGGGGCGGCAGACGGCAGTTTTTGTCCCGCCTCAAAAAAATTCTAGATCCGGGGCTGCTTCCAACCATCTTCTTCTAATTCGATCGAGAGAGAGAGAAAGAAAAAATCAAAATCCATTTCTTTATTTCTTTAAAGGTGGTGGTATATTTAATATACAACCTTTGTCGTAAGTTCGTAACACGGGCACTGCGGTATCTTTTTGGGAAAACATTATTCTCACAAGATCATGATACCGGTCTTAAATAGTCATGAGGTAGAACTAGCTAAAGCTGTAATGACCAAATATACATATACAAGAATTGCGTACATTACAAAAAAACCGGCCAAGTGCGAGTCGTACTCGCCCATGAAGGGTTCCGTAGCAGCAAGTAACATTGAATGAAAGGTAAATTGCGGTTTACGATTTATGACGTATTAAAAAAAAACTACTTGTTAGATCTCGTTCAAACCAATTTTCGGTGGAAGTTTACATGGTAATGTACATCATATATTTTTTTTAGTTTTATCATTCTCTTATTTTAGAAGTTACAGGGGGGGGGGACACACATTTTACCACTTTGGAAGTGTCTCTCGCGCAAACTATTCAGTTTAGAAAAAAATGATATTAGAAACCTCAATATCATTTTTGAAGACCTAGCCATAGATACCCCACACGTATGGGATTGATGAAAAAATTTTTTTTGAGTTTCAGTTCTAAGTATGGGGAACTCCAAAATTATTTGTTTTTTTTCTATTTTTATGTGAAAATCTTAATGCGGTTCACAGAATACATCTACTTACCAAGTTTCAACAGCGTAGCTCTTATAGTTTCGGAAAAAAGTGGCTGTGACATACGGACGGACAGACAGACAGACAGACAGACATGACGAATCTATAAGGGTTCCGTTTTTTGCCATTTGGCAACGGAACCCTAAAAAACCGGCCAAGTGCGTGTCGGACCACGCACAATGAAGGGTTCCGTAGTTGGGATGAATTTATCCCAAAAACAAACTTAACTTTGTAGTTGAAAAATATGTTCCCCCATACGGAATGTATGGTAAAACATGCTTTTGCAACTGCAAAGTTAAGTTGGTCGATTATTACTCGTTAACTTGTAGAGCCTACTTAGCTGTGATAATATTCCTTTTAATTTCGTTATATAAACTACTGTTGTGATTTTTTTCATACACCCAAAACCAACCATTAAGCCGGTAGGGGGGGGGGGACACTTGACTCTAACAAAAATTAGTACTTTAAAGCTTAATATTTCGCAAACGGATTCCTGAATCTAAAAATGGTTTTCACAAACTCCCAATGTTTTTAAAGGACCTTTCCAATGATACCCCTCACCATGGGTAAAAAAAATAAAAAAAAAAAACCATCACCACTTTACGTGTATGAGAGGTACCCTAAAAATTTTTTTTTTTCATAATTTTGTTTTACCACTTTGTTGGCGTAATTAATATGTATACCTATGCCAAATTACAGCTTTCTAGTACGAAGGGTTTCGGAGCTAGACCGTGGACAGACAGACAGACAGTCAGACAGACAGACGGACATGACGAAACTATAAGGGTTCCTTGTCTACTACGGAACCCTAAAAAGGGACCCTCAAAAATGTATTCGCCATATATGTACTCCAAATTGATTCATTTTAAAAATCAGTAGTTGTTATGAACCTACTGATTTTTTAAGGATGTATTATTTGTTGGTACTATAACATTATTTTTTTACTTTTATTTAATAGTTGTTATTATTAAAATTTAACTTTTCTATGCATCAGCTGTTTTATTTCTGGATTCAAGCAAAATTCCGAATGATTATCGATATCGATAAAAAAAAACGCTGGTACGGACTTCTCTTTTCGGGCTCGGAAACAACAATAGCCATTGTTCTTTTTCGTAGAAACTACTGCGCGTCCCCCGCCAAAAGTGACAGAATTTTTTGTTCGGAATATTGCGCTTATGGCTTCTCCAGTGATATATACTCTAAGATTTCTTGTAACTATGCGTTCGCACTGGCGAAACATCACAACAAAACCTGTTGAAATCTCTAGTGCCTGTCAAACTTTGTATGAAAAATTGACAGAAAATAGAGATTCCAACATGTTTCGTTGTAAATGTTTCGCCAGTGCAAACAGTAATGCTCCTTGTCCGCGACGGGCGTGACTCCGCATCGCGCGGCAACTTTTAATTATAAAACTTAAATCATTGGTGGACTTTGCACGTTTTATCTCATCGTCGCTAATTGTCCCCCCCTCTCCTCCGTCCCGGGCACACCCGTCGTCTTCCTTACGCAGGTCGCAGCCTCTCAGTGGTCACAAATCACTTTTTTGAGTTACTCTATGACGTGATGTTTTAGTGATTAACATTATGCATGCTGTCATCTTTTCGGACATGTTCTCATTGCCAACAAGTATTAGGTGCATTGTTGCGATGTTAGCGCGCTAAAATCCCAGCTTTGTATTTCGTACTACGAACATGAACCATAGTCCATAACCCATAACTGATCGTATGTGTTTCATTACCCATTACTTCGTCGTAGTCGTTCGTCTAGAAAGCACATCGTCACAGTGTGTATAGTACTTGTGAGTGATGCCGAGTGTCGACATGCGACACAGTTTCGCGGATCATTTGAACATTTTGAACAGATCCTAATAAGTGTGTGATCGCCGAGATGCGGGCATCGGGGGGGGGGGGATACAGGGGTACATACGGTGTTCGTGTTTGAGCTCAATCAGGAGCTGGCGCGGCGCGGCGCGGCGCCCCTATTTGCATTTCTTTTGTCGCATCGTTCTGCTGACGCAGCTCGTCCCATGCGGTGCGCGGGGGCTCGTGTGAACCGCTGTCTGTCTGTCTGTGAGTCGCTCGATATAATACCACACACATATTACAGTCACTGTTAACGCCATAACTTACTCATTTTATATTTCATGCCTAATTACTGGCAACTCTAATTGGTATCTGTGCTACACAAGATTCCTTCCGCTTCATTCTTTGTTCCGATTCCTCTCTCTCCTTTCCGCAACCCTTGTAGTACCTGAGCGAGAGCGAAACGGAAGATTCGTCATGGCACATACGCCGCCACTATAAAGAAACCGCAGTTTCTAAATCGACATCGCCGCTTGTGGGTCAAAATCAACCCAAAGTCGAAAAGGACTCATATTTCACCGCGAAGAACGAAGATTGTGATTAAACTGTGCAAGTGTGTGTCTGTGTGTTGTGGGAAGTGCAGATCCTCATCCGTACGTGATATCCTGGACGGGCGCCCGCCACGTGGCTAAGGAAACTTCTCACCGTGTCTCCGCCATAGCTAACCAAGCAGGTACCATTTCAGTATTTCCCATATCGCCAAACCACCTACTTGTGTCACAGAACCGCCCTGATACAGTCCACTAAAGAAATTTCGATTTCACCCTAAGGCTTACGCCGCCGCATCATTTTTTGGTCCTACGATCACGGATACCTGTTTTTCTTTATCCTCTCGATAACGAATATCATATACTAATCCGTATATCATCACCCCGCAACTACGTTTCATTTCAATCTTCGTTCCCTAAACTCATAAAATAAACCGCATTCATTTATTAGAATACCTACGTTGTCATTGCGTACATTCACAGGTATTTCGCATCCCGCTCAAAATAATATTTAATTTAAGTAGGTAGGTAGAAAAATATATTTCACCTACCGCTCGCTCGCTTCGTCATCGTTCGGTACAATATTCGTAGGTACCCACTAATTCCGCACCGCGCGCAGCTCGTTGAAGTTCGCGATTTATTTTAGACTTACCTACTTTATAAACCAACAAAATATTGAAAATGTCTAAGAAGGTAACCATTGGTTCAGATGATCAGATAGAATCCGCCATTCAAATAGCACTATCATGTCGTAATATGATCTTTGCCCGCGTGCAAATCATTTATGATTTAATGGAAAAGATGAAGTCCGGTATGGAACCGCTAGAGAAGTTCATGTGTGCGTGTGTCAACATCGATGCGATGCGCACCGAGTTCCTCGAGGCATTTAATAAATATAACTCGCTTCTTCTGAAACTAAACCCTAATAATACGGTTGATGAACAGTCGTGGATTAGTTTTGAGGAATTATATTGCCGAATTAAATATAATTATTCGAATTACTCAAAATCAGCAGACACATCGGCACCTACTTCTAGTGGTGTCAATAAACAATCAGTTCGCTTGCCTCCCATTGAAATTATGTCATTCGATGGCGACATTCGTAACTGGCCCCTATTCTTTGCTAATTTTAAAAGCACGGTACACGAAAATAATACATTGACTGATTCGGAGAAGTTATATTACTTGATGGGGAAATTGACAGATAAGGGTCAAACCGCATTCTCAGGAGTTTGCCCTAATGGTGACAATTACCAATTAATTTTTAATTCACTCATAAACAGGTACGAAGACAAACGTATGTTGGCTTCTAGTTACCTTAATCGGATGTTTGAACATAAATCTTTTAATACCGCATCTATTCAAAATTTCGAATCCTTTTCTGATAATTTTGTTTCCGCCGCAAACGCATTAAAAAACCTTAAAATAAGTGATTTATCAGATTTGATTTTTTTTCATGTCGCCATAAAAAAGGTCGATTCTGAAACCGCTCGACTTTTCGAAATGAACTCAAAAGACGAAATTCCAAAATTCGACAATTTAGTACAGTTCATTAAAAATCAATCTCGCATTTTACAAAATATTATAACTTTAAATAGCTCGAGTTCCGCTCAGTCTAATAACAATCCTATAAATAAAAAGACATCCAAATCTCCGCAACCGCAATCTTACACTATAATTGATAAATCCGCAAAATGTTTGTGTGATAGCTTTGTCCATGAACATTTATATAAATGTCCTGCCTTTTCTAAAATGACACCAAGTGATCGTTTCAAATCGGCGAAGCAAGGGAATGCATGCATTAATTGCTTAAGTATTAAACACAAGGCCAAAGTCTGTCAATCTGGATCTAGGTGTAAAGCTTGTAACAATAAACATCACACGCTTTTACACTTTAATCGCGAATCGCACGCGTCTATATTATCGAATAGTGTTGATAATACCGCACGTATACAATCGGATTCAGCCGCCACGGCTCGCGCGTGTGATGATAGCACGGCTGCAACCGCGCAGCTGTCCTTGTCGCAAGCACAGGCTCAGAGCGAGCAACGTACTAATGCCGCCGCCGCCGTTCAGAGTGCCCCGCAATGTAACGCGACTCGAACTCCCGCGCATCAGAGCCGCAATGTAATACAAATACTACTATTTTGTTGTCAACCGCTACAGTCTGTAATAGTTCGAGATGCATTTAATAAAGAACATTTTATTCGTTGTCTATTAGATAGTGGCTCACAAATTAATTTTATTACCGCAGAATGCTGCAAACGATTAAGTTTGTCTAGGCATTCATCTGATACGCCTTCCGTTAAGGGTATCGGTGGTACGGAAAAATCCGTTAAGGGTTCCGTACAATTTGCTTTCTCTTCCCGCTTTAATCCAAACGTTACTTTTAACGTTAATTCGCTAGTTGTCGATGCAATCACCGACAACCTACCTACCGCTCTCGTAGATACCTCCGCCTTGCCTTACTTAAAAGGTTTACCGCTCGCCGACGAATCGTTCGGCACACCCGGTCGCATCGATGTGCTGATCGGGGCTTCACTTTATCCGCATCTTATGCTGCCCCGCGTAGTTAGCAGCAACTCCTCCGCGCCGCCCGCCATGCAGATGGTACTCGGTTATGTCATCATGGGCACTGTGCCCGCGTTGCCTGTATGTCGAAATAAGACTTCACTGTCTTGTTGTTCATATGTTTCGCACCCATCTGACAAAGACTCGTTAGAATCGGCGTTGAAAAAATTCTGGCAGGTCGATGAAGCGCCCGTCGCTCTTTCGACGAGCAAATCGTTCGACGAACTTGAGTGCGAGTACTTTTATAATTCGACCACAGAACGGGATGAGGTCACAGGTAGATACTCTGTAGCCCTACCATTTCGCAGCGATGTGTTCTCGTTGGGGAACTCACTCGATGTCGCGAAAAAACGTTTTTACTGCCTAGAAAAGAAACTGGAATCCGCACCCGAGTTACGTACTGCGTATGATGACGTCATCCGCGAATATATTGCTTAAGGATATTTATCGCCTGCTCCTCTCGATAGTTCAGACAGTAGTTGTCCTGACTATGTAATTCCGCATCACGCAGTTGTACGTTTAGATAAGACAACAACAAAATTACGCTCCGTGTTAGACGCTAGTGCTAAAACGAGTACTGGAGTATCTCTCAACGATATTTTACACAGTGGCCCAAATTTACAGGGCGACTTATTTACTATAATTTTGAATTTCCGCTTGTTCGCATTCGCACTGTCGGCTGATTGTCGACAAATGTTCTTACAGATAGAAGTAAGAGAAAGCGATCGTCGCTTTCAACGCATCTTATATCGTTTCAGTACAAACGATCCTCTGGTTCTATATCAGTTTAACCGCGTCTGTTTTGGTCTCAAGTCAAGTCCCTACCATGCGATCCGCACAGTACAACAGTTGGTTCAAGACGATGGTCATCATTTCCCGCTTGCTAGCGCTATCATCGCAGACTCGCTGTATATGGATGACGTAGTCTGTAGCGTAAGTTCCGAATCGCGTGCAGTCCAGCTTTCGAACGAACTGATTAAACTCTTTAGAGGAGGTCAGTTCGAGTTGGTCAAGTGGACTAGTAACTCTCAAACTGTTCTAAACAGTATTCCTGCGTCGCATAGGTTGACCGAACAACTAGAATTCGACAAGTCGGTGGAGCAAAAGGTCCTCGGCTTGCGCTGGTGTAGGTCAGATGATTGTTTTGAATTTCTTATTTCCGCACCGCCAGATACGTGTACTAAACGCGCTATACTGTCGGCCGTAGCTAGGCTGTGGGACATCATGGGTCTTGTTGCGCCTGTAGTTCTCTATGCTAAACTACTTATCAAAGAGTTGTGGTTACTGAAGCTCGATTGGGATGACACTCCCCCGCGTCACATCATAAATAGTTGGCAAACTTTTCGCTCTGCCCTGCCGCTTTTAAATGATTTTAAAATTCCGCGCCATTTAGGTATTTTTGAAAATTGTATTCTTCGCCTAATTGGATTTTCCGACGCCAGCGAAGGCGCCTACGGCGCTGTCATCTATGCGCATATCACTCGCGATGACGACGTGGTCGTTCAGCTGGTTTGTGCAAAGTCGAAAGTATCGCCGGTTAAACCATTGACTATCGCTCGACTGGAGCTCTGCGGTGCCGAGCTCCTCGCTAAACTTCTTCGACGTGTGCACGACATTTATAATCCGCGTTATAATGTTGCCAATATTTACGCATTCACCGATTCAAAGGTGACTCTTTGCTGGATAAATTCCGCTCCGCATCGTTGGCACACGTTTGTGGCCAATCGTGTCGTTCGCATCGTAGACAACGTCCCAGCGGAGCATTTCTACCACGTAGCTGGTACTGAAAACCCGGCGGACTGTTTGTCACGTGGTTTAACACCTGACAAATTCATTGAGCACCCATTATGGTTGCATGGACCCGCTTGGGCTAAGCGCGACCCTTCCGAATGGCCCATTCATAAGGTCACTGACTTGAATTCGGAACCCATTCCGGAAGAAAAGGTCCACGCGCACCCCGTAGTCGCGGATTCAAGTTCGGACAATTCGCTTCTACTGGCACTCGCAGAACGTACGTCGTCGTGGAGCAAGTTGCGGCGTATTATTGTTTTCATATTCCGCTTTATGAAAAAACTCCCGCGTCGAACTGACGCTGTTACCGCTAGCGACCTTGAGTTCGCTGAAACCATTTTGTTGCGTCATGTTCAAAGAAAATATTTCATGAAGGATTATTCCGACTTAAAAAATAATAAAATTTGTTCTCCCGGCCTTATTAAACTCAAGACATTTGTAGATGGTGATGATTTAATTCGCGTTGGGGGTCGATTAACTCATTCGGCTGAGGCCTATAGTAGTAAACACCCTGTAATGTTGCCCCGTCATGATCGCATAGTTGATATCCTCGTCGACTATTATCATAAAAAATATTTACATGCAGGTCCAGAATTCACTATGTCGTTATTGCGCCATAGGTATTGGATTTTGTCCGCTAGACGAGTTATTCGTCACAGAATCCACAAGTGCAACGCATGCCACAGGTGGAAACCAAGACCTCATGATCCACCAATGATGGGTGATCTCCCTAAATCTAGAGTAAATGTTGCTACCAAAGCTTTTTCTCATACAGGGTGTGATTACGCTGGCCCTATACAGTACGTGCCCATACGCGCTCGAGGTACTAAGAGTCGCAAGGGTTACTTATGTATCTTCACCTGTATGACCACTCGCGCTGTTCACATCGAATTACAACAATCTTACAACTGTTTCGTTCATAGCCGCGTTGAAACGTTTTTTGTCCCGCCGCGGACCGGTACAATGTCTGTATTCGGATAACGCGACCAATTTTCGAGGAGCTAATTCGTTTTTACGCGACTTATACACTTTCATAAATAAAGAATACCGCCCGCGCTTTGAAGAGGAGCTCGCTGAGCATCGCATTAATTGGCAATTTATTCCGCCCGCGTCACCGCACTTTGGTGGATGTTGGGAGTCCATGGTGAAGGCCGTGAAGACTCACCTTTTCAAGACAATAGGTCAACAACTCCTCTCTTATGAAGAATTAGTTACAATTCTTTCTCAAATAGAGTGCCTGTTGAATTCCAGACCTCTTACTGTTCTTAGCGCTGATCCGGGAGAGCCTAAAGCTCTTACCCCTTCGCATTTTTTACATACCGTTCCGCTTAACTCATTGCCAGCCGCGGAAGCAGGTTTATTGTCTGATAACCTGCTTCAAAGACACTCTCTTATGGATAAATTAGTCCAGTCGTACTGGAAACGATGGCGAAGCGAGTATCTTCATAGTTTACAATCCCGCTTAAAATGGAATAAACCTGATGGAGACATGATAAAGGAAGGCACTGTAGTAGTAATTGTCAATAATAACGCGCCTCCTTTATCCTGGCCTCTAGGAGTTATTGAGAAATTGCATACGTCTAAAGACGGTAGCACGCGAGTCGTCTCTGTACGCACTTCTAATGGGATTCTTGTGCGACCAGTGGTCCGCTTATGCCCAATTCCTACTCAGTAATATCTTATTCGGTTCATTCCCTCTTTAGTTAGATTTAAGTATAATCTCATTGTATATATTGTTATAATTATTATACTCTTTAAAGGTAACCCTTATGCCGCGAGGAATATTAACGCCATAACTTACTCATTTTATATTTCATGCCTAATTACTGGCAACTCTAATTGGTATCTGTGCTACACAAGATTCCTTCCGCTTCATTCTTTGTTCCGATTCCTCACTCTCCTTTCCGCAACCCTTGTAGTACCTGAGCGAGAGCGAAACGGAAGATTCGTCATGGCACATACGCCGCCACTATAAAGAAACCGCAGTTTCTAAATCGACATCGCCGCTTGTGGGTCAAAATCAACCCAAAGTCGAAAAGGACTCATATTTCACCGCGAAGAACGAAGATTGTGATTAAACTGTGCAAGTGTGTGTCTGTGTGTTGTGGGAAGTGCAGATCCTCATCCGTACGTGATATCCTGGACGGGCGCCCGCCACGTGGCTAAGGAAACTTCTCACCGTGTCTCCGCCATAGCTAACCAAGCAGGTACCATTTCAGTATTTCCCATATCGCCAAACCACCTACTTGTGTCACAGAACCGCCCTGATACAGTCCACTAAAGAAATTTCGATTTCATCCTAAGGCTTACGCCGCCGCATCAGTCACGTTCGATAGTTCACAGCTTCCAGCTGTTGTAGCGACATCTATCATCATCATCATAATAAATCAGTGTTTCCAATAAAATGGACTTTGGTTAATGTTAAGTTATTGCGAATTTTAAGTAAGTAAGTATGTCACAATCGATTTTGATTGATCAGCCTGTTCATCAACATCGACAGTGCCGGTTTTAGCAATACTGGCGCCCCGGGCGAGATTTCTGTAGCGCCCCTCATTACTCTTGGAGAGTAGGTAGAGGGGCGCGAAAATTTTAGCTTTTGTTCTAGTTTGAGGAACAGGAAAATGCACGATGCTAAAACGAGCGAAGCGAGCTAAAAAATTTCAGCACCCCGCTACGGAAAACTTAGGATTTCTTTTGTGCAGAAAAGTTTGAGAATTCAGACTTCAGAGAACGCAGGGTGCAAGAGCGAGCTCAACATTTTTTAACATCCGGCCCATTCATATAAAAAATTATCCAAACTTTGTCGACTTGTACAGAAAAGTTAGAGAAAACATAACCCTGTCTTTGCAGTCCAGCAGTCGGGTAAAAAAAGGCGGCCTGGGCGGTCGCCTCACCGCGCCCTTTTATTATTTCGAAATTAAGTATTTTTATTTGTCGAGCAATGGTCGGATCGCGTCGACGGTAGCAAGACCAGCGGTAGGGCGCAGAAACCTGTCCTGCCATTCCGTCACTAGGACCTCGCGGAGCTGAGACCGACAAAGCTCGATCTCACGCTGCATCTTTCCACCTACTCGCGTTCGTGCCTCTTCGCACCGCGTTTGGGTAGGGCGCCCTACCCTAACGCCGCTACTGAACATCGACATCTCCCAAGTAGGTATTATATTATGACACAATCGGTTTTGAATAACCAGCCAGTTGCACTGTCTTTATACCACCAATATGAGAGAAGTGCACTCACTTCTCTCATATCAGTGCTGTCTCGAACTATGTGAGCTTAGCTCGTGCAATGGTAAAACTGTTAGCCAATCAGCTCGCTGGTAGCGAGGTTGACTGTCCTCACTGAAGCACAATACAGTGCTCAGTTATGGCCCCAGTAAGTACAGAGCGACGCTTGCGAGTCCGCTGGAATAAAGCAGAGCAGCGCGCGTCTCGCCGACACTCATACCATACAGTTGAGTCGAGCTCATTGAATCAAATCATTTATTCAGCAAATAAGCCAACGCGGAGTTTTCTTCTAATCTAGTCAAAAAGTTTTATTATTCAAATCCACGGGGAGCTAAACAAGATGCCATTTACTGAGTTACGAGTCGCAACGCGACGCGACGCCAAACAGACTAACTAACGAAGCCGGACGACGCTAAATTGAATACGCAAACTGAAAAAAATTCTGCCGTCCGCAGTACCGTGCCGTGCCGTGCTGCGCCATGCGGCACCGTACCGAGTCGTGCCGAGCCCTGCCACACCGTACCGAGCCGTTTCGCGCAGTAACGACTCCACTGTTCCATACTCCGCGGATATCGGCCTATGTAATGTGTTGGCGTGCACCTGCGCCTGAGCGTCCGTCAACTGTTCATGAGTAGGTCACACTTAGGGTTTCTCATCGAGAAGTCTCGAAGCGGGAATTCCCGGGAAAGGCCTTAGTCGAGACAGGAAAAAAAAGGGTTGAGTACCCGGGAAGTCGAGAAATAAAAAATAACTAAAATATTAGCAATTTGATGTTAATTCCTGTGTTACTCATAACAAAAATTATATCCTCTATCTCCTCTCCCCTTTTACATCCTTTTAATATCCAATAAGGCACCCACCTCCCGCCCGCCCCACCCCGTGATCTCTCTGTTTGTTTAGTTCAGTCAGTCACTCGCAAACATTTGACGGCGTAGCTTGTGTCGGTGAGCCTATCTAGAGTCGCCGGAAATGAAATGAAATTTTATTTGCAAGAATTGTTGTACTTGTATCGTCTACGGGTACAAATACTACTGAAGCCTAACTGGACTAACCAAAAGCTTGATAAAAAAGAATTTCATTTATTTGAATCTACCGGAAAACGAACGCCAAATCTAGAAAATTTATATAATGCCGTTATGACTGTGAAGCCTACGTCAACTGAAAATGAACGAGTCTTCTCTTTATTTGGGGTCCACCTTTTATAGCAGAACTTTTTATGTCATAATATTATTTTGTATAACAGCGGACAGCATAAACTTCATTTCGTAGAACATCTTTTGGCAGACACTCATTTATCATATATTCAAAACTCATAATTTTGTAAGTCAGAATCATCTTTAGGCTTAAATTTCATATCCATAATAATTAAAAAGTAGAACCATCATATCGCAAAAAGTTCATAGTCAGAATCGTTGTTTGGCATACATTTTATATCGATAATCATTAAAAGGCAGAATTATCATATCTCAGAAAGTTTACAGATAGAATCATCTTTTGGCATACATTCCATATCCATAATAATTGAAAAACTCATTTATTACATACAGAAAATTCATGGTTAGGATAATTTTGCATTTGTTACCATAATAATGAAATTAAAACAGTTGATTGTGAACGTATGTGGTTTTCATTTCACTGTAAGAAGAATGCAAACATGAAAACAAGCATACACCATGCATGCAGCAAGCATGCAAACAAGCATACACCATGCGGGAAGCAAGCATGCAGCATGCAAGCAAACATGCAACACGCAGCAGGCATGGTTTCTGTCACGGCTCCGGCGCGGCGGCGCTTCGGAGCTCCGGCGCGCGGCGGTCCCACGCGAGCTTCGCCTCGCCCCTCCGCGCCTACGCGGGTTTAAATTACACTCTAGGGGTAGGGCAGACATGACTACGTGGAATCGGTTTTGTAGCGATTCGTTTCTGTCACTAAATTTTGTAGCATATTTAATTTTTTATTTAAGGTTAAAAATGCTATTTTATAGAAATGGCAATATGCCTAATAAAATTATTCCAAATGAAATTCTGCCATCTTCATAGTATGCCAAGTGAAATTGTACCAAATAATTGTCGCTCTAAATAAACGTTATGCTAAACGAAATTATGCGGAATTTTAACTTTGCCAAAGGTAATAAATAATGCGAAATAAAATTCTGCCATCTTAAAAGTATGCCATTGTAAATTCGGACATATAAAAATTCGGTCAAACAATAATTATATTAAATAATTTTTATGCCTTTAAAATATTTGTTTAAAGAAGATTATGCCAAGTGTATTATGCCAAATGAATTTCGGAGCCTCCAGCTCTCCTTTCGGATTCTACCAGATAGAAGGAACCCCTTTATTTGGTTAGATCGTTACAAAGATTAGGAACCGTCTATCAGACAAATCAATTAATGCTTTTGTAGGGGATCCCTACACTTGATGATATGATAACGCGGCGATTCTATTGGGATGATGAAATAAAACCGACCGCTTTGAATGCTTGTAAAACACTGATTTATTGAAATATATTTTTACATATTATTTGCAATAATAGGTACAAATGCTGTGTGTGCAGAATGCACGGCGCGTAAGTCGATAAAGTAATGTACGGTTCCGTACATCCTGCCCGCCCAAATGGGAACAGATTGAAATGATTGATAGATAGACAGATTATTGAAGTTACAAACAGGTTGATATGATTAAATAGTAAAAAGATAAAAGACTGATATATAATGATACAAATGCGATAAAACATTAATTTAAATGACTATTCTAAATTCTAAAATACCCATGTCCTTAATCATCGCGGTCTTGTAAGTGCACTGAACGCAGAAACGTTGGCGAGGTGGCCCTATCTACACCACTAATCGTAAACTCTTCACTACACTTTTGCACTGATTCTGCTAAACGTGATGCCACCGGCATTGTGTCCGCCGGCGCGACCGTCACCGGCCCCACCCAGACAGCCTCCTGGCCCTGGGGGGCCGGCGACGCTGGTACTCTGCTCGTACTTCGATGTTTTCTGATGAGGTACACGACGACGCTACCCAAGATGATAACCGAAGCTACACTGATGTACAACACAGTATAGTGATGAATGTCGTGAATGCTCAGGTCTGTAGATGACTGTTCCTTAACCTCGTCAATCTGAGCCCTTAATTGATTCCAAATGAGATGATGATCTTCGGCCACGCTGAAGTTCTCTGGTGCAGACGTTTTCATGATTTTGTTTAGCATAGACACCTCTGGGACTTCGATATGATGATGAATATTGACATGATTGATGAAATTATTATGAGCATAAATACTAAAGGTATCCCCTTTCAATGTACAACCTTGACCTAGGGTAATAATCGCGTTGCCGCCAAGGTTGACCATTGTGACTCCGTTAGCGCAAATTATGCGCACTTGGCATTCCGAGCAACATGTGTACAACCAGGTGTTTGGCCTGTGCAATTTGATCCATTGCTCCTCACATGACGATTTTACGGAGTGACATAATTGTTTTTGATTAATGATTTTGATTTCACAGATAGACTGCTTTATGTTTAGATCGTAAATGGGCATGTTTAATGAGCATAACAAGATATCGTTGGGAACATGAGTACATGACTGTAGGTCTGCATTTGATAGAAGAAATGCTGTATCCTTGCGTAGATTGTAAGCTATGAATGGTACCGATGGAATGAGATGATAATACTGTAGTCCTCTCTTTTGTGAAATAGATATGATTTTGTTTAACTCAAACAATTCATTGTTTAGGAGTGGAACCTTGATTTCGATGATTAAGTAGTTTGAGAAGACTCTAGCTGATACTTTAAGTAAACGATACAAGTCCTTGATATTTTTTAAATCCACTGGTATCGTAAGTTTACCATTCAGTTGGCTTGAGATGATGCTCAGCTGATACGATAACTGCTCCGGTGATAACAAATGACTGTCAATACGCCCGTGTGATATATCTGTAACCGTACCAATCAACGTTTGCTGTATCCAACGAATGTTTGATAGAATTATTGATGCTGCCAGAGATGATGATGTGACATAAAGGCCATCTTCATTATCCAAACGTATTTTATTCACCTCAGTCGATAGATTTTGAAGCCGTTGCTTGATGAATGAAAATTGTTGATTCATGATGTTTTCATTACGACGTATGATATTAAATTCGGATTCTGAAATACTTGTCTGATTTTTGATAAGTTTTTGAAGATGTTCTTCATTATGACTGATCTGCTCGATATCACTCTTGTATTGTTCGGCAAACCTCTCGTCCAGTACTCCGAATAATGAATTAGCAATATAACCTAACCCGTTTATTAGGCCTCTTTTCAGCCTCTTCGGGCTTTGATATTTGAGTAACATATCATAGTGTTCAATTTCGCTAATCTCGTGCTCTAACTGAAGAATGATACTCTGATATTGTTTACGCGAATAGGTGTTGCATAATGACTTGATGTGGTTGACGTAGCCTTTGATATCGGATAGGCCTTTCCAGTAGGTCGTCATGTTGTAGTAGACAACTAGACGCCATTCGTCCTTGATATACTGAAGATTGGATATTCTATCGAAGTAAATAGCTTGCTTGTTTTCTAATGACGTCACATTATACGATTCATGATTAGATATATTTTGCGCTGAAGTAGGTGATAACGACATGAAAAATAGTAATAAGAAACTAGTGAATAAGCTCTTCAATGATACTTTGTTGCGAGAAAGTCGCTTTCTTTTGCTTCGCTCGTCTGAATTGTCTTGATTGACATTTTGATCCTGTGTTGTGTCCTTGTTTATTGGTAACAACACAAGTCTGGTGACAGGGCGTTGTATGATATTGTTCTTAGTTTTTAAACTGGCTACCCTTACATAGCCATCCTTTCCAGGATGAACTGCTTGAATACGTCCTAACGCCCACTTGCCGGGTGGCAAGTTTTCGTCCTTGATAAGAACGACGTCATCGATTTCGAAGTTTCTACTTGGCTTATGCCATTTTGATCTAGCCTGCAGTTGCTGAAGATATTCGCTGGACCACCTTTTCCAAAGCTGTTTGTTCATTGATTGAATGAGTTGCCACCTTGTTGAGTGATTCATATGATCTGGATCCGTCTGTGGCCTAGATAGAAGTGGGCCACCGATCAAGAAGTGTCCTGGCGTAAGAACGTCGTCGTCAGAGCTCTCTGTCAACTGACAGAGAGGCCTTGAGTTCAGACATGCCTCGATTTGATGCAGTAGCGTAGTAAACTCCTCGTAAGTGAGTTTCTGATCGCCGATGATACGTTTTAGGTGATATTTGAGGCTTTTAACCGCAGCTTCCCAAAGACCGCCTGCGCTTGGCCACGCAGGAGCATTGAAGTGCCACTTAATATTCATGTCATTGATGTTATTGAAGAAATCTGTGTTGATGGTGGCTATGATCTCTTGGTACTCCTTCTTAATGATACGATTGGCACCAACGAAATTCGTGCCATTGTCACTGTATATGTGACTTGGCGTTCCACGTCGGGCCGAAAACCTACGAAAGGCTGCTAAAAATGATGGAGTACTCAGATCGGAAACTAGTTCCAGATGAACAGCCTTGGTAGACAAACAAACAAACACTGCAATATACCCCTTAACTGTTTTGATTCCACGTCCCTTATTGGCCTTCAACTCGACGTGTCCGGTAAAATCGAAACCGGTGTGAGAGAAAGGTCGTGATGGGGTGACTCGTGGCTGTGGAAGATCGGCCATGATTTGTTGATATTGTGTTTGACTGAAGCGCTGACACTTAACGCATGATCTCAACTTCCTCTTGACGGTACGGATTCCACTGATTATCCAATATTTGTCTCTGATGTATGAAAGTGTCAGTCGCGGGCCTCCATGCAATGTGGTAATGTGAGCTCGATCAATGATTAAATCGGTGAGACGACTATGACTTGATAATATGATGGGGTGTTTTGATGATTCGCTGATGCATGCATTTTTCAGTCGTCCACCCACTCTTAGGATACCGTGCTTGTCCATGAAAGGATTAAGACATGATATTTTGCTTCTAGGATGCACGTGCCCCTTTTGATTGATAAATAAAATATCTTCTTGAAATTGGTGTGACTGATCATCTTTGGTAATGAGATTCAATGCATTGTCCATTTCTGATGACGTCAATACATCCGTTCTTGAAGTGTGTTTCCCTTGTGATAGCGTAATGAAACGCGATATCCAATCGATTATTTTTACAATGCGAGTTAATGAACTGTAATTCTGTAATAACTCGTGTATGATTGAAATATGATTTTGATATAAGGCCGTGTTTACACTAAGCTGCTTGGTTTCCAAATCTGGTGATTGATATGAGGTTATAGGAAGAGTACTTTGTTCGAAATTGGTTATCCATTTCGGACCCTGCCACCACAACGGATGGCTTGATAACTTTCGTGACGTCAGACCCCGAGTTGCACAATCTGCCGCATTCTCTTCTGATCTCACATGACGCCAACATGATGATGGAATGATACTTATGATTTTGATAATTCTGTTAGCTACGAATTGCTTCCATTTCTTCACATCGCCTTTGATCCATCCTAAAACTATCATGGAGTCTGTCCAGGCATAAATCTCTACATCCTGATTTGATAAGGATTCCATGACTTTCTTGATAAGTTGAGATAGCAGTAGCGCACCACATAGTTCTAGTCGTGGCAATGAGACCTTTTTTGCCAAAGGTGCTAACTTCGTTTTTGCTACAGCGAGCGTTGATGTGCACTCGCCCTTATTGTTTTTTGCTACTACATACACAACACATGCGTATGCTTTATCGGAAGCGTCACAAAATCCATGTATTTGATATGATTGATTTGTGTTACCGATATAACGTGGTATGATAAATTGATCTATGATGTTGAAATCATTCTTAATTTGAATCCAATCATCTTGAACGGATTGTGAAACTTCTTCGTCCCACGATACATGTGATGACCATGCATTTTGAAAAAGCAATTTTGCTCTGATTGATAATGGTGACAGCCAGCCCAACGGGTCAAATAGTTTTGAAATTTCCGAAAGCAGCTGTCTCTTTGTGACGCGTTTATCATGATGCTGAAATTTATTTTGAAAGCTAAAGCTATCAGTTGATGGATTCCATCTCAATCCAAGTGTTTTTCTTGTTTCCGAACACTTGAAGTCTAATGGGTTATTGAGTTGATCAGGTGATAGATCTACTAGTAGGTGCGGTACGTTGCTGGACCATTTTCGGAGGTTCATACCAGCACCCTTCAACATCTCAATGAGCTGATGCTGAAGCTCCCTGGTTTGATGAATGGTATTCGCTCCACTAAAGAGATCGTCCATATAGAATGATTGATTTAATGCTGACGCAGCTAGTGGATACTTATCGGCATCGTCTATAGCCAGCTGTTTAAGCGTTCTCATAGCTAAGTATGGAGCGGCCTTAGTACCGTACGTCACGGTAGCAAGATGATATTCGTTGAGTACCTCCTGAGATGATTGCCGCCAAATGATTGATTGAAGATGACGATCTGATGGTCTGATATAGATTTGCCGGAACATTTTCTCTATGTCCGCCGTGATTACATAGCTGTAGGTTCTCCAGTTTAAGATGAGTGTCATGAGGTCCCTTTGAAGATTTGGTCCGCAAAACATGAGATCATTCAGGCTTTTGCCTGATGTAGATTTCGCCGACGCATTAAAAACGACTCTAAGTTTTGTTGTTGTCGAATCTAATTTCATTACGCCGTGATGTGGTAAGTAGAAGGCACGTTTTGATTCGTTGACATTATTGGCAATACACATGTGACCCAGTTCTTGATATTCAGACATAAATGATTTATAATTTTCTGAAAATGATTCGTTATTGCACATTTTTCTTTCCAACTGTTTGAATTGTGCAATAGCCTTTAATTTTGATGATCCAAGCTGATTTTCATATTCAGGTTTCATGGGTATGCCAACCTCGTATCTACCAGTGTCCAAACGATGAGTAGCTTGCTGATAAAACTCTTCACAATACTGCTCTTCACTGGTAAGAGATGATGCTGATGTTTCTACGTCCTCTATCTCCCAATATTTTGATAGGTCTGATAAGTCATTTGTTACGATATGACAATTAAATGTGCGAACGTTGCCAGACAGGATCCATCCGAGTGCCGTTTGTTGCGCAATCGGAGCCTGCGCTGGTCCTTTGATGAGACCGTCCATGATGATTTGTGAATAGATACTCACATCCAAGAGAATATCAATTGGCTTCGACACGTTGTATTCTGGATCTGCTAATTGAAGGTGCTGGATATGAGACCATGATTGTTTTTTGAATGGTATACCAGGCAAGCAGTTAGCGACCTTTGTTAAAACCAATGCTTCTGTAGTAAACTGATAGTCGCCGTAGATAGATTGACAGTCGATTGATACCCGTCCTTTGCTTTGCCTAGCACCAGCCCCTATTCCTGATACTGATGCGTTGTATCGTCGCCGCTGCAACCCTAACCGCTGTACAGCGTTTTCCGATATTAATGATATTTGTGATCCCTGGTCTAGAAGAGCCCTAAGGGTCACGTAGCTGCCATCTGAACTCCTGACATTGATTGATAGTGTGGTCAACAATAACTCTTCGTCATCTCCTGCGACATGATTAACATTAGGTTGCTTGCTTGATGATTTTGATGACGAAGCAGATGATGATGATGAAGTTGCTTGAGAAGCTGATTTTGATGATGGTACACACGCTTCATGGAGTATTGAATGATGATCACCTTGACAGGTTTTGCAACGTTTTTTCGAAGTGCATTGACTTCCATCGTGACTGAATAGGCAATTTCGACAAACATTTGAGTTTGTCACCGTCTTCAATTGCACGTCCGGTGTCATGTTCATGAATTTTTTACACAAAAACAAATTGCGAGCATGATTAAAATTGCAAACAGAGCATTTTGAAGTTTGAGTAATGATGGCTTGATAATTTTTGTTAATGTAACCTTTATAAATGTTTTGCTTATTAAAGTTATTTGATTGATTTGGGTTCCGCTTGCTTGATGATGAGGGTTCCTTATCGTTTTTATGAATAGGTTCAAGAGCGGTAAACTTACTCTCGAGGAATGTCATTAACTCGTCCAACCTTGGTAAATCACGAGGTGTCCTACGTGCTTCCTTGTAGTCAGCATAAGTTTCTGGGTCCAGTTTTTTGCACAATAAATGAACTAATAACGGATCCCACGTATTCGTATCAACGCCGAGATTGTGATTCGCGTGAATACATTCGGTTGAGGTATCATACAACCTTTTGATTTCAAATGATGATTGCTTCTGAAGGTTGGGTTGATTGAGGAACATTTCGATTTGATTCGTGAAAAGAACTTGAGAATTGTTGTATCGATGTAATAAGATCTCCCACGCAGTATCATAATTCTCTGATGAAATATGTAGATGATAGATGAGACGTTCTGCTTCACCCTTAAGTTTTCCCTTAAGGTGCTGCATCTTCTGAGCTTTAGTGATAGAATTATTGTTATGAATTGTCTCCGTGAACAAGTCATAAAAAGTTGGCCACTGTGTGTAGTTCCCGCTGAATGATGGTATTTCAATGTGCGGAGTTGATTTTTCTAAGTGAGTCGTTGATGAGATTTTCTTATTCAACTCACGTTTGATAGTTTTGTAGGCCAATTCATGATGATAAAATTCCTCGTCGTATGATATATCTCCCCCAGCAAGTAAATGATCGATTTGCAAATGTTGAGCATCAATAATTGTCCACTAAGCTTGAACGTTTTTGAGCTCGTCTTCTAGTTCCCATTTATCTGATATTTGATCAACTTTGATGCCCTTGATTAGCCGATTAAAAGCCCTAAAATTAGTGCGTTGCAATGATAACAATTCATCTAACTTTCCATCTGGTTGAGTAGATTTTGATAATTTGCCGTAAGATGATATAAGGTTACGAGTAGATTGATAATAGTTTTTACCCTTTTGATATGTGTTGTCAAGGAAATACTCAACCGCCACATTTTTATGCTCAGATATTTTTTGGTGATTTTGATCGAACTCTCCCCAGAGGTTGTCTAACGTCTCTAACCGTTTCCTTAAGTATTCGGCATTTTTGCAAGAATCCGAGTCCTTGTTGAAGTTCACCTTTATTGTAGTGAAATTGGTGATGATTTCAGATTGACGGGCAAAAAGAGCTTCCATGATGTAGGTAAAGGAACAGTCTTACTTGGTTTTATGATGATCCACGTAGCTGTCTGCACCTGATGCTGCTCCCAAAGAAGTTGACAGCGGACGCTGAACCCTCGCACCGCCCGATGATGAGCTCCACAGAGCCTGATGATGTTGATGTCACGCTGTGATATGCTTACCACGAACGTGCTGGTGACCTAAGCTATATTTGCTCAAGTCAAGGATGAAGTGTGTTCTTCACCGAATGAGTCCACACTGGTTTGATCACAGAAACTTGAGTCCGAACCGTGCCTCTGACCAGTACGCGCGCTAGGTCAAAGTACCGCGACGAGGTCCTGTAATTCTCGAAGGACCAAAAAGAAATGTAGGGGTGATCCTACACTTGATGATATGATAACGCGGCGATTCTATTGGGATGATGAAATAAAACCGACCGCTTTGAATGCTTGTAAAACACTGATTTATTGAAATATATTTTTACATATTATTTGCAATAATAGGTACAAATGCTGTGTGTGCAGAATGCACGGCGCGTAAGTCGATAAAGTAATGTACGGTTCCGTACAGCTTTGGTATTTTTAAAATTTTATTTTAATAGATCCTGCTACCGAATTTGTCAGAGCTGCTATTAACAGAAAATTGTTGCTCTAATTGATGATTCAGAAAGAGAGAGAAGAGAGAAAGAAAGTAGTTGTGGAAAGAGAGTAGAGAGGCCTTTGCCCAGCAGTGGGACAATAACGGCTATGTAATGTAAAAAATTGATGATTATCAAAAGACTGTGATTTAAATATCGTTAGTTATTATTACAAAAGTTTTATATAGGTATATTTTCATAACATCATTATTTATTTTAATGAAATATTTTGACTTTTACATTAGGTAGGTATATATCAAAGTGATCATATTTGTCAGTAACAAATAATTATAAAAAAAACTGTGATTTTGTTAATTTTAAAAATTTTACTTAACATTTTATTCTAGTTTTAAAACTCTGTGATTATAAAGGAAATTAAGAAGGCATATTTTTTAGTTAATTGACGAAGACTGATTAAAATGAACATATTGTTGATTACGAAAATGTGTATTTTATTTTAAAACCTTTTTCATAGATTTTTTTGAGGTTAATCAAATTCCCGACTTCTCGGGAATTCCCGGGAAATGGTGCTCGAGAAGTCTCGGCATCCGGGAACAAAAAAAAAAGTCGGGAAATGAGAAACCCTAGTCACACTCCATGCCTGCTCCACGCCCACGCAACGCCAGCATCAAGCCACGCCGGCGGCGGCGCCGCGCCGCGCGGCGAGGACACATCGCGGTGCAGTGCGGTGAGGCGGTATAATTAATTTGCGCTGTTTTATTTAATCATTCGACGCGAGCGACGCAGCCTCGTTGCTACTGAGAATTTTTAACGGAAATTAATTATCAAACGACTCGCAGTTATTCCAAATTACCGAGATACGCTGTCGACTCGAGGGCTCTATTTAACCCAATTACATAATGTATCTTCTATCCAACTTCACAGAAGATCGTTCCAGATCACGATAATTACCCGCGGGTATCGGTGAGCGATGCGGTGCGGCGCTACGTTGTGCTTGCACGAGGATGCGGTGAGCTCATGTAACACATTTACATTTGTAAATTTTTTCTTGTCGTTAATCCGTCATTAGTATGCGGCGCCACGCGACGCCTCGCGCGAACGCTTTAATTAAATTGAGAGTCCGCGTCTGTGCTGTGGTGCTTTGGCGCTGTGGCGACCTCGCCCTGCACACTGTGTCAACTCAACGGGACCGCGCGACACAAGGCGGCGGGTGGCGTGTGCTCCGCGGGGAGTGGTTATTTATTTCGCGGAGCGGGCGATGCCGTCGGCGACTAAATTGGATTTCAATATTGCGTCTGTATAATGCGGAGGAAGATCCATTTAATGATAAAGCCTTTGGTAAGTTTTCGCTTGCAGCCGCCTCGGCCGCGTCGCGTCGAGCACATAGCTCAAGCGGATGCCGTTTTAAATTACTTTGATATTGAAAATAATTTTATTGTAATTGCAGATTGCACCTTCTGCGATGTTCTTCACATGCTATCATTTCTCATAGCACTGATGGAAGTTGATTTCAAATGCCTATGACCGAAGTGGCGTTACATTGCTGTCCAGCGACAAGGCGGGGGGCGGGGAGAAGCTCGTGGAGTCCAAATGTAATTTAATTCGCAATCCCGTCCACTCTTTAACACGAAAACTTTTTCAGTGGCTTCGTCTGAAATGAATAAGTGCGGAACTTTGTGCGGCTGATAATAAACCGCCGCAACTTTTAATTGTGAAACTGCTATCTGTTTGAGGCGCGCCGCTAATTGCGAACACTCATCGAGTGCCCGCGCCGCACCGCCGCCGCCGCGCTGCCGCACCGCCTCGCGCCGCACCTCCGCGTGGGCGCCGCTTGCCGCATCGCTGCACCGCCGCGCCGCACCAATCCGTTAGTTTATTTATACAGGGCAAATACCTCCTCCATACACGTGAACGAGCACTAATCACCACGCTAACTCATGTGCGTGAATGCG
Source organism: Agrochola lychnidis (assembly GCA_963680765.1). Lineage (NCBI taxonomy): Eukaryota > Metazoa > Arthropoda > Insecta > Lepidoptera > Noctuidae > Agrochola > Agrochola lychnidis. The sequence continues at coordinate 87,406 of OY796873.1, forward strand.
TGTTGGTCAATATTTCCAATTTTCCATCACAATTGTCCAGATTTTCTCACAATGTTTTCCTTCACGTTTAGTTCAGTAGTGCTATTCTGTAACCATCTCACCGTGTTATCTTAGGTGAAGTGAGCGTGGAGTGAGCTGTCAGTTGCTAAGGATTGACACTATTGGCAGCTTACTTCACCTAAGATATCACGGTGAGATTTTTACAGAATAGCACTACAGGTTATAAATTCTACAATTACATCTCAACGACTGATATATCATCAACTTCTTCAATATTCAGATAAAGTTCATGAGCTGCTAATCACTGCGACAAGCTGCTGAAACATAAGGTAGGTACCTAAATAAATAGTTTATAATAAATCACGGCGTTATTTTAATTAGAGCGTGTAATAATGTAGCAACATTGCGCTCATATCAAGAAGTGTCGCTCGTCCTACAGACGGACAGATTAATGAACCCCCTGCCTGCCTCTCGAATATTTTTAATATTCGTCGAGTGTAGCCGAAGACGGAAACATTATTTCAAATTGTCAGCAGTTAAGTAAGTCGTTAATTTATTCACGTAGCGGAACTGTTCGGTTCGTTTCATTACGAGTTGAACTTCGATGAGAGTGCTGCCGTGGTGGCAACAGTTAATACGACTCGCATTTTTGACACGAATCCTGATGACGTGAATCCAAATTTTTGACACGAACGTCATCTACTGAAACCAATAACTATTGTCCTACCCATGGTTTACAAAAGCTCTCGTGAGCTACCACGAGATGGCATACACCAGGGGTGGCCAACTGGTCGATAGCGATCGTCCGGTCGATCGCGACTGTTAGTCCAGTCGATCGTGGCAAGGCAAAAAATATAAATACGTAGACCAGACTGCCCAACATAATCACCTACGTAATATATACCTACGTATATACTAAGTAGTTAAGTACTAAGTATAATTTTCACATTTATGTTTTTTCTCTTAATAAAATAAAAAAATGCTACATGATTGTGTACTGAACTATGCTGTTTCATTTAAGATTTCTAGAAGTATTTAATTGGTAGATCGCACAGGGTCTCGTTAGTGAACAAGAGATCTTGGGTTCAATCAAGTTGGCCACCCCTGGCATACACGGTTGATGGGACATCGATGCGCACACTCTTACCATGAATTCAGCACATTATCTGGCTAGATCCTCCAGCGTAGAAGCCTGCATCAATTATAAAAAAAAAATATAGGTATTGTAGGAGCCAATGGTTGTAGGCACCGTACACTATCACTTAGTTAATGTTGGTTTAGTTATGAAGTACAAAGAAAGAACCACAAGTTGTTGAGTTTAAAGTTATATTAAAATGTATAAAGTTCACAAGTTAAAGTGGTAGCGATTCCTTCTCTTGACTAGTGGTTAGTTCCACCGTTATAGTCTGACTCGACGTGCATTACTTCATCATCATCATCATCAGCCTATAGCAGTCCACTGCTGGACATAGGCCTCTCCAATTGCACGCCATTCAGCTCGATTCTCGGCAACTCTCATCCAGCTGCTACCAGCCACCCTTCGAAGATCGTCACTCCACCTAGCCTGAGGGCGTCCTACCTTACGTTTGCCAATTCGCGGTCTCCACTCAAGAACACGTGTACCCCAACGATCATCGGTTCTACGGCTGATATGGCCGGCCCACTGCCACTTCAGCTTGCTAATTCTGTGAGCTATGTCGATAACTTTGGTTCTCTGCCGGATCACTTCGTTCCGGATTCGATCCCTCAGAGAGACTCCGTGCATTACTTAAAACGTTATAATTATAGCCTAATATTAGTGACGCACGACATCCAAGTAGGTTGCTGCGTTTGCAAAGTAAATGTACGGTTGATGAGACCGTACATGTTGGCAACCCCACAAAGATATAAAGAAACTTAATGAAAGATTGTCAAGAGAAGAAACTCTATTACAAAAAACAAATAATAAATTAAATTATTCAAAGTTGAATGCGATGTTGTCTGCATGACGTGGACGTCCCGCTTGCAGTTCTGCTCGGCTCGCCGTGTGAATATTTTCGTCTTGCTTTCTGTGTTGTATCGGTTGCAGTTCAATCTCTTCAAGCTGATTGTTCGTAGCTGAATGGCTCTTAGTTAGTTTTGAGCGACAAGATGGTCCGTATCTCTTTACAAACCACCCCACAGAGACAGCGACGATTACTCCAACAATGGTATAAGAGACGGCGTATTGGTGTATGTCATGCGTAGAAATGGTTGATGGGCGGTGGTCCTCTTGTGTTTTCATAATAGCTAATCGCTTGTCGATTTCCTCCAATTCTGCAGTTTCTGACAACATCACATGCGACATATTATGTGTTATGTTCACAATGTTATTTACCATCGAGTTGAGCGGCGGTATGTTAATGGAAAGATCCATCTTCATGTTGCTATTGTATTGGTTATGCGAGTGAATTTTCAATTCCTTCGATTGCAACAAGCAACCCTGTGCCAAGGTCAGTATCCCGGAAGTCATGGAGTGTGTAGTGATATCATTTTCACACACAATTCGTACTGTGCAAGTCCCGCAACAAATCGCCAGCCAAGTATTTGCTGTGTGTAACGCGATCCACTCCTGCTTACATCGCACATTTTTTACGTCACAAGGTGAGGTCGTTCGATGACCCAATAGTTTTGCTTCACAGGGAGGTATTGCTGTTATGTAAGTTGAATATCGGTAGATTCTTGTTGCATATCAAATTGCCTGGTTGAATGTGACTACACTGCTTCATGTCGTCTTCAGATAAAGAGACATAAGTGCTCTTCCCGAAGTTTACTGCTATGTACTGCGAAGCTAGTTGGACAATGACTGTTCCTGTGCTTGTTTTCATGGGCAACGGAGTAGCTTGGTATAGAGTGAAGTCTTCATCTGAGATCAATGGGATGTGTATCTTGAATAAGAAGTAGTTAGTAGTAACTCGCGCTCTCACGTATAGCAGTTTATAAAGGTCTTTGATATCGTTTCTGATAATTCGGACAGGCAACGACGAGGTCCTCGGGAGTTTGCCCGCGATTTCAGTTAGTTGCTCGATTAAGTTGACGGGTGTAAGTAGATGGATGTCGATGTGCCCTTTGTAGACATCAGTTAGGCTTTCAAACAGCATCTCTTGAACCCTCTTTAAATTGGTAATCAGCAAATATGCTGTTAGTGAGGCCGAGTTGAAGTAGTTAGTAGCCATCACTATTTCCATTTCAGACTCCACTTTGGCTAAGTTGGTGTTAGTCTGTGCCATAAAGTCGTCTATTAAACCAAACTGTCGCATGATATTCTGTTCATTCTTCTTCAGTATATTGTTTTGAAGTTCGACTATTGAAGTTTGATTTTTTACCAAATCAAGTAGATAGTTTTCATTATTTTGGACAGCTTGTATGTCGTTGTGGTATTTGTCTGCAAACCGTTGATCTAAAATACCAAAGAGGCTGTTAGCAACATATCCTACTCCATCAATCAGTCCTCGTTTCTTACGATTACTTAAGTGCTTATGAGGAGCTAGGAGTATAGTGTTGTGGTAGCCCAGTATTTCCATTTCGTGGTTAAGCTGTTCTAAAGTTGTCTTGCAGTATCTTGGGTCAGTTTTTTGGCACAGTTCGTTCAATCCCTTGAGGTAGGCTTCAATTCTACGTACTCCATCCCCGTAAGTTGTTAAGTTATAATACATAAGTAGTGTCCATTCGTCATGAATCACTTGTACTTTTCCTATTGTGTCGTAATAAATCGGCCGCTCAAGTTCGAAGTTAGTAATTTGCACGCCAGACGTCACGATTTCGCCATATGACCCAGTTATTAATGTAAATACAATTAATAACATTGTAAGAAGAGTGGAAAACATTTATTTCCGCTCGTCTTTGGCATGGTTGGAGTTTTCTTTTCTGAGTGATCTTGAACGCTGTTCTCGATAGGAAGTGGTGACAGTTTCACGACTGGACGTTTGATGATACCAGATTGAGTTTTAACCGTGGTCACTCGAACATAGCCGTCGGAACCGGGATGCAGTTCAAGTATACGTCCCATGGCCCACTTTCCTGGTGGCAAGTTGTTGTCCTTGATCAAAACTATGTCGCCTTCCTGGATGTTCTTTTTTGGTTTGTTCCATTTGCCCCTGATCTGGAGTTGTGTTAAGTAATCACTCGACCAACTCTTCCAAAATTGGTGCAGCATGTGCTCTGTTAGCTGCCACCGTTGACGCAAATTAACGTTATTTACGTCACAGTACGTTAATATCGGTAGTGACATCGTTGGGCTTCCAGTGAGAAAATGACCAGGTGTTAGATAGTTTTGGAATTCATCTGGATCTTCAGTGAGTGGACAGAGGGGTCTTGAGTTCATACAGGCTTCTATTTTTGCCAGTAGTGTAGTAAACTCTTCGAATGTTAGTTTCTGATCTCTATGTACGCGGTGAAGATGATGTTTCATCGATTTTACGGCCGCTTCCCACAGACCACCAGCACTTGGCCATGCGGGAGCGTTGAAGTGCCATTCGACCTCCATTTTCCCGATCTCGTTGAAGAAGTCCGGCGAAAGCTCTTGTTTAAAATGTTCGAATTCATTGCGCAACATTTTCGAAGCTCCAATGAAATTTGTGCCGCAGTCTGAGTACACATGTTTAGGTGTACCTCGTCTAGCGCACATGCGTTGAAAAGCGGCAATGAACGTTTCGGTGCTTAAATCAGACACCAGTTCAATGTATACAGCTTTAGTAGCCATGCACACGAAAATAGCGATGTACCCCTTCGTAGTCTTTACTCCTCTTCCTTTGTTTAGTTTGACTTGCACATGTCCAGTGAAGTCTACACCAGTATGTGTAAAAGGTCGGGATGGGGTAGCTCTCTGTTGAGGTAAGTCCGCCATAAGTTGGTAGTTATCTGTTGGTTTATAGCGGTGACATCGCACGCAACGTCGCAGTTGAGTTTTTACAGCTCTGTTGCTTCCGACGATCCAGTATCGCTGTCGGATTTGGGCCAATGTCAGCCGCGCATCTCCTCATGAAGTGTTGTAAGGTGTGCTAGTTCAATTACAAGCTGAGTTAGTCGGCCCATTCGAGGAAGAATTATAGGATTTTTCATCTCGAAGGGCAAGTAGGAATTTTTCAGTCTTCCACCGACTCTAATAACCCCTTTTTCATCTATAAAGGGATTCAATTTGTATATAATGCTCTTGTTGTTTATAGTTCCGTTTGCTTTCAATTGTTTGTATTCATTTTCAAACTCCATACTCTGCACATATGTAATTACTCGGTCAGCTGCTAGCTTGAGTTCGCTCACACTTAGGTAGTTGGTGTCAAATTTCATCTTAGAGCGTGCCGTCGCGATAAAGCGCAGTACCTGAGCCGTTACTCGAATTACTTGCGTTAGTGAACTATATTTATGTAATAAGTTATTTATAAAATGTTCCTTGTTTCTCGGCACTGTTGTGGTTGCCACTGCTAAGTTGACACTTTCCTGGTTGGTTGTAAGTAAACATGTGGAGTTTCTCATGAGGTCAGTTTTTTCTACCGTTTTCAGAAATTCCGGACCTTGCCACCAAAGATCGAAGTTTACTAGTTTGCTCGGCAACATTCCTCTAGATGCACAGTCAGCAGGGTTTTGTGCCGATTTTACGTAGCGCCACTTGTCGGATGGAATAATTTGTTTTATTTTGTCAACTCTGTTGGACACGTATTTATCCCATCTTGATGCATCTCCTTGCAGCCACGCTAAGACTACTTGAGAGTCACACCATGCTTGTAATAACAAATTGTATCCAGCTAAAGCTTCCGTAGTTTTTTCCATGAGTTTAGTCAACAGTAGTGCGCCGCATAGTTCCAATCTCGGCAACGTAGTTTTTTGTGATAGAGGCGCTACCCTGGTTTTAGCGACGAGTAAAGTTACAGTCGGTATATCTTGTTCGTTCCTTACTCGGCTGTATATGACACACGCATATGCCTTTTCACTCGCATCGCAAAATCCCAGCAGTTCTATTGATTGTTGTGCACCAATCCATCCGTTTAGTTTTATTTTCCTTACATTTGGAAGTTCAGTTTTCAATTTGGCCCAATCATTTAGTATGTCACTCGGTAGTTCTTCATCCCAGGTAAGTTTGCTGTTCCATACTCTTTGAAATAATAGTTTTGCCGCCACTGTTATGGGAGCCAACCAGCATAAAGGATCGTACAGTTTCGAAATTTCGGAAAGTAAGTGCCTTTTCGTTGTCCGACCTTTCGACTTTTCTTCCAGACTCCAGTTAAACATGAACATGTCGGTATTTGGATTCCAGCCGAGTCCGAGCGTTTTTGTTGAGTCTTCAGTTTTGAAATCAAATATACTCTTAGTTGATATTTGATCGTCAGTTAAACTCTCTAGTAGCGCGGGGTGGTTGGCTGACCACTTACGTAAGTTCATGCCGCCGCCCTTTAACAAGTTTATAAGGGAACTTTGTAGGTCTTTAGCTTTATCCAGAGAGTAGTGACCGCTAATCACATCATCAACGTAGAACTCGTTAAGTAATGTATTGGCTGCCTGTGGATGTTTATGACCGTCATCCAGGGCTAACTGTTTCATAGTTCTCATAGCCAACCATGGCGCGCACTTGGTCCCGTATGTCACGGTGCAAAGTTGAAATTCTTGCAACCTTTCAGCAGGAGAGTCGCGCCATATTATCTTCTGAAGTGATTGTTGATCTTCAGCTAATCCGATGCATCGGTACATCTTCTCTATATCGGCGGTAAAAGCGTACTTGTAGGACCTCCACTTTAGTATAAGGGCTTGAATGTCCTTCTGTAGATTTGGTCCCTTTTCCATTAAACTATTCAAGCTGTACCCAGTTGTTGTCTTTTGCGAGGCATTAAAAACCACTCTTAGTTTGGTAGTAGTGGATTGTTCTCGCAAAACACCATGGTGCGGAAGGTAGCATTCAGACATAGCAGTTAATATTGGAGACGCCGGTTTCATATGCTGTAGTTGCGTATATTCTCTGATGAAGTCCCGGTACATTGTTGCAAGTTTTTTGTTCTTTCCCAGGCGTTTTTCTAATTGGAGAAATTGCGAGATAGCCATTGACTTTGATTTGCCTAATTTGTTTTGCAATTCAGAGCTCATAGGCATCTTAACGATGTATTTGTTATCTGCGTCTCGTTGTACTGTCTCAGTGTAGTATTCTTCACACTGATTATCCTTGGGCATGTCCTGGTTGCTGATAGTTATGTCTTCATTCTACCAGAATTTAGTTAATTCGCTTAGGTCGACCAGTGTCATGTGACAGTTAAAAGTTTTCAGTTTGCCACATAGGATCCAGCCTAAGTGCGTCTGTTGCGCTATAGGAGACTGTTGACTGCCTTTCAAGACTCCGTCAAGGATGATGTTGGAATATACGTCTGCCCCAAGTAATAGATCATAGGGCTAGATACGTTGAATTCCGGATCTGCTAGTTTCAAGTTTTCCAGGTGTGGCCAGTTTCCCTTTTCGAACGATGAGTTGGGTAAGCTGTTTGTCAGTTGGCTTAAGATGAGTGCCTGAGTTTCGAATGCGTAGTCTGAGTGAATCGATTTACAGGTAAGCTGAAGCCGTCCTTTGCAGTTCCCAGGTGCAGCTCCCACTCCCGTTATAGTTGCATTCAGCCGTTTCCTTGGTAGTCGTAGCATCTGTGCAGCGTTCTCGGTAATCAAGTTTACTTGCGAACCTTGGTCTAGTAGTGCTCGAAGCGTAACGTAATCCCCATTTACAGACTTTATCTTAAGCTGCATAGTAGTTAATAAAACCTCCATCTCGTTAGTAGATATATGGTTGGAGCTTTGTTTGTGTGTGGATGCGGTTGGTCGTTGACCTAAATTGTCGTTGTTTATTTCCATATTCATTGAGTTTACAGTATTTTTCTTGCCTGCGTTGTGCAATAAGGTGTGATGCTTCATATTGCATTCTTTGCACGTTTTTGCTGACGCACAGTCTGTGTTGCCATGACTGAATAGGCAGTTTTTACACACGTTTTATTTTGCGACTGTGTAATTCCGTTGGAATGAGTCCATATTGATGAACTTTGGACATTTCATCAATACATGATTTCCGACACAGTGTGGGCAGTGTCCATATGCTGTATGATAAGTTTTCTTGAAAGATTTTTGCCGCTCGTAGTCATGCAGTTTTGCGGAATGATGATTATTAAACGACTTGGACGAGACTTGCTTCTGCTGGTTAGGTGCTTCTTTTTTCGTATTCTTCATGGTTTCATACGCCATGAACTTGTTTTCCAGGAAGTATAATAGCTCGTTCAGGTTTGGTACATCTCTAGGATCTCGCAATTCCTTTATGTACTCGCTGTAGGTAGTCGTGTCAAGTTTCTGCGACATCAAGTGTAAGATAATTGGGTCCCATGTTGCGATGTCTAAACCAATGTTTGATAGTCCGTTCGTACATTCAGTTATGACGTCGTGCATATTCTTGAGGTTGAAGCTGTCGGGTTGTTGAATGACAGGCAGATTGAGCATGGTGTTCAGGAATGACGTAAATTGCAGCCTTCGGTTGTCGAAACGCTGAGTCAGTATTTCCCAACAGGATGTGTAGTTTTCTGCACCAATACTGAGATGTTGCACTAATCTTTCCGCTTCGCCTCTCAACCTTGTTTTCAGATGCTGCATCTTTTGCGCTTTGTTAATCACCGGGTTGTTGTGAATGGTTTCCATGAAGAGATTCTTGAAGGAAATCCATTGAATATAGCTACCCGAAAATTCAGGAACCTCAATTTTTGGCGCCGACTTTTCGTAGTGCATTGTCGACCAAATCTTACTGTTTAAGTTTTTTCTTAGCTTGTCGTACTTGTCCTCCATATCGACGAACATGTTGTTGTAATTACCATTAGAGCCTTTGAGTATGGCTTCCAGCTCCCAGTGTTGTTTGTCGATGGCATTCCACTTCGACTTTAAAATGGAGAGATGGTCTTCTAGCTCCCATTTCTCCGTGACAGCTTTTACGTCAATTTTTGACATGGCGTGTTCGAGGGCTTTAAAGTTGCACTCTTGCTTACTCAGCGATGCTTTGGTGGTATCGTCAGTATCTCGATCCAACATCCCAGTTAAGTCGAACTTTACAAACTTTTTCCCTGTAGTTGTTCCAGTAAGTTAAACATGTCACCTTTTGTAGATTCGTATTGAGCTTGAGTTTTGCTGTATACGCTATCCACGAAGTAGTTGATGTTTTTGTCTTCTAAGGTTTGCTCCAGAATCACATGTCGTTCCTCGAAGTCATTCCATTGTGCTTCGAGCGATTCTAGACGTTTGATTAGGTACTCTTCCGTTTTTCTTGAGGGGCTATCCTTTTTATAGTTAGAGCACAGAGCTTTGATGTTTTCAAAGCAAGATTGTTGGAGTTGTAGCTTCTCCATAGTGAGTTCTCTTCTCTAGTTGTCGAAAAGAGGTAAGTTTACTTTGATGTTGGTAGCTCAGTAGTCCAGCACGTAGTTGACGATGATAGACGTATAGCTTGACGTTAGTTCACGACACGAAGACCACAGTTTGCAGGCTTCTTCTTACAAGTCTCCACGGAAACGTTCTCGTAGTTGTAGTAGAGTTGCGTAATCCTTAGCGTCTTGAAATTGTCGTTTGTTTCTATTTATTGCGTTCGCACTCTATGTACGATATTATGCGCCTTCTCAATCCAACTGGGGCGACCCGCTTGTGGGAGACCAGCTGAACCGATTCGCTATCGCAAATAGAGACACTTCACACAATAAATATCCGGCTCGAAGGACCATTTAATGTAGGAGCCAATGGTTGTAGGCACCGTACACTATCACTTAGTTAATGTTGGTTTAGTTATGAAGTACAAAGAAAGAACCACAAGTTGTTGAGTTTAAAGTTATATTAAAATGTATAAAGTTCACAAGTTAAAGTGGTAGCGATTCCTTCTCTTGACTAGTGGTTAGTTCCACCGTTATAGTCTGACTCGATGTGCATTACTTAAAACGTTATAATTATAGCCTAATATTAGTGACGCACGACATCCAAGTAGGTTGCTGCGTTTGCAAAGTAAATGTACGGTTGATGAGACCGTACAGGTATTATATATCTGCTATTTCATTATACAAAACTGCAATATCAAGACTGTGAAAATAATATATATAGGATAGCTGTGTTATTATTAGTAACTGTCAAAAAGAAAACTGTCGGAAACAGTTTCCTCGTCATGTCCCTTACCAATGTTGGGGCCACATTGTCGTGATAAGGCGAACTAAACTTCAGCCTTTCTCTCTCGCACAGCACTCGACGTCTCGCTGACCAACAAAGAGCGCGAAGTATGGTTCACGTGATCGCGACAATGTAGTCCCAGCATCACCCATGTATAACATTGCATAACCTTCGTCAGGCGATCAATTCGGCTAAAGTTTGTTCGTCGCTTTCAATGATTTCATCGGATCTCGCTTCAGGGGGCCGATCACAATCTTTTACGAAAAAATCTTATTTCAAGAGAGTTTTTTCAAGCTTATGATAACATTACTCATATTCGTACCATGACCTTCATCGTTCAATATTGTTTTATTCCTGCTTAGTGCTGGGAAAGAACTATTGTCTATTGCCTGCTATAGTAGAAAAGAAACAGCGCTATATGAACTGTATAGCGCTGTCCCTTTTTCACACGTTGGTCCGAATCGCTACTATGAAGAGTGTTCTTGAAGGAAAATATTATTTTCCTTTATACTTAGAAATATAACTTTGCATTAGAATCAAATTTTTATGAGTAGGTAATTTCCATGAAATTGACACAAATATTAAAAGATTTGGCTTTGAAAAATAAGAAAAACAATTGAAAAAATTAAAAATAAGCTACGGCTAAGCTGTGACATGATACACAGAGCATGTAACTTTAACATGATATAAATCGGAACAAAATTTGTTTGAACGTTTGAAACTCGGGCCGCTTTCCGAGTTACGCTTTAATCGCTCACAGCAATATTTTGCGTAACGATTTAGATATCACAATTATGACAGCTCAGAGCTATCAACAATTCGAAACGCTCTCATACTGCTCACAGTGCTCCCTCAACGTCAAAACTTTTAACATAAGCCTAAACCGAAAATGCCACGTTAGTTTAAAGATATTGTGCAACTCAAAACAAAACAGCACAACTGTCATTTTGACAGCGCTCACGGTGATAATAACTTGGGCATGGTCAGCGTTATCGCAAGATAGCGCATGTTATGGCGTCATCTATGACGATTCACAGCACGTCGTTATCGCGCTGACGCTAATTCGGTATGGGTGTTAGCACGCTCTTATCGATTACAGCGTAACTCGGAACGCAGCTTCGATGTAGCGATATTTTTGTTTACAAGTGGTTAACTACTACGAGGTAGAACTTATTTTAACATATTTGCCTATGAATTTATGATCTAACTGACTACAAAGTCAAGTAATGTTTTGACGAAGATAGTTCGAAACAATTTATTGTGGTCAGACTCAGTGAATAGTGTTTTGTTATTAATTTTGCAGTCGGGTTTCCGGGCGGCAGCTAGAGGTATTCTGGGAATTTTTATTTTTCTGCGTTATCCGATTCCAAAAACTCAAATGTTTCGTATGCATTCGTCATCTACAATCAAACAAGAAATTAATTACACATGTACTGAAATCTCTATATATACACAATTCATTTGGCAAGTTTACGTAAATAAGTACATTTTACTGAAATAAAAACCATTCTTACTCTAAAATAACTAATTTAATTCCGAATATAATTATTTATCCTCAAAATAGATACCAATCCCCGAATGAACCTTAAAGTCGCTACCCCAATATCATAATCTAAAACTGTTTAATAAAACTACATATTTACAATATTTCAGGGATGAGGAAAATAATATGAAACACCAAGATATTTTGTCAGTCATTTATATTTCTTTGCCAACATCAAATTCAATATTCTACACCATACCATCACATCTCCTATTCCCCACATAATATCACAATTCAATCCGTATTCTAATATTTACCATGAAACTAATAGGTTACCTTAATTTACAGTAGATTTCCAACCAATACCATGCCAATCTATCTTTTTACCGACACAGGCACAGCCACCAAGCACATCTTACCGTCACGAGCGCCCAACCCAGAAGGAAGGTTCCCGCGCTACTCAATTGACACAGCGATTCTTTGGGTGTTGCCAGTACAATATCCAATAATTACGTATAAATAAATTAAAACCAAACATTACTAACTTTACATGACACGAAAATGTTTTTTCTTAATATAAATTTGCAAAACAATAATAATTATTTCCGATGAATTGGAGAAACTTTTTTAAGATTGCTAAATTTGACATTAAAACAATATTGCTAGTTGTCAAAAGTCACGTCGTGGTACGAATTGAATGAACGTTTACAGGTGACGTCACCAAAACCACTAAGAAATTATGATTGTTTCAACATTACAATAAGCTTCATGCGTTAAGCATTAAGCGTCATGGTGCGAAAATTCAAAGTAAGATTATAATAATACTGCTATAAGAGCTGGTGGTAGGCCCCCAGGTGCGCGTCCGCGGCAGAATGCTGGCGCGATTTGTCAGCGACTGCATGACCGCCGACTCGCCGAGAATGATGTGCGCTTATTAATTTCTTTATTTTCTGTGCTGAAGACAATCTTGTTACCATTTTCGGTGTGATTGCATGTTACTACATATAGCCAGCAACATCTAGTAAGGAGCTGTGGTTCTTTTTCACCTCACACTCTGTAGCGAGAGTCGCAACTTTCCCGCCGCCCCTAAACGCGCGCGTGGCCGACAGCTCAAATAGCCAAAAAGCTTTTTGATTCTTAAACCCCTATATAAAAGTATCATTGTGTTTGTACATCGTGTCATGCCCCCCGACCTCCGCGCCCCGCACCGCACAGCGGCCCACTTCCGGGCGCGCACGGGAGGGGCGGCGCGCGGCGCGGCGGGCCGTTCGGCTCACAAAGCCGTCTTGTGCCTCTTTTATTATATTCGCCATCCATCTTTTTAACAGTGACGTCACATTAAAGCCAAAATAAAACGTGTCACCACGGAATAATGTCCTCAGTCTCCATCACGTTCTTCGTGGTACCTATCATTTGCGTAACCAGGGGGTTACGCAAATTAATAATAAATACCACGGGTTAATAGGTACCACGTTCTGCACGGTACAACAGAACACTGCTGATTGTGTTGACCAGCAGAACGCACAGTCCAATAGTGTCGCCTCCAGATTATCTGATTTTTACTCAGATTAGGTGGCAGAAGCTGCTCACAAACCTCAGCCTAATAATTAATTATTATTAGTACATTTTGCATATTGCAGCGTGACTTCTGAGATTTCAACCTATTCATTAATTTTTTCTAGTTCGTATCAATTTTTTATTTTTTACTTTTCAAAATTTGGTTAGCACGTAAACAAGGATTCATGAAGTCACTTTAAAAAAATAAACCTTATATTTCTGATAGACAGGAATTGAAACCAGCCGATTAAAAAAAAATTGTCTCTTAATTTAATATTATACTTTACCTTAATTCTTTATCAAGTTTCAAGTTATTACTATGTTTTGCAGTCAACCAAGTTATATTGTTGAGTTCTACATAAGTGGTGTAAGATATTCTTCGAATTTGGTGTAAAACCAGTTAAAAAGGATTACTTCCGGCCTTTTTTTCCGGGTGGCGGTTTATTCACCAGGCTTGCGTGCTTTTGGTTTGCTTTTATTTATTTATTTGCTAACATGCCAGCATTTGCCAGCCGCATAGAATCCTTGGAGTTCGAGACCGGCAAGTCCATTCTGGTGCGCGACACAATCATGATCGCCGTAGGTATGCACCTGCGGTTCTGCCACGGCGTGCTACGCTTTGAGATTTGAGGTTGCGGTTTGTCAGGATCGTAAACTATCACACTAAGTTATTATAGTTATTAGTATTTTTAGGGTTAAAATTTTAATGCTAGTTGATCTTTAACCAGAACTGTTTCTATCGGGATAACTTAGATTCATCTTTATAAAATAACTAGCTTTTGCCCGCGGCTTCGCCCGCGTGGATGTCGGAAAATATCCCACAGGAACGTGCTACCAGGATTCAGAGTATCCTATGTCGTAACCCAGGTCATAGCCTATCCCATGCCTTTCATCTAGAAATCCGTTGAGCCGTTACGGCGTGAAAAGGTAACAGGCAGATAATAAATCTGTTTTAGGGTTCCGTACCTCAAAATGAAAAATGGAAACCCTTAAAGGATGACTTCGTTGTCTGTCAAGACCCTTTTCTTCAGGAACACGTGGAGGCATCAAGTTGAAATAAATATCAAAAACTTAGATCTACGGTCTTTTGGATCTGTAACGAAAATCTGTGGGATAAGCATAGAAGGAATAAAAGTAATGCAAAAATTAGATCAATTTTATAATTATTATTAAAATAAAACACAGTAATTATTACACAGAAACACGACGAAATGATGTAGCAATATAACATGGTAACATTATAAAAATATAGCATAGCAATAACAATAATCTATTTATTAAGAGCAATTAAAATATAACATACCTGAGCGTTCAGAACTGTCTTGCCGATTCTGTAGTCGAATAAAGACTGACTGGTCATTCGAAAGAGGTCGCTGCGCCCCCGCAAGGGGGCGCGGCGAGCGGGGTCAGGGCGTAGCCCCTCGCCCGCAGAGGCTATACAGTGGCCCGCAATCGCGGGCCCCTCATTGTGATGCCTAGAGACGGCGAAGGAAGTGAGTGCGGGGTTTAGGTCGCACTCGTGTGTTTGGTTGCACTGAATAGTTTCCGCAGGAGCGCCGCGACGCTTATAGTGGCGTCGCTTTCTTCACGACACCCCGGCGGTCCATCCCTGCCGGGTGAGACCCCCAGTTTCCTGGGGGAGGCCCAGCAGGAGACGACAAGCGGCGAGGGTGCCGACTCTACGCGCCTACGGGAAGAATATGTAGCTCCCCCCCGCCCCGCTCACAGATCTAGCCGTTTACGGATTGGGGGGGTACGTGACCGTCGCGTGTGTGTGAGCAGCTAGTGTTGTTGTGTACTGTGAGGAATTATCATTGGAATTCAACCTCACACATTATGCCGATGCTATGCGACTACTAATTGCTTACTCAAACACATATATTTTATTCATTCGCTGCGCGTCGATGTCAGCATAAAATTGATACAATTGATATTGTACGGGTTTGCTCGTACATGCTCCCCGAGGAAAGATATAACAACATAACTGAATAACAGAAACAAAATAATGATAACAAAATGATTTGATGTTAATCTAATTTCTTAGTGTCTCTATCGTTAACACACGTTCACAAATTAGATATGCTTGTATAAGAACCTAACATAGGGGAGGTGGCTTTATCTAACACTCGCGCACTTGTAACCACCTTCGCCCTTTCATTGTCACACTGATACACTACACTATCCCCAACACACGCACGTTGCGTGGCTGGGCACGCGCAGTTGCCAGGCGCGCCGCCTGCTGCAGGCGCCGCCGGCGCGGGTGCGCGGGCGCAGCGCGAGCGCACACGCCTCCACACGAACACTCCCAGACATACTGCTACCACGCCGATCATACAGTAGATCGCGGTATAATGATGAATGTCATGGGACGATAGACTGTCAAATAACAATCCATTTTCTTTCATGGTCTTGATTTTGTCCTCAATAGTTTTAAACTCTCGATCGCTCTCTATGCTGGAGTCGTTCAAGACATCTTGAGGAAAGGACACGTTTATAACGTGGTTTATGGATGCAATGACTGGTGAGTATAGGTTAGCACTAATGCTAACATCGCTCGCTCTTTGTTGATGCGCAATTACTTCAAAATTGTCTGATTTGATTATGCAGCCGTAATCTATAATTATAAGTCCGGAGTGAGTCAGCTGATGAGCGGTAACTTGATCTCCACATACTGTTCGTAGGTTACATTGACCGCAGCAAAAATAAATATAATTGTTGATAGAATGGCTTTCTAACCAAAGATTTTTACAAGGATCCACGTCGACTTCACACTTTGATGCCTTTGATTGGCAGAAGTCTTTATCTCTGCTTAATTTGTAAATAGGAGAATGGATGTAACACAAGTGTACGTTTGTCACTAGGCAGGAATCTATGATATTTTCTGTCAAGATAATGTACGCATCCTTTTTCAGGTTCACAGCTATGATATCTGACACTGGTTTAATTGATAACATTGTGTTGTTGGGTTTCTCCGCAGGAATTGGAATAAGCTTGAATATTTCATAGGTATCCCTGCTTATCAAAGGTATTTGTACTTCAAATATTGAGTAATTCTTGAGCATTCTTGCTTTGACTCGTAGAAGTTTAAAAAGTTGTGCAAGATCCGTATGAATGTTTTCTACTGGTAAGGTGACGTCATTAGACAAATGACTAGCTATATTGCTCAGCTGATCCTGTAATTGTTCGGCTGTTATTAAATGTGGATTAAATCGACCATGATAGATGTCTGTTATCGTATCCACTAAGGCGTTCTGTAAATCTTTCAAGTCGCGTAATAGATTGCTCGCGACTATAGCTCCCATAGAAACTTCATTTGCCCTCGAAATGTTTTGAGTTTCAGCCTTTAATACTTCTAATGTATTGTCGATGTTTGCAAACTTTTGATGAATCAATTTATGTTGTTTGTGCATTGTAGCCTCCGTCCTCTTTAAGAGACTGAATTCTGCTTCAATGACGGAAGTTTGATTTTGCCAAAATGAAACAATATGCTTTTGATTTTTACGAAGAAGAGTGATATCTTTCTCATATTGTTCCGCGAATCGAGCGTCCAATACGCCGAAGAGGCCGTTTGCTATGTAACCGACACCGTCGATAAGACCTCGCCGCCACCTGTTCGCTTGCTTTGCAAAATGCTGACTGAGTAACATATGATTATTGTAATCGAGTTAATTGTACCCGTGACGTAATTGCAATAATATTATGTCACAATGTGTTTTTTCTTTGATTGTGCTGCATGTTTGTTCCAGCGACATTATACTTTTGTTAAGTGCGGTAATTCCTTCCCAATAAGGATCTAAATCATAGTATATGATTAGTTTCCAGTCGTCCCGTATGATCTGCATGTTTGTTAGTTTGTCGAAGTAAATATGTTGATTATTTCTGAATTGTGTGACGTTAAGTGTGCATTGGGAAGTTGTTATGATACTAAAAAATAGCATGATTGCTGTAACCACTGACGCTATATTGTAACGAGTGCCTACTTTCCTTGTTTCAGACTGCTTATGTGTGTTAGAATCTCCCGAACCCGCAGTATTTGCTTGTTTGATTTGCGAGGATTCATTTTTAACTGGGAGTTTTGATAATTTTGTGATAGGACGTTTCAGTGTTCCGTTTTTGGTTTTTACTGTAACCACGCGAACATGACCGTCGGAACCGGGATGTAGTTCGATGATTCTGCCCATCAGCCATTTTCCCGGCGGAAGATTGTCATCATGAATCATGACAATATCATTTATATTGAGGTTTCTTTTAGCTTGTCTCCACTTACTTCTTTCTGTAATTTGTATTAGGTACTCATTCCTCCATCTTTTCCAGAGATCCTGTACAATTTTTTGTGTCAACTGCCATCGGGTTCTTAAATCTGTTTCAGTCTCGTGTATGGTAACCTTTGCTCCACCTGTTAGAAAGTGAGCAGGCGTTAAAAAATCCACATCGTCTGGATCTTCTGATATAGCACATAATGGTCTCGTGTTGAGGCAAGCCTCAATCTGTGTAAGCACTGTATACAGTTCCTCAAATGAAAGGATCTGGTCACCAATAACCCTCTTGAAGTGATATTTGAAGCTTCTAACTGCCGCCTCCCATAAGCCTCCTGCTGATGGCCATGAGGGTGCATTAAAACTCCACTCGATTTCCATATCTAATATTTCTGCTTTTAGATCTTCGTTTTGCATGATATTCATTAGTGTTTGATATTCCTGCTGTAGTACCCTGTTAGCACCGACAAAATTGCGACCATTGTCGCTATAAATGTGACCAGGCGTCCCTCTGCGAGCTACCATTCTTCTTAATGCTGCAATGAATGAAGGTGTGCTTAAATCACCAACTAGTTCTAAGTGTACTGCCTTCGTGACCATACACACAAAGACAGCCACATATCCTTTTGTGCTCTTGATACCTCGTCCTTTGCTTGCTTTAACGTAAATATGACCTGTAAAATCTACGCCTGTGTGTGTAAACGGACGGGATGGATTACTTCTAGCCTCCGGCAAGTGCCCCATAATTTGCTGTTGGCAGTCTGGATTTTGTTTTTTACATGTTACGCAACGACGAAGCTGCCTCTTCGTAGCGACGTTCCCTCCTAGAATCCAATATTTTTGTCTGATATAACCCAATGTCAGCCGGGCTCCGGCATGTAACATGGTTTGATGTGCGTCCTCTATTATTAATTCTGTCAGGCGTCCACTGTGTGGCAGAATAATAGGGTGCTGCATGTCATGGCTGATATGTGCCTTTTTAAGTCTCCCTCCGACTCTTAAGATATCATTTTCATCCAGGTAAGGGTTTAATTTTAATAATTTGTCTTTTGAATTTAGCTTTCCTTCTTGCTTTAAATCTCTTA
The DNA here is from genome assembly GCA_963680765.1 of Agrochola lychnidis. Classification (NCBI taxonomy): domain Eukaryota; kingdom Metazoa; phylum Arthropoda; class Insecta; order Lepidoptera; family Noctuidae; genus Agrochola; species Agrochola lychnidis. The sequence continues at coordinate 105,953 of OY796873.1, forward strand.
TTTCTTTCGCAAACTCTTCTTGCTGTACTTGCTTGATAATTTTTTGCTTCGCTTGACTGATTTCTGATAATGATAAATAATGCTTTTTTGCTTTTCTTTTGTAGGTCGTAATCTTCATCACTAATGCTAGAATACGTGCAATTTTGCTGATTGATTGATATTTGCTTAACAGGTCTGTAATGATGCTTGATTCATACTTTGTAACAACGTGAACGTCTTCTTGCTTCTTTATTTCCTCGTTTGTTGAATAGATTGCTTGATTTTCTTTCGTTGCTTCAAAAGATTGTAACCATGTTGGTCCTTGCCACCACAAACGATAATCATTTAATTGAGCCACTCTGAGTCCCCTGCTTCCACAGTCAGCGGGATTTTCAGTTGATTTTACGTATCGCCAAGATTGTGGTTGAATGCTATCAGTTATTTGAACTGTTCTATTTGCTACGAACGTTTTCCATCGATTTGGGTTTCCTTGCAGCCATCCCAATACGGCAGTAGAGTCAATCCAACCAAATATATCGCGGGTCTCAAACCATAGGGGCGTATCCACAAAACCGTTACTTTTCAGGAGAGACAAAAAACTGAATAACTTTTTTTGTGATTGAGCCAGCTTGTTGTGATTTTGCATGTGGCCATATATTTACAGTTCAGTTCATATGGGATGCTTGATTTTAAGGTATTTCCTCTATAACACCAGCTTTTGGTTCTTACGTCTATTTGGCATGACGGAAATACGGTAAAACTCCATCAAAATTTCCCCAAAAATGCTTGGAATTTATGGACGTAAAACTTTTTTCCTTAAATTATTAATAATTATACCAATATTTATTTGAACTTAATTGATGATTTAAAATATTGTAAATAAAGAATGAGAAACCATCAAAATTAATGTTATTTCTGTGATTTTAATAATTTATACGCCTGTCTGGCTTGTCATTAATACTGAGAGGTGTTTGAATTCTAAGTGGAAGTATAGACCATTTTTGTTCTACAATGTAGAAAAAAAAGAACAAATGGTAGTAATTCCTATTTTTGCGGTGTGAATAAGAACAAAAAATAAGCATATAAAATGTAAAAAATCATAAATCTGAACAAAATTATTTTAAATGATATAAAAACACAAACATACAAAACTGAGCTCATTATTGATTGATACATTATCACAATCACCGAAAATTGGCCGTGGCAACATACAAAACACATAAACACTGGACGGACGAGAAGATCACCGAACTCGAGGAAGAATTGAGCAGGTTACGATCGGGTATTTGGGTTATCTGATGTCCGAAGAGAGGGGGAGGACTAAAATCCGGGAACCTACTCTATTTCAGGGAGGGCGATCGGCAGTCTCAAGGTGATGTCGGGTTTATCATTCATAAGTCCTTTGTAAGCAACGTGCAGAAGATAGGGAGTGTGTCGACCAGGGTGGCGTACTTTATACTCAGAATATTAGCAAGATATTCGTTGAAGGTAATACAGGTTTTAGCCCCGACCTCGTCACACCCCGCGGAGAGGTGGAGACCATGTATGAGAAAATTTTCAGAGCCATGTTTACCTCTAAAACTCACTTCATCGTTGTTATGGGGGACTTCAATGCGAAACTGGGCAAACGAGACAATTATGAACTACGAGTGGATCAATTTGGAATTGGACATCGGAACCACCGGGGTCACCTACTAGCCAATTTTATGGAGAATGAAGGCCTCTTCATAAGAAACTCCTTCTTCAGAAAGTATGATGCAACGAAGAAGAAGAAAGAAGACAGATACATCATTATGTCGACGAAGAAGCAAACATTTAATAATGTCTCTGTCATCAATGCGCTGAAAACCGGAAGTGATCACCGCATAGTAAGTATTGCAAATAGTACATTGAATCTAAATATCAAGTTGGAAAGATCTCGTCTGATGAAGTCTACGCTCCATCCATCACCGATCCAAATCCAAAACCCCGAGAGTTTTCAGCTCAAACTTCAGAATCGTTTCAAGTGCTTAGGGAGCTCCATGGACGATTATAACGATGGGTTCGTGAAAACTGTTCATACGGTTGGGTCTAAGACTTTCAAGACCCGTCATAAAAATAAAAACAAGAAGCTCTCTGAATCTACTTTACAGCTCATGGAGGAGAGACGTGAGATGATCCTGCAGTCTTCAGACGTTGCGTGCATCTACCGGTAGCTCAATGGACGGATCTGTAAGTTCTTGAAAAGCGACCTTTGGTGCTTTAATACTGACCGTATTAAAGACGCGATAAAGAGCGGAACAAGAGCTTCAAGTTCTTTGCAAGAGATCTGTATATTAGGGAGAGCCAGCTCATGAAGATCTTCGAGAAAGAGGTCAATCGTCGACTCCGACTCCGTTGTCCGACTCGACTGGGGAGCGTTCGGGAAACTGCGTTATATTTTCTCGTTTCACATACCACAGTGTCTCAAGACGAAAGTCTTAGACCAGTGCGTGTTGCCAGTGATGACCTATGGCACTGAAACGTGACGCTCAAAATGGGCCTCAATAGAAGGCTGAAAATCATCCTAAGAGCAAAGGAGTAAGCCATGCTTGGAGTTCAGAAATGAAGAGATCTGTAGGAGAACCAAGGTAACCGACATAGTTTGCAAAATTGCCAAACTTAAGTGGCAGTGGGCAGGCATATTGCGCGCAGAACAGATGGCCGATAGGACCCACGAAAGATAATTGATTCAGCATTAAAATTGACGTCTACTCCATATGGCAGCTCATTGCAGAATGACCGTGTTGGGTATTCTTGATATGACTATACGTCGACATTTTGACGAAATCTTGAGACAGCAATACTAAAATGTATAGATGTGTGTACCTACGTCTGCAAGTGATGACTAAATATCTTCAGGATCATGTTGAAATGGACAGTCGATGCGCATAAGTCCCTATGGCCCGACACAATTCCCTTAGATCATAATAAAATTGAAGGTCGTACGTGCATACGTCTTTGTGGAACGTTAAAACTGCCCCAAAAAGTAATAATTATTGCTCTTACGTCTACTATACGGCTATATGGCCTAAAAATAATTGCAGATTGTCTAGCTTACGATAAATAATGTTTTGTAATTAATTCCAAAAGTAATTAATATTAAATTATAAGAAAAATTGAGGTTACGTGTCGCATATAGTAGAATCCAATGGCACTAAAAACGAAAAATCGCATTTTTGCATGTACGCCCCTATGGTTTGAGACCCGCGATATGTAGGTCATGACCTGCTAGACATTGCTTGACTTTGGTCATAAGTTTGGCTAGCAACAGTGCTCCACATAACTCTAATCGAGGTAATGATATTTGTTTTTTCGTAGGAACTAATTTTGATTTAGCTGCTACTAATATTGTTGATTGATTGCTATTTATAACTCTGCAATAAATGACGCATGCATATGCTTTTGTTGATGCGTCACAAAAGCCGTGTAACTCTAAATTGCTTGCTGTTTCCGTACCGTACCATCTTGGTATTTTAAATTGATTGATACTTTCTAATTCTTCTTTGATTTTGATCCATTCCTTGCTGATTTTATCTGGTACTTGTTCATCCCATTGAAGATTAGTTAACCATGTTTCTTGAAATAAAATCTTCAACTTTGTTGTTACAGGTACGATCCATCCTAATGGGTCGAATATTTTAGACATGTCTTATAGTATGATTCTTTTAGTGATATTAGTGCTTGATTGTTCAATTTTTGATACAAATGTGAAGTTATCATGTGTAGGGTTCCAACGAAGTCCTAATGTCTTAGTTAATCCTGCTTGATTAAAACTCTTGCTTCTTTCGCGAACTCTTCCTGCTGTTCTTGCTTGATAATTTTTTGCTTCGCTTGACTGATTTCTGATAATGATAAATAATGCTTTTTTGCTTTTCTTTTGTAGGTCGTAATCTTCATCACTAATGCTAGAATACGTGCAATTTTGCTGATTGATTGATATTTGCTTAACAGGTCTGTAATGATGCTTGATTCATACTTTGTAACAACGTGAACGTCTTCTTGCTTCTTTATTTCCTCGTTTGTTGAATAGATTGCTTGATTTTCTTTCGTTGCTTCAAAAGATTGTAACCATGCATCATTACAGACCTGTTAAGCAAATATCAATCAATCAGCAAAATTGCACGTATTCTAGCATTAGTGATGAAGATTACGACAATTCCTTGTTTCAGACTGCTTATGTGTGTTAGAATCTCCCGAACCCGCAGTATTTGCTTGTTTGATTTGCGAGGATTCATTTTTAACTGGGAGTTTTGATAATTTTGTGATAGGACTCATTCGCCGCGGGTCGATCATTTATCAGTTTTGGGCGTTTGTGCTTTCTTTATAACTATCAAATACACAAGTTGAACTCAAATCAGTTTATCATTTAAATGTACCTTACCCGTACATTTTTGAAACATGGTTAACTAATCTTCAACTTTGTTGTTACAGGTACGATCCATCCTAATGGGTCGAATATTTTAGACATGTCTGATAGTATGATTCTTTTAGTGATATTAGTGCTTGATTGTTCAATTTTTGATACAAATGTGAAGTTATCATGTGTAGGGTTCCAACGAAGTCCTAATGTCTTAGTTAATCCTGCTTGATTAAAACTCTTGCTTCTTTCGCGAACTCTTCTTGCTGTACTTGCTTGATAATTTTTTGCTTCGCTTGACTGATTTCTGATAATGATAAATAATGCTTTTTTGCTTTTCTTTTGTAGGTCGTAATCTTCATCACTAATGCTAGAATACGTGCAATTTTGCTGATTGATTGATATTTGCTTAACAGGTCTGTAATGATGCTTGATTCATACTTTGTAACAACGTGAACGTCTTCTTGCTTCTTTATTTCCTCGTTTGTTGAATAGATTGCTTGATTTTCTTTCGTTGCTTCAAAAGATTGTAACCATGTTGGTCCTTGCCACCACAAACGATAATCATTTAATTGAGCCACTCTGAGTCCCCTGCTTCCACAGTCAGCGGGATTTTCAGTTGATTTTACGTATCGCCAAGATTGTGGTTGAATGCTATCAGTTATTTGAATTGTTCTATTTGCTACGAACGTTTTCCATCGATTTGGGTTTCCTTGCAGCCATCCCAATACGGCAGTGGAGTCACTCCAACCAAATATATGTAGGTCATGACCTGCTAGACATTGCTTGACTTTGGTCATAAGTTTGGCTAGCAACAGTGCTCCACATAACTCTAATCGAGGTAATGATATTTGTTTTTTCGTAGGAACTAATTTTGATTTAGCTGCTACTAATATTGTTGATTGATTGCTATTTATAACTCTGCAATAAATGACGCATGCATATGCTTTTGTTGATGCGTCACAAAAGCCGTGTAACTCTAAACTGCTTGCTGTTTCCGTACCGTACCATCTTGGTATTTTAAATTGATTGATACTTTCTAATTCTTCTTTGATTTTGATCCATTCCTTGCTGATTTTATCTGGTACTTGTTCATCCCATTGAAGATTAGTTAACCATGTTTCTTGAAATAAAATCTTCAACTTTGTTGTTACAGGTACGATCCATCCTAATGGGTCGAATATTTTAGACATGTCTGATAGTATGATTCTTTTAGTGATATTAGTGCTTGATTGTTCAATTTTTGATACAAATGTGAAGTTATCATGTGTAGGGTTCCAACGAAGTCCTAATGTCTTAGTTAATCCTGCTTGATTAAAACTCTTGCTTTCTTGTTTATAATAGTCTTGATCTTCTATTTGCAGCAGACGACTATCGTTTGATGTCCACTTTCTCAAGTTGAAGCCTCCTAACTTCAATAGATTTATCAAATCATGCTGCAACTGTTGTGCTGTTGATAGGGTGCAGGCTCCATGGACCAAATCGTCCATATAGAACGATTCTTCGACGACCTTGGCAGCTTCTGGAAATTTATCCCGTTCATCAGTCGCTAACTGTCTTAATGTCATCATCGCAAGAAATGGAGCTGCTTTTGTGCCGTATGTTACGGTTGTCATTTGATATTCTTGAATTTTTTGAGACGGGTTATCTCTCCACACAATTTTTTGTAAAGGTTGATCTTCTGGGTGTACCCAAATCTGCCTAAACATTTTTTCTATATCAGCCGTGAATGCGTACTGATATTGTCTCCATTTAATGATAAGAGACTGAAGGTCTTGCTGTAAATTGGGCCCCGTGTACATTAGGTCATTTAAACTTGTATTTGTAGATGTTTTTGCCGAAGCATTGTAAACAACTCTTAATGCAGTTGTTGCACTATCTTCGCGCAATACGCAATGATGCGGTAGGAAACATTCCAGTGTCTGATTGCAAGGTGAAGGTTTCATGTGACCTAAGTTTTTGTATTCGGTAATGAATGACTTATAAGCGTTGAGTAAAGAATTGTTTTTATGTAATTTCTTTTCTAAATGAATGAATTGAGCAACAGCCTTATTTTTGGACTGCCCCAATTTCTTCTCAAATTGTGGTACGAGTGGAAGTCTCACTTCGTATTTTCCGTCATCCAAACGATTTGTTGTTGCTTTGTAGTATTGGATGCACTCTTGATCTTCTGATGATAATGATTTTTCTTCTGTAACATCTTCCATCTCCCAGAATTGCTGAACTTTGTCTAAATCAAATTGTACGACGTTGCACATTAATTTAATTTTCATATTTCCACACAGTATCCAGCCAAGACGAGTCTCTTGAACAAGCGGAAGTGTTTCGCTTAATCTGCACATGCCCGCTAAAAGAATATTTGAATATACGTCCGCACCCAACAAAATGTCTATGGGTCGGCTGATGTTGTACTCAGGATCTGCTAGTTCTAAATTTTCCAAAAATGGGCATGCTATTTTAGGGAATGAGTATGATGGTAAATATTTTGTTAGGTTATTCACGATGAAAACATCGATATTAAATTGATAAAGTTTGATTCTTGAGCTTGACATACAGTTTAGGTTCATCATTCCTTTGCAACTGTTTTCTGTTTGCCCTATGCCCGTGATTATGCCGTCACATCTGGATCGCTGCAATCCTAATTGCTGAGCAGTGTTCTCTGTGATAAGAGACATTTGTGACCCCTGATCAATAAGAGCCCGTAGGGTTAGGTATGTCCCATCTGCTTTCTGAACCTCTAGCAGTGCCGTTGAAACCGGGATGTAGTTCGATGACAATCTTCCGCCGGGAAAATGGCTGATGGGCAGAGTCATCGAACTACATCCCGGTTCTGACGGTCATGTTCGCGTGGTTACAGTAAAAACCAAAAACGGAACACTGAAACGTCCTATCACAAAATTATCAAAACTCCCAGTTAAAAATGAATCCTCGCAAATCAAACAAGCAAATACTGCGGGTTCGGGAGATTCTAACACACATAAGCAGTCTGAAACAAGGAAAGTAGGCACTCGTTACAATATAGCGTCAGTGGTTACAGCAATCATGCTATTTTTTAGTATCATAACAACTTCCCAATGCACACTTAACGTCACACAATTCAGAAATAATCAACATATTTACTTCGACAAACTAACAAACATGCAGATCATACGGGACGACTGGAAACTAATCAGATACTATGATTTAGATCCTTATTGGGAAGGAATTACCGCACTTAACAAAAGTATAATGTCGCTGGAACAAACATGCAGCACAATCAAAGAAAAAACACATTGTGACATAATATTATTGCAATTACGTCACGGGTACAATGAACTCGATTACAATAATCATATGTTACTCAGTCAGCATTTTGCAAAGCAAGCGAACAGGTGGCGGCGAGGTCTTATCGACGGTGTCGGTTACATAGCAAACGGCCTCTTCGGCGTATTGGACGCTCGATTCGCGGAACAATATGAGAAAGATATCACTCTTCTTCGTAAAAATCAAAAGCATATTGTTTCATTTTGGCAAAATCAAACTTCCGTCATTGAAGCAGAATTCAGTCTCTTAAAGAGGACGGAGGCTACAATGCACAAACAACATAAAATGATTCATCAAAAGTTTGCAAACATCGACAATACATTAGAAGTATTAAAGGCTGAAACTCAAAACATTTCAAGGGCAAATGAAGTTTCTATGGGAGCTATAGTCGCGAGCAATCTATTACGCGACTTGAAAGATTTACAGAACGCCTTAGTGGATACGATAACAGACATCTATCATGGTCGATTTAATCCACATTTAATAACAGCCGAACAATTACAAGATCAGCTGAGCAATATAGCTAGTCATTTGTCTAATGACGTCACCTTACCAGTACAAAACATTCATACGGATCTTGCACAACTTTTTAAACTTCTACGAGTCAAAGCAAGAATGCTCAAGAATTACTCAATATTTGAAGTACAAATACCTTTGATAAGCAGGGATACCTATGAAATATTCAAGCTTATTCCAATTCCTGCGGAGAAACCCAACAATACAATGTTATCAATTAAACCAGTGTCAGATATCATAGCTGTGAACCTGAAAAAGGATGCATACATTATCTTGACAGAAAATAACATAAATTCCTGCCTAGTGACAAACGTACACTTGTGTTACATTCATTCTCCTATTTACAAATTAAGCAGAGATAAAGACTTCTGCCAATCAAAGGCATCAAAGTGTGAAGTCGACATCGATCCTTGTAAAAATCTTTGGTTAGAAAGCCATTCTATCAACAATTATATTTATTTTTGCTGCGGTCAATGTAACCTACGAACAGTGTGTGGAGATCAAGTTACCGCTCATCAGCTGACTCACTCCGGACTTATAACTATAGATTACGGCTGCATAATCAAATCAGACAATTTTGAAGTAATTGCGCATCAACAAAGAGCGAGCGATGTTAGCATTAGTGCTAACCTATACTCACCAGTCATTGCATCCATAAACCACGTTATAAACGTGTCCTTTCCTCAAGATGTCTTGAACGACTCCAGCATAGAGAGCGATCGAGAGTTTAAAACTATTGAGGACAAAATCAAGACCATGAAAGAAAATGGATTGTTATTTGACAGTCTATCGTCCCATGACATTCATCATTATACCGCGATCTACTGTATGATCGGCGTGGTAGCAGTATGTCTGGGAGTGTTCGTGTGGAGGCGTGTGCGCTCGCGCTGCGCCCGCGAACCCGCGCCGGCGGCGCCTGCAGCAGGCGGCGCGCCCGGCAACTGCGCGTGCCCAGCCACGCAACGTGCGTGTGTTGGGGATAGTGTAGTGTATCAGTGTGACAATGAAAGGGCGAAGGTGGTTACAAGTGCGCGAGTGTTAGATAAAGCCACCTCCCCTATGTTAGGTTCTTATACAAGCATATCTAATTTGTGAACGTGTGTTAACGATAGAGACACTAAGAAATTAGATTAACATCAAATCATTTTGTTATCATTATTTTGTTTCTGTTATTCAGTTATGTTGTTATATCTTTCCTCGGGGAGCATGTACGAGCAAACCCGTACAATATCAATTGTATCAATTTTATGCTGATTTTATCTGGTACTTGTTCATCCCATTGAAGATTAGTTAACCATGTTTCTTGAAATAAAATCTTCAACTTTGTTGTTACAGGTACGATCCATCCTAATGGGTCGAATATTTTAGACATGTCTGATAGTATGATTCTTTTAGTGATATTAGTGCTTGATTGTTCAATTTTTGATACAAATGTGAAGTTATCATGTGTAGGGTTCCAACGAAGTCCTAATGTCTTAGTTAATCCTGCTTGATTAAAACTCTTGCTTTCTTGTTTATAATAGTCTTGATCTTCTATTTGCAGCAGACGACTATCGTTTGATGTCCACTTTCTCAAGTTGAAGCCTCCTAACTTCAATAGATTTATCAAATCATGCTGCAACTGTTGTGCTGTTGATAGGGTGCAGGCTCCATGGACCAAATCATCCATATAGAACGATTCTTCGACGACCTTGGCAGCTTCTGGGAATTTATCCCGTTCATCAGTCGCTAACTGTCTTAATGTCATCATCGCAAGAAATGGAGCTGCTTTTGTGCCGTATGTTACGGTTGTCATTTGATATTCTTCAATTTTTTGAGACGGGTTATCTCTCCACACAATTTTTTGTAAAGGTTGATCTTCTGGGTGTACCCAAATCTGCCTAAACATTTTTTCTATATCAGCCGTGAATGCGTACTGATATTGTCTCCATTTAATGATAAGAGACTGAAGGTCTTGCTGTAAATTGGGCCCCGTGTACATTAGGTCATTTAAACTTGTATTTGTAGATGTTTTTGCCGAAGCATTGTAAACAACTCTTAATGCAGTTGTTGCACTATCTTCGCGCAATACGCAATGATGCGGTAGGAAACATTCCGGTGTCTGATTGCAAGGTGAAGGTTTCATGTGACCTAAGTTTTTGTATTCGGTAATGAATGACTTATAAGCGTTGAGTAAAGAATTGTTTTTATGTAATTTCTTTTCTAAATGAATGAATTGAGCAACAGCCTTATTTTTGGACTGCCCCAATTTCTGTTCAAATTGTGGTACGAGTGGAAGTCTCACTTCGTATTTTCCGTCATCCAAACGATTTGTTGTTGCTTTGTAGTATTGAATGCACTCTTGATCTTCTGATGATAATGATTTTTCTTCTGTAACATCTTCCATCTCCCAGAATTGCTGAACTTTGTCTAAATCAAATTGTACGACGTTGCACATTAATTTAATTTTCATATTTCCACACAGTATCCAGCCAAGACGAGTCTCTTGAACAAGCGGAAGTGTTTCGCTTAATCTGCACATGCCCGCTAAAAGAATATTTGAATATACGTCCGCACCCAACAAAATGTCTATGGGTCGGCTAATGTTATACTCAGGATCAGCTAGTTCCAAATTTTCCAAAAATGGGCATGCTATTTTAGGGAATGAGTATGATGGTAAATATTTTGTTAAGTTATTCATGATGAAGACATCGATATTAAATTGATAAAGTTTGATTCTTGAGCTTGACATACAGTTTAGGTTCATCATTCCTTTGCAACTGTTTTCTGTTTGCCCTATGCCCGTGATTATGCCGTCACAAATGTCTCTTATCACAGAGAACACTGCTCAGCAATTAGGATTGCAGCGTAGTTCTCGCCCGACAACAGCAACTACTCCATCAGATAGAGCAAATTTATACAAACTTCAAAAAGGATGGCTCCGATCGCAAAACCTCGGACTACATACGCCGAAGATTAGAAAATTTGGATGCATGCTGGCAAGAGTATCAATCGAATCATATAAGATTGTGTAGCATCGAATATGCCAGATCGCATACTTACTTCACTTCGAAGGAATTTGACACTGTGAAGGAAAGCTAAATTCAAAAGACAAATTATTAAAATTAAACCCTTACCTGGATGAAAATGATATCTTAAGAGTCGGAGGGAGACTTAAAAAGGCACATATCAGCCATGACATGCAGCACCCTATTATTCTGCCACACAGTGGACGCCTGACAGAATTAATAATAGAGGACGCACATCAAACCATGTTACATGCGGGAGCCCGGCTGACATTGGGTTATATCAGACAAAAATATTGGATTCTAGGAGGGAACGTCGCTACGAAGAGGCAGCTTCGTCGTTGCGTAACATGTAAAAAACAAAATCCAGACTGCCAACAGCAAATTATGGGGCACTTGCCGGAGGCCAGAAGTAATCCATCCCGTCCGTTTACACACACAGGCGTAGATTTTACAGGTCATATTTACGTTAAAGCAAGCAAAGGACGAGGTATCAAGAGCACAAAAGGATATGTGGCTGTCTTTGTGTGTATGGTCACGAAGGCAGTACACTTAGAACTAGTTGGTGATTTAAGCACAACTTCATTCATTGCAGCATTAAGAAGAATGGCAGCTCGCAGAGGGACGCCTGGTCACATTTATAGCGACAATGGTCGCAATTTTGTCGGTGCTAACAGGGTACTACAGCAGGAATATCAAACACTAATGAATATCATTCAAAACCAAGATCTAAAAGCAGAAATATTAGATATGGAAATCGAGTGGAGTTTTAATGCGCCCTCATGGCCATCAGCAGGAGGCCTATGGGAGGCGGCAGTTAGAAGCTTCAAATATCACTTCAAGAGGGTTATTGGTGACCAGATCCTTACATTTGAGGAACTATACAGTGTGAGTCTTCATAATGTGCACATATCGAAATGAGGAAATCTATGCTTAATTTTAACGACAGAAAAAATATTTAAAAAATCTAAATATTGTTTTTTATACTTTTTATGAAATTAAAAAAAAAATTGTAACAAAACTGTGTAACTTTTAAACTGAATCAGCTATCGCGATGAAACAAACTCCATAATGATTGAAAGTAAGTAGCCGTCCACATAAAATTAAAATTGAGAAAAAAACTACCCTCAATTGAAAATAAACATGTTTTTTTAGTAAAAATCTGTATTTTTTTCTTCAATTTTTAATTGTAAAATTTATAAATAAGATAATAATAAAAAGAGAGCAAAAAAAAATTTTTTTAAAAAAAATTTTTTTGTAAAATTTTTTTTTTTTTTTTAAACTAAAAAAAAAAATTACCATTTTTTCCGTCGATAAAATTAAGCATAGACTCCCTCATTTCGATATGTGCACATTATGAAGACTCACACTGTATACAGTGCTTACACAGATTGAGGCTTGTCTCAACACGAGACCATTATGTACTATATCAGAAGATCCAGACGATGTGGATTTTTTAACGCCTGCTCACTTCCTAACAGGTGGATCAAAGGTTACCATACACGAGACTGAAACAGATTTAAGAACCCGATGGCAGTTGACACAAAAAATTGTACAGGATCTCTGGAAAAGATGGAGGAATGAGTACCTAATACAAATTACAGAAAGAAGTAAGTGGAGACAAGCTAAAAGAAACCTCAATATAAATGATATTGTCATGATTCATGATGACAATCTTCCGCCGGGAAAATGGCTGATGGGCAGAGTCATCGAACTACATCCCGGTTCCGACGGTCATGTTCGCGTGGTTACAGTAAAAACCAAAAACGGAACACTGAAACGTCCTATCACAAAATTATCAAAACTCCCAGTTAACAATGAATCCTCGCAAATCAAACAAGCAAATACTGCGGGTTCGGGAGATTCTAACACACATAAGCAGTCTGAAAGAAGGAAATTAGGCACTCGTTACAATATAGCGTCAGTGGTTACAGCAATCATGCTATTTTTTAGTATCATAACAACTTCCCAATGCACACTTAACGTCACACAATTCAGAAATAATCAGCATATTTACTTCGACAAACTAACAAACATGCAGATCATACGGGACGACTGGAAACTAATCATATACTATGATTTAGATCCTTATTGGGAAGGAATTACCGCACTTAACAAAAGTATAATGTCGCTGGAACAAACATGCAGCACAATCAAAGAAAAAACACATTGTGACATAATATTATTGCAATTACGTCACGGGTACAATGAACTCGATTACAATAATCATATGTTACTCAGTCAGCATTTTGCAAAGCAAGCGAACAGGTGGCGGCGAGGTCTTATCGACGGTGTCGGTTACATAGCAAACGGCCTCTTCGGCGTATTGGACGCTCGATTCGCGGAACAATATGAGAAAGATATCACACTTCTTCGTAAAAATCAAAAGCATATTGTTTCATTTTGGCAAAATCAAACTTCCGTCATTGAAGCAGAATTCAGTCTCTTAAAGAGGACGGAGGCTACAATGCACAAACAACATAAATTGATTCATCAAAAGTTTGCAAACATCGACAATACATTAGAAGTATTAAAGGCTGAAACTCAAAACATTTCGAGGGCAAATGAAGTTTCTATGGGAGCTATAGTCGCGAGCAATCTATTACGCGACTTGAAAGATTTACAGAACGCCTTAGTGGATACGATACCAGACATCTATCATGGTCGATTTAATCCACATTTAATAACAGCCGAACAATTACAGGATCAGCTGAGCAATATAGCTAGTCATTTGTCTAATGACGTCACCTTACCAGTAGAAAACATTCAAAAAGCACGAAAAGACTCATTCGCCGCGGGTCGATCATTTATCAGTTTTGGGCGTTTGTGCTTTCTTTATAACTATCAAATACACAAGTTGAACTCAAATCAGTTTATCATTTAAATGTACCTTACCCGTACATGCAGGCTGGCAAGAACGCTATGGTATCCGAACATTCGAACGTTATATATTTAAATTAGGATTTTTATATGGTGTGCATTTGTCAATGTAAGAAAAACGAGTTGAGCCCATGGCGTCGGTCGCGTAATATTGTCTTTTGCTTTGTATTATTGATTTAAATATAGTCTTGTGTTCTCAAAGTTCTTTAATTTTAAACACTATACACGATCTCGAATGCCGCAGCCAAGTTAGTTGCTCACAGTACGCTGCTCAGTGCATATGTGTGACGCATGGCGCGCTCGCGCCGCGTCGACTCATGATTATGTGGATGCACGTATTGTAATGGCTGTCTGTATAGTTACGCGGTGTGCCTATATTAACTTAGCACACACCGCGCAACAGACGTGTGAATACATCTGTAGAGTCCCTTTATTCGAGTAAGCCGCGTGTAACCTGAATGCAGCTACTCGAGGCGTCATATTTGGAGCATGGAGGCGTCGTCCGCAATCAGGTCGCGGGGCACGGGTCGCCTTGCGTCGGGGTGGCGCGTATGCCAGGGCGCGATCTGCTTGACGTCAGCCACTCAGACGCGTCGGCACGCGCGAACATGCCCTTCGCGAGGCGCCGCACGAAATCGTCGAGGCTCTCGATCCCGAGATCCCTCTGGATGACGTCGTTCCTCACGAAACGAGGGGCGGCGACGATGGTCCGCAGCGCTAAGCTCTGTTGCGCGCGGAGGAGCCTGCGGTTGGTCTCGGTCGTGAGGGCGAGTCATGCGGGTGCGGCGTACGTCAAGATTGGGCGAATGTCCTGCTTGTACACGCCCAACTTGACGCGCACCGGGATTCGGGATTCGAGCACCGGTTTCAGTAGGTTGCGGGCGACCCTACCTTGTGCGGCGACATTGCGGACGTGGGCCCCTATCGTGAGCCGGCGGTCGATGGTCACCCCCAGGTATTTGACCCGGGGCGTCCAATCGACTGTGGCTCCTTGCATCTTCAGGGGGGGTGAGAGGGGCGCGTATCCAGCGACCATTGCCTGCGTTTTACCCACGTTCACCGACAGCCGCCACTTAGACAGCCACTCGGGGACCGCGTCGAGGGCGCGCTGTATTTTGACCGCCGCGTGCTTCGCATTGAGCGAAGTAGCAATGTACGCGGCGTCATCAGCATACAGCGCGAGCGTCACAGCGGAAGTGGCGGGGATGTCGTCGGTGTAACGTGAGTAACACGCCGGCGACACACAACTGCCCTGCGGCACACCTGCCAGCACTGGGTGGGCGCTTGATAGCGCCCCGTCGACCACCACCCTTATGGTACGTCCTGTAAGAAATGTAGAGATCACCTTAACTACGCGACGGGGCGCGTCTGAAGTGCTAGCTAGCTTATATATGAGCCCTTCGTGCCATACACGGTCGAAGGCCTTCTCCATGTCGAGGAATACTGACACCGATTCCTCCTTCTTATTCATCGCCGAGGCGAGAAGGTGCAGTACACTCGACAGTTGAAGCGTCGTACTGTGCTCCGCCCTAAAACCAAACTGCTCGGGACGCGGCGCGATGTGGGGTTGGAGATGTCGCAGCAGGAGTGCCTCGAACACCTTGGAGACGGTCGGCAGCAGCGTGATTGGCCGATAGCTCTCCGGCTTCAGTATATTCTTGCCCGGTTTTGGCAACATTATGACGCGCCCTTCCTTCCACGAGGCGGGAAAGGTCCCCGTGCGCAGTATCCCCGTGTACAGGCGCGCCAGCGCCGCAACCATACGGAAGGGCAGGTGGCGCAGCGCTGCGTTGGTGATACCGTCGGCACCGGGGGCCTTCCTAGGCTTCGTCCTAAGGATGGCGCGTCTGACTGTGCTGGGCGAGAAATATATTGGGTCTTCTTCGGGGGCTATCGGCGACGCGAAGTACTCCCCAAGGTGCTTCTCGACTGCTGTGACATGTTCGCTGTTGTCGGTCGGGTTAGGGCGGAACTGACGCTCCAGATGCTCTGCGAAGACCTCCGCCCGGTCCTCCGCTACATATCATAGCACCCCGTCGCTGTTTAGCAGCGGGCGTACCGGGGCTGGGGTATTCTTTAATTGGCTGCACAATCTGTGTACCGACGGCCAGCTGTCTGCGGCCTCGTCAATTCGGTCCTCCCAGCCCGCGGCAGCGTGGGCCTGTAACTCGGCCTTCACCCTCTCCGCGAGACGGTTGAGCTGCGTCTTTAGGGTGAGGCATCGAAGTTGTTGCCACTGCTTGCGTAGTCGCCTTTTGGCGGCGATTAATGCTGTGATTTTTGCCGGCAGGGGCGGCAGTAGCCCTCTCACCAGCGGATGTGTCGTGGTCGCCGCTTCTAAGGCGCTCTGGATGCAAGCAGTGACGTCGGTTGCCGTTTGATCGACGTCCGCGGAGTCTACAATAGGCCGAGTCGGCGTGGTGATCTCTACTTCCTTCTGGAAGGTTGTCCAGTCCAGTCTTCGACGTGGCGCTAGTGGCTTCAAGCGGATCGGCATACTCGCTAGTACGACGAGCACAGGTTGGTGATCCGATAGCAGCTCGTCGTCTATAACCTGTTGATGCACGGTCTGGGAGTGTAGCCCTCGGTAGACTACGACGTCCAGCACGTCTGGCGTGTGTATTTGGTCGCCGGGGTACCGTGTTGGCGTTTCTGGGCCGGACACCGTGTACCCGAAGGCTTCTGCGTCTGCGAAGAGTCGTCTCCCCCCTGGATTCATTGTGTAAGAATTCCACGCTGGGTGCTTACAATTTAAGTCACCGGCGAGGATGGTGGCGTGCGAGGTACGCGTGAGAAGGGCCCGCAGCTCGGTCAGGTCCAAGAGGGCTGCGGGCGACTTGTAGCACGCGTATATATCTATGTCCTCACCGGCTATGTGTAGCTGTACACCCAGCTCGTCGAACGATCTGAGTGGTGGTGGGGGTATTTCCTGATGGACGACTCTTCTTTTCACCAATACTACCAGACCGCGGTATGGGGTGTTCTGTGCCGTCCGCTCATCCTTCCTGTAGACGATGTATCCAGGGAACCTGATCTGACTTCAGGTCCCAGCATCGTCTTGCTGATGAGCGCCACGTCTATGTTCTGCTCCCGCAAGAGGTGGCGGAGGGGAGCGACCTTGTTTCTAAGGCCGCGGGCATTCCAATGCATCATCCTGAGCGGACTACTGTCCATGGTAAAGGGTTAATAGTGTCGCTAGTCCGTCCAGGATGACGGTTTCTACATCCTGCCCCTGTCTGATGGCTTTTATTAAGTCCATCAGTAACTTAATGGCGCAGGTGGTGAATTCATTTCTATTTGTATTTGTTTTATTTTGCAGCGCTACACGCGCGCCGTCACTCGCAGCTCCGGTGAACTTACTTTATTCCCTTTTCTGTCGCTGCGAGTGAGTGGAGTTGACCGCGACGGTGGCGGTACCAAGCGGCTTCTGTGCGTACGAACGCACTTCCGCGTTTTGCCGCCGCTCGTTTTTGGCGCCACCTGTAGGTTGGTCGCGGTCTGTTGTTATGACCACCTGCGCGTTGTTTGGGGCAGGATCGGCCTCAGGGATGTCTTCTTGGGTCGCCTCGGGGGGGCTGGGGGGGGTTCTTCCTCTTTCTTTTCCCCCCGCGTCTCTTCTTTTTCCTCCGCTCCGAGGAGGAAGCTTGGGTCCTGTCTGTGGGCCCATTTGCCGGTGCCATTAGCGTCTTGCTGTTCGCTTCCAGCTGTACATCTGTGCGTGTCACTGCGGCCGGTTGTGACCTTCTGGTGGATGTGGCCGCGACCGTGCTCGCTCGCTTGTTCCGGATTTTATCCTGGAACACAGGGCACTTAATATTGCTGGCAGGGTGCGGGCCCCCGCAATTGGCGCATGTGGCCGGTTCTTCCAAGGGGCGGGGGCAGCTGCGTGCCGGGTCCTCCCCTCCACATCGCACGCACGCGAGCGGACGGTGACATTGGTGCGAGCTATGCCGAAAGCGTTGGCACCGGTGACATTGAGCAGGCCCACGTTTGCCCCGCCAGGCCTCTATTTTCACACCCCGCATGTACAGGAAGATGGTGGTGTCAAATATGGCCCGGACGTAGGGTGTTTTCTTTAAAATTGCGTGGAATACTCAACCGGGTCGCCCTTGTGCGCCTTTTATGTGCGCATTTGTGGCGCACGTATTCCGGTTGGTATCCCATCATTTTTAGCTCCTCCTCGATCTCCTCGGGAGCCGTGTCTGCTGGTAGTCCCCTTATAAAATTCATTTATTTCAGGTCCTAGACCCATATTAAAAACAAAAAAACAATACACAAAATTTGACAATTTTATAAGTGTCACAGAAAAATGTCATATCAAATCAATTAATGTCAAAAGCACACAACAAAATAAAAATTAAATTAAATGAATTAAATTATGTCAGAAATTATGTAAGTGAAGTTATGTCAGAAGTTAAAATTTTAATTATAATATTCATAAATAATTAAAATTTTAATCTTTTTCTACGTGGGTAGGCGTGACATATACACTTAATTTTTGTAGCTTCCTGTGCGACTCAATTCTGCTTATTATATCCAAAGAACTGATGATTGAAGACATGAAATTAGATCATTTAGAGATATGCCACAGACTTGGAGCCTCCCAGGGTAAAACCAGACGAGTGTTGGTGCGATTTAAAGAAATGGAGCATCGTCGGCTGGTTTGGGATGGTAAAAGTTCACTGAAGGGTAGCGGCATCACCATTTCGGAGTTTCTGACTAAGACTCGCCACTAGGTATTTATTGCTGCTCGCAAACATTTTGGCATCAATAACTGCTGGTCTGCAGAGGGAAGAGTTATTGTCTTGACGCCTGACAAGTCACGCCGGAAGATAGCTTCTATGGGTGAGCTTGAAACGTTAATCGCTCTATTCCCCGCTCCCGCCAGTGCTGCACCCAATGATCCCGTGTCTGCCGCTTCTACCTCGTCAGCCGTTGCATCTACATCGCCTGTAACAGCATCCTCCAAACGAAAGATCGTGAGGAAGGCTCGTCGCTAAGTTATCGCATGTATTACACTGACCGCTTTGTGATATCTACATTTGTGTTAAGTTGGTAGGCACACTTTTTATTTTTGATTTCCCCGTTTTTATTAATCTACCCATAGTATTTACCTTTCGTTTATCTTTTTCTCAAACTTTAACTTGCCGGTAGATGGTTTCATTTTTGTGTTATTGTATTAATTTGACGTCCTGTCCGTGTCATTTTTGCTCGTGACGTTACGTTTCGTTTCACAGCGGTTGTCATAGTCTGTATCTTATTGTTGTGGCTCATAGTCTTTTTAGTATATTCAAAATTTTTGTTAAAGTTTTTTGTTTTTCTTTTTATGTCTTGTTATGTTAAATAATAATTGTTGTGTTAAAATGTCTACCTGTAAGAGCCATTAGGTGGTTTTATTAGCTAAGCGATTTAATTAGTAATATTGTTTTGTTTTTATGGACTTAAGTAGTTAGTAATAGCTTTTATATTCTTTTTTTTTTTTGTTAGATTATTTTTTTGGTATTTTATTCTTATATATTTTATAACTTTTGCAAACTATGATCGATGCGGGCCTTGATGTTGATTTTTTCTCATGTTCTTCCTCTTCCAGCAGTTTCCTTAGCGCGGCGAGTGGTTCTTCCTCTCCTCTCACTCTTGGCGATCAGATTTTTTCTTTACTTTCCCACCTCCCCAACAATCTCAACATAGCCCACATCAATGCCCAGAGTGTTGCTTGCCATTACTCTGATCTTCTGGCTTCCATTAACAGTGCACACATAGATGCTTTGCTGATCTCGGAGTCCTTCCTCAAACCCTCTCTTTTATCTGTTCACTATGCCCTTCCCGGCTTTGTTCTTATCCGTAATGATAGAACTGGGAAGGGTGGTGGTGGTGTTGCCATTTACTTGCGGACTGATATTCCCTACAAGATTATCAGCACATCACCATCTTCCTACTCGGGGGCAGCGGAGCATCTTTTTCTAGAAATTTCCTTGCATCATGTTAAAATGTTTCTTGGAGTGATGTACAGTCCTAACCTCAGTATCGATTACTTTGACTCTTTTGATTCGCTCTTAAATGATTTTTGTCCCTCTTATGACCACGTAGTCTTGATGGGCGATTTTAATACTTGCCTTCTTAAAAATGACAGTCGTACTCACAAACTTCAATCTCTCTTATCTTCTTTTAACCTTAGTATTCTGCCTCTTTCTGCTACTCATCATTTCCCTAACTGCACCCCTTCTCTTTTGGACCTGATGATCGTCTCTAATACTAATAATGTATCTGTCCACGGACAACTCACTGCCTGTTTTTCTTACCACGATTTCATCTTTATGTCCTACAGGATTCGCCCTCCCAAGCGTAAGCCGCAATATATTTTCCTTAGGAACTACAAGGGCATTGATCTGGAGGCATTGCTACGTGATGCTGGTAGCATCGACTGGACGGACGTCTTGGAGAGCTCTTGTATTACCGATATGGTTCACATTTTCAACAGCTCAATACTCAGCTTATACGATCGTCATGCCCCTATCCGTCGAGTCAAAGTCAAGTATGTTCCGGCTCCTTGGCTTACTCCTGCTATTAAGGATGTAATGGCATGTAGGGACAGAGCTAAAAGGAGGTTGAAACGCTGTCCTTCCGAGCGCAACTTGAATGTGTTTAAGTTGCTGCGTAATCGCTGCAGTCGTATGTGTAGAGATGCAAAGAGACGCTACTTCCATAATTCTCTCGACAACCGAAACTCTTCAGAAGTCTGGAAGTTTCTAAAAACTGTCGGCATTGGTAAGTCTCCAGTTACCTCCAGTAATGACGTTGACGTGTGTGCTCTTAACAAGCATTTCTCACATCCCCCTGTTACGTTGGATCCGCACGTCAAACTTGCTACTTTAAATAAACTTTCCAGTTTGCCAGTGCCACAGTGTCCTTCTTTCAAGCTGAGTCCTGTATGTGAAGATGAGGTCAAAAAATCAATGTGTGCTATCTCCTCATCTGCAGTTGGTAATGACAATCGTTGCTCAAGAATGATTTCTCCTATCCTCCCCTCATTACTTCCTATCTTGACTCACATTTTTAATTTCTCCTTGTTTTCTTGTACTGTTCCCGAGGCCTGGAAACAAGCCCATATCATCCCCTTACCCAAAATTCCTAAGCCGGTCTCACCGTCCGATTTCCGACCCATTTCTATCCTCCCTTATCTCTCTAAAGTTCTTGAGCACATTGTTCATCAGCAACTTTCTACCTTTCTATCTTCGAATGACCTTCTTAGTCCTTTTCAATCTGGTTTTCGACCTGGTCATAGTACGGTAACGGCTCTTTTGAAGGTTACCGATGATATCCGCTGGGCTATGGACCACAAATCTCTCACCTTGCTTGTTCTGCTGGATTTTAGCAGTGCCTTTAACTCTGTCGATTTCGACATCCTTCTAGGAATCCTTAAATCTTTCAATTTTTCTTCTTCTACTGTTGGTTGGTTCGACTCCTATCTCAAAGGCCGCTCGCAGCGAGTTCGTCTCGACGAGTCTTCTTCTGACTGGTGTTCTCTTATCGCAGGTGTGCCTCAGGGTGGCGTTCTCTCTCCTCTTCTCTTTTCTATTTTCATTAACTTTGTCACCAGAGTCATTTTTTCCCACTTCCATCTCTATGCCGACGATCTGCAGCTTTACACACACTTTTTAATACAAGATGCGGAAGCAGCGGTGTCTGCCATGAACAGTGACCTGGATTTGATTAGCGAGTGGTCGCGGTCTTTCGGATTGCAAATCAACCCTAAGAAATCCCAGGCCATAATTATTGGCGGGAGGTATATGCGTAATAAGCTCGATGTTGTGTCGCTGTCTCCACTCTGTTTGAATGGAGTTCAGATTGAATACGCAAATACTGTTAAAAACTTGGGGGTGACCATGGACTCCTACCTATCGTGGACTGCCCATGTTGGTCAAGTCAGTCGTAAAGTGCACTACACGTTCCATTCTCTGAAATGCCTCCAGAGCTTCTTGCCTTTGAGTACCAAAATCTCCCTTGCTCAAACTCTCATTCAGCCCATCATAGACTACGCTGATGCCTGTTATTTGGATGCCACCGAGGAGCTTTTAAATAAACTTGAACGTTTGCAAAACATCTGTATTCGTTTTGTTTTTAACCTCAAAAAGTATGATCACGTTTCCAACTTTCGCAAGATACTCAAGTGGCTCCCTATTCGTCTTCGCAGGAACTCTCGGATATTGTGTCTGTTATTTAACATCCTTCACAACCCTAAAACGCCATCCTATCTGCGGGAACGCTTTTCCTACGCCCGTCCCTCTGATGCACTTTGCAGGTCGCATCTTAGAAATCTCCTTAAATCCCCTCCCCACTCAACCGACTTCTACTCCTACTCCTTCAGTGTGCATGCGGTTCGGTTATGGAATTCACTTCCGCCTGACATTAAGGACTGCCAAACTGTTGCGGTTTTTAAAAGAAGAGTGAAAGAACACTATCTTTCCACTTCGTCATAGTTGCATAATATGTATTTATTATTGTAGAAAGTAATTTTATTTAAGTATTTTAGTGATATGTATTTTAGAAGTATGTATTTAAGTATATTCTTATGTTGTATGTTTATATTTAAATTAGTGTATAGTTAAGTTTTAGTAATAGTTAAGTTTTATTTTATGTATTCTGTTTTCTCTTTTACTCTTACACACGTTGTCTACATCTCTTTAATTACTTTCCTATCGCAGGTATGCTGGAAGAGATTTCTATAGAAATAAGCATCACCTTTGTACGTATTTTTCTGTTCCTTTCTTCTTGTCTTTTTATATGTGTGTACATAAACGGTTAAATAAATTAAAAAAAAAAAAAAAATGCCTGCTACAACAGTGCCCAACGTAGGGGCAATCCAGTCGTTGAGCAATCATCGCCAGAACAGTGTTGGAGCTAGCCCGCACCCTGCGCACCAA
Organism: Agrochola lychnidis; assembly: GCA_963680765.1. Classification (NCBI taxonomy): domain Eukaryota; kingdom Metazoa; phylum Arthropoda; class Insecta; order Lepidoptera; family Noctuidae; genus Agrochola; species Agrochola lychnidis. The sequence goes on from OY796873.1 coordinate 128,935, forward strand.
GGACGCGCACCGCTTGCGCATGGTGGCGTGAAAACAGTCGGTGCGCGCTTCCGCAAACATGTCCGAGGCGCTGCAGAAACGGGGCAGCCCCAACACTGCCCTGAACGCGTTGTTATATTGGACACGAAGGGCACTGTAAGCAGCTTGTGAGTAAGATGCCCATAGGCTGCACGTGTATAGGGAGGTGCAGAAAGCTTTGAAAAGCGTGATTTTAACTTGATTTGAACAACGTATTACGTACGTATTTGCTCTCTTAGACAGTGCCCTCCGCTCCCGCTCAATGTCGACATGGTCTTTCAGATCAGCCGTTACCCAGTGCCCCAAGTATTTAAATTGGTTCACCCGTTCTAACTGTACACCATTCAAGCAAATAGGAGGTACTTGCTGTGGACATTTGGCGCTTCCCTGAAATACCATGTATTGGCTTTTCGTAACATTATACATAAGACCATGGCTGCCCACGTACTCCTCACAGATTTTCAAAAGCTTGCGTAATCCACAAACCGACGCGCTCAGCACCACCATGTCATCCGCATAGCTCAGATTGTTTACACATACATCATCAACATGGCAACCAACATGTCGACTACTGAGCGCGACGATGAGTGCATCCGTGTAGAGATTGAAAAGTGTGGGTGAAGTTAACCCACCTTGTCTCACCCCACATTCAAGCTTGTAAGGCTCCGATAATGTACCCGCCCATCTGACATTGTTAACCTGGTGTTCGTACCAATACTTGAAGACGTTAACAAGTTCATGCGGCATGTTTATGCCCTCAAGGTTTTTCCACAACACATCAAACGATACCAGGTCAAAGGCCTTGGACAGGTCGAGGAAACACGCGTACACTGGTGTTTTACGATCCGTGTAGTATCTGACGGTATGCTTGAGACACAGTATTGCACTATCAGTAGATAATTTGGGTCTAAACCCAAACTGATTATCATGCAGTGACACGTGTTCATTCAACCGTGTATCAAGCAAACCGTCAAACACCTTTGCTATAACAGTAGCAAGAGAGATAGGCCTGTAGTTCGTTTTATCAGCTAGATCACCAGTTTTATTCTTCACCACAGGCACTACTACCGTTCTCAAGAAGTCGTACGGCAGGTATGAATGGCTCAGACATAGCGAGTAGAACATAGCTAAAACCCTAGACACATGCGGACCGCCATACTGCAGGTGTTCAATACTTAGTCCATCATGGCCAGGAGATTTGCCTCTGGTCATATATTTTATGATTTTACCCACCTCACTTGCTGAAATTCGCGACTCGATTACTCCCATCGGCTCTACTGCATTAACCTCCGCAATCTATCTTCCCAACAGAGGCTTTACAGAAAAGTAGGACCTAAATAGATTAGCTATACCTCCCGATTCACTAACCCCATCAACGCTAACTGGAAGACCAGGTCTTAAATTTACGTTTTTGGTACCTTTCCAAAAACCACGAAAGTCACCGTTAGAGTGCTTCACAGCAAGGGTATACGTACACGTCACTGATAAAGGTAAACGTATCCGAGTCAATACCCAGCATTTCCACATCAACACATATCCAGTACTGCTCAACACAATAGCTTACAAGCTCGTTAAATAATAAACCATACGGTGTAGCATTAAAATCGCCTAATACATATACGGACTCAATGCCGTATTCTTCAATTATTGCGCTTACCATACTAAGACAATCCGTGAACTCAGCTAAATTGCCTGGCGCGTTCGTTGGCATATAAACACTTAGCACTATCACTGGCCGGTCACCGGTTATTATTTTAATGGCACATATACGCTCACTATCACAACGTAACACAGACACCTGCTGAAACACGCTGCTTCTCCACAACAATGCCACGCCACCATAAGGTCGCCCACGCATCATACCTGCGGACGTGTGCACCGCTGAAATTCCCGTGTAGCCAAACTCGCTGTGAATCGTACTTAAGTACGGTATTTCCTCAGGAAGTAGCCAAGTTTCCTGCAATGCTATCAAATCACAGGAACGACAGAGCTCCCTAATGCTATCTATGGAGCGTTTTACATTTTTGCAATTGTAGCTAGCAAAACGATATGGTCGGTTATCCATTACTGTTTTTATTGAAATCGTCAACAGATAAAAATCCGTTCGAGTTTCGGCGCTTAAAATTGACAAAATGCCTAAATACAATGCCTCGGGGCCATAAATTCACATCCAGATAAGATGGTAACTTGGACTCGGAAACAAAAAATTTTTAGGCAACATGCCCCCTTTCTTTCTTCATCAGTATTTTCTCTAACGACACCGTTTCTTGCGTTTTCGAGCGGATGTAATTAATTATTTCGTCTTTGGTCGTCTCACTGTGAACATTAGTGATAAATATTGGCACTTTTCTATCAGCTGCTTTACATCGTCCCTCCACATCTGTCGCAACACCGGTTTTACCCATATAACGATATTTGGGGTGCTTCTTACGATAAGACACTTTTTGCCATCCATCGTCATTGTGGCGTACATTGCACGGAGTATCTGACTGAATCATAGCAACATTATTAGCGACGTTCACGTTATTCGTAGCATATTAGCAGATTAGATATATATACACTTGTAGTCACACATACAATGTCGCCACTAATGCACTAAGTTCTAAGAGAAAAAAATAAATAAAAATGGATGTGGGTACTTACACTGACACTTTTCATAGATTTACTGCGTTCAATACCTCATTTAGTTCAGAGATAAGACATTTCACAATTTAGGGGGTTAAAATAGGGAGGGCGGGATACTAATCTCTTCGAACGAAACACCTCACATAATATTATGATAGAACTTCACTTACAGGTAAGTTCGTTTAATCTTTAATTATGCTTCTGTATTTCGTTCTCGAGATTATATATGCACTTGTAGTTATTGAGAGTTTTTTGTGAAATGTCATGATGTATAAGAGTTAGTTAAATCCACGGAATAGAAAAAACATTGTAAGTGCCCTTAGACTTCCTTAATACGGGAACCAATGTCGCCAAACTCACACATTTGCAAATTAAAATGTATGTACATTACAATACACAGAAAACGATGATGTAATTGGCTATAAATTATAAATGCAACTTTGGCGAAAAGTTTATTTATTGTTGTTCAAAATTAAGTCTTATTACAACTCCTAAATGTTGTTTTTATTTTACATGTCAAAATCAATGAAGACCATTTTTCCATCCAACAATGAAATTCGAGTAATCAACAACGAGTTCAGCTACTCAACACTAGAGGGTGCTGTAACCAATTTACTCCATTTAACATGCTAACGTCATTTTCCGTCGGGCTCTTGTCACCGCCGGGGTGCCAGCTGTTTTAGAACCCAATGGCTTGGCACGCGACGATGGGAAGAGGCCAGACGGAATGACCATAATGCCTTGGAAGTTGGGTAGGCCTTTGGTGTGGGATGCAACCTGTGTCGACACCCTCGCGCCATCCCATCTTCCTAGCACGGCGAGTTGTGCTGGGGCGGCTGCTGCAGGTGCAGAAAACCTCAAACGGCGCAAATATAACAACCTTACCGGTAGCTATATTTTTGAACCGTTTGGGGTTGAAACACTAGGGCCATGGGGTCCGAGTGCTCATCGATTATTCCGGGACATCGCCAAGCGGTTGGTCGACTCTTCACGTGACCAAAGGGTTGGCCAATTTTTAGGCCAAAGAATTAGCATTGCCATACAACGTGGCAATGCTGCCAGCCTTTTGGGCACTTTTCCCACCGACAGCGATTCGGATGAATTTTTTGATGCCCAATGATTTGTTACTATATTTTATTTTATTTTTTCCTTTGTAAATAGTTAGTTCAATTATTACTTAGTAGAATTATTAGTAGAATTTAAAGTTGTATTATCATTATTTAAAACTTGTTAACCTTTGAACTAACGTCATCGAAATAGATGTCATATTCGTATGCACCTGCCAACTATTTTTCTACTCGGCTAGGGATGAGGACAAGATATCGATAATTTAATGTCGATGTTTGTACAATGTAATCATTCAAATCTTTTATCTTATGTAATGGACCAAAGACCGATTAGTATAAAGTTAAATTGTTTAAATGAAACGATAAGTAGTAAATTAAAAATATTTATTGTCCTTGAAATAAAACATATTTGTTTAATAATTGTCGTTTTAACTGTTTTATATGTCGGATTCGGTCATTAGTACGGACACGAAACGAATCGCAAGTGCGCCACTGGCGACATCAAGAGTGATTTACCGACACCAAAAAAGGCACGCTTCTACAGAGTCGTGATGTTTGATGGCCAAGGCGAGGAGGACATTGAACCTCAGGTCGTATTGGAGTCAAGACGTCGCGGACTGTTCTCGATTCGTGGTGCTCAGTTATTGTTTAGTTGTAATTTGTGATCATTTTGTTAATTGGTGATTTTAATAAACGCCGTCGCACCTAGTGTCTGTGTAATTTAACAAGTGTGATTCATTTGATAGTAAATTATAATGTGATCTGAACTGCAAACTGTTTTTCTACTGCGCATTAACCAACACTACCCACACTACGCCCACAGTAGTTAAAATATCGCTGATAATAACGAAGTCACATACTCGTCTCCGACATAGGTATATTTAATTTTAAAGAGTGATGCATGCGTATATTGACATATTTTTTCGCGATGGCTTTCATTAAATCCATAATGTGATTCGATGTATGAAATTCTCCTAACTGATGATAAATAATTTTCTGGAATATAGACGTCCCGATAAATTGGCACATTATTTTAGACATGAGAATGTCTTTTTAAATATGTGTAAACTTTGAGGCTATAACAGACTTGATACACACTTAATTATTTTACTGGCAACACTGAGTCAGATGTTTCGTTAGCTTAGTGGGGTAATAGCTTGGTAGTGGGGATTAGTCTACGCTCAGGCAGAAACGATTCCTTTCCATATTCATTCTTGTTACTGAGCTCATGGTGAGCAGTCACTCCTAAAAAGTCGACGTTATTATTAGAAGAATTTCATAAGGATTTTTATACTAATCTAAAGTTATGGTTACACGTGGTTATACTGTAAAAATGATTGTGAGTGCTAAATAAAACGCTTATTCAACGATCCTGCTGTTTCAATTCTGGTTGTTTCTGCATCTCAGAATTGGGATTGAACAATAAATACGCCTACAATATTAAGGTGGGTATTATTTTTTATTATAACTGCTGATTTGAATTCAATCGTTTTTTTTTCTTTTCGGTTATGTGTATAATAAAGTATATTCTACCTATCCTGTATAATGTAAGTATTTGGTAAGGCTGCTATATCCACGCCAGGGCTACTCTCTGGGGATGTGGAGTTTTACTAATGGCTAAGGATTCTTACATGACTGCCAGGGCTACCCTCTGGGGATGTAAGAATTCAAGGCGCTTACTTATTGAATATTTACTGTGTATCCCTATCCATCCTTTATGTATAGGCTTCTAGGTACATTGTGCCAGGGCAACTCCCTGGGGATGTATCTATTGGTAATTTATCCTTTATTTTGTTGTACCGATAAAGTATTTATTCTATCTATCCAATCTACCCTGTCCTAAAGTGTTTTTTGTTGCGTATTAGGTGAAGCTAATATATCCACGCCAGGGCTACTCTCTGGGGATGTGTGAGTTTCGCTAAAGGCTAAGGATTCTTACATGACTGCCCGGGCTACCCTCTGGGGATGTGAGAATTCAAGGCGCTTACGTATTGAATATTTACTGTGTATCCCTATCCATCCTTTATGTATAGACCTGTAGGTACATTGTGCCAGGGCAACTCCCTGGGGATGTATCTATTGGTAATTTATCCAATCTACCCTGTCCTAAAGTGTTTTTGTTGCGTATTGGGTGAAGCTCATATATCCACGCCAGGGCTACTCTCTGGAGATGTGTGAGTTTTACTAAAGGCTAAGAGTTCTTACATGACTGCCAGGGCTACCCTCTGGGGATGTGAGAATTCAAGGCGCTTACGTATTGAATATTTATTGTGTATCCTTATCCATCCTTTATGTATAGACCGGTGGGTACATTGTGCCGGGGTGACTCCCTGGGGATTTATCTGTTGGTAATTTATTCTTTGTATTGTTGAACCGATAAAGTTTACTCCACCCATCTAATCTACCCTGTCCTAACGTGTATTGTTACGTATTAAGTGAAGCTGATATATCCACGTCAGGGCCACTCTCTGGGGATGTGTGGGTTTGACTAAAAGCTAAAAATTCTTACATGACTGCCAGGGCTACCCACTGGGGATTTAAGAATTCAAGGCGTTTACGTATTTGAATATTTACTGTGTATCTTATGTTGGTCATTTTTCCTATATATTTTCCTTATTATTAGGTAATAACTTTAACAAAATATGACCCGGTTTGTTATAAGTTTCAGAAACAATGGACGATATTTATCAATATTGTACACCGAAAGCTCTGTTGAGCCTCATAGTCTCACGACCAGTCGTGGATGCAAAGGAGTCGAGACACTCGCCTGATAGACGTCGCAATAGAAGCAATAGTGTTCTATACCTGCAGCATGGACAACCGGAGACACCACATTCTCGATCACGACGTCAAGAGCGATCACGTAGCCGCAGTGGAATTGGGGAATTAGAGGAAAATATAAGTTTGGAGAGGCAAAGACTGGAGCTGTTGGAGAACCGACTTCAAAAGGAACGACAATCGCGGAATCCCACTGAACGACAAACTCTTCGAAACGCTAATCAGCGACGATCAAGAGCGAGGGATACTTCCAGAGGTAGATCCCAAGATAGATCCAGGGATAGATCAAGGTATGACACAACATCATTATTTTTTGAGGAAATGGTAAAATTACTTAAGAATAGGTCTGGTGATAGTTTTCCCTCTATGAACAATAACGTTATCCCCGAATTTGATCCTCTTTCAAAAGAACAAAACATTACTGTTTGGTTAAACAAAGTGGATGAGTGCACGGAAATATATGGATGGAGCAGTAAACAAACTATACATTATGCTCTGCCCAAACTAGTAGGTCAGGCAAAATTATGGTACCAAGGCCTCCCTTCTCTTAAGCGAACCTGGTCTGAATGGAAGCAACTATTGAAAGAATCTTTTCCAGCTACAGAAAATTATGCTGAATTGTTTACAGAAATTCTTAATAGAAGGGTGGGCCAAGGGAAATCTCTAGAAATGTATTATTTTTCTAAAATAAACTTACTAAATCGGTGCAAACTATTTGGAAAGAAAGCTATTGACTGTATTATCCACGGGATAGATGGCAGGAGTGTAAGGTTAGGTGCTCAGGCCGCGCAATTTAAAAAATCTGAAGATGTATTAGAATTTTTCAAAACGGTTAAAACTTATACTAGGGATAGTAGCGAGTTTAGGAGAGGAAGGATTTTATTTCGATCAAATAATTCTCGAGCGGTAAATAAAACTAATGAACCTAATTCAGATGAGTCGAATAAAACTCGTCAAAACCCCGACAGCATAATTTGCTATAATTGTAAGGAAAAGGGTCATGTAAGTTTTAAATGTCCGAAACCTATTGTTAAATGTAACTATTGCAAATTTATAGGTCATACTATTACAGAATGCCCAATAAAGACTAAATCCTAATCCGATCCACAAAAATCCGTTCTTAAAATAGCTACCACCGATACTAATGTTTTACCAACATCTTTGGATTTATCTCAATTAAATGATTAATAATAAGTACAAAATTTTAATTAAAATAAATCAGAACCCTATACAATTTCAAGTGGATTTAGGTAGTGAGGCTACACTAATCCGTGAAAAAGAAGAGACAAATAGGATTAAACTGGCAAACGGGGACCAGGCCTTTATTACGAGGTTTAGGTAATGTGCCATATTTGCCAAGAGGAAAGGCGTTCATTACGATAGATGTACAGGGTGTTATAGAGAAAGATGTAGAGGTGTTAGTAGTAGACGATTGTTTAATAAATTATCCGGTGCTCCTAGGACATAGTTTTACAGAAAGACCTACTATTAACATTATAAAAACGCCAACAGATCTCCAATTTCAAAAATTAAAACCGAGCGACGAGTTAAAAGTTATTTTAAAATCTAGCAGTGCTCATTGTATTGAAAAAGGAGAAATTAAGTTAATTCCCGTTAAGTCTGATTCGGCGATCACAGGCAATATTTATGTAAATGGTACAGTTAGAGGGAAGATAGGTAGTGAATATTATCTATTACCAGGGGAATATGAGATAAGGCAGGGTTAGACCGGAGTCTTAATCCAGAATGTTGGACTAACTTCTATCATATTTCCGAAAGATAGTCTTATTACAAGGGCTAGGTACGTTAATACAGAAGTCAAAGTTATGAACGTGGCAATAATAGATTCGAATACTGAATTAAAGCATGGCAATCTGTTAACTAAAATTGAAGTTCATAATTTAAAAGCTTTATTAGAGAAATATAAATGTTGTTTTTCTCACGGACTGCATGATTTAGGATTCACCGCGGTTACTGAAATGGTAATACAACTGACAGACTCGGAACCCGTAGTATATAGACCATACAGATTATCTTTTTCGGAGCGAGAACATGTGCGTGACATGATAGATGAAATGATGCGGTTCGGTATAATCAGAGAGTCAAATTCTCCTTATGCTAGTGTGCTAGTTCAAAAAAAAACTGGCGAAAAACGACTGTGTGTCGACTATCGATCTCTCAATAAAAAAACCAAAAGAGATCACTACCCACTCCCTTTGATCAACGATCTTTTGGATCAATTATCAGGTCACTCTATCTTCTCCACTCTCGACCTCACTTCAGGCTACCACCAAATCCCAATTGCAACAGATTCGATAGATAAAACTTCATTCGTTACACCTGATGGACAATACGAGTATACTCGTATGCCATTTGGCTTAGCCACCAGCTGTTTTTCAACGGGCCATGCACAAAATTTTAGACAAAGCCAAGTTAAAATACGTTATCGTTTACATGGATGACATTTTAATGCCAGCTAAATCTATTGAAGAAGGGCTAGCTCGTCTAGAAGTGTTGGTAGCACTTCGCGATAGTGGTCTTACTTTGAAATTGGAGAAATGTAATTTTTTTCATGAAAAGATAAACTTTCTTGGTTTCGAAATAAGCAAAAATGGGATAAAGCCTGGGGAACAAAAAACAGAAGCTGTGTCTAAATTTCCTATCCCATGTAACCAGCACGATATAAGGAGGTTTATAGGCTTAGCTAGTTTTTTTAGGCGATTTGTCAAAGACTTTGCTTTGATCGCCAGGCCATTAACTAATTTACTTAAAAAAGATACTAATTGGAGATGGACTGAAGTTGAGGCAAATGCTTTTGCAAGTCTTAAACAAGCTCTTACAGAGAGACCAGTTCTTGCACTGTACGATCATAAGGCAGAAACTCAACTGCATACAGATGCTAGTAAACTAGGTCTCGCTGGAATCTTGTTGCAAAGGATTGGTTCTGATCCTTGGCAACCGGTGGCATATTATAGTCGACAGACTACGGCTGACGAACAGAAGCTCCATTCGTTTGAGCTTGAAACACTAGCTGTTGTCAGCGCTCTTGCAAAATTTCGGGTATATCTGCTTGGTATTAAATTCACCATTGTTACGGATTGTAATGCACTACGTAGTACGTTCATTAAACGGGATCTTCTATCTCGCATATCGAGATGGTGGATCCAATTTCTTGAATATGATTGCGACGTGGAATACCGTCCCGGTGAGAAAATGTCCCACGTTGATGCGTTGAGCAGAAACCCGGTCGTAGATGAACAGGAACCAATAATGCACACAATTGACGTTCTGACGATAAATACCGATGATTGGATAGCTACTGTCCAGTCTGGAGATTCTGAAATAAAACGCATAAAAGCGATTTTAGAAGATCCAGAGACCGCTAAAATTGCAAGTATACGTAAAGATTATAAAATTGTAAACGGTCGCGTATTCCGCGTCATAGGCGAGGATACCTTGAGATGGGTCGTACCGAAAGGTGTAAGATGGCAATTACTAAAAACTAACCATGATGACGTTGGACATTTTGGCTTTGAAAAGACTCTGGATAGAATTCGTGGTTACTTTTGGTTCCCCAAAATGAGGAAATTTATAAAAAAAATATGTCTCTGCCTGCCTTGAGTGTGCTCACCACAAGGTACCCTCTGGTGCCAAAGAAGGATTACTACATCCCATACCGAAAATAGAAGTCCCCTTTCATACTATCCATGCGGACCACCTGGGTCCGTCTATTCGTACCAAAAATAAAAATTGCTATTTATTAGTAATAGTCGATTCTTTTACTAAGTATGTTAATTTAGCACCAGTTCGTAGTACTAAGATGAAAGAAAGTATTAAGGCGTTTAAAAATATGTTCAGTTATTTCGGCACCCCTACTCGACTCATAACGGACAGGGGTAGAAAGAAAAGAAAGAAAGAAAGAAACACATGGTAAAAATCCCAATACGTGGGACGAGTATGTGCAGGACCTACAATTAGGTATTAATACCTCCAGGCATAGTATAACAAAGAAAACCCCAACTGAATTACTGTTTGGGAAATCCTTCTCTAGGTATATTAAAGGAAGTAATAGAGGATGTAGGTAGCGGCGTGATAGAAAAAACGTTGGATGAAGTTAGGGATGAAGTCGGAGAATATATAACTAAACATCAAGAAATGAGTAAGGAAAAATTTGATAAAAATAGGAAACAAAGCACAAAATATAAAATAGGAGACTTAGTAAGAATAATTAGAGCCATTACGTCAGGAACAGGGCAATCAAAGAAATTAGAGAGTAAATGTCAGGGCCCGCATAGAATTAAAAAGATTTTGCCAAATGACCGATTTGTTGTCGAAGATACCCCACTTACGCGAAAAGGTAGACGATTCGAGAGCGTAGTGTCGATAGATAAAATATTTCCGTGGCTAAGCTACAATGCTCTCAGTTGTAGTTCCAGTAGTGATAGCGAAGATGTGTAGCTTCACCAGACTTTTTCTAGGGCGGGCTCTATTTTTTTTTGTAGATGATGTTGTGTCATATATGTAGTGATCATGATTTAGTCAAGATTGGCTTTGTCAAATGTTGGTTATTTAGTATCGTATCAGGTAGGAGCACATGAGTGCCGCCTTGGCATATTTGATACAGGTAGGAGCACATGAGTGCCGCCTGGCGTTGTTGATACAGGTAGGAGCACATGAGTGCCGCCTGGCATTGTTGATATTTGGAATGGAATGTATAGTAGCATTTAAGCAGCAAACAGTTTTTATTGTTATGAAAATGATTATGATAAGAAATAAATTGTGTAATAATTATTCCGTACTGATAATACACAATGTTTTAAGTAATGTTATAATCTTAATGTTAAAAATTATTTTAAACAAGAAAATTGTATTTTTATTAATTTTTGTTTTCATTAGTCTATTATGGTCCATGATGCGATTGTTTTTTTTTCTATCAGTATTATTAGTTTATGTTAAAAGATTGTTTAACGTTTTGTGTTAAGGTTTTTTTTGGTTTTAAATATTCTACAATGCAATCAATCGTAAATAAACGAAGGGACTCGTTTCTTCTGGATGGCCGGATGTAAACTTTGAGGCTATAACAGACTTGATACACACTTAATTATTTTACTGGCAACACTGAGTCAGATGTTTCGTTAGCTTAGTGGGGTAATAGCTTGGTAGTGGGGATTAGTCTACGCTCAGGCAGAAACGATTCCTTTCCATATTCATTCTTGTTACTGAGCTCATGGTGAGCAGTCACTCCTAAAAAGTCGACGTTATTATTAGAAGAATTTCATAAGGATTTTTATACTAATCTAAAGTTATGGTTACACGTGGTTATACTGTAAAAATGATTGTGAGTGCTAAATAAAACGCTTATTCAACGATCCTGCTGTTTCAATTCTGGTTATTTCTACATATGTGACAGTCTTTTAAAAATATCTCTGAAGTCTGGCATATCTTAATGACATCCTCTGATGGGTACAACAGTCCTCCTTTATCCTTCGCTATTATAAATCTATGTAGTGACTGATTTTTTTCTGTTACTAGAGCACTCGCGCATATATCACACTAATTTTTTTAAATTAATTGTTTTATTATGTAACCAGCAATATGAGCTATCGTTTGCTTGCTGAAATCGGACAGATGCAGATCAATTTCATCTAAGTATTCATCCTCCTTCTGATCATCTTCCCTGCTTATGTCTTGTCGCACTGAACTTAGATTAATTCTTTCTACCGCAAATGAACAATTTAAAATTGAGATTTTGTTCCAATGCCGAACAATTTCCTCTATCTGTGTCTTTCAGTTCCACGTGCACCAACATTTTTTATAGACAGATACGAACTGCCTAGCCGTGGGATTGTTGTTCGATCCACCATGCGCCCTTATATTACAAAAAAATAATTCTATGTGATCCTGACTTAGTTTATAGAAAGGTAGATAAATCAATATCTTTGTCTGTATTAAAGCGGCAAATAAATATTTTATCGCTTCTATGCAACCCAGAAAACCCAAATAACCAACTTTTCGTGGACTGTTTATTAAGTGTGCCATCCTCATGTTTCAAATTCTTTATATAAACAGTACAATCATCGGCACGATTCTTGAGCGCGCAAAAGTGAGTTATTGGGTCCCTTTGGTGGTATGAAGTGAGGCGCGGGGGCGGGGTAAAGTGTGATTGGCCCGTAGCGCATCGCGTCATAGCCATCACTCGGGGTTCGTTCTTTACTCCTGTTGGACGTACCTCACGACGACGAGTACAATTCCGGCCAATTTAATTGACACCAATTTTTAAACTGCATCGTTTTAATTATCTGCCAAGTTAGAACTCAAATATTTTATGTGAATTTGTTATTAATTAGACCTTTGTAATTATAATAAAAGGTGATATTTATCGAAAGCAAAGTGGGGAAAAAAAAAAATTAATGCAATAATAAACTTTCCCCACTTGTTTCGAAATAAATGAAGTTTTTATCTACACTAATATTATAAAGAGGAAAGATTTGATTGTTTGTATTGAATAGGCTCCAAACTACTGGACCGATTTAAAAAAATCTTTCACCAGTTGAAAGCTGCCTTGGTCCTGAGTGACATAGACTATAAGGAGGGGGGGGGGGGAGCGGAGCGAAGCAGATACATGTGTATTTAAATTCTTTTTAGGTATAAGATGCCAAGAAAAAACACTGTTTTAAATAGACAAGCTAGAAAACTGATTTACCAAGTAAACTGTTTTATGAAAAAGGAGGCTGAAGAAGGAGTCAGAAATTTAAAACAAGTTCAAAAAAGAACAGCGGAGGCTACAAACACATCTGTTGCAACTGTGAGGCGAATTGTGAAAGAAAGTTGTGGTGATGAGTTTCTTTCTGTATTTAGAACACCAGGAAAAAAACGACCTAGAGCGTAACCTATCACAGGTGTTGATAATTTTAACCAGGGAGTAATTAAAAGGTGTATACACAATTTTCATATCACCGAAAAAGAATTGCCCACTGGAGAGACTGACTGAACGTCGCAGCGAACGGTCGTCTCAAGCGCTCCGGGTTTTTAACCGACTTCCAAAAAGGAGGAGGTTATATGTTCGTCGCGTATGTTTGTTTTTTTTTTTTTTTTATGTATGTCCACCGATTTCTCCGTCAATTGTCAACCGATTTTGAAAATTATTTTTTTGTTTGAAAGGGTGTGCTCTCGAATTGGTCCCATATAAATTTTATTAACTTTGCTTGGATAGTTTTTGAGTTAGCTACAAAATACGTATTTTTTTCCCACTTAGTATGTAGATGATATGATAAGTTTCTGTCACTAGTAGCAGGTAGTGGTATTCGAATGTGTGTGGGGTAGGTACCACAACTAAAAAGTGAAAAATAAAAACTTTTTACAAAAAAAAACAACCGACCTCCAAAAAAAACACTACAAAGTGAAAAATAACTTTAATTTCGGAAGTTGGTGGCAAAAAACGAAAATACAAAACCCAAGACACCGACTTCCGAAATTAAAGTTATTTTTCACTTTGTAGTGTTTTTTTTGGAGGTCGGTTGTTTTTTTTTTTAATTGTATTGTACGCTTGTGCTCGCCACATGTTACAATGACGAGTTTTTTGCCATTCAACAAACTTGGCCAGTGGTTCTTGTGTTTGATGTGACTGTAAGATTACGTGACGACAAATAATTACATTAATTTAGTGCAAAAGTGAGGTGTGCAAGGCCTATACATGTGTGCCAGTAATCCAGGGCAAGCGAGGGTCTAATCATCTGCCGAAAGTTTCAGGGCCACTGAACGACAGGCCAGGATAATCCGGTGAGACCATTCCATTTTTTTCAGGGCGTTGTTCCCCTTTGCAATATACACATCTCGATCTGAGTAATATTATTACTTAGCTTGACCTGAGCTATAACCTCTTGCATGCTGATAATATTATAATTTAACTTCCAGAAACTATCCTAAACAAATTGGCTATTTCTCTAGCCGCACAAAAGAGTCGCGTCCGAGACAAACCTTTTTTTTTTTTGCGTATACTTTTTGTTGAACAATTTACCCGAGTTTTTGTGACGAAAGGCACATGGGTGTTTAAACTTAAGTCCATTCAACAATTTAAAAGCAAAAAATTCCGTAACAAGATAGAAAACAAAAGCGGTCGTCTCGAAACTAATCCTAACACGTGCGCGGCCAAAGAGCGGTGCTGCGCAATATTCTGACTTTCAAACAATAGTTTTACAATGGTAATAATAGCGCCCATGACAAAAGATGGGAATTGTCTGTTTAGAGCGATAGCCCACCAAATAAATAATGTTATGGGACTAACTTTCGACCACATGGCCGTCCGCCGAGACCTCGCTACCTTTGTTTCGGATAACCGCGGTGATGCCAGAATTTGCTTGGCACTTAGAAATAACATTCAAGATCTTATTCCTAACAGCAAGATCCCTCAGGAACAAATGATAACAAACTACATAACCTCACAGTTTAACGAGACATTCTGGGGAGGAGAAGACATCCTAATCGCCGCGGCTGAATTTTGTCTCATAAATGTGCATGTGCACATAAATCACGAGAACACACTGGTGTATTCACCTGCCGGCGAATCAGTACCCGGAGACATACATATCCTTTACAAAGACCAACATTATGATAGCTTGGTCATGATAGCCGACGAACAGTACAACAATAACCTGCAAAGTCTAACGCAAGAAAAAACCTACAACATAACAACACAAAATACCAAAACAAGAGGTAATAAATACAAAAAAAGTGACGAGCAAGGGCAATCTACAAAACTTAGATTCCGAAATAGCCCCCAATTAGCTAGCTCATTAACACTGTGAACAGTTAGCATCAACATTACATACACCGATATCGGATGAAGTTGCGGATGACACTGGATACACAATACTTAGAAATCAGCCTTCTGTCGCAACCAAGTACACTTGTACAGACCTGCGTATTGCAACTTGGAACGTCCGTGGGGCCTCGAAACCAGCCAAAAAAGATAAAATAGATACGGAACTTTCAAATAGGGGCATTCACGTAGCCTGCCTACAAGAAACAAGGATGAACTCAGGAACGTACAACTCCACCCACTACGTATGGCACCTATCTGAAACCGCAGGTAAAGCTCACCGGGGACTTGCAATTTTAATCAGAAAGGATGCCCAAATTGAAATAATAAACAGGAAGAACGATACCGACGCGATGTCAATCACTCTTAATGTTAGTATGGGAAGTGACAAACCTACTCCACTTTATATAATTAACGCTCATATCAATAGTTGTACCCCTAAGCAACTAGATCCTTCACAGGTGTATTAAACTTGATTAGACAAAAACCAAGGAAATGTACTTTAATAATCCTTGGCGACTTTAATGCCCATATTGGTAGGCAAGATACAATAAGTTTTCAACGTAAAGGGCTGATTCACCAAAATCTTCATCATGACTATTCCAATTACAACGGGGAAATGTTAATGGATATAGTCAACAGGGAAAAACTGCAAGTAGAAACAACAAAAGCGAGATCATCATGCAGGATAACATGGTCAAAAGGCACACAAAAATCACAATTGGACCACATTATTACGCCCCAGGCAACGGAAAAAATCTTTAATTACATAAAAGGCGAATGGGCAGGTAGGGCCTTATCCGACCATAAAATAATTTGGGGGCAGCTAAGAACAAGTCAAATTATAAACAAAGATGATAGCACCAAACACAAGTCACAAAAGAATGAAACAACAATTGCGACCAAGGATTTCAATTACAAACAATGTTACTATGCCGCTCTCAACATCAAATCCACTAAAATAAAATACCAAGCTTGCATAACCAAAAAACTAGAAAACATAGGAATCGACTCAACGGATGAAAGCATCGAAATACCATGGTGTACCATAACTGGAATATTAAAAGCGGCTGCCCAGGAAACCTTGATCTTTCAGCCGAGTCACTCTAGGGATCGTCTTATAGCTCTTGCTAACCTCCAAAAGGCCAAATTCTTACAAAGAAGACAACTAGACAACCCAAATAGACATACTCGTGTAAAAGAATGTCAGGCAATACTTCAAAAGATTAAACACCAAGAAGAAAACAAAGAATGCAGTGCCTTCTTTACTGGACTGGGGAAAAAACATCCTTCAAAGCGCATGCAGGTACTTTATCTATTTTACAGGAAAAACAAGCAAGCAACAAAACGCCGGAAAAGAAACGCTTATATACCGATGTCCAAATGGGAGCAAATTCTAAAAAACTCCGAGGGCCCACCTATACCAACGTTTAACATAACAAAACCGTTAACCATTGGGCAGAATGAAGGACCCACGGTGGATGACGTAATGGATATCATTAACAAAATGCGGAACGGGACAGCGCCCGGAACAGACCAAGTAGTAACCGAGCTCTACAAAGCGATGCCCCAAATATTCCAGGAAGCCGTTACGAATCATATAAACAAAGCCTGGACACAGAATGAAATACCCGACACATGGCTAGAAACAGTGCAGGTACCAATTCCGAAGAAAAGCAACCCTTTTTCAGGCGATTACCACGACAATATGAATTTTGATAATTATGAAAAATGGCTGCGAACTCAATTAATACCTAATCTGCCAAGTAATTCCGTCGTGGTATTTGACAATGCTTCCTACCATAATAAACAGTATGACCCGGCACCAACATCAAATGCCAAAAAATCTGAACTACAGGCCTGGTTAACAGAAAAAGGCATAGAATATAGTGAGGATATGTTAAAACCGCAGCTATACAACCTAGTAAAATCTAACAAGAACAAGTTTTAGAAATTCAGCATAGACAGAATATAACCATGACGTAATTCGTCTACCTCCGTATCACCCAGATCTCAATCCGATTGAGATGGCATGGGCTGCGATTAAAGGATACGTATCCAGGAAGAACGTTACTTGGAGCGTCAAAGGAGTGACTGAATTAATTAAAGAAAAGGTAGAATTAATGAGTGCAAGCGAGTGGAGTAAGTTGTGCGAAAAAGTTAAAAATATTGAAGAGGAGTACAAACGAAGTGATCATGTGGTTGATACTTTAACAGAGGAATTGATTATTCGAGTTAATGCCGACTCCGATAGTGATAGTGATGACGACGAGGAAGATGATGATGAAATGCCAACTGCTAGTACTAGTTTAATTGTGGAAAGTGATTTAATGGAAGTTGTCACACCTATATCACCGTAACGTTTTGTCACTACGACACTCGACTACGGAGGGTATAATTTCATATAAAATATATTTTTCTTTTTTGTAAAAAATGTTTTTCATTTCATTAATGAACAAATGAAATTTGAGGTCAAAAATGTTAACAAAAAAAGTACGTAGGTACGTAGTAGTTTTTTTAGTAATTTTTGACAAACTACAAGAACTAAGTTATAATTTTAAATTACAAACACTTGTTAACTACCTACTTCTTTGATCTCAATTTCCATTTCTCAATTTATAAATCACTAGCGACCCGCCCCGGCTTCGCACGGGTATAAACAGGGTTATTATACATATAAACCTTCCTCTTCAATCACACTATCTATTAAAAAAAACCGCATCAAAATCCGTTGCGTAGTTTTAAAGATTTAAGCATACATAGGGATATAGGGACAGAGAAAGCGACTTCGTTTTATACTATGTAGTGATTATTAAATTTTTCTTTCAACCATAGAACCAGTAAGAAATTACGTAGGTAACTTAGAAAAAATAAATAATAAACAGGTGTGCGTTTTATTTTGTCATAAGTGTACGATGCGCAAAGCGATCCCCACTCCTCCGCCGAGCGCTCAAGAACCGTGCCGGTATCTGTACTACCGAGATTTCATACCTAATAACAGAGGAAAACGTCATTGACTCCTACCGCTGCGCCCGCGTTGCTCCGCGTAATTTTGAAACTGTATCTTTTAAAATATTCCTTTAAATTTCATGATTCGAAGGCATATTTTAATCTAAATTAAATGCCCAATTTAAATAAGATATTTTTTTGGATAAGGATTAATACTATACAGGTCAAAAAAGCTTCGGAAATAACAATTAAATTTTATCAAATTCTGAAAGATAAAAATGGTTATTGTGGGTCATCCTTAAAAGATAGACATATGCCATCGCGGACTTTTTTGTTGAACTTTTTAAGATGAAGAATACTGTAGAACATAAATCTGATGATGTATCTTTTCGGGTTAACGCAGCGCACGCCAGTAAAGCTCCCAGTCGGCATGATTTTTTCCGACTTCTTCAACAATAATCGTCATATTTCAGCCAATTTACACAAAACCTAAATGAATTATACACTAAAACCTTCCGCATGAATCACTCCGTCCATTGGTGAAAACCGTTTGAAAATCCGTTCGGCAGTTTTTGAGTTTATCGCGTTCAGACAGACAGACAGACGCGGCGGGGGACTTTGTTTTATAATATGTAAGGACGCTTTTTTACACTAATATTATAAAGAGGAAAGATTTGTTTTTTTGTTTGCATTGAATAGGCTCCGAAACTACATGACCGATTTGAAAAATTCTTTCACTGTTGGGAAGCTACACTATCTCCGGTGAACATAGCTTATATTAAATTTTCAAAAAAGTTTGGGATCCATACTAAAACTCCAATAATAAAATACAATAGACGTGGATATATTTAGTAACCTGTTCTGCTTAGCTATTTCTAAAGAGCCATAAAAAAACTCCTGAAATAAATCGACACGTGTGTAGGTGACTCACATTATATTTACTATATGTACATAATATATTTATACGCCCAACACTAACGAACACAAACACACAATATACATTATACTAATTTATAAACAAAACACTAAACAATATTACCTACTTAAATATCATGTTTACCGTACCGTACGTCCACCATTAATATAATAGTACACTGGACACACGCGTCGCCTGCTGAGTCCCTTGGTCCGCGGCGCGCGAAGATACATGCGCGCGCGCATACCTACCTTGGCCGCGCATTTGGTATTTGCGGGTCGGCAGTCCCGATCTAGTCGTGTCGTCTGACGCACGCTCGCTTACGCTATTTCTGCGACTACTATATACCCGCGCTAATAACCGCTGTTAAACTTTTTGTGCTTACTGGCTTGTCGTACCACTTGCTATTTACTGTGCCTTCAGATCTTTTGTAGTGCCTTGTGTTCGTGTGTGACATTAAAGTGTTGGATCAAAATATATAACTATCTTTTCTTCAGACCCAGTAAGCCTACCCTACACACAACATAATATAACCAAACGTGTTTCACCTCTCAACGAGGCATCCTCAGGAACAGGTTACTAAATATATCCACGTCTATTGTATTTTACTCGTATAATGGATTTCCGCAAGGTCACGCCTGAATCAATTAACTATCTTAAACTCTAATAATGTAATAATAAACGATGATAACTTTACTCAAGCGATCTTACATGATCTAATTAACGAGTAACTAATTTTAGTATAGATTTGAGACTAATATTAAAGATATTATCACCGCCCCCGCAGAATAAACGCGTAAGTGCTATTGAGGCGGTTTTGAATTGATGTTAATCCATATTCGTTATGTAGGTATAGGTCAAAATACATCACCTCAATTTCTTCCAGATTTTTAACTTAACACACGATATACCGTAACATAATGTTATAATTCCGACCTTGATGATATATAAAAACTTAATGACCTATTCACATTCATCAGATTTTTTTCGACTGCACCAGAATAAACGCAGCCCAGTAACTGCGAAAAACGCAAGTAATATTACATTGCAAAACAAAAAAAGAACAATAGTTGATAAGAAAAAATAACTCAAAGTAACATTAACGTTAAAAAAAAAACTAAAACATTTCTGTAAAATGTTTTTTTATCAATGACTCAAAAACAGTACCTGTTTAACACTTAACATTAATTAGATTATCTACAGCAAAAAAATCTTTTAAACGACGTGAAAAACTAACTTCTATTCGGTGTGGTCATAAAGTTATGGATCAATTTAGGTTTTTTATTTTTCCTGTAAAATTGACTTTTTACATTTGCGCGTTTATTGTGCGGGGGCGGCGTTATGTTCCTACAAATTATTATTAATATTCGAAGTAAAAACATGTTCAGTTAGATACTTATTTTTAACTATTATGTATATGTTGATTAAAACCATTGTATTCTTACAAAATATTTGTTTCTAATATCAAACACAAAACTTATCTCTGAACATCTACCTGGTTATAATATATCTGAAGAATGAAGCGAAGAAATATAATATATGATCAAACGAACTTCATAAGCGAAGTTCGATCGATATTATATGAGTCCCTTCATTCGAAGATATAGGTTCCCTCCCAACCCAATCCCGGTGATAAAGTTTTGCATTTGTCTTAATTATCTTTAAAAGAAGTACAGCTAGACTAGTGGTGTGGTTATGGTTGGTATAGAATCAATTTTATTGTAAAAATTGATACTTATATCGATTTTCATAGAACTCTAAAAGTGTGCATGTTATCTTGTAGATTAAAAGGACTACAAACTTAAACTCAAACTCAAATCATTTATTTCAATTAAACCATTTACAGGCACTTTGGAATTGTCAAGGAATCGGTCAGTCAGAAATATGAAGCTAGTTGCCCATTCCAAAGCGTAGTAGGTACCTATGGAGAAGAAC
Organism: Agrochola lychnidis; assembly: GCA_963680765.1. Taxonomy (NCBI): domain Eukaryota; kingdom Metazoa; phylum Arthropoda; class Insecta; order Lepidoptera; family Noctuidae; genus Agrochola; species Agrochola lychnidis. The sequence continues at coordinate 150,041 of OY796873.1, forward strand.
GGGCAAGAAACTCCACGGACACTCTTTTAAATAAAAAATTGTTACAAAATATTGGTTACATCATTCATGTTGAAATTATACATGTGAGAACAATGTAGAAAGACGTGCACATGAGAAGCGTCCGTAATAAAAAGATAAGAAAAGAACAATTCAAAAAATTAAAAATAAGCCCTGGCAGCTAAGAGATGACCAGTCCCAACTGACGGCGCCCGTTCACGAACATGACGTATGGATTAGCACCATTCAGCTCAACCATTTTGAAGGGAGCTAAATGATCCAACACACGCGCCACCATCAGAGAAACATTTGAGTGAGCATGACATACTCGCAGCTGCCAGGGCACATTCAAGTCAATGCAAGACATATTACCCGGTAAATGGTAACTCTTTAGTAGGTACATAGTGCTCACATAGTGTGCTATGCAATTATATAATACAAAAGAGATTGAGTTTATACAATGCAAAGATGGTCTTACAATCTTCAGCAGCTCCAACAGTATTTGCAATTAGTTGTGGTTGTGGAGCAGGACCAGCATTGAGCCAAGCATTTTTATCAGTGATGTAATCCCCCAACGTATAATATGCCTGCCTGCATAGTGTGCGTTTTATACAAGATTTGAATTTCGTCTCATTCAGTTGAAGTATGTGGGGAGGAATTTTATTGTAACATTTTAAACAGTATTCCATGAAAGATGAATCTACTTTAGCCAGTCTGAAACCTGGTTGAACTAATAGGTCCCTATTTCTAGTACTATAATTATGTCTATCACCTCTTTTGCTAAAAAGATGTAAATTCTTTGTTACGTACATGATGTTTTCATAGATATATTGACAAGGTACCGTCATGATGTTAATATCCTTAAACAGTTTCCTTAGAGAATCGCGCCTGCGGAGACAATATATGGCTCTGATTGCTCTTTTCTGGAGAATAAAAATAGACTCGATGTCTGCAGCCCGTCCCCACAGTAAAATACCGTAGGACATGATACTATGAAAGTAGCTGAAATAGACTAGCCTCGCGGTATCTACATCAGTAAACTGACGGATTTTTCTGACAGCATATGCTGCAGAACTTAGCCGTTCTGCAAGAGATGTTCAATGAGGACCCCATTGCAGCCTTGAGTCGAGCGTGATCCCTAGGAAAATGGTTTTATCAACGAATTCTAGTTTCTCTTGATTCAATACTATCTCACAATCACATCTTTTGACATTTGGTAAAGAAAATTTTATGCACTTAGTTTTTTTCCCATTTAATACTAAATTATTAGCAGTGAACCAATTTTGGACCTGCAGTAGGGCGTTATTTACGTCGTTAAAATTTGTAAAACGTCTATCTACCTTAAAAATTAAAGAAGTATCGTCAACAAATAACACCAAATTCAAATTCAAATATTTTTATTTGTAGAACATAGGTAAACAAAAAAAAGTACAGATGTTAATAATAATAAAAATGAACGCTATGTCTTGCCGTCAACGGCGCACAAATATTCTGATTATAAATTAATTAGTAATAAATTAAACAAAACATTTACATTAACAAATAAAACAAAATTTTAACAATTAGAAATTAATAGATACTTAAAAACATTATTCATTGTTATTTCATTCAATTATCATTATTTATCATACAATACATTAAATTACATAAAAACATTAAAATTAATTTTTTAATAATCATTTAATTAATAACAAATTAAAAATATCGAACAAAAAAAATTAAAATGTCAAAAAATTATAGCTTGTCGTCCAGATACTCATTGACTGTGTAATAAGCTTTTTCATTTGTGGTTGATTTTTTAATAAATGGAGTAGATCATTAATATATACTAAGAAGAGGAATAGACCCAATATCGACCCTTGTGGCACACCTATTTTTACTTTTAAACCTAGTGAATTGATACCGTTTATTTGAACTTGCTGTTGTCTATCATTTAAATAAGATTTTACTAAATTGCTACCTGCTTATAATACATATATCTTCGAATGAAGCGACTCATATAATATTGATCGAACTTCGCTTATGAAGTTCGTTTGATCATATATTATGTTATGCTACAAAAGTTAGTGACAGAACCGAATCGCTGCAAAACCGACTTCACATAGTCTTGTCTGCCTTACCCTTAGAGTGTAATTTAAAATCGCGTAGACGCGTGGGGCCGCCGGAGGCCCGCAGCACCGGAGCCGTGACAGAAACTATGCCTGCTGCATGTTTGCTTGCATGCTGCATGCTTGCTTGCATGCTTGATTTATGCTTGTTTACATGTTGCATGCTTGGTGCATGTAACATGTAAACATGGTTTTTAAGGTTGCTACTACTTTATCCCCTTAGTGCATAATCTACTATTGTGTAACTGTTTGTTTTCTTGAATTAAATAAATAAATAAGTGCGGTAGCGTCTAGCTACCAGTCTACCACAATAATGACAATATTTTCTATTGCAAGCAAAGGACTTTCCACCCAGGAAAATATCGTATTCCTTACAAATTTTGTAACAAATGCTCGGCCAATGTTCGCGAGACGTTGACAAATATGGCACGTCTCCCTCGTCACTCACCGACTCGCCGCACACACGCCAAGGAAAAAGGCTTCTTTAAATCGAACTACTCTCATATTGACTTCTGATTGATGGGTACCAGTCGAGCTACTTGTACGCGCGCCAGGTGCTGTCTGTACGGGGCACCACAGACTGTAGACAGTCTCAGTTTAACTTCGTCCTACTGGATGCTTCGACTATGGAGGGTAGCGCAAGTTTAACACTCTGTGGCAGGAAATAAATCGTAGGTATTCGTAAAATAAACTAGTAGTTAGTGAATAAAAAAATGCAAACATATCGGATGCGGTATACCGATACCGCGCGTGTCTTCAAATATTTATAAACCACTCGGAATTGGTTAGTGCAGCGCGGCGCAACCGTGTCACTACGTGTGCAGGCTGGCTTGATCACTACTCTAGTACTTACATAGGTACTTAGGCCTCTGCCTCGAATTTTGCGGGCAGCGGAGCGGTGGCAGCGGCGGCGCGGGAGCAGCGCGGGCAACGCAGACCCGTTCTCGAAACCAGCGTGCAGATCGAGCGGCGCTATAGCGGCGTAGTGTTGTGTTCGTGGTTGTGTCGTCGTGATATTTGTTTTTATTCGCGAACGAAATGTCTGAACAACGGCGACAACATCTTTTTGATTCAAATTTATTCCTAACGCTCGATTTATTGTGGGCAAAAGAAGAAGTGAATCCCTACTATATGGCAAGGAAAAGAAAAGGCGAGTTTCATCGAAATTATGAAGAACAGAGACAATGTCCTGACAAATTCTACGACTACACCAGAATGAGTGTAGAAACTTTTGATATTCTTGAAGCTATCAAGGGCGATTTAGAGTCTGAAATTAATTCAAAACGATATAGAGGTACTCATATTATATTTAATTTCTTCCCATAACTGGTTAATTACTCTTCTATTTTTATGGTTCACATTTTTGCTGTTCCATATCGGTGTCCTCTCAAAAATTGCTGAAATAATTTGCTCCTGCACGTCCAAAGACATTTCGACACGTCACAAAAATAAATTGCACAACACTACAATGCAGACGCACGGGCGGTCACCGCTTGACTGGAGTGCACCGCTCGTTGCCCGCCGTCGTCGTCGCGCCGCTACCGCGCCGCTGTTTTCTAGGGCCGGTCCATTTGATTTTATGCATTAGATTCTGCCGTTCCCGCGGCGCCATCGCCGCCGCCCCGCTGCCCGCAAGATTCGAGGCAGAGGCCCTACGAGTACATCTTAGATTCTAAGGCCTTTTCAAATCTTTGTTTCCAGTTGATGCTATTTCCACTTAAACGAGTACCTTTCAACTTTATATCAGTTTAAGCTCAGTTCAGTTGGTTGCCCTATGATGCGCGAGGGAGGGGTCGGCTCGGCCCCACTCCGCGACGCCGAACCTATATATACGAGTGCACCGGATCATTTCGTGCCGTAGGGCCACAGGTTCCCCTGGTTCGTTAGGAACGAGGCACTCCACCTCGACCCAAAGATTCCCACAATCCACCAATTTCTAAAACGCCTTTCCAAGCGTTTCTTTGAGTCTGCGGCCAAACATCGCAACCCTCTGATTGTCGAGGCCGCCAGTTATGTCCCGAGTAGAATCAGTCATGTTCGCCGTCCAAGGCATATCCTCGTAGACCCCGATGACCCCATAACCCTCCTCCAGGAGAGCAATAGGGAAACAAGTACAGTGTACAAATACAGACGCCTCCCGTCATTCCAACCTCGCCGCCGAAGTCTTTTGCGATCTCGACCGCCGCGCCCCCGAGTAAATAATACTCGAAAACGAAGTGCCAGCAGTTATTGCAGCTGTGCACGTAGCTTTAAATTCCCCGTCTAATAATAATGATCAAAACCCTTTGATCCAGCCCGTCCCATCTTTTGATGCCCTCCCTCCGGATAACGCCCTAAGCCGAGGCTCGTACCCCACAGCGAGCGCCCCTAAGCGAGCGTTCATCCTAAGCTTTTTAGCTTAGTTTATGTATGACCTGGCTGGAGGCTTTGAGTGTAGTAGTTTAAGGCAACCACAGGATTGACCGGTTAAACAGCCACGGTTTTCGGAACCAGCTGTGAGATGCCCTGCAGAAAAGAAACAAAAAAAAAAAAACCTTTCGTGCGCGCATTCTACGCTCGGCATCGGCCGCGGACGGTCGTGCTCTGTTGTGGTTCCTGGCTCCTGTTTGCGGCTCAAGCGTTCCTTGGTTGTTCCTGAGACGTTCTTCGAGTAGTCACCCGACTACCATCGTCTATTGATTGGTGTCTTTTTCAAGACACAATGAATAGTGTATTTATAGTCAAAAATCGTCAAAAAACGTTCTTCGAGGTTTTGGCCCCTTCTGGGCAAAACCACAGTTTCGTGGTCCTCGGTGGATACCATACGGTGCCAACAAAGCTGAGGCAATACACCCGCCGATCCCCTTCAGGATGAGGCAAGTTATTTGGCCGGGTCCCAGTGTTTAGCCTTGGGGGATCTCCTAGCCAACACGTGGTGACAATATTCCCTTCACAGCCACACACCTAGTGTTGGTCGGGTGTGTCTACACCCGGCGCACTAGACTGGTCAGGACCCCGTTGCACAATAAGATAGGCAACGGGCAAAAGCAAGCTTAGGGCTCACGTTAGTACACAACCTCCCTGTCTTTACCCGACAGGGAGGGTTTACACATTCCCGGTAGTCCACCCGGGGAGATAGGATTAGGACAACATAGGAGATAGGTATCCTTCCCTATAATTTTAATACTTTTTACTAGTTAGTCATTATGGAGGCTTTACAAGGTGACATTCAGTCACTCCAAAATGACCTCTTATCGCTTAGGAGCGATAACTCCAGGTTACTAGACCTATTAGGTAGAGTCTTCAAAAGAGATCCTACTCTCATTAACGAGTTTGGTACGGAACTCGAAGGTCTCGCTACCTCACAGCAGGCCGATACTCATTCCCAGTCAATTGCAGACTTTAGCGATGCGATTGACCCCCAGTTCAGTCCTTGTCCCTCTGACAATATGGACACGGATGACGCATTAGAGCGCGCCCCTACCCCCACCCTCATTTCTCCCCTGATACGAAGGCTCATGCCTCTTCTTCTTCCTTTTCCTCCAAATCCGATGAGGAGGGCTTCACCCCAGTCACGGGAAAGGGGAACAAGAGGAAAAAGAAGAAACAAAGCTCTTCCCAAGCCGCCAAAGTAGCCGCAATCGACGACTCTTTAAACTCATCCCCCCCGATAGTTAGTATAGCTACTACCGCGACTAGCGCCCCTGTAGTTTCCCCTTCCACTTCCCCCCGCCCGATTGCGTAATCCTCTCAGGTTGACTCACAAATCCCGACCCCTAGCTCCGGCCCTAAAAAGGTCGCGCCTCTACCTCCCGTTTTCATTCAAGACAAGGAGAAGTGGACAGCAGATTCAAAGTGGTGTGTAGAGATGAAAATCTTCTACACAAACGCCAGATCTACCCAACAGGGTATCAAAGTTCTGGTCCCTACGTCGAAAAACTACAGGGACCTAACTATGGTCCTGAGAGAGAGAGGTGTGTCATTCCACACCTACTCCCTCCCAGAAGACAGACAGATTAGAGTAGTGATCGATCAAAAAGATCCCTAAGGAAATCTCCCTTTCCGAAATATTAGCCGACCTTCAGTCGCAGAATATCCCCGTTGACGAGGTGCATCGCATGCACCGCTCGCGCGGCAGGGAAGCATACGACATGGTTCTAGTCGTGTGCTCCCCCACCGAGGGGCATCACCCCATCTTTAATATTAAGACCCTTTGCAACCTCATGGGCTTCACTATCGAGAAGCCCTGGAAAAACAGCGCGATCGGTCAGTGTCACCGTTGTCAATTGTATGGCCATTCTCAAAAGAATTGCCACGCAAAACATAGGTGCGTAAAGTGCTTGGGCGACCACGGTACCACTGACTGTCCACGTCCAAAAGACTGTAATCTTTGCCTCAGTCCGCCTAGTTGCGTGCTGTGCGGCCTCGAGGGTCACACAGCCAACTACCGCGGCTGTTCAAAAGCCCATAAGGCCACTTCGAATAAGCTGACCAAACGTTTAGACGTAAGGCAGCAAAAGCAAAGGGACTTCCATCCCCTCCCCTCCTCTCAAATTCCTGAGCGGCTAAGCCCTCAGAGACCTAGCCCTTGGACTAAATTAAATCACCAGCAGGCTTTCCCAGCCCTGGGTATTCCGCGCCCCCTCCCCCTCATACCCCTCTTTACACTCTCATGGACCCGCGTGTCCGTCACTTCCCCCCTCCCCCCGGCTTCTCCGGTCCCTCTCCCGCGCCCTCTGCGCCCCCCGCGAACCCCGCCATCGCTCCTAAAGCCCCGCGCTCCGTCCCCACTCCCGTGGCCAAGGTAGACCCCGTTAACGATCCATTCGGCGTCATTAGCTTCGCGTTCCAAATCAGGGATGTAACGGATATCCGTATCCGCATCCGCAACTGCGGAGCATCCGCATAAATTTTGATATCCGCAAAACATCCGCATCCTCAACTTTAGGTTTTAAAAGCTCCGCATCCTCATCCGCATCCTCATAATTTCAATGGGGATGTAACCCTACGTTGTTCGCACAAATAGTTTTTAAAAACTCGCGCCGAGCTAAATGTCCTTGTTCTATGACAGACGATTGGCCGCACGTGGCAGTGGTGGCACGACTGTGGTTCCACATGTCACAAATTGAGTTACTGGGTGCCGAGTTGCGTAATATTGTTTACTTTTTGTTTGCTCGTAGAAGTGAAGTTTTTTGCAGGCGAATTACGCTACGGTAACTTACCAAATGATTACCTACAACCTATAATACAAATATAAATACTTTAAAAAACAAGGGCCATTTTTTGTACAACGTCTGCATCCGCACCCTCATCCGCATCCTCAATAAGGAATTTTCCAATATCCGTATCCTCATCCGCGTCCTCAAACCCGATTATCTCGATATCCTCATCCGCATCCTCATCCGTTATATGACATCCGTTACAACCCTGGTACAAACCGTCCTGAGCGACTGCTCTAGGGAGGTTCCAGCAACAGAACCCTGTTACTTGAATCTCCCTGACGATGTGCGTGCCCTGATGACTGAAAAGAGCGCGGCAACTCGTGCGTACAGCGTCTTTCCCTGTGCCGCCAACAAAGCCCACATGCACTACTTTCAGAGAACTGTAAGAACACGTATTTTGGAGCTGCGTGAAGTGGGATGGGATAAGATGCTGGGCGATCTCGAGCCCTCTCATTTAGCCTTCTGGGAACTCCAAAGGAAACTTAGGTCCCATCAGTCGAAAAAAAAAAACAATATTCAAAAGTCATTTATTCAAACTAGGCTGAGAATCAGCACTTTTTGAACGTCAAAATTACATAAGACAGTCCCCCAAAAATTCAGAGAACTGTAAGGACACGTATTTTGGAGCTGCGTGAAGTGGGATGGGATAAGATGCTGGGCGATCTCGAGCCCTCTCATTTAGCCTTCTGGGAACTCCAAAGGAAACTTAGGTCCCATCAGTCAAAAAAAAAAAAAACAATATTCAAAAGTCATTTATTCAAACTAGGCTGAGAATCAGCACTTTTTGAACGTCAAAATTACATAAGACAGTCCCCCAAAAACGCCCACCCTTCACCACTTCCTAGTGCTTTTAGCTGGGAAGAAGAAGTGGCGCAACAAACTCCTCAGCAGCACAGCTGTCTGTTCAAGTTAGAAAAATGATTCTATACAATAATAAAATAAATAAATAAATTCATTTATTTTCAGGTAAATAACACCCATTGCCAAACATAAATTAATAGAAATGTTACAAATAAAATCAAATAATGTCAAATAAAATAAAATCAATTAAAATCAAATCAAATTAAATTAAATCACATCAAAACGTCATTTTTACAATAAATAACAATAGTATGCAAAATAACTTACATTATGCAACACAAAACATAATTCAAATGATAAATTATAGGCCATATGCAAGCTAGCACACGCCAATATACCAACCAAAAACATCGAGAACTACACTCAAGCAATATTAAAAAAAAAAAAACTAAACGTAAAAAGAACTAAATATCTATATAAAAGCCTCCAGACATAAAGGGCGTACCCGCTTACATAAAGCTGTAATTGGTAGTTATAAATGATAAACTAGGACCATCGGGGTAAAATAAATGAACAGTTAATTACTAGTAACAATAACAAAACTATGATATGCAAGACGACCAAGCAGCACCCGTCCACGAGCATAACTCAAAGTTCAGCCATTACCCCCCTCGCCATATTTGAGGGAAGGAGGCAACCCGACCCCCGACGCTACCGCAAGCAGTGACATCTAAGGGAGCATGACGAACTTGCTGCTGGTTGCTCAGGTAAAAAATAATATGATCAATTGTCGAGGTCGCTAGCTAACCACAAATTGCAATACAACTCATAAAAAAAACATTGTAATGAGTAAATTATGTCAACAATTAAATAAAATTAAAAATAAATTGACTCGCAACAAATAAGTAAAAAAAAAAAAAAATTACTTATAAATTCAAATAAAATAAATAATTATATAAACTCATATAAACTGTCAGTAGGTAAGCAAATTCTGGAGAAAGAACATAAACATTGTCTTGAGTTAATCACAGCGACCAACTATTCTTATCATTTAAGTAATCGTTGATACAATAGTATGCCTTTGAACAATGGTTGGATAATACTTTAGTTTTAAATGCATTAAAAGGCAAATCTAGCAATCGGCCCCCATGCCCCCATGAGTCCGCCCCGACAAAACGATTGCCTTCGACGACATCGACAAAGCCGAGTGCCTAGCCGACTAGAAGCCCAATGCTCTCCCAGCTCCCTACCAGTAGACAAAGCTCACCTCGATGAGGTTGACGCCGAAGTTGAACGTAAAGCCTCCCTTCCTCCCGTTGAAGACTCTGATTTTCCCTTGCCCCCCATCGAAGCAGATGTGGTGCACGAGATAATCAAAGGTCTTAAAACTCGCAAAGCACCCGGTTCAGACGGACTCACCAACAGGGTGGTCCAGCTCATTTGATCATGCTATTGACCACCATCTTCAATGGTGCTCTAAGTAATAACATCTTTCCCCATACGTGGAAGGAGGCCACTGTCAAAGGTATCCCAAAGCTCGGCAAGCCTAAAAACGAGCCCTCTAGTTACCGCCCAATTAGTCTGCTCAAAGTCTTCAACAAAATCTATGAGAGGCTTATTTATAAGCGTCTCAGAGTCTACGCAGAGACAAAGGGCCTCATTCCCAACGAGCAGTTCGGTTTTAGAACTCAGCACTCTAGCGTGCATCAGGTCCACCGTATCGTCGAGCTGGTCAAAGGTGGTTTCACCCATTGCCAGCAGACACATGCGGTTTTCTTCGATATAGCGAAAGCCTTCGACAAAGTCTGGCACAACGGCTTATTATATAAGCTTTACAAACTCGGTGTGCCAGATCGTCTCGTGCTCATCTTACGAGATTACCTGATTATCTGTAAAGGTAGTTCCCCTTCGTCTCTCCTAACTCTACAAAGGGCTGTCAATAACCTTGGCGCCTGGTTTAGACGGTGGAGAATCGAAGTAAATCCCGACAAAAGTCAAGCGTTTTCATTCACTAAACCGAGATCCAGATCCCTACCCCTCCCCCGACCAATCACCTTGTTCGGCAAGCCGATCCCTTGGGAAAAGCGAGCCAAATACCTCGGTGTGATCCTAGACCAGCACCTCTCCTTTTCAGAGCACATAAAGACGGTTCGTTCGCGAGCCGCTTTCGCTCTAGGTAGACTTCACTACATCCTAAACTCACGCAGCAAATTGTCACTCAAGTGCAAATTACGAACTTATACAGCGTGCGTCCGTCCCATCGTGACTTATGCGGGAGCAGTCTTTGCCCACGCCAAACCCCGTTCCATCCATAGGATGCAGACCCTACAGAACCGATTCCTTCGCCAGGCCACGGGAGCCCCCTGGTTCGTCAGAAACGAGATCCTCCATCTCGACTGTAAAATCCCAACGATTCACCAGTTTCTTAAACGCATGTCTAAGCGTTAATTTGACTCCGCTCCCAGACATCGCAACCCTCTGATTGTCGAGGCAGCCAATTATATTCCATCCCGAATTAGTCAGATCCACCGCCCGAGGCTTGTGCTTATTGGATCTACAGAGTACAAACTCTCCGACCCAGATAACCCCATTACACTCCTCCAGGAGCAGAATAGGGCCACCAGTACAGTGCACAAATACAGACGCTTCCCGTCATTCCGACCTCGCCGCCGAGGTCCTTTACGTTCGCGATCTACTCGCCGAGTAAATGAAACTCCCCCCCGACCCTTGCTCGAAAACGAGGTGCCAGCAGTTGTTGCAGCTGAGCACGTAGCTTTAAATACCCCGCATAATAAACATGTTGAAAATACAAATTTGATCCAGCCTGTCCCTTCTTGCTGTCCTCCCATCAGCAATGCCCTAAGCCGAAGTTCGTACCCCACAGGGGGTGCCCTTAGCGAGCATTCGCTTAATTTTAATTTAGAATAAGTTTTAAAAAGCTCCTGGGTGGAGGTTCTAAGTGTAGAAGCTTATGGCACCCACAGGAAAAATCCGGTTAAGCAGCCACGACTTTAGTGGTCAAAACTGCGAGATGCCAATAAAATAAATAAAAATAAAACATTTCGTGCCGCGGCCAAACATCTCAACCCTCTGGTTGTCGAGGCCGCCAATTATGTCCCCAGTAAAATCAGTCATGTTCGCCGACCAAGGCATATTCTTACCGACCCAGACGACACGACTACCATCCATCAGGAGTCTAGTAGGTAAACGAGTACGTTAGGACACAAATACAGACGCTTCCCGTCATTCCGACCTCGCCGTCGAGGTCCTTTGCGATCGCGACGCGCCCCCGTGTAAATGTTACTCCCCCCGCGACCCTTGCTCGAAAACGAGGTGCCAGCAGTTGTTGCCGCTGAGCACGTAGCTTTAAATTCCCCGATTAATAATCATGATCAAAACTTTGATCTAGCCCGTCCCATCTTTGATGTCCTCCCTCCGGTAAACGCCCTAAGCCGAGGCTCGTACCCCACAGGGGTGCCCTTAGCGAGCGTTCACCTAGTTTATAAGTTTAGTTTGTAAGTCCCTGGCTGGAGGCTTTGAGTGTAGCAGCTTAAGGCACCCACAGGTTTGCTCGGTTAAATAGTCATCATGGCCTCAGAGGCCAGCTATGAGATGCCCAACAGAAAAAAAAAATCATTTCGTGCGACCGAACCCTAGTTTTGTATTAATTCCGCATAATAAGAGCAAAGGAATATTGTAAATTGAAAAGTACCTAATAAACCAGTAGAATTTTGGCATCCAGAGTTTATTTTCAGCTCCGCACACTTACCTGACACACCAAGCATAAAGTCTAGATTGGTCCTTACAAATATTGCAAAACGATTTTGGTCTGATAAGTCGAGGTTTTTTTTCGTAACTTCTCGAAGTACGTTCCTGAATTTTCTTTTAGGTGGTTAAATAAAAGATGAACATACAAGTCTGCTACGTACACAGACACAGACATAAATTATTTTAAGTTGATTGGTGCCATTGTTTCAGGAGTCGATCTTGGACCGAGTGGACGCGGGAGGGAGGGGTTGTTTCTTTGCAGCTTCGTTTATTCTATGGTCAGGGGGGCGGGGCAGTAGGGGGTAGAGATGAGGATTATTCCGGAGCCAATTTTAATTCGATGGACCTTCGTGGTCCATCAAATTGTTACGGTGGCGCTTTTTTTCGATATGACTGAAGATCGGCACGTGGCCGGGGTCAGGTTTCAATAAAACTCTATGAAAGCTTTCTCCCCTCGAGCTGGCTCGCACCGCTCCAACAGACTGCTATTTAAATCAATTAATTGAATTCAGTCTCGTTACTTCGAGCCCGCAAGTTTCCCAACGATAACAGTCGCGGTGAAACATTTAGCGGAGACGTTGTGAGAGATAGTCGGTGTTGTGATCGCACTGCTCGCATATCCTTAATGAGTTGATGTTTGTCAGTAAGTTAAGTTCATAACAAAAATACATTTGTGTCGAAATATCTGCACAGTAAATACACAAAAGAAACAACATAAACAATTACAATTATTTACAATACAAGCAACATCGTCCCTTACCCATCATAGAAGTTAGAACGTCTATCGAATTATTAACATAACATCATCGCATGCATGTATAACAAAGTCAAAAAACAATGGGTACACATATTAATTTTAATTTAATTCAATACTAGTTTTAAGATTTTTGTCATTACAAAATTCGTCAATGCTGTAATTAAATATGCTTTATTTATTAACAAAGTCCTGAGTTTATTTCTAAACGTATTCACATTGTGAATATTCTTTAATTCTGCTGGTAATTTGTTAAACAGACTGACAGACTGCACGCGTGACGAGTGTTTGACATGCAGAATAGTAGGAATGTCTTTTCTGCGAGTATCTACTCTATTTTTACCCGACTACGGCAAAGCCAAAAGGAAGGGTTATGATTTTAGCAGTCTATGTATGTATGTTTATATGTATGTATGTATGTATGTTTGCTTTTACGTGTGTTCCACCGTAGCGCCTAAACTACTGAACCGATTTTGATGAATGAGGTATCAATAGATTTGTAATAATGGTCCGGGTGACATAAGCTATATAAATTTTCCCTAAACTTAATATGGTGAACTTTACACATAAATTTCTAACCTCGAAAAAAATTAAAATGAGATGATCATGACATGTTTGGTATCAAAAGAAAGGTCTTGACGAGCACATTACAAATATGTGTATAATGTTATACTTTCAAAGTAAATAAATATGTTTAAATTGTTAAAACAAGCAAAAGTGAGACTGCGCTACGAAGTATCGCAAGATAAAACCAACGTGCAGTTAATCAAATCTTAATAAATAGTAAAGATTTGTAATTCCACTTATATGAAGAAAAACAAGTACAATGAAATATTTGTATTTTGGATTTCTTCGAAGCTCGATATCGATATACATGGGGCACTCAGAAAATTTTGCGATAGGTATTAAAAAAAAAAATATTACAGTTTATGTTTTTTTTATTAAATCTTTTCAAATAACTCTCCATTGGCGTCTATACACAGTTTCATGCGTCTAAACCAATTTTCATTACACATTTTCCAGTCCGCATCAGACACCTCCCACCTTTAATCCCCTTCTCAAATGCAGCCAATGCATCTTCCGGTGATGAAAACTGTTTTCCCTTGAGTTGATTTTTTTATTTTGGGGAACAAAAATTATAAATTCATGATTTTCACCCGTAATGAAATCGTAAACACGCCGAGACGAGCCTGCTTCAAATTTTGCTATCATGTCTCGGTACCGTTCTACCCGAACCTCCTTCTGAGCCTGCGTTAGATTGTGCGGTATCAAATGCAGCCAGTGCATCTTCCGGTGATGAAAACTGTTTTCCCTTGAGTTGATTTTTGTTTTGGGGAACAAAAATGATAAATTCATGATTTTCACCCGTAATGAAATCATAAACGCGCCGAAACGAGCCTGCTTCAAATTTTGCTATCATGTCTCGGCACCATTCTACCCGAACCTACTTCTGAGCCTGCGTTGGATTGTGCGCTACCCAGCGTGAAACTATCTTCCTTACCCGAAGATGCCCGTGTAGAATTTCATGCACACTTCCCGATCGTATCTGCAGTATATGCTGAATCTCTTCATATGTAATTCACCTATTCTCTTAAATTAAATTTTTCACAGCCAGCGCGTTTACTTATGTAACAGCCGTCAAAGCCCTATGACGGCCACTTCTTCATTCGTCCGCCAAAGTTACTTGACCACACTTAAATTCGTTGAACTAGCGGAAAACAGTCGCTTTAGAAGGGCTTTTGTCTATTAACACCATTCGAAGACTTTCAAACGATTCTTCTGGTTTTAGTCGACATTTGAAATCGTACAACATCATCACGCGAATATGTTCTTGTTGTAAATTAAATTTTCAGTGAGACAGTATTTTGATTTTGCTCATAAAAAAATGTGGAGGGAATTTCGAATTTGGAATGTTGTGTTTTTTTTTTAAATAAAGAGTCATAGTTTTAATCGTTATCAAAACTAGCCAGTGTCCCATAGACAAAAACTGTTAGTCGTTAAACTTTCTGAGTATGGTGTTGGCGTCGAAATAAATCGGGCTATGGTTTCGTCTAAAGCACTATGCACTGCTACTGGAATTTAAAATAGGTTAATTACTGACCTATTGCATTAATCTTATTTACGTTGTAGGAACGTTTAGCAAGCGTAAAAACGGAAAAGTATAAAATAAAAAATAAAGTTTAATAAAAAACTGTAACCCGACTACGGGAAACTAAAAATGATCTAAAAAGTACGAAACAATCAAATATTTCAGACAAAAATCAAGACATAGGTACAAAAATGGTCAAGGTAAAGCCGTGGTCGCATGCCTGTATGCCATGTAGGTGCCAGGAACACTTACAAAATTATAATGGCATGCGACGACGGCTTTACCTTGACCATTTTTGTACCTATGTCTTGATTTTTGTCTGAAATATTTGATTGTTTCGTACTTTTTAGATCATTTTTAGTTTCCCGTAGTCGGGTTACAGTTTTTTATTAAACTTTATTTTTTATTTCTTTCATCGTCTGTTTCAAACTCGTTCAAGTTTTTTTACCTATGTTCTACAAATAAAAATATTAGAATTAGAATTTAAAATATAAAAAAAACTAAAATATATAGGTAAAATACAAAAAACTCCCTACATAATTCCATCTGATTTAAACAAAGCATGGTTCTTAATGCTCGCTTTTGTATAGTAAAAGCTGCCTTTATATTATATTTATAGCTGTTTCCCCAAAATGTAATACTATATCTAATCAATGACACGTGTCGTATTCCGGCGGCAACAGAAGTCACGAGGAGTCGCTCGCCGGCGCCGCCACCCATATATATAAATATAGTAGCATCACTGCACAGTTGGTATTGCTATTAATTTAATACTATGTATATCTAATCAATGACATGTGTCGTATTCCGGCGGCAACAGAAGTCACGAGGAGTCGCTCGCCGGCGCCGCCACCCATATATATAAATATAGTAGCATCACTGCACAGTTGGTATTGCTATTAATTTAATACTATGTATATCTAATCAATGACATGTGTCGTATTCCGACGGCAACAGAAGTCACGAGGAGTCGCTCGCCGGCGCCGCCACCCATATATATAAATATAGTAGCATCACTGCACAGTTGGTATTGCTATTAATTTAATACTATGTATATCTAATCTGCAGCGTCAATGAAAGGCGAGGGTTAGCAACACACTAATTTATTGAGCAAGTTATCAATATACCCACCACCATACAAATATCATACCCGCAATATCGGTACATTTCTCCCCTTTAAGCTAAAGCATAATCTAAAGAAAAATATAAAATAAACATTTAACAAAACATGTTATTTAGTGACTCCTGGTCGAGCCCGATTATAAGCCCGTAAAGCACGAGCAGACGCACCTGACGGTGGTGGTGGTGTCTCCGGCCCGGATGCCACTTCAGAACCTATGGTCTGTGACTTCTCACCAATACCGTCAGACGCGTCCTCAAATGTGTCCTCCGCCTCCTCACGGACCGAAGGAACCCGTCGTTCGGGGGATAAACCTTTACTCTCGGAAACTATGCTAGTCCGAGATAACGAGTGGCGATCCTTGCTATGTACGGGCATAATTTGATCGACATGTCTACGCCAACCGGTTCCACGTCCAACGTCTACTTTGTACGAGACCGGTCCAGTCTGGTCGACTATTGTACCCGACAACCACTTGTCCCCCCTTGCGGTGTAGTCGCGGGCCAGCACCGCATCGCCCGGCGCTAGACTGCGCGCCGTGCCGCCCGCAGCGGCCACTTGCCGCTCCTGCGCTGCACGCACTACCGCAGACACGTCGGGCCGAAGTGCATCGAGGCGCCCGCGGAGCCTACGCCCTTGCAAAGCCACCGCTGGCACCTTGCAGACACCAGTGGTTGTATGTTGACAGTTGCGATACTGGAATAAAAACTTACAAAGTGCTGTGGCGACGTCCTCGCCCTCGTACAAAGCTCGTTTGATCGCTTTTTTAACGGTTTTTACCGCATTTTCTGCTGCACCGTTTCCCTGCGGTCTGTAAGGAGCTGTGGTCACGTGTTTTATGCAGTTTTTCTTACAAAACGTTTTAAATTCCTGTGAGAAAAATGGTGGGCCGTTGTCAGTGACGAGTAATGACGGTAAGCCAAAGCGGGCAAAAATTGTTCGCATGGCTGTGATAGTCGCCTGCGCGTCCGTCCTACTCATAGCAATAGCTTCTATCCATTTCGAGTTTGCAACCACCATAATTAAATACCGTTTTCCCCCACAATCCCCGAAGTCTGCATGTACTCGCTGCCACGGATGCAGAGGGAACTCCCAAGGATGCAGTGGCGCGTGTGGCGGCGCGTCGCGTACGGCGCGGCACGCCGGACACGCGCGACATACCTCCTCTATGTCCCTATCTAGACTAGGCCAATACACATAATTCCTTGACATATTCTTCATTTTATTAATTCCTAAGTGCCCATCGTGAATTTCATCTAAAATTTGTTTTTGTAATGTGTTCGGTATAACGATCCTGTATTTATAGATGAGGCAACCCAATTCTATAGCTAAATCCTGTTTCCTTGCAAAATACGGCTTTTCAGTATCCGACACTGTCAACGGCCAACCAAATGTGACATAACCTTTAACCTTGCTTAACAATGTATCATTCTCCGTCTCCTTAGCAATATCCTTAAAGCTAATTGGAATTGATTCCTCTATTAAATTTATGTAAGTGACTGCGTCTACTAAGCGACCCTCCTGAGGCAGCGGTAGCCTTGATAAAGCATCGGCCGGCCCATTGTCAGCCGAGCGAACAAATTCTACACTAAAGTCGTATGCGGCCAAGCGCGCCGCCCACCGCTGTAGCCGGCTGGCAGCGGTCTGTGGAATGCCACCCTTAGCACCAAAAATGTGCGTCAACGGCTGATGGTCCGTGCGTAATCTAAAACTCCTACCGAACAAGTATTGATGGTGTTTTGTTATACCAAACAATATCGCGAGTGCCTCCTTGTCGAGTTGACTGTAATTCCGCTCGGCCGCGTTAAGTGTGCGGGACACACAACTAACCGGGCGCTCGCTGCCATCGGAATAGCGGTGAGCCAACACTGCGCCTAGCCCATACGCACTACTGTCTACCGCGAGCACGAGCGGCCGCCCCTCCTCGTAATGTGCTAACACTCGCTCGCCCAGGAGAACTCGCTTAGCTTCTTTATACGCCTGCTCACAACTAGCATCCCATTTCCAGCAAACATCTTTTTTTAGTAAATTATGTAAAGGATACAACAATGTACTCAAATTACTAATGAATTTGCCGTAATAATTTAACATTCCCAAAAAACTTTTTAGTTGAGTTATATTCTCTGGTCGGGGTGCGCTGGAAATTGCATCCACTTTAGCGGTGTCTGGCCGTAAACCCATTTTGTCAATAACAAAACCTAAGTATTTTACACTATCTTGTAAAAAACTACACTTACTTAACTTAACTGTTAAACCCGCCTCGCGCAACCTTTCGAGTACAGCTCGTAAATTACCAATGTGTTCTTTATCATTAGCCCCCGTTGTGCAAATGTCATCCAGAAAAACAACACAACCCGGAATACCACGTAGGGTTTCCTCCATTAATTTCTGGAATTTCTCGGGTATGCACGCTAGTCCGTACGGCGTACGACGGTAGGCATATGTCCCGAGATGAGTAGTAATTGCTGTGTAGGGTTGCGACTCCTCTGTTAATAAACACTGTTCATAAGCGAGAGTGAGATCTATTTTCGTAAATTTTTCTCCTCCGCTTAAGTTCGCGAACAACTCATCAATGCGGGGCAACGGGTAATAATCACGCTTGAGTTTTGGATTAATTGTAATTTTGTAATCCCCACAAATGCGTATGTCCCCATTTTTTTTAACAACCGGCACAATGGGCGTTCCGTAGTCAGAATAGTCGACGCGGTAGATGGAGCCGTCGGACTCAAGTCGCGTCAGCTCACGCTCCACGCGCGCGCGCAACGCTAGCGGCACAAGCCGCGCCCGCACGTACACAGGTTCATCGTTAGTCAGCTGTAGTCGAATGGCTCGCTTACAAGTACCTAACTTATCCGTAAACACTTCCGGATATTCAGCACATAAACGGTTCACGAATCCATCGTCGGTTATCTTATACAGATTTATTTGTGTTACTTTCAGAGCACGCAACCAATCTCGTCCCAGTAATGGGCACGCTCCGTTTTTAATTATGTAAAGTGGCAAGGATTTTACTTCTTCATCTCGTAACCTAACTCGGACTTCTATAAAACCAAGCGATTCGATGCATGAACCGGCATAACTACGTAACATCAAATTATCAGTTTTAATTGTCTTATGCGAAAATTTGCGGGTATACATGTCCTCATTGATTGCCGAAATACGACTACCGGTGTCGATTTCACACTTGGTCTCAAAGTTATCTATGATGACGTTTATAAAGTACGGTTTATTAGCCTTACCTCCAACAACAATCTTAAACATATCGTCTGAATCGTCCTCACCACTCATATAATTTTGCCGATTGTCTGCCCGGTTGTCACTACTTTTCACTGATTTGCACATCACTCTTAAATGACCTCTTCGTTTACATTCATCACAATTATAATTCGCGTAACGGCACCTGTCCGCGCGATGCATCTTGCCGCAACGCCAGCATGCTGGCGCAGCCGCCGCGCCGCTCAGCGGTGTGGCCGCCATGCGCTCCGTGCCCGCCGCGCCTGCTGCGCCGGCTGGGTCAGCCGCACCGCCCGCGCCAGCTGAATTGCGCGAGCCGCGGGAGCGTCCTCGCCCCCCGCGTGTGTAGTGCAGGTCTTCACCTGCCTCGCCGCCGGCACCTGAGGTCGTTGTCGGCACCATGCTGCCGCTCACCTCCGCGTGCTTCTCTGCAGCCTCCAGTGCTAATGCTAACTCCACGGCCTCCTTGTATTCTATTTTCCTTTCAGCAAATATTCTTGAACGCATTGCGTCATTTGTCAAACCCGAAACAAACTGATCTCTTAGATTTTCCTCGAGCGTAGAACACTTCTTACATTTGCCAAAATTACAAGTTGTTGCGAGGTGTTTTAGTGCCTGTAAATATTCCGTCAAGGGTTCGCCGGTCCGTTGTCGCCGCAGCCGATACACGTGGCGCTCGGCGATCTCAGATCGCTGCGGTTCCAAATGGTCGGTAACTAGCTTCACCAATGCCTCGTAAGATTTGTCCTCGGGAAAGTCAGGGGAACACAGATCACACATCAATGAATAGGTGGCTTCGCCCACGATCGTTATTAACATCGGCACTTTTAGGTTATCTTTTACGTCGTTTAGTAAAATGTACTGATTAACCCGGCGTATATAAGCAGGCCATTGCTTTGAACTTAAATTAAAAGGTTCTAACTTTCCGATTGGCATCTTTATAACAGTAATGTAGATACTACACGCCTAATGAAAACACAATATATATTTTTAAAAATCCCGTACTCGTCGCCAATGCAGCGTCAATGAAAGGCGAGGGTTAGCAACACACTAATTTATTGAGCAAGTTATCAATATACCCACCACCATACAAATATCATACCCGCAATATCGGTACATAATCAATGACACGTGTCGTATTCCGGCGGCAACAGAAGTCACGAGGAGTCGCTCGCCGGCGCCGCCACCCATATATATAAATATAGTAGCATCACTGCACAGTTGGTATTGCTATTAATTTAATACTATGTATATCTAATCAATGACACGTGTCGTATTCCGGCGGCAACAGAAGTCACGAGGAGTCGCTCGCTGGCGCCGCCACCCATATATATAAATATAGTAGCATCACTGCACAGTTGGTATTGCTATTAATTTAATACTATGTATATCGAATCAATGACACGTGTCGTATTCCGGCGGCAACAGAAGTCACGAGGAGTCGCTCGCCGGCGCCGCCACCCATATATATAAATATAGTAGCATCACTGCACAGTTGGTATTGCTATTAATTTAATACTATGTATATCTAATCAATGACACGTGTCGTATTCCGGCCGCGCGGCACTGGTGTCAGCGGCGCGCGGCGCGGCAACAGAAGTCACGAGGAGTCGCTCGCCGGCGCCGCCACCCATATATGTATATAAATATAGTACTCGTAGCATCACTGCACAGTTGGTATTGCTATTAATTTCACGGCGCATTACTCGCGGAGATGGCTCGCATTAATATCAACTATTTACTCTAAGTACATCGTTTGTTATCGAGTCCCAAAGTGAATGTAAGTAATATCGTCGCGCCTCCCTGCCTCGCCCCACACACACGCGGTGGTGGTAACCTACAATCCGACCGAAAACGGTTTTCGGTCTGATTTGCATTTCCGGCAGAAACCACTACCATATTATTCTTACCAATAATATAATCAAACAAAGATCTCATGGCTTTGCAGAGTAGACCCTCCCAAATGAAAGTAGCTCTCAAAGTTAAAATTAGCTTTTATGAATCTATTTATATGCCCAGTTTGGCAACAAACAATGTTACCATCGGTAAGCAAAACAATTCGTTTTTCTTTATAGGAACCGTGCATTAGTGAATTTTTCAGAAGCAGCCCGGAGTCTGGATTTGTGTCCGGTTGGTGGCAATAGGTACGCTCCCTATACATGGGACTTAAACATAACTGGCGAAATGTGGGTGCACTATAGCTACACCTCTGCCCAACCCTTCCGGGAAACAAGGCGTGGTGTTATATATGTTATGTAATCAGTTGTAAGTATTTATATGGCGAGTTAATACATAATAATAGTATGTGCAAAAATATTAGTCCTGACTCACTGGCTGACTGACTCATCAACGCCAAGCCTAAACCCTTGGACTTGGACAACTGAAATGCACAGAGGTTCTTTTTATAGATGTAGAACAGGAATAAGGCTGGATTTTTGTCCCAGAATTCGGGCGACTTCAACCACTTCATAGTCCAGAGACTATCGGGTGGATGAAGCTATAAAGCTTCTTCAAATTAGTGTACATAGTAGTGAGCGATGAATGTTACGATACTCTATTATGCTACGTACAGCTTCCTAGATCTCCGCCTTCAAAAATCGAAAAATAGGCTCGGTTTCAGGGTCTTCCTAAGTAAATACAATATTTGAAATCGAAGTTGTTTTACGCCTTGTACCACGTTGCGGTCGATTGTATTGTGGGATGGTGTCATTTGCACGTCTACTGCGGGCCAAACTCAGGTCACACTCGGTGTCACGGGGCGCCAGCCGGCAAGGGACACAGCGCGGGGCTGCTCGCAAGAGTGCGCGCACTTCTTAAAACGGCCCTGCTCCGGTAAATGGAGGTAACTCGTAATATATATTTTCATGTCGGTCATTTGTCTGACGTACGTGGGTTTTTGTAGACATTAAGCGCCTTAAAAAGGGCATTTACCTTCCTACTCTCTGGTGGGGTCTTGGGAAACGTTCAATTGTTTCCGTTGAACGCAGGGCCAGCTGCCCATTGACTCAATGGCTGTGCCTGAGAATTCCTAACAGGGAATTAATAACATTGCAAAAGTCGGGTACCAAACTTAGGACCGCGGCAGTCACTCGTGTGGTCAATATGTACCTACTCATGGCCGACAATATTCCTCACATCCCTATTCTATCACAAGGTGAACGAGGTGGTCTCGTTATAAAAAAAAGACTCCTCCCCGATCGCTCCACAAACGACAAAAATACACAATTAGAGTTGTCTGATCAAACAAATGCGCCTTGCCGAGCGCCGACGAGTATCGCCGAGAACAACCGAACGTTGCGGAGTTGCCGACGTCTGAACGAAGGTAACTCAAAGCGTTTGAGTTCGAGATGGAAGAATAATGCAAATGAGCCAGCTTTGATTGTTAACTTGTACGACGAAGAAGCCGTGTCGCACGGTGACGAGCAGAGCGGGTGCAAGGGTGGACTCTACGGACGTAATGGCACATAGTGCTACTGGGTTATTATGGCCACAGATTAGTGCTGAGGGTTAGCTCGCAAAATTATTTAAATACTCTTGCTACGACACAATAAAGTGCAATTCAGGCTGCACAGCGCTAATTACCTACAATTATATGTATTCACCTAGAAGTGGCCTCTCTTTCTATCGCGTAACTCTTATATCTTCTGATTATGTAACGCCCACTAAATTCGACAAGTCGAGCCCGCCACGTGCCTTTTTTTTTGGGTGAGAAATTATCAAATTACTTCTCCCGCTCTGGGTGGAGCGGGAGGGCGTGTCAGACTCTTACTGACTAAAACCCACCCGTGTTCCTTCAGTTGCCGTGTTGCCAGGGGGCCACGATTTCCCTTTCGGCCCTTATTCGCAACCCCGGCAGGCATTGGCCCTAGCGGACCCCGTCAATTTTGCTGACATCTCTTTGAGGCACGTGTGTGTGCACAACGCGTCGTCGACCCGAGCTTGGTCTTTATCGGACGGCGAGCTACCCATTGCTCACCGTCCGCAAGCTCGCGCCTACGGTGGACGGAAATCTGCCTGTGATTCTCGGCGCGTCTCCTCCTGCGGTGGTTAGGGGTGCGAGGGCGCAAAATTTGCCTTTCCCTCATGCGTTCTGCCTCCTCCTTCGCGAGCATTACTGCTTCGCAGAAGGACGCGACTTTTGGGGGGCAAACAAGAAAATTTAAAAAAATGTTTTGCTAACAGTATCGTGTGACATACCAAATTAAAGGGCTGGTTGCGAGGATCTTAAACATATTTTTTATATATAATTTAAAAATAAACACTTTCACATTTAAGAAATTCGATGAAAAATTGATCCCTTATCTCCGAAACTACACAGGACCTAAAATTTTGAAAAAACTATATAGTATGGCTCACAGATTACAGGAAAATCTGTAAGAAGTCTATGGACTTAAAATAACATAGTAAATCTCTCAAAATTGTGCGTACAAACTTACATGTATTTCAACTACAATGTTAAGTTTGTATTTGGGATAAATTCATCCCTACTACTGAACCTTCACTTCATTGTGCGTAGTCCGACACGCACTTGGCCGGTTTTTTTTAAATGCGTTTGCATTTTTTTTGTAACAGATTGCGCGTGGATGCACCTTGCACCCTGTATGTTGTTCTTTCTTTTTCGTGTGGTTAGTGTTTAACATGGTGTCAGTTTGTCAGTTTTTATGCCACCCAGAGGCCTCTGACTTGGCTTCACATGCTTCAAGAAATATTTCTCAGGCTGAAGGAAAACATTGTGAGGAAACCGGCATAGTTTTCTCACAATGTTTTCCTTCACCGTTTTTGAAGCAAGTGATAATTATATAATACGGACATGAATCCGAAAACTCAGCGGTGCGAGCCTTGGGTTCGAACCCGAGACCTTTGGCGTGGCAATTCGGCGGTCACACCACTATCACTGCTTATGCATGTCTGTTAAAATAATACAATATGTAATTATACTAAAAATCATTGTCCTACTAGTGTTCGTCAAGTGATATCTCTATTTACATGATTTTGATCAATATTAAAACAAAATGTTATCTTTTTAATGTCAATAAGTACTAAGTTTTAGTAAAAATTTAGTCACTGTACTCCGCGACTCGCTGCCCGTTGGTCACTGAACGCAGATTGCTGCAGCTGCCCTCTAAATGCTACACACTACCCATTAATCGCTGCCCGCTGAATGCTGGCCAGATGTCCGCACCCGGAGCGCCTATATCGAGCTTAATCACGTCATTAGGCTGCTCCCGATCTCCCGAGACAAAGGGAATCTATCCGCTCAAATAAAAACTTTATGAATAATGTAGTCGAGCCGCTCCTCACCGGCCGGAGCGAGCGGACCAGGGAGCGAGCAAGCAGACTACCGTTCCATGTTCCTGATGTATCCGCACCTAACGAACATACGCATAATGAGTTTACTTCCCGTGAAAATACCGCTTTCCCATCAAGTTTAATGTTACGTGGAGCCTGCTACTGTAAGTATGTACATCGTCTTATAGTATCAGAGGCATGTCGTCACTTGCGGAAATGGACAACGAAGTCATCGAAGTGCATGTCGAGAGGATATGCACGCCGGCTTCTGAGTATGTGCGCAGCTGAAACAGCGGTTGCCGAGTTGATGATGTTGGTATGCAGTTGATGACGACATCCAATACTCAATCATTTATTGCAAAGTCAGTATAGTAAATTATTTCAATTATGCACTTAAAAGGCACTTTTGAACGTTAGGATTGGCTGCTGGCAATACCGACGAGTTCAGAGTGGCTGTAGGTTTGCACCAAGGGTCGGCTTTAAGTCCTTACCAATTCCTGTTGATTATGGACGCTCTGACGTCAGACATACAGAAAGAGGCACCCTAGTGTTTGCCGATGACATTGTTCTTGTTGGTGAAAATGAACTTGAGATCCAGAGTAGATTGGAGAAATGGTAACAGAAGTTGGAGAATGTTGGCTTGAAAATCAGCAAAACCAAAACTGAACATATGTTCTGCGATTTCAGCGGTCTCTCCCGTTCTGGAGTCATAGAGCTTGATAGCGCACTCCTCCCAGTCTGCTCCGACTTTCAGTATCTCGATTCACTCGTGCAAAGTGACGGCGAAGTAGATCGGGCGGTTAAGCATAAAATTAACACTGGATGGATGAAATGGCGGCAGATCACGGGAACAATCTGCGACTCCCGCAATCCCCTTAAACTTAAGGGGAAGGTTTATAAAACAATTGTTAGACCTGCTGTCTTGTATAGATCAGAATGTTGGGCCACAAAAGGGATGAATGAAAGGTAACTGCATGCAGCTGAGATAAGCCACGCTAAGCTCAGCTAAGTGAGAAAATAAATCTTTTTTACAAAAAAAAAATATTTTATTTCTCACTTTTTAGTGAATCAATTTGTAATTTATCTATGTTACATTAGCCTAATGCCAACTGCTCATCACCTTTTACAAAATATTGCTTTTCCCGATGCAGGGACGTTAATCGTTAAGGAGTTCTCCTGGTACTTCACCATCAGCTTCACTTATCCATATGCATTGTGACGAACATAAATTGCTTGACACATATTAAAGTAATCGAATCGCAACCCGTTAAATACTTATTATTGAATAGTCCCGATGGCCATATGTGGTCTTCACTATCAGTTCCACTTCACCTAATAGTGCTTTCCAAGAGCAACTGCACGAGTTACTATAAAAAATACCCAAATAGCTATAGTTGTGCCTTGTCGCTGTTAGCTTAGAATGTCGTGTAAATGAATTATCTGTGTCTGCTACGTCACATCCGATGACAGGACACTGTGACACAACACCGAGCGCTAGTACGCGGTGAGCCGACGATTTACTGGCAGTATGATTTGAGACTCGGTCGGAATCACACAGACTACGTGTGATTCATACGTGCTACGTACTCGGTGGAGTGTCTGAATTGTGTTACCTACTTTGTACGGTTATTTAGTGGTGATTATGTTAGGAAGAAATTAAGGTTAGAATAAAGTGATTGTGCTTCAACTAGTGCTTTTATTTTCTTCGCCTGACAATCCACGCCTACATAGACAGTGCAACTTAAGAATTATGATCATGGATCCAATTAATATCGCTGATGATGGCCAAGTCCCGTCAAACTTCTTATAAAAAAAACAAATAATAAGAAAAAAACAAATATAAATATAATTTTTCTATGAAACTAGTATGAATAAAAAAAAAAAGAATCTAGTAAACCAGCCACACGTTGTATTTACTTAGATTCGAACTCAGACCTCACTGATCGTGAATCCATTGCTTAGCCCAAACAGCTACCAGCACATGATATTTTAATACGAATTTTAGCATCAGGTCGCCACTATGACGCATATTCTAAATGCAACAGAAATATAATGTTATTTCACGTTGTGCGACGACAATTCATTAGTGTGTGTTATCTGTGGAATGTTGAGACATCACTCATACACGCACATGCACACGCACTGACTGTATCGTGCTCGAGTTCATAGCAATATAATCCTTAGCATGCTTGAGGAGTTTTGAGGTGTACTGTACATACATTTGGTCTTCAGTAAAAATTCAGTTGACTCTCTATGTTTTGCCAGTGGCGTAAAATTTTTATAGCTACAGTAGGTACAATAATATTAAAAATAAATTCAGAATAATTATAAATTATTAAGTTTTTACAAATTCGAAGTACTTATATTAATTAAAATTAAATTCAATAAACAAAATACAACAAAATTACACACATTAATTACTTAGTCAAACTATATTAATATTATTATAAGAAATTCATCAACAGTGTAATAACATTTATGGATTAGAAACATTGATAATTTCTTCTTGAAACTTGTAATCTTTAGTTGTTTCAAGGAGCCAGGTAACTTATTATATATTCTGGGTGCTATGCTCAGCAAGCTTTTGCGCATCAAAGCTGTCTTACATTTCCTGGCGCATAAAACGTTTTGATATTGAGCACGTATAGGACCTGTACGTATTTGAGATAGTTTTGTAAATAGCATTGCATTCTTTTTGACAAATGTTGCAACTCCTAGAATATACAATGATGGAAACGTCAATATTTTCAAAGATTTAAACATTGGTACACAGCTATCTCTTGTTCTCAGATTGCACATTGCTTGAATGCATCGTTTTTGTGCTCTAAATATCATAAGTCTCTCAGTTGAGTTTCCCCAGAATATGATTCCATAGCGTATGACAGATGCTACGAGACCATGATATGCAGCTAGTACGGTTTCACAGTTAACGACTTTTGATAATTTGAAAAGAGCATAAGCTGATTTGCTTATCTTTTTACATACGTTATCTGTTTGATCTTTCCACGTGAGTTTGTTATTTATCGTTAAGCCTAAAAATGTTGTACTGTTTACTTCTTCTATAGAGATTGCTCTATAGTTGATATTTAGTTTTTTAGGTGTAATTTTTTGATAAAATTGCATAAATTTTGTCTTCTGCAGATTAATTATAAATTATTTTCGTTTAACCATGTGATTATGTCATTGAGTGTATTTTTAATGTCCTCTTCATACGTAGCCATATCGTTGCATTTTATTATGGATATACTATCGTCCACGAAAAGGATCATAGGATGACGCACTGCTTTTGGTATATGAAAGAAAGAAAGAAAGAAAGAAAAAACGTTTATTTGCGGTAAACATGACGCAAGAAAAAAAATATTACATTACAAAAATGAGAAAAAGTTGGGGGAAGCATGCGTCACATCCACGCAAATCGGCTATCGCTCAGCATTATGCTACAACCCTGTGCAAGACAGAGCCCCAGCGCTGGTTTTCAGCGACAGCCGGCGCCGACGTAATGACGTCGACCGTTGCAGCAAACAAATATTAATTATGATGCTGTACCAGTACAGCGTACTTAAAGAAAAATAATTTAGATGCAACTAAATACACAACGGATATATAACTGATATAACTGATGAATATAACTGATATACTAAATAGATATAAAAGATAAAAAATAAATAGACATACTTTATTCTCATACTTTATATCATTTATATATGTTAAAAACAATGGGGGACCTAATACGCTCCCTTGTGGGACTCCGCATTTTATAAATCTAGGTGCTAACAAGTGCTTTACCTTCATTTTTGTCCTTGAGCATATGCAAGATATTTCAGTACGTTGCTGTCTGTTTTTCAAATATGATTCGAGTAATTTATGTACGTTACCCCTGATTCCATAATCACTTAATTTGTTAATTAGTCTGTCATGGTCAACGTAGTCAAATGCCTTTGTCATATCAAAGTCAAAGTCAAATAATTTATTTCAATTAGGCACAAAAAGGCACTTTTGAACGTCAAAAACAAAAAATAGAATTGATTCTAGTCGCCCCTTCCAAAAAGTAGTTTTCGTATGGAGAAGAATGGGCAAGAAACTCCACCGTTACTCTTTTAAAATGTTTTACAATATTTTGTATACATTGATTATATAATTATATGTGAAGACGATGCACCTGGAATAATATTACTATACCACAATAGGTAAAAATAATTAAAAATGAAGCAATGACAGAAAAAATAATAATTATGTAATGGATACATGGTGTTCACATATTTACAAGCATTGTAAAAGTAGGTACCTATACGATATTCCTAAAAAAATTACAAGTTATACTAATTAGTCAGTGTGTGAGTTCAAGTAATCACAGAATGTAAAAAAAAAATGTTATACTATTTAATTACACAATTAAATTAGCAACCAGCTTGATTTTGTCTAGACTCTAAATTGTCCTATGGAGCTAGACCAGCATGCTTCCAAGCATTCTTATCTAGAATATAATCCTTTAATTTGTAATATGCTTGTTTACAAAGAGTACTTTTAATGTGAGTTTTAAATTTTCTTTCAGTTAACTGTAATATATCACAAGGTATTTTGTTGTAACATTTAACACAGTACCCCATAAAAGATTTTTGTACTTTGGATAATCTGAAAAATGGTTGATCTATTTTATCTTTATTTCTAGTATTAAAATTATGTCTATCACTTATTTTCTTAAAAAGATGCAGATTTTTCCTTACATACATAATATTTTCATAGATGAATTGGCAAGGTACCGTCATAATATTAATCTTTTTAAATAGTTCTATGAGAGATTCGCGACGACATAGATTATAAATGGCTCTGACAGCCCTCTTTTGTAAAATAAAGATAGATTCAATGTCAGCAACCCGACCCCACAGTAAAATGCCATATGACATAATGCTGTGAAAGTAGCTAAAATATACCAAACGCGCGGTTTCTATATCTGTTAACTGTCTTATCTTTCTAACAGCATAAGCGGCCGAGCTTAGCCACCCCGCAAGAGATGTTATATGAGGTCCCCATTGTAATTTCTCGTCTAGCGTAATTCCCAGGAAAACTGTTTGATTAATAAATTCCAGTTTTTCTCCATTCAATATGATGTCACATTCGCTACTTCTAACATTCGGTAATTTAAATCTAATGCATTTGGTTTTTTTCTCATTTAGTACCAAATTATTTACCGTAAACCAATCTTGGACCTGAAGAATAGAGTTATTCACGTCGTCAAGATTTTGTAACCGTCGATTTATTTTAAAGATCAATGATGTGTCATCAGCAAATAACACCATCTTCGGTTGATTTTGAAGTAATTGGGGTAAATTGTTAATGTAAATTAAAAAGAGGAATGGACCCAATATCGAACCTTGAGGAACACCCATTGCCATTTCAGAACCCAACGAGTTTACGCCGTTCACTTGAACTTTAATCTTTCCTAATCCCATAGTGTTCTAGTTTCAGCAAACGTGTTTCATGGTTTACGCAATCGAACGCCTTCGAGAGGTCGCAAAAGATTCCAGTGGCATCTTGTGCTTCTTCCCAGGCACTAAAAATGTTCTTTATTAGGGTGACACCGGCGTCAGTGGTACAACGCCCTTTGGTAAAACCGTACTGTTGTTCATGAAAGATGAAATTTTTATTAAAGTGACGTAACATTTGATTAAGCACCAACTTTTCAAACACTTTACTGAGAACTGGCAGAATTGACACGGGCCTATAATTGTTGGGTTCCTTACTATCACCGGACTTGAACAAAGGAACTACTTTACTGAGTTTCATGAGATCCGGAAAGACTCCTTGGTCTACACTGGTGTTAAATATGAAAGCTAAATAGGGCGCAATGGTTTCGATGATAGATTTACAGACTTTTACAGACATTCCCCATAGATCTTCTGTTGATTTAATTTTAAGATCTTTAAAAACTTGCCTGGGGGTTTGTATGCTGAAACCTAAACTCTAAAGGGCATGCCTTTACATTATTTCTAATTAAGGCGGCAGAAAGCGCGGGTGATGAATTTAAATTTTCGGTAGTTTTAAGAGGAACATTAGCAAAAAAGTTTTCAAATTCTTAAGCTATTTCTACATCTGAGTTGATGGGGCCATGTGCAGTCTCTAAATTTAATTCAGTATTACGCTGTTTTTTCCTACCTGTTTCATTATTTATTATTTGCCAGGTAGTTTTTATTTTATCATCAGCTGATTTTATTTTATTGCTAATGTAAAGAGCTTTAGCTATTTTACACACACTTTTAAAAGTTTTAGAATATTTTGCGACATACTGATGAAAGCTTGTATTATTCATGTTGCTTTAGGCCATAAAGTTCAAAAAGTTTTTCCCTGCTTTTAAGAACTAAATAAGAACTTTGTGTAAATAGTTTTAGTCTTTAGTGGAAAAGTGTCAATAAATTGCTTGTTTAATAGTGAAAAGAACTCGGCGTAAAACTCATTAGGGTCAAAAATATTATTAAAACTCTGAACACATAATTTACTTGCCAAAGAATTATTTAATTTCTCTAAATTTTTACATGTAATTGACCTAAACCTTATTTGAATTTTTTGTAAAGGCATGTAGGTGTAAAATGTTATTATTTGTCCACTGTGATCAGATGGCAACTTATTTACAATTTTTTTATGTAAGTAATCACAATTACAAAATATATTATCTAAACAAGTGGCAGAAGAAGAAGCTGTCACTCGGGTTGGTTCAATAAAAACATTTGACAAATCAAATGACCTAAAAAGACTTAATAATCTGATAGTGTTCGAGTTATTTTCTAATAAATTAATATTAAAATCACCACATATGGTTATTGACTTACTACTAGCACTAAGTTTCTTTAGTACATCTTCCATTACAGAATCAAATATAGGTAGATTCTGGTAACTTGGAGGTCTGTATACGCATACTATAACATGCTTATCAAGCTCAACACAGGACAATTTAATGGTGTGTTCAACAGACAGTCCTATGATGTCTTTTCGTTCTTTCGATTGAATAGAATTTTTTACTAATATTAATGACCCGCCATGTATCATACGTTTTCGGCTGAAATGGCTAACTACACAATAATTTTCATAGTGAATTGACATTACTTGATGATCTTTTAACCAATGTTCTATTAAACAAATGACATCAAACTTGGTATTTTCTAAAAACAATTCTATTTCCAGTAATTTGGAAGAGCAACCTTGGATATTTTGATTGAATAATTTTAAAGTATGTTGCCTCCCCTTTGGTTTTTTATTATTATTATTATGTAAAATATTGCCAGAAGATACCTTTTTATTATTCTCTAATAATAATTGGTTATTTGAAGGGGTAACTTCTGTTGTCTTACTAACTAGTTTAAAAAGTTATCCGGAGTGAACTCCACAACTACAACTGAAGAGTCTAGAATCCCCGTATGAGTTCCAGCAGGAAGAGAATACCCTATCTAACTGGTAGTGGCCTCCAAAGATGTTGGTATTGTAGGTGGATCCTCCTTCGTACAACAAGATGATTCAGAATTAATTACTATGTTGTTAGTATAACTAGACAACACAGACTCGTCACTAATACTACAATTTGTTATATTAGCTATAACCTCATTAATATTATGTGCTATCAACATAGCAATCATATGTCTACATTCCCAAGACAGAGATAAAGTTCTCTGAGTTAACTTAAAACCACTAACAAACTTGTTAGTGTCAAAATACAATAATTTGTCACTATGACAACATGTCAGCCTGTGAATAGTACTATTCAACTTATAAATATAATTATTTTCGTAATCTGATAAAGTATCAGAGTAAGGTAAAGCACACAACATTAGCTTTTCTATATTTAACTTTAATAAGGTGTCCACACCATCCACTATGTCCTTTCTGGTAATACCAGTACTATTACCTAATAGCAAAACCATTGTAGAATAATTATCTAGGTTTGTGCTTTCAATTCTTTTAATCATTTGTTTGAAACTTATGTTATGATAACTATGATTGGTAAACTATGGCTAAGGTAATTGAATAATATTTTTCCAAAGCCAGAACCTAATTCGTCACAGAAAAATATAGATTTATTATTATTATTCTGTGTATTAACACAGGTCTCTGCTAGAAGAGACAACACCGGTGGAGGCAAGTCAGGCTGAGGCTGAGGAGGTGATGGTTGGTTGGCACAGCTGCATGAGAGATTATTAGTCAGGCACTCATACCTCTCAGCATTCCACTTCACCAAATCCAGTAGTTCTCCAGCTTCAAACAAGCGCTCACTTAGTTGTTTTTGTGAAGTCTCATATTTCTCAAAAATATCCTTCAGCAAGTGCTCCTTGTGTTGTATATCATTATAAAGGAGCTTAGTATCAATATCATATTTTTGCCTACATTCATCTAACTCAACAATACAACTATTTAAACTTTTTGAAAGGATAACACGTTCCTTTCTAAAGGAAAGATTTAATTTTAAAAGTTTTTGTTTTTTAATTCCTCTCTGTGACCGTTTAATTATTTTCTTAAATTTAATATATTTCTTTAATTTATTATGACTCATAACAATAGGACACAATGGTATGGTATCATCACCAGTCAAATCTATTGTTATAGCTGGCTCACACACTGATTTTGACTTACTGCCTACCAAATCATCAAATAGGTTATTTGTGTCAGCGACCTGTTCACTGACCTTAACAGACTCTGAGAGAGATAGGGCCTTATGGGCTTCACATAATTTCTGTTTTAGTTCTGAAATATGGTTCAATGCCAGTTCGTGGGTGTCACTGCACTCTTGAAATGTTGACACTTGGTGTTGTAGTTGACTGTACTGTATCCGTATAAATTGCACATATTGGTGTTTTGTCATCCATATTATCTAAAACAGTATTAACGAAGTCATAGATTGCCATATTAATGGTCGTATCCTTCCTAAACCCTTTTTGTTCATTACATAATATATTGTTTTTATTGAAATATTTTTGAATGGCATTATATACATATTTTTCAAATAATAAAATATGGGGATTAACGCTACAGGTCTATAATTTTTCAAATTGTCTTTGTTATCCTTTTTATGTAACGGTTTTATTATAGACATTTTCATGCCATCCGGATATACTCCACTAGATATGCACATGTTTAGTAAATGTGTTAGGATGGGTGATATTGTTTCGGCTACGAACTTAACAACTATTGTGGCAATGCCGTCATGGCCAACGCTTTTTGTGTTTTTTAGTTGATTGATGGCTGAGACTATGTCATCTGGTATTGATGACATGCAATCGCGCGAAGCAACGTTCCGCTCATTTCTTTTGTTGACTGCCGCGGGCCGCCCCCACCGCCCGGACGGTAGCCAGTCTACCGAAATCTCTTGAGCGGGTGACTCGTATGCGTCCGATGTACTTACGTCGCAGGCACGTATCGCGCGTATTTTGTGAAAATGAGTTCCAACTTTTTAAATGTGGAGTAGTGTTGGATATGGTGCGCTTTGCGTGCTATTTTGTACCTACATAAGTAAGTAGGTACCTACTTACCAAAACTAATAATTAACTTCAGCTAGAATTTCTGACGGTCCTAAACCGGATAAGTATGAAGGAAAATTGGAGTCAATGTTGTCTTGGTGCACACGGAGCGAGCTAACCCAGTTTTGTGGAAGTTTTGTCTTGTTCCTGTAATATCCCAATAAATAAATAAAAATCTAAAAATCTCACTTTATATACAATAGGTACCCGTACCTAGTACCTACAGGAAATAATTAAAATCATGTCTGATAGTACCTACCGTTAGTTCGCACCTAGAACGAAACGATAAAATTAGAGGTCAACCACGTCACCGCGCCGTCTGTTTTAAAGTTTTTACCTAACGAAGTTAACTTTTGTATTTTCTAGTAAGTCGTACAGTAAGCGCTTGAAACTCCAAAAGCATGCTAAGGATTATATTGCTATTTATTTATTCATGCCTGATGCGCTACAGAAGTGAAACAGCCCCATCAATACCCGGAACGCATTATTATATTGCACGCGGAGGGCGCTGTACGATTTTTGAGTGTAATCTACCCACAGGCTGCACGTGTAAAATGAGGTGCAATATGCACGAAATAAGGTTTTTTTCACAACTCTAGAACAACGTGCAAACCTGCGAGCGATCATATTAGCTCTCACCGACAGAGCCCTCCTTTCTCTTTCTATATCCTCATCATCTTTGAGGTCAGCAGTCAAAAGATGTCCTAAGTATTTCACTTTAAATACCCTCACAAGCGATATTCCGTTCAACTTGACCGGAGGTATCGGATCAGAACATTGACTGCTGACACCAAAGACCATGACTTCACTTTTAGTGACGTTGTAAACCAATCCATGAAGTAAAGCATATTCTTCACAGATGGCCACCAACCTCCTAAGACCACAAACCGAGGCGCTCAGCAGTGCCATATCATCGGCGTAACTAATGTTGTTTACACATATTCCGTCAATGTAACAGCCGGCCCGCTCACTGCTGAGCACCTCGATCAGCCCATTGACATACAGATTGAAGAGCGTGGGTGAAGTCAACCCCCCTTGCCTCACCCCGCACTCCAACCTATACGGCTTTGAAAAAGCCCCTGCCCAGCGTACCTGATTGATCTGGCCTCCATACCAGCATTTAAAAGTGTTTATCAATTCTGGAGGAACTCCAGCTTCCTCTAACTTCCTCCAGAGGATACTGTATGCAACCAGATCAAAAGCTTTGGAGAGGTCGAGGAAGCAAACATACGTAGGTGTTTTTCTATCGGAGTAGTACCTAACAGTCCACTTTAGATACAAGATGGCACTTTCAGTTGATAGCCCGGATCGGAATCCGAACTGATTGTCGTGCAGCTGAACA
Organism: Agrochola lychnidis; assembly: GCA_963680765.1. Taxonomy (NCBI): domain Eukaryota; kingdom Metazoa; phylum Arthropoda; class Insecta; order Lepidoptera; family Noctuidae; genus Agrochola; species Agrochola lychnidis. Next base: position 185,244 of record OY796873.1, read on the forward strand.
AAGTTATTAAGTTGTCTGTTAAGCAGGATGTCAAGTACTTTCGCGATCACCGTAGCCAGAGAAATGGGCCTGTAATTCTTTAAATCGGCGATATCACCCGTTTTATTTTTAATAATAGGCACTACAATAGTTTTTGTCATATGGCAAGGTAAATACGCATGACTCACACAAAAGTTATAAAACATTGCTAACACTCTTGGTAAATGAGGGCCCGCGAACTTGAGGTGCTCAATGCTTAGCTATGAACTCGAGCACGATACAGCGAGTGCGTGTATGAGTGATGTCTCAACATTCCACAGATAACGCACACTAATGAATTGTCGTCGCACAACGTGAAATAACATTATGTTTCTGTTGCATTTAGAATACGCGTCATAGTGGCGACCTCATGCTAAAATTCGCATAATAATTATCATGTGCTGGTAGCTGTTTGGGCTAAGCAATGGATTCACGATCAGTGAGGTCTGAGTTCGAATCTAAGTAATTTACAACGTGTGGTTAGGTTCCAATGCATTCATGCTTATTATTTGTTTTTTTTTATGAAGTTAAATATTAGTTATTGTATTATTATTTAACTATTTATGTAATTTTTAATTTATCTTTTTGGTGTTTCGGAAAGATTGTTACAAATTAATATGCATTCGGCCATCACCCTTATTCGTTACTGCTGTTTCGGCCCTAAATTAACTTATTTTCTTCGCGATTCCCATTTATAGAAGCACACTCACCTTTTAGAAAAAATGGACCAAATTATCCGACACACATTAACTTCAATTTTAAATGTGGCCATGGACGACCGAGCTTGGGCACAAGCTACTCTTCCCATTCGTATGGGAGGCCTCGGCGTCCGCAAAATTTCGAGTATTAGTCTACCGGCTTTCATATCCTCGGTCCATGGCACTGAGAAATTAATCAGGAAAATTCTAGCCTCCACACTGATTAATTTTGATGTGCCGTGCTTCACTGAGGCTATGAATGCCTGGAGAATCGCTTGCCCGAACTCTGATCTACCCGATTATCCATCTTCTCAAAGGCGGTGGGATGAGCCGCTCTGCAGAGTAGTACAGAACAATTTACTTAACACGTCTACTACTACTGCGGAGCGTGCGCGCCTGCTGGCTGTGAGTAAGTGGGAATCGGGTCTGTGGCTTCATGCACTACCGTCGTCGAATATAGGCACTTTGCTCGACGACACCACTTTCCGCCTCGCTGCTTCCCTACGACTAGGAGCTCCACGTTGTTCTCCTCATCGCTGTCACTGTGGCGAAGTTGTCAACAGTCTCGGCCGTCACAGCCTGTCTTGCAGCCGAACTGCGGGCCGCTTAGCGCGGCACGCAAACATCAACGACATCATCCGACGAGCTCTTGTCACCGCCGGCGTTCCAGCTGTATTAGAACCCAATGGCCTGGCACGCGACGATGGCAAGAGACCGGACGGCATGTCCTTATTTCCATGGAAGGTGGGTAGGCCTTTAGTGTGGGACGCAACCTGTGTCGACACTCTTGCGCCATCCCATCTTCCTAGCTCTGCGTGCTGTGCTGGTGCTGCTGCTGCGGCTGCAGAAAACCTCAAGCGGCGTAAGTATAATAACCTCATTGGTAACTATACTTTCGAGCCGTTTGGGGTTGAAACCCTCGGGCCGTGGGGTCCGAGTGCCCATGGCCTCTTCCGTGACATCTCAAAACGGCTATTTGACACTTCCCGTGACCCAAGGGCTGGTTTTTACCTTGGCCAGAGGCTAAGCATTGCCATACAACGTGGCAATGCGGCCAGTCTCTTGGGTACATTACCAGTCGACAGCGATGCGGATGGATTTTTCGATGCCATATTTTAGTTTGTAAATAGTTCTAGTGAAGTTAGTATATAATATCTATTTTTATTTTCTTTTTGGTGTTGGAAGGTGGAACCAGGAACGGATATTCTAAAACACAAATATAATTGTTGTTACCCACTTATTATAGGTATAGGCATTCAGTGGAGTTTATTGAAAACTAATATAACAGGTAATATGATTTCGACTTTATGCAGGTTTTTTATGTTACGTCACAATTAATGTAATATGGAGGTAATAGCTTAAGTGTTCATTTTCTTGACGAAAAAAAGATTGAAACTAAACCTCAATTTAAGATCATTAAATAATTACGGATATGTTAATATTATTAAATATTTAGTTACCCCGTCTAATTATTAAAACCAAAACATCTAGGTATTAATATTTTGTATAACCCCCATTATTTTCAATGCAGTCAAGTAGACGTTTGCGCATGGACCCTACAATATTACCACTTATTTCGGTTCCTCTTAAATTTTCCCACACCTCCATTTATTAATTAATTTATTTATAAAAACATACACTATCATCACAGGCTTACGTAATACAATAGTGTAGCTATAGTTACATTTAAGATTAGAGTTACAATTTTATTATATAATTATCAACAATAAAGAGTAATTTTACAAAATGTGGCCCATGTGAATTCACTCGGAGTACAATTGAAGCAGTCAATTTGTTGTGACACCATATTGAGTGTATGCAAGGCGCGCGTCAGCGGCGCGTGCTGCAGCAGGTTGGTGCGAGCGGGCGGCACCCACAGCAGCGGCGGTCGCCTCCGTCGCCCCACGTGCCCATCCGGTACACATAACCCAACCGTGCGTAGAACGCCTGGGTTGTGTATTTTACCACGTATAATCTTAAATAAGTAAGTGGCGAGAGCTACTTCCCTTCTTACTTCCAGTTTATTATAGCCTACCATGCCCAGCACAAATAGAGTAGGATATAACAGTGGATACCCTGGATACACACCATACTGCTTTAAGTACAGGAATCTCATAAATTTGTTCTGGATCCGTTCTAGCATTAGTTTGTACTTGGCTTCATGTGGCGACCAGACGACAGCATTGCATTTCAAATGACCTTTTACAAGTGCTTCGTACAACGATCTCAGAGCTCTGATGTTTGTGAACTTGTTTCCTAGCCGTAACACCAACCCTAAATTGCGGTATGCTTTTTTACAAACATCAGTGGTATGCTTACGGAAAGGGAAATGCCTATTTTTGGCCATAGTTTGCCCAGCAATGTGGTAAATACAAAAAAAATACTCATTTAGTTACTTAAATATTGCTGTTACTTATTTGTAACGAAACCTCCGGAATAAAAAGCCGATTTAATCAAGACACTCAATCGTTTATTTCCTTATCTAACACTTCCGATTGTTGGTCAATCCTGTCAAAGTAGGGATGGCAACTTTTACTGAAAAAAAATCGATACACTTAAAACCGGTCACCAAAAATAGATTTTTGGAAATTCAATTTTTATTATGTAGTTGTTACAATCAACTCAGTCCTCTGCTGGGCATAGGCCTCTCCCAGGCTGCGCCACAACACCCTTTCCTCCGCCTTCCGCATCCAGTCCGTCTCAGCTAACTTTTTATGGCCGTTGTTCCATCTAGCTGAGGGGCGTCCCACACTACGCTTACCGATACGCAGTCTCCACTCTAGGACTCGTCTGCTTCACTGGCCATTAGTCCTTCGACGAATATGACCGGCCCACTGTCACTTCAGCTTGCTTACTCTGCAGGCTATGTCGATAACTCCGGTTATTTCCGGATAACTTCATTTCTGATCTTAACCTTCAAAGAAACTTCGAGCATAGCCCGCTCCATAGCGTGCTGAACAACCTTGAATTTGTGGACTAGCCCGACTGCCAGTGTCTACGTTTCGGCACCGTATGTCATAACGGGCAGGACGCACTGGTTGAAGACCCTAGTCTTGAAATACTACTGCGCGATTGGCGACGACAAGACTTGACGAATTTTTCCAAACGCTGCCCAATCTAGCTGGATCTTTTCTGTCGGCTTCTTTCTCAAAGTTGTGCCTATCGAGCTGGATGAGTTGCCCTTAGTAGACGTTAGCGACCCTTTGATGTGGATTACATTTGGCAAGACATGCGAATTGAACATACATGACTTTCGTCTTGTCCAAATTCATGCCGAGGCCAGCCAGCCAAGAAGCTCCATTTAGGCTGTGCAGCATATGGTCTATGTAACTGTTCCAGCGTCTCGTCAGCGTCAGTTGTAACCTCTTTTGTTATTTTCTTTAGAGACAAAAAAAATGATATTTCATTTTAAATACGATCCATTGAACCGATTCCGTATTTCCAGTTTGTTTTTTAATATAGATTTTTCGAAAAATCGATGTCATATCGCATCCCTACGTCAATAATAATCGTAATTGATAACTGATTGACATTAATATTTCACATTTGGTTTGGTGCTGTATTTTTTCGACTACGTATTTCTATTTTATTTTCCGACGACTTTGATTACGATTATGGACCCTGTAACCGCTTCCGATGACGATCTTGGCTTTACATTGGATTCTGTATCCGCCTCCCACGACGACACCAGCCTGCCAATGGATTCCATACCTGTTTCTCGCCAAGGACCTGACACGAATATGGAACCTGAATTACACGAACTTACCAGCTTACCACGGAGCCATCTCTATGTCAACTGTGGCGGGCATACACGAAGACTTAAGAGATTTACTTTAAACAATGTGGAAGTTTGGTTTATATTTCAGCAATGGATTGCTCCACAACAAGTAAGTTACTTTATGAACATACAAGGTACATACTCAGCAACTTTTACTGCATAGCTACTTTACGTTAGGTTTAAATTGAATAATTCGGTTGATTAGTGTCACGGAAACCATAGGAATAAATATTTGAAGTTTGTTTTGTCTCAAACCATTGCCACATATTTTATGTGACATAAGTAATGAATTGTATGATCATCAAAAATGGTATCAAAGACCAATGTCATTCAATGTATAAATACATAAAAGACCTTTTGATGCTACAGCATGCTAATAGGTATAAATGATTTTTATGACAGTATGCAATTATGTTTCAGATAAAAGTCTGATGTGACCAATGTTGGATGTTGGCAAGGAATGCACAACACCCTTCTCTTCTGCACTACAAGAACGAAATGTTGGGCATCATCAAATATGATTGTGTAAACTGTGGTCAATCTGTATTAAGAAAGCACTTTCATTATCTATACCAACGCAAAACAGGCACAAGAAACATACAAATAAAAACTATAATTGCAGAATGGATTGCACCAAAACTATAAATATGTTTTTTATTAAACTTTAATTTATAAAAGACCCACCGAGTTCTATGTAAAATATAGTGGTTGTTTCTTTATCTATAATGTTAACCCTAATGCCTATAACTTGTTTCTTTCATGGGCGTTACTTGGCCAAAACCTCCTTATCAAATGGGCATTTCCCTTTAAATCAGTTGTAAAGCGCACGCCTAAGTCCTTAACCTCTGAGACACGTTGCAGTCGGATTCTATCCATGCAATATTGATAATAATAATAACTGGCAACCCCGTGTCAACACAACATCTCGTTTCCGTAATTTTAATAACTATATTAATTTTGACGCACTGCTACAAGAATTTTCCCTTGAATACTAAACTTGAAACCAGAAAATCATAAAAAATACCAATAAAGAGATTTTATACCACCAAAATGCAATAGAATTCCATCAAAAACTACCGAAGCTGAGGTGACATGACAGATGTCACCTCCAGACAACAATAATGAACAGAAAATAAGAACACAAAGATGAAATGATGAAATGTTGACAAGATCGGCCGCACGCCTAGCACGCCCACCACCTCCGGACTCGTCGCTCAGCTCCGCCTCGCCGCCACCGGTACCCAGCCCCACTAGGAGTGCTGTGACAACACCGGCCGCGGTAGTTGCGTCGAGCTCGAGCGACGAGTATTTCTCTCCGCCCACGACGCCACCACCTGCTCGTAGACGGGGAGGACGCCGGCCGCCGGACGGGTTAGGACCTCGAGGCCCATCGGCCTCTGATAGGGTCCCAGCTCCCGACGGAAGTGTGCAGCGCATGAGATGGACACGCTCCATCAATGAAAACGTCATGCGCTCATACTATGGGGCTACAGATGGGGAAAATAATCTGACCGCGTACCGTGTTCGGATGCTCTCTCTTTTTCAGGTGCTTGAGCCAGTTGTCAACGTTTCGGCACAACGACTATCGGATCAGGTGCGGGTTATCCAGCGCAATCATATGCTGGACGACACTGCACTTGATCGCCTACGAGTTGAAATGCAGAGTAGCCATGTCGTTGCTCTCCCGTCGCAGACTGTTGTAGGAACACCACGGTCCAACACAAGCCAAGCTGACGAGGGGAGTGACGACAGGGCTACAATCGTAAGTACCCAATGCAATGAGGAATTTAGGAGTGCTTTGGAAGGTGCGATTCAGGAATATCGATATATGTCGCCCGAACTTAGGCCACGCTTACCTCGTTTGCCCATGCATAACAAAAATAGGGCGCTGGTGGCGGTTCTGGATTCGCAGTTATCAAACTATTTTGATGACTGCGAAGACCTCACTGATACTCACTCAATTTTGTACTGCGCGGCTGTAGCGGCATGTCGTGTAGCTCACGTCAAATTTGCTAATAGTTCTAGAGCTACACGACCAAAACCAGCCGTACCAGCTTGGCAGTGCAGAATTGAGCGCCGTATCGGTGAGGCCAGAGCGCTCATCGGCAAACTAATCTGCTTCAGGGAGGTCAATACTCGCCCTAGAGTGATGCGCTTTGTGAGGCGGGCGTTCTCAGGGACTGATATCAGCCCTGAGGACTACATGTCCCGTGTCACAGAGCGCATCGACTTCCTGAAGCAGAAAGTGTATGCATGGGCAAACCGTATTCGTAGATACAAGCGGCGAGTAGATCGATACACTCAGAATCGCACCTTCCAGAACGATGAAAGGTGGGTTTATAGGGCTTGGGAGCGACCGAACCAAGGTGTGGCTGACACGCATCTGCCAGACCATGATGCCATGTGCTCTTTCTGGCGCAGCATTTGGTCGGTGCCTGTCAGTCACACCGAAGGTGATTGGACTCGGGAAGTCGAGCGAGCCTGCGATCCAATACCAGAAATGGGGGCCATTACCATCTGCCCCCAAGATGTGGCTCGTGCAGTCCGTCCGTTGCCTAACTGGAAGTCTCCAGGGCCGGACGGGCTGCACAATTTCTGGATTAAATGGTTTGTAAGATCGCACGCTCGCTTGGCGGCTTAGTACCAGACTGCTTTAGAGTCTGGGTCGCTACCCCAGTTCCTAACGACAGGTGTTACCCACCTGCTCCATAAATCTGGTAGCACCGCGGAACCCAAGAATTATAGGCCGATCACGTGTTTACCGACGGTCTATAAAGTTCTTACATCCATTTTGAGAGCTAAAATCACCAAACATATAGACACCAACTCCATCATGTCTGCCTCTCAAAATGGATGTAGGAATGGGTCCCGCGGTACTTAGGAGCAACTCCTCATTGATATGGCCATTAGCCAACAAGTTCGCCGTTCCCGAAAGGATCTGTCAACATGCTGGATAGACTACAAGAAGGCCTATGACTCGGTGCCACATACATGGCTCATGAGGGTGCTGGAGTTGTATAAGGTAGATACAACTCTGCGCACCTTCCTGATGTCGTGTATGAGGCAATGGAGGACGGTCCTTCGCTATCCAGGATGTCGAAATATCCAGAGGAATAGTGAGCCGATAAGGATTGAGCGAGGTATATTCCAGGGAGACAGTTTGAGTCCGCTCTGGTTCTGCTTAGCCCTGAATCCCCTAAGCACACTGCTGGAGGATTCAGGTCTTGGCTATCGGTTGAGGAGAGGTGGTCAGGTTATATCTCACCTCCTCTACATGGATGACCTAAAACTTTTTGCCCCCAACAATTTGCAACTGATGGAGCTACTGAAAGTAACTGAAACTTTCAGTAGCGCTATCAGGATGGAATTTGGTGTGGACAAATGTGCGGTCATGCATGTAAAGCGAGGGAAGATTGTGAAATCCGTGGGAACCCAACTCTCGGATTCCATAAACCTTAGAGCCCTCTCCGCATCCGAAACCTATAAGTATTTGGGTATGTCGGAAGCGTTGGGCATCAATGTTACTGACATGAAGCAATCGTTGAAGGAGCGCTTCTTTGGCCGCCTGAAGAAAGTATTTAATAGTCTTCTATCAGGCGGAAACAAGGTGCGCGCCTTCAACGGCTGGGTCATGCCGGTTTTGATGTACTCTTTCGGCATACTCAAATGGAATCAGACCGAACTCGACGCCTTGGATAGGAGGGTCCGTACGCTGCTGACTGCATATCGAATGCATCACCCACGGTCTTCGATAGTGAGACTGTATATCCCGCGAAAGTGTGGAGGTCGAGGCTTTTTAATAATAATAATAATTTTATTCAATAAATCAAGTAACAAGACTCATAGTGTTAGTAACTTACAAAATACGTTAGTAAAACATTAACACAGAAACAATTCGCGACAAAACATTAAGACAGAAACAATTAAAACACAGAAACAATTAAAACACAGAAACAATTTGTGACATCACTGCTGCAAGGTGACAGGCCCAGCCGATACCTTGCAGCAGTGGTTCACAAACGCACAATCCAGCCTGCTTGCTATCATAGACAGGATGCTGTTGGTGCTGCCCCGCACCCTACTAACCAGGGATGCGCACCGCTTCCGCATCACAGTGTAGAAGCAGTCAACGCGTGCTTCAGCAAACATCCCTGAAGCGCTGCAGTATCGAGGCAACCCCATCAGCACCCTGAATGCATTATTGTACTGGACGCGAAGGGCGCCGTATGATTTCTGAGCATAATGAGCCCACCAGACTACAAGAATAAAAAGACGTGCAGTAAGCACTAAATATAGTGCGCCTGACCTCCTTAGAGGCACGCCTGAATCTGCGGGCAATCATGTTAGCTCTCACACACAGCGCCCTCCGCTCCCTGTCAATATCCTCATCATCTTTGAGGCCAGTGGTCAATAAGTGACCCAGATATTTAAATTGGTCTACCCTCACAAGGGGCAAACCGCTTAACTTAACTGCAGGTACAGCTTCTGGGTACTTACCCTTGGCCCCAAAGACCATGACCACACTCTTCTTAACATTATATGCCAAACCATGCAGTCTGACATATTGCTCGCATGTGGCCACGAGTGTCCTAAGCCCGCAGACTGACGCGCTCAGCAGCACCATGTCGTCGGCATAGCTCACGTTATTAACACACACGCCATCAATATGACACCCGACACGCATGCCGCTAAGCGCCTCAATCAGATCATTCACGTATAGGTTGAATAGCGTAGGCGAGCATAACCCCCCCTGCCTCACCCCGCACTCCAACCCATACGGCCTAGACAGGGCACCCGCCCATCTCACACTATTGACTTGGTTTCCATACCAGTATTTCAGAGTATTTGTCACCTCTGGCGGCAAATTTACCTTTTCCATCTTCCTCCATAAAATGTCGTAGGAAACCAAGTCAAAAGCCTTGCTCAGGTCAAGGAAACAGGCGTAAACTGGAGTGTGGCGATCCGTGTAGTATTTCACAGTGTGCTTCACACTCAATATAGCGCTGTCAGTGGATAATCCTGAACGGAAACCAAATTGGTTATCGTGAATACGTATGTGACTGCTAAGTTGAGCGCTAAGCACACCGTCAAACACCTTTGACAAGACTGTGGCAAGAGATATTGGCCTGTAGTTCTTCTTATCGCCCATGTCACCAGTCTTATTTTTGACAATAGGCACCACTGTTGTTTTGATCATGTCACTCGGCATATAAGCATGACCCAGACAAAAAGTAAAAAGCATAGCCAACACTCTTGGCAAATGCGGACCATCAAAGCGAAGATGCTCAATGCTGAGACCATCATGACCAGGAGACTTTCCGCGACGCATTGCGTTAATTCTGTTCAAGAGCATTTTAGATGTTATTTTAACTCTCAGGTTTTTCCGTGTCTCAACATTGAGCATCGACCTCGATGGGCCTAATGGTGACTGTACACTAAAGTGGTCTACAAAAAGGTCAGCTATTTGTCTAGCATCACTCACGCCATCGACGCAAACAGGGAGGCTAGGTTTTCTCTTTAACCTATTTGTATGCTTCCAAAACGATCGAAAATCGTTTTTTGAATGCTGTGAAGCTAGAATATCCATTTTAATCTGAATCTCATTATCTTGACACCACTTCAAACGAGACTTAAATATCTTTCTAGCCTCACGCATTTCATCAAAAATACGTCCCAATTTAGGCATACCGTTGTCTAGCCAGAATAAAAATTTACATCTAGCCTCCCTATGCGCGCCACTCACATGCATGTTCCAGCCCACGACTGTTCCTCGCTTTCTAGGACTTCCCCCATATGCTACCGTCTCAGTAGCCGACTCGCACAGTGCACTAACAATTTTACCATACATTGCATCTATTACATTAAAGTGGCGAGGGTCATTACAAGTCTGACCACTGCACTCTCTGAAGTCATCCGGGAAGTCAATGAGTCGCAATTTCTCATGACATTTTATGTTATAAGCATGAATCTGTTCTTGACTCCTATCTCCCCAGATCACCCTATTCGCTTCAATGCTTACACTTGGTTGTCGAATCTGAACAAAATTAAGGTCACACATAATTACCAAAGGAAAGTGGTCAGACCACTGCACGTCATATTTCACAAGAGAATGTACAACAGTAGGCACAGCCGCCTTCGTGACCAAACAATGATCAAGCCACCTTTGTGATCCGTGAGCATCACTAATAAAAGTGTGAGTATCCGAACTAATACCTAACAACTCAGTGTCAATGCATGTCCACTGTTGCTCAACACAAAAACTTGTGAGTTCCGTGTAAAACAGTTCCGTTGGGTGCGAATTAAAATCACCTAAGACATAACAACATTCCAAGTTACAACTGTCAATAATTGCACTCACCGATCCAAGACAGTCCGCGAACTCCGCCAAGTTAGAAACGTCATCGGTCGGCATATACACACTCACCACTAATATAGATTTATTACTTAGCGCAATCTTCACAGCACAAACGCGCGGATTATGACACTCAATAACCGACACATTACTGAACATTACTTTTCGCCACAGAATAGCCATACCACCGTAGGGCCTCCCACGTATTAGTCTTGACGCTGAATCCATGCCTGACGTACCCGTCGAACTGAAACGCTAAGACCCTCCACAATCGCGAGATATGCAGTCTTAGGGAATATTTCTTAGAAGCCGACGTGAGGATGCATCGAGATGTGGTCGCGGTGGACAAGGGTCTTACCCCGCTCTCCTTGGCTAAAGAGAACTGGCGCAAGCCTGTAGTGCTTGACACTAACGATCGCAGGGAGATATGGCAGAGCAAGGAGCTTCACGGACGCTTTTTCCGGGCCCTACATGGACCCGATGTAGATTTACTGGCGTCTGTGACCTGGCTACGTTTTGGTGACCTCTTCGGGGAGACCGAAGGTTTTATCTGTGCAATTATGGATGAAGTTATCATGACGAACAATTACCGGAGATTTATTGTGAAGGATGGCACGGTTGACATCTGTCGGGCATGCCACCGTCCGGGAGAATCAATCCGACACATTATCTCCGGGTGTTCTCGTCTAGCTAACGAAGAGTACTTGCATAGACACAACCTTGTAGCCAGGATTATCCATCAGCAACTTGCTCTGAAATACGGCCTTGTGGAATCCGAAGTGCCATACTACAGGTATGTGCCCGACACAGTTCTCGAAAATGGAAATATCACATTGTACTGGGATCGATCCATCATCACTGACAGGACTATTGTTGCCAATAAACCTGATATAGTGGTAGTGGATCGAGTAGAGCGGCGCACAATGATTATTGACATAACAGTCCCGCATGACGGGAACCTCGTGAAAGCCGAGAAAGACAAACAAATCAAGTATCTTGACTTGGCTCACGAGATTGTCGACATGTGGGATGTGGACTCAGCGATCATTGTGCCGATAGTCGTATCAGCCAATGGCTTAATTGCCAAGAGCCTCGACCAACACCTAAGGAGGCTCTTGTTGGGCAGCTGGATCAAGGGCTTGATTCAGAAAGCGGTACTCCTGGACACGGCTCGCATTGTCAGGAGGTTCCTCTCTCTGGAGCCCGGACCGCCGGTAGCTTGGACCCTGTTCCCGATACCGGTGGGCTACTATTTTTTATATTTTTAAATGTTCCTATATTTTTTATATTCTAATATTTAAAAATGTAATTTATAAGTATTTTAATGAAATAAAGGAAATAATATTAATAAGCTGGCAACACTGTGAAAACAAGACATCTCGTTTACCTAATTTTATAAACTATAATAATTCTGAAAAATTACAAGAGTTTCCCCATACATACTTCATTGAAACCAGAAAACCAGAAAAATTCAATAAAGAGATCTAATTTCACCAAAATGTAAAAGAACACTATTAAAAACTACCGAATCGGAGGTGACATGACAGATGTCACCTCCGATAAAACGACATTAAACTGAAAATAAAATGAAGATGAAATGTTGACAAGATCGGCTGCACGCCTAGCACGCCCACCACCTCCGGACTCGCCGCTCAGCTCCGTCTCGTCGCCGCCGGTACCCAGCCCCACTGTGAGCGCTGTGACGACACCGGCCGCGGCAGTTGCGTCGAGCTCGAGCGACGAGTATTTCTCTCCGCCCACGATGCCACCACCTGCTCGTCGGCGGGGAGGACGCCGGCCGCCGGTCGGCTTAGGACCTCGAGGCCCATCGGCCTCTGATAGGGTCCCAGCTCCCGGCGGAAGTGTGCAGCGCATGAGATGGACACGATCCATTAACGAAAACGTCATGCGCTCATACTATGGGGCTACAGAGGGGGGAAATAACCTGACCGCGTACCGTGTTCGGATGCTCTCTCTTTTTCAGGCGCTTGAGCCAGCTGTCAACGTTTCGGCACAACGACTGTCGGATCAGGTGCGGGTCATCCAGCGTAATCATATGTTGGATGACACTGTACTTGATCGCCTGCGAAATGAAATGCGAAGTAGCCATGGCATCGCTCCCCCGTCGCAGAGTGTTATAGCACCAGCACAGGACACTACAAGCCAAGCTGACGACAGGATTGATGACAGGCCTACAAACGTAAGTACCCAGTGCAATGAGGAATTGAGGAGTGCTTTGGAGAGTGCGATTCAGGAATATCGATTCATGTCGCCCGAACTTAGACCACGTTTACCTCGTTTGCCCATGCATAACAAAAATAGGGCGCTGGTGGCGGTTCTGGATTCGCAGTTGTCAAACTATTTTGATGACTGCGCAGACCTCACTGATACTCACTCAATTCTGTACTGCGCAGCTGTAGCGGCATGTTGTGTAGCTCACGTCAAATTTGCTAATGACTCAAGAGCTACACGACCGAAACCAGCCGTGCCAGCTTGGCAGTGCAGAATTGAGCATATTGGTGGGGCCAGAGCCCTCATCGGCAAACTAATCTGCTTCAGGGAGGGCAATACTCGCCCTAGAGTGATGCGCTTTGTGAGGCGGGCGTTCTTAGGAACTGATATCTGCCCACAGGAATATATGGCCCGTGTCACAGAGCGCATCGACTTCCTGAAGCAGAAAGTGTATGCATGGGCAAACCGTATCCGTAGGTATAAGCGGCGAGTAGATCAATACACTCAGAATCGCACCTTCCAGAGAGATGAAAGGTGGGTTTATAGGGCTTGGGAGCGACCGAACCAAGGTGTGGCTGACACGCATCTGCCAGATGATGATGCCATGTGCTCTTTCTGGCGCAGCATCTGGTCGGTGCCTGTCAGTCACACCGAAGGTGATTGGACTCGAGAAGTAGAGCGAGCCTGCGATCCAATAGCAGAAATGGGGGCCATTACCATCTGTCCGCAAGATGTGGCTCGTGCAGTCCGTCCGTTGCCTAACTGGAAGTCTCCAGGGCCGGACGGGCTGCACAATTTCTGGATTAAATGGTTTGTAAGATCGCACGCTCGCTTGGCGGCTCAGTACCAGACTGCTTTAGAGTCTGGTTCGCTACCCCAGTTCCTAACGACAGGAGTTACCCACCTGCTCCATAAATCTGGTAGCACCGCGGAACCCAAAAATTATAGGCCGATCTCGTGTTTACCGACGGTTTATAAAGTTCTAACATCCATTTTGAGAGCTAAAATTAACAAACATAATTATAGACACCAACTCCATCATGTCTGCCTCTCAAAATGGATGTAGGAATGGGTCCCGCGGTACTAAGGAGCAACTCCTCATTGATATGGCCATTAGCCAACAAGTTCGCCGTTCCCGAAAGGATCTGTCGACATGCTGGATAGACTATAAGAAGGCCTATGACTCGGTGCCACATACATGGCTCATGAGGGTGCTGGAGTTGTATAAAGTAGATACAACTCTGCGCACCTTCCTGATGTCGTGTATGGGGCAATGGAGGACGGTCCTTCGCTATCCAGGATGTCGAAATATCCAGAGGAGTAGTGAGCCGATAAGGATTGAGCGAGGTATATTCCAGGGAGATAGTTTGAGTCCGCTTTGGTTCTGCTTAGCCCTGAATCCTCTAAGCACACTGCTGGAGGATTCAGGTCTTGGCTATCGGCTGAGGAGAGGTGATCAGGTTATATCTCACCTCCTCTACATGGATGACCTAAAACTCTTTGCCCCCAACAATTTGCAACTGATGGAGCTACTAAAAGTAACTGAAACTTTCAGTAGCGCCATCAGGATGGAATTTGGTGTGGATAAATGTGCGGTCATGCATGTAAAGCGAGGGGAGATTGTGGAATCCGCGGGAACCCAACTCTCGGATTCCATAAACCTTAGAGCCCTCTGCACATCCGAAACCTATAAGTATTTGGGTATGTCGGAAGCGTTGGGCATCAATGTTACTGACATGAAGCAATCGTTGAAGGAGCGCTTCTTTGGCCGCCTGAAGAAAGTATTTAATAGTCTTCTATCAGGCGGAAACAAGGTGCGCGCCTTCAACGGCTGGGTCATGCCGGTGTTGATGTACTCTTTCGGCATACTCAAATGGACTCAATTCATTCTCATTCTTGCCTTAATTGGCCGGCTTGAGTGGCGATTCGCAAGAGCAAACGTGCTCGGAGGAAGGAAGTATTCCAGTAAGATGCTGGTAGGGATCTTGACCGTACTTCCGGGATTGTCCTGATAGCCGTGGAATACCTCTCCACTCCTCATAAGCACCTCAGGACGTGTTGCCCCCTTGTCGCTACGACACTATGTGCTAGCGACAGTTTTCGGGGGCCCATTATTGAGTGTGCAAGTCACCTCCTGCCATTTTATCCGTGTGCATATAAAACATAGATCAGGCAGGGGCCATAGTCCTTCCATAGTTCCAGGTGACCAGTCCACTTTAGCAACCCAAACCCATAGTCCGATATCTTTGTTTCCATATCTTACAATAGTCCTACACCAACCGGGGGTTGTCCTTGGCTCCACTTGCATAGTGCGAACAGGGATAATCGTCGGTTGGTACCTCATTTCATTAAAAACGTCTAAGGGGCCTCTGCGAGTTGGTTTCGGCACCTCGTACGCCTTCCAAAGGTCCGGGACCCCTGGGTCCCGAGAAATGTCAAAGACGTAAAATTAATAATAATTAACCTTACAGCGTACCGGAGTCGGATGCTCTCTCTGTTTCAGGTGCTTGAACCTGCCGTTAACGTCTCGGCCCAACGATTGTCAGATCAGGTGCGCGTCATTCAACACAACCACAGGTTGGATAACGCTACACTTGATCGGCTGCGCACGGAAATGCAGAATAGCTCTGCTAGTAACCCTCCCCCATCCCAGAATGTCGTGCATGCGCCTGCCGTGATCCCACTGCAGGCAAACCAACACGATAAAGAAGAGGATGGCAGGGCTATATCTGCAGACAACCTATGCAATGTGGAATTAAGGAGTGCACTGGAGGATGCGATCCGTGAGTACCGGTTCATATCACCTGACCTCAGACCACGGCTACCACGTTTGCCCATGAATAAAAGAAACAGCACTGGTGTGTGCCCTGGATGCGCTGTTACCAAATTTTATAGAAAGCAGCGCAGACCTTTGCGATACACACTCGATCTTGTATTGCACGGCTGTTGCGGCATGTCGCATAGTCCGTGTCAAATTTCCAAATACTGACCGAGCTGTACGACCGAAACCCGCCGCACCAGCTTGGCAGTGCAGGATTGAGTGTCGTATTAATGAGGCCAGGGTACTCATCGGGAAGCTCATCTGCTTCAGGGAGGGCAATACACGCCCAAGGGTGATGCGCTTTGTGAGGCGGGCGTTCTCGGGAACTAGTATTAGTCCCCGAGAATATGTATCCCATGTCACAGAGCGCATCGACTTCCTGAAGCAGAAAGTTTATGCATGGGCAAACCGTATCCGTCGGTACAGGCGAAGAGTGGATCGGTACACTCAGAACCGCATGTTCCAGAACAATGAAAGGTGGGTATACAGAGCATGGGAGCGGCCCACTCCCAACCAAGGTGTGACTGACGCACGTCCACCGGATAGTGAAGCCATAAAAACTTTCTGGCGAAGCATTTGGTCGGTGCCCGTCAGTCACACTGAAGGTGATTGGATGCGTGTTGTTGAGCAGGCATGTGATCCAATACCAGACATGGAGGCCATTATCATTAGTCCTCTGGATGTGGCCCGTGCAGTCCGTCCGTTGCCTAATTGGAAATCTCCACGACCGGACGGACTGCACAATTTCTGGCTTAAATGGCTACAAAGGTCACACGCCTGCTTAGCCTCGCAATTCCAGTCATCTTTAGAGACTGGGTCCCTCCCATTGTTCTTTACAACAGGAGTTACCCACCTGCTCCATAAATCGGGCAGTACTGCGGATCCTAAAAATTATAGACCAATTACATGTTTACCGACGGTCTATAAAGTTCTTACATCCATTCTTAGAGCTAAAATTTCACACCATATTAACAACAACTTAATTATGTCTGTGTCTCTGAAGAATGGATGTAAGAATGGGTCCCGCGGTACCAAGGAGCTGCTCCTTATAGACATGACCATTAGCCAACAGGTTCGTAGATCCCGGAAGGATTTGTCGACTTGTTGGATAGATTATAAGAAGGCCTATGATTCGGTGCCGCATACATGGCTCATGAGGGTGCTGGAGTTGTACAAGATAGATGCTACTCTGCGCACCTTCCTGATGTCATGTATGCGGCAATGGAGGACGGTCCTTCTCTATCCAGGATGTCGACAGACCCGGGGAATTGATGGACCGATCAGGATTGAGCGGGGAATATTTCAGGGCGATAGTTTGAGTCCGCTTTGTTTTTGCTTAGCCTTGAATCCTCTAAGCACACTGCTGGAGGATTCAGGTCTAGGCTACCGGTTGAGAAGGGGTGGTCAGGTGATATCTCACCTGCTTTACATGGATGACTTGAAACTCTTTGCCCCCAACAATTTGCGACTGATGGAGCTACTGAAGGTAACCCAAACGTTCAGTAGCGCCATCAGGATGGAATTTGGTGTGCAAAAATGTGCAGTCGTGCATGTAAAGCGAGGGAGGATTATGGAATCCGTGGGAACCCAACTCTCGGATTCCATACACCTTAGATCCCTCTCCTCAACCGAAACCTACAAGTACTTGGGTATGTCGGAAGCATTAGGCATCAATGTTGCCGACATGAAACAATCGTTGAGGGAACGCTTCTTTGGCCGCCTGAATAAAGTGTTAAATAGTCTTTTATCAGGCGGAAACAAGGTGCGTGCCTTCAACGGTTGGGTCATGCCGGTGTTGATGTATTCTTTCGGTATACTCAAATGGACTCAGACGGAACTTGACGCTCTAGATAGGAAGGTCCGTACATTGCTGACAGCAAATCGGATGCATCACCCACGGTCATCAGTGATGAGACTGTACATCCCGCGGAAGTGTGGGGGTCGAGGTTTCCTAAATGCTAAAACCCTCCACAACCGCGAGATTTACAGTCTCAGGGAATACTTCCTTCAAACTGACGTGGGTATGCACCGAGATGTGGTCGCAGTGGACAAGGGCCTCACCCCGCTCTCCTTGGCAAAAGAGAACTGGCGCAAACCTGCAGTACTTGATATTAACGATCGTAAGGAAGTATGGCAGGGCAAAGAGCTACACGGACGCTTTTTCCGGGCCCTCCACGGGCCTGATGTAGACTTTTTGGCGTCTGTATCCTGGCTACGCTTCGGTGACCACTTCGGGGAAACCGAAGGTTTTGTCTGTGCGATTATGGATGAAGTTATCCTGACGAATAATTATCGGAAATACATTGTCAAGGACGGTACGGTTGACATCTGTCGGGCATGCCACCGCCCCGGTGAATCAATCCGACATATTATTTCCGGTTGTTCTCGTCTAGCTAACGGCGAGTACTTGCACAGACACAATCTAGTGGCTAGGATTATCCACCAGCAATTTGCCTTGCAGTACAACCTTGTGTAATCTGAAGTGCCGTACTACAGGTATGTGCCCGACCCAGTACTCGAGAATGGTCACGCCACATTGTACTGGGATCGATCTATCATCACTGACAGGACTATTGTAGCTAATAAGCCTGATATTGTGGTGATAGATCGACGAGAGCGCCGTGCAATGATTGTTGATATCGCTGTCCCTCATGACGAGAATCTCGTAAAAGCTGAGAAAGATAAAAAAATCAAGTATCTTGACTTAGCACACGAGGTTGTCGACATGTGGGATGTGGACTCTGCAATCATTGTACCGATAATCGTTACGGTTAATGGCCTAATAGCGAAGAGCCTCGACCAACACCTCAGGAGGCTCTCATTGCGCGGCTGGGTCAAGGGCTTGATTCAGAAAGCAGTACTCCTAGACACAGCACGCATAGTGAGGAGGTTCCTCTCTCTAGAGCCCTGACCACCGGCAGCTTGGACCTTGTTCCTGATGCCAATGGGCCACTGTTTTTTAAATTTTTAAATGTTTTTTTTAATGATTTTTATAAAAATATTTAAAAATGTATTAAATATGTAAAAAAATGAATAAATGAGGAAATAATAATAACCAGTAAGATGCTGGTAGGGATCTTGACCGTACTTCCGGGATTGTCCTGATAGCCGTGGAATACCTCTCCACTCCTCATAAGCACCTCAGGACGTGTTGCCCCCTTGTCGCTACGACACTATGTGCTAGCGACCATTTTCGGGGGCCCATTATTGAGTGTGCAAGTCACCCCCGGCCATTTTATCCGTGTGCATATAAAACATAGATCAGGCAGGGGCCATAGTCCTTTCATAGTTCCAGGTGAGCAGTCCACTTTAGCAACCCAAACCCATAGTCCGATATCTTTGTTTTCATATCTTACAATAGCTCTACACCAACTGGGGGTTGTCCTTAGCTGCACTTGCATAGTGCGAACAGGGATAATCGTCGGCTGGTAGCTCATTTAATTAAAAACGTCTAAGGGGCCTCTGCGAGTTGGCTTCGGCTCCTCGTTCGCCTTCCAAAGGTCCGGGACCCCTGGGTCCCGAGAAATGTCAAAGACGTAAATAATAATAATAATAACCCACCGCCGTATCTCTACGTTGACGTCGTGGTTGGGCTTGCGCGCTCCAAACTCTAGGCCTGAGCTGGTAGAGTTTACTTTGCCGGAACGGGTCTGGGATGAGGAGCCAGACCAAGAGAGATACAAAAACCCGCAGGGCAGCATGTGGCGAGCTGTTGGGCAGTAGCGACCCCACGGACCCTATCTCCCGGGAGAAGTCTTGTTCCTCAACTCTGGCTTGCCTTTATTGGCCGGTTGGAGTGAACACTGACGAGGAACGGAGCTCCTGCCTCATTCTTGCCTTAATTGGCCGGCTTGAGTGGAGATTCGCAAGAGCAAACGTGCTCGGAGGAAGGAAGTATTCCAGTAAGATGCTGGTAGGGATCTTGACCGTACTTCCGGGATTGTCCTGATAGCCGTGGAATACCTCTCCACTCCTCACAAGCACCTCAGGACATGTTGCCCCCTTGTCGTTACGACACTATGTGCTAGCGACCGTTTTCGGGGGCCCATTATTGAGTGTGCAAGTCACCCCCTGCCATTTTATCCGTGTATACCACAACATTGATCAGGCAGGGGACATAGGCTTTCCATAGTTTTAAGTAACCAATCCACTATAGCCACTCAAACCCATAGCCCAATATGTTTTGTTTCCATGTTCTGCAATAGCCCTGCACCAACCGGGGGTTGTCCTTGGGTGCAATTGCATTGTGCATACGGGGATAATCGTCGGCTGGTGCCTCATTCCATTTAAAATTGTCCAAGGGGCCTCTGCGAGTTGGCTTCGGCCCCTCGTACGCCTTCCAAAGGACCGGGACCCCATGGTCCCGAGATATGTAAACACATAAAAACAAATAATAATAATAACCCCACCGCCGTATCTCTACGTTGACGTCGTGGTGGGGCTTGCGCGCTCCGAACTCTAGGTCTGTGCCGGTAGAGTTTACTTTGCCGGAACAGGTCTAGAATGAGGAGCCAAAGAAAGAGAGATGTGAACAAAATGAACATAAAGAATATTATATTTCTGTCCTATTACTTCCAATTGAGTAAAAACTTACAAAAACCTTTAAATAGTACTGCATGAGATTTGAACTCACGGCTCACCGATTTATGCATCTATCTGCACGCGCTTAACCGCTAGGTCATCTTGACTCATATTTTAACGTTGAAATTTTGAACTACAATCACTTGTTGACGACAATGATGCATGTGTCTCTTGAAAATAAAAGGTCATAAATGGAGGTACATTACTCTATAGCTGCACATTACTTTGTAACGATGCTGTGTCCCGTGGGCCGTGCGTGAGCCGCGCACCGCGCCGCAACTACTTTGATACGCGAGCGCTGCAGAGTCTGTGTTGTAGGGAGTAACGATAATCTTGACTTTTTAAACTTTGTCTTTTTGTGTTTTTCAAAACCAATGATGTTTTTTTTTATTGGATGCTGTAGAATGGTATTAGACCATAATCTGAGCAACGTTTATTCTAGCAAAACTGTGATTCAAATTTCACGGTGCGTAATGTGCAGGTTTTGATTTATTTGCGAGTATCAAAATATGTCGCATAATAGCCGTTTTTTTAAAGTTATAACTTTTTTAGGCGCATTGGGCATTTTTGAAATGAGAAAAAACAATTGAACTCGCGACACCGTTACCGACACCTAATTTTTGTAAACGCGATTGTGTTCTTTATCTAGACACGCGGCAGCGTGTCGAGCCAAGTACTAGGCAAGACACGGCTGCAGTGTGTTATATTACACGAACCATTTGGAGCCACTTTTGACCCCTTAATAACTCAAAATCTATGTAACATAGACTCATGAAATTTGGTTTATTTATAAAAACCCCTTAGATTAACTAGAACTCCAAATTTCATAAATAAAACTCAAACGGTTATTGAGATATTAACGTATAAAAATCGGCATTTTTATCAACGACCTGCCACTAGACATCAAAAACATTTAACCCATTTCCGGGTGACCTAGAAAGTTGAAAAGAGATTTCCCGAAAGCAGGCCCATGGTATGATACTGTGTCAAAGCTTATTTATCAAAAATTATGTCGTATTTTTTTCAAGTCGTTTTATCAAAATTTATTTCTTCTAGCATTAGAGAACCTAATAAATATTTATTTTGTTGATACTTAAAGAACTACATCCGCCATTCAATCCTAACCTGAATGTTGCCAGATGACAGACTATTCCAATAAAATAATTTGTAATCGATTGAAAATATCGATACTAACCCACATGGAGTAGGTGGAGTATCCACTACACGAGTATGTTTTAAATGCTATTTATTATACTCAAATACTGTAAAATTATGATTTTACAATAAATAAAATATTATATGGTCTGAATATACTCAACAACTTAAAAGCGTTTCGAGGCAGTAATGTTATTTTATAAACTACCAGTGATCAGAGTAAGTAGATTGATTTGAGGTCAATGAACTGGTACGTATATTAGTATGGATACGCCTCCGGGATTCCGGGATTTTGAAATTATTAAGATTTTTTAAGGAATTCCAAATGTTGTAATGTGTAGAATAAAGAATACATCAATATGAATAAGAAATGTTCAACCCTTTTGCTGTCTGTTTAATAGTATATAGGTGATCGGACTCCAAGAAAAGGATAGATATACTATAAAACAATATAATATATTTTAAATATTTATCTATCGCATTCTATAAATTTCTAATGTAGTAGTTTAAAAATCCTTACTTTAACAATATTTGATTCAATCCCGTAAGTACCAAAATGAAATCCCGGAAAAAAGGCTTATCCATGTTATGATTTCTATGACTATTCATGATGCGAGTACGTAAAATAAATCTACCTACTCCGATCACTGATAATCACCCAATCGATTTCGTCAATCGATTACCAAAATAATTAAACCTGGTAACAGATTTTGTTTGACAGTTTGACATTATGCATGGTGTCAGCCATGCATAATGTCAAACTGTCAAACAAAATCTGTCAGATCAATGGCATTGTTGGCTGTTTGTTTTGCGTTGATTTGAATTTATTTTTCCGTATTTACTTTATACTTATATTACGTTACGATTTAATGCTGTCAATTTAAATTGAAGCCAGAGGAACTATTGCTTATCTTTCCATGGCCCTGGGTAAGTTTATTATGTTCTCTAAATATTTATAAACACCGTCGTATTGTATAACCTCATTGATTTTAGCAGCCTATTAGTAGAAGGCCTATGTTCAGTCAGGGGTACGTCACGCGTCGTCAGCTGTAAATGTCTATAGTATGATGTAATTATATAGCATAAGTAAATACACTGAATTTTTTTACCTTTTTCAGGTATGACGATGACATGTGTTATTGCAAGACTTGACATTATTGATTATATTATCTACAACTCTATCCCAAGTATTACTTGCTCAGGAAAATCTAAGCATATTATGTTATGTATGTGGCATGTCAATTGCAAGTCACAGAAGTCATCAGGTTAGTGTTTTTAAAATGGCAGAATTACTATGAGTGATATAATAATTATACAAAAGTAAATAAACAACAATAAGAGTATTTTCTTACTTTCTAGGTTAGGTATACATTTGGATAAAGTTTGTCATGCTTACTGAGAGAGGCTGCTACCAGAGATGTTTATAGGCAAGCAAGTGATGATAAAAACAGAGCCACCCTAGAGTGTAAAAGATTTACCCATAATAGATCAAAACAATAATCTGGTTAGGGCCAGAATCAAATCGTGACATGTGAGCAGCAGGACTTAGTGTACATAATTATTGATAAGTGAGCAAAATAGGACAAATTGTTTAAGAGATCATCATTGCTTATTACTGTTTTGTGGGAAAGCGTACATCTACCATCTACCGTACCTACGCTGCTTTCATACCATTACTACGTTATGAGAATGAAGCTGAAGCCGTTTTAAATTCTATGAGAAATAAAATGTTTTTAGTATTTAGGTATTGTTGTGTTATTTGTTAAAGTAAACCTTCCTATAGAAGCACTGAAAATGCTGCTGCCAATGAGATTATTCATCTTTAATTAAGAGAGTTGGCTAAAATAATGTTTATGCCATTAAATCTTTCATATTTAGCGCGCAAGATTATTAATTTACCTTTATAAAATTCAAGTCTGTAAATGCGATAATCGCCATTTTGATGACAGTCGAGGTCGAGGCTAAAAAACAAAAATTGGGGATTGCGAACATCCAAACTCCACCATAAGGACAGCGACTATTACAACATTTAATTATTTGACGAATTCATCCATTTTTCAAGTTAAATAAGTAGTAGTAATGAAGTTTTTGATATCAAAAGTCGAAGATTCGCGCCAATCGTGCGTGTTTACATTTTAACTTTTCACAATTAACACATACACATATCTGATACGACTTTAAATGTGACAAATGTGATTAAAAATATTATAAGTAACTAGAAAATGCCCAGATCTTTACTTATTATACGAACACATGTTCAATAACACGTAATATTCATTACTACTACTCAATTTGTGTTAAAAATCGTCGATCATTGTTTTTTTTTTTATTGTAATGATGTGCGAAAACGATTATGCCAAACGTTTTTTTGTTTTTTCAATTTTGATTGTCTCGATTAATTTATAATTATGTCGAATGTCTGAAATCTATACTTGAAAATTAAAATAAAATTGTTTTAAGCATTAAATACAATAAACATTGTTTAAAATAATTATTTATACTTTTCTAGTGTTTAATCGTTTTTAGGACATTCAATATAAAACGAGTCAACACATAGATACTTACCTCATTTATTGAATTTCGCGCCGAATTGTTTCTATTTATTTGAATTTAAATTCGGAACGTTGTTCAAAATTATTTTTAATTTATTGGACAATTATTTACTGTGGATTTTATTTTTGATACTTTCTGATATAGAATGCCTAATATACATTTTTTAGGTAGGCTTAAGAAAATTTTGTTTGGGAATGATGTTAAATTAATTATATAAATTAGGTAGGTATTCCGCAAACACTTTTAAATGACGTCTATATTTTTAAATTGAAACTTTTATTACATCGTCTCAAACTTTTTCGTCTGTGTGTTGCATGTCGCGTGTCGGTCGGCCGCGGAGTAGGGATAAAGTGAAAGACGATCGTCAGAGCAGCCAAGGCCAATATGGCGGCGCCTATAGTTCGCAGCAGCTGACCGTGTAAAGTTTCACTTTTACCGTGGTTTCATAAAACCAACAATCATTTTTTTTTGTTGTATGAGTTTGATAGTATTTGTTTTTAATAGGATAATCTTACTCGAGTAATAGAAGTTGTTTATTTTTGAGGTAGTTTCAAAACGAAATTTTAAAAAAACTGCCCAAGTGTATGTCGGACTACGCACAGTGAAGGGTTCCGTAATTGGGATGAATATTTACGCATAAACATTGCATAGTATCAATTTTATCGACTGCAAAAATAAGTTTGTATTTCTCGAAAAAACTATAACAAACAAAGTTAATTCTGCGGTTGTAACCGAAAATAAACTGTATCTCAAAAATTATTGACTTCAAAAGCAAAGTCACTTATAAACATCTTAACATTTTAATTATGAGATCCAACAATACACGCTTTATATGCATAGATTTTTTTCATCTCTCGGTTATATGTAAGTATGGAGAATGCCACCCCCACTATTATGTTTATCGTAATTTCACTACACCATTGTTTAACGGTGCAAAAAATACACCTTTTTCAAAATTTTCATCGATAGAGTGTAAATAGTCTCCATGTTAAATGACTGTATGACATCCGGACGCACGGTGATCTCTCGCGTCCGGCCCTGGTTCAGGCCATGGTACGGAGCGAGAGGAAATGGCAGGCCGTCACCTCCTTCTGCGAAGCGGTAATGCTCGCGAAGGAGGAGGCGGAACGCGTGAGGTAGAGGCAAAGTTCGCGCCCTCACGCCCCTAACCGCTGCAGGAGGAGACGCCCGGGGCGGGAATCGCGAGCCGATTTCCGGCCACCGTAGGCGCGGGCTTGCGAACGGTGAGCAATGGGTAGCTCGCCGTCCGATAAGGACCAAGCCCGGGTCGACGGCGCGTTGTGTTCCACGCGCGCCTCAAAGAGATGTCAGCAGAAATGACGGGATTCGCTAGGGCCAATGCCTGCCGGGGGTTCGCAGAAAACCGATAGGGACATCGTGGCCCCCGGCAACAGGGCAACCGAAGGAACACGGGTGGGTTTTAGTCATTAAGAATCTGACACGCCCTCCCGCTCCGCCCAGAGCGGGAGAAGATACTTAAAAAAAAAAGGGGCGGCTGCAAAAATTAAATAATTAAATCATACGTGCGAAGGAACTTTGTTCCTGACGGGGTCAAAGTCAAAGTCAAATCATTAATTTCAAATAGGCCCATGTATGGCACTTTTGAACGTCAAAAATTACAAAATAATAAAATTGATTCTATTCGCCCCTTCCAAAAGGTAGTTTTCGTATGGAGAAGAATGGGCAAGAAACTCCACCGTTACTCTTTTAAAATGTTTTACAATTGTTTGTATATGTACGTACATTAGTTAAATAATAATTATATGTGAAGACGATGCACCTAGAATAAAATTACTATACCACAATAGGTAAAAAGAATTAAAAATTAAACAACGACAGATAATTTAATATGTGATAGATACATGGAGCTCACATATTTACAAACATTGTAAAAGTAGACGATTTTCCTAAAATTTTACAATTAATAAGTCAGTGTGTGAGGAAGTAATCACAGAATGTAAAATCAATGTCATAAAACACAAAGTAATAAATTTTACAATTAAATTAGCAAACAGTTTGATTTTGTCTTGATTCTAAATTGTCCTATGGAGCAGGACCAGCATGTTTCCAAGCACTCTTATCTTGGATATAATCCTCTAATTTGGAATAGGCTTGTTTACAAAGTGTATTTTTAATATGAGTTTTAAATTTTCTTTCATTTAATTGCAAAATGTCACAAGGTACCTATTTTGTTGCAACATTTAACACAGTACCCCATAAAAGATGTATGTACTTAAGATAATCTAAAAAATGGTTGATCTAGTTTATCTTTATTTCTAGTATTAAAATTATGTCTATCACTTATTTTATTAAAGAGATGTGGATTTTTCCTTACATACATAATATTTTCATAAATGAATTGGCAAGGTACCGTCATAATATTAATCCTTTTAAAAAGTTTCCTGAGAGATTCGCGGCGACGTAGATTATAAATGGCTCTGATAGCTCTCTTTTGCAAAATAAAGATGGATTCAATGTCAGCAACCCGACCCCACAGTAAAATACCATACGACATAAGGCTCCCCGACTGTACACGTTTTTTTTTAATAATAATACTTGTGTAGACTCTGTATTCTTACAGATAATCTAGTAATAGTTTAAATACGAAAACTAATTGTTATTCAGGTTCATGGCTTTTGAAAATAAGGTTTAGAAATAATAGGCACTTGTTCATGTACTTACATATTCTATTTCTCCAACACAATATCAAATATACCTCACAGTTAACACTAGGTATCCTTTTAAAATCACAGCTCGAGTCTTAGTACTCGTATCTCGACGTCTAATGCCCGACTGAGCTCGCAGCACTGGCACGACAACCATAGTCGCGTTCTCCCACCATTATGATTCCCGCCATTGACTGGCAATGCGCTGTGATTGGTTAGTCGTGCCATCTACGAACACAGTCGGTACTACATTAGTCAAAACAATACTTTTAATATTAAAACAGATTAATTTAACATATTCAATTAGCGAATAAAATACGATATAATTTACTATTGATAACAGTCGGCCATCCAAGGTACATTATACGTCCTCGTGTAAAGAAAGTAAAACAAAGTGCCCTAATTTAGCCTTAATATTATCAACATTAATAATTATTAAACAAATTAATACATTACAATAATATGTTCTAACAGTAGCACATCATCATTGTGGAGTAATTATTATGATAGGTTTAACCTTTTAAGTACTGCAAAAAAAGCGTGCGACCATCCGTCAAGGACAAACACGTGCGGCTTATCGCGATGTAATCTGACACGGGTTGACCTCTCACACAAAAACTGCTGTAGCTTCGTTTCTATTGCGTCATTTTACAATCTGTAAACAGATTCGAGTGTTTGAACAACGGGGGCCACTTATGATAATATCCATAACACTCATACGTTTAGTTATTATTGTAAACATCCTATTGAAAATAGAGAACTGGCCGTAAGCCGACTTGTTAATGTATTATGTTAGTTTCTGGCAAAAGTAATGAATTGATTTACGCAAAATTTTGGTAATAATATCATGAATACACAAGTAATCCAATTAGATTTTTTTCTTATTAGTCTTACATACAATATTTCCATAATATTCTAACTCAAACTTCATAGTGCGCGGTGCTGTCATTTTGAATCGCGTAGTCCAATTCGTGATATTGGAAAAGATCATACGAGTTATAATGAGCATTATATCATGTATTAAATCTTTCTAGAATATTACCTATACCTTCTTCGACTAATTGTTATCCATGAATCGTAAAAATATGATACGATAATTGGTAAAATACCAAGATGACCTTGACGGGTCATTTTATCCGGAAATTTATCTAGTCTAGTTAGAATCTTATTTGAAAGTAAACAAGAATGAAGTGTTTTATCAATTTTTGTACACACATTCCTTATTTATAACCCTTTTGATTAATTCATTAATGGTTACAAAACAAATCTAGTATTATTTCATAAAAATTCGGCATGATAATTTGACCCGTTTTACCTACACATCAAAATGCTTCGAAAAATCTTTGAAAAATGGATAAAAATAAATGAATACGCTTTGAATGCATGAAATAATTAATTATAATTAGTTTTTGCATAGATAATTACCATTTATAGACACAAATTCATCGGAAAACAGTCAACAATAATATATTTATATGGCAAATGTGTAAGGCGAAATAACCTGAAAATTGATTGGCTCGGAAATCATTTTTACTATATTGTTTTACGCAAACGATTAGCCAAAAACTTGCACAAGCCACTATTGTTTCATTATTCATGTACTTACCTAAGTTTCAAACGAAAAATCCATCACAATAACTCACAATAAATAAAACAACAACACTAAGTCACGACAATAAACCACAGAATATCAATGTAAAAAAGGGCGCCTTCGTATTTTTTTTTTATAGTGTTGGGCACGAAGTTTTTAGTAACTTTTATCGTCAATGGCTTACAAATATTCTTGGCAGTGTAGGAAAAATATTAGCAATCGACTAAGTTCCGTACTTTACGCAAAAATAATATTTTAATGGTGTAGCCTATTGGCAACGCGCGCTGTCGCCCGGAGGCGTCGCCGGTCCTAAACGGTTGCGCGCGAAACCGACCCCTCCGGGCGACAGCAGTCCTTAAAAGGTTAAAGAACATGAGTGTATTATTATTAACAATTGTAATTTTATAAACGATTATTATTTTAATCACAATTCATTATTTTGGGCATTATTTCGTGGCCCCTTATAATTAATAACGAGCGTTATTTCATGGCTCGATGTACATAAACGGGCATTATTTCATGGCCCCTTATAATTAATAACGAGCGTTATTTCATGGCTCGATGTACATAAACGGGCATTATTTCATGGCCCCTTATAATTAATAACGAGCATTATTTCATGGCTCGATGTACATACACGGGCATTATTTCATGGCCCCTTATAATTAATAACGAGCATTATTTCATGACTCGATGTACATACACGGGCATTATTTCATGGCCCCTTATAATTAATAACGAGCATTATTTCATGGCTCGATGTACATACATGGGCATTATTTCATGGCCCCGAGCATTATTTCATGGCTCGATGTACATATGCGGGCATTATTTCATGGCCCCTTATAATTAATAACGAGCATTATTTCATGGCTCGATGTACATATACGGGCATTATTTCATGGCCCCGAGCATTATTTCATGGCTCGATGTACATATGCGGGCATTATTTCATGGCCCATTTTGAGATTTGGCATTATTTCATGGCCAGAGACCTCAATAGACATTGGTCTAAGGGTCTGAAAAATCATGTATAGTAACGGGCATTATTTCATGGCCCAGATACTAACAAGGTAAACCTGTAAGTAAAACAGAGAACCTGTAAGTAAAACTGAACAATTTTTTTTTTTTTTTTGGTTTGCCTCTAATGAAAGTTGTAGCTTCGCTACTGTAAAAATTCGAACGGAAAATTATTGACACAATAACTAAAACCTACACTTCAAAATGCTGACAACATTATTGAGCTTGACTCCAAACTACAGTGGGGTCCTCACTTAAATGCTTCGCTGATGGTGGCGAGTGTGTTGGATCATTCGGTTCCCTACAAAATGGTTAAGCTGGATGATGCTAATCCACGCGTGCCGTCAGTTGAGACTGGTCATCTCTTATCTGCCAGGGCTTATTTTTAATCTTATATTTTCAATTGATCACATTGTTCTCACTTATAGAAGCAACAAGAACAATGTATCCAGGATTTTGTTATATCTATATTGAAAAGAGAGTCCTTGGAGTTTCTTGCCGTTTGAGAGCATTCACTCCCAAAATCTATAAATGTTATGCTAACGCTATAAACGTCTAAAAACCATTTTTCCGACACAAGGGCGGTTATTTTTGAAGAATCAACCGCGCCTACATTACTCCTATTCTCTGCTCACATGACTTTTTTCTCTTCAGTCGTCGGCAGTTTGGCATAGCACTGTTCCACCTCATGACCTATTCTATTGCATCGACTAGACTTCTTAACGGGTTGACTGCACCGAGATATGACATGACCACCCTTTTTGCAATTTGAACAACGTGAAAGCCTAGCTAATTTATGCTCGTTGTTGAATCCAGTATTTCGAGCATTACGTAAATATAAAAGGAGTTTTTTTTTAGAGTCATGAAACTGAGTTGCATCAGCACCTAATCTAACCGACCGGCCGTCGATGACAAAATGCATTCGACTGCTCTTTCCCCACTTACACCACATCTATTAATAAGGGACAATTTGTCATATTTATACTCTTCTAAGAAGTCAGTGAACTTAGCCCGTTTGACCAACATGTCGCTCAGATTTGGCCATAATTTTCTTCTGATGGGAAGTAGTCAAAAGTTTCTCCTGACATTCAGCCCAAGTAAACAGGATGGACGGAAGGTCCTCGTACCATATTTGGGCCCTTTAGTTTTGGCAATTCAAAATGAATTACCTGCTTTTCCGACCACGTATAAATGGTTGCGCACTCATTGACTTTATGAAGTCACATAGTCATTGTCTGTTCCCGTTTACTTGGGTCAAACTCGGGAATCGTATTGTTAAGGGAACCTAATTTATCTGCACTATTATTAGATAATAGATTGTAAAACATTGAGAAGTTCCGATAGAGTAGATAATCCTTATGGAGGAGGCGACTCACCTGGGTTCTTGTCTTTAACTGCGGCTAGCAAGTCTCTCACCGCGCTGGCTTGCGTCTGCCTTACCGAGCTACACGAACGGCAGCTCTTGCCGAAGGGCTCGATCCACGGCGGTCCGCCTGCCTCGATCCACGGCGATCCGCCCGGCTCGATCCACGGCGATCCGCCCGGCTCGATCCACGGCGGTCCACCCGGCTCGATCCACAGCGGTCCGCCCGGCTCGATCCACGGCGGTCCGCCGGCTCGATCCACGGCGGTCCGCCTGCCTCGATCCACGGCGATCCGCCCGGCTCGATCCACGGCGATCCGCCCGGCTCGATCCACGGCGGTCCGCCTGCCTCGATCCACGGCGATCCGCTCGGCTCGATCCACGGCGGTCCGCCGGCTCGATCCATGGCGGTCGCAGGGCTCGATCCACGGCGATCCGCCCGGCTCGATCCACGGCGGTCCGCCCGGCTCGATCCATGGCGGTCCGTCCGGCTCGATCCATGGCGGTCCACCCGGCTCGATCCAAGGCGGTCTCGCCCGGCTCGATCCACGGCGGTTAACATAAAATAAGCACATTGTGTAAAATTCAGTGTTATAAAGCTACTAAGTATTACTAAGCTTTAGATAACCAACATTGGCACGATAAAAGCGTAAGTAACATAATAATCGTTCTGAGTAAGTATATTGCAAATACCAGGTCCAACCTAATATCGCCAATACTTACTAAAACATCCAACGAGACAATATAAATGTTATTCTTATTACGTCTGGAGCGTTTAGTATCCCGCAAGCCCGCAAAATGTCAAGCTAATTTCTAATAGCATAGCTAGGCAGCGTTTCATTAGAATAAAAAAAACGTTTAAATTGTTTTTACTTTAAATAAAAAGTTCAATGTAATTTATCAGCCAATAACCAAAACAATTGTTAACGTAGCCAATTATAATGACAAATTAAGAGGAAAAATAAAATACACCCGCAGGTAAATATTAAGGGTACAAAAAATTTTCAACAAGCCAAAACAGGAATCTTTATCCCACTTCTGAGATGTAGACTCTGTATTCTTACAGATAATCTAGTAATAGTTTAAATACGAAAACTAATTGTTATTCAGGTTCATGGCTTTTGAAAATAAGGTTTAGAAATAATAGGCACTTGTTCATGTACTTACATATTCTATTTCTCCAACACAATATCAAATATACCTCACAGTTAACACTAGGTATCCTTTTAAAATCACAGCTCGAGTCTTAGTACTCGTATCTCGACGTCTAATGCCCGACTGAGCTCGCAGCACTGGCACGACAACCATAGTCGCGTTCTCCCACCATTATGATTCCCGCCATTGACTGGCAATGCGCTGTGATTGGTTAGTCGTGCCATCTACGAACACAGTCGGTACTACATTAGTCAAAACAATACTTTTAATATTAAAACAGATTAATTTAACATATTCAATTAGCGAATAAAATACGATATAATTTACTATTGATAACACTTGCCGCACCGGCTCAGCGATCTGACATCATTGCGGAAAATTGTAACAATTGTTACGAAAGAAATACCTACATTCTTACACAATATTGCTACGCATATTTACAAAAAGAATTTATTTGACCACGTTTGATTGACGAATAATAATAATTTCTTTACAAAAAGTAATGATATCCCATCAAAAACATAAATGTGAAAATGGGAGCCAAATTCCATAAATATGGTTGTCGACTTCGCCGACAAAAGAATTGAAATCTAAATGGGTGCCAAGTTCTGTAGATAATCCTGAAATTTATTTATAAGAACATGCAACTTTCTAAAATAAAATTAAAACACAAATTCTTGTTTTTTCTGCTATAACAATGTTTGCTATTTAAAAATATAACTTCTTAAATTTGAACAGTCGAATTATTTACACAAAGCACTTAGGATAAATTGAAGCTCAAGATTTGACTTGGCTAGTTTTTACCAGCAAGCTGAAATTTTAGAAAAAAAAGATATTTTGACCTTACAGTTACAATAAGAAACAGTAACTTGCGCATAACATAAAGAACAAATATATAAATACGCCTAGGTAGACAGTCAAACCTGTAAACAGTTACAATAAGAAACAGTAACTTGCGCATAAGATAAAGAACAAAGATATGAATATTTTACTTTATTTATTTGGCTCACCAACAATTAAGTACACCGATACAAAGATATGAGATACATGCAATAAACTTATAGACTAGTGTACAAATTTCTTACAGGTAAGCACATCATGAATTACTTATTTGATGTTGAGTGCCTACTTAAAATTAAATAATAATAATTAAATATGCCTAGGTAGACAGTCAAAGCTGTAAACTCGATAAAAAAATAGCGTCCAACTGTTAGCCGCTTAATGCACGCACACTAAAAAAGTAAAATTACAGCACAATGACGTGGCGCGAGTGTAAGACGTAGCTGTAATGCACACCAGCATAAAAAAGTTACCCTGTTTGTTTTAGTTCTTTTGCACCGCGACACTGTAGACAAATATAAAGATGATAAATTGATTAGCCAAATATAAGATAACTTGTATGTAAAAACTAGCCAAGTCAAATCTTGAGCTTCAATTTATCCTAAGTGCTTTGTGTAAATAATTCGACTGTTCAAATTTAAGAAGTTATATTTTTAAATAGCAAACATTGTTATAGCAGAAAAAACAAGAATTTGTGTTTTAATTTTATTTTAGAAAGTTGCATGTTCTTATAAATAAATTTCAGGATTATCTACAGAACTTGGCACCCATTTAGATTTCAATTCTTTTGTCGGCGAAGTCGACAACCATATTTATGGAATTTGGCTCCCATTTTCACATTTATGTTTTTGATGGGATTTATATTACGTACGTTACGGATTAATGTTCTATGCAAGTATTTTTCTTCCACCAAGGCGATCTTGTTCAAGTTTTCACTT
This sequence comes from Agrochola lychnidis, assembly GCA_963680765.1. Classification (NCBI taxonomy): domain Eukaryota; kingdom Metazoa; phylum Arthropoda; class Insecta; order Lepidoptera; family Noctuidae; genus Agrochola; species Agrochola lychnidis. The sequence goes on from OY796873.1 coordinate 219,026, forward strand.
CTGTCGGCACTCCCGGAGTGCCACTGTTTTTATTGCCTTGACATAGAAGCTTGATTACCTTAGAGCTCCAAGGGACCTACGTATTTGATATTAATTTCAACTTGATACCTCCACAATTTTCTGTGAAAAAGAGTCTTGACAGACAGACGGACAACGAAGTAATCCTTTATGGGTTCTGTTTTTTTCTTTTGATTTACGGAACCCTAAAAATCAGAAAAATATAATACCTGGAGCAGTTTTCACTTGAAATAACTATAAGAACCTAAAAATTCATTCAGTAGATTTATCGTCTCACTAATTTAAGGTGGATCAGCAGTTGAAAAAAGAAATTCAAATTTTCTTACGTTTTTTGCATTTTGCAAGTCAGTGTCAGGTTGTATATTGATCAAAATATGATTCGCGACCATAAGAAATATGTATTTACACAATTAGAATTATTAGTAAATCTCTCTAAGTTAGATTTGTTCTATAAGAACTTTAGCATAAGAGATTTAATCAAATGGAACAAATAATATAACTTCGAGAAAGAGTGCAGCTAACAGTGAATGGTGACGAGATGTATAAATGAGTTTATCAAAGCTGGTTACCGACTTACCGAGACGCACCGCCACGCCACGGGTAGTGGGCGGACAGGCACTCGCCGCGATCCTGTCGGCGCTAACGAGCGAGCACAAAACCTCTCACGTGCTACTATTACTTCTCTACTCTCGCGTTCAGTTGCATGGCGACGCTAAACGGATTCCTTGCACTCGCCGACAGTAGCTGAGTTTTGTATGTATGTACGGGGATGTATATTTAATGATTAAACGAACTTACCTGTAAGTGAAGTTCTATCATAATTATGTGAGGTGTTTCGTTCGAAGAGATTAGATATGTATACACTTGTAGTCACACATACAATGTCGCCACTAATGCACTAAGTTCAAAGAGAAAAAAAATAGATGTGGGTACACTGACACTTCTCATAGATTTACTGCGTTCAATACCTCATTTAGTTCAGAGATAAGACATTTCACAATTTAGGGGGTTAAAATAGGGAGGGCGGGATACTAATCTCTTCGAACGAAACACCTCACATAATTATGATAGAACTTCACTTGCAGGTAAGTTCGTTTAATCATTAATTATGCTTCTGTGTTTCGTTCTCGAGATTAGATATGTATACACTTGTAGCTATTGAGAGTTCTTTGTGAAATGTACATAATGTATAAGAGTTAGTTAAATCAATAAAATATTGAAAGAACCAAAAGAATTCATTGACAATAAATAATAATTTTAATCACAGCTGATTACATAGGAATACATGTAAATAATATTTATCACAATCTTAGTAATTTTACATAGGATAGGTTACAAACAATCATGTTAGTGATTTATGAATTATCAACAATCAAAATACTCCTAGCAAATAGGTTTCTAGAATCTGTTAATATTGCCCTGTTATAAAACTTGGCAAATGTTGTGGATGCGCCAGACCATCCGGCAGTTTTCCTTATTAGATCTAAATTGACACCCACTTTATGAGCTCGAGAAGTACTGGCATGTCTAGTACTGTGGGCAGAAAATTCGGTAACATCGATTCCACTGACCTCTAAGGTACTCTTTATCCACCTGCTAAGTGTTTGAGCACAAACTTTATTATGTGGCTTTTTGGTACTAATAAAAAGAAAGGTGTGATTATTACGCAACGATTCGGTTGCTCGTAAATAATCAATTAATAATTTAGCAGGGCATATTTCGGGTCTTTCCCGAAAGTATGGTAGTATAAGCATTGGCTGTTTAGATTTTACACTGGATGTTATTATTAAATCAGGGATCTTAATAGATATTTCATTAGGTAATATACTAATATTCTCGACTTTAATTTTTGATAGGGTTTGAACCCTGTGGGCTGTAACAAGTGCAAGTAAGGTTACCAATTTCCTTGTCATTTTATGTAACGGTAAATTATCGTTAGGTATCCAGGTAGACAGAGTTTCTATAACTAATGAAGTATCCCACGTTGCATCGTATTTGGGCAAGGGTGGACGAAGTCTAAATAACCCTTTATATAATCTTTTTACCCGATCATCTTTACTGATTTGATGACCTAAAATTAAAGACAATGCCGACCTGCAACTGTTCAGCGTACCAAATTGCGCACCAGATTCAAATAATTCGGTAAAAAATTAAATAATCTTCGGTATGAAGGCCTCATAAATATTAACGCAGTTTTTCTTACAAAAAAGATACCATTTTTGTGGTGAAAAATGGTATCTCGGAAAATTCCATCAAACAATATGTTGTTTGATGGAATTTTCCGAGAGGGACGCCAACATGATGTGAATTGATGCAGGAGGAATACTTCTTCTCAATAGAGATTCCCGCACTACTCCGGCAACCAGGGTAATCTGCTTGTGTATTTGACGGTTGCTGGAATGAGAAATTATTAATTCCTGAGAAGAATGAAATATCAAAGGTTTACTTTGCAAAAGCTTACTAAACAAGGGATACCACGGCTGTGACGGCCATGCCGATGCCGGAACGACTAGTATTCCTCTAGCTCTATCACTAATAATCTTTCTTAATGTTTTGAGAATAATTGCGAATGGAGGAAAACCGTAAAAATACCATTCGGACCAACATATTGAAAAAGCGTTAATATTATAAGCGTCAGGATCTTTGTGCCATGATACGTATTTAGAGCATTTTTTGTTTATACGGCTAGCAAACATATCAATATCAGGCTGACTGAAAGATTTAACTATTTTTTGAAAGGCAAAGTCTGATAATTCCCATTCAATATCGGGGTGAACTCGTCTCGATTCAGCATCGGCGATACTATTCTCGACTGAAGGAATATATAAAGCAGAAACGAAAAAGTTGCGAGCCTCACACCATTGCCATATATCTTTGGTAAGTTTGGTTAAATGGGGGAACTGCACACCTCCCATGCGATTTATGTAAGAAATCGCTGTCGTATTGTCAATTCGTAAAATAATTTGACAGCCGAATAACTTTTTGCTAAAAAATTTAAGACCAATGAAAGCAGCCATTAATTCTAAATAATTAATATGCTGATTTCTTTCCTCTTGACTCCAACAACCGCTTGCCGTTTTTCCCGCACAAGCTACACCCCATCCCGTAGTTGAGGCGTCAGACTGAATTTCCAAATAATATTTATCAAATTTAATTTTACAAACAGATTTATTGATGGAGCTTATCCACCAATCAAAATCTGAATCTAAAGTAGAAGGAATGGTCATAAACTTTTCGTAATTATCATCGCCTCTTAGATTTAAGAATTTACATCTCTCAAACTCTTTAGTATACATCCAGCCATATTCAATGGCAGGGCAAGCAGATGTTAAAATTCCTACTAAGCGAGCAAAATCCCTAATTTTACATCCATTCCTTCTTTATATTCTCTCGTTTTTCAGCAGGCAAGCTAATTTCCATTGTTTTAGAATCAATGATAAATCCTAAATATCTACATGAATTACTAGGAATCAGACAACTTTTAGATTCATTTATGAGGAAGCCCAAAGAACAAAGAAATTGCTTTGTAATTTCAACATTATCAACACAATCGTTGTAGCAATGTGATACAAGACATAAATCGTCAAGATATATTGTTGACAAATTACCAGTACATCTTAATAATTTGACAACAGGTTTCATGATTTTAGTAAAAACGTAGGGCGCGGTATTGAGACCAAACGGAAGAACATTAAATTCAAATAAGTTATTTTTCCATTTAAATCTTAAGTACTTTTTAGAATTATCGTGAATTTTAATTAAAAAATATGCATCCTTAAGATCGACTGTCGACATATAACAATCTTTTGAAATAAGCTTAAATTATTGTTCGAAGGTCTTCTTGTTTAAAATGTTTTGTATTTATAAATACATTCAAATTTTTTAAATTTAGAATTAGGCGATTTTTTCCGTTTGGTTTCGGTACCAAGAATATATTAGATATGAATTGACCGTTGCAAGGTTCACATTTTGAAACAGCACCTATAGTCAATAAAGTATCTATAGCCTGGTCAAAATCACATTCTTCTTTAGGAGAATATTTTTTAGACGGTGGCATATTAATCTGAAATGGAGTTTGTGCAAAAGGGATTTCATAACCCTTTATCCATGACAGTACAGTTTGGTCCGATGTTATTTGCAACCATTGATCGTAAAAATGACATAGCCTGCCGGCAAGATTTACCGTAGTGTCTATTGGCGGTTGCGGCTGTTGCTCGGACGTGAGCCTCTGGATGACTGCGCGTGCTGTTGCCTCGTCGAGGGTGCAGACTCCTTGGTTCTTCGAGGCCCCATCGGTTTGCGGAACGGGGCTGGAGCCTTCCAGTTTAAATTCCTGTTGGATGGTGGAGGCCTTGCCTTGTTTGCTAAAACTTTGGGTGGTGGAACAGACTTCAGCTCAGCTCCTGACTTATTTATAGCTTTAGCCGTTCTCAGCGTGTCAGCGAGCTCTTGACCAAAGAGTAAGCTATCTATTTTGGTCAGCTGCAACTGATCTTTTAAATCTTTTTTCAGCACAGCAAGGATAAAATTACGCCTGGTGACAGAATCATTATGTTGACAGTCGCAGAAGATGCGCCCTGTGTACACAAGTAATTTCAATATGTCTGGATCTAAAGAAAAGAAAAGAAAGAAAATACAAAATATTTGACACAGGTTAAGGCACACAGTTTTCAAAAACAAAAAAAGACAGGAAAAAGCAAAGAAAGTTTAAAACAGTATTGTGTGCCTCACGGCTGCGACAAATAGGCCCAGTTCGGCATAAATGCCAGACAACTAGTACCTGACGCTGGTTTTTAACTGAACCTTATGTTACGAGTACGTCTTACGGATGTAAATCAGTTTTATAGTGTGTGTAAATATTTAAATAAAGAATAAATAAATATGTGTAGCAAATAATAATAAGATCGATATGATACAATTAAGTTAAAAGATAATTAAAGATTTAAACAGTGGTATTTAACAAAATAATTATGATGGCATGGTTGCACAAAATAAACAAAGGATCTTTTGTTTCTTTGGACAAAAGAATAGTAATAGCTTCACTTAGACATGAGATAGCACTGCCTATCTGCTTCTGTTTCACCTGCATAGCTTTATCTCGCTTCACTATGGCGTCAGTGACAGCCGCCTTAATCTCTGGATTAAGAGATGGTGCGTCTAGCAGCTTACAGTTAGCTGGAGGCAAATGAGATTCTAAGAGCTCCTTGCGGAGTTCTTTTGTCAGACCAGAATTGGCTATGAACTCATAACGTACGGCTAAGTCCTTCTGAATATCTTTAGCAAAAAATGTCGTGATTAATGGATCAGTTCCCAATATTTCCAACACGGTTTCGTCTAAATCATCATGCTGATCCTCCTTTTCAGCAGCGTTAGCCTCTTCAGCCGTTGGCTGAGGTGGAGGTTCTTGTGTCATTTCATGTACATTTGACAGCTGCAGTGTCTCCAAGCATGATGCGCTAGTCAATGGTACCGGCTCGTCAAGGTCCACCGGTTGGTCTTCATTATTTTCCGATTCCATAATTGCGTTATCTGCAATCGGAAATAATAAATTGCTATACCATTCCCGTTAGGAAAGTAACAACATTTGTTGTGCAATACAATACACTAATAAGTAACGAAAGTTTTCTGTTCATAATATAATTTACATTTAAATATGTAAATCGATGCATAGGTATGCATGACTATGGGTAAGTACCTTAACAGGTAATAACAGATTTAATTCAAATGTTTGACTTTTATTAAACGAGCATAGCGGGTAAGATGAACTCATAGGCGTTACATCGTGAACCCGAGTTTAATAAATGCATAAATTGCTACGTGGTTATAATTAGGTACCTAAACAGGTAACGTAGTACGTAACCACACGTACAGATACAGCGGGTAAGATGAACTCAAGACGTTGCATCGTAAACCCGAGTTGAAAAAAGGATAAGTTGCAACTCGTACGTTGTAACGTTAATCCACAAAACAACAAAATGTATCCGTAATAAAACGTAAACATTAGGTACCTTGAGGTTTTGATAACATCCGCTCAGAATCCGAGGATGATGAAGATCTACGGCGTCCTTTTAACAACTTTCTTTCTAACTTCTTAATTTTCTTCTTAATGTAACTCAATGAATCCTTGTCATCACGTTTCCTTTTCGGCATTTTTCGTTAATAACCACAAAAAACACTAAACTGTCCAAAAAAAACTATAACGCAATAATAGAAATACAAAGTGGCGGAGCACTGGAATGTGAATGAGGTATTGAACGCAGTAAATCTATGAGAAGTGTCAGTGTACCCACATCTATTTTTTTTCTCTTTGAACTTAGTGCATTAGTGGCGACATTGTATGTGTGACTACAAGTGTATACATATCTAATCTCGAGAACGAAACACAGAAGCATAATAGACAAAAAAATATCGTAGAATATCATAACATAGTCATGTTATGATATTCTATGATTCTTTTGACCAAGGATGCAGTCGCCTCCTTGGTCAAATGCTCACAAAGCGCTACTGCTGAGCATGAGATCCTGGGTTCAATTCCCGGGTCGGGCTAAGTGTCATTGAGTTTTTCATCTAGAATTTCAGTAGCAGCCCGGAGTCGGGATTTGTGCCCAGTTGATGGCGATAGGTTCGCGCCTTAGTACGTGGGACTCAAACATAACTGGCAAAAATGGTTGTATAAGGTGGTAGGTACACCTCTGCCTTACCCCTCGGGGAATGCAGGCGAGATGTTGTGTTAATATGATATGTTAATCTAGTCGTACAGAATCACCAGATTGAGTCGATCAGTGAGTTAGGGTAAACGTTTGTCGTTGCAGTGACTCCTGCTGCCGCACTTAATGAAGTCGCTGGTTTGGTAAACAGCACATTCGTTATTTGTATCTAAACTTAAGACAGTAAGTAATCCTCCTTGGCAACGGAGGAATTCTCTGCCAGAATCACTCGATCGACTAAAAAAACGAATCCGCCGAGCACATTACTTATATGAGTTACAGTCAAGTTATGTTATTGAGTGACTCGGCATAAGCTGAGGCTGTTGTGCCCAAACTTAGCAAAGTCAAAGTGTCGCCAAGTATTGGGCAACTCATCGAGACACCCACTATTATTGATTAGCTCGAACATTGTTTGAGCCACAAACTACAATGGAACGTTGTAGGTAACCAAGTTGTTGAGCGCAGGGGTGGAGGGGGGGTCCAATATAGTGAGATATTTCCTCTTAATATCGCTGAGTAGGAATAAATCTCGCGCGCATCGGCGCGGCGGCGGCGGCGGCGGTCGCCGGGTCCGCGCCACAGAGCATGCTCTACAGTCACACAACTCCGAACAAACACTGAGCACAAAGGGGCAATTCCCGTATTATATAACATTGAATGTCGCTGAGATAAGATTGCGATTATATTTTGAATGTTTATAATTACGGGAATGTGCTCGAATATGCACCGGTTTATTGTAAGAATTGTCTAAGCTAGTTTCGCTGAAGCGATAGGTTACAGCCTTGACTTGACCGCAGCGTGTCCATACACAGGAATTTTCCATAGTTTCTTTCTTTCTTCTTTTTATTCTGTGTTGTGTTGTGAATGCGAAGCTTTCTTTTCACTTTTAAAATGAAAAAATGATTTAAATTTTCGATGAAGGTAGCCCTATGTTCTCTGTGTAGAAGAGGTCAGCTGAGCGGTTTCTTATTATTTTAAGAAAGTGTAGGTATAATAGTTCCTACTTACAGCGCTGTTTCATCGCGACACTGGTACATGTGAGTGCGACTCACACGCGGCACTGTAAGCACCTCCATACATCAGCGACTTTGATACAATTTGCCGTAGAAAGTCGCCACTTTGATGTATTACCGGAAAAATAACAGAGCCAGATTAAACGGCGAGTCACATCTTACTGGTGGCGCACACGCGGATATCGCCCCTATCTGCACGGCTTACGAGTCCATATGGCATGACACACGCGCGCGGACACCCGACCCACCCGTCACCACAGGCGCACTAAATTCAGTTCTATGACTGTAGTTTTAAGGTCAGTTTTCGCGGTGTGTCGGTGACACGATTGGAGAATTCAGCCATTATTCCGTCGGATGACTTTTTGTGAATTTACTATTGCGAGGTTTTGTTCGTAGCGATTGTTTATGGCAGATGAAGGCGGGAGTCGATATGCTTTGGGCTCTTTTATGTTCTGCCGCCGGCTTACGTTACCGTGTTTACGGATTTTTGCTCTAAGCGGATAAAAAATACGTCTATAGCTTTTTGCGTATGAAAAATAAACGATGTATTTATGCGGCACCCGGCGCCTCCTCCCCCCTCAACCTAGTCCCCGCACCCCGCACTCCGCCGTCCGCAGATTATCTTTTTATCGAAACATAATGCTGCCTGTTTGAGGGGCCGAGGGCTCGCGGAGTTAACTAATAAAAAGTCTGATGTACAATATTTTATTCACTGCGAGATAAAGTTTTCAGAAGAGACTATCTGGACGCAAAAAGCCGGCAAAGTTGTGCGTGAAAAATACGGGCGATTGTGAATAGTTTTTGTTTGTTAATTGTGTAGCGGCGGGCTGGGGCAGACCGGGACTACTAAGGCAGGTTGGGGCGAAGCGGGGCAAAGTAGGGCAGTTGAATTAACTAAACACGTCGTAATAAAGAGATTTGAACGACGCTTTATGTTTAGATTTCCACTCAACGGTACGATTCGAAAGCATAACACGTGCAAAAGTATGATCCGAACCCTTCAAAGTGATATTAGGTACTATATAACGTAGATACCTATATGTGTTCGTATGTAAAACAAAAACTATACTTGACTGCTACGACATGATAGTGTGACAAGACATGACGCTGCAGGCTGCCACGAATTGATGTGCTGTTTATTTATCTCCACGTTTATTGTCATCCATTGCGGGAGCGGAGCGGCGCGAAGCGGTGTGTAGTGGTGCGAGCGAACGAGGCGAAGCATTGTGGGCGGAGCGGAGTGTTGCAGATGGAGCGGAGCGTTGCAGATAGAGCGGTGCGAGACACAAATCTATATCGAAAGTCATTGAAGCAAATTAGGCTGAGAACTTTTTGAACGTCAGCATTTCATAAAATAGTCCCCAAAACGCCCGCCCTAGACAATATGTTAACTGTTGCGTCCGTTGTGCCACGTGCTTAATTAAATAAGCCTCGTTCAGTTGCACTAGTTCGTTGGCGGCGTCTAAAGTTCGCGCCTCAAGGAGCGCGCTGAACACTTGTTCACGTTCTACGTTCAGATGCAACTACGAGAAATGCTTTTTTAAAATACTTTTAAGTTTTTTTAACTGGAGAACTAATTACTACAAAACTCAGTGTAATTAATTACATGTTTTAAATGTGTTTGTGTGTAAAAAGGCAAAATAATACTTTTATCTATGTAGTAGTCTATAGTTCAATTTCTTAAATGATGGTAAGTAGCGACGTGAATCGTATATATATCGCAGCCATCTGGTTAATTTAGCCAGCTAATTGGACGCCCAGGCCGTTCACTAAACGCCGGCATCCAATTGATGCCTAGGCGATAGTTAATCAAACTAGAATCATTCAACATTTAACAACTTGGCGTACCTATTGAAAGTCAACCCTTTGAAGATGACTGACCAAGACTCAGCCAAGTGATACAAATGGTGAAAAAAAATCTGCGAGCCACTTGAAAATAGCGCTCACCGGGCGCTGTCACAGCACCGCTCGCTCGGCTCGCACGCGGTTTGGTCACAGTTCTTACCTAACCTATTTGGCCCAGTTTAACTAAATGACTACACGACATTCAGCCATCTGGTTAAACGTTGCGCTCACTGACTTGGCTAGTTGTCCTTCAGCTATTTAATTGAATGCCGGCGTTTAATGAACGTTTTTCTAACTGAACAGACAGCTGTGCTGCTGGATAGTTTGTTGCGCCACTTCTTCTTCCCAGCTAAAGCACTAGGAAGTGGTGAAGGGTGGACGTTTTCGGGGGACTATGTTATGTAATTTTGACATTCGAAACTGCTGATTCTCTGCCTACTTTGAATAAACGACTTTTGAATTTGAATGAACGGCCTACATAGGCGTAACAATAGCTGTCTAATTTAACCAGATGGCTGCAATATGGATATAACACGGCGGGGAATCCCTCCTTTGCCGTTTCTGACCAGTCTCCGGTGTAATTTTTCGTTAATGGTAGTTATAGGTAGTTTTCAATCAAACACAACAGTTAAACTCTGCGTTTATTTCAATTAGAACATTACCTAAATATTTACAGGCACTTTTGAATTAGGTATCACTTTATCACTTAGCAAGGAGTCTTTCAGTTTGAGTTGTGACGCTAGTCGCCCATTCCAAAACGAGTAGGTCTCTGCTGGAGAAGAACGGGCAAGAAACTCCAGGGATACTCTTTTAAATCAAATCATTATGTTACAGGGCTTACTTGTTTGACAATTACAATTTTAGTCCTTTCTAACACTACTTTTGTTGTTATTTTTGTTAAGCTGGGCCTCTCACACACCCGCCATTGTGTGTCCGACCTTTTTCTAAGTTGGCGGAACCCAGTGTTGTTCAATACAAACTCTTACTAGGTACTTAGTGTGGTCAATGAAACTCACAAACAATGCTAAAATCCTTATCAGTTAATTCTTTTATAATTAAAATACAAATAGGTACAAAGGTTTATCAGAATTAAAGTTAAATTAGAAGCTTCATTACTTTCAACACTTTTTGGCAACACTTCCTGTGATTCAAGGAATTTAATCAAACATAACTCTGTTGTTTCTATCTTTAGTAAATTGCAGTATAAAATAATTTTATTACTTTATCCTTTGTTTTCTATTATTGAAACTTATTTAGTTCTCGTATTCAATTACTAGCTTCTGCCCGCGACTTCGTACGCGGATCCTGTTGCTTATGCCAGCGACAACGGGTTCGTTAAAATCGAAGATCTGAAACGTCTGATGTCGAATCCTAAGAGCCCGGGGACGGGAAAACAACGGGATGCGCGAGACGATTCGAGACGTTCCAGATCTTTCATTTTTGTAAGTCAACAGGAAATGCCCATCACACTAAACAACTTTTGCTAAGACGTCATTCCTATATATGTTATAGAGTCGCTGGGCTTTGGAGTTCCACAACAGGTGTTCCAGATTTTCAAATTAATCTTCACAGCAGAAAATGCTCTTCACGTGGAATAATTTTTGCTATGGCACCATTTTTGTCTCTTATACTTTAGCTGGTTTGTTGCGGTTCTGCATCAGGTGTTCCATTTTCCAAAATAAATTATAGCCTATATGTTGCTCAGACTTAATACCTATACAACAAAAAAACTTTTCTACCCGTAATTCCGCCGCGGATCCCAAGGGCACTGAATTAACAATACTATTGCAAATAACTTTAAAAAAAATCTTTATAAACTATATTTGGGGTTTTCCCTTCAGGAGCTAAAATAGGTACATATAAAGACCGGAAGTGCAAATAACTTTAAAAAAAATCTTTATAAACTATATTTGGGGTTTTCCCTTCAGGAGCTAATATATAAAGACCGGAAGCGTTGCTGACCCTTAAAAAAGTAACATAAAGTTGGCCATGAGAAAAACAGCCGGTTGTCAGGTCAACACCAGCGGCTTTAAGCGTCTGCCCTTGTGACTTATTTACTGTCATGGCTAAGCATGTAGTCACAGGGAACTGTGTGCGCTTAAATTGAAAGGGGAAATTATTGGGGATCAGTGGTATGCGCGGTATGAATACAGTCTCACCGGCACCACACCCAGTTAAGATTGTAGCAATTGAAGCAGTGAAATCAGACTATTGTTTAATTGCAGAAAGTTTTGGTTTCTTATATTTGCCTGATCTTGATAATTGGATACAAAATATATTTGGAGAAACTTGGGGTCATTTTCAAGCAATAATGAACCAATAAGGTGGTAAACTTGGCCTTGCACTTTGAATGTTGGCATAAATGGGCCTTCTGAAATCTGTTTCGCACCAAAAGATGTCATTTGAAAGGCATTATTGTACGATCAGCGTTCACGATCAGCGGTCAGTCGCGCATCACGTTCCCCACTTGTCTCTAGAGACCTCGAAGTCGATGTGTATATACGCTGAGAACTCGAGCGTAATTCTCTTTCCGTGAATGTCTCCGACTCGCGAGACAATGCATGACGTTCACGATCAGCGGTCAGTCGCGCATCATATTCTTCACTGGTCTCTAGAGACCTGGATGTAGATGCGTAAATACGCTGAGAACGCTGGCGTGCTTCGCGATCCGAAGAGGTTTCCACGGAGCAAGTTGCAGCTTGATGTTCTCGAACAGCATCAAGTCTCTCCTGACGCTCTTCGGTACATTCTTGTGATCTTATGATCCTCAATCATTTAGCTCCTTTGGAACATTGGGAAAGATTTGACCTCCTTCTAGGCATGGTTATAGTTTTATTGTGAAGATACCTGATCAATTAAAATCTAAGTGACTGCTCCCCTGCGTTACCGGGTAGGCTACCGTGTCACGAAGATAAATGGAAAAAGAAATTAAACACTCAAATAACATAAGCCCGAAAGCATATTTTTTCAGTAAAATAAAATAAAAAATAAATAGGAGTTTTGGCCAGTAGAGTCAAATTTTATTTTCAATGATGGAGGTTTACAGTAAAATTAGTGATAGCTTTGATTTCAACATTAGATATTTCTGATCTTCGATTTTTATAAGTCAACAGAGAGTGCTCATCAGGTTGAACAACTCTTGCTAAGACATCATTCCTATATATGTTATAGTGTAGCTGGGCGCTTGGAATTCCACAACAGGTCAAATTTATTCTCTTAGCAGAAAATGCTCATCACGTGGAACAATTTTTGCTATTGTACCATTTTTGTATCTCTTATAGTTTAGCTGGTCTGTTACGGTTCTGCATCAGGTGATAAAATTTCCAAGATAAATTATAGCCTATATGTTGCCCAGACTTAATACCTATACAACAAAAAAAAAACATTCAAATCCGTCCAGTAGTTCCGAAGATTAGCGTGTACAAACAAACAGACAAAGAGACAGTTTTTTTTTTTGGATTCGTGCTCTATTACTGTTTCTAAACCCCCTCAATATTTTTTTTTAAATATATTCAATGTACAGACACAGTTTTTTTATTGTTTTATTATATGTATATAGATTACATTCAGTTATTGATCATAATATTTGCAATCCGCGCCATTTTCATCACATGAGGTAGCGCTTTATCATAAACAAATTTACTGTCAAATGAGCAATATTGTTAATATGACTAAAAACCTAAAGACTATCCAAAATAAATGTTCCCTTTTAATTTTAACTATGACATGGGAATTAGTTTAATAATTTACTCCGGCGACAATGTGAGTTCGATTTCACAATAAGAGAGAGCAAAAGATGGCGTTGTGGTCTCAAAGGAATCGATATCATTCACAGCATGCATACAAACGGTTGTAACAGTATTCCACAGTAACCATAGATGGTAGGATCAACGACTTTATGGTGAATAACAATTATAATAAATAGTTACGCATAAGATTATGTTATAATCTTTACGAATAGACGCTCCCGCGGCGACATTATAGGTACATAATGCTAAATAAAGAACACACCGACACTTTTTCCAGTCTGTCAACTCAGCAAGTTGACTAATCAATCGCGAAGTTTCAAGCTGAATACCGATTACCTTCGTAGCTTTGTCTCTCTTTAAACAACTAGCTTTTGCCTGCGGCTTCGCCCGCGTGGATGTCGGAAAATGTCCCACGGCGACGTACTACCGGGATTAAAAGTACCTTATGTGTTAATCCAGGTTATAAACTATGTGTCCCCATCCAAATCTGGTCAATCGTTTTTGCGCCAATTCGGAACATACATCCAGACAAATAGACAAAAATTCTAAATATTATATTGTGGCATCAGACTCGTACCCACACCTCGTAGCAACTAACCTAACCTAACGTACTATAGAGTAGGGAACGGTTCGCGTATTGCATTTTTATACTCGTGACAACTTCGAAGTATTTTACTGCTGATACTATGATAAAACTATTTATTTGAATAAGAATTAATACTACGCTACAAATGTGACCAACTTTTGTTTCTACTGGCGATCTAATTAAATTTTAGACACAAAAGCTGCTGTTGTGCTTAACTATGATAGTTAGATATATTCTCTTGTGGAGTTTTTTGTAGGTAATAATGAGTAGGTACTTTAATCATGTAGTACATATTTTTTTGTGTATCATCAATAGTTTTCTCAGCGCACGCCGAATAATGAATTTTATAGATAAAATTTTGCTACTTTGGGTTACATTGTTGCAATTTTCTTAAGGATCTCTAATTCTTTTGAAATTTTAGCCTATTTCTTCCTGACAATTTAACTTGCTATTCGTTAAAAAAAATCGGTCCAGTAGTTACGGAGCTTATTTGGTACTAACAAACAAAAAATCTTACCTCTTTATAATATTATATATTATAGCGACTCGGCCCTGCTTCGCACGGTTTTTACGACTTGGGAAAATATCGAGGTTTCTTTATTTTGTGTAAGTTTAATATTATTGATGAGATAATACACAGAAACTTTCCGAAATAAATTCTCTCACTGACGGTGAAAACCACATCAAAATCCGTTATGTAGTTTAGAAGAATAACGCAGTCAAACGGCCAGACATGAAAACTGACTTAATAATTGTATAGATATATACCTAAATGTATACTTATAGCTTTTTAATTCTCTCATACCTATTAACACTGTAATTTGAAAAAATTGTAAAAACCATTTATTTTTAAAAGAGTAACCGTGGAGTTTCTTGCCGGCTCTTCTCCATAGGAAACGACCAATTGAAACCGTGTACCTAGCTTCTGACGTTTCATAAGTGCCCTTGTAGGTTTATGTGAAAATATTTTGAACTGAATTTGATTTTTTTTATTAGAAATTAGTAACTTTTTATTAGTCTTTAACAAATATTAACATAATGTATAAGCTAATAGAGGGACAAGAATCATTTCTTTTCCCCTAAAAAGAGGGAAAAGCATCATTTCTTTTCCCTCTTTTTAGGGTTCCGTAGTACAACAAGAAACCCTTATAGTTTTCCATGTCCGTCTGTCTGTCTGTCTGTTCGCAGTTTAGCTCAGGAACTTCTATATTTTTTCTAGTCTAACCAATGGTGTGGAAAGGTTAAAAAATATTGTGGGTGTGTGAAAACCATTTCCCGACTCAGGAATTCGTTTACGAAATATAAGGCTTTAAAATGCAAATTTTAAAGCTTAATATAAATAGGGCATCAAAAAATTCGCCCACATCGCTGTCAACAAGAAAAGTGCCCAAAAGGCTGGCAGCATTGCCACGTTGTGTGACGATGTTGATTCTTTGGTAAAAAAATAGGCCAGTCTTCTGGTTACGTGCAGAGTCGACCAACCGCTTGGCGATCTCTCAAAAAACCAAGTGTGCACTCGCACCTCATGGCCCTAGTGTCTCAACCCCAAACGGCTCGAACATTATAACTATATTAGTTACTAGCTTTTGCCCGCGGCTTCGCACGCTTCAAGGTTGGAAAATATCCCACAGGAACGTACTACCGATATTCAGAGTACTTATCATAAAATATGTCCTTACCCAGGTCATGACCTATCCGTATGCCTTTCGTCTCAATCTGTTCAGCCGTAACGGCATGAAAAGGTAATAACAGATAGATAATAAATCTGTTTTAGGGTTCCGTACCTCAAAATGAAAAATGGAAACCCTTAAAGGATGACATCGTTGCCTGTCAAGACACTTTTTCTCAGAAACGCGTGGAGGTATCAAGTTGAAATAGATATTAAAAACTTAGGCTAAGCGCGCACCACGGATTTTGATCGTTGCGGATAATATTTCGTGTTGTTCTATCTCTTCTCAGGCTCTTTTCCTACGAAATGTATGGAAAGTTTTTTGCAATTTATGAATTTTCTCGTACCTCAGTTGGCCCGATATAGTTTTTTGACCCTAGTAATAAGAAATAGGATCGACTGGCATCAAAAAAGGATTTGTGAAAATTGCCCATGTTCTTGCTGACTGTACAATTTTTTCAAAATCTGTGAATGCCGATCAAAATGTTTCAAAAAGTTAAGGACAGTCTCCTAAGACCGTTTTCTTGTAGCGACAACGGTTATGGTACCTGCCCTTATTGCCCCATATCAACATCCACTCTGTATATGTTATGATTGACTACTTAACTCCATAAATGTATAGCGTGATGTTAATCTTTTTAAAGGTTAAATTCGTAATTATCTGCAATATTTTAACCTTTTGGATAGTGTTTTTACAGTTTGCGGTAAACTATAGAAGAATACGAACATAATGCAATATTGCTCATCCCCCATAGCAAATAGCGTAATAATAATTTTTGAATAAGTCTATTGTGACGTTTCATTATTTGACATAGATTATTTATACCAATTTTCAAGTTAATCAAGCCAAACAGTAAAATCCTCCTCTGTAAAAATGAATACCCCTTTTCACCTCTAGGTTTTATAGATATAGATTTATGCAACTGCTATAAGGGGTATTAAAACACGAATGTGGGTTTCTAAATAGTATCACATGAGTGTTTTAATACCTAATTATATACAGTTGCATACAAGACTATATGAATCCTCCATAAAAGGTTCCGAAACCATTGGGTGTTTTAATTCAAGATCAAGAATAAAAAAGTCCCACAAAATTCAGTACAACTGCACGTATGAATGTCGCCTGCACCAGCACATCACTGCACATGCTTGCAGCAGGTGCTGCTGTCCTCCACTTAAACGTTGAAACGAGTTGCATAGTGAAATTTAGTACAACATTATAACATTCATTTGGATGATATTATGGTTACAATGACACTGGCCGTTTTAATGTTGGCAATAAGCTGTTTCAAAAACTTTTATAGAGGATTTATAGCATGGGTGTAGATAAAGGTATATTTATAACTAATTAACTGTGTCGCAAGGGTGTCGACATATGTTGCATCCCACACCATAGGCCTGCCTAACATCCAGGGTATTATGATAATTCCGTCTGGTCTCTTCCCATCGTCCTCAGTGCCCAGACGCAGACAAGTAGCGAGCTGGAAGGTGGTGTTATCCAGCATAGTGTATAATAATATGTTGGGTGACGGTAGTGCTTGAAGCCAGAGGCCCGACTCCCACTCACCCACAGCCGGTAGGCGGCCACGGGAAATCGGGCTTACGGGCCGATCTGTATCTGGGCAAGCTGCTATCCAGGCGTGCACTGCATCACTCAAGCAAGGCACTTCAGAGTCAACTAGGGAGGGGGCTAAAATTTTCCCGGTCAACTTTTCGGTGCTGTGGACAGAGGACATGAACGTCGGTAAGCTTGTTCGATTCGTTTTGTATAAACAATGGTTTCGATTTTTATTATTTGTTTATATTATAATTTTCTAAGCTATTGCATAGCTTTTATTGCGAGCTTTGAGCGCGGCGACCGAATCAAGAAATTACGTAACGAAAATAAAACCGTAACGAAAATAAAACCGTAACGAAAATAAAACCGTAACGAAAATAAAACTGTAACGAAAGTAAAACCTAACACCCCCCACTCCGTCTACCATGTAATGACGGTTCCCATGACAACGTGATTTTGTCATGGGAAACGTGATGTTGTCATGGGAACGTAATTTTTGTTTTATGACATCACATCATCATCCCAAGTGTAGCGTTGACAAATAGGAAGTATGGAGGTTACAAATGCTATGCAATAGCTTTACCGCGGCAATCCCCGAGTGCCACACGTTTTTTATTGTTTTATTTATTTTGTGATCCCTTAGAGGGATTTATATATGTCCGTAGGTGTGTCCGTGGTATCACAGCGGGCCCTATCAGAATACCAGCGCCGCGGTATTTATTAAAATATCGCAGCATTATGCTGAGATATGGGCCTTTTTGGCCTCGCACAGGTCGTTACTATTTTTTTGTTAGTTTAAAATGCTCCTTTCTTATTTTTATTTTGTATTATTTTTATTACTGTCTGTATTCCTGTGCGTGTCCCAAATAAAATGTTTTTCTTTCTTTCTAATTCTGGTTATTTTAAGGATGCCGAGGCCACCAAAACGGATAGATAATGTGGCTTGAAGCCACGCTCGGTCGTCGAAGGCCACATTTAAAATCCTGCGAATAATTTGGTCAATTTTGTCCAACATATGTGGCTGCTTCCATAAAGGGGAAGAACGTAGAAAAATACAAAAGGGCAAAAACAACAGTATCTAATCAGGGTGAATGCCGAATGTAAATTAATTTTAGAGTCGGTCCGAGGCGTACCTTTGAAGAGGTCATTAACAATAATATCCGTGGCTCATTCAATCGACAATTGACTCGCTTGAGTGGCTCCCGGCTCGAGCGGATATTTAAAGCGTGTACTACACCGAGCCCCTACCCTGATATCCTCACCTCGCTGGGTGTGAGGCACACACACTGGCGCAATACATTTTATTAGTCGCTTTTTTAATCGATGTTAAGCGTGAGGGGTCAGTGAAAAGCGGTGTGTTTTATTGTTCCAGTGTCTCCTCCCCGCTGACTGCCCGCCCCCGAGCTGCGCCCCTCCCCCCTTCCTACGGCAGTCTAGTCGAGATTGCAGTGTTACGACTAAATTGATTTAAAAATTCTATTACTTGTATAAACGCCGTTGGAACGCGCCACTTTCACACCTACTGACCTACCACACTATACGAACACGACACATTCTACTTATCTGCAAGTTCTATGAAACAAACAACGTAATCCTGTACTATTAAATGAGCTATATGTATACATTTGTCGAAAATACGTTACTAAGTTGACTAATCGGGACGCCAGCGCCGCCAGGCGGCGCTCGCCAGAGTCTACAACATACCGTTCGCTCGGACCGGCCAGAGTTCATCGGTGGCGGTCAAGCAGTGAACACGTTTAGAAACTGTCGCACATTCCGAATAGTCGTGTCGTATACCTACAGTGTGTGAATTGCCAGTGTGATTAATTTGATAGTAAATTATAATTTGATCTGAACTGTAAACGATTTTTCTATCGCGCAATAACCAACACTACCCACAGTATGCCCACAGTAATTAAAAAATGGCTGATACTCGTAATAACGAAAGAGACACATACCTTTTCCGTCATATTTTTGTAATCATGTTCTCGAAAACGGTTCTAACGATTTCGATGAAAGTTGCAATATAGGGGTTAACGGGGGCGATAAATCGATCTAGTCTAGCTAGGTCTCATATCTGGGAACATTTGTAGCCAGAGCTATGATTGAAACAGGTAGTATTACTAGTTTTATAGACAGCCGACTAGTTTGTCGTACAAAAGAGCTTATGCTACCAAAATGATAGCATGTCAGCTTCAAATCTAAAAACAAAGGTAGATGTACTGTATTCCGTCAGTATCGATCTGGAAGGTCATAGTTTTCAAGTAAATTTATTAATATTTGAGAACTTATGTACGGATGTCATAATTGGTCATGAGATATAATACATTAGAAATGCATTTCGGCAAATTATATGCACTACCTCAAGCCAATGTCGATCCAATCTGCTTATTCCCGAATCTCTTACCAGACTGCAAGCCAATAGTTGTTACGAGTAAGTCAAGAAGATACCCAGATAGTGACATGCAGTTTATTCGTAATGAAATAGGGAAATTACTAGATGAAGGGATTACAGAACCTAGCTCGTCACTATGGAGAGCACAAGTAATGCTTGTAACTACAAATATAAATCATAAAAAAGGATATGTTTAGGCTACTCTCAGACAGTAAATAAATACACGCAACTTTACCAAGTATTGAACAAATAGCTTCTAAGGTAGCCAAACATAGTATCTACAGCCAAATTGACTTAAAAAATATGCACCATCAGATTTCCGATTCTGAAATAAATTAAAAACGTGTGGCACTCGGGGACTGCCGCGGTAAAGCTATTGCATAGCATTTGTAACCTCCATAACAACATCACGTTGTCATGGGAACCGTCATTACATGGTAGGCGGAGTGGGGGGTGTTAGGTTTTACTTTCGTTACGTTACGGAATTTCTTGATTCGGTCGCCGCGCTCAAAGCCCGCAATAAGAGCTATGCAATAGCTTAAAACCTTATTCAGCATTTTAAGCAGAAGGTAATTTACGGAGTAGCGGTTTTTCAAAGAACTGTCAATAATATAATTGCGAAAGATGAACTTAAGTGCTCGGCGATACGACGCCGTCGTCGCACCGTCACTGCGCCGCCACCACGCCGCCGCCGCCGCCGTGCCTAACTGTGTATATGCAAGGTCACCACCCCGCTGCCGCACCGCCGCACGGTGGTTCCGCTAGAGGTAAAATTCAAAAAAACGTATATCGTATTTTCACATCTTGAACACTGTCATGTCATTGGCCCATACATATACTGTAATTAAGTATAAAAAGATCCCCGATAGCTAATCAGTTTAATTCTTTAGTGAAACCCGAAAGTGAACACAACACCCGTTGCTCGTGCACCCTTATCAATGATTCATTACGTGACCGGTAATTAGTGGCTGTTTTCTTAGAATGCTGTTAATTAAGTGATATTTTTACAATGGAGCTTCAAGAATCAGGTATGCTGTTTTGCTTTGTATACTCGTTTTGACATTTTTCTGAATAATATTGGAATAACGATGTGTCGACGACCAAATTTTGTTTTAATAATCTGTAGAATTATTCTTTACTTAGACTTTTAACTACGTTCTGAATCAGACTTAACGCTAACTTTTTCTTGATTAAGAAGCCACATGTGTCTAAAATAATGGCCTTAAATTATTGTCTGCGGAAATTTGCGGATCGGATAGTTATAAGCGTGCTACGCGAAACCTACGAAAGTATTGCAAAAGTTAATTTTATTTTTTCAGATGTTAAGTGCATTGGAACCTTTTCTAGAGGTTTCATATTTGAACTGTGGCTATCCACGAGTGGTTCCGATATAGAAAGACGCCGGCAAGTGATACAGCAACTAATGGACATGATGCCGGATGCAGATAACATCGATGTTGGCAATTTGGAGAACGTTCTAAAGTATATCTGCGAACGACTTGTTTTTTTTTGGAAATCAAGTTGTTGGAAGAAAAGCACAGTCCGCAATAAATATTTTACGTAGCTTAGAAAGTATCGATCTACCGAGAACATCAGCTTTCATAGAAAACACTTCGCACGATATTCTCGATCAATCATCATCATCGGGGACATCAGCTGCTGTTGGGCGACCAAATAAAATTTTGCGACTTGCAGTAAGCGGTCACAACGAAGAAGACTTGCAACACTATCTCAGTTGGATGAGTCAGACGTCAGTAATCTAATGGAAACATCAGACCCCGGTACAAATGAAATAAACCCTGACAATGTGCTATCTCTCATAACAGAACCTAAACTAACGAAGCACCAATACCTGTTACTCCGCAACTTCATAAATGAAGAATGTTAACTAATTTTGATTATTAGCACTCCATATTCTCTGTCAAAAATAAAAAATACTAGTGAAAGAATTACTTCGATACGTCAATTAGTTTCCGATTTAGAAGTAAAACAAGTTGTAACCGCACGACGCGGGCTGCCGGTGACGGTGTGACGTCATCGCACAACACGCTCAGTCTGGCTCACTCAGTCCGCTCGCGGTCGCGCGCCCGTGCCATCGAAATTATACCTAAATACTTTTAAAAATGTCCAATCCAAATACTAGGAAATCATGTGTTGTGCCTAAATGTAAAAATACAACTACCAATTCGCCGGAAAAGTTGTTTTTTTACATTTAACCGTCCATACATCACCTACCCTTTTTACTTGAACATAACCAATAGCATCATCGCCATAGCTGCCTCTTGCCAATCTGACATAAGTTTCAAATCAAAATAAATGGCCTTACGTATTTTGTTAGTAAAAAAATACAAATAAAAAAAGGTTTAGTACATCTGTAACGTTCAACCCACTACATCCACATTATAAGTACCTATCCTACTTCCTACTAATATTATAAATGCGAAAGTTTGTGAGTGTGTGTGTGTTTGTTATCTTTCACACAAAAACTACTGAACGGATCTGGACGAAGTCTGGAATAACACTTAGGCTACTTTTCATCCTGGGAAAATGTACAGATCCCGAGGGAAACGGGGGCGAAGCTGCTGGCGGAAGCTAGTTTGCAATAAATCAATGTATGTATTCATTTAAATTTACTAAGAAGAGCGGTACCTACCTACCTATATATACATACGTACCTACCTATAGCTACAAAACTATAATACGTATTTGTTGTCTTTAACGTAAAAATTTAATGGTAGGTAGATACTTCTACTATTTGAGTTGCATTCTTCCATTACGACATTAGTTGGGTATTTTGTTTTTATAAAACAATTTAGAACAGATAAACTATTAAGCATAAGTTAAGGAATAAAAATGCAAAGGTAAGTAAACTTTCCTGGCTACGTTAGGTTAGGTTAGGTTAGGTTAGATTGGGGGATCCCCCACAGCGCATACTTCTTCGCAGTTTCCCCCGGGCAACGCCGTGTCTGACCACCGTAACGGAGTAGCAGACCGGCGGCTAAAGTGCGCTGTGATTCGCAGACCAAAATGCGGTCGTCTTCGAATAATATGACGAGCAAACCCACGCGTGACGCCTCTGGGCGTTTTATGTCGAATCGCTCCTCCCAGGGCGATTCAAACGGCCCTTCTCAGGGCCAACCCAACGGCCCTTCTCAGGGCCAATCCAACGGCTCTTCTCAGAGCCACGCCGGCGGCGCTTTGGCGTCGGAAGGTGACCGCGCACCATCTGCGGCCAGCTTTTTCAGTAGGCCAGGCGAGTTGTCGGACTCCGACGACTCCAATATGGATACGTCGGGGGCCGAAAGCGACCGCTTCAAGCGGAAGAGGTCCGAGGGCTCCTCGGAGTCGACTCGAGGTGGGGCGAAGAAGAAGTCGAAATCTAAAAAGGCTTCGACTTCTACTGCGCCTTCTACCTACGATGTGGGCTTGGTGGACGCCGAGTGCCAGCTACACCTAGCAAAAAGGGCGCAACTCCAACTAGACTTGTAGGAGAGGGTCGCCGCCAAGGAGCAGCAGGCGCAAGTTGCCAGATCGAGGGCCGGCTATGGTGCATCCAATGTACTGTATGCTGACCACTCCCTGGCAGAACTAGAGCGAATGGCACAAGAAGATAAGGAGGAAGTCCTGGAGGTCACCTCAAAGTCTTCAAATTTGAAGGGGACTTTTCAAAAGGCCCTCAAATGCCGGGCCGCCAGCATGCACGGCATTGTTCTGGAGCTGGTGAAGCGGACGGCCACGGACGAGACACGGCAGCTGCAGGCCAAGGTGGATCGCCTGCAGGCGGAGGTCAGCCAGCTACACCAGAAGCTGGCTGAGGCCACGGCCACGCCTGCCCAATCTGCCCCAGGTCTGGTGGTAGGAGGCTGCTCCTCCTCCCCTGCCAGCCTTGAGGCAACAATCCGTGGGGTTGTCATGGAGGAGAGGGCCTTCATCAGAGCCTGCTTCGCAGGCATCGAGGACCGGCTTTTGTCGGAAAGGCGGCTCCGCCCGCCGCTAGCGGCGGACAAGAGTCCACCACCGAGGGAACCGGAACCTGCGCCTCTAGCAGGCCCGGTATCCAAGGGCAAAGGAAAGGGCAAGAAGACTAAGGCGGCTTCTCATACACCCACCACAAGCGCGGAGGGAGCGTCTGGGTCGTCTGCTACTCCAGCAGCAGCCCCCAAGAACTCGCAGGAGGAAGACGCCCTTCTTCCCTCCACCACCCCCTCCAACCAGTCGTGGACGGAAGTCGCCAGGAGAGGAAAGGGAAAAAAGGGGAAAAAGTCGGGCCCCGAGTCCGCTGCGACTGGTCCTGCAGCTAAAAGGGCCCCAGCCGGCGTGAGAAAGCTGGTTGCTCCCAAAACTGCGGCCGTCGTGGTGACTATCACCCCAGAGGCCGTTGGGAAGGGCGAGACGTATGAGTCCGTCCTAAGACGGGCTCGTACCAATGATGATCCCTCCCGGCTGGGGATCAGCAACATCACGTGCCGCCTAACCTTAACCGGGGCTCAAATTTTCGAGTTCTCGGGGGAACAGCGCGGCGCAAATGCGGACCTCTTCGCAACAAAGTTGCAAGAGATAAAAAAAAATAGTAGCCCACCGGTATCGGGAACAGGGTCCAAGCTACCGGCGGTCAGGGCTCCAGAGAGAGGAACCTCCTAACAATGCGAGCCGTGTCCAGGAGTACCGCCTTCTGAATCAAGCCCTTGATCCAGCTGCCCAACGAGAGCCTCCTTAGGTGTTGGTCGAGGCTCTTGGCAATTAAGCCATTGGCTGATACGACTATCGGCACAATGATTGCTGAGTCCACATCCCACATGTCGACAATCTCGCGAGCCAAGTCAAAATACTTGATTTGTTTGTCTTTCTCGGCTTTCACGAGGTTCCCGTCATGCGGGACTGTTATGTCAATAATCATTGTGCGCCGCTCTACTCGATCCACCATCAATATATCAGGTTTATTGGCAACAATAGTCCTGTCAGTGATGATGGATCGATCCCAGTACAATGTGATATTTCCATTTTCGAGAACTGGGTCGGGCACATACCTGTAGTATGGCACTTCGGATTCCACAAGGCCGTATTTCAGAGCAAGTTGCTGATGGATAATCCTGGCTACAAGGTTGTGTCTATGCAAGTACTCTTCGTTAGCTAGACGAGAACACCCGGAGATAATGTGTCGGATTGATTTTCCCGGACGGTGGCATGCCCGACAGATGTCAACCGTGCCATCCTTCACAATAAATCTCCGGTAATTGTTCGTCATGATAACTTCATCCATAATTGCACAGATAAAACCTTCGGTCTCCCCGAAGAGGTCACCGAAACGTAGCCAGTTCACGGACGCCAGTAAATCTACATCGGGTCCATGTAGGGTCCGGAAAAAGCGTCCGTGAAGCTCCTTACTCTGCCATACCTCCCTGCGATCGTTAGTGTCAAGCACTACAGGCTTGCGCCAGTTCTCTTTAGCCAAGGAGAGCGGGGTAAGACCCTTGTCCACCGCGACCACATCTCGATGCATCCCCACGTCGGCTTCTAGGAAATATTCCCTAAGACTGCATATCTCGCGATTGTGGAGGGTCTTAGCGTTTAAAAAGCCTCGACCTCCACACTTTCGCGGGATATACAGTCTCATTACCGAAGACCGTGGGTGATGCATTCGATATGCAGTCAGCAGCGTACGGACCCTCCTATCCAGGGCGTCGAGTTTGGTCTGAGTCCATTTGAGTATGCCGAAAGAGTACATCAAAACCGGCTGGCAACCGTTGAAGGCGCGCACCTTGTTTCCGCCTGATAGAAGACTATTAAATACTTTCTTTAGGTGGCCAAAGAAACGCTCCTTCAACGATTGCTTCATGTCAGTAACATTGATGTCCAACGCTTCCGACATACCCAAATACTTATAGGTTTCGGATGCGGAGAGGGCTCTAAGGTTTATGGAATCCGAGAGTTGAGCTCCCACGGATTCCACAATCTCCCCTCGCTTTACATGCATGACCGCACATTTGAAAACACACCAAATTCCATTCTGATGGCACTACTGAAAGTTTCAGTTACTTTCAGTAGCTCCATCAGTTGCAAATTGTTGGGGGCAAAGAGTTTTAGATCATCCATGTATAGGAGGTGAGATATAACCTGACCACCTCTCGTCAACCGATAGCCAAGACCTGAATCCTCTAGCAGTGTGCTTAGAGGATTTAGGGCTAAGCAGAACCAAAGCGGAGTCAAACTGTCGCCCTGAATGAAATATGCCTCGCTCTATCTTTATCGGCTCGCTATTCCTCTGGACATTTCGACATCCTGGATAGCGAAGGACCGTCCTCCATTGCCTCATACATGACATCAGGAAGGTGCGCAGAGTTGTATCTACTTTATACAACTCCAGCACCTTCATGAGCCATGTATGTGGCACCGAGTCATAGGCCTTCTTATAGTCTATCCAGCATGTCGACAGATCCTTTCGGGAACGGCGTACCTGTTGGCTAATGGTCATATCAATGAGGAGTAGCTCCTTAGTACCGCGGGACCCGTTCCTACATCCATTTTGAGAGGCAGACATGATGGAGTTGGTGTCTATATGTTTGTTAATTTTAGCTCTCAAAATGGATGTAAAAACTTTATAGACCGTCGGTAAACACGTCAATCAATCAATCTTTATTTGTGAACACAGGTATTACAATAAAGGTCTTATGTGTACATTTTAGTCGAGCTCTATGTCCTACCAATGAAATTGGTGTACAAATATATTAGGTTTTTAGCAATAATTCTGAATTTATACAATACAAAGTCACGTTCGAGTAAATAATGTCAATTAAATGTATTAATAAATAATTAATTAATCAATTATAATTTATTTTTACACGCATATCAATGGTTAATTATATTAAAGGGCTAGTAATGTCATATTTCATCATAATTGTAAATAATGTCAATTAAATGTATTATTAATAATTAATTAATCAATTATAATTTATTTTTACACGCATATCAATGGTTAATTACATTAAAGGGCTGGCAATGTCATATTTTATCATTGAACGTTTAACGTTTTTTATAATTTTTCGTGATCGGCCTATAATTTTTGGGTTCCGTGGTGCTACCAGATTTATGGAGCAGGTGAGTAACTCCTGTTGTTAGGAACTGGGGTAGCGACCCAGACTCCAAAGCAGTCTGGTACTGAGCCGCCAAGCGAGCGTGCGATCTCATAAACCATTTAATCCAGAAGTTGTGCAGCCCGTCCGGTCCTGGAGACTTCCAGTTAGGTAGCGGACGAACTGCACGTGTTACATCTTGGGGGCAGATGGTAATAGTCCCCATTTCTGGTATTGGATCGCAGGCTCGCTCGACTTCCCGAGTCCAGTCACCTTCGGTGTGACTGACAGGCACCGACCAGATACTCCGCCAGAAAGAATCCATGGCATCATCATCCGGTAGGCGCGTGTCAGTCACACCTTGGTCCGGTCGCTCCCAAGCCCTATAAACCCACCTTTCATCACTCTGGAAGGTGCGATTTTGAGTATATCGCTCTACCCGCCGCTTATACCTACGGATACGGTTTGCCCATGCATACACTTTCTGCTTCAGAAAGTCGATGCGCTCTGTGACACGGGACATATAGTCCTCAGGGCTGATATCAGTCCCTGAGAACGCCCGCCTCACAAAGCGCATCACTCTAGGGCGAGTATTGACCTCCCTGAAGCAGATTAGTTTGCCGATGAGCGCTCTGGCCACACTAATACGGCGCTCAATTCTGCACTGCCAGGCTGGTACGGCTGGTTTCGGTCGCGTAGCTCTAGAACTATTAGCAAATTTGACGTGAGCTACACGACATGCCGCTACAGCCGCGCAGTACAAAATTGAGTGAGTATCAGTGAGGTCTTCGCAGTCATCAAAATAGTTTGATAACTGCGAATCCAGAACCGCCACCAGCGCCCTATTTTTGTTATGCATGGGCAAACGAGGTAAGCGTGGCCTAAGTTCGGGCGACATATATCGATATGCCTGAATCGCACCTTCCAAAGCACTCCTCAATTCCTCATTGCATTGGGTACTTACGATAGTAGCCCTGTCGTCACTCCCCTCGTCAGCTTGGCTTGTGTTGGACCGTGGTGTTACTACAACAGTCTGCGACGGGGGAGCAACGACATGGCTACTCTGCATTTCAACTCGTAGGCGATCAAGTGCAGTGTCGTCCAGCATATGATTACGCTGGATGACCCGCACCTGATCCGATAGTCGTTGTGCCGAAACGTTGACAGCTGGCTCAAGGACCTGAAAAAGAGAGAATTCGAACACGGTACGCGGTCAGATTATTTCCTCCATCTGTAGCCCCATAGTATGAGCGCATGACGTTTTCATTGATGGAGCGTGTCCATCTCATGCGCTGCACACTTCCGCCCGGAGCTGGGACCCTATCAGAGGCCGGTGGGCCTCGAAGTCCTAAACCGTCCGGCGGCCGGCGTCCTCCCCGTCGACGAGCAGGTGTTGGTGTCGTGGGTGGAGAGAAATACTCGTCGCTCGAGCTCGACGCAACTACCGCAGCCGGTGTTGTCACAGCACTCACAATGGAGCTGGATACCGGTGGCGGCGAGGCGGAGCTGAGCGGCGAGTCCGGAGGTGGTAGGCGTGCTCGGCGAGTTGCTGATCTCGTCAACATTACATAATTTTTATATCTTGCATATTTTATTTATTTAAATGGGAGTCCGTATTTGACACTGTCATTTTTGATTATAGTATTTTTTTTTGGTTTTTTCATTGTAGATAGGTTTATTGCTTATGAATTTATTTAGTACTGTTTATTCCAAGGAACAATTATTGAGCTTTTTGTATTAATACGATATATGGAAATATTTAAATATGCGAATTATGAGATAAGATTTTTTTTTGTTGTTGACGTTTCAGTGTTGCCAGTGTTTTTTTTATTGAATTATTATTATTAACATTTTCAATTATTTTTATTGTTTTTGCTGCATGTTAATTGAAATATTTATTGTATGATTGTTATGTTTATTTAAATTAAGGAATAAATAAAGGCTATAATATAATACATACTCGTATATTAATATAGTGTTTTTTTTGGAAGTCAAATGATTTTTTTTTTTTTGTAAAAAGTTTTTTGTTGAATTTAACGGAGCACTTATATTTTTAACTTCCAAACTGTGTTACACCAAGTAAAATAAAGTGATAACAGGTTTAGGTTAGCAAGGTAATAGCGGTCGGAAAGTGTACAAGCGATGTAAAAATTTATGATAATTGTGATAAAGTCACAGATTCAATGTCGATAAGTGAAGATGATTGCAGGTCAACCTCTGTTTGATTCGGTTAGGGTTGTTTTCGATAAAGGTGTTGTCAGCGTGATGCCTCACAACGAAGGCGAAATGTTGAGTTGGTTATAAACATTTCGCCTTTGAACCTATACAGTGTGAGTCTTTATAATGTGCACATATTAAAATGAGGGAATCTATGCTTCATTTTATCTACAGAAAAATTAAAAAAAAAAAATGTTTTTACGGAATTTAAAAAAAATTGCAACAAAACGGTGATGCTTGTCTGACCTGCACGCGTAGCATGACCACCGTAGAAATGAGTTTTGTCGACGGAAGAGTAGACAAAATGACAGATAAGCAATCAAAATCTGTCATTTTGTCTATTCTTCCGTCGACAAAACTCGTTTCTACGGTTGTCATGCTACGCGTGCTGCTGTAACCAACAAGAGACAGTTGCGTTTTATTTACCGAGACCCACTTCACCATACTACCAGATACTACTCATATTTCCTAGTTTAATTTCTCAGTTGAGAGATCAATTGAAATCTTCTTATTTGGCGAAAGACGGGGAGTACCCGCACATATCGCACTAATAATAAAATGCTCGTATTTGCGCAGCGTGTATGTCATGTCGTGTGTCGTGTGTGTGCTTGGCTATGTCGTACTCGTATCATGCACGATGGTCGTGTAACGTTCGTAAGTACCGAGATGTTGATTTTACTTCTTTTCGTAACAAAAAGTGGTCGGATTGGCGAGTTTTTAGGGTTCTGTACACACTGAAATCTATTACTAAACCCACGCCGCTTGTAACAGGGCTGTATCTTTTTAAACATGATAGGCAGCCTCTTGGAATTCAAAAGGCAATATAAAAAAACCGGTCAAGAGCGAGTCGGACTCGTGCACCGAGGGTTCCGTACCTACCCATTATACCGCCATAGTAAAAGAATATGAGCAAATTTAGATTTTCAAAAAGAGAGATTTTAGAAAATCTAAATTTGTTCATATTCTTACCAAAATTTACCTTAATTTTCAAAAAAAAAATATATTTTTCGGAAAATTTCCTTTATTTGTGCTGTAAGACCTTGCTTTTTGCCAAATTTCATGATTTTAGGTCAACGGAAACACACATAGGTGTTCGACCCAAACCCTATAGGGTACTTCCGGTTGACCTAGAATTGTCAATTTTGGTTAAAAGTAAGGTCTTACAGCACAAATAAAGAGAAAATTCCGAAAAATTTAAAAGCTGTAAATTTTGGTAAATTTTAGTATTTACAAGTTTTCGCGAAAATCTAAATTTGCCCATATCTTTTTGTCGTGTTGATTCAGGATCTTGATTTATATACACCTAATAGGGACTATAGATTTCAGTATCTGGCATAAATTTTAACTTGCTAGGAACGGGTGGAGTTCCTGAGAAAATCGGTGGTAACACACGGACAGACGAACAAGAGTTTGATCTTATAAGGGTTCCGTTTTTTACCTTTTGAGGTACGGAACCCTAATAAAGAAAACATCATTAATTTAGCTGGTGCGACGGGTCTACCCTTTATATCAGAACTTTATGTCATAATATTATTTTGCATAACAGCGGATACTCGGATAGCATAAACTTCATTTCGCAGAAAATCGTTTGGCAAACACTCATTTATTCAAAACTCATAATTTTAGAAGTCAGAATCATCTTTAGGCATTTAATATCCATAATAATTAAAAAGTAGAACCATCATATCGCAAAAAGTTAGCAGAAGTAAAGCAGACAAGACTACGTGGAGTTGGTTTTGCAGCGATTCGTTTCTGTCACTAACTTTTGTAGCACAACATATTGACTTTTTAAGATAATATTTTAATTTTAATTTAAGGTTAAAAATGCTATTTTATAGAAATGACAATATGTCTAATAAAATTATTCCAAATGAAATTCTGCCATCTTCATAGTATGCCAAGTGAAATTGTACCAAATAATCGTCGCTCTAAATAAATATTATGCCAAATAAAATTCTGCCATCTTAAAAGTATGCCATTGTAAATTCGGAAATATAAACATTCGGCCAAACAATAATAATATTAAATAATTTTTATGCCTTTAAAATATTCGTTTAAAGAAGATTATGCCAAGTGTGTTATGCCAAATAAATTTCGGAGCATCAAGATTCTGCCAGATAGAGGGAACCCGGTACGACACCTTTTCCAACAAAGCTGGTGTTTCTGGCATTCACTACACTGTATTCTCACATTCTGACTTTCTCAAAGTCAAAGTAATTTATTTGCCAGTAACATGGTACATAGGATGTTCATATTCGAACCTCGATTGTCAGGAAAATGATTTATAATACCGCAGTAGGTTGTAGTCACTCTCAATATTCACGGGCGATCACTTATCATGATCATTAGAACATAATGAGGCAGCGGCATATGATAATGTTCTCAACAATCTTATTAAATGTTCCGCTTCGATGGTAAATTATTTAGGCCTCTTCAAGTGGGTCAAAACAGGTTACAAATTGAGGCTCGGAATATGCTGGTTATACCTCTGTCATAACAGTTTCCATTATAAATAGAACTTTGGGCACAATAACAAGCGCGAGAAAACAAAAAAATTACGAGCGAAGTGTTGACGTACTTACCTACATATAGTAGGTAAGTAGAACTTACTGAATTCAACACAGTCGTGCAATTCTTTTCACGCTCAGTAAATCTTAAATCGCGTAGACAACAACGCCAGTGACCAAGTCACCGAATCCTGCCTGTCATTATAGTCAATTTATAACGATAATTTATCTAAAAATACCACTGCACGGGCGCGCTAGTCATTTTTGAGAGACTAGCTTTTCCCCGCTGCCCACGGTAAAGTACTACAGGGATAAAAGTATCCTACGTCCTAACCCAGGTCATGGTCAGCATAATCGGCCTATAATGTTTCCGCTGCTGGGAAGCGGGTCCAGTGGTGGTAGATGTCACATGTCTTAAAATTTTTGATCCTACGACATGCCGGTTTCCTTATGATGTTTTCCTTCACCGTTTTGAGAGCAGTGGTGATGAAATTATTTACACACGACCTACAACTATAAGTGGGGGCTGTTACCATTGAGCCACCACTACTCTCATGGCTGGTCAGGGTCTCCTGTGTGATAATTTTCATCGAAATCTATTCAGCCGTTAAGGTATGAAAAGGTAACACACAGACAGAGTTATTTTTGCATTTATAATATCAGTATGCATTAATTTAATTGTATGGAATGTTTTATTCTGAAAATAAATGATTAATAATAATTATGTGCAAGGCTAAAGCGAGTTAACAGTGAACGCCGCCTTCTGACTGCGGAACTGTAACACTACCTAACAACAGAGCCCGCGCGACAGCCACTGCGTTGAGGCACGCGTCTTATACCTATACTTTTTAAGACATCGTTCAGTTCTGCGAGTGTCGCGAGAGCGGTATGTATGTACACATTCTTACTGAAACGATTCCATCGGAATGTGGCGGAGTGTTATGCGATCGCGCGAACGAACGCGTCGCCTCAATGCTGCCACAGATAAATTGATAGCAATGTTCCGGTGGTCTGTTTACTTAAAGATTATACACACAGTTTATACTAATTACATGTAATATAATAATTATATTTTGTCGATTTTAGTCAATCCGATTGAGAACACCTGATGTTTTGACCGCTAAACCCCAGAACCGGTTTTTTTTTTAATCCTAATTCTATGGTACTTGTGCCAGATAGCCGTTCTACACAATGTGCAAAAAGGAGAGAAACGACTAACTTTGTGCTTGTTTGGAGAAAAATATTTGCGCCAGAATAAAATGATACACAATAAATAATCTATAAAAATTCTATCTCCTTCTGAAAAGATTTTGTTAATGGTAGTATTTCGTCAGACTTAGAATCAGACAGCAAGCAATGTATTGGGTAATGTTGAACCATCACAGGCTGTGATTGTGCAGAGAGAGACGGCTCAATGCGGCGAATGTATTAGTTATTGCCAATGGACGTTCGACACATCACCCTTATCGGAGTGCAGATGAAAAAAAATTGGCCCAGTAGTTTCGGAAATAAGGGCGGGTATGATAAATTTTCATCTACTTTCTTAAATATCTTTCAAAGTATTTATTTTAAAATTATAAAAAATCTATATATTTGAAATCCTTACAAAAAGCCCTTTCATTTGATATGTCACACAGTACAGTTTGCAAAACTTTATTTTTAAATTTTCTTGTTTGCCCCCAAAAGCGACCCTCATATTCAAAATTCATTTATTTTCGTTATGCGTCCGTGTTTGGGTCACAGAAATACATATGGTACTAAATTTCAACTTAATCGATCCATTGAGTTCGAAGCAAATTGGCTGTGACAGACTGATAGACAGACAGACAGACACACGAGTGGTTAAATAAGGGTTCCGTTTTTTGCTTTTGAGGTACGGAACCCTAAAAATAACACAAATGGTAAAGGATCTGCTACATGGCTGCCAACTGTATCTCCGACAGAGGTGACATTGGTTAGCAACAGGTAGAGCTGTTTGAAATTTGGCCGTAAACCACCATCTACACGGTTGTAAACCATCAAGGTCACCTCTGTCGGGACGCCGTTGGTGACCGTTTAGCAGGCACTTAACGCTTGCACGCCGACAGCGGGTCCGCCTCCGCCCCTACTAACAACACGCTACTAATATAAAGCGAACATTTGAACGATCTCATTTGTGAAGCTGTTAGTTTTGACAAGCATTCTGATGAGTTCCGCTGATTACGATGAGATGAAAAATTTTGGGCTTATCTATAAGCTTATCATCAGTAGGTTTAGGTTAGAATTTCATTGTTAGAAATGGGAGCAATTACTGACATTTGTGGTGGTTGTCTAGACTATGATTGCACGTCATTTGTCTGAGACAAAAAATATGCGTGTCGATTTGAGAACCGACACCGAAACAGGTGGCTCTAATTTAGTGAAAATTATAAATTTTCATTTTTTTTTTTTCATTATTATTCAGACAAGTAATTGAAGCTTATAAATGATTGGATATAGCTATTCAATTGATGAATCCAGCTGTGCATTGTGTTTCAAGCTCGAGTTTATCTGATTGTGGTGCAATCGAATACAAGTAAATACTTGAAAGTTGTCAAAATGTTACAGTTGTGAAATGTGACATTGTTCGGGTCTGCTTCGCGTTGCTTCACTGGACAATCATGAACATTGCATTACATTTAATATAGAAGTAACATTTATATTTTATGTTACAATTAATTAATTACAGACAAGCTATAGAATGGTCAATTGTGAATCATTTCGATATTTATTGCTTTAAGAGTTTTTACATACGAGCACTACGTCACGCCATGGAGAAACACAACAATTGTAACATAACTTCACGCTTGTCTCTTCCAGACATTATTTTGACTTTAACAGATTCAAAACATATATAATTTTAATGTAAACATATGTTTCACACCTCAAAATGCTAGTGAGCTACGTAAATACTATGTGAATGTCAGATTGGCGGGTGTATTTTTCAGAAATGGTCGAAATATATCTCAAAATTGAGTACCTACCAAATTGTACCACTTGTGAAATAATTTGTACCTCGTGGAATCGCAAGTTATTGCAATAGTTTCATACACCCGCCATTCTGACGTCAGCTTGGCGGGTGTATTTTTGTGTAGCCAAGATTATTGAGAAGTTAGATATAAAACATGCATCGATATTTAGTACCTAATTGGTACCTCTCTAAACATGCCTTCAGTCAGTGAAATCTCATCAGAATTCGACAAAAAATTACTTTCTTATATACAGAGTGTTACAATATTTTGCTTGTTTGACACAAGTAGAGGAAACCGGGAACACTTGACTATAGGAATACTTCCCAACTATCACACAAGCTGCTTATATCACTTCTTTACCAACTGAATGTGCTATAATAGCTGTTCAAGGGGTTTACTATAATACTTAGGTGGTTCAGTAGCGTATTTAATCGTTCTTTAACAGGCATGTGGTACAGTAGCCGTACAACAGTAAATATAATCCCAATGGAGATACAAAGGCGTGTTATAGAGTTATTGTACGAGCATTTGATATAAAGTAGAGTTATAAATGCCTTTTAAAACACCGCTAAGTCTTAAAGAGGGCTTTAATAGTTAAAAGTGTTTAAATGGAGTTATAAACTTCCTTTAAAGCACTTTGGGTTGTATATTGCATATTTGTAAATGTCTGAGCTGTTAAATAGTGCTTATTACCGCCTTTAAAACTCTGTATCTACAGCAGAGAATTATAATTCTATAGTAGCACGTAGGTTATTATAGTTGTGAATATTACAGCAACTGTATCGTAAATAGCTGAATAAGGAAAGAAAATCACGCCTTATAATGCTGAAAGCTCAAAAATTTCGTTTCTAGCGTCAATATAGCGGCTGAAGTGGCACAAAAGTATTTTACTCATTTAATTGCTTCATTGTGACTCCATTTTGTAAAAGATTATCGCGTGAATTTGTCATGGATAACCAAAAAGCATGGAAATTAAGAAAAAAACATGGTAGTGTGAGGAAAAAAATTTGCAAAGAATATCGGAATATAATTAATAATCGACCAGAACATAGTGACGGCGGCCAGAACATAGGATAATACTCTGCTCACAAACTCTTTCGTATTTAAGTGCAATTAATGTTTTCATATTTAAAGGTTCAAATAATTAGACTAGATGTTATTTCTAAATATTGAATTGATTGTATACACATAAACAAGAAATATTGCAGTAAGACACACAAACGAATAATGAGAAAGTGTAAGAATGATTAACAGGGGTTTTAAGATTCAGACAATGGACCCCTAAATAAATAAATAAACATGTGTGCAATTCACACGTGGTAGAAGTGAAACCTTAAAAAATAAAAAAATAAATGTTTTTGTACGCGCACGAACACGTATTAACACACGTACACACGGCTACACATCAAGCTATACATTTCCAGTATTAGCGGACCTCGCATTGTACGGAAATCCTACACAATGCGAGATCAGCATAAACTGTAGCACACACACAGACACCCCAACAAACACACAGACACACCCCATATACACACAGACACACCCCATATACACACACAGACACACTCCCACACACACCCTCAGACACACCTCCACACTCACCCTCAGACACAACCCCACACACACCCTCAGACACACCCCCATACACACCCCCCCACACACCCTCAGACACACCCCCACACACACCCTCAGATACACCCCCACACACCCCCCACACACCCCCCACACAGACACACCCACAAACACACAGACACACCCCCACATACACACACAGACACACCCCCACACACCCTCAGACACACCACCCTAAGGCACACCCCCACACACACCCTCAGACACACCTCCCCCCACACACTATAATGCTTCCTACCTCATTTTCTCCCACGTTAAATCTTATGAATTTATGTGTCTGTCTCTTTTTACTGGTGCTTTTTCGTTTCATCGAGTTTCAAATCACAACGATGCTAAAGAAGTTTTCACTTCAATAATATAATAGAATATCAATAGTCCGTTGTCCAACCTTAGACTCTTAAAAGAATATATTAATTACCGATGTACACCTAAAAGAGTACAAAAGCGCGTCAATACCACAATCATAGAACCGGAAGGTCTACAATGATGGATACTAGCGGTTTAAAAGCGATAGAATGGTTCTAGTAAACTCTGAAGGTGGTTGTAATCTAGACGCCATTATAGTTTTTAATACAAGCAATTCTCATGATTTTTTATAATCTATTTATATCATAAATATGTATAAAAACCGAATAAACGTCACTCTTTCTCACCCAGCATTGTAAAGAAACTACCTAAAAAGCTAAACTATCTTATATAAACTAAATTCAAAATTCAAACCCTCTAATCAAATGTACTTTTTATCCAAAAAATATGAGAAAAACTGCATAAATGGCAGGCGCGTGAAAATTTTAGCTAAAATATATGTGTATATTTACAATACACTGGTACTCGCACTAGTACTTTGCATTCATAAAAGGAAAAATCAACACCTGTTGTTTATTTTTTAATTATTTCCAGTTGTTCCATCAATCACTTTCTTAGACGTCATTGTTAAAATTTCAATAAGTTTTGTTCATTTCCCCAAAATATCGCTACTGTATATCTAATATAGATCTGTAAACTCTAATTCAGAGATACAGACGTGTCTAAATAAGATGCGAGCGCTACAGTCGCGCTACAAGAGCTTATTTTAGATACTGAGGCGTACACTATCGCTCGCATAGCACCTTTGTATCTCCGTACTAACACATATTTACGACCATTGTATCTACATTGTAGAACCGTGGGCCGGATAAACCGGTGCCTCTTTTGGGGGTACAGCGGCGCTATAGCGGCTTGTACATCTACTGTAGAGCTTACTTATGGAGGCTATGCCGTTATTAAGAACCTCTGTACAGCCGGTGTACGGCTTGTTATAGATCTTGTGTGCTACTTGGGATTAGCATCAGGTGGAATGACAGCTCACTTCACCTGCGTTTTCACGGTGAGTTTTTGATGTGAAACATCTATAGCAGCGGGTCAGCCCAACTTTCCTGTCGTAAACTATCGAAATATATCTCAAATAGATATATTTCAACCATTTCTGAAAAATACACCTGACATTCACGCGTATTTTTCGACGGCGCCTGTCGAATTAGTGAGTTATGGTGCCGTTTTGTACGGTGACAGCTGAAAAACATTAGTGACTATCGAATAGATTACGTTAGGTTTCCTACCTATCGAAATAGCTAGCGAATAATCTTTCGATGACATCTCATGGTGGACGTAGTGCACCATGAGATACGTCTACTTCGTCACGTTCAGTACGGCTCTGCTGCTGCTGAACTAACTTAATGCAGTTTGATTCGTTTCACTCACTTCTGTGTTCTGAAAGAAGTGTTTCTTACAGCCAGCTAATATAATAGTAAATCTCGCAGTCACACCATCCCGTTTGTTCTACGAACGCAAAACAACTATACATAAATAACCCTTTTTTTCGCATGTGTATTAAAACAAACACAAATTGTTTAACCAGAAACAACTGAAGTACCTATAAAATACTTGAGCCAGAGTAAGTTCCTAGAAGACCAATTCCCGTAATTAAAAACTTTCAAAATCTGGTCGCAATCTCATGTCAGCGATAATCAATGTCGAAATGTAGGAAAATTAGTAGTAAGTATTTTTAAAAGATTGAAACTGAAATAAGAATGTGAACGTTCTGTAATACGGGAATTGCCCCCCAGTTATCATGTTAAAGTTTCATAATGTAGAAAGCATTCACAGAACCGTAGTTCGTAGCAGCCTAGCTCGTATCAACGTAGTGCATGGCTCGTAGCAACGTAGTGCGTAGCTCGTAGCCCGTAGCTCGGAACAACGTAGCAGCATAGCTCGTAGTCAACGTAGCAGCGTAGCTCGTAGCGGCTGGCTCATGGCATTTGCCAAAGAAGTGTAATTAATACATGAATGTGCATACTCTTCACATTTATCTAAACCAACTATTTTGCATCATTTGCCGCTCTGCGCAGCTGCAATTGCACGTGAAATGAAAACAACGAACTACAAATTACTTTTATATTAAACACAATCGGAATCAATGATGTGTGTTTTAAGCACAGTGCGATTATTACTGTCCTCAGAGCAAACAGCGATAAGCGTCAGCAAACAAATCAACTACACAGTGACGTCATAATGGCGGTCTGTATCATTCATGTCATATTACGAGACTGTCCGTTAAATTATCTCAAACTTGTAAAATACTACCGTTAAAGGATAATCAAGTTATTTGGTTAAAATAACAATAGAACCTCAGTATATGCTAGAAGAGCAAAGTTTTTGACCTGGTGAATTATGAAATGCTCTGGGACAAGGTAAAAAGTCACAAGTATCCCACCAAATTGTAGATCTGTTGAGGGTCTGGTACGGAGGCCAAACCAATCAAGTGAAATAGGGTGACACTCTATCTAGTAGTTACAGGTTAGATTGTGGTGTTCGCCAGGGAGTGTTGCCTTCTCCGGACCTGTTTAACTTAGAGGTTAAACAGGTTATCGTTGATATGGATATCAGCGATATGATTTCGGAACTCAGAAGATCCAAAGTTGGCTGTCACCTTGGCAATGTCTGCGTGAACAGCTTGAGCAATGCTGATGACATGGTTCTTTTGAGTCTCTCGATCAAAGGCTTGAGGAAACTTGTCTGTCTGTGAGCATTATGCTGATGCTCACAGACTGAAATATAATGTACTGAAAACCGAGTCTATGGTATTCAGGTCTGAAGCTGGTCCGGGGAACATACCAGTCTGTACTTGAATGGTGCGACCATAAAGGTCGTAAAGCAGTTCAAATATTTAGGGTATTTATGACGGACAGACTTCAAGACGACTGCGACATAGACTCTTTCTATGTCGCAGTCGTCGTCCCTACGCTCTCTTAGCGTAGGGCCCTCCCAGTGTCTCTTCACTGGGAGGGCCCTACGCTAACAAGCGCGTGCGCTTTGTGGAGTGCACCAAAGACGTAAAGAACACTCTGTTTAGAGCTTATTGCTTGTCAATGTACACCTGCTAACTTTGGTGCCACTTCAAAAAAAAGATGTACAGTTCATTAAGAGTTTAGTACAATGATGCTTACGGAACCCTTATGAAACTACCAAGATACTGCAGTATCTCAAGCATGTTTGCCGAAGTCCGGGACTCTAAAAAAACGCAACCCTCGAGGGTCGCGTCTTTTGGCAAAGTTTGAGATGCTCCAGTAACAGCATTTTGAGGGTTGTCTCGTGCAACCTGGCAAGTTCTATATTTGTGCACTGGATTTCTGTTCACTTAAACGAGAATAAAACGAAAGAATTTTTTTACTGTACTATTTATAAAATTTTTGTATATGGGTATATTTAACCGACTTCAAAAAGAAGGGGGTTCTCAATTTGACTGTACGTTTTTTTTTGTGTATTTATTACGCGATTACTCCGCCAATAAAATTATGAATTGATTTTTATGTTTTTTTTTTGTTTGGTAGGTCATACTTTAGAAGAGGTCCCATAAGATTAGCAACAGGCAGGTAGTGGTATTCGAATTTGTGTGGGGTAGGTACCATAACTAAAAACCGGCCAAGTGCGTGTCGGACCACGCACAATGAAGGGTTCCGTAGTTGGGATGAATTAACCCCAAAAACAAACTTAACTTTGTAGTTGAAAAATATGTTCTCCCATACAGAATGTATGGGAAAACATGTTTTTGCAACTGCAAAGTTAAGTTGGTCGATTATTACTCGTTAACTTGTAGAGCCTAAGTAGGCTCTACAAGTTAAAAGAAAAACTATCACAGCTAAGTAGCTGTGATTTCACATTTTTATAAAATATACACAGATGGTTCGAAAAACGATGATGGTAGTAGTGGTTTGGCACTTTATGATCCTCAAACAAATAGCTCCATCCAATTGATGATTAACGCGAAAATTTCCATTATGTAAACAGAGTTGATAGCCATAGCAGAGGCAATTTCTTACATTGATTCCTTTATGGTAGGGAAATATGTTATTTTGACAGATTCTAAGAGTGCTATCCAACATCTGGCTCGATGCACCTCGAATTTTCGAGGCACACCGATAGCCTATAACATTTTGGAATCGCTCCGCAAACTTAGGATTAGTAATAAAATAGTTAAAATTCAATGGGTACCTTCACATGTGGGCATAACAGGAAATGAAGAAGCCGATCGTCTGGCCAGAGAAGCTAGTTGTAATGGAATACCATTTACCTGCTTACCCTTATTCTCGGATTGCTTATACTTAGTTAGGGAAAAGTGCACAGAGATTTGGAGGGAGCATTTTGACGAGAGGTCATTATCTAAAAGCATCTGGTATAAGACCATACAACCTTGCCTTACGCCTTCACCGTGGTTCGCAGAGTCTGGTTTGTCTAGGACAGATGTTGTGACAGCCCTAAGACTTCGGTCCGGGCACATACCGCTAAACAATTTTGCGTTCCTGATGGGTAAATCTAACACACCAAATTGTGCTGAGTGTGGCGTGGTTGAGGATGTTTACCATGTGTTGGCCGAATGTGCCCGGAACGAGGTGGAGAGGGTCAGCTTAAGGCTCAAATATGATGTGGATCTGCGGGAAATGGGCATGTGTAACTTGATTCTGGCCCGTCCTCTGTCAGAAGAGGCTAAGTCAATGTATAATTTAGTTAAATTAGCCATTAAGCGTAGATAAGTCAATCTTTGTGAGGCCTATGAGGGTGGCATGATCATGTCTGATCAAACCTTCTATAAAAAAATAAAGATTAAAAAAAAAAAAAAAAAGTTGCTGTGATAGTTTTTCTTTTAATTTCGTTATATAAACTACTGTTGTGATTTTTTTCATACACCCAAAACCAACCATTTAGCCGGCAGGGGGGGGGGACACTTGACCCTAACAAAAATTAGCAATTTAAAGCTTAATATTTCGCAAACGGATACTTGAATCCAAAAATGGTTTTCACAAACTCACAATGTTTTTAAAGGACCTTTCTAATGATATCCATCACTATGGGTTAAAAAAAGAAAAAAAATAACATCACCATTTTACGTGTATGAGAGGTACCCTAAAAAAAAATGTTTTTCATAATTTTATTTTACCACTTTGTCGGCGTAATTAAAATATATATCTATGCCAAATTACAGATTTCTAGTATTAAGGGTCTCGGAGCTAGACCGCGGACAGACAGACAGACAGACGGACATGACGAAACTATAAGGGTTCCTTGTTTACTACGGAACCCTAAAAAGGGTTTTTTTTTAAAGCAAA
Source organism: Agrochola lychnidis (assembly GCA_963680765.1). Classification (NCBI taxonomy): domain Eukaryota; kingdom Metazoa; phylum Arthropoda; class Insecta; order Lepidoptera; family Noctuidae; genus Agrochola; species Agrochola lychnidis. The sequence goes on from OY796873.1 coordinate 260,624, forward strand.
AAAAAAATAATACGGCCGACTTCCAAAAAACACTTCAAAGTGAAAAATAACTTTAATTTCGGAAGTCGGTGTCTTTGAATTTTTGTTTTTTGTCACCGAGTTTGTAATGTATTTTTTTGTACAAAGTTTTTATGCCTGAAATAAAACACTATTCATTTATTTAATTTTATTTAAATAGGTTCATTTGTTTATAAACTTCTGGGGGCATGGCAGTGCCCCTGCCAAGACAAGTCAAAATCAAAAACGGTCAAGAGCGAGTCGGAATTACGCACCGAGGGTTCCGTATCATTTTAAATTTGCATCGGCGAGGCCTATATTCGTCAGAGACTTTTAACACTGCACACTGCGGTATAGAGTCGTAGCGGTTATACCGCCACATACGAACTACGCATCATAGACATGACGTCACATAAATCCTACATCGCGCAGTAAGAGTTTACCGAGCGATCGACATATATACAAGATTCCAACTTCAAACCAGGGCAGTTGCCCGCCAGACACAACAACACGTCTGGTCGGAGGATCCTCCCTTTTCTATGGTGGATGAGTGAACTTTAAACCCTGTTCCTCATAACACTAAAGGGTATTGCCGTTTTAGGTCAGCGTCATCTCTTGACCGATAATGGAACTAATGTAATTTTTGTGCGCTATTTAGAGACATCGTTTTATTTTTTCTGTAATGTTTACATAAACTTCTATCACAGAGAATAATTTCAGATTTTTCCCTATGCAAACTTCGGAGATAAGAACGGTATTTTTTTTTTCATAAGTTGAAAACTATGGGGCCTAAAAAAAAAGAAAAAGATTTGAGAATGTGCAAATAGCGTTCTTTCATATGATAAATGATTTTATTTCTGTAAGTAGGTTTGTACAAACACTTTTACACGTCAATCATATTTTAAAAACTAGATGAGGTCGGCGTTTCCTATCTGACTACTCTGAGAAGAAAGGCCGAAACAAACTCAGAGGTCACAGTCTCTTTTAAAGTCCAGACATAATCTTGGTCAGATCATGTGAAGGCCATGTGGATTGGTGTCTGAAGTGGTCTTTAGAGGAAAGCATCACACAGATTGAGAGGGGCTGTCCAGTCAGTGCACGCATTTGTCATTTATCGTGTAGCTCAACTCAGAATTTAAGGAGCTCAACGATTCGACGAACAATACCAAAAAAAGGACATTTGTGTAGGCCACATAAATTACTCAAACTGTCAGACCATGATTAAAACTAACTGAGAAAAAATTAAAAACAAAACAAAAGGAATGACCCATATAGGACAAAGAAAAAAAGGACATATAGATAAATTGTGTAAAAAATTAAGTTCATCTGCATATGCTTTATATAGATTATCCTCCATAGCAGATACCAAAACTCTTCTTACATCTTACCATGGTATAGTTGAATCTCAAATGCGCTACGGTGTCATTTTTTGGGCGAACTCAACGGATAAAGAAACAGTTTTTAAGGCCCAAAAAAGATGTCTCCGGTCAATGTTTAAACTTAAAACTACAGACAGTTGCAAGCCTTATTTTAAGCAGTACAATATCTTGACACGGCCTTGTCTATATATTTTCGAAGTTGCTATGTTTGTCAAACAAAATCCAAGTCGTTTCGAACGTTTAGCTGATGTATTTCCAAGAAATAGGCGTGACAATAGTAAATTACGTCAATTGCCGTGTCAAACTACTTTGGTGCGCAAAAGTGTATACTGTATGGCTCCAATTATTTATAATAAATTACCAAGTGGTTGGAAAGACTTGACAACAGTGCTGTTTAAGAGTAGACTACGTAATTTTTTAAAGGATAAGGCGTACTACAGTGTGACTGAGTTTTTATCAGAGAAATTCTTTTGCTGAAATGTTGCTCCCTTATGGTAATATTCTAATAATTATTTCATATTGACATTTTTATTATTTTTATTTAATTTATTATTTTAGAAGAGAATGTGACTAAATACCTATCTGTTTATGTGTCATCTTAATTTATTGACATTTTATTATTATTGGCATGAAATTGTGACATGTACCATGACTTTTTATTTTTATTTTCATTTTGTTAATGTTACATTTGATTACCTATCTATTTACCTAAACAATTTTGTATGCCTTCTGGTGGGACGTAGTATGGACCGATATTTATTTGTAACAGCTGTATAATCTTTTACCCTATGTTCACAAAATTAATAAATGAATTTGAATTTGAATTTATAGTCTTCACATTCACAATAATTAAAATAATATAATACTTTAAAAGTAAATATTCATGTCATAACATAACATAACATAACATCACGCCTTGTTTCCCCGAAGGGTTGGGCAGAGGTGTCCTTGTAACAGGTACACCCACATGTCGCCAGTTATGTTTAAGTCCCATGTAATAGGGGGCGAGCCTATTGCCATCAACCGGGCACAAATCCAGACTCCGAGCTGCTACTGAGAAATTTCAGATAGAAAAACCCAATTACACTGCCCGACCCGGGAATCGAACCCAGGACCTCATACTCAGCAGTAGCGCTTGCGACCACTAGACCAACGAGGCAGTATATATAAAAATCATTAATGTCAATGTGTATATAATAAAATAAAAAAAACCCAGAAATAATCTTGGTCAGAGCATTTCATATGAGGACCATGTAGATTTGTGTCTGAAATGATCTTTTGAGGAAAGAACCATACAGATTTGAGTGGACCTGTCCAGTCAGTGCACGCATTTGTCAGTAATTGTGCAGCTCAACTCAGAACTTAAAAGGAGCTCAACGATTCGACGAACAATACCAAAGAAAGGACATTTGGGTAGGCCGCATAAAGTACTCAAAACTGCCAGATTATCATTAGTAGTAACTGAGAAAAATTAAATAAATATATATACATGAGCTACATAGTCCTCACATTCACATCAATTAAAATAATAATAATGTTATACTTAACAAAGTAAATATGCATGTCATTGTGTATATAATTTTGAAGTTTGCAAAATAAACAAAGTTCCAAAAGTAAAAAATAAAAATAATAATTGGAGCAGCTTAATCCCAAGCCTTTTTGTCCTCAATGTAATCTTTAACGGTATAAAAAGCTTTCTGGCACAACTTACGTTTAATGAATGATTTAAATTTATTAAGGCTTAGATCTTGTACGTGGCTTGGAAGTTTATTATAAAAGCGTATACATTGACATCTGAACGAGCCACCTATTTTCTTGAGCCTTGTTGTAGGTACAACAAATTTGTGTTTGTTTCTAGTATTTATGTTATGGATATCACTGTATTTTTTAAACAATTTTATATTTTTATGGGCATATAAAAGATTATCAAAAATATACTGAGAAGGCACAGTCATTACATTAATCTCCTTAAATTTATCTCTGAGAGACTGTCTCGGACTTAATTTATAAATTGATCGAACAGCTCTTTTCTGCAAAACAAAGATAGTCTGAATGTCAGCGGCATTTCCCCACAACAGAATACCGTACGACATTACACTATGAAAATAGCTAAAGTACACTAAACGGGCTGTCTCTATGTCAGTCAAATTACGAATTTTTCTAACAGCATATGCTGCGGAGCTTAGCTTTTTTGACAATTTATCTATATGTGGGCCCCACTGAAGCTTAGCATCCAAAGTTAAGCCCAAGAAAACTGTGCTATCTTCAGGATTCAATTCTTCGCCCTTTATTAACACATTAGTTTTCACCTGCCTAACATGAGGTAGGGTAAACTTAATGCATTTGGTTTTTTTTTGATTAAGAAGTAAATTATTAACATTGAACCAGTGAACTACTTTTGAGAAAGCGCTATTTACATCGTCAGTAACCAGCTGCTGACGTTTAAGTTTAAACAAAAGTGAAGTGTCATCCGCAAACAACACTATATCATGGTTATCCTTTATGAGGTAAGGCAAGTCATTAATATGGATAAGAAACAAGAAAGGACCAAGAATTGAGCCCTGAGGGACTCCCATTGTTACTATAGATCCGGGAGATCTTTTTCCATTAACGTCAACACTCTGAATCCTATTACTCAAGTATGAAATAAGAAGATTCAGAGCGCTGTTCCGGATCCCATAGTGGCGGAGTTTCCTGATTAACGTTTCATGAAGAACGCAATCAAACGCCTTGGACAAATCACAAAAGATACCCAAGGCATCGCATTTATCTTCCCATGCATTATAAATATGACCTAAAAGTTCAACACCGGCATTAGTAGTTGAACGACCCCTTGTAAAACCGAACTGTTTGCTATGTAATAATTTATGTCTATTAAAAAATCTTTGCAATTGCTCTAAAATTAATTTCTCAAAAATTTTACTAAAGGTAGGTAGTACTGAAATAGGTCTATAATTAGTGGGGTCTGATGTACTACCTGATTTAAACAAAGGTATTATTTTACTATTTTTCATCAGGTCAGGAAACTCCCCACAGTCGATACAATTATTAAAGATAAGAGCTAAAGTAGGTGCTACAATGTCAATAATAGACTTGGCTTCTACAGAATTACCCCACAAATCTGCAGTCTTTTTTACATTTAAAGTGTGAAAGGTTTTAATTATGTCTCTACAGGTAATATGTTCAAAAAGAAAGTCCGAATCGCAAACATTAACATTTTCCTTTAGCAAAGACTCAGCAACAGAAGGTGATGAGTTTAGGGATTTAGTAGTTGAAACTGGAATATCTGAAAATAAATTTTCAAAGGCCGCGGCTTTATGTGAGTCTGATTTTATTATGTTGTCATTAATAGACAGGCTGTAGTCAGAATTTCGGTTATTAGACCTTCCCGTTTCACTATTAATAATATTCCAAGTCGTTTTAATTACATTACTACTATTTTTAATCTTCGAACTCAAATAACGCGACTTGGCCATACAACAAACTTTTTTAAATAATTTTGAATAATTTCTAACATATAAATTAAATTCAGCTGTGTTTACATAAGTCCTTTCATTGTACAGCTCATAAAGCCGTGTTCTACTTTTATGAATACCAATGGTTGCCCAATCACTAAAAGATGCGTTACTATTAACCGAAATAGTCTTGGGAATAAAGGTGGAATTAAATTGCCTACAGTATATATTAAAGAAATCATCATATAGATTATTAGGATCAGCATGAATAGACAAAACTGGTAATTTATTAATAAGTTTAACTTTAAAAGTCTCCAAGCGACTTCCAGTTTTGGGGTTAACCGTGATATCCTTTTTAGCCACTTTGTTGTTTTGGTTTGGGATAGTAATCCTCTGCCCGCAATGATCAGAATCTAGTAAATTTATAATTTCTTTGTGGCTTGGTATAACATCTGTGTAAATATTATCTAAGCATGTGGCACTAGTAGGGGTTATTCTTGTGGGCTCCAAAAATAGGTTTACAAGATTGTAGGACTGAAACAGACTTACTATTTTACTACAAGAACCTGAGTTTTCTAATAAGTTAACATTAAAATCACCACCAATGATAATGGACTTATTCGAGTTACAAATCTTGTGCAACACTTCATCCATTACCTTTTCGAAACAGTCATACAATCCTGAAGGGGGTCTGTCTGTACACACTTAATACAATAAACTGCTCCAATTCTATACAGGCTATTTCAACTGTCCGCTCAACAGATAGGCTCACAATATCCTTACGGTCTTTAAATTTAAGCTGGTTACTTACTAAAATTAATGAGCCACCATGTATAGCGTTAACTCTGCTGAATGAACTACCTACCTGGTGATTATTAAAGTTGAACAAGAACTGGTGGCTTTTAAGCCAATGTTCTGTTATACAAAGAATATCAATACTATTAAAATTCAAAAATAATTCTACTTCTAAATCTTTGTTCATAAATCCTTGAATATTTTGATGCACCAGGTTAATACTATTTACAGATTTTAAACTTTTATTTGATTTTATAATACTATTTACAGATTTTAAACTTTTATTTGATTTTATAATACTATTTACAGATTTTAAACTTTTATTTGATTTTATTTTGCAATTCTGTACACTGTTGCTAGAGGTTGCATCTATTGTCTTAATTTCTAATTTAAATTATTATCAATGTCAATTTTTGATACTGAATTATTTAACATGTCATAGCATTGCTCAATAGAAGCAATTTGTTTAGCCAAATTCTTGGCTGTAATAGAAAAGTAATATGATAGCGACACAGCTATCTGTCTTTTACAATACTTTGAAAGATAGTACCTATCCATACAAAATCTATCTTTTGTCAAATAAAAGTTGTTACCAACATAATTGTTAGTGTCAATTAAGTGGAATAAATTATTATTACAAGTCAAATTATATAATGTCATATTAATGTCAGATCTAAAATTATTTTCTTCCTGTGGCAAACTTTGGCTGTATGGGAAAGTGAACATCACAATTTTTCTTAAACTTAGGTTGCACAATGATCTATAATATTGGAGTAACTCTCCTTTGTTCACATTACCCCTATTACCAACAAATATTAATAATGTACTATCCCGGTTAAAATTGCATTTCATAACTTTTTTCATTATGTCAAATAATGAACAATCAGGCATACAGTAGTTCATTATTGAGTGTCCTGGATATTTATTTGTCAACAACTGGCCTAGATCCTTTCCAATTTCATCACAAAATAATATTAATTCTTTATTTACACTCTGTTTAGACAAACAATTAATAATTGATAATGGCAAACTGGCACTAGACTGCGGTATGGTGGTGTCACAAATTGTCAATGAATGGTCCGGTGTGGGTTCAACAGATGGTGGTTGACAATGTTCACATTTGTTAGTTTGTGAGATTACCAGCTCATTCATTGCCAATACATATTCCCTCATTTGGTTTTCAGAGGCTGTATATTTGATGGTCATACAAGTAAGTTTTTCCTGTAGTTGGTCAAGTTCATACTGCAAGTCTTCTGTGTCAATTTGGTATTTCCTAGTACTTTTTTCTAAGTTAAATGAATACATGTCTAATTGTTTTAATAGATGCAACCTTTCTCTATTAAGCTTAACATTTTTGATGAAGAATTTTTGTTTCTTGACCATTTTCTTAGTTTTAACTATGTATTTGTTAATTTTTATGTATTTTTTTATTTTATTTTTACTAGTAACTACCCTCACTGATTTATTTGATTTTGAATCATCTTTACCTGTTAAATCTATTGTGTAAGAGGGGTTTATTGCAGAAACCATTGATGGGGCTATAGGCACCAATTCATTGAATAGACTTTGGTTCAGCGAGGCAGTGATGTTAAGATTTGTTGTCTCAAGTTGTTCAATCTGACTTTGAGCCTCATGCAGCTGCTGTTGTAGTAAATGTTTATGACTAAGAGCTTGTTCATACTCATTGCTACAATGGCTGAACCCGTCCACAACAACTTGGAGCCTGTCCCGGGCTTCTATGGCATCAGTGTGTTGAATGTATAACTGAGCCATTTCGGTTTTTAACTTGCTATTTCTTTCAAGGACACCAAGGAACTCCATTTCATTTTCATCTTTTTCCTTAATCAGTTGGTCACAGAGTTCCTGAGACGCCTTTAATTCGCTCAAAGCCTGACTGAGTTTTGTCTCTTCTAGGCGAGCCCGCGCGCTGCGAGTCATAATCATGATTTAAGAGAAAAAGAAAAGTAGTTGGAAAAGAGTAGTGGTTGGAAAAGAGTAGTGGATTGAGTAACAGATGATTAGTTGAACGGAAAATGAAATTTAGATCGTAAAAAAAAGAAGTTCTGTCACCAAACTAATTAAGGTTATGTTTACGTGTTTAAGGTCATTGGCATCAACTTGTAGCCGTAATAAAAATGATCTAATAAATTGTAGGTAAAATATTAGAACGTAAACAATCTACTACCAAGTAAAATATTAAGGCCCGTATTATAGAACGTCACTCAATACTCGAGCATTACTTAAAACTAGATTCAAGCCATTTGATTGGTTGAAACTAGTTTTAAGTAATGCTTGGGTATTGAGTGACGTTCTGTAATACGGGCCTTAGTATTGTACCTGATAACGAGACGAAAATGCAACGTTTGCTTGAGCCGGTAACTATCAACGAATCACAATGAAATTTTTACACATAATATGCACTTAATTCCTGAATTTAACACACAAAACACTTAATTAAGCTTTAAACTAGTTAATAAATTGGAAATAGGCCTTAATAAGAAGGAAATCTAATATTTAAAATTAAAATTATAGGGACAAATTCAAATCAGCTGTTAGCTGTAGTGTTGCCACAGGAGAAAAAAAAATGATACCCCTAGTAGCCCCACTTCGAATTTTTAAGACTCCCGTTCAATCCCTGTTGCAAAAAAAATTAGGTAGGGCAGAGGTGTCCCTGTAGCAGGTACACCCACATTTCGCCAGTTAAGATAAGATAAGATGAGATCAGGATAAGATGTTTATTTGTCTAGCTTTTATACTTTGGATTTTATTAATACCTAAAATACGTCGATTTCGTCATTGACTGACTGACTGACTCACTCACTCATCAAAACTTCTAGGGCACTTCTCAAAGTTTTAGAATTGTTATGCAGGCTAAGATTTAAACACAAACAACCAAAAGAATCTATAACTTTCACCCTCCCACCCCCGTAAGTATTTTTTTTTAAATTAAACAATACTTTATTTCAGACTAAGTAACAATGGTGCTTAAATAAGTAGGTTAGAATTGTTAGTTTGTACAAAATATTTATTTACGTAGACCTATGACTGTGCCCACCTGATGTCCCTGAAAGGGACAGTCCGGTCTGGCAGCGATCATTTTCAGAATGCTTTTGTCACTACCATGCAGGCGCTGTAGTAAGGAGGCCGCTTTTTTCCACATGATGGCATGGAAACCATCTGTGTGAGCCTCCGCGAACATTTTGGAAGCGCTACAACGCCATGGCAGCCCCAACAGCATCCTAAAAGCATTATTAAATTGAACACGCAGGACGTTGCAGACTCGGCACGTGTATAACACCCACAAACCACTCGAGTAAAAGGATTGACAGAATCCCTTAAATAATGTTACTTTGACGTCTGTAGTACAACAAGCGAACATGTGGGCAAGCATATTGCTGCTCACAGAAAACGCCCTGTGCTCCCTCTCTATATCTACGTCATCTCTTAGGTCACTCGGTAACTAAAATGTTCAAAAATTTTCAGTGCTACGCTATTGAGACTTGAGACTTATGGGCGGAATACTGCGCGGATGCTACTTAGGTGCTTTAAATACAAGAAGTTCACTATTCCTCGAGTTCATGCTCCTCCGCATATGCCTTGCAGGTTGATAACAACTTCTTCAACCCACCCATCGAGGACCACCATATCGTCTGCATAGCTTATATTGTTGACATACGTTCTGTCAATATGGCAGCCGACATGTGTACCGCTCAGTCGCTCGATGAGTCGGTTGATATAGAGGTTAAATAGTAGAGGCACAGTGTAATGAGGTAGAGGCGAGCTAAACCCCCCTGTCTGACTCCGCATTCCAGCCTGTACTCGTTCGACAGAGTACCCACCTACCTCACCCAGTTATTTTGGTTAGAGTACCAATATTTGAGAAGGGTGGTATGCTCCGCCGACATACCCGCGTCCCTCAACTTGTCCCACAGTACGTCATATACAACCAGATCAAATGCTTTTGACAAGTCAAGGAAACACGCAAGTACCGCTGTCCTCCTCGCTGTGTAGTACATAACAGTTCGCTTCAGACTCAGAATAGCGCTATCTGGTGAGACTCCTGCTTTGAATCCGAACAGGGCATCGTGCAACTTAACTTGTGCTGTGAGGCGACTATTCAGTAGACTGTCAAGTATTTTAGCTAGTGTAGTAGCGAGTGAGATGGGCCGGTAGTTGCTAATATCAGACGTATCACCTGTCTTATTCTTAACTATCGGAACAACTATGGTCCGCATTAGCGGCTCCGGCAAATACGAGTGACCTATGCACAGACTGAAAAGCATAGACAGTACTCGCGGCAAATGAACCTCCGCAAATTTATAATGCTCGACACTGAGCCCATTGTGACCAGGTGATTTTCCACGCAGCATTTTTTTAATAATTTGAGCTACTCTCTTCGCAAGTATCTTTACATTCTGCCCGTCACAATGGGCTCACCACCACTCACCTCACCAGACGAGGGACCTAAGGGCTACCGCATAGTGAAGTGCTCTATAAACGCTTCGGCAATGTCATTGTAGAAGAGTGAATACATGGTCTTTAAGGCCGCCCGCGCCGTAAGATGCCCCTGATTGTTCTCACAAAATTACCCTAAATGGCTTGAACGTAAATCGTGTGGCTAAGTTTAAGTATTTGGGACACTTCCTTACCGACGGCCTTGAGGACGATGTAGACATTGAGAGGGAGCGTAGGTCTCTAGCGGTCAGAGGTAACATGCTGGCCCGCAGATTCTCACGTTGCTCTGAACAAGTTAAAATTACGCTTTTTAAGGCATATTGTCAGAGCTTTTACACTGGAAGTCTGTGGGTCCGCCACACCCAAAGATCGCTGGATTTCCTGCGCATCCAGTATAATAATGTCTTCAGATGATGTTGGGGCTGCCACGCTTCTGTAGTGCATCGGAGATGTTCGCGCTGTTTCGCACTGATGGTTTTAATGCCATCATTCGCAAGAGGACGGTATCCCTGATCTGCAGAATACGTGGCAGCCGCAACAAAATCTTGAAGACAATAGCCGATAGGATCTCATTTCCGCTTTGGAGGTCATTTGTTAAATCAGTCATCTAGACTTAGTTTGACTGATTCTGATTTTTATTTTTATTATTTTATACTTAATGAATTTTTGGATTTTAATTGACATTAGTTTTAATGAATTTAAAGATTGCAAATTATTTTAAAGATTTGAATTAATTTAAAGATCAATTTATTTTAAAATTTGATTTTATGAAACTTATTAATTAATTTTACAATTTGATTTTATGAAACTTATTAATTAATTTTACAATTTGATTTTATGTACCTATTTCAATTTCTATGTAGTTATTTATTTTGGTTATAATAATTATTATTATTGTGGCATGTATCTTTTATAAAGTACTAACGTAATTTTTAAGTAGGTATACTAACATAAATATGGATCACTATATCTGATTTAAATAAATAAATACGGACTGCCCGAGTGATATGTCAAATATTTGTTCCGTAGTTTAAAATTATTTTTATTAATAATTAAGTAATATTATGGTGTAATTTTATGTGTAAACGTAATATAATTGCATAAATACTCAGGATTATTGTTTTCCTGTAAATATATGAAGTAAACACAGTGTTTGGTTACACACCGGTAACCTAAAAATATCAACAGCTGACTATCGAACTACGGATTTAAACGGGGAGTATTAAGCGGCTTTACTTTTTACTTTATAATAGCACACAATAGTCGCTTTACCTATGTTACACGTCCTAGTTAAGTTTTAACATAAATAGTTCGCTGATTTAGCACTCTGCATTCGGTTTATGTCGCATTGTTTACATAGTAGAAAACGTAACTTAGCCAAGATTATGTTAATCTTAATCTGATCTTTAATAAAATATACAACAATATAAACGTTCATGATCGTTATTTTTGTATGATGGCTATACTTTAATATAAAATATTAACTTTACAACCTACCCACTTATAAAAAAGTAAAATCATAAAAGGCAATAAAAGTATCAAAAGTTTACATTCAATTTAATAATATAGCTTTGATAATAGCTCTTTAAGCCAATTCAGTAGCCTACCTCATTTCTCCACTAATAACTCTAACTTCTCCCATTTTCCCTTTCATTTCTACCTTTACTTTATTTGTCTGTCTACTTGTTCTCACCGTTTCTTTATTCTAATTCCAGTTACAAATCCTGAAACCACGCCTGTGATGACCCGTAAGGCTACTGCTCAGGATTTGGAACTTAAATTGAGAACGGTCCTCCAAAATCTTGAAGCATCTCAAGCCCAATGTAAACAATTGTTACAAGAGAATGATGAAAGTGAGGAGGAAGTCAAGAAGATAGTCCACAAAAACTCAAGCCTTAAACGGGAGCTAGTAGACCTACATCAGCAATATCTGAATGTTGTTGATGAACGCGATCAACTGAGGGTGGTCATGGATGGTTTCAGCAACTGTAGTAGTTTGTATGAGGAGGCTTTAAGCAAAGTTAGGGACCTTGAAGATGAATTAATTCATGCCAATAGTCATATTATTCGGTTAGAGAAAGAAAAAGAATGTACTTGGGTTAAAGAAACTAACCACTTATACAATGAATTAATAAATACTAATTGTAACCCTCATTCCATAACAACTATTGATCTGTAGCGGTTACACCGCCACATACGAACTACGCATCAAAGACATGACGTCACACAAATCCTGCATCGCGCAGTTAGAGTTTACCGAGCGATCGACATACATACAAGATTTCAACTTCAAACTGATGGGCAGTTGACCGCCAGACACAACACCCGTCTGGTCGGAGGATCCTCCCTTTTCTATGGTGGATGAGTGAAATTTACACCCTGTTCCTCATACCACTAAAGATCTTACTGAAGATTCCTTGCTGAAACAGAATTATAGTTATAAAGTTAGTCATAAGAAAATTAAAAAATATGCAAAACTGAATAGAATAATAAAAAATGTAATCAATTTAAGAAACAACAAAAACACTTTTCCAAAAATATTCCACTGAGGAAAGAACGTGTTAAATTACTCAATAAATTAAACAATTTTCAAATTAAATTAAAAGACAGCAAAAAAATCTATGAAATTGATACACAGCACTTACAGTCTGACATACAGTTACTCGAGGGAAGACTTAGTTCCCTTTACATTAAATATGTGGGTTCTCAGAACCAAATTAAAGAACATATTCTTGCTGCAAATGAGTTAGTTATGTGTCAGTGTACTTATCAGGTTTCAAACCCTGTTGCTGTCCAGCCTGAGGCAATGGAGGACCCGTCCCAGACTGAGAGTTTGAATTAAGGTTTTATTCTCAACCAAGATATTTCTAATGTAGTACAAGATCTATCTCAAGTGGTACAGCCTGAGATTGGTAGTTGTCCATCTTTTAGTAGTCATGATTGTTATCATTCAGTTATGTTTTCAGATAGTATAGGAATGGGTTTAGGTAATATAATTAGTAACAACCTGTGTTATTCTACTCAAAATTATTGTATGCCAGGGTCTACCTACAAAAGAATAATGGCATCAGTAACAGGAAATGTTTACAATCCTAAAACCAACATTACTGTATTTGTAGGTAATAGTTCTAAGGTCAAAAAAGACGAAATCACTGACTGTGTAACTGAATTACTAAAGTTAAATTGTAGTAAAATAATATTGTGTGCTTTCCCATATTTTGAAAAATTGACAAATAGACAAAACAATTATATTCATATGCTTAATAAGCATATGCAATTCTTAGTTAGTCATTATAGTGACAAGTTTGTATTTTTTGACACCAACAGTTTTGTGGAAACTTTAAAATCGACGAGGGATACTGTGTATCTGCCTGTTAGTTTTAGACACATATAGCACGGCTATTAGCTTTTTTATAAACTCAGACATAAGTAGTATGTCGCAGTCTTGTATTATTAACACCACAGTGGTTAGTAATAATACTAATAATAAGGTGGTGAACCTGAATAAATGTAGCTCAAATGCTATAAATATTTTTACAAATTGTATGAAGGAGGTTCCATCTCCCTCACTCACTATGAGCTCACTGCCTGGTGAAGACACTGAAATCTTGGGGTTAACTCCGGATAGTCATTTAAACTAGTTTGTAAGACAACAGAAGGCACCAGTAAGAATATTCTTATACCTAACAACAACAAGGTGTATTCTTGCTCCAAAATTAATAATTATCAAAAAGGAGATCTGCAGAATGCCTCGAAATTATTTCATCAAAATATTCAAGGTATTTCTTCTAAATGATTAGAAATCGAAATGTTTTTAGAAAAAACAAAGTTTGACATTGTTTGTTTTACTGAACATTGGTTAAAGGATTACCAAATGCTAATTAATTATGAGAACTATAATGTGGGCAGTTGTTTTAACCGTAAATCTATGCTGCGTGGAGGTTCTCTAATCTTGATAAAAATTGTTTAAAATCTAAGCAACGTAATGACATAGTTGGTTTATCAGTTGAACATTGCATCGAACTGTCCTGTGTTGAGCTGGATAAGCATGTTGTAGTGTGCGTATACAGACCTCCTAATTATCAAAACTTTTCATTATTTGAGTCAATAATGGAAGATGTCCTAGCGAAACTTGCAACCAGTAACAAAGCCGCAATTATTTGTGGTGATTTTAATATAAATATTCTGGAAAAAAAATTCAAATAGCAGTAGAATATTAAGCCTTTTTAAATCGTTCAATTTATCAAATGTTTTTACAGAACCAACTAGAGTAACTTCAACTTCTGCTACTTGTATCGATAATGTCTTCTGCGGTTGTGATTATTTAGATAAAGCCATCGTAAATTATTTACCGTCTGATCATAGTGGACAAACGGTAACTTTTAAATTTAGAACACCTATTCAAAAAGTGCAAATACAAATTAGACCAATAACAACTGGCAAATTAAATAGATTCAATAGTACCCTAAATAATAAGTTAAATGCTCTAGGCCCTAATATGGACGATGCAAATAAGTTGTATGAGGATTTCTTTTCAGTAGTGCACACTGAATTCAATAAAACTTTTGAAAAGAGAACAAAAAATATTTTGCCCTAATTTAATTTTTAGAGACTGGACAACTAGAGGTATTAGGATAAGTAGGGAAAGACTGTTCGAGCTGTATGGCCTTAAGCCTTACATTAATACTGAAACTTTCAACAAGTATGTTGCTACATATTCCAAAATTTTTAGAAATACTTGCAAGATAACTAAAGCTCTGTATATTAGCAACAAGATTAAATTAGCAGAAAATAAAATAAAAACAGTTTGGAACGTTATAAATAATGAAACTAATAGGAAAAAAGTACGAAACACTGAGTACACATTGGAGACTTCACGTGGTGCCATTAGCTCTAACTTAGAAGTAGCGCAAGAATTTGTACATTTATTTACTAATATACCATGTAAAACGACGGAAGCTTTAAATTCCTCACCCAATGTCTTAATTAATTTATTAAGAGCGAACGTTCCAGGCTGCCCGGTTGAATTTCAATTTAAACATATAAACCCTATGATAGTTATAAAAGCTTTTCGGCAAATTAAAATCAAATTGACCGAAGATCTATGGGGATTATCTATCAAAGTTTGTACATCCATAATCGAGACTATAGCACCGTACTTAGCTTTAATATTTAATTTGTGTGTGGATCAAGGAGTCTTCCCAGAGTTAATGAAATACAGTAAAGTTATACCACTTTTTAAATCTGGGGACAGTAAAGACACTAACAATTATAGTCCAGTATCTGTGCTGCCGGTATTTAGCAAGGTTTTCGAAAAGGTAATGCTCAATCAAATGCTTAATCATTTTAACGCCAACCAAATCTTGCACGATCAGCACTATGGTTTCACCAAAGGACGTTGTACAACTGACGCCGGTGTCACCTTATTAAAACACATATTTACAGCATGGGAGGAGGCCCAAGATGCCATAGGAATCTTTTGTGATCTCTCCAAGGCATTTGACTGCGTGAGTCATGAAACCTTGCTCTTGAAACTTGAGCATTACGGACTAGGTAAACTTGCACTCAGTTTAGTAAAATCTTATTTAAATGATAGACAGCAGCAGGTTCAAGTAAATGGTGTCCATTCAATCGATTTAAAAGTAAAAATGGGCGTTCCACAAGGCTCGATATTGGATCCTTTCCTCTTTTTAGTATATATTAATTATCTACCCCATTTATTAAAAAACCAACCACAAATGGTGTTATTTGCTGACGACACTTCCTTAATTTTTAAGATAAATAGACGTGCATCAAATCTTGACGACGTAAATAACGCCCTACTGCAGGTCCAAAATTGGTTCACTGCTAATAATTTAGTATTAAATGGGAAAAAAACTAAATGCATAAGATTTGCTTTACCAAACTTTAAAAGTAGTGATTGTGACATAGTATTGAATAAGGAGAAACTAGAATTTGTCGATAAAACTGTTTTCTTGGGGATCACACTCGATTCAAGGTTGCAATGGGGTCCTCATTTAACATCTCTTGCAGGACAGCTAAGTTCAGCAGCATATGCTGTGAGAAAAATCCGTCAATTTACTGATGTAGATACTGTAAGCACCTCGCTTGGCTGCGATACTTGGGATCGTGTATAGTGTTTAAATTAAAGAAACTTTTGGAAGAAACAGACTATAATTAAACCAACAGTATAAAGCAAAGGACAATATTGCGCGACTGACGCCAGGGGCTAAATTCGTTTTTCTTACATTGACAAATGCACACCATACGAAAATCCTAATTTAAATATATCACGTTCGAATGTTCGGATACCATAGTGTTCTTGCCAGCCTGCATAATGTGTGAGGTTGAATTCCAATGATAAGTCCTCACAATACCGCGAGGCTAGTCTATTTCAGTTACTTTCATAGTATCATGTCTTACGGTATTTTACTATGGGGACGGGCTGCAGATATCGAGTCTATTTTTATTCTGCAGAAGAGAGCCATCAGAGCAATATATCGTCTTCGCAGACGCGATTCTCTAAGGGAACTGTTTAAAGATATTAACATCATGACGGTACCTTGTCAATATATCTATGAAAACATCATGTACGTAAGGAAAAATCTGTCTTTTCAGTAAAAGAGGTGATAGACACAATTATAGGACTAGAAATAGGGACCAATTAGTTCAACTGGGTTTCAGACTGGCTAAAGTAGACTCATCCGTTATGGGGTGCTGTTTAAAATGTTATAATAAAATACCTTCCCACATACTCTAACTGAACGAAACGAAATTTAAATCATGTATAAAACGCACACTATGCTGCCAAGCATATTATAAGTTGGGGGATTACATCACTGATAAAAATGTTTGGCTCAGCGCTGGTCCAGCTCCACAAGGGCGCATAAACTAATTAATTAGCATTCGAAAGTATTGTTGCAGCTGCTGAAGATTGTAAAACTATCTTTCCCTTGTATAAATTCAATCTCTTTGTATTGTATAATTGCATATCACATGTGTGAGCACTGTGACCATGTTGTACATTCCATAAAGCTACCATTTACTGGGTACGTCTTTCATTGACTTGAATGTACTCTGGCGGCTGAAAATATGTCATGCTCACTCAAATGTCTCGCTGATGGTGGCGTGTGTGTTGGATCATTAAGTTCCCTTCAAAATGGTTGAGCTAAATGGTGCTGATCCATGCGTCATGTTCGTGAACGGGCGCCGTCAGTAGGGACTGGTCATCTCTTAGCTGCCACGGTTTATTTAAAAAATAATAATTTTTGAATTGTTATTATATTTTTATTACGGATGCTTTTAACGTGCACGTCTTTCTACATTGTTCGCACATGTATCAACACGAATGATGTAACCAATATTTTGTAACAATATTTTGATTTAAAAGAGTGTCCGTGGAGTTTCTTGCCCGTTCTTTTCCATAGGTACCTACCACGCTTTGGAATGGGCAACTAGCTTCATTTTTCTGACTGACCGACCCCTTGACAATTCAAAAGTACCTGTAATTGGTTTATTTGAAATAAATGCTTTGAGTTTGAGTTTGAATAAATTTAAAAAAGTTGTGGTCAGCCGAACCACCAACACTCATCGGGAAGCAAGGCCAAACGTTCATTTTGTTTGTGGGGTGGAGGTGGTGGTAATTGAGGGTACAGGTCTGTATAATTATAATAAATAACTTCTTTAAGGTACTTCTTCAGGGTAAATACCTTATTTACTTGAGTAATCTAGAAGTAAGGGTTATGATTTTAACATGTACGTGTAATATAGGTACAATATAATCGCTAAAATAATAAAAACTAGAGCACCTTACAAAAAGAAATGAAATCCCACCAAAAACATTTCATTTAAAGTAGGTTGCCAAGACTTCTTGGTCAAAATGTATGGTTTGGTCGTGTTAGAATTAAGTTCAAATAAGATAGAATATTGAATTTTGAAGTATCTGTAAGATAGTGTTGAGTGGGTATGATGACAGTCATTTTTACGTTGGATGTAACTGTCATCTTATACCACTAGATGGCGTTACTTCTGATTTCGTTAAACATTGATTTTACATTTAAAGTTATGCATTATTAAAGTCCTGTATTTTAAAATATGATTGTACGTTAAATCGAATATTTTAAATAATTTTAGAATTGTTTTAGTTTGTATTCAAGATGTCAATTAATCATACTGTTTTATCAAACGAGGTGGCGCGCTACAACCGGTCCCCACTCCTGTTGGTTGCCGGCGCGCGGCGCGCGGCGTAGCGCTTTAGCTCTTGAGTCAGACGGTTACCGTGTTGCAAACAAGAGAAATAATAAAAGAAATAAGTGTGTCTAAAAGTGAGTTTTATTGGAGCAGACTACAGTCGTTCCATTGAACTATTGCATGACACAACATTGGTAGTGATTTAATTACTCACCATAAGCTCATAGGAGTATCTGTGCGACGATGGCGCAGAACTGCCGAGCCGTATATTTCGCCCGAGATGTAAGGTATGTAGAGTTAGGCCTTGTAGAGTAGGGGCTTGGCTCTACATTAAATTTGATAACTTTTTAACAGTGAAAGTAAGTTTTGGCAACCTACTTTAGGCCGGCTTTACACCTGTAAGTTTTCCTCACGTAAGACCCTTTCGTAATTATCTTACGATTTGGTAAATGTAAACTCTCTTGCAAGAAGCTTATCGTAATCTCTTACAACTTACGAAAGTAGAGAAATCACAGGTCTAAACTTGATCGAATTTGCTCACGTGGAATCTTTTCTCAACTTATCAAAGTGAAACGAAAAGTTGAGTACGTACGAAGAAAAATATTAGCAATTAAAATCAGACGGTTTTTTAGTTCGACTGACTATCACGGTTAAGTTATGGTAACGAGGGAATAGATGAATCCCGTCAAAAAAAATTGTCGTGAAAAAAATGGCTAAACAAACAAAGACCGCCATCTGAGTGTAGGCGTTGATCAATGCTTACGAAACCTCTGGGATTACAAAAATAAACACCTAAAGGATCGCGATAATATCTGAAATGATGTATCTTTCTTTTTAATTATTGGTGCATTCATTCTCATAAAATAAAAAATTGGTTTTGATCCACCGCCGTTCTTAATTCCAAAGAAACATTTGCCTTGTAACATTTGCCTTGTAACCTTTTAACATTTTGTTTTTATCCAGGAAATGAAATGAAATGAAATTGTTTATTCTGTAAATAGGATATCGGAATCACTTTTACACGTGAGATAAAAAAAATTATTAAAAATAAGCTAGATGAGTTCGGCGTTTCCTAACTGACTACTCTAAGAAGAAAGGCCGAAACAAACTCAGAGGTCGCAGTCTCTTTTAAAGTCCAGATATAATCTTGGTCAGGCCATATGAGGACCATGTAGATTAGTGTCTGAAAAGGTCTTTTGAGGAAAGAACCACACAGATTTGAGTAGACCTGTCCAGTCAGTGCAAGCATTTATCAGTAATCGTGGAGTTCAACTCAGAACTTTAGGAGCTCAACTCGACGAAAGACCAAAGAAAGGACATTTGGGTAGGCCGCAAAAACTACTCAAACTGCCAGACCATCTCTAAAACCAGCAGAGAAATAAAAATAATATCCACATAGTCCTCACATTCACAATATTTAAAATAATAAAATACTTTACAAAGTAATCATGTCATTTTGAATATAATTTTCAACAATGTCAATGTGTTTTAAAACTGGTACATGTATGTTGATTTTATATAATAATTAAAATGTCTAGTTTTATGGTTTTATCACAAGGCTTAGCAGAGCGAACAGTTCAATCCCAAGCTTTTTTAGGGTTCCGTAGTAAACAAGGAACCCTTATAGTTTCGTCATGTCCGTCTGTCTGTCTGTCTGTCTGTCTGTCCGCGGTCTAGCTCCGAGACCCTTAGTACTAGAAAGTTGTTATTTGACATAGGTATACATATTAATTACTTCGACAAAGTGATAAAACAAAATTATGAAAAACATTTTTTTTTAGGGTACCTCCCATACACGTAAAGTAGTGATGTATAATGTTTTATTTTTTTATCCCATAATGTGGGGTATCATTGGAAAGGTCTTACAAAAACATTAGTTTGTGAAAACCATTTTTGGATTCAGGGATTTGTTTGCGAAATATTAAGCTTTAAAGTGCTAATTTTTGTTAGAGTCAAGTGTCCTCCCCCCCCTGCCGGCTAAATGGTTGGTTTTGGGTGTGTGAAAAAAATCACAACAGTAGTTTATATAACGAAATTAAAAGAAAAACTATCACAGCTAAGTAGGATCTACAAGTTAACGAGTAATAATCGACCAACTTAACTTTGCAGTTGCAAAAACATGTTTTCCCATACATTCCGTATGGGAGAACATATTTTTCAACTACAAAGTTAGGTTTGTTTTTAGGATAAATTCATCCCAACTACGGAACCCTTCATTGTGCGTGGTCCGACACGCACTTGGCCGGTTTTTTATCTTCTAAATAATTTGAAATTGTATAGTACCCTTTTTTACAAAGTTTGGTTTTAATGCAGATTTTAAATCGTTTAATGGGTAAGTTTCGAATGGCAATGGGGAGTTTGTTGTGAAAGCGTATACATTGACCCATGAATGAGTTGCCTACTTTGTGGAGACGTGTGCGATGTACAGCAAGGTTGTGTTTATGCCTGGTATTTAAACTATGAATATCGGTCATTTTCTTAAAATTTGATAAATTTTTGTGTACTTACATACAACAGGTTTTCAAAAATACATTATGAGGCTACAGTCAGAATATTTATTTCTTTGAATTTTTCTCTAAGGGAATCTTTAGGACCTAAGTTGTAAATGGCTCAAACAGCCCTTTTCTGTAGAACAAAGACAGTATTAATGTCCGCACAGGTTCCCCTATGACATAAGACTATGAAAATAACTAAAATAAACAATTCTGGCTGTATCTACATCAGTTATCTGTCTAATTTTTTTAACAGCATAGGCGGCCGAACTTAGCCTTCCTGACAATTTTTCTATGTGTGGGCCTCATTGTAATTTACCGTCAATAGTGATTCCAGGGTCTTACCCAACGTTTTCTTTGCCTTCTTTTACTTGTTCAAATGATATAAGCAGTAGCAGCAGCTTTGACTTGACGGTGAGATGGCATTTTCGATTATGAACTTGATATGTGTAAAATGAGTTTGTAATAATTGATGCAAGTTAAAATCACAAAAAATTTACGTTAATATTATTTACTGTAATTTTATTTTATGTGTAAACACAGTCATAAGTTACTTACATAAATTTTATGGAAACAACTTATAAGTGTAATGGCAGCCTTACATGAAATGATTTTTGCGGGTTTTATTGTCTTTTGTTTTAATATAGATTCCTTTCAATTTTTTTTTAATATGAGAACATTGTAGGTCTTGAAACAGTACCACAGACTAAAATAAATGTCATAACGGCTCATGACGTAATGGAAACACGAATCAGTGCCATAATAAAATAAAATAATACATAATAAACACAGTCATAAGTTACTTACATAAATTTTATGGAAACAACTTATAAGTGTAATGGCAGCCTTACATGAAATGATTTTTGCGGGTTTTATTGTCTTTTGTTTTAATATAGATTCCTTTCAATTTTTTTTTAATATGAGAACATTGTAGGTCTTGAAACAGTACCACAGACTAAAATAAATGTCATAACGGCTCATGACGTTATGGAAACACGAATCAGTGCCATAATAAAATAAAATAATTGTTACCTAACTAAATTTATAATTTAAGTATTTAAAAAGTGTTATTAATTACAAATCAAATATTGTGCGCAATTACATTATTTTTACTAAATTAAATCTAAACTTTATTATAAAACAAATGTTACTGGAAATCGTTGCTGTTCGACGTTGACAGTTGTTTAAAAGTATAAATAGGCTCGCTCTAGTCGCAAAGCGATCAGTATTGAATTGTATTTTGAACTGTGTGCATACCATTCCGTCCTAAATGCAAGTAGCAAATTGTCACTAAAGTGCAAATTGCGGATCTATACGGCTTGCATTCGCCCAATCATGACCTATGCGGGTTCCGTCTTTGCTCATGCATCCCATCATATCCATAGGTTACAAACCTTTCAAAATCGATTCCTCCGTAGAGCTACCAGCTCCCCTTGGTTTGTGAGGAACGAGAGCCTCCATATCGACTTTAAAATCCCTACCATCCATCAGTTTCTCAAACGCGCTTCAAAGCGTTTCTTTGAGTCCGCGGCCAAACATCGCAACCCTCTGGTTGTCGAGGCCGCCAATTATGTCCCCAGTAAAATCAGTCATGTTCGCCGACCAAAGTATATTCTTACCGACCCAGACGACACGACTACCATCCATCAGGAGTATAGTAGGGAAACGAGTACGTTAGGACACAAGTACAGACGCTTCCCGTCATTCCGATCTCGCCGTCGAGGTCCTTTGCGATCGCGACCGTCGCGCCCCCGAGTAAATGTTACTTCCCCCCGACCCTTGCTCGAAAACGAGGTGCCAGCAGTAGTATTCTAATGAGTTTTGACTCTGAAAGTGCACCAGGCTGGGATGGTATACCAACAAAATATTTAAAAAAATTCCAGGGATTTTGTGGTTCCCCTGATAAGCCAGCTAGCTAACTTATGTCTCAAAACGGGAATGTTCCCAAAAGATCTAAAGCGTTCTGTGGTCACTCCTGTGTACAAGGGCGGGGACGTAAACGATATAAACAATTATCGCCCCATATCTGCATTGTCAACAATTTCAAAAAATTTAGAAAAAAATATAAACAAGTGACTAATTAACTACTTACAGAAAAATAATATTCCTTCAAATACACAATACGGGTTCAGAAGAGGACGTTCAACTCAAGACGCTATTACGGCTTTGACATCTGAAATTGTTGATAATGTGGATAGGGGTCATAAATGCTTGACAGTGTTCATAGACCTCAAGAAAGCTTTTGATACCATTTCCATTCCAATCCTTCTGCACAGGCTAGAAAGCATAGGTATAAGAGGTACGGCTCTCTCCCTTTTTGAAAGTTATCTTAAAAATAGACTGCAAATGGTCAAAATCAATCATTTATGTAGTGTTGAAGAGGACGTCTATTACGGAGTCCCACAGGGGAGTGTTTTGGGTCCGCCACTCTTTTTAATTTATATTAACAGCCTATGCAATATGCAGATCAATAGAGGGCAAATCCTCTCATACGCAGACGATACTGCGGTTGTTTTCTCAGGAACTTCATTGAAACATGTAAAAATTGTTGCTGAAGAGGGTCTGACTGAGATAGCTGGCTGGCTTAAAGCAAACCTTTTAACCCTTAATACCACTAAGACTAATTTTATTTGTTTTTCCCCAAAGCAAAGGTCACAGCCTGGATCTGACTATGGTATTACGATTCATGTGTGCCAAAATAATGCCCTCTATGACAGTAATTGTGGCTGTCAAATCATCTAACAAGTCAGCTCCACAAAATATTTGGGCATAATTGTTGATTAAAGACTGTCATGGCACGCTCACATCGAGCTTCTTATGAAAAGAATCCGGAAGCTCATTTGGGTCTTTAAAACTTTACGACATGTTATGCCCGCGCAACTTATAAACAAGATCTATCTAGCTCTGGCGCAATCTATAATAACTTACTGTATTCCGATTTGGGGTGGAGCTACCAAAATTAAATTCCTCGATCTGGAAAGAGCTCAGCGATCACTTATTAAGGTTATGTATTTTAAAACATTTAGGTTCCCTACAACAGACCTCTATAAGGTTAACAACTTGCTCTCAATTAGAAAACTTTATGTTTTAAACATATCCTTAGCCCTACATAAGTGTCTACCTTTTGACTTGGCAACTCAGAGCAGAAGGCGCAGAGATATAGTGGCCTACTCCCCAGGGATTCGAACTGTCTTTGCTAGACGTCAATATGTTAAACAATCCACCTACATCTATAATAAACTGAATCGTAAATTATATATTTATCCCCTGTTGTTATATGACTGTAAAAAAACAATAACAGAATGGTTGAAATCCCTAACATATGAAGAAACAGAAAACATTCTGACAAGAATAAGGTAAAAAACAAAAAAAAAAACTGTTGACCCACACACACACACAACCCCCCACACACACGCACCTCCACACACTCATATACACACACCCATACATCGAGTGCTGCTAAATTGACGTTTAATTTTACTATAATTTTATATTTTTATTTTTCTATAAACTCAATTTTTAACCTCATCTTTGTAAAGCTATCACTTAAGGGAAGAGTGAGACAGCTCCGACACAAGTACTATTGTAACTTACTGGGGCTGCCTCAATTTATGTATGAAACAATGTTTTAGTTAAAATAAATATTTTTGTATTTTTTTGTATGTTTTAAGTACAGACGCTTCCCGTCATTCCGACCTCGCCGTCGAGGTCCTTTGCGATCGCGACCGCCGCGCCCCCGAGTAAATGTTACTCCCCCCGACCCTTGCTCGAAAACGAGGTGCCAGCAGTTGTTGCCGCTGAGCACGTAGCTTTAAATTCACCGATTAATAATCATGATCAAAACTTTGATCCAGCCCGTCCCATCTTTGATGTCCTCCCTCCGGTAAACACCCTAAGCCGAGGCTCGTACCCCACAGGGGGTGCCCTTAGCGAGCGTTCACCTAGTTTATAAGTTTAGTTTGTAAGTCCCTGGCTGGAGGCTTTGAGTGTAGCAGCTTAAGGCACCCACAGGTTGACTCGGTTAAATAGTCATGGCCTCAGAGGCCAGCTATGAGATGCCCATTAAAAAAAAAAAAAAAATGTGTGCATCTCGTTGTAAAATTAAGTTATGTGAATCATTGTTGGTTATGATTATGAGTGATAAAAAGTGCTTACAAGGTGTCTGATCGTCAACATTTGAGATCCCCGAGCCCTTCCGCTCTAATATAGATGCACCGATTTCCTTGTCCTCGCATACCTATTAACACTGTAATTTTAAAACAATGAAAACGGAAATTATTTTTAAAAGAGTAACCCTTGATTTTCTTGCCGGCTCTTCTCCATAGGAAACGGATTGAATGGAACCAGTTGGAACCGTGCCCCTAGCTTCTGACATTTATAAGTACCCATGTAGGTATAGGTAAAAAAAAAAATGAATTTCACAGTTAAAGTTAATAAATTAGTTCAATTTATTTATTTCAAACTAGATAATATTTACTTAATATGTAAGTTAACAGAATTTAAATAATAATAATATGTACCTACACTATATAAATAGACATATTTTATGAGAATCATGTAGTACCGATGTG
The DNA here is from genome assembly GCA_963680765.1 of Agrochola lychnidis. Taxonomy (NCBI): domain Eukaryota; kingdom Metazoa; phylum Arthropoda; class Insecta; order Lepidoptera; family Noctuidae; genus Agrochola; species Agrochola lychnidis. The sequence continues at coordinate 285,958 of OY796873.1, forward strand.
TGCTCATTGGCTGATTAACGGGATAAGGCCTAATGGAATTAAATGTGGCCAGTGAGCAAGTTATGTTCGCGTCACATAGCATGTCGAATCAACGCCACCTTTTATGGTAAGCTATTTGTACCTAAAGTTTATTAAATACTAAATAAAAATGTTTGGTTCGTATATGAATTAAATTAAATTTAAAAAAACTGGCCTAGTGCGCATCGGGCCACACACAATAAAGTGTTCTGTAGTTAGGATGAGTTTATCCCAAGAACAAACTTAACATTTTAGTTGAAAAACTTGTTCATCCATACATTCCAACTGCAAATGTCAATCGAATCGCAAAAATCACAATCGAGCGTACAGAGCAGTCGTGTCGTAAATTATTTAAAAACTTATTAAATACTCATCAACCCATTCCAAATCTTAAGTAATCGAATGATAACCTATTTTTTATAATTAACTGTGATTGAGTCATCGACGCATCGCTGCTCTCTTCACCTCCTTGGGTAACAGAAACGGGATCATAATTTTTCGTATTCTTCACACTTGCACTGCGCGTGCGATTCACGTGAGTAGCTACTGAACACAGATATACAATGAGTGCAGTACGCTCACCGAATGGAAGTGGCATCGGCGAAAGAGTTGGAGGTTCTCAACCGAATTTGTCTGAAATACATATTGACACCACCCCACACATTACTCATCGTAATTAAAAACGTAAGTCAATATACGTAAGATATCCGAAATGATGTTGCTTTTAAAGACCTCTAAAAATGACCAAGCAGAAAATAACAATAAGCTATGTCAAAATGTCACTGCCATAAGGAATGAAGTAGGTAACATTAATAAAACCATGGAAAACTTAATTTCAGAAAATGCAAATATTAAATCAAAACTTAGTGACATATCAGCCGTTTCTGAAAACACAGAAAAAAGTTATGCTTTCAGAAGCCGAAGTAAATAAACTGCACATACTAATAACTGTGTATACCACCATCGAATTCAGACCAAGCGCATACTAGTTATGAAGAATTTGTCAACGTAATTCAAGAACGAAATATGCGATCAAAAAATGTTATAGTTTCTGGCATTGCTGAACCTAAGAACAAATCAACAACCGAACGCCAAGAATACGAAAATGCAGAAATTACTAGAATAATTAAACTTGCCTACAATGACTGTCCACAACATGTGAAAATTATGCGTCTTGGCAAATATGAGCCCGAGCATTCACGCTCAATTAAAGTATGTTTTTCATCTGAGGAAACAGCGAAAGCTTTATTGCGCAACAGAAACAACTTGAACATGGAGAAAATAAAAATTTATTCCAACCAAACTCCATATCAACGTAAATATATGCAACTCTGAAAGATGAGCTGCAAAAGCGCACTGCTACAAGGGAAAATAATCTTATCATCAAGTATATTAAAGGAGTACCTAAAATTATCTCGACAACCGAACAAGCACCCACGCCTGTATCAACAACTTCAAAAAACTAACTTACTGCTCAGAGAAAATAACATACCAAATTACGAATAATTACATTGATATAGTCCCAACAAAAAAGTTCCTGAAATGTTTCTATGCCAATGCCCGTAGTATAGTTAAACCAGATAAATTCAATGAGCTAAAATGTATAATCGCAACTTTACAAGCAACCACGTACATTATTGTACTTTCTGAGACATGGATTAAAAGTAATGATGATGTAAAAAGACTACAAATTCCATGCTACACTACTATAACTTTAGACAAAATAAAAGAGGAGGTGGGGTCTCGATATTCGTCCACAAAAATCTAAAACACCATCTTATAGAAGAACTTTGTGTAGACGCTACTCATTACCTCTGGATTTATATTAAGAAATTCTCCTTGAGCATTGGTGCCATTTATAAACCAGACAAAAGCAATATGAACAACTTCCTTGAGATTTATTCACAACAATTACAGAAAAAGAAGAGAGCAGTGTTTGGCGATTTTAATCTAGACTTGCTGAGCCCAGACCGAGAAATTCGCAACTACGGGAATACACTGAAAGAAAGTAACTACAAAATTTTAAACAAAATTGATCGAAAATATTGTACCCGAGAAACTACCACAACCAAAATCATACTAGATCATGTCTCGTCCAACATACAGGAAAATAACTTTAATATCGTCATGATCGAATCTGCGATGTCCGACCATAAGCAAATATTTTTAGAAATCAAACAGTATGCCCCTCCTCATATAAGAAAGTAGAATACACGGCATTAGATTACCCACAACTGTATAAGTGTTTTGAAGACATTATAAACAATAAAAACGATGAAGAACCCATTTATAAGAGATTGGCCAACCAGCTACAGTCTTGTTTATCTAAGAGCATCGAAGATAAAAGTTTTGAACCTTCCACGGCAAGATTGGATAAAAAAATAAATTATACATGATATTAACAATCGGAACATATTGTGGCAACAATGTAAATCAAATACATCAGACACGACAATAAAAACGGAAATTGAGAAAACAAAAGTTAGAGTCGCATACAACATAACCCGATATTCATAAAAGAGTGTGCGAATGAGCTGGTCGCGCATCTGTTGCTTATTTTTAATAAATCCTTATCTAGTGGAGTCTTCCCTTCAAAGTGGAAGGAAGCAAAGGTCGTCCCCATCCACAAATCCGACAATGAGGACTTAGTTTCGAACTATAGACCCATTTCAATTTATTCAACCCTAAGTAAAATCTTTGAGTCAATGATCTATCCTCACATCCAAAATTATCTTATGTAAAATAAATATAACGAATAAATATTTTTTTTATTTTTATTATCATATATCACGCATTTTTTATTCTAAACCCTTTATTGAAATAACAACATTAATAAAAAGGCAGCAATATTTAAAAAATATTATTATTGCAAACAAAAATAATAATATTTGCAAAAACAGCGCTGTGATTCACGAGATTAGAACCTTAGCCATCTTGAATCTAAGACCAACGCTTAACGCCTTCTGCTATCTGCACATATAATTTACTTCCGAATTTTAGCGATGACATACACTGGCCAAGGTCACGCGTAAGATGCGTGTCTAACAAAAGGCGCCCGCGAACCGTGACGATACAACAGTGTGTAGCGCAAAACTGCGTTCTCTGTGGTGTGTGTACGGCACACACACCACAGACGTCTGACTGTTTACACATACACGTGTACGGACTACACCGCGTGTTCACAGCAATACGACTCTTAGCGTGCCTATGCACTTTTGAACTCTAACTGTACAATAAAATAGCCATGAAAATGAAAGAAGCGAAAAGTATGTTTTGTTTTTAAAAACAACTTAAATCGTTTATAATGTGTCAATAATAATATACAACTAATAGCTTTAGCAAACAAACAAAATAAAAATAAAAGATCCTTATTTAGTCAGTACGCTGCCATGTATACCACATCTAGTAATACATCTACTTTTACTTTAGATCCGTGTTAACTCGGTTGGTGATATTACTTTTTTTGTCACTACCTTCCTATTTATTCTTATAAGTTTACTTTTAACGTCTTTTTGTACGCTCATAAACATTTTATGTAAACTTAGTTTCTCAGTAAGTGAATTATTGTTAATTCTTAATGAGGAATAATAAAGTTCTTAAACCACAAATGTAAGGTTGTACGCATAATATTGAGAGATTTACCATGTTATTCTAAGACTATAAACTTCTTATAGGTTTTCCTATAATCTATGAAAAGAACCATTATCTGTATTTCATTTGAAAAAATAGGCTATTTAAACTATTTAATTTAAAATAAAATAAAAAAACATTTTTGTGATTCTCACAAGCCCTTTTATTTGATATGTCCCACGGTAAGTACAGTTTGCAAAACCTTTTTTTAAATTTTCCTATTTGCCCCCGAAGTGAATAAATTTTTAATTTTTTTATATTAAAAATTAATTAATTTACGTTACACGTTCGTGTTTGGATCATAAAAATTCATGTTCTGTGTACCAAATTTCAACTAAATTAGTCCAGTAGATTCGGAGCAAATTGGCTGCATGTGACAGACGGACAGACAGCCAGACAGACACACGAGTGATCCTATAAAGGTTCAGTTTTTCCTTTTGTATGTTTATTTATTATTATTCATTTATTTCTTCGAGTAACAATGACTCATACACAAAATACAATATAACACACATAACTTCATCAAACATTAACATTACAGTAAAATACAAAACTAAAACCACCTTACACTTACACTAACATAACATTAAAGACCGACGACTGTAGGTGACGTGCAAGTCACTGCAGCGTCGCATGTAGGGACAGTCGAGCCTGTCAGCTATCATCATCAGAACGCTGTTGGGGCTGCCGCGCACCCTGCGCACCAGAGACGCGCTCCGCTTACGCATCGTAGCATAGAAGCAGTCAACGCTAGCTTCGGCAAACATGCCCGAGGCACTACAGTATCGCGGCAGCCCCATCAGCGCTCTGAAGGCGTTGTTAAATTGGACGCGGAGGGCTTGGTATGCTTTTTTGGTGTGATTCACCCACAAGCTGCACGTGTAAAATGAGGTACAATAAGCTGTAAAAAGTGTTTGTTTGACCGACTTAGAACAGCGTGCAAACCTGCGGGCTATCATATTTGCTCTAATTGATAACGCCCTCCGCTCCCTCTCGATATCAGTATCGTCCCTGAGACCTTCTGTAACTAAATATCCTAGGTATTTAAAATGGTTCACTTTTACCAAGGGAACCCCGTACAAGTTGATGGGAGGTACTGTCATAGAACATTTACAACCAGCCTATAATGTTCCCACTGGGACACAGGCCTCCTCTCGATGAGAGGGAGTGCGCCGTAATCCACTACGCGGGCCCAATGTGGGTTGGTAGATGTCACATATCTTCAAATTTTTGGTTCTATGACATGCTGGTTTCCTCACGATGTTTTCCTTCACCGTTTTGAGAGCCAGTAGTGATGAAATAATTTTCACAAAGTAAAGCGCCTGTCAGGGTTCGAACCTACAACTCGTAAGTCATGGCCGTTACCACTGGCCCACCACTGCTCTTTCTGCTTTGAGGTACGAAACCCCTAAAAACAAATCTTTTACTGCAACTACGTACTGACAAACCTCTACTCAGTGGACAGCAATCTATCAGCGGCGGATGAAGCGCGTCGCATCCTGTGCAATGTGCTGATAGGCGCCATAAATCTGTCCGTATTAGCCTGCCTCACCCCTGCCTCATGCCTGCCCGGAGGCATCGCCTGCGCGCCAGTGGGCACTAGCTAACCTGTCACGAACTAGACACGGGGAGGCGGCGCTATATACCGGCTCAGGTTTAAAAACAAAAGAAAACTACTATATACCTGTATAAAGTGTTTGTACATATTTTTCTGTTCCTTTCTTCTTGTCTGTTTATATGTGTGTACATAAACTAAATAAATAATACTTACATACGCTTGCTCGTGATTTCGCCTAGAGTCAGCAATAGAATTTTATTTTCTCACAGACCACGCGCCCAATTTTCTCATCGGCAAAAATGACGAACTTTCATACAAAACTTTCATCCCGCATTTATTAACACCTTTAGGAGATGAATTTTCAAAAATCCTTCCTTAGTGCTCACTTTCGCTCTTTTGTACAAAATTTCGTGCTTCAGAGGTCAGACCCAGCGGTTTAGGCGGATCGTTGTCTGTCAGTGACAGAACAAAAAAAAATAGTTCACTCATACAGTATGAGTGTCGAGTCAAACTCAAACTCAAACTCAAATCATTTATTTCAATTAAACCATTTACAGGCACTTTTGAATTGTCAAGGAATCGGTCAGTCAGAAATAGGTATGAAGCTAGTTGCCCATTCCAAAGCGTAGTAGGTACCTATGGAGAAGAACGGGCAAGAAACTCCACGGACACTCTTTTAAATAAAAAATTGTTACAAAATATTGGTTACATCATTCATGTTGAAATTATACATGTGAGAACAATGTAGAAAGACGTGCACATGAGAAGCGTCCGTAATAAAAAGATAAAAAAGAACAATTCAAAAAAATTAAAAATAAGCCCTGGCAGCTAAGAGATAACCAGTCCCAACTGACGGCGCCCGTTCACGAACATGACGCATGGATTAGCACCATTCAGCTCAACCATTTTGAAGGGAGCTAAATGATCCAACACACGCGCCACCATCAGCGAAACATTTGAGTGAGCATGATATACTCACAGCCGCCAGGGCACATTCAAGTCAATGCAAGACATATTACCCGGTAAATAGTAACTCTTTAGTACATAGTGCTCACATAGTGTGCTATGCAATTATATAATACAAAAGAGATTGAGTTTATACAATGCAAAGATGGTCTTACAATCTTCAGCAGCTCCAACAGTATTTGCAAATGTTAATCAATTAGTTGTGGTTGTGGAGCAGGACCAGCATTGAGCCAAGCATTTTTATTTACTTGGTAAGATAAAAAAATAAACATTTAAGTTCGTAATGTCAAAAACAAAATTTAAAAAAAAAAGGGAAAGCAACTCTTCCAAATATTAAAATTTTAACTAGTGAGCCCAAGTGGCTGTGGAGCAGGACCAGCATTAAGCCAAGCATTTTTATCTACGATATAATCATCCAACTTATAATATGCTTGTCTACATAGTGTGCGTTTAATGCATGTTTTAAATTTCTTCTCATTTAGTTGAAGAATATCGAGTGGTATTTTATTATAACATTTTACACAGTACCCCATAAAAGAAGTGTGAACTTTAGACAATCTAAAACGTGGTTGATCAAATTTATTCCTATTTCTAGTGTTAAAATTATGCCTGTCACTTATCTTACTAAAAAGGTGTAGATTTTTTCGAACATACATAATGTTTTCATATATATACTGACAAGGTACCGTCATGATGTTAATTTTCTTCTTTCGTCGTGAGTCTGAGTGCTCACGGTGCGTGCGATTTCTCATTTTATTAGGAAATTATTAGTGTTCCAGTAATAGCACGGGTAAAAAATATTGCATGCCTACGGCCAAATATATTGAAACAAAAAATAGTGGTAAAGTGCAAAGGCACCTCTGCCTAAACTCTCTGATAATTATATATGACAAATGATTTTTTTTCTGTAGGTAAGTATATTTGTACAAACAATTTTACACGTCATTCATATTTAAAAACTAGATGAGGTTGGCGTTCCCTATCCGACAACTCTGAGAAGAAACAAAGTCAGCTACTAATAACTTGTAACAACTAATAACTTATGATTCTATACTAGAGGTACAATTTCACGCATTTTTCTGAAAAAAAGTTTCACGTGAGCGTATAATATAGTCGTAAATATCTGAGATCATTATCCGGTTGACTTGTTTATTGATAGCGGAGGAAATTCTGCTCTTGTCTGTTGGTCCGCGTATAAGTAGATCTGTGATTTTGTCTGCCATAACATTTACTTTTTAACACTTCAAAGAACCAATTGTAGGGTCTATTCTCGTCTAGCTCTAAAATGTTATTTAAAAAAAAAACAATTGTATACACACTTTCAACCACAGTGGCTAAAGCAGTGGAGTAGGCGGAGAGCGTGCACAGTGCACAGCGCACGCAAGGCAACCAGCAGCATCGTCGTCGGTAGTGGCACAGGCGCCGCCGTCGAGTGAGCCGTTTTTCAAAATCGAAACCAACTCACGTTTCAGTGTCGGTTTGCAAAGTAATACATGTAAGAAATGTAATGTAAAAGGCCACCTACGCCGAATTGCAAAAAGATCAATTTCGTAGGAACTGGCGGGTCAGGCGAGAGTGACGATGACGGTAAGACAAAAAAATATGTTCATTCGAGGTGAACCTACGACTTTAGTAGTTTCGATTCAAAGTATTAAGATAAGTTTGAAGTAGATACTGGATCGGCAGACACAGCGATTTCAGAAAAGTATTTATTTTTATTTTTATTGTTGGCATTCCCAACAACGGATCAATTGTTTACATAAACAGGTTGTGTTATTCAGTGTTTAGGAATAGTGCAATTGCCTATTAGATACTTGGAGACACAGACACAGGATGTTAATGTAAAAGTGATTCGCGATGGTGGTCCCCCAATTTTAGGGCGACATTTTAATATTTTGTTTGAATTACACATGTTGCAAATCAGTTATTGTAAAACAGCTCAAATTGCTGAACAGTTAAAATTACAATTTCCATCTGTTTTCTCAAATGAAAGAGGTGTATTTACAAAATATAAAGTTAAGTTACAGTTGAAAGAAAACGCAAAGCCCGTATTTTTAAAGTTCGTCTGATAGCTTTTGCACTTAGAGATAAAATTAACGGTGAGATTGATCGTTTGGTACGCATTGGTGTGTTAAAACCTGTTTAATTTACAGATTACGCCTCGCCAATTGTGCCTATAAATTAAATTAAATAAAACTTTATTTCAGACTAAGTTCCATAATTTGGTTAGTATATTGGTGTTAGTAACAATGGTGCTTAAATAAATAGATTAGTATTGTTATTTTTTTTACAATATTATTTATTTATGCAGACCTATGACTGTCCCCACCCAGTGTCCCTGAAAGGGACAGACCGGTCTGGCAGTGATCATTTTTAGAATGCTGTTGTCACTACCATGCAGGCGCTGTAGTAAGGAGGCCGCTTTCTTTCGCATGATGGCATCGAAACCATATAAGCGAGCCTCCGCGAACATTCCTAAAGCACTACAACGCCATGGCAGCCCCAACAACATCCTAAAACCATTATTAAATTGAACACGCAGGACGTTATAGGCTCGGCGCGAGTATGACACCCACAGGCCACTCGTGTAAAAGGATTAACAGAACGCCTTAAAAGGGTTACTTTGACGTCTGTAGTACAACGAGCGAACCTGCGGGCAAGCATATTGCTCCTCACAGACAACGCCCTGCACTCCTTCTTTATATCTACGTCGCTCGTGACAATGTGGCCAAAGTACCTAAAACTGTCAACAATTTTCAGTGCTACGCCGTTGAGACTTATGGGCGGAACACTACGCGGCTGCTGCTTAGGTGCTTTAAATACAAGAAGTTACCCTAAATAGCTACCTGACATTACTCTAAATGGCTTGAACGTCAAAAGAGTGACCAAAGTCAAATATCTAGGGTATTTGCTCACTGACGACTTTAAGGACAATGTTGATGTTGAAAGGGAGCATAGGGCATTAGCGGTCCGAGGTAACATGTTGGCCCGAAGATACGCTCGGTGTAGCATACTAGTCACACGGGGAATCATTGGGTCAACTATACCAAAATAACGCTGGATGACCTACGCGTTCAACATAATAATATTTTTAGGATGCTGTTGGGACTGCCACGATGGTGCAGCGCTTCTACTATGTTTGTGCAAAACCGGACTGACGGCTTCCACGCTGTCATTCGCAAGAAAACTGCGTCGCAGTTGTCAAGGTTGCGAGCGAGTGGTAACAGCATTCTAAAAACTATGGCGGAGAGTATCGACTCTCCGATTATCAAAAGTTTTGTGAGAAGGACAATCACTAAACATTAATTTGGGGGTGTCCTTTTCACAATACTAATTATTCTATCTTCTTCTCTTTGTATTGTGACTACTAATACAAGTAATAAGTTTCATTGTTGTCCAATAAATAAAGAATAATAAAAATAACCCCACCGCCGTATCTCTACGTTGACGTCGTGGTGGCGCTTGCGCGCTCCGAACTCCAGAGTTTACTTTGCCGGAACAAGTCTGGGATTAGGAGCCAGACCAAGAGAGATACAGAAATCCGCAGGGCAGCGTGTGGTGAGTTGTTGGACAGTAGCGACCCCACGGCCCCTATCTCCTGGGAGAAGTCTTGTTCCTCACCTCTGGCTTGCCTTTATGCCTTAATTGGCCGGCTTGAGTGGAGATGCGCAAGAGCAAACGTGCTCACAGGAAGGAAGTATTCCAGTAAGTGCTCGTAGGGATCTTGACCATCTTCCGGGCTCTGGGATTCTTCTGAAAGCCGTGGAATACCTCTTCACTCCTCAAGCACCTCAGGAAATGTTGCCCCCTTGTCACTATGTCACTATGTACTAGTGACAGTTTTCGGGGGCCCATTATTGAGTGTGCAAGTCACCCCTTTTCATTTTATCCTTGTATAGTATATAATATTAGTTAGGCAGGGGACATAGTTAATCCATAGCTCAAGGTAGCAAATCCACTATAGCCAGCCAAACTCATAGCCCAATATGTTTTGTTTTCATGTTCTGCAATAGTCCTGCACCAACCGGGGGTTGTGTTCTTGGGTACGCTTGCATAGTGCATACAGGGATAATCTTCGGTTGGTGCCTCATTCTACATAAAATTTATTAAGGGGCCTTTGTGAGTTGACTTCGGCACCTCGTACACCTTTCAAAAGACCGGGACCCTAAGGTCCCGAGATATTTAAAATTATTTAAAAAAAAACACGATGTTTCAATCAGGTTGTGTGTTGATTATTCGGTAAGCGTAAACAAATAGCTGGTCGTCGAACACGTATCCGTTACACACTACTCAAGAACTTTTACAAAATTACACGGGGCTCAACAATTTGTGTTAGATGAGGCATCTCAAAACGTAAATTGTATCAATACTCAACGCAGTTTATTTGGTTATACAAGATCAGTTTTTGGTCTTGCAAATGCTCCTGCTATTTTTCAGCGGGCCATGGAGTGTTTACTATCGGAATTGGACGGTATTATGTATTTTCTTGATGACATCTGTATTACGGGGGCAACTAAAGAGCACCACTTAAAGAGGTTATGTGCGGATTGTGCGGTTTTGCAATGATTACAAGACGCAGGCACTTCGTAAAGATAAGTACGTTTTTTCGAGAACCATATAGCATATTAAAAAGTCTATACTATAGATAAGAAAGGTTTTCGGAAATCAAATGAAAAGTTCAAGGCTATAGTCGAAGCACCTTTACCATCAAATGTGAATAAGTTACAGGTGGTGAACAAGACTGTGATATAATTTAATTATAACATCTTGCATGCCATGTGTGTGTATACTCATGTTTTGGACAAATAAATGATCTTTATCTATCTTTATCTTAGATTTTAGGATTAATCAATTATTGTAGGAACTTTGTTCCAAGCAATCAATTTAGAGCCCGCTTTATTCATTGTTGTGAAAAGGTAATAAATTTATGATGATGCATTCAAAGCAATAATGTTTAGCCTCAAATCAAGGATTTTGCTCATTTTGATCAAAATGTTAAAATAATTTTGACGGTGGATGCTTCGCCCAGCGACTAAGGAGCTATCTATCTTGTCACAGATAGGGTCAGATGGGGTGGAACGCCCTGTGTCGTTCGTTTCACGTACACTAATTGCAGCAGTAAAACGGTATTCTCATTTACAAAAGAGGCTACTGCTATTATTTTCGGAGTGCGACATTTTCACCGGCACTTATGAAAAGTCACTTCCGTTTGTGCTCCGTACAGACCATAAGCCCCTTTTATCTATCTTTGGTCCATATCGAGGTATTCCAGAGGTCTCCGTAAATAGTTTGCAGTGTTGTGCGATGTTCCTGAGTGGTTAAAATTACACCATCGAATACATACGCAGCGCCGACAACAGCGCAAATTATTTATCGCGCGCCAGTTTGCTTGACAGTGAGTCAACGGCGGCTATTGGGAGTGTGGCTACAGGGCCGACGACAGTTTAGTTCCTGTTGAAGATCGCGTCGTATGGTAACTTTGTTATTGATGGTAGTTTGCCTGTTACACTTAGCGAAATTAGTAATGAAACTCTTAAAGATCCAGTATTAATTAAAGTTGTAACATGATATTGTTAACGATTGGCCTATCAAGAGACTATCAGATATATTAATTAAGCCTTATTTTTTATGTCAAAACTAGTTCTCGTATGAAGGCGGTTGTTTTATGCGAGGGCACAAAGTAATTATTCCGGAGACAGTTCGGACAAAATTATTATTAGAGCTACATAAATCACATTTCGGTATTGTGAAAACAAAAGCAGAAGCGCGCAGAAGGTTTTGGTTTCCAGAAATTAATAACGCCATAGAGAAAATGATTGCGGATTGTGAAGTTTGTTTACAGTTGAGACAGTCACCTGCACGCGCGCTGCTCTGGGGCCACATCCACCGCAGGCGTTCTATCGTGTTCAGATACATTTTCTCGACCTCATACATAACCGTTCCTATTTCGTGATTGTGAATGCGTACTCGAAGTGGGTAGAAGCCTACGATATGGAAACGAGTACGTCATTAATATCGGTGATTAATAAAATGTATGAAAACATGGCATGTTTTAGCTTACCGCATACTATAGTTAGTGACAATGGCACACAGTTTACTTCCTCATTAATTAATTTAGGATATTTTGTGTTTCAAACGGTATTTCGCATGTGACGTCGCCGGCTTATCATTCGGATAGTAACGGGTAAGCGGAAAGCACCCACCTACCCAGTTGGTATTGGGTCATAAATTGAGATCACGATTAGATTTAATAACACCGGCAAAAGCGTCTGTCACTCTCACCCAAAACGTCGAAAACAAAAAGTGTTTGCAGTCTAAAGAGAAAACAGTTAAATACTTTAAACAAGGAGAAAACGTATAATAAGAACCATGCTTGCTCTAAAATAACTAATTTAATTCCGAATATAATTATTATTTAACCTCAAAATAGATACTAATCCCCAAATGAATCTTAAAGTCGTTACCCCAATATCATAATCTAAAACTGTCTAATAAAATTACATAGGTATGTATTTACAATATTACAGGGATAAGGAAAATAATATGAAACACCAAGATATTTAGTCATTCATTTATATTACTTTGCCAACATCAAATTCAATAGTATTTCATTGTACCTATATTAACAAATGATTATGATTATGATTACACCATACCATCACATCTCCTATTCCCCACATAATATCACAATTTAATCAGTATTCTAATATTCACCATAAAACTAATAGGTTACCTTAATTTACAGTAGGTCTCCAACCAATACTATGCCAATCTATCTTTTTACCGACACAGCCACTAAGCACGTCTTACCGTTATGAGCGCCCGACCCAGAAGACCGTTGTTCTTCCATTTTGACATATCGAATCTTTAGGTGTTGCCAGTACAATATCCAACAATTACGTATTAATAAATTGAAACCTAACAAACGTATTGTATTAAAAAAACAGCACAAATAAACAAGAGAGTTGAATTAGAGGCGTAATAATAAAAAAAAATGGACGAGTGGTTTATATTGTTCAGGACTGAAATACCTTGTTGAAGGTTAAAAACACAAGAATCAATTAATAGTATTCCACGGCACAGCAAAAAATATTTACGGGCCGAATGAATGTCCTATTGAATTAGAAGATATTATTACTCTACAAGAAACCTCAAAACAGTCGGAACCGAACCCGGCACCTCCAGGAGATGGAAGTGCGTCGGACACTGGAGCGGAGGGAAATAGAGAAAGTTCCACAGAAGGCGAAGTATTCTATGATGCCAGATGCGACTCATGGGAATACTCCTGTGGAATTAAGTCGGCCAATAAGACAAACGGTTGACGGGAAATTTTTTAGAAATGTGCCTAGAGTAGATTATAAGCGTGTTTATTAAAGTTTTTGATACCTATATGTTTTATTTTGTGGAGCTAGGGCGAGGAATGTTATATATACAGTGTGATTCTTTATAATGTGCACATATCGAAATGAGGGAATCTATGCTTAATATTATCGACGGAAAAAAAAATCTTTTTGCTTAAAAAAAATAAAAAATTCTCTTTGGTATCTTATTGATCAATTTTACAATTATTGTAAAATTGATGAAAAAATACAGATTTTTGCTAAAAAAAAAATGTTATTTTTAAATTGACGGTAGTTTTTTTTCACAATTTTCATTTTTTGAGGACGCTTAATTACTTCCAATCATTATGGAGTTTGTGTCATCGCGATAGATGATTTAGTTTAAAAGTTACACCGTTCTGTTATATGTTTTTTTTGATTCCATAAAAAGTATTAAAAAATATTTAGGTTTTTAAATAATTTTTCTGTCGTTAAAATTAAGCATAGATTCCCTCATTTCGATATGTGCACATTATAAAGAATCACACTGTATAGTTTAAATTTGAACTATGGTTCTGATAATCTGTCATCTTGACTTATAAAATAAAACGTCAGTGTGCTAGCTATCCGTCACTTCATTTCTCCGCAATAAGTCCTAGCCAAGGGCATCGCCCCACAGCGATTCGATTAGAACATGCTAACTGGACAAAAGTCACTGTTGAATTTCCTGGAATTTATTACCTGAGCACCTAGCCAGAACCCCATTTGTCCCAATTCCGAGAATTATTTTGCGCTAATGTCAAGTACTGATAAGGTAATGAAGGAAGTATTTTATTTTATTTTATTTTATTTATTAAGGGATAATAAACAACTACAACATATAATAATACTAAGGGTTAACATAACTTTTTGGTGACAATGTTGCAGTCCACTGCATTATCCGCAGGTAAAACATATTTAAAATCAGTGGTTGCCACTAGACGAGCATTACCAGAATCAACAAATAATTTTTTATTAAATAAATAAGTTACATAAAGCTAGCTATAGCTAAAAAATCAAATTATATGAGAAACAATTTCATTTACTAAAATTAAATTAAACAATAAATAAATAATAATAATAAGATTCAATTATGATAAAAATGTTATAATATTAGATTTAAATTTATATTTTGAACATGCAAATATATCAATATCAATAAAATTTGAATTATAGGATTCCAACATTCTATGAATAGGGCAGCGTAAGCCAGAGTTCGTACGACAAGAGCTTAGCGCGAACAGAGTACGTGCACGAACCTGACGCGCGTGAACTGTTCGGGGGACAGAATAGCAAAGCTTACTCGTCAGATCAATGGCATCAAAATTATTGTGAACAATATCATAAAGCACGTTGGCCTCCAGGTATTTGCGCCGGTTCTCCAAGCTGATGAGCTTGTACTTATCCAGAAGTTGGGAGTATGACAGATAAGTCTTAGCCCCCTGACATCTGTAGTACATAGCACGGAGGTACTTGCGCTGGACTCTTTCTATTCCAACTACGTACTTTTGGTAGAAGGGGTTCCAAATAGGGACCGCATATTCTAACTGAGAGCGAATGAGCGTCTTATACAGATAGAGATATGTTGAGGTACGCTTAAATTCTGTTGAAGATCTCATCACAAATCCATACATTTTAAGTATAAAAAGAAAGGGTTAAAAAATTACTTTTAGCCAGCCCGTCTCATCTTTGATGTCCTCTCTCCGGTAAACACCCTAAGCCGAGGCTCGTACCCCACAGGGGGTGCCCTTAGCGAGCGTTCACCTAGTTTATAAGTTGAGTTTGTAAGTCCCTGGCTGGAGGCTTTGAGTGTAGCAGCTTAAGGCACCCACAGGTTTGCTCGGTTAAATAGTCATGGCCTCAGAGGCCAGCTATGAGATGCCCAACAGAAAAAAAAAATTACTTATTTAGTTCATTTTTACGCATACTGAAGTAACACTATATGTCAGCGAGTTTAAGTTTTTTTTAAATATTAGTGATGGATCTTCAAGTTAAAGGTATGTACTTTTTAATTATAATTAGTAAATAAATGTATATACTTTAACCGCACTTTTTATTATTACGTTGAGTTTAAAGAATTTTATTAGTTTTTGTCAATTTTCTGTATTCATTGGACTAGAAACTACTTGTACCCTCATGTACCCGGGCTAGAAATTATATATATCATAGCTATAACTATTAGCTTTTAAATTGTAGTCATTTCAGCTTGCGCACTTGAGTACAACTTTGTTTTTTTGCCTGTTTTTCAGAGTACGAAATCTCAGTCTCTAAAATAGAGTTTTTCTATGAATGGCAGAAACATCCCAAAGAGAACCGTAATAGTAGATTATATGATTTTCTATCGATGAAAAATGATTTTACAAATATTACGGAAGCATCTGCGAGGGAAGTAAAAATGATAATTGGAAGATCGGCATCCAAGTTGACCAAAAAATGGGAAAGGTCTAGAAAACACTGCAATCGCTTCCTGACTAAGAACTCTGAGCGATTGGCTGGGTATTTTACGTTCAAAGTATCCGTCCTGCACTCAGCACCATCATCATCAGGAAAGGTTTCGATTCCTGGGCGTCTATCAGTAGATTTCACTGAAGCTAGTGAAAAAACGAAAAGGAGGCGCGTGGACGACCTTCTTCAATCACGGGATGTGGACGAATTGGTAGTGGCAGCTGAAATATCGGCACGATTGTCCGGACATCGGAACTTGGCTTCAATGATTAAAGAAGCAAGTCACAGTCCTGAAAAGTGCCAAGTAATGAAAAAAAGTGTGGGTGTTCACGAAGGTCCAAGATGTTTATCAAAAGACGAGGCTTTGGCATACTACGTAGACGCCAAATCTACAAGCCATTCCTATAATAGTTTTACTAACAATCTTGTTGAGTCTTGGTTACTCGAATAAAGAAAAATTCTATTCTATTCTATTCTATAAACAAACAAGGAAGTGGAGCATCAAAACAGGACATCGGGTATTTCCATCATTGTATAGTGTAAGGCAGACAAAAATTGAGTGTTACCCTCCCGAGGAATAGATTTTTGTAAACGAAATGCGTGCAGAAATTAGACGTCAGGCGGTTTTAAATAAAACGGCCAAACGTCTAATTTCTGCACAGCATGAAGTTTTAAAATCGTTCCTGTCTCATCATTCTCCCTTACAAGCAAGTGGGGGTTTCACAAACAGTGAAGACACGGATGAGTTTTTGTTTGTGTTCTCATTCGTACCACTTCAATTACGTGATAATAGTGGTAACGTTGTTTGGCAGAATCCCCGACCATCTTCTACTATGTATTGTCGACCGATTAAGTTTATTTTCTACAAAGAAACTACAGATTTCACTGTAACTGAAACCAATAAAATTTTGGAGGAAATAAACCAATTGGTACCAACAATAGGTAATGTAGATGGTTATCAGATATCTGTCAAACACGAATTACTGTTCGCGATGATTGACGGTAAAGTGTGCAACGCTATGACTGGAACTTCTTCAGCACAAAAATATTACATTTGAGGAGCTACTCCTACATTTATGAATGATAATATCTAAGGAATTTGTAGTAAATAAGGAAAATCTTGGTTTTGGTATTTCTCCCCTTCACGCTTGGATACGTTCTTTCGAATGTTTGCTTCACATAAGCTATCGTCTTGAAGTTAAAAAATGGCAAGTCCGAGACGAAAGTGAAAAAGAAAATGTGAAGCAACGTTCGGCTCGTATCCACGATAGGTTTAAGGCTGAAATGGGTTTAATTGTAGATAAACCAAAACCAGGATTCGGTAATACGAATGATGGGAATACTGCTCGTCGGTTTTTTGAGAATCCTGAACAGGCTTCAGATATTACAGGTGCAAATGTGACTCTAATTAAGAAGTTTGCCACTATCCTTAGAACTTTGGCTTCGAGTTACAATATTGATGTTGCTAAATTTAATTCTTTCACACAGGACACAAAAATATTGTACCTTAGTCTCTATTCATGGCATTACATGCCTGTTACTGTGCACAAAATTTTTGTGTACAGTATCGATATTGTGAAATTGGCTCTTCTACCTATCGGGCAGCTTTCTGAGGAAGCTCAGGAAGCGCGCAATAAAGATTGTAGAAGATTCCGAGAGCACAATACTTAAAAACGTTCACGTATTAGCACAAGTAGGGATTTACTTAAAATGTTGCTAATCACATCTGATCCTGTAATAAATGGTCTTAGAGAAGTTCACAAAAAACCGACAAGTAATTTTCCTTCTGAGGTTTTAGAATTAATAATACCTCCTACTGTAAATATAAGTTCTAGTAATTTTTGTCAAAATATTAGTATCATCATCATCAGCCTATAAATGTTCCCACTGCTGGGACACAGGCTCTGTGAGAGGGAGTGGGCCGTAATCCACCACGCGGGCCCAGTGCGGGTTGGTAGATGTCACATGTCTTCGAATTTTCGGTTCTAGGACATGCCGGTTTCCTCACGATGTTTTCCTTCACCGTATTGAGAGCAGTGGTGATGAAATAATTTACACAAAGTAAAGCGCCTGTCTGGGTTCGAACCTATGACCTACAACTCGTAAGTCGCAGCCGTTACCACTGGGCCACCACTGCTCTTCAGAAGAAGAATTTAGTGATGTAGAATAAATTTCTAAGCTGTGTATCCTTTATTATTAGTTAAATCATATTGATTTTTTTAATACTAAGTTAGTTTTATGATCTGTATGTTATTTAAGGAAAGAAAAAATGTTAATGAGTAGTAATGATGTCCCATTATGTGCCTTTGTGTAATTAGTAGCTAGGTTATAAGTAGTTGAGTATTTTATGACTGTTGTTAATAATTTTAGGATTGTTATTTTTTTACCTGTCTCAATATACGAAATATTGATTGCCATTTGTTGTTTTTTTTTTGGTACGTGTGTCCCTGCCGTCTTTTATTTGGGAGTTTTGTGCTGAAACTGCATTAAAACATCATAAGAAAGCCGTACGAAGCAAAATACCCCAATAAATAATTTTGTCTAGCTAGCATGTTCTAATCGAATCGCTGTGCGCCCTCCTGCAATATCCGCATACGTATTAAAGACCTTCAGTGTCATTAACACATCGTTCTGTACAGTTACCACCAGTGAATGTGAGCACTAAAGCTCCCCACGGCGATGACATAACTCCTCACAAAAACTGTCTCTTCGCATAATGTGCTGTAGTCCCGATGTTCGCTCACAGCCATCAATATCTCGCGAGGGATTGCGCAAATCCTCGCCCATTGAGCACAGGCTTCGCAGGCCCTCGCGATCCCTCCGCGCTATTGAAAGGCCGATATTAGGCGCCGCCGCCGCTGCCGCAGGCGAGCCGTAGCCATTATATCGAGTGTCCTCTTATGTCACACATTTCATATTTAAATAGCTACGTGAATAGAATTTATAAGATTTATTGTAATGTGGTAATGGTTTCGTTCTCGCGACTATCGTACTAATTGATTTATTGGTCGCATTGATTGCTGTCGTTTTCACATGCTCATGAATAACATAGGAGAAAATTATTGTATGTCGGATACATTACCAACCATTACCTATTTATAGTCTTCATCACTTCCATTGATTGGATGAAACATTATCCGACAATCGCGCTGCGTGTTCAGTATAGAACAATAAAAACAAAACAATCGGAGTTACGTCGACGGCTTATTGTTTTAATTAAATCGGGAAAATAATAAACGTTGCACGATATCGTGATATGCCGCGGGCTGTTGACGCGCGTTATCGCGAAAACAACGCTCCACAAATTAAAATACACATGTTAATCCATGCGGCCCGATAGTCCGAGGCCACAGGGGCCCGGGGTCGCCGAAGGGGGTCATCGGCGAAATAATCCGACAATCGAATGGATAAACTAAATGGATGCGTTCAAAACTGACTTTGTCTTTATATAAACAAAATAAATATGGAATTTGTTCGATTCGATCATTGCAATTAGGTACTTGAAATACGAAAATTCGGCTTGATTGACAAAACTTAATTTTAAATTTAATCATTTTTTGATTGTCAATAATTGTTTTTACTAGGGCGTTGAAGAGTTTTTAGTATAATAGTGTACAAGCACTATTATACAAATTCTGCAGTATTTTATGTTTCAGCTCATAATATTAGAAATAAAAAAAACATTCAGCACAAACAAAACGCACCTTACAAATAAAAACTTAAAAAAATAACAACCTACTTCCAAAAAAAAAAATAACTACAAAGTAAAAAATAAGTTTAATTTCTTAAGTCGGTGTCTTTGGTGTTGAATTTTCGTTTTTTACAGCCGACTTCCGAAATTAAAGTTATTTTTCACAGCCCATTTTTTGGTAAAGCTGGAATATGTCGGGTTGGATCTGGGTAAGCCTATGGTTAATGTTGATATTATTTAGTGATAAGCTTTGTACGTAATTTTAATGAGTTTTGACAGCTCTCAGAACGTATATTTTACAATGACCTTGCATTCAAAATCCAAGGTTATTTTCTTGTACAGTAAGCGTTTAAAAGTGGATAGACACGCTAAGAGTCGTACGTATTGCTGTGAACACGCGGTGTAGTCCGTACATGTGTATGTGTAAACAGTCAGACGTCTGTGGTGTGTGTACTGTACACACACCACAGAGAACGCAGTTTTGCACTACACACTGTCGTATTGTCACGGTTCGCGGGCGCTCACTTTTGTTAGACACGCATCATACGCGTGACCTTGGCCAGTTTATGGCATTGCTAAAATTCGAAAGTAAATTATATGTGCAGATAGCAGAAGGCGTTAAAAAAAAAATATTTTACTGTCCCAACCACGTTGCTTACCCAGAGCGAGTGCATCGGACACTGAAATTTACTTGAAACTAACTTCAGAATGTCGTTGCTGCTGCCGCGTACTCTGCTCAACAGTGACAACACACGCTTGCGTCTTATTGCATAAAAGTTGTCCGTATGCGCTTCGGCAAACATGGCGGACGCACTGCAGAACCACGGCAACCGCAACAACATCCTGAAGACGTTATTGTATTGTACCCGCAGAGCGCTGTATGCCTTTTGAGTATAATTAATCCACAGGCTGCTCGTGTAGAAAGATTGGCAATATGCTTTGAATAGCGCTAACTTGACTTTAGCTGAGCAACGAGCAAACCTGCGAGCCAACATATTACCCCGGACCGCCAGCGCTCTGCGTTAACGTTCAATGTCCTCGTTGTCCCTTAGGTCATCGGTGATAATGTGCCCTAGATATTTAAACTGTTTCACTCTAGTAAGAGGAGAACCGTTCAGAAAAAGAGGTGGAGGTTCATGAGGGGTTTTACCACCAAGGCCAAAATCATACACTTGCTCTTGGCAGCATTATACTTGAGACCATGACACAGCATACCGCTCACAAACTCCAAGTAGATGACAAAGGGCTCTAATTGACGGGTCCAGCAGCACCATGTCGTCGGCATAACTTACCGCCCACTTTACGACATTTCATTAATTGTCATACCAAAATTTCAGAATTTCCACTAGTTCCGTGGACACATTTTGCTTACGCAGTTTATCCCACAGGATCTCATAACAAACTAGATCAAAGGCTTTGGATAAATCTAAATAACAAGCATAAACAGGTGTCCTACGATCCAAATAATACCTACCTAGCTTCATACAGAGAATAACATTCTCAGTGGAAAGGCCAGGTTGGAAGCCAAATTGCGCGTGATGCAGGTTCAGGTTCCTTCTTAAATGCCCGTTAATCAGACTATCCATTACCTTAGCCAGAATTGTTGCCAAGGAGATGGGACGATAGTTACTTTTATCACAAATATCTGCTGTTTTACATTTAATATCTGGTATGACTATAGTTCTCATGAGGTCCTGAGGGAGATAGCTATGACTCACGCACAGGGAGAAAAGCATGGCCAATACTCCTGGTAAATGACTGCCCGCGTGCCGTAAATGTTCAACGCTCAAGCTGTCATGTCCAGGCGATCTATCCCGAGTCATGTGGTCAATAATACTCTTAACATCTTTAGATCTTATTTGTATAATGGTAGAAGTATCTGGCTGGAGACTGCATTTATTTATTTATTTAATACTTCAAGCACAGAAATGTACAGAGGCGGACTTAATGCCACAGGCATTTTCTACCAGTCAACCTTTGGGTGATGCAGAGACAAACTGCATTGCGTTGCTAATGAAGACACAAGTGGACTTACCTTAAAATTAGATTTAAATATATTAGCAATATTACGAGGATCCCTTTCAGAGTTAATGCATTCAGCCCGATTCTGTTTAAATTACTATCGACAGAAAGCTGCAGACCATTGTTTAAAAAATACAAATGATTAACTTTACCATCTCTACATATTTTTGGCTTCGTCCATACTCATCCCCAGTTCGAACTCGCCCGCTTTTTGATATGCCTATCAGCTGCAAGATTACAGTTTGTCAGAAAAGTGCTACGATGTGGAAAATAAATACTTCTTCTAAATAATAAATACTGGTCACATAATATTTTTACTATGGCAGTCGTGATCTTCTTCAATATTTTTTTTTAACAAAATATCCCACTTAGATTCCGTGCAAATAAGTAATTATTAATTAAATATTGCATTCCTAGAAATTTTACAATAATTGAAATGAATTATTGTATAATTATACAGGTTGTGTTTTTTTTGCAGAGAGCTTTAATTATTGTGCAAACTGTGTTTTTTTAGAGAAAAGTTTTAATTTTAATATGTAATCAAAGTATTAATTAGTGTACTTACGAACTGTGACTTTAAGAGATTACATAAACGAATGGTTCTTTTAACAGAACGTATAATACCTATGTTGTTTATTAATGTTGATTCTATTTTATAGATGTTCAAAAAGCACTTTTTAGGGTTCCGTAGTAAATAAGGAACCCTTATAGTTTCGTCATGTCCGTCTGTCTGTCTGTCCGCGGTCTAGCTCCGAGACCCTTAGTACTAGAAAACTGTAATTTGGCATAGGTATATATTTTAATTACGCCGACAAAGTGGTAAAATAAAATTATGAAAAACATGTTTTTTTAGGGTACCTCTCATACACGTAAAGTGGTGATGTTATTTTTTTCTTTTTTTTAACCCATGGTGAGGGATATTATTGGAAAGGTCCTTTAAAAACATTGTGAGTTTGTGTAAACCATTTTTGGATTCAGGGATCCGTTTGCGAAATATTAAGCTTTAAAGTGCTAATTTTTGTTAGAGTCAAGTGTCCCCCCCCCTGCCGGCTAAATGGTTGGTTTTGGGTGTGTGAAAAAAATCACAACAGTAGTTTATATAACGAAATTAAAAGAAAAACTATCACAGCTAATTAGACTCTACAAGTTAACGAGTAATAATCGACCAACTTAACTTTGCAGTTGCAAAAACATGTTTTCCCATACATTCCGTATGGGAGAACATATTTTTCAATTACAAAGTTAAGTTTGTTTTTGGGATAAATTCATCCCAACTACGGAACCCTTCATTGTGCGTGGTCCGACACGCACTTGGCCGGTTTTTTTTTCTTTATTACATCTTATTCTCAGTTTTTAAATTAAACCAACAATAATCCATCAACATAATCGCTGCTCGACGACACGGTAAGAGCGGAGCGGAGCTGAGCGAGAGCGAGCTGAGCGGAGCGGCGTCACGGATCATGTACTCATAATATAAATGAGTAAACTTGGTCCGTGCTCCCGTCAGATATAACTTGCTATATTGGTGTTTATGAAATTCCCGCTGGATTCCGTGAGTAGCCTAAGTTTCTAGTAAGTTTGTCTGGTTTGTATAATAATATGCACGCACCACGAAACAGGAGAAATTTCGGAATTGGGGCAAAGTTATTTTTCACAAGTTTATTTTTAACATGAGAAAAGCGCCTATGAAACCTGCTCGCTATCACCGTCATATTTCAGGCTATTGCTTGCAATGAGTACCTATATATCTATGAGGTCTCAGTATTTGTAAATACCAATAAAACACTATTTAAATTAGCCTCAGAAGTGAATAATAGGCAACAACGTGACGAATTTCGCCTCTGTGTCCGCCGAACACATACCGCTTTAATGCACAAAAGTGTTTCACATGGCTCCTGTCATTTTCAATAAATTACCTAAAGAAATAAGGGCAATGAATACTGCCTTATTTAAGAAAAGTGTAAAGAGTCTTTTAGTTGATAAATGTTACTTATAATTTGAACGACTTCTTAAACGATAATTTTTCCAAACTTAAGACCTCACAGTAACATCAAGTAATAACAATTATTATTTTGCATGAATCTTTAAATATTATAATAATTCTAGGAACGACATTAAAATGATTTAAATACTACTATTATTGAATAAATAATTAATCTGTATGACATTGCATTAATTTAATATCTTAAAGTATTTTATGACTGTTTTTTATCTATTTGTTGATTGTATTTTATGATTGTACCTATACATTTTGCATGCCTTACGGTAGAATCACTTGAAACATGTTTTTTATAACACCATTGTAAGAGTGTTTTTCTGCCAAAATAAATGATTTGATTTTGAGTACTTTACGCGACGAAGTTTGTTGGTAGTGAAGGATTTGTCTCCTACATACCATGTGTCGATGCGGTGTGAGTCTGAGCGGTGCACGATCATTATTTTGCAGAGGCACTGCGTTTTATTTGTCGCAACTATTATCGTTGGCTGATTGCGAAGCAATTGATTGACGACGAGAAAAACGAGCTTAAAACATTACATTGCAGTTTATATTCCTTGGACACATAAGTTCAACGATGGGATTCCTCTAATTTATTTGGGGCCCATTTATATTCTTTGGTCGCATCGAAAAAAATTCTATTGAACGTTTATATATTTCATCATGGAGCACTATAATGACTTGCAAGTGATCTCTAAATCTACGAGCGCGAGTAACAATCCCATGTTTGGTAACAGGCCACCACCATTCAAATATGATTTATTCAGTAACCGAGTGAGATCTTGTTGGCGTGTTCGGCGCCACAGTTCGCATTACGTTGAATTTAAGAGCGGCGTGAAATATTCGCGTGCGTGTCGCCATACATCACGCGGACTCGCCGCGGGAGGCGGGAGGGACACTGTGTTGCGCGGAACAGAAACACTACTACAAAAGACTGCCATTTGTGATAAGTATTTTTTTAATAACTTCGTTGAATGTACTCCTAAACCATGTTATTCAAAACGATTTGTCTCTCATAGCGAGCGAATGGAGAAACTAATCTAATAAGTAATGTTAGTTAGAAAGTCACTCGATCACTTCATACAAAAAGTACGCTGCTCAAGAAAAGCCATTCTATGCGTCAGCTTAAAAATATAAGCGCGTTCAGACTGTTTCAAATGATCTGAATAAGTAGCATGTGTTCGTTCGTATTACCTATATGTTTTTGACGTTGACTGTTCGTGTAGTTTACAATGGTTGTTGTAGATTACTGTCTCGATCTACAACAACCACTCTAAACAGTGCCTTTGTTGTGGATTTAAAATAATTATTATATTAGTTGTCCTACTGTTCGTAGCTAGCCTGTGTAAGCTGGCTCGTGACAGAGTGTCGGAGCGTCGCGCCGGCTCGTCACGCGCCACGGCCGCGCCACGGGACGCGCACACCATCACACCATACACAGAACGTGCATAGTAAACATGGAGATCCCGAACTACAACGGTAGCGATGTTTTTAGGAAATATTAAAAAAATGAGGCAATTTATACTATGGTCTTTAAATCAGCAAAGCAGAAAACTTTTGAAGTAAAATGCACTATTTGACAATGTGTTAACGTTAAAAGTGTTGCCTATTTATTAATGATTTGATTGCCAGCCCATGTCGTTTATATTAACACACAAAAAAACAACTCATTAATCTACCGACAGATTAGCAGTAATTACAGCGTTACACTTCAGCCAAGGCTAGAAATTCAGTTCACTCAAAAAGGTTAATGTAGTTTTTGTTAGAGACAGTGACAGTAATGGCTGTGGATTGGAACCGTGCCCGATGATGGGATATAGGCACAAACACTCTCTGATAACATGTTTGAGCTCCGAGTGTTTGTTTAACGTGGCAAACATATACTATCGACTTATTTGATTAGTTTTTATGTAACTGTTCGGAAAATAAATAAAAAAACAATCGATATTGTCGTCAGGGTGGGCTCGAGGTATAAGTGACAGCTAGATATCAGAGTGACGTACGGTGACAATAAATAGAGAGACCGATGCGCGGTGTGACATCCTGATGCTGAGAGTCTCATCGTGAATCACTTCCAAAATCAACTTAAAAGTTTCCTGTTGAATAGTCTTTATGCTGTTGAAGATCTATAACGAAATTCCTATGTAGTGTTGTATTATTCATTGTTGTAATATTTAACGTGTTTTTTTTCATATGTAATTTAATTTTTATATTATTATTAATTTAATTTTCTTTTTTTATACCGTGTAATTTCAGATACAATTTATTGTTCATGAACAAATGACTAATGACTAGTACCTTACCGGATACAGAAGAATACCATGGAGCGATTGCCTGATGATCGATGATCTGACCTCCACAACCCAGTTACATCAGCACTAATTGCCATAGGTACCTATATAGAGAAAAATAGATCTCAAGATAATACCAAAGTGACTCACAATGACACCAGCACCATAAATGATGACGCTAGAGTGTCAAACTCAAAACTCAAAGCATTTATTTCAATTAAACCATTTATAGGCACTTTTGAACTGTCAAAGAATCGGTCAGTTAGTCAAAAAGTTGAAGCTAGTTTCCCATTCCAAAACGTAGATCTCTATGGAGAAGAACGGGCAAGAAACTCCAAGGCCACTCTTTTAAATATAGATATTACAAAATTCTGGGTACATTATTCTGGTTGCTTCTATATGTGAGAACAATGTACAAAAATAATCAAAACAATTGAAAAATATAAGATTAAAAATAAGCCCTGGCAGATAAGAGATGACCAGTCTCAACTGACAGCGCCCATTCACGAACATGACGCATGGATCAGCACCATCCAGCTCAACCATTTTGTAGGGAACCGAATGATCCAACACACTCGCCACCATCAGCGAGACATTTTAGTGAGCTTGAGTGTGACACATGATGACAAATGCTGGTATCAGTAGTGCGACAAAGTTTACTCACGAGTGACACACAATGAAACAATAGACATCCGAGACACCTAAGAGACTGACGAAGCCATCAAAGCCATGAATGCGTTCCAGACATTAATTAGCTTAAAAAAAGCAATCATCGGACAAACAATTGCAGGCTATAAATCTGAGTCACAAGACGTTAGAAAGATTTCCGCATTTCCTTCGTATTTCCAATGCCGCGTTCGTATCAGTTCGCGTCTCATCGGCTGCTGTCGGATCACCGTCTGTCTGTTCGTCTGTCAGACGCTACAAATAAACTTATATCAGCACGAAAACTATCGAGAAATGAAACCAGTTTTATACCGATCATTATTTGTAAATGTAGAGGATTTGAGATTTTCTTGTTCCCAATATGTATAATTGTAATAATTCTAACTGTGACATTTTAATTTGTAATTTATTTTTTAAATAGCTTCATAAGAATGTTTATAATTTTTGCGTGCCTATTTCCAGGCAGAATGTACATGGCTCACTCCTATCTACTCCACCTGTATTTTATGTAACCTACATTAATTGCAAATAAATGATTGATTGATTGATTAATATTGTAGCACTTTTGAGAGGTTCAGAAAAACTGGGATGGCCTTTCTGGATTGTTCAAATGATTTTTCGATGGACAGACGGCAAACCCTTGCGCAAGAGAACGTATGCATCTAAAAAAGAAACCGGCCAAGAGCGTGTCGGACCACGCACGACAAACTTAACATTGTAATTGAAAAAAATGTTCTCCCATACATTACAACTGCAAATGTAAGTTTGTAAGCGCAATATTGGGAGATTTACCATGTTATTTTAAGACCATAGTCTTCATATAGGTTTTCCTGTAATCTATAAGTATAGAAGAATTTTCAGGATCTTTAAAAAAAAATTAGGCTCAGTAGTTTCGGAGGTAAGGGTAAATTTCAGTGGCTACTAAGAAACCTGAAGTTTGGGCTCATTTTACTCAGTTTGACGAGTAACCGACCGTGGCTTGGTAACGAGGGTTTTTTTGAGTTTGAGTTTGAGAAATCACGGCACTTTTTTATTAGCGTACTTGATGTCCATTGTACTATGTTTTTATGCAAAATATTGATAAAACACTGAGTTGGAACAATAAGCTCGCGCTGGATGTCGGTGCGTGCCAAGTGTCGGGCATTTGGCGACAAACAACAGCCCTCACGCTGCGTTTTAACTGCCTTTCCTGTTACTCAGTTCCATTTACATATAACTCGAATGTTCTAACAAAAGTAATAGACACCCTGTGACTACCCTCCTAAATTGTTCGCATATTCGACAACTGTAATTCTTTATCAGCCATACGTATGAACGCCGCTATGTAAACGTATTTCCAATCTAAACAAGGCCAGGACGCAGCCATAGGAAACTGCTCGCGTATACATTGTAATTCTATTTTTAAATCTGTGATTACATTGTATACACGAATTTTGCGTAGTGCTCGTGTATATCACGTGGACGTGCTCCTCCCTAGTTCCAAACTATTATACTACATTACTTACGCCTGACAAGAGTTTTAAAGATATAGTTTAATTAAATAAAAATCCTGGGTGAAATGGGTTAGGTTAGAACTATGAACAACCGCGCGCGAGCCGGGCGAGCGGTGCCATGGCAGCAGCCGGCGAGTGCTACTTCCAAGTTGCTCGCAGCTAGGCAGGCTATTAATTTAGTGTTAGCGCATGGTGCGTGACGTCGCAAGCAAGTTTCAAAGACGCTACGTGGTGTGTCAATCTGCGAAGTATAAAAGTGCAAATCATTTCAAAAGCCTGATCTCATGGTCCCTACTGAAGAGAGTTTTAAAAGCCGTGAGAATAATTTTATTGTTTAGTATTATTGAACAAGCCGATTCGTTGAAAAAATGTTTTTCCATACGTCGATATACATCACGGCACAGATAATCACGGTCAATTTTCTAACTGCAATTAATGTAAGTTTGTAATCGCAAAAATACATTATTTTATTTGATTAAACTAGAAATTAACAATTTTCGTACTTTTTTGTTTAGTTGTGCTGTAAGACCTTGCTTCTTGCCAAATTTCATGATTCTAGGTCAATTTGAAGTACCCTATAGGTTTTGATTTATTGGCGAGTATCAAAATATGTCGCTTAAATGACCGTATTTTTGTATTGCGTTGACTTAGAAACTTGATATTATTTTGAGAGCTCCAGGGACCGTATACCTATCTATTTGATATTAATTTTAACTTGATACCTCTATGCGTTCCTGAGCGTAAGGGTTCCATTTTTCTTTTGAGGTACGGAACCCTAAAACGAAAATTTTAACAGCCTAGGGTAATTTAAAATCAGTCGCATGCTCTAAAACTTCTTACTAACCTGTAGAAGCTGTTTGATGGTCTGATTTTAAATACGAGTGTATTTACTTGTAACATTGCCTGGTAACGCTAATATCGTCAGGTCGTGACCCCGGCGTTTGACCGCTCGCTCGCCGGCGTCTACCGCTCGCTCGCCGGCGACTGACGTGAACGTGTTAGCTGAGCTGCAGGTCAACAATATATTGAATGTGTAATATTGGGATAAACATTAATCTCCATCAGTTTTCCTTTCTTTTTGATAGTTCTGTGGCCTTAGAAGATTCGCAAGTCAAATATTAAGTAACTAGAGGAGGCCCAACGACTTAAGTAGCTTAAGGTTATTTATTATTTCGTCCATCTAGAAGTAGCTTTTATCTTTCGCGAAACAATTTAAGCTCTCTAAGTTTTTATCAAAATCGGGTTCCTTATTTTGGCTGTATCACATTTGTAGCAATCACGTTAGAAAACTGTAGGTATTTAAAATACTGAAGTCCAACTAACATTAACGACTGATGAATCCTTGCATCGAGATATGTCATTCTCCTCATGAATAAACCTTGAGGTTTGGAATAACGACCCCGAAGTGCATGATCGAGACAGACGTAACGTTGGCTCAATCCGGTGCGAGACCAAATCAATGCGATGCATTGATTACAAACAACGCTCACACACACATTCGCACACCATCATTGATACTGAGACAGGAGTAACGCATGAATAAAGGAACATTGCCCAATATCTGTAGCGCGTCGATCAAGCAAGGCAATAGCTTCTCAGAAGCACGGGGCAATTTGTGGCGCCGGGCTACGAGCTCGTCACTGGAGCAACAGCAGTGGTTGCTTTGATACCCACTTTGTTGTTACAGAATATATTATGTTGAAGCATTTCCAAGAACTTTGAGATAAGTATGGACAAAATTATATATAAATTATGTGCATGACATAAAAATCATTCGTATAATTTACTAGCGACCTGCCCCTGCTTCGCACGAGTTTTGCGCCTTGACAAAACATCAATATTTCATTATGATATAATAATATTTTTTCAGAAACAAACAAAAAAACAATCAATTAAACATCAATATTTTTTAAGGTTCCATACATCCGAATGAAAACACGGAACCCATATAGGATCACTCGTGTATCTGTCTGTCCGTCTGCCACAGCCAATTTGCACCAAATCTAATAGTCCGATTATGGGCCCGTACACGAAATCGACTGATTTTGATCAATTTTGTTCATTAGTTGTGAAAAAGGGAAACAGAATTTAAACAAAATTATTTGTGATTTGAAAAGTAGAATTCTTTGTCTTGTACATAGAGAAAAGGGATTTCAAATAAATTAAAGATTCGTGGAAAATCACTACAATTCGCAACAAGTTTTCCAAAAATTGACGCGAGACTGACGTTTGACTGATCGTTTCGTTAGAAGAAACTACTTTTGATTTTGAAAATTAAAAAGATATTTATAGTATACATACAGAGAGGCTAGGCTTAAATTCGAAATGTGGATTTTACACAATCGGCCAACCTCTGGAGTTAGTTTTGAACAAATGCGAGTGGCCCGTAACATCTTCAAGGCTCGGTTAAAATGGTGCCAAAAAAACCAGGAGCAAATAAAGATAGATAGGATAGTAAAAGCAAGAGCAGCAAATAATTTCGCCAAGTTTTGGAAGTCCACGAGTAAGCTTGATATTAGGCCTGGCCTCTCTGTGAATGTCGGCGGGAGGAGTGATCCGGGGGAGGATGCAAATATGTTCAAGGAACATTTTACAGTGCAATCTCCTTTGGGTCGCTCAGTTGATATGATCAATGCTGGGCCTGGAGGTCAGGGAGTGACGTCGTTAATGTTCTTTTCGGCTAGACAAGTTGCAACTGTAATTAAAAACATGAGCAGAGGCAAGTCTCCCGGACATGACGGGCTCAGTATTGAGCATTTCAAATATGCTGGGGTTCATCTGCCAAGAGTTCTGTCGTTGTTTTACACCATGTGCCTAAGTCACTCTTACTTGCCAGCAGAACTAATGAAAACACTGGTTATTCCCATAATTAAGAATAGGACGGGCGACATATCAGATAAGTAAAACTATCGACCTATATATCTCTCGCAACCACAATGGCAAAAGTGCTGGACGGTATGATTGATTCTAGCTTGAAGGAATATCTATCCGTGCATGACTCGCAGTTCGGGTTTCAACCTGGACTGTCTACGGAAAGCGCCATAGTAAGTCTCAAACATACGGTCCAGTATTACACTGATCGTAGATCTCTCCAGAGCCTTCGATCTGGTAAATTATGATGTACTCTGGAGAGAGCTTGAGGATAGGGGTGTACCGACAGGAGTTCTAAGGATCCTACAGTACTGGTATGGGAACCAAGAAAACGTTATAAAGTGGTCCAATGCACTCTCTGAGACGTATAGGTTAGAGTGCGGTGTGAGGCAGGGTGGTCTGACATCTCCTAGGCTATTTAGCACGTATATAGATGGCCTAATTGTGGAACTCAGTAATATGCGAGTCGGATGTAGCGTCCATGGTGTAAAAATAAATAGTATCAGCTACGCTGATGACATGGCGTTGCTGGCACCGACGGCAGGTGCCGTGAATGAAATGTTAAAGGTCTGTCAGGCATATGCTGCCTCACACGGACTTGTTTATAACATTAAAAAGTGCGAATACATTGTCTTTGGGGCCGGCGGTGAATGCCCAGATACTATACTTGACATTACCCTAAATGACTTGAGCGTCAAAAGAGTGACAAAAGTCAAATATCTAGGGCATTTTGTCGCTGACGACCTTAAGGACAATGTTGATATTGAAAGGGAGCGTAGGGCATTAGCAGTCCGAGGTAACATGTTGGCCCGAGGATTCGCTTGGTGTAGCATACTTGTGAAAGTAACAGTTTTTAAGGCATATTGCCAGTGCTTTCACATTGGGAACCTTTGGGTCAACTATACCAAAAGAACGCTGGATGACCTACGCGTTCAATATAATTATATTTTTAGAATGCTGTTGGGACTGCCACGATGGTGCAGCGCGTCTACTATGTTTGTGCAAAACCGAACTGACGGCTTCCACGCCGTCATTCGCAAAAAAACTGCGTCGCTGTTGTCAAGGTTGCGGGCGAGTGGCAACAGCATTTTAAAAACTTTGGCGGAGAGTATCGACTCTCCGATTATCAAAAGTTTTGTAAGAAAGACAATCGCTGAACATTAATTTGGGGGTGTCCTTTTCACAATACTAATAATTATTCTATCTTCATCTCTCTATTGTACTGTACTAACACTAGTAATAAGTTATTTTATTGTTTACTAACACGCTGGATCGTTGTTGTCCGATAAATAAAGTATAATAATAAATAATAATAATAATAGTTGAAAAAAGAAACTTTTTTCAACTTCCATACAAAATATAGCAGAAAAAAATATTGAAATAACCAAATTTTTTTAAACCCTGCTAGTAATGTATTTTTTCCTATTATTTAGCAAACCATATCAAGAAATTTTAAAATCACACATTAGTCTTCAGCTATCTTTGAAATAAAATCAAAATTTTATTTTATGATTATACTATTTCTTCATTAAGTAAATCAATGGCGAAATAAACCATATTATCGAGAGCGCAAAAGTGATGCAACCATTAACAGGTGCTGTGACTAACACGGATGGTTTAGCAACACGAAAACTGTGCTTTTATACTTACACAGACTTAATGTTTCAATTATTTCAAGCTTTCTTACAATTAGAAAAGTTATTGACAAAAAAAACGGTTTTTTTCGTACACGGAGCCTTAAGTTAAAATATGGTGATCCACATATCGACAGTGGAAAGGTAAAATGGCAAAAGCGCCAAAATGTGAAATGAGATGTGTGTGTGATTTTAGCCATTTTAACCGTGTGACATAACAAATAAAAGGGCTTACTGAGGGGTCTCCAACATAATATTTTTTTCATAATTATAAATAAATAGTTTTATAGTTGAAAAAAAATTTACATTTCTTTTTCCCAAAACTGAGCCAAAAATTTTGAATATAGAAAATAGTTCTATATTTATAGACACGAAAACCTATAAAAAGTCTATGGTTTTAAAATAACATGGCAAATATTTCAATATTGTGCATACAAACTTACATTTGCAGTTGGAATGTTTGGGAGAACATGTTTTTCAACTACAATGTCTTTTTTTTATCCGACTACGGCAAAGCCAAAAAGAAGGGTTATGATTTTAGCAGTCTATGTATGTATGTTTGTATGTTTGTTTTTACGTGTGTTCCACCGTAGCGCCTAAACTACTAAACCGATTTTGATGAATGAGGTATCAATAGATTTGTAATAATGGTCCGGGTGACATAGGCTATATAATTTTTCCTTAAATTTAATTTGGTGGACTTTACACGTAAATTTCTGACCTCGAAAAATATTAAAATGGGATGATCATGACATGTTTGGTATCAAAAGAAAGATCTTGACGAGCACGTTACAAATATGTATATAATATTATATTGTCAAAGTAAATAAATATGTTTAAATCGTTAAAAACAAGCAAAAGTGAGACTGTGCTACGTAGTATCGCAAGATGTTACCAACGTGCAGTTAATCAAATCTTAATAAATAGTAACGATTTTTAATGCCACTCTTATGAAGAAAAACAAGTACAACAAAATATTTATTATTTTAGATTTCTTCGAAGCTCGATATCGATATATGGTGTTGACATCGAAATAAATCGCTCTATGGTTTCGTCCAAAGCACTATGCGCTGCTATTGGAATTTAAAAAAGGTTAATTACTGAACTATTGTATTACTCTTATTTACGTTTATCAAGTGTAAAAACGGAAAATTATAAAATAAAAATAAAAAAGTTTAATAAAAACTGTAACCCGACTACGGGAAAATAAAAATGGTCTAAAAAGTACGAAACAAGCAAATATTTCAGACAGAAATCAAGACATAGGTACAAAAATGGTCAAGGTAAAGCCGTCGTCGCATGCCATTATAATTTTGTAGGTGTTCCTGGCACCAACATGGTATACAGGCATGCGACCACGGCTTTACCTTGACCATTTTTGTACCTATGTCTTGATTTCTGTCTGAAATATTTGCTTGTTTCGTACTTTTTAGACCATTTGTAGAAAGTAGCGCCTGCTTGGTTCAGCACTACCTTCTGAGTTGGTTGATATTTGGTTGATTTGGTATTATATTAGACTGGTTTAATGATACGAAGTTATGGTTTAAAAGTTATATTGAATATACTGGTTATATATATTAAATGGTAAATCTAAGCTAAATTGGCACTAAGATGGTTTGATTTGGTTTGGTTTGAGTTACGCGGTTGGTATCCGAATACGTACTAAATGGTAATAGATGCGATATATGCATTTATGGAAATGCACGCAGGCAAAAGTGCTGAGCTGTTCGGTTGCAAATATTGTACCGAACACCATTTTTATTTTCCCGTAGTCGGATTACAGTTTTTATTAAACTTTATTTTTTATATAAAATAAATGAATGTTAATTTTGCTCTTGGGATAAATTCACCCCAACTAAGAAACCCTTCATTGTGCGTGGTCCGACACGCACTGCCGCTACGCACACGCCGGTTTTTCTATAGGTACCTAATACACACTTAGGTACAAGTATACGGGGTGCTTGGACAGGAAACCTCCCCGCGTGCCTGGGGGCTGGAGTTCCCTTATGGATGCGTCCGGGGGGAAGGCCAGTCTCCGGGACGGTGCACCCTGGGGTACGGACAATGACTCCCCAGCTAGGGGTCTCGTTGTCCGTATGCCAATATCCTGTCGGAGGATAACGCTCTAACGGGTACTCACTAGGGAGCACTCGTTGAGCAGCGTTAGAGTAGGAGCGGGCTCGGCGTGCACTAACCCTGCCGTCGGGCGGGCAGGAGGAAGTCTTTTCTCCTGTCACCGCCGGTCTCTTAGCCCCGAAGAGTGTCAAGGTCATGTCTCTGGCATTTGACGGGGGTCGAGGGTCTTGGCTTAACCGCCCGGGCCGCGAGGTAGAAAACCTCTATAAAAAATCACCCCAAACCTCCAAGCGGCGGCGCACCGTGAGGGAGGTTGTTAGCTTGACTAATGGGTAGCTTAATCAGTCACTAGTGCGAACCACACAATTTTGAGACAATAAAAAGTTAATTACTCGTGGGAACAAGCATGGAAAAATCAAAGAAAAACAAAACACAACACAAGAAGAAGGAGGGGAGTGATGCGGGGTCGGAATCCGACGCTACATCGGGCGCAGAGGGCTCTAGCTCGGGGCGCGAAGTGGTGGGTGCTGACGGTATAATCCGAAAATTCTTCCGGAAGCGCTCAAAATCCGATGATGGTGAGTGGTCCTCCGCCGACAGCAGGCGGAAAATCCACACTAGCCGGCGGGGTAAGGCCCGAGAAAAGGGGAAAGGTGTGGGTGGAGGGCTCACCACCAAAAAGGCTGGTGAGTCAAGCCAGGCCGGCCCAGTCGAACAGGCCCGGCGAACCGAGAGTCTCGCCACGGAGGAGCACCACCCGGGAGAGACCAGCAGCGGGCCGGTCTTCTCAGAGGCCTCTGGTGGTGCGCCGGACGTCGCTGGCGGCGGCGACAAGCCGCAGCAGGAAGCCAGGTTTGCGGAGGTCGTGGAAGCCGCGATCAGGGCGGTGGCCTTGAAGAGGATTCAATCCTCTAAGGACAAGGCCATACCCGCGGCCGCGGCCTCTATTTTGGCGGCAGCGAAGGAGCTGCACTTTGGGCCTCCGTCGGACGGTATGTCCGAGATGCGGGCGGAGGTCGCAAAGTTGACTGCCGCCATGGAGCTTCTCCGAAAGGAGCACGAGAAGCTCCGAGCTGACCTGGCTGGGCTGCGAGCAGCCGCCCCCCGGGAGGCGCCGCAGGGAGGGGAGCGGCATGGGCAGGGGCCCGTGCCTGTGTCTGCTGAGGACCGGGTTCTGGCCCTGGTGTGGCAGGAGGTGGCTGCCCTGCGGAGCAGATTCTTCGCCCTAGAGGCCATCGTCTTGCGCCCCCCGGTAGCGGCGAGCCAGCCGGCCTTGGACCAGTGGAAGGCGGCTTCGTATGCCGCCGCCGCATCTGCCGCGGCCGGTGGAGCGGCTGCGTCCTAAAGCGGACGAGGCCCGAGTCTCCAGGCCCACCAAGTGCGCTGACTTACGCATTCAGGGCCTGGACGATTCCGTGACGGAGGCAAAGGTGGTGGCCGCCGTCGCTAAGGCTGGAGGGTGCTCTGTCGAGCAGATCAAGGCAGGCACCATCCATCCTGATCACACGGGGATGCAAGCCATTAGGGTGAGCTGCCTCGTGACGGCGGCCAAAAAGATAGCCGGGGAGGGCCAAAGGCTTTTGGTGGGCTGGGTTTCGCTGCCAGGTGGGCCACCACGTAGGGGTCAAATGCACCTCGGAGGTGGACCGCACTGACTCTGCTTCCGCTGTGGTCAGCCCGGTCACAAGGCCGGCTCGTGTAACGCCACGCCGCACTGTGTCGTATGTGCGGCGGCTGGCAAGCCGGCGATCACCGGGCTGGGAGCAGGGCCTGCGCTCCACCCGCCGAGGCCAGAGGCAGGGGCAAGCGCTCCGCCACCACCACCGTCATCGCCGCAGCCGCCGCCACTTCCACCGTGGCCACTGCCGCTTCCACCGTCGTCACCGCCGCCGTTGCCGCCGCGGCAGGGCTCTCGCAGGGGGCTCGGGGGGAGGCAAAGATGGAATGCCAATAACGGCCCCATTACGCCCCCTCCAGGCGAACATCAACCACTGCGCCGCCGCTCAGGATCTGTTGCTCCAGAGCATGGCGCAGTGGTCGATTAACATCGCCGTGGTCGCTGAGCCGTACTTTGTCCCGCCCAGGAATGACTGGGTGGAGGACCTGAGCGGCTCAGTGACCCTCATTTCGTCGGCCGCCGCCGGTACTCCGTCCCTCGAGTCGGTCAAGAGAGGACGGGGTTGCGTTGCAGCACGGTTCGGGGAGATTGTCGTGGTGGGTGTTTACTTCTCCCCGACCCGAACTCTTGCCGAGTTCCACAACTCTCTTGCGGAGTTAAGAGTCGTCGTCGGGTTTGGTTCCCTCCCCGTGCTCGTACTCGGGGACTTCAATGCCAAGAATCTGGCTTGGGGTTCCCGGTATACGGACATACGGGGCAGGATGGTGGAGGACTGGGCTCTGGAAACAGGCCTGGTCGTCCTAAACCGGGGTTCTGTCCCCACGTGTGTGCGGATGCGGGGCGAATCGGTGGTGGACATTTCGTTCGCCAGCCCCGCTCTGTCGCCGCGTGTCATTGACTGGCACGTCATGGAGGGGGTGGAGACCTACTCCGATCACCGGTACATCCGGTTTGACGTCTCCACCCAGACCTCGAGTGCGCCGTCCGCGTGCGTGGTGCGTGGTCCGCGGTGGGCGCTGAAGCAGCTGGACCGGGAGCTTCTCCTGGAAGCCTCGATCGTGCAGGCCTGGGTGTCATCACCGGACAGGCCTGCCGACATCAACGACGAGGCGGAGTGGTTCCGGGAGGCCATGTCCAATGTGTGTGACATGGCAATGCCCCGGGTCCATCCTAGATGTGCTTCGCGCCGGCTGTACTGGTGGTCGCAAGAGCTGGAGGCTCTACGCAAGGCGTGTGTTGCTGCGCGATGCCAGTACGCCAGGCATCGCAGGCTCCGTATCCGCCCTCCAGATACGGAAGCCATTGAGGCGAAGCTGTACGAGGGGTACAGAGCGGCGAAGACCGCCCTCCAAGCGGAGATCCTGCGGGCCAGGGCGCTGGCCCGCGAGGAGTTGCTGGAGACTCTCAACAGGGACCCATGGGGGCGCCTATACAAGATGGTGCGGGAGAAACTCCGCCCATGGGCTCCCCCGCTGATGCAGAGTCTCCGGCCCCAGCTTGTGGGGGACGTGGTGAGCGCTCTGTTCCCCTCTAGAGGGAATCATACCCCTCCGCCCATGGCTCTGCCTACTGCGGTGCCCGATGCAGACCACACCGACTGAGGTAGAAATGAGAGTAGCGGTACGCAAAATGAGTGCGACGAATACCGCCCCAGGACCCGACGGCATACCCGGAAAAGCCTGGGTCCTGGCCATGGGGGCTCTCGGGCCTCGACTGAGGGGGCTCCTAAGCGCATGCATGGAGAGGGGCCAGTTCCCACTTCGTTGGAAGACGGGGAAACTGGTCCTCATCAAGAAGCCGGGGCGCCCAGCGGACTCTCTGTCCGCTTATCGGCCCATTGTGCTGCTCGACGAGGTGGGCAAGCTCTTTGAAAGAGTCATTGCAGACCGCCTCGTCGGGCAGCTGGTGCGAGTGGGGCCGGATCTGGCGGAGAGCCAGTTCGGTTTCCGCAGGGGGCGCTCTACGGTGGACGCCATCATGCGCGTGCGGGCCCTCACGACGGGGGATGCTGTGGCCCGGGGTGGGATCGTCTTGGCGGTGTCTCTAGACATCGCCAATGCCTTCAACACCCTGCCCTGGAGTTGCATCAGGGAGGCACTCCGGTATCACCGGATGCCGACCTACCTCTGTCGTGTGGTCGAAGCCTATCTGACGGACAGGGCCGTCATCTACCCCGGCCACCAAGGAGAGTGAAACCGGCAAGAGATGTCGTGCGGTGTCCCACAGGGTTCGGTCCTGGGGCCGCATCTGTGGGACATCGGATACGACTGGGTGCTGCGCGCCAACCTCCCTAGCGGCGTCAGCGTCGTTTGTTACGCTGACGACACGCTTGTCCTGGCGCAAGGGGGGTCGTACCAGGCGGCGGCCGATTTAGCGACACGCAGGGTTGCGACAATCGTCGATAGGATCCGGCAGCTGGGACTCGAGGTGGCTCTGCACAAGTCTGAGGCCATGGGTTTTCATGGTCCTCGGAATGCGCCACCATCGGGCTCCCAGGTAATCGCGGGAGGGGTTCACATCGGTGTCGAGTCGACGATGAAGTATCTGGGACTCGTCCTCGACAGCCGGTGGAACTTCGTTGAACACTTCCGAAGTTTTGCTCCCAGACTGGACCGGGCCGGGGCTGCTTTGAAGCGGCTCCTGCCCAATCAAGGGGACCCAAACGCCTCCTACCGGAGGCTCTATGCGGGGATCGTGCAGTCCATGGCCCTTTACGGGGCGCCGGTGTGGGCGCGTTCATTGAGGCTGCGGCCAGCCCGCCGGTTGAACACGTCCCAGAGGGTCATGGCCATCCAGCTGGCCCGACGATACCGCACGGTCTCCTGCGAGGCGGCGAGCCACCTTGCCGGATTACCGCCATGGGATCTGGAGGCAAAGGTCCTCGCGCACATCTGGGAATGGCGCGAGGAGGTGAAACGCCGGGGCTTAGCTCCGATGCCGCAGGAAATCGCGGCACAGCGGACAGAGCTCCGGTGGGATCTCATGGCGTCATGGAGAGTGCGATTGTCGCAACCCCGCTCTGGGCACGTCACAATTGCGGCGATAAGACCCCTCTTTGAGGAGTGGCTTGAGAGACGCCACGGCGTCCTCACCTTCCGCCTGACGCAGGTCCTCACCGGACACGGCTGCTTTGGGAGGTTCCTGTTCAGGATAAGGCGGGAGGAAACACCCGGGTGTCACCATTGTGTGGATCGGCCTGAGGACACGGTGGAGCATAGGTTTAAAGATATTTATTTCCCATAAGAACTAAATAACAGTTCACTTTTAATGAGATACAGAGTTACTTTTACATAATAATAAATAATATTTGCCTCTGGGGCGTTGGTGACGTTATAGGGTACATACATGTTTTTTTAGTTTCCTCTTAAATATACTAATACTATCACGCATACGGTAGCATACGGTGGAGGTCTGCCCGGCTTGGACGGAGCAACGCCGTGTCCTCGTAGAGGCGATCGGCGGCGGTGATCTCTCGCGTCCGGCCCTGGTTCAGACCATGGTACGGAGCGAGAGGAAATGGCAGGCCGTCACCTCCTTCTGCGAAGCGGTAATGCTCGCGAAGGAGGAGGCGGAACGCGTGAGGGAGAGGCAAAGTTTGCGCCCTCACGCCCCTAACCGCCGCAGGAGGAGACGCCCGGGGCGGGAATCGCGAGCCAATTTCCGGCCACCGTAGGCGCGGGCTTGCGGATGGTGAGCAGTGGGTAGCTCGCCGTCCGATAAGGACCTAGCCCGGGTCGACGGCGCGTTGTGTTCCACGCACGCCTCAAAGAGATGTCAGCAGAATTGACGGGGTCCGCTAGGGCCAGTGCCTGCCGGGGGTTCGAAGAAAACTCATAGGAATCGTGGCCCCTGGCAACAGGGCAACCGAAGGAACACGGGTGGGTTTTAGTCAGTAAGAGTCTGACACGCCCTCCCGCTCCACCCGGAGCGGGAGAAGTTATTTGATAATTTCCCACCCAAAAAAAAAAAGGTACAGGTATACTAGAAGAGCATTTCGAGGAAAACTACACTATCACCGTGTTGTACGTTATAATGATGTCATTGTTAAAACAGGTTCCCACCCCCTACCGGTTGTGGTTCGTATGCGGTCACACTTTACATCGCCGGGTGCGAAGTGCGACACTTCGTTGCAGCACCGATAGCGTAAATTCAAATGATTGTTTACAAACGCAGTGGGCGAGAGAAATTAGTTTCTCTACGAATTCGATGCATAAAACGCCGTGAAAATGCTACATTAGACCGATATCACAATTGAGTTCCTTTTCTGCTTTAATTGCTGATTTATTCGAGTCAAAGGAACGAAAGAGACTCGTTGTTCTAGATTTTAGAATAATACTTTTTTATTTAGGTATAACGGGTTCCCAGTTTTTCTCATTACGTGTGGTACCGCACGTAAAGAATAGCACCATCCTATTTCTTCCCGTAGGTGTCGTAAAAAGCGATTAAGGGACTTGCTAGAGAATAGGCAGCAGCGATCTCTAATCTCTATGCATTTTAACACCATACTGAGATCGCCAACCCGCCTGCCAAGCGTGGCGATGATTATGGCAAAGCCCCGCCCAAAATAACAAGCATTAAGAAAAAACGGCCCCTAGTACCCGGCCCCCCTTGGCTAGTCAGGGCTACGGTGAGGCAAAGGGTGCTAAGAATCCCCGGAAGATATCCGGCTACACAATCACCGAAAACTGAACCTGGCAAAATTATAACACGCGTACACCCTAGACCGACAAGAAGTTCACTGAACTCAAGGAAGAATTGCGCAGGTTCCGAAGAGAGGAGGATGACTCGATAATCCTCAAATCTGGGAATTTGCTCTATTTCCGGGAGGGCGATAAGCACTCTCAAGGCGGTGTCGGTTTTACTGTCCATAAGTCCCTTGTGAGCATTAGTGTCGACCAGGGTGGCCTACCTTATACTCAGAATATCCGAAAGGTATTTGTTGAAGGTCATACAGGTTTACGCCCCAACCTCGTCACACCCTGATGATGAAATGGAGACTATGTATAAAGATATTTCTAAAGCCATGAATGGCTCTAAAACTCACTTTATCGTTGTCATGGGGAACTTCAACGCGAAACTGGGCAAACGAGACGATGATGAGAGGCGAGAGGCAATTTGGAGTTGGACATCGGAACCACCAAGGTCAGCTACTGGCCAGTTTTATGGAGAAGGAAGACTTCTTTATGATGAACTCCTTCAGAAAGCGTGAGCATAGTAAGTGGGCCTGGCAGAGCCCTAATAGTGTAACAAAAAATTAGATCGACTGCATTATGTCGACGAAGAAGCAAATATTCAATGATATCTGTGTGATACATGAACGCGGTGAAAACCAAAAGTGATCACAGTATGGTAATAGGTACATTGAATCTAAATATTAAGCTGGAAAGATCTCAACTGAAGAAGTCTACGCTCCGTTCAGCATCGATCCAAATAAAAAACTCCGAGAGCTTTTAGTTCGAACTTCAGAATTTTTTCGAGTGCCTAAGGAGTTCCGTGGACGATTATAACGATGGGTTCATGAAAACTGTCCATACTGTCGGGGCTCAAATCTTCAAGACCCATCTTACAAATAAAAACAAGAAACTCCCTGATGCTACTTAACAGCACATAGAGGAGAGGCGTGAGATCATCCTGCAGTTTTCAGACGATGCACTCAAGTACGCTCGGCGCACTATGGAAAATAAAGGTCTGTTTCTGATTAAAAATCAATAACTTTTTTATTTCTGAATATTATGTTCTAAAATTTTGGACAAATATAGAATAGTGTATATGGCTTCAAATGGAATGTAATTTATTATGATTGAATTTAAAGCCATACATAAAAAAATAAAACAAA
The DNA here is from genome assembly GCA_963680765.1 of Agrochola lychnidis. Classification (NCBI taxonomy): domain Eukaryota; kingdom Metazoa; phylum Arthropoda; class Insecta; order Lepidoptera; family Noctuidae; genus Agrochola; species Agrochola lychnidis. Next base: position 328,127 of record OY796873.1, read on the forward strand.
GACAAAATTACCAAAAATGTCCAATATTTATTTTTTAACAATGAATACTATTATTTAAAGGTTTTCAAAAACCAAATATCATATAGTACATCAAAATACTAATAAATTTAAATAATAAAAAAATTCAAAAAAAAAATGTGATTAAAATCGAACACAGATTAATTAATTAATTGTAATGTTTACTAAATGTTATGTTATTTATATTTGATGAACTTCGGGATCTAAAATGAATTCGTTCATTTTCAAAAGATCTAAGGTGTCTTCATCAAGTTTCTTCACAGTAATGCTGATTATGTAAGGATCTGAAGTATAAAGAAGCGTATGAAATTTGTAGCGGATCTTGAGCATTTTCTAGCATGATGTAGACGAAAATTTTTATAATCCTTATTGCGAGATTCTTGTGCATCTTCGAAAAGTTGACCGATAGGAAGTACTGCAAAATGCTTTATGACACTTTCTCCATGAATCAAAATTTTGTGAACTGAAGATGGCATGTAGTACCATTCATAATTGCTCACATAGATCCTGGAAGTCTCCATAGCATAACTGCCAAATTATTCAGCATTTATCATTACACCAGATGAAAGAGCTTGTTTCTTCTTTTACTGGATTCTGACAAGTCTGGATAAGATACGCATGGTCTCCCACGTTTTCCAGAAGAAGTAGATGGTGTGGAGACGGTTGTAACGTCTTCAGAGTTCGGTAAAGTTACTGAATATTCTGATTCCAAGCAATTACTGTTTTTCATTAAAAATATATCCTTTTTCCGTGATGCTTCTGTTCATCGTTTATTAAAACGGGAATAATATGTCTTTGAAAATAACTGAGGATGAAACATAAGTTGTCTTCAGATACATGATAATTTTCTTTTAAAACTGTTGATAGTGCCTCCAATGATTTTCCTCCTTCGATGTACGAAAGTATTATTTCACGTTTAGAACACTTGAAAGTAGACATTTTGAAGAGTCAACAAAATACGTAGTTATATTGTATTTGTAACAATTACACTTCTGTTAATTCACCACTATTTTGTTATTTACAATTAAATGAAACAACTGTTTATATACTATATGAAATATGAGGGTAGTGTGCATCTTGTTGATTAATATTTTCACACGCAACATGAGTGCAAAAAAGATAAATGCCCTAATATCAATGATAAATTACAAAACTTACCGCAAACTATTAATGTAAACAGCAACATTTCAAACCGCAATAGATAGCGAGCGGTTTTTCGTTTTCTGACTATTATGACATTTTTACTAATTACTCCGAAAATCGCAAATATCCGAAGCTTTTTTTATTTGTCAAAAGTCTTGATGAACTTTAAAAAACTTTTTTTACCCGACTACGGCAAAGCCAAAAGGAAGGGTTATGATTTTAGCAGTCTATGTATGTATGTTTATATGTTTGTATGTATGTATGTATGTATGTTTGCTTTTACGTGTGTTCCACCGTAGCGCCTAAACTACTGAACCGATTTTGATGAATGAGGTATCAATAGATTTGTAATAATGGTCCGGGTGACATAAGCTATATAAATTTTCCCTAAACTTAATATGGTGAACTTTACACATAAATTTCTAACCTCGAAAAAAATTAAAATGAGATGATCATGACATGTTTGGTATCAAAAGAAAGGTCTTGACGAGCACATTACAAGTATGTGTATAATGTTATACTTTCAAAGTAAATAAATATGTTTAAATTGTTAAAACAAGCAAAAGTGAGACTGCGCTACGAAGTATCGCAAGATAAAACCAACGTGCAGTTAATCAAATCTTAATAAATAGTAAAGATTTGTAATTCCACTTATATGAAGAAAAACAAGTACAATGAAATATTTGTATTTTGGATTTCTTCGAAGCTCGATATCGATATACATGGGGCACTCAGAAAATTTTGCGATAGGTATTAAAAAAAAAAAAATATTACAGTTTATGTTTTTTTTATTAAATCTTTTCAAATAACTCTCCATTGGCGTCTATACACAGTTTCATGCGTCTAAACCAATTTTCATTACACATTTTCCAGTCCGCATCAGACACCTCCCACCTTTAATCCCCTTCTCAAATGCAGCCAGTGCATCTTCCGGTGATGAAAACTGTTTTCCCTTGAGTTGATTTTTTTATTTTGGGGAACAAAAATTATAAATTCATGATTTTCACCCGTAATGAAATCGTAAACACGCCGAGACGAGCCTGCTTCAAATTTTGCTATCATGTCTCGGTACCGTTCTACCCGAACCTCCTTCTGAGCCTGCGTTAGATTGTGCGGTATCAAATGCAGCCAGTGCATCTTCCGGTGATGAAAACTGTTTTCCCTTGAGTTGATTTTTGTTTTGGGGAACAAAAATGATAAATTCATGATTTTCACCCGTAATGAAATCATAAACGCGCCGAAACGAGCCTGCTTCAAATTTTGCTATCATGTCTCGGCACCATTCTACCCGAACCTACTTCTGAGCCTGCGTTGGATTGTGCGCTACCCAGCGTGAAACTATCTTCCTTACCCGAAGATGCCCGTGTAGAATTTCATGCACACTTCCCGATCGTATCTGCAGTATATGCTGAATCTCTTCATATGTAATTCACCTATTCTCTTAAATTAAATTTTTCACAGCCAGCGCGTTTACTTATGTAACAGCCGTCAAAGCCCTATGACGGCCACTTCTTCATTCGTCCGCCAAAGTTACTTGACCACACTTAAATTCGTTGAACTAGCGGAAAACAGTCGCTTTAGAAGGGCTTTTGTCTATTAACACCATTCGAAGACTTTCAAACGATTCTTCTGGTTTTAGTCGACATTTGAAATCGTACAACATCATCACGCGAATATGTTCTTGTTGTAAATTAAATTTTCAGTGAGACAGTATTTTGATTTTGCTCATAAAAAAATGTGGAGGGAATTTCGAATTTGGAATGTTGTGTTTTTTTTTTAAATAAAGAGTCATAGTTTTAATCGTTATCAAAACTAGCCAGTGTCCCATAGACAAAAACTGTTAGTCGTTAAACTTTCTGAGTATGGTGTTGGCGTCGAAATAAATCGGGCTATGGTTTCGTCTAAAGCACTATGCACTGCTACTGGAATTTAAAATAGGTTAATTACTGACCTATTGCATTAATCTTATTTACGTTGTAGGAACGTTTAGCAAGCGTAAAAACGGAAAAGTATAAAATAAAAAATAAAGTTTAATAAAAAACTGTAACCCGACTACGGGAAACTAAAAATGATCTAAAAAGTACGAAACAATCAAATATTTCAGACAAAAATCAAGACATAGGTACAAAAATGGTCAAGGTAAAGCCGTGGTCGCATGCCTGTATGCCATGTAGGTGCCAGGAACACTTACAAAATTATAATGGCATGCGACGACGGCTTTACCTTGACCATTTTTGTACCTATGTCTTGATTTTTGTCTGAAATATTTGATTGTTTCGTACTTTTTAGATCATTTTTAGTTTCCCGTAGTCGGGTTACAGTTTTTTATTAAACTTTATTTTTTATTTCTCCATATTTTGTTTTGCAATTATTTTAAGGTAAACGTTAACATAATGATAAATACATATTAATTGTTTTATATTCTTCAAAAGACGAGGTTTCCTGAAATATATAATACATTATACCTTTTCCTGTAACGTATAACAATAAAATCAATTTGAAAGTGATGATGTGAATGGGCTTAACATGGACGCCCGTCAAAACTCTAAAGTTTGTGGTGTTGTAAAAAAGTCATTTCATATAATATGTATAATTTTTTGATATTATAGTCTATTTTGGTCCTTAAACTATTGAGTAAAATAAAAAAAGCATGCCAGTAGCGACATTGACAATAACCATTTTTTAACCAGCAGTTGTTCTACGATTTTCCATAGTGCGGCGGCTCAATAGACGGATCTCTAAGTCCTTGAAAAGCGACCTTCACCTCTATAATATGGACCATATTTAAGGACGCAATAGAGCAGAACAATGGCTCCAAGGCAAGAAATCTCCTATTGGGCAGAGCCAGCTTGCGAAACAGAAGACCGATGATGGCAGAATCATATCTGCCAAACCTAAACTATTGAAAGAGATCGGGAGGCTCTATTGACAGTTATAAACGTCAACCAGTAACCTTTTTACGAATCTGAGATTCAAACAACCCAGGAGCTAGATTGACCAAACACTATTGCCGAAGACATGCTAGAGGTCAGTTTGTATGAGATTAGGATGGCTCTGAAGGAGCTTAAAAATAACAAGATGCCGAGTGATGATAGAATTACGGCCAAACTCCTGAAGACCGGTGGAAAACTCGTTCTTAAGATCCTCCAGAAGCAGTTGGATTTCATCGAGTATGAACTCGAGAGTAAAACACCATAGGCATTGAACAGAGGTGTGGTGGTACTCATCTTTAAAAAGGGCGACAATGCTCTGCTTAAGAATTATAGGCTTATCTCACTTTGAGCCATGTCTACAAGCCAGCCTCCCGAATAAGCTGGATTCAGTAAAGGCTTTAACACCATAGATAACATTCATATACTGCGGCAGGCAGTACAGAAGACCGAAGAATGTAACTCTCTGGCTCTCTGTTTGACGTTTGTGGACTGCGGCTTTCTGGCTTCGATTCTATCGAGACTTAGGCTGTACTGCAGTCACTCCAACGGTGCCAGATTGACCATCGGTACATCTAGGTGCTGAATTATTTGTATGAAAACGCTATTATGTCAGTCCGACTTCAAGAACAGACCTCAAAACCTATCCTTCTGCATCGAGGGATGAGACAGGGAGACGTTATCTCTCCGAAACTGTTCACCGCTGCACTGGAGGATGTCTTCAAGGTTTTGGGCTGGAAACGGGTTGGCAGCAACATCTATACCGAGTACATCACTCACGTTCGGTTCACGACCACAGTAAAATGCTCGATGATCTCAGAAGAGCTTCCGAAAGAGTGGGTCTTAAAATGAACATGGACAAAACGAAGGTCATGTCAAATCCTCTTGTGACACCCACCCTCATGAAGATCGGAGACTTAACACTCGATTTTGTGGACGATTATGTTTATCTAGGGCAAACTGTCCAGTTAGGTAGGTCCAATTTCGAAAAAGAGGTCAATCGTTGAATCCAACTCAGCTGGGCAGCGTTCGGGAAGCTACGTACTATTTTCATCTCATATACCACAGTGCGTCAATACGAAAGTTTTTGACAAGTGCATGTTGCCAGTGATGACGTATGGCACAGAAACGTGGTCGCTCACAAAGGGCCTTATTTGAAGAATGTCGTCGCCCAAAGGGGAATGGAGAGGGCTATGCTTGGAGTTTCCCTAAGTGATCGAATCAGAAATGAAGAGATCCGTAGGAGAACCAAGGCAACCGACATCGACATAGCCCGAAAAATTGCCAAACTTAAGTGGCAGTGGGCAGGCCACTTGCTCGCAGAACAGATGGCCGATGGAGCTGAAAGGTTCTGGAGTAGCGACCACGTACCGTAAGATGTAGCGTTGGAAGGCCTCCCACAATGTGGACCGATGACCTGGTGAAGGCTTCAGGAATCCACTGTATGCGAGAAAGATAAAACCGGTGGAACTGGCGGTGCTTGTGGGAGGCCTATATCTACCAGTGGACGTCTTTCGGCTGAAATGATGATGATGATAAAGGAAGACTGACATTTATTTGGTTTTTAGACCAGAATATGTTTTGACTTTGCAAATACTAGACAGTTACAAAAATGTTTGAATTTTTTTTTTATAGCGCTTACGAATTTTACTCCTTGACAATTACACTATTTTATTACAATGGTAAATTAAAAGAATTGTTACCACTTTCTTGTAGTGTCCACTCGCATCTTGATGGGATTCTACACTAGCAGAGAAGTATTTGTAAATATGCGTCTTGACCACAAGCGGTGGTACAATTGCAGGACCAATGCTCTGATTAGTTGTGAGACACGGTAATTGATAAATGTTGTCATGTTTCTAATATATATCTAGCTACTAGCAGATATTTCAATAATGTTAGTTAATATGTGTGTTAATCAAACTCAAACACAAACTCAAAAACTTTATTACAATTAAACCATTTACAGGCACTTTTGAACTGTCAAAGAATCGGTCAGTTAGTCAGAAAGTTGAAGCTAGTTGCCCATTCCAAAACGTAGATCTCTATGAGAAGAACGGGCAAGAAACTCCAAGGACACTCTTTTAAATATAAATATTACACAATCCTGGGTCGGGGGCAAATTTAAATAACATACAAATTAATAGTGTTTAAAAATCCCACTTTAATTATTTCATGTTAACGACACGTATGTAAGGGGAGCAGGCCACATAATACCTAAATGGATTATTCAGAAAAAATCATGTTAAGCAGGCAGTTAGAGAAGTGTTATAGTGCGCCCACACCGTGGCTGTACGGAACTACTGAAACGTATCACGTGCTTGTTCAAGTTCCAATTATTCGCTGCGAACTAATTAAAGTGATTGAGCAACGCTGTTTGGTTTAATTAGTACCTACGCAAACGAATGATTTGAACGGAATGGAATTTTCACAACTACGTAAGCGTTCACTGTCGAATGCACGTGGTGTGGAAACAATGGATACTTCAACAAGCCTGAATCAAAGGTTTCAAAATGAAATTGCAAAATAATTCCGAACATTTCCATAAACGAATGTCCTATTCCACAGAGCAGCTAACTTATACAAAGTCCCAGTGGCAGCAACGCTCTGTGATGATATCCATTACTCTGTGCGCTCGGTAAGCCGTCACAGCAAATTGCTGACATATTAACTTGGTGAGAAGTGAGAACATACGGCTTTCATTATTAATGATAGGCTGACTTACGCGAGCTCACACGATGGCTGCTTCCTTGCAAAAGAAAAAGACTGGAAGTTATTTGAATAATTCTAATGTTTTAACTAAACTAAGTTTTTATTTAAGTTATAAAGAGTGCAACAAAGAGTAATGATGTAGGTATCTATGACTCTCAGGAACTTAGATCTTGATTAGGTCACAATTTTATTTATTCGAGAAAGACTCGGCCAATGAAAATATTAGGTGAGTGTGCTATTTCTGGCATTACGAACCTAATTATTAGGTTACACAGTCAATGAGTTTATAAGTATACGAAACATAAACCGATAAACATTTTACAAAAAAAAGGAAAGAACATTATGAACACACTTGGCTTTTCCAACCGAGTTGAACAACGTTCTACAACTAATCAGTTCATGATCCTTACCTCTCACAACACTGACACGTCTGTCCGTGCGCGGTGTCGCAATCAGCGTGACACTGTCGACACTGCCGACACGCCGACACTTGTGTCCGCCCACTCTATTGGCGGCGAGCGCGAGTGTCCCGGGTGTCGGACAGCCGGAGTGACGTCATACGAATGCGACTGGTCGACTGGCATTTTGACGCGCATCGCTTTGCAGTCTGTTGCTCTAAATACCAAGCAGTAGAATTATTTAATAAGTTGCCTACTGACTTAAGATCATTGATTTACAAAGGTTACACTATTTAAAGCCAAACTTAAAGCATTCCTGTTGAATAAATGTTTATATTCTATATCTGAATTGGTGATAAATGATGGTGAATAGTTTTTATATTTAGTAATTTACCTTTTTGACATTAAATATACATTCAAGACATTGTTCGATTTTTTGCATTTTAGAGAATAGATTTATACGAATTTGACATGATAATTTTTACAATAATTTATATAATTACTATTTACAATCTATTGACATATTAATTTATCATATAAGTTATTGATTTTATTTTTAGTGAAATTTACTGTTTGATATTCATAATTTATTGTTTTTAGCTGTAACATATTAATTAATGTACTAAAGAATTCAAACATAATGCGAATTGTTATATGAATAAATAAATAAAATAGTCGGTATTACGATTGTGGGATAATTATGCCATTTTATGGGAAATCTGTTTTGAGTAGTATTTAATGTCACAAGGCATTATTTATCCTCAATTTCTATTCCTATTATTTAAGATAATTATTTCTATGTAGTATAGTCACCTGTCACCAGTACACGTGCGGACCTAATGTCTGCGTCAGCAAATTAGTGATAATAGCGTTGCTGAATACTGGACTGAATATTTTCTAGTCTTAAATTGAAAACTCAATACTCAAAACTCAAAGCATTTATTTCAAATAAATCAATTATAGGCACCTTTTAATTATCAAGGGGTCGGTCAGTCAGAAAGATGAAGCCAGCTGCCCATTCCAAAGCGCTGTAGGTTCCTATGGAGAAGAACGGGTAAGAAACTCCACGGACACTCTTTTAAATCAAAACATTATTACAAAATATTGGTTACATCATTCATGGTGAAATTATACATGTGAGAACAATGTAGAAAGACGTTCAAATCGTCCGTAATAAATAGATGAAAACAAAAAAAAAAAATAAGCCGTGGCAGCATGACCCATGTCCCTACTGACGGCGTCCGTTCACGAACATGACGCATGGATTAACACCATTCATCTCAACTATTTTGAAGGGAACTTAATGATCCAACACACGTCGCCACCAGCGAGACATCTGAGTGAGCATGATATACTCTCAGCCGCCAGGGCACATTCAAGTCAATGAAAGACGTACCCAGTAAATGGTGGCATTAAAGTAGGAAGGTACATTATAGTGCTCACACATGATGTATGCTCTACAATTATATAATACTACAATTTAAAAAAAACTGGTCAAGAGCAAGTCGGATTCGCGCACCGAAGGTTCCGTACCTACCATTTAAAATTTTCATCGGCGAGGCCTGTATTCGTCAGAGAATTTTAACACTGCACACTGCCGTGTAGAATATTGCAGTTTAGGTCATCTCTTGACCGATAGTGGAACGAATGTAATTTAAGTTGATGATTTCTGAAAAAGTGTGCTATTTAGAGACATCGTTTTTTATTTTTCCTGTAATTTTTACGTAAACTTCTATCACATAGAATAATTTCAGATTTTTCATGTGAACGTTGGAGATAAAGGGGATAGTATTTTTTTTTTTCGTCAAAATTCGAAATCCGGGCCGGGCTAAAAAAATTATGTTTGAGAATGTGCAAAAAGCGCTATTTCATAATGATATCCTACATGCCCTAGTAGTCCCACTTCGAATTTTTAAGAATTGAGTTCTTACCTCAAACTCAAAGCATATATTTCAATTAAACCATTTACAGGCACTTTTGAACTGTCAAGAATCAGTCAGTTAGTCGGAAAGTTGAAGCTAGTTGCCCATTCCAAAACGTAAATCTCTATGGAGAAGAACGGTTAAGAAACTCCTCATTCTTCCCACCCGGGATTTTGTAATATCTTTATTTAAAAGAGTGTCCACTCTTTTAAATAAAGATATTACAAAATCCCGGATACATTATTCTTGTTACTTTTCTAAGTGAGAACAATGTAAAAAAAAAAATCAAAAGCAGATGTAGATGTCCATAGCAGCGGTAACCACTTAGCATCAGGTGAGCCGTCAGCTTGATTGTAGATATCCATAGCAGCGGTAACCACTTAGTATCAGATGGGCCGTCAGCTTGATTGTAGATATCCATAGCAGCGGTAACCACTTAGCATCAGATGGGCCGTCAGCTTGATTGTAGATGTCCATAGCAGCGGTAACCACTTAGCATCAGATGGGCCGTCAGCTTGATTGTAGATATCCATAGCAGCGGTAACCACTTAGTATCAGATGAGCCGTCAGCTTGATTGTAGATATCCATAGCAGCGGTAACCACTTAGCATCAGATGGGCCGTCAGCTTGATTGTAGATATCCATAGCAGCGGTAACCACTTAGTATCAGATGAGCCGTCAGCTTGATTGTAGATGTCCATAGCAGCGGTAACCACTTAGCATCAGGTGGGCCGTCAGCTTGATTGTAGATGTCCATAGCAGCGGTAACCACTTAGCATCAGGTGGGCCGTCAGCTTGATTGTAGATTTCCATAGCAGCGGTAACCACTTAGCATCAGGTGGGCCGTCAGCTTGATTGTAGATGTCCATAGCAGCGGTAACCACTTGGCATCAGGTGGGCCGTCAGCTTGATTGTAGATGTCCATAGCAGCGGTAACCACTTGGCATCAGGTGGGCCGTCAGCTTGATTGTAGATGTCCATAGCAGCGGTAACCACTTGGCATCAGGTGGGCCGTCAGCTTGATTGTAGATGTCCATAGCAGCGTTAACCACTTGGCATCAGGTGGGCCGTCAGCTTGATTGTAGATGTCCATAGCAGCGGTAACCACTTGGCATCAGGTGGGCCGTCAGCTTGATTGTAGATGTCCATAGCAGCGTTAACCACTTGGCATCAGGTGGGCCGTCAGCTTGATTGTAGATGTCCATAGCAGCGGTAACCACTTAGCATCAGGTGGGCCGTCAGCTTGATTGCCATCCAATATGTTAGGTATATAACATTTACAGACAAAAATCTAAATAAATATCATAATTATCAAGAAGTACAGCATTCTGCATCGGGCTTTCGACCCCGGCATACTTATCAATAGCCACAGGTGTCGGTCGAGGCTATCGGCCATTAAATCGTCACAATTGTAAGTTATCGACATCACACGTGTAACTACCTCGTGATACAAATATAAACTCAACTGAAGCCTTTTAACCCTGCAGTGGTCGCGCGGATTACATAATTATGTAATCCATGGTTGTTTCAAATGTTTCTCATAAACTATTCAAGTGTGTTAGCCGGGACATGTACTTTAAGTGTAGTAACCCCCATCTCTGCTCAGTTGCGCTCGCGCATTGGCAACGTATGTTTGTATCAGGAGAGGGTATTTTAAACTCCGCCATGGTCGGTCCGTCTGTCCATTTGGTCCAAGGAACCACTAAGTAATAGAGAACGTTTAGAGGACAAGTTTTTGTTATAGCTGATTTGAACAAGACCGTTAACAATTTATGTTTGTTTGTATTGTAATTTAATTTTAGAAGAGATATTTTGTCATATTTTAATAACACATAACATGACATCACGCCTTGTTTCCCCGAAGGGTTGGGCAGAGGTGTTCCTGTAGCAGGTACACCCACATTTCGCCAGTTATGTTTAAGTCCCATGTAATAGGGGGCGAGCCTATTTCCAACCGGGCATAAATCCAGACTCCAAGCTGCTACTGAGAAATTTCTGATAGAAAAACCCAATAACACTTTGCCCGACCCGGGAATCGAACCCGGGACCTCATGCTCAGCAGTAGCGCTTGCGACCACTAGACCAATGAAGCAGTTACTACACTAATGAGACAATATTTTAATAAATAAATAATAATACGATTGAATGTCATTTAAAAAAACGACAAAACAAATTGGCCCAAATATGTAATCCGTGCGACCACTCATGTGATTTTTTAGGGCGCGACCACTGCAGGGTTAAGGAGAGTGCAATAAAAACACGTTGAGTGGGAGTCGGAGTATTTTCCATGAAGTTAATAAGTTGCAGCATGTTAGAAAGCTCTGTAAGTCCTAATGTATGCTAATTAAATTGAACGACGTTGAACTAACTGGAAGGAGCAGAACATCCACTTTATTTAGACAAATTTATATTTTGGAGAAGTTTGGAAGACAACTGTAACATCTGTTTTTCTTGTACAACCGCATCATAACAACACGCTTGTTTTACCAGAAGCAATAGGCAGAGGCTATGTTGTTAATGTAACGGTTGGCGACCCTTTTGTCATGAAACGAGCCCAAATTCAATTCAGGCTGCTACTGTCAAAAACTTGACGGAGAAGCCTGATAAAACTTTGCCGAAAACTCCCAAACGCAAACCCCAAGCAGTCGCGAACACGAGACCATTCCACTGGATACTCGTGATTGACACTATGCTCACTTCACCTAAGTTTTCACGCTGAGATTTTTATGGAATAGATTGACTGGTCTACCCTGTGGCCTTCTGTATGTAACTGTCGCATGTCAACTGCTGACTCTCTTAGAACGTCGCGCCGGTACCTAGTTTACTTACAAGTTACGTGAACAATCGACACGCGCCAACCTCATTGTTAGTGCACCCTGTATCATAACAAACGTACGAAGTGACACATCTTGTATACTTGACATGTTTATGTAATAAATTGTCTTTAGTATTTCATGTGAATTGCATGAGCAGTACTCAGGCGTAAATAGCACATCGAGCTCTAAGCACACAGTCTCACAGTTATGGGTGTCAAAGACGACGCTCTATAAAGCCAAACTTTCTAAAACATGCCGTACTGAGAGATAATATTAAAATAACATTACGCCTGTAATCCCCGTAGGGGTAGGCAAAGATGAACACCAACATTTCGCCAGTTACGAGTATGTTTAAGTCCCATGTAATTGGGGGTGAGCCTGTTGCCATCAACTGAGCACAAATTCAGACTCCGGGCTGCTACTGACAAATTCCGGATAGAAAGATAGGAATTACAAAAGATACAAAAATTTATTCAGTGCACACAAAAGACACATAAGCACACACATCAATGATAACAAATTACATGAATATATGTAAAAACAAGATACCAATATGCAAAAAAGAAAAACATACGAGTACGTACTATAGAAAAATTTATAGTGATATTATAACATAAAAACTTACGACTTGTGGGAAAAACCCAATAACACTTTACCCAACCTGGGAATCAATCCCATGAGCCCGTGCTCAGTAGTAGCGCTTGCGACCAGCACCAAAGAGGCAAGCACATGTAATATTTTATTAGAGTATCGCCTCCAATTACATTCACCTCCGACCGATTAAAGTTGGGTAACTCTTAATGAAAAATATAAATACTTAAGTACAGCGAATTCGGCCGTCATAGTGATCATTAAAACAAACGCTGTTGGCTGGAGTACACACCTCCTTACCTCATTATAGCAGAAGGAGGACAACAAACGTTATTACCTGCCCTTACCTCACCCCCTGTCCCTCCGCCCCCTACGCCGTCACGTGCACGAAACGTATTAAATTATAAACGACGGAGAAAAACTCCGCACAAACACAATTTAACTGAATCAACAACCGAGCTTAATAGCTATTTCTTAAGACGCGCAGATATTCAATAATTTAAGGCGATCATCTACCAAAATAATTAGACCTTCGCAGTCTAACATCATTATAGACATCACGGCTCAACTTATAATATACACAAGACCAGAATAGTTAGACCCCTGATTGATAATCACACCAACGAATTCACAGGTCCAGATATACCGGCTACTTACTGTACAAGAAAATATTGACCCCTGACACAAGCCTATTTAAACGAACATGTAGGTCATCTTTGATTGGTGTCGTGGCGCTACCGGATTGTTTACAGGCCGGCTCGTGATACGGACATTATGAAACCGTTTACGGCTACTTACCGTATAGCAGCTTTGTGTGATGAGTCGGTTTTACTGCCTCTATGCACTTCGAAGCGAGAAATTTGGTATAAATCTTGAGAATTTATTACCAGTGATTTGAAGATAGATCAAGGAAGTCGCCGGAGTAGCTATAGACAAACTGAGATCAATTTTATTACTTGTATGACACGTGTGGTGATACTACTTTGCCAGACAAAAATCCATTTGTGATAAATGGCATAAAGATTAACTGGAAGAAAGAAGCGTTAATTTACGCAAACAAGCAAACGTTTTTTCTGTGGTGTTTAGATTATTTGTTTTAAATTGTATTGACCGATAGGTAATATCTTCCACATAATTATATCTCGTATTTTGCAAGCGCATAATATGTCTGGTTTGAGTTGTTCGATTACATTATTTAATTACACAAAATGTGCATGAGCGTTGGTTAGGAAATAGCCAGTGACAAATTCCGAAGAATAAGACTGATTCCTTGTGCCTTCCTAAACCCACTGGATCATCAGCACTTCTACTAATAAAGGCTAACACAATTAGATCAGCAAAACCTTACATATCTAATTAACGTGAGAATTCCTGAAAAAATGACACAATACTGATTGAGTGTAACTCGATAAACTAATCAGTAATCAGCTAACGAGCGTAACTTGTGGGGGCCGGTGTACGCGGCGGCGAACAATTCACGCCGCCACGCGTACAGTCGCCCGCGCAGATCAATGTTTACCCGTTTGATTGCCATACGTCGAACGCGTGCCTTTATCGTAATGAGCTGTTTATATGGACAACCGACCACCTTGCTGGAAACATCTCGACTAAAAGAATTGCAGACTATACATTACCGGTTTACGTCATGGTACAGAAAAGCGAATGCGTTTCCAGCGCGCAATGGAATTTGAATAATTCAATAACGTTGTGACGCATGGGTAAATTTTGAACTTCGTATTACAAGTCCCCAAATGAAAGTTACTTATGTTCGGTCACGTTTAAGGCATAAAAAATCCAGCGCTGTTTGCAGTGAAGCCCAGAGGATACGATCTACGCGAATAATGTATTATAAACAAATAAAAAGCGAGTGTTTTTCTGTTTATCCCAAATTTTATGAGCGACTGTGGCTCGGCGATCTATCGGAGCGCTCAAACGACTCGAACACGTTTTGTAAATGTTCACAACGAGGGAAAGAGACAACGAATGTTGTTTATAGCTTGTACTGCTCAGTAGTGAGTGTTGTTTTCCACGATCGTGTTGTAGTGAGAATATGGTCAGAATTCTATATTGCGCCCACTAAACGAGACCTATAATATTGTAAGCTTTTACAACTAGCACACACGAGTTAAAACTTCCGAACAGGTCTTGCGGTACCTATTGCCTAAAAACACATCTAGGTAAGTTTTAAATCATTTACAAGTTTTTAGGATTCCATAATGCCCGAATGAAAAAACGGAACCCTTATAGGATCACTCGTGTGTCTGTCTGTCACAGCACTCACAGCCAATTTGCTCCGAATCTAATAGACCGATTAAGTCGAAAGGTACATATATCAAGTTCCGTGACCCAAACACGGACGTGTTCCGTAAGTAAATTAATTGTGAATATGAGGATCGCTTTAGAACGTCATAACATTCAATTGCAAAAATATCAAAAGGTCAGTGAACTGTGTGCGTTCACTGTGCAAAACAGCTGATATTGTTCTGCTACAAGAAACGTGGTTATACCCACATGATCTTACCTTTCTTGATAGTGTTGATCAGGAATTCAGTTGTACGGGAAAGTCTTCAGTGGATACGTCAACTGGCATGTGTAAAGGGAGACCCTATGGAGGGCTTGCCATACTATGGCGTAAAACTGCATTTAGCTACGTGAGTGAGGTACAATGTATCAGTGACCGTATATGTGCAGTGAATATAGTGGTGAACAACAGGTGTTTTTTGGTTATAAACATGTATATGCCGACGGATTGTCGTGAAAATCTATCACTTTTTACGGAGTGTCTTAGCGAGATGTATTCTATTATACAAAACAATAATGCTGAAGCAGTGTATGTGTTGGGAGATTTCAACGCGCACCCGGGTGAGTCATTTTGTGATGAACTTATAAGTTTTTGTAGTGAGCAGGAATTACTATGCGCGGATCTAGATTACTTAGGCATATTATCGCAAACATACACGTACATTAGTGACTCACATGGGTGCAAGCGCTGGCTCGACCACAGTCTTGTCACACAAGCGGCGGGAAAAACTATTTTAAACATTGAGGTTATTTATGATACGTTTTGGTCAGATCACTTTCCCTTAAAAATAGAATGTGATGTAAATGTTATTAGATTAAAAACTAGTGTAATTGAATCATCGCTTAATGGTGTTCGATGGGGTGAGAGAAGCCCTGATGAAATAAAGGAGTACGCGTACATGTGCAACAACAAATTGAAAAAATTAGATTTTCCTGAGGAATTTGAGCTATGCGCGGATATTTTTTGTGATGATCCCAATCATAGGTTATTGTTGGATTCGATGTATAAAGACTTAGTATCTATATTGAGTGAATCAGCTAGTGTAAACAGAGTGTCTAAAGCCATTATTAGAAAGAAAGTTATAAAAGGCTGGAACAAGCATGTCAAAGATTTTCATACTCGGGCAAGGTCTAAGTTTAAATTGTGGATGTGGTATGGAGAACCCAGTAGTGGGCCTATCTATGAGGACATGATATTAAGTCGTAAAGTATTTAAATCAAAATTGAAATGGGTCATTAAGAACCAAGAAAAAATTGCAATGGATATATTGGCCTCGCTCCATTCTAGGAAATGTTTCTCGTCATTCTGGAAAGGTACTAAAAAGCTCAATGTCTCTCCAAGCTTACCAGTAAGAGTGGAGGGTGAGAGTGACCACACTGGGATAGCTAATTTATTTAAAGAGCAGTTTATTGTGAGCTCACCTCTTGAGTCTGTGGGAAGGGTGAATGATGCTGAGTCTTATCAATCAGGAACACCCTTTAAGTTTACGTGTACAGAAATAAAAGCAGTCATTAAATGTATGAAGCGGGGAAAGTCTCCTGGCCATGATGGACTCAGCATTGAGCATCTCCAAAATGCTGGTGTGCACTTACCAAGAGTAATAACCATGTTTTTAAATCTTTGTGTGGGCCATTCTTACCTTCCACAGGAGATGCTCGATACGTTAGTTGTACCTATTGTAAAGAATCGGACGGGAGACATAGCTGACAAAGGGAACTATAGGCCAATATCATTGGCAACCGTGATAGCCAAAGTGTTTGACAGTGTGCTTGACGCGCACCTAAGTAACTTTACAAAACTACACGATACACAGTTCGGTTTTCGTGCGGGGCTGTCTACAGAGAGTGCAATACTTGCGTTAAAGCACACTGTCAAATATTATACGGACAGGAAGACACCAGTGTACGCTTGTTTCCTAGACCTTTCCAAGGCGTTCGACCTGGTTTCATATAAGGTTTTATGGGAGAAGCTTCGGAAGGCGGGAGTTCCGGCTGCATTGGTGTCAATATTATCTATCTGGTATGAAAAGCAGAGGAACTTTGTAAAATGGTCCAATGCATTATCAGACCCATATAAACTGAAATGTGGTGTGAGGCAGGGGGGTCTGACTTCCCCAAGAATATTTAATATTTATGTTAACAACTTGCTTGTTGAGCTCAGCAGCACTCATGTCGGTTGCCATGTAGACGGAGTTAGTTTAAATAATTTAAGTTACGCAGACGATATGGTGCTGCTGAGCCCAACAATCGGGGGAATCAGAAAGTTACTCACTATCTGTGAAAGATACGCTGAACAGCATGGGCTGAAGTATAATCCCACGAAAAGTGAGTTATTGGTTTTTAGAGGAAGAAATAAATGTCCCTCAAATGTCCCACCCGTAGAACTGAACGGTTTACCCTTGAACAGGGTGTCACAATTTAAATATTTGGGCCATATTGTTACCGAGGATCTAAAAGATGACTTAGACACGGAAAGGGAGCGCAGGGCGCTGGCTGTGAGGGGAAACATGCTAGCACGCAGGTTTGCTGGTTGTTCAGCACCGGTTAAAATAACACTTTTTAAGGCGTTTTGTCAAATATTTTACACCAGCAGTCTGTGGGCTAATCATACCCAAAAAGCAGACAGCGCACTGCGCATTCAATATAATAAAGCCTTCAGGGCGCTGTTGAGGCTTCCACCTTACTGTAGTGCGTCAGGGATGTTCGCAGATGCGCACACTGACGATTATTTCGCGATCATGCGCAAAAAAGTGGCATCAGTGATACGCAGATTGAGGGGAAGCAGCAATAGCATTCTGAAGGTGTTTGCAGAAAGGCTAGAAGGGCCTACAATGGATAGATTTATCAAACTGCATGTCAGACATGGGACTTGATGAATCTTCCTCGTCTTATCTTGGCTGTATTTTTATTGTGTATTTGTGTTTTTATTGTGTATTTGTGTTTTTATTTTTGTACTCATGTGTGTTTAAGTGTTACTACTAACATAGTTTTTAAGTTTGTACTGATTACTAACACGCTATGGGCCGTCGACGCCTGAAAATAAACAATTTTTTTTTTTTTTTTTTTTTTTTTTTTAGGGAGACAAATAAAAAAGTAAAATAAAAGTTTTGCGCACTGTACCGTGTGACATATCTAATGAAAGAGCTTACTGTGAAAGTTGCTAGTAGGTATATTTTATTATAGTTTAAAAGTAAATTGTTTCAAAGTTATTCGAAAGTTGTAGAAACAACCGAGCTAAAAATGTTGGAAAAAATAATTACGAAGTCCATGGTCTTAAAATTACATGTAAATATCCCAATATTGCGCGTACAAACTTACATATGCAGTTGGAATGTAACGGAGAGCACGTTTTTCAACTACAATTTTTTTTTTTACACACATACATAAACTCACGCCTTCTTCCCATGGGGGTAGGCAGAAACTACAGAACGCCACCTGCTACGATCCTTACATACTCCTTTTGCTTCGTTTACGTTCATACATCTGGTCATACACGCAAGCTGGTTGCAAAACAAATTGACAAAACGTAGGATCACAGATGTTGTACCATAGAGAGGCACAGAACGAAACTTGCAGAGCACCATTACAGAATCCTTGGCAGTCGAATATACAACTTTGTGAACAACCAATGTAACATCTACACGTTCAATAAATTTGATTGTAAAAGTAAAGTCTGTAAATGGATAATGACTCTTAGCTATGACGAGGTTGAAAAAATTCTCAATACGTAGATTTAACCCACACTCAAACAGTACCCCGTCCGTCACACCCTCGAATACACCCACCTTCCAACACAACACAACACTACATAACAAAACCAAACACTACACATCACAACACAAAAAATAATCACAACACACACTTTACAAAATGGTTTTTCTCTTTAATTAGTTTGTTTTAATTTCTAAAGTAAGTTTTTGACTTTGACTTTAAAAAATCTTTATTTTCTGTGTTTATGTCGATAGTACTTACACAGAGAAGTACCAAATTTTTATTTTCTAACTGGTGTTAACTTGAGAGCCCTTTTTTTTTTGGATGGGAAATTATCCAATAACTTCTTCTTAACGAGGGTGTGTCAGACTCTTACTGACTAAAACCCACCCGTGTTCCTTCGGTTGCCCTGTTGCCGGGGGCCACGATTTCCCTATCGGTTTTCTTCGAACCCCCGGCAGCAAGCGGACCCCGTCAATTCTGCTGACATCTCTTTGAGGCGCGCGTGGAACACAACGCGCCGTCGACCCGGGCTTGGTCCTTATCGGACGGCGAGGTACCCATTGCTTACCGACCGCAAGTCCGCGCCCCGCCCCGGGCGTCTCCTCCTGCGGCGGTTAGGGGCGTGAGGGCGCGAAGTTTGCCTCTCCCTCACGCGTTTCGCCTCCTTCGCGAGCATTACCGCTTCGCAGAAGGAGGTGACGGCCTGCCATTTCCTCTCGCTCCGTACTATGGCCTGAACCAGGGCCGGACGCGAGAGATCACCGCCGCCGATCGCCTTTACGAGGACACAGCGTTGCTCTGCCCAAGTGGGGCAGACCTCCACCGTATGCTCCGCCGTGTCCTCAGGCTGATCCACACAATGGTGACACCCGGGTGTTTCCTCCCGCCTTATCCTGAACAGGAACCTCCCGAAGCAGCCGTGTCCGGTGAGGACTTGCGTCAGGCGGAAGATGAGGACGCCGTGGCGCCTCTCAAGCCACTCCTTAAATAGGGGTGTCTTATCGCCACAATTGTGGCGTGCCCAAACTTGAGAGCCCTGACACCCATAACACAAGTTTAATCTTAGCTTGGGTGTCAGAGGTGTATAAGTCTACATTAACAATTTATATGAAAATGTATTTTGTTATACCAAGTGGCATATTATTATGTAAAATTGTAAACTAGAAATAAAGATATTTATTATTATTATTAAAAAAAGTACTACGCACCTGACTTTTCTGAAGAACATTACCAAAGTTTATTCTTGGGATAAATTCATCCTAACTACGGAATCCTTCATTGTGCGTGGTCCGACATGCACTTGGCCGGTTTTAGACCGCGCACGGGGTGAGAACTTTACCGTGTACGTTACTTTATTATTGTTCTGCAATCAAGCAAGTAAGCTGTTCTGTATGGTAAGCGTGATGATCATAACAACTTTATTATAATACACATTTATGAAGTGGCCAGTGCACCACACTGCAGACTCATGTCGAGATCTATTTTGCATAATACAACTCGTACGCAGCATCACTATGCTGCTATGTTCGCACTTGTTTACTACTACTACGCCAAAAAGTTCAGCACAATATCCAAATGTCCGAACCGAGCGCACTAGCACAGTGGTGCAGACCGCACTATTCCTACGCTGTAGATATTCCTCTGTGCACAAAACTAAATAAAGGACAAAGAGACAACAACTCTGAATCTATTCAAGTTTCACGCTGTTTTTTCCGCGTTCTATGTGAACTATTCTGAACTGTTTGGTCGTGAAAACGAAGACTTTGTTTTATTTTAAATCCATACGTGGATTCCTAGAGAGTCCTAAAGTACATTAGTTCGATGCATGATGGGCATCAGGACAGACATATCCACTATCTTGCTGAATGGCTAAATCTTTCACAAATAGCAAGCGAGTTATATCAATTACATAACCCCCATTGTTTAGGTAACCTGTTTGTAAGTATTGCATCATTGTACTCATGTTAAAAAAAATGGTTGTCTGTAAAGTAGGTTTACGGACGATAACTTTACGTGATAACGTCACAAGCCGAACGCTTAGGCCGATCGTGCCTCTCTATCGCTTGTTCCGCGCTCTCGCTTGCACGCTCGGCTCAGGTGGAACGTGACACTTTTTCGTGCGTGCAGCCGGCGTTCATCGATTTATAAGACGTTATCACGTCAAAAAACTGGTGAAAGTTCAAATTAGGCAGTGTTTTGTGTACATGTTTCAAGTCACGAAGCTACTCGCATACACTGTACTAAATACTGAACTCTAAACAATAAACCGTTGAAAATCTCAACAGAAACTAATCTGCCACGATTACAGACTCGCTCCATCCTCCATCTCTCTCTAACACAATAAAAAACAACCAATTACCTCTCTCTCTTACGGGCACGGGTAAAGTTGTGTTGAAAAAGAATGCAAACTCTGTAGTCGGTACTTTGTGGTATGAATCGGGCATCGCGTTCGCGGGTGATGCGATGAATCTCAATGTGTTGTGGCTCTTTCTCAGCAGTACTTGTGTACTCCGTGTACTTGAGTACTGGAAGTTTTTACAAAAGTTTGTCGAGCTGCGCTCATTGGTCGACTGACAGTTTTATAATTGAATCATGTTTAAAGTTGTGCAGTGGTAAAGACAGAGCTTTGTTCTCTACACACGTAGTTTATAGAATTAGATAGATGTGTGTAGCTGTGCACCTACTTACATTTTTATGATAGATGTATGAAAGCACTTTTAGGAAAAGTCACTATTTCTGACATGCCTTGCCTTGCCGTGATCCAATTTGAAGGATATGATATGATAATGTGGCAGGACACCTGGTAACATTTAGTGATGACAGGTGGAGTAAGTCTGTGATCGAATGACATCTAAGGACTGGAAGACGATGGGTCGATCAGCCGGCAGTGAGATCGGCAGACGACAATGTTGCCATATCGGGCAAAACCTGGATGACGCTGGCACAAGAGCGTATGGATTGGCACAAGAAAAAAAAGGCCTATACCCAGCAGTGGGTGAGGTCGGGCTGTGGATGAGGATGATGAGCGCTGCTACAGCATATTTTAACCCTCGACGCAAAAAGAGGCGTGTTATAAGTTTGACCGCTATTTTTGTGTATCTATCTATGGCACTCTCGCTCTAGCTCTTACACGGTTGAACCGATTTGAATGCATTTTTTTTTATTTGAAAGCACATTTTCTAGCAATGGTTCTTAGATATGCTTTATCAAAATCGGTTCAGCCGTTTGAATATTATCAGCTCTTTTCTAGTTGATAGGATGAGAGCATCTTCCACAGGTCAGATCGATTTGAAATTTGGTATTCTGTTACTTCAATGATATTAGAAGAACATAGTAACCCTGAACTGATGCTGCAGCATCACCTGGAATATGCAGGATACCCAACTCCCTTACTAACTTAGAGCACAGGTACTGTGTTTGGGCTCATTGGAATGGACTCAATGAATAGGTCATAGCGGTGAACAGGGTCTGTTGAGGGAGAAGGAACAAGAACTGAGGAAATGTTTGTGTCGGGGGTTTTTAAAATTGTAATTGTTAAATTTGTACTTGTTTTCTTTGTCCCATCGTTTGGTTCTGGCCAGCAGCAGAAAATAACGAGTCCCGTCAGGTCCAGCTGCCGTCAGCGAAACAAATAACCTCCTCCTTTTTGGAAGTCTGTTAAAAATACAATAAAACCCGCCAAATACGAGTCAGTAAGGTAGATAGGTAGGTCGGTAGGGAAGGGTAGGCGTATAGGTAGGTGCGCCGTAGAAAAGTACTTAGTGCTACGGGTGTAAAGCCGGGGCAGGCAGCTAGGGGTGCTTGGACAGGAAACCTCCCCGTGTGCCTGGAGGCTGGAGTTCCCTTATGGATGCGTCCGGGGGGAAGGCCAGTCTCCGGGACGGTGCACCCTGGGGTACGGACAATGACTCCCCAGCTAGGGGTCTCGTTGTCCGTATGCCAATATCCTGTCGGAGGATAACGCTCTAACGGGTACTCACTAGGGAGCACTCGTTGAGCAGCGTTAGAGTAGGAGCGGGCTCGGCGTGCACTAACCCTGCCGTCGGGCGGGCAGGAGGAAGTCTTTTCTCCTGTCACCGCTGGTCTCGTAGCCCCGAAGAGTGTCAAGGTCGTGTCTCTGGCACTTGACGGGGGTCGAGGGTCTTGGCTTAACCGCCCGGGCCGCGAGGTAGAAAACCTCTATAAAAAATCACCCCAAACCTCCAAGCGGCGGCGCACCGTGAGGGAGGTTGGTAGCTTGATTAATGGGTAGCTTAATTAGTCATTAGTGCGAACCACACTATTTTGAGAAGATATAAAGTTTATACTCGTGGGAACTAATATGGTAAAAAATAAAAACAAAAATAAAACGACGCAAAAGGAGGGGAGTGATGCGGGGTCGGAGTCCGACGCTGCATCGGGCGCAGAGGGCTCCAGCTCGGGGCGCGAAGTGGTGGGGGCGGATGGTATCATCCGCAAATTCTTCCGGAAGCGCCCCAATTCGGATGATGGTGAGTGGTCCTCCGCCGACAGCAGGCGGAAAATGCACACCAGCCGGCGGGGGAAGGCCCAAGAAAAGGGGAAAGGTGTGGGTAGAGGGCTCACCACCAAGAAGGCTGGTGAGTCAAGCCGGGCCGGCCCAGTCGAGCAGGTCCGGCGAACCGAGAGTCTCGCCACGGAGGAGCACCACCCGGGAGAGACCAGCAGCGGGCCGGTCCTCTCAGAGGCCTCTGGTGGTGAGCCGGACGTCGCTGTCGGCGGGGACAAGCCACAGCAAG
Source organism: Agrochola lychnidis (assembly GCA_963680765.1). Classification (NCBI taxonomy): domain Eukaryota; kingdom Metazoa; phylum Arthropoda; class Insecta; order Lepidoptera; family Noctuidae; genus Agrochola; species Agrochola lychnidis. The sequence goes on from OY796873.1 coordinate 351,429, forward strand.
AAGTCAGGTTTGCGGAGGTCGTGGAGGCCGCGATCAGGGCGGTGGCCTTGAAGAGGATTCAATCCTCTAAGGACAAGGCCATACCCGCGGCCGCGGCCTCTATTTTGGCGGCAGCGAAGGAGCTGCACTTTGGGCCTCCGTCGGACGGTATGTCCGAGATGCGGGCGGAGGTCGCAAAGTTGACTGCCGCCATAGAGCTTCTCCGAAAGGAGAACGAGAAGCTCCGAGCGGACCTGGCTGAGCTGCGGGCAGCCGCCCCCCGGGAGGCGCCGCAGGGAGGGGAGCGGCATGGGCAGGGGCCCGTGCCTGTGCCTGCTGAGGACCGGGTTCTGGCCCTGGTGCGGCAGGAGATGGCTGCCCTGCGGAGCAGATTCTCCGCCCTAGAGGCCATCGTCTTGCGCCCCCCGCTAGCGGCGAGCCAGCCGGCCATAGACCAGCGGAAGGCGGCGTCGTATGCCGCTGCCGCATCTGCCGCGGCCAAGCCAAGCCAAGGCAGGCAGGGACAGGCCAAGGGTGGAGCGGCTGCGCAGGCGGCGAAGGCCCCGGCCCTGACGGCGAGGGCTTCGGCCCAGGCGGCGGCGAAACGGCCACCTCCGCCTCCTAAATCTTCTCCTCCGGCCGACGCCGGATGGCAAGTAGCCGGGGAGAAGAAGAAGGCCAGTAAGGAGGCAAGGGCGGCCAAAAAGAAGGCGAGGCGGCAGCGGCGCAAGGAGCGCAGTGCCGCGGCTAGGCTCCGCGCCCCGAAGTCCGCAGCTGTAGTGGTCACACTGCAGCCGGAAGCGGAGAAAAGGGGCGTGTCCTACCAGCAGGTGTTCGCGACGGTGGACCGGGTGATGAACTTGGAGGAGATCGGCGCCGCCAAGGGCATAAAGATCAAAATCGCGGCAACCGGGGCCCGGATGCTGGAGGTCCCCGGTGCGGCCAGTGGCCCAGCCGCTGACGCTCTGGCTGAAAAGCTCAGGGCGGCCCTAAATGCGGACGAGGCCCGAGTCTCCAGGCCCACCAAGTGCGCTGACTTGCGCATCCAGGGCCTGGACGACTCCGTGACGGAGGCAAAGGTGGTGGCCGCCGTTGCTAAGGCTGGAGGGTGCTCTGTCGAGCAGGTCAAGGCAGGCACCATCCATCCTGACCACACGGGGATGCAAGCCGTCAGGGTGAGCTGCCCCGTGACGGCGGCCAAAAAGATAGCCGGGGAGGGCCAAAGGCTTTTGGTGGGCTGGGTTTCGGCGCAGGTCAAACTGCTGGAGCCCAGACCTCTGAGGTGCTTCCGGTGCCAGGTGGGCCACCACGTGGGGGCCAAGTGCACCTCGGAGGTAGACCGCAGCAACCTTTGCTTCCGCTGTGGTCAGCCCGGTCACAAGGCCGGCTCGTGCAACGCCACGCCGCACTGTGTCGTATGTGCGGCGGCTGGCAAGCCGGCCGATCACCGGGCTGGGAGCAGGGCCTGCGCTCCACCCGCCGAGGCCAGAGGCAGGGGCAAGCGCTCCGCCACCACCGCCGTCACCGCCGCAGCCGCCGCCACTTCCACCGTGGCCACCGCCGCGTCCACCGTCGCTGTCGCCGCTGCCGTTTCCGCCGCGGCAGGGCCCTCGCAGGGGGCTCGGGGGGAGGTAGAGATGGAATGCCAATAACGGCCCCATTTCGCCTCCTCCAGGCGAACATCAACCACTGCGCCGCCGCTCAGGATCTGTTGCTCCAGAGCATGGCGCAGTGGTCGATCAACATCGCCGTGGTCGCTGAGCCGTACTTTGTCCCGCCCAGGGATGACTGGGTGGAGGACCTGAGCAGCTCAGTGACCCTCATTTCATCGGCCGCCGCCGGTACTCCGTCCCTCGAGTCGGTCAAGAGAGGACGGGGTTGCGTTGCAGCACGGTTCGGGGAGATTGTCGTGGTGGGTGTTTACTTTTCCCCGAACCGAACTCTTGCCGAGTTCCACAACTCCCTTGCGGAGTTAAGAGTCGTCGTCGTCGGGTTTGGTTCCCTCCCCGTGCTCGTACTCGGGGACTTCAATGCCAAGAATCTGGCTTGGGGTTCCCGGTATACGGACACACGGGGCAGGATGGTGGAGGACTGGGCTCTGGAGACAGGCCTGGTCGTCCTAAATCGGGGTTCTGTCCCCACGTGTGTGCGGATGCGGGGCGAATCGGTGGTCGACATTTCGTTCGCCAGCCCCGCTCTGTCGCCGCGTGTCATTGACTGGCGCATCATGGAGGGGGTGGAGACCTACTCCGATCACCGGTACATCCGGTTTGACGTCTCCACCCAGACCTCGAGTGCGCCGGTCCGACAGGCCCCGAGTGGTCCGCGGTGGGCGCTGAAGCAGCTGGACCGGGAGCTTCTCCTGGAAGCCTCGATCGTGCAGGCCTGGGTGTCATCACCGGACAGGCCTGCCGACATCAACGACGAGGCGGAGTGGTTCCGGGAGGCCATGTCCAATGTGTGTGACATGGCAATGCCCCGGGTCCATCCTAGACATGCTTCGCGCCGGCTGTACTGGTGGTCGCAAGAGCTGGAGGCTCTGCGCAAGGCGTGTGTTGCTGCGCGACGCCGGTACGCCAGGCATCGCAGGCTCCGTATCCGCCCTCCGGATACGCAAGCCATTGAGGCGGAGCTGTACGAGGGGTACAGAGCGGCGAAGACCGCCCTCCAAGCGGAGATCCTGCGGGCCAGGGCGCTGGCCCGCGAGGAGATGCTGGAGACTCTCAACCGGGACCCGTGGGGGCGCCCATACAAGATGGTGCGGGAGAAACTCCGCCCATGGGCTCCCCCGCTGACGCAGAGTCTCCGGCCCCAGCTTGTGGGGGACGTGGTGAGCGCTCTGTTCCCCTCTAGAGGGGATCATACTGCTCCGCCCATGGCTCCGCCTACTGCGATGCCCGATGCGGACCACACCGACGACGACGATTCTCCTGAGGTGACTGAGGTAGAAATGAGAGTGGCGGTACGCAAGATGAGTGCGAAGAATACCGCCCCAGGACCCGACGGCATACCCGGAAAAGCCTGGGTCCTGGCCATGGGGGCTCTCGGGCCTCGACTGAGGGGGCTCCTAAGCGCATGCATGGAGAGGGGCCAGTTCCCACTTCGTTGGAAGACGGGGAAACTGGTCCTCATCAAGAAGCCGGGGCGCCCAGCGGACTCTCCGTCCGCTTATCGGCCCATTGTGCTGCTCGACGAGGTGGGCAAGCTCTTTGAAAGAGTCATTGCAGACCGCCTCGTCGGGCAGCTGGTGCGAGTGGGGCCGGATCTGGCGGAGAGCCAGTTCGGTTTCCGCAGGGGGCGCTCTACGGTGGACGCCATCATGCGCGTGCGGGCCCTCACGACGGGGGATGCTGTGGCCCGGGGTGGGGTCGTCTTGGCGGTGTCTCTAGACATCGCCAATGCCTTCAACACCCTGCCCTGGAGTTGCATAAGGGAGGCACTCCGGTATCACCGGATGCCGACCTACCTCTGTCGTGTGGTCGAGGCCTATCTGACGGACAGGGCCGTCATCTACCCCGGTCACCAAGGAGAGTGGAACCGGCAAGAGATGTCGTGCGGTGTCCCACAGGGTTCGGTCCTGGGGCCGCATCTGTGGGACATCGGATACGACTGGGTGCTGCGCGCCGACCTCCCTAGCGGCGTCAGCGTCGTTTGTTACGCTGACGACACGCTTGTCCTGGCGCAGGGGGGGTCGTACCAGGCGGCGGCCGACTTAGCGACACGCGGGGTTGCGACAATCGTCGATAGGATCCGGCAGCTGGGACTCGAGGTGGCCCTGCACAAGTCTGAGGCCATGGGTTTTCATGGTCCTCGGAATGCGCCACCGTCGGGTTCCCAGGTAATGGCGGGAGGGGTTCACATCGGTGTCGAGTCGACGATGAAGTATCTGGGACTCGTCCTCGACAGCCGGTGGAACTTCGTAGAACACTTCCGACGTTTGGCTCCCAGACTTGAGCGGGCCGGGGCTGCATTGAAGCGGCTCCTGCCCAATCTAGGGGATCCAAACGCCTCCTGCCGGAGGCTCTATGCGGGGATCGTGCGGTCCATGGCCCTTTACGGGGCACCGGTGTGGGCGCGTTCACTGAGGCTGCGGCCAGCCCGCCGGTTGAACGCGTCCCAGAGGGTCATGGCCATCCGGCTGGCCCGAGGATACCGCACGGTCTCCTGCGAGGCGGCGAGCCTCCTTGCCGGATTACCGCCATGGGATCTGGAGGCAAAGGTCCTCGCGCACGTCTGGGAGTGGCGCGAGGAGGCGAAACGCCGGGGCTTAACCCCGATGCCGCAAGAAATTGCGGCACAGCGGACAGAGCTCCGGCGGGATCTCATGGCGTCATGGAGGGTGCGATTGTCGCAACCCCGCGCTGGGCACGCCACAATCGCGGCGATAAGACCCGTCTTTGAGGAGTGGCTGGAGAGACGCCACGGCGTTCTCACCTTCCGCCTGACGCAGGTCCTCACCGGACACGGCTGCTTCGGGAGGTTCCTGTTCAGGATAAGGCGGGAGGAAACACCCGGGTGTCACCATTGTGTGGATCGGCCTGAGGACACGGTGGAGCATACGGTGGAGGTCTGCCCGGCTTGGGCGGAGCAACGCCGTGTTCTCGTAGAGGCGATCGGCGGCGGTGATCTCTCGCGTCCGGCCCTGGTTCAGGCCATGGTACGGAGCGAGAGGAAATGGCAGGCCGTCACCTCCTTCTGCGAAGCGGTAATGCTCGCGAAGGAGGAGGCGGAACGCGTGAGGGAGAGGCAAATTTCGCGCCCTCACGCCCCTAACCGCCGCAGGAGGAGACGCCCGGGGCGGGAATCGCGAGCCGATTTCCGGCCACCGTAGGCGCGGGCTTGCGGACGGTGAGCAATGGGTAGCTCGCTGTCCGATAAGGACCAAGCCCGGGTCGACGGCGCGTTGTGTTCCACGCGCGCCTCAAAGAGATGTCAGCAGAATTGAAGGGGTCCACTAGGGCCAATGCCTGCCGGGGGTTCGAAGAAAACCGATCGGGAAATCGTGGCCCCCGGCAACAGGGCAACCGAAGGAACACGGGTGGGTTTTAGTCAGTAAGAGTCTGACACGCCCTCCCGCTCCGCCCAGAGCGGGAGAAGTTATTTGATAATTTCCCACCCAAAAAAAAAAAAAAAAAAAAAAAAGGGGCAGGCAGCTAGTAGAACATAAACCAGCGATTTTCAGTGGAATTATTTTCTGTCTGTCTGTCTGTTTGTTTTTTCGCGCACATCCCCGAAACTACTGAACGGATTTTCATGTAGTTTTCACAGGAAGAGAGTGATGAATTTGAAGCAGAATAAAAGTTTTGTTTATATAAAATCGCAGGTTGCATAAAAAGTTATCGTCATTTTTGGAATTTATTTTTATACTAATATGGATACGCGAGCGAAGCCGCGACGGAAAATAATAATCTGTTTCAAATTATAACTTCTAGATCGAAATTAATTGGGTAAACCCGAAAGAAAGACGTAAAAATATAAATGAATTCAGTATCTGTGTACCAGGACTTCATGTACCGCGACTGATAGGCAAGCTATTATGCTGATACCGACAACAACCGGCCATGGTTCACAATGTAATTAATTTTATCTCTCTGGCTATAATATCCTGTCTGTAAATTTTAATGAGTTGCCAAATAACAATGAGTTGCTTCGCCCCGCAAGTACGTGGAGTAAATAGTTTAGTGGGTGCTGCTCTGTTTACGACCTGTCAGTGTACAGTCAAGGGCACACATAATATTGTTGTTCTTACTTCAGAACTCAACTCGCTTTAGCGCTTAATTAGTTAAGTTGCACCGTGGAATACTTGTAAATGCTCTTACTCCCACTGAGTCTTATCTTAACTAATAGTTTTAGTAGGTACCTAACTACTTTTTGCAACTTGAAACGTTTCAACCGACACTCAAACTCTTACATTTTCGTAAAATGGTAAAACCAACCATTTACTAAACTGTACAGTTACGTCCATAAGTAGCCAGATATTCATGTGACATGATAATATGACTCATGAACACGGAATGAACCTCTGCTGAATTGAACTCTTTGTTTACCATTCAACAATCACACATTCATCATCTGTCTGCCTTTTCCTAACTATGTTGAGGTCGGCTTCCAGTCTTACTGGATGTAGATTAATACCAGTATTCTACATGGAGCGACTGCCTATCTGACCTCCACAATACTGTTACTGGGTACTACGGTACCCGTTGGTAAGACTGGTTGTCCGACCTTATCAATTTAACAACAACGAGTGAGAGTAGTGGTGGCCCAGTGGTAACGGCCGCGACTTACGAGTTGTAGGTCGTAGGTTCGAACCCAGACAGGCGCTTTACTTTGTGTAAATAATTTTATCACCACTACTCTCAAAACGGTGAAGGAAAACATCGTGAGGAAACCGGCATGTCCTAGAACCGAAAATTCGAAGACATGTGACATCTACCAACCCGCACTGGGCCCGCGTGGTGGATTAGGGCCCACTCCCTCTCACAGAGAGGAGCCCTGTGTCCCAGCAGTGGGAACATTTATAGGCTGGTGATGATGATGATGAGTGAACATTGTTAAACTCAACGGCTAATGTCTGACCATCGGCAAGTTGACTTGACTCACCTATTCATCACCATTATTGCATGGCAGGACTTGTGTTCAATTATTTCGTGCAATTTCATGGTTACACGTAACTACATAGGTAAGCAAACATTTGCTTGCAAGTGTTGAACGGCAATTATTGCACGTATCTACTTTATGACATACAGTTAAAGTTGCTCTTGAACGTTCCAGAAACTTGTATTCTTCAGGTAAATCAGGTTAATCTTGTTTTAATTCCCAGGACCAAGGTAGTATAAAACAATAGTAGGTAAATCACAAAACGACAATTTGTTCTGAAGTGTACGTATGGATTCATAAAGCAGTTGAGAATACCTGTACTTTTTTTGCGACCACACTCAATGTATTAGGCTCGCATAAGAAGCTGGTAGCGCACCGGTTGCATCAGCGTCAGTAATAAATACGCGTCGTTGGTAATGCGCGCGCTTCCGACCGCGCGATGAATCGTACTACTAACACGCGGCGCGGCGGAGGAATATTGCACTAGTTACTTACAACTCATGTAGCTTTCATAATTGATAGGTAACTGTAAATTAAAATTGAATGGCTTTTTCTATCCTGAATAGTTAGTTGTTTGACTATTAGTTACTTCGAGTGTGTAAAAAAAACACACATGTAGGTGTGAGTTTTGGAGTGTGTAAACGCTAAATAAAGTACTGAATATATATCATTCAAATTAAATTCTTCCAAGTTTTTATGACACCTATTTCAGTCATACTTATCTCATTAATTATAAACACGTTTTAGAAATATCGTGTCTTATCTAAAAAAAAAAACAACATAATTATCATAAAAATTACAAATAAAATCATTTTAAACTTCATAATTTACATACAAAAGCTAACCTCGCTACAAAACTCAACCATAATCATGTTTGTCAGAATAAAACAATTCGTTGTTTGTTTGTCACTCACACACACACAGTTCCAAGGTGTACACTCTATCTATAGAGCAGGGTCCTAGTGCCGACCTCCGACGAGCCACAAGGGAGCCGATAGGCCGGTCGCCGGACTGTTTTCAGCCAAAATACCTCAACTAATAGCCATCTAGTACAAATTAGTCGTAAATGCTAAAAATAATTCGTCGCCAAGGATTTCGACTAACGATCGTTTTTGTCCTGGGTTCTCAGATAGTCCTCAGATAAAGTTTTTATCTGAAGGTCGTGCTCCTGAACGTGAATCATCTTTTTTCTAATGAGATAATAGTGCGTCTGAACAGACGAATGATGGCCTCATCCACAATGTTCTAAGCATAGCATCTTGCCCCTACTCTTGGAAGGGCTAAGCAAAGATGTATAGTACTCCCACATTTCGCCAGGTTAAGTCTTGTGTAGTAGAGGGCGAGACTATTGGCAATAACCGGGCACAACTCCAGACTCCGGGTTGCTACTGAGAGATTCCTAATGGAAAACCTAATACCACTTTTTCCGACCTGGAAATTGAACTCAGAATGTCATGGCCTGCACACAAGCACTAGCTACATCAACAGTTAGTGTTCTACAACTTCCTATTCCTTTGTTTTAAAATATCGAAATAAGAGTAAATGCAGCTACAGTTGTGTACGCAGCTATACCCACGTTGTATATACAGTTCGGAGGGAGCTCGCGAGACGTCTCGGTGATTCAATCATTCAGGAGCTCTCACGTTCAAATAAATTTGATTACGCTTATCCTGTTTTAATCCGCCTCGACGTTTGTGTCGGGTGTCGCGGCGTGCGTTTAATTTTGCACTAACTCTGCTCTCCGCGCTCTGCTCGCTCTGCTCTCGGTACAAACGCTCTAAAATTCCATAACATTATGTAAACGCATCTGCATACACGCCGCGGGAACTTTATTAAACGAAATAATGTAGTGAATACGTTGGCTGACTCACTCCGGAATAATGAGCAATCTCGTAGCGCTACGCCGTAGCTCCGTAGCGCCGTAGCGGGAAGCAGCAGTAGCCGCTGAGACCGCGCGCCGGACGCACGCTACGAGCTACGATGCCCGCACACAGACGCGCGTTGTGACTGAACCGACAGTTCAATAATAATTATTATTAAGTTCTTGCCAAATTATTAACGTTAGTTAGTGAATAATAATTAATAATTGTGATCCCTAAATACCTCTCTAGTTTGACAATACTCGTGTAGTTTAATGTCCAGTTGTTTGTACTAAGTAGTTCTGTAAGTGTCATCCAATGATCAAGATGAAAAGGATTTGTCACCTCATCTTCAGGCTGCTGTTCCTGCTAGACGGTACGTGTATTATTATAATAATAGTGTCCATTTCATTTTACTATTGAGTGTAACCAAAGCGTGACCACTTAGTTTAACGTGACGTGACGTGACGTTGGCTCATTAATTAGAGGTAACATTTGTCGTGTTTTTTTGCGAAGTTATTTATTTAAATGCGTCATTATGAAAGCCGCCGGAACCGGTTATCTTGCTAACAAATTTATGGCGGCGCAATTATTATGTTAACGCTGTTAACTTACACTAATTACTTTACAACGGTTTGTAATTAAAACGAGCTTCATGCTTTATTAAAATTGTGACCAAGATTTTGACGATGTTTTTAACTAGAGTATTTTAAAGTTTAGGATTTTGATATCGTTACCCACAAAAATAATGTTTTACGTAAACTTTCACATAATTCATTTAATACCCTATTACGATTGGAAAACAAATAGAAATCGCAAAAGAATATTTGCTGCATGATATGTAACTGCTAAGTATTCCAAAGGAGGTTCACTCCTCTTGTTAAGGTAGTTGTGGATCTTTAATTTGCAGATTTCTCAGAGAAGATCAAAAGACAGTTTGTATAAGTAAAGAGAAACCGGGATTTTGTTTATAAAAAGTTTTGCAGTTGTTTTAGTTAAACACTTACTTGTTATTTCACACTGCAAATAATATGAACGTTTTGTCCGGCGAACATCAGAAACAAAAGTTGAAATGTATGTAATGTTGCTACTTGTAGCTTAATGTTGCTGAAACGGCTTGACAATTACAGATAATATTTGAAACCTTAGTAGAACGTGTCCTGGATTCGTCTTCTTAGTTTGTTTTTGTTTTACAAGCCTGGGCTCGTGTGTGCTCGATGGGATTTCCCTTCGGTAAAAGTGACGAACTTCCACACTAATTTTATCCCCTATTAAACCCTTTTAGGAAATAAATTTTTAAAAATCCTTCCTTAGTGCTCACTTTCGTTATATTAGGAAATTTTGTTAAGTGGATTTTATTTTATTTACATAGTGTCAGTCTAGAACTATATAGTTTTACACTACCGAGCGTCCTGCAGTTCCTCAAAATGTATAAGGGTAAACGAGGATATGATGTTCTTGTATCCCATAGTTCCTGTATTTCAATAGCTATGGTATCGTCCTCCCCCGAAGTCACGAACAGAGCCGCGGGCACGGCTAGTTAACATTTAAATTAAACTTATTTCGTGTATCCGTTGTTGGCGGTGTCCTTTTAATTGTGTTTTTATTCAAAGTGTTCATTAATTCTCTTCTTGAACATAATGTTGTCTCAGTCAACATGCTAATTAAGTCATAATTAACTTTGTCTCTGTTCTGCAATTAGCACTTGTATTCATAAGCAGTGATTCGTATTTAAGAGAAGATTGTCTGTTATCGTGTCGAATGATCCGTCTCTTGTCATTAACATATAAAGTTCGCGTGTTAGTTCAAACGTCGGGGTCGATGTAGATATTCTGACAGTTACACTAATAACTGATATTAGTGGTAATAACAACACTATCGGTCTTACTTCTAAACAGACAGGGACTCGCGTGTTTGAACATCATTACCGATGAACTTTTAAATCCATGCGTACATGCGGTGCATTAACTATATCCTGATCGATAAATAATTATTAAAAGTAGTATTGACAAGCACTTGACGTCGGTAGAGAAAAACGCAGGAATAGAAAAATGCTTTCACAATTATTAAAAAAGAACTCGAATAGTTGTTTATGGCTTTAAATCTTCGTGTAATATTTAAACGCCATAATAATCCAAAATACAATTTTCTATAAACTCGCATGCATAGCAGATAACGTCAACGATTTAAAAGACGTAACTTGTTAAGTCAGACATCGGAAAAACTTCCCAAGAAAATCTCCATTATTGATAAAACACACAGTAAATAAAATCCATCTCGTCGTAATCCTCCTCAAGTTGGTGGAAGAATCACAAGTCAGTGAACGAAGTGTTCGCGAGAACACACACACACCCACAGGCGCTCGCAGAGAGATACCGCGAGATTATCATCTCATGCATATGGAGACACGCTGCTGTACACATGTGCTGTGGTACAGGCATCTGTTGGATGCTGTGTTGTGGATCTAATGTTACTAGAAAATCTTTGTGATCCATAGAAATTAACAGAAGGTCAATTGACGTATATAAAATTGTTCAAATCTAGTCACAATTCCGCCTCAGCGACAATCAACGTAAAGTAATTTAAAAAATGTAGTTAAATTAGAAGTATTTTTGACAAATTGGCTGAGATTAGAATGCGAACGTTCTTAAAAACACAATTGACCCTCTGGCTTCTTTTCAAACGTTGAGATGTTGTCAAAGGTGATAAATAATATCCAGCAGATCGCGACGTCCACTTGTAACGCGAAGATTATCGGTGTCAAATAACAAGACATGATGTGCAGTACGTGGTGTACATGTCGTATAGACACGAGCGATACGCGATACAAGTTATATTATTGGTAGCGACGGCAATCAAAATTATAAACTTAATTAAACTAATATTTTAATAGGTAGAATTAATTAATTAATTCTTTATTCACAAAAATTGACAATAGATAGCTATACAGAAAGGTAAGCGAACTTAAGTATAATTATACAAAAGTGAGGTCGAAAGTCCAAGAAGAAAATGTACCCTGCCCTCAAACTAGGAAAATCCTATATCTTGGGCGGCAGTGTCTTCGCGTCTATAACAATAAGTTCGAACGATTATTGTGAGCATACAAGTTGATTTAAAGTTAGAGAATTGTCAAAGATAAGGTTATGTACAAGTGAAAAGAAAGAAAAAAATAATAATAAGACGTTTGTAAGTGCAGATGTGTATGTTAGTGTGATTTGATGGTTGGTGATGTATGTATTTATGTATGTTGTGTGTGGGGGTGTGTTTGTGTGTGTGTTGTGTGGTGTCGTGTAACGTAGGTAATGAGTGTCGTGTACATATGTGGCAAGTATTGAGTGTAGATGTGTGCGTGAAGATGAGCGGGGGTGGTGCCGCCGTGAAGCAAAACAATGTCATAGAATTAACAGATCCAGGTAAGAAGATCTAGAATTATATGTTTGTAAGAGCTGGTAATCTCTGGAAGTAGTTCTTTCATTGATGAAGAGCTACACTATAGCCGAGTGGCAAAGAATAGTATTAATTTATATAAATATTTGATTTGTACGCAGACAAAATCGCAGACAAAAGCTAGTGTTATACAATTTAGCAGCATAAACAATCTTTCTACTAAATGCTGTACTGTTCATTGTAATATATATATTATATATTAAAAAATAAAACGACGATAACCTATAAAGGTTATCGTCGTTTTATTTTTTAAAGTGTTTGTTAGTGGATTCATAAACACCCGCGTTATCAACACTGGAACTGAAAATATTTATTCATTTATTATTAGAAGATGTTAAATAATAAAGACGATAAAAATAAACTTGTCAGTTGATTTCAATGAACTATTCGGGAGAGCTTCATTTGACTTGGCGGCTCTCAATATTCCGCGATATTTTAATTTTATCAGAAATGAGAACGATTGACTAAACTTTCCAGCTAACGGAGGTAAATTGGATTAATTAGTGCTTGGTTTATTCAGTATCTGTAATTATTGCCGATCTTGTCTCAGTAGGTACTTGTTTCTTTGTATTCCAACCACTAACATTAAAATTTAGTCAATCAGTCAGTTTTAGTCCGTTTTCAATCATTGTTAATATGCATTCGTCTACCGTCGTCCTACAATAATCTCTAATTGTTTACTGAGCAATGACTTAAACTAATGACGATCCACGCGTCGATACACACAACTATAGTTAATACTAATTAATGGTTGTGAAATTAATCAAACATTATCACTGTATTATCGGCACTCAAGCGTTCCCCATGCACTTACATAAACTTAATGTAATATATTCTGTTCTCGCAGGTATGACATAGGTACCACTTTATTATGATAATTTAATTTATCACAAACCGTGTGCCCGATTGGATTTCCCATCCGCAAAAATGCCGAAATTTCATACAAAGTTTCGTCTCATTAACGCTTTCAGTTAATGAATTCATTTAAACGAGTTTTTAAATGAGACATTTTGACCATGTTTTACTAATTTAATATTTTTAAAGATCTATATTATCATGACATTTTTAAATAATTAGACTCGTAGTGACATTATACCTTATTTTATTAATATTTGCATGCCATTGTTTAAGGCAAACGTGACGATCAGTTTATATCTCTACTTTTAACATCTCTGGCATGCTGACAATTTGTGTTGTGTGTATTGTACTCATGTTTGAGCAAATAAATGATTATCTTAACTTATCTCAGGGCATATATTTAAAAAAAATACAAAAAGATTTTCTCTGTCAGATAATGAATTAAATATTTTTATAATGTAGATGGAAGTTTCTTTGATAGTCTTTACCAAGTTACCAGAAGTCTCAAAGATATATTTTAGAACCTTCGATCAAAACCTCTCATCTTATTTTTGTTGTTGTTTTGTTAATTTATTACTGAACATAGCCCAGTAATAAATTGGGTTTTCAATAAATATATAACAGAATTACTGTATATCATAAAATAAATCGTTAACGTAATAATTAAACATAACGTAAATCAGCTGCCTATTAAACATTATTTACGATTCAAACGTCTGTTTACACAAGATACATTTATGGATAGCTCAGAACGAATATCATTACGAGTACGTCAGTCGTTCCGTCCTGTTTATTTAACAGATATTTATTCTGTCCCAAAAGGCGTAATATCAAATTAATCGCGCACAATTAGCGCCTTGAATTAGCATAAGTCCCATAGTCCCATGGCCGGTCCCTTGCCTCCCCGATCTCCGTACGTCTCACCCCCTCGCCTGGGATCGTGGGCTCCATAAAAGATCCCCTAATACTCATTTAGATATAATGTAACACATAGATGTTGGATGAAATAGATTAGTGCAGAAAATCTACTCCTTGTCATAATTATGCCCTCGTCCTTTTGTACTATATTTCGGTCGACTCATCCAGGTGCGGCTGATTATCAATATTTTGAAAAAACTGTCAGCTTACTAGCGTTTCCCAAACTACTGGAAAAACTGATATTGCAAACCTGACTACTGATCCATAAAGCATTCACTCTATTGCTAATCCTACTAGATCTTATGTTTATTTGTAACCAATTTACGTAACCGTTACCGCAGGACGGATGGCCGATGGGGTCGAAAGGTTCTGGAGTGGCGACCACGTACCGGAAGACGTAGCGTTGGAAGGCCTTCCACAAGATGGACCGATGACCTTGTGAAGGCCGCAGGAATCCGCTGGATGCGGAAAGCACAGAATCGGTCGAAGTGGCGATGCTTGGGGGAGACATATGTCCAGCAGTGGACGTCTTTCGGCTGAAATGATGATGATGATGATGAATTTACTCTTACTTTTTTGGCACAAAAATAACCTAATAACTAATAAAATTGTTTTCACTCCTCTTGCTCAAAAAGGCCGTCATTGTAGAGTACCAGAGTGGGGAAAAAATAGCATTTCTTGCTCTAGGGGAAAAAGTAATTTCTTTTTAATTTTTGTCTGTTCCAACGAGCCTTGAAAAACGAAGAAGTCTTTATTCTTATGTAGAATAATCATGATTATGGACTCGACTTAAAAAAAGAACAACATTTATTTTTGAAAATGGAACTACATGCGACTCTCTTCGGTAGAATGCGTGTATTGCGTTGCGGCTACAGAAGAAATAAAAAAAGGCATTGGCGCGAAATCTTTAGAATTTTTCTCTAATTACGAATTGAATTGGTGATCGTAATATAATTTACAACAGTGAAAATGTCATCATCTAGTGGGAACATCTTCACATAGTACTGAAATTAAGTTGCCGGAAAAAAACATCTCGTTAAATATCCAGAATTGTAGAAAATTGTACATTTAAAAAAAAAAAAAACTAGCTGTTTAATATTGTACTGGATTATTTTATTTTCTCGCAATCGTAGTGAAAAGTAGAGTGTAACACACGGCGCTAAAACCCATTGTAACTCGGTTTCTAGTTACTCCCTCGCTAAAGCTCGGGAGTAAAACTACCTCGTTACAATAGGTTATTTTAGCCCCTCGTATAACAATCTACTATTTATGTCAGTGAGGTACGTAACGTTCTCGATCTAACAAACAGTTTCCCAATAGCACACGGGTGACGCCGTTTGCGAAAGCTAATTGTCGAAAATAGCTGCGAAAAGGTTTCCGTAGATTTTCTAAGAAGTAAATGATGATCGACAGTAAAGTAAGGATCACACGGAAGCTGCGTCGGTCGGCGAGAGTCACGATCCCTCATCGGTAAAAAGTAAACCCTAGCAAATTCGGGTGATTTTAAATACTGTGAATTTTATTTTACTTGTGGCGATTTAAACAGAATTAAAATGCAAAAAACGCATTTAATTATTCTACAAAAAATAATTTGTTTTCGTGACGATCGTTCATTATAATCTGTCAGAGCTTTGCAGGATCAATTGAGGGCTAATTGAAACTGCTATGCTCCGAATATTGGTAGGATAAAAAAAAAATGCTTGTTAGTTATAAAACCTACCACCGGCGACGATTCAGGCTAGGTTACACCTCAAATCACTAAATACGTTTAGAAAAAACGCATTTTAAGTATGTGTTACTTATATGTTTAATCGCCCTACAGAGACTGTTTTATTTTTATTGACAACATCAATCAATATTACTATCGAAGCTTAGAGTAGCTTTAACTTATTGAGGACAAATTGAAACTGCTATGCTCCAATTTTTGGTAGTAATCATACAATATAAAGGTTATTATAACTTTACCTACAGAATAAATATAATTAATCATGTAGCAAATAACATATTAAATAATTATGTTGTTTGTCATAAAAATAAATGACATTCTCGACGAATAAGAATTAATGAACAGGGTGGGCAGCAGTGGTCTCTTGTTTGTTAATAATAGGTAACACTAAACTATGGTCACCAACCCGCTTGCCAGTTAACCCACGTTCACACGGACGTAAACATATCGCGCACTGGATTTTCAACTCTCGGTGTTGAGCCGAGCATTGAGAATCCAACAGAGAGCATCCCAGCGCGTCGAAAAACACAGTGTTGGATTTTCAACTCTCGGCGCTAAAACGTAGGTTGAAAATACACTGAGCGAAAAATATCGCCACGGAAAAAAAAACGCCCGTACGGACCTGGGCTTACTGTTGTGGACTTAACTAAAGTGACCAAGCGTTTAAAATGCTAAATACGTAGGACAACGCAGATATAATATTATTATGACCACAGAGTTATGTGTGATTATGACACGTGGGTCTTCTGCACTTCCCAACGCTGTGACAAAAGGTCCTTGATATACTCACACATGCGGGTACACTACGTAATGTACTCTCTTTGTAAGTCCTCGTATGTGAGTCATTAAAACTAGCAGTTTTATAATGTAACGACATTATTCTCGGTTCTCTAGAATTTAGATTATAATTATGCTTATCTGGTTAAAAGGAAGTCTGTATCACATAGGCAGAGTCACATATTGGTACTGCCTAGTTTCTTAAGTGAGAATTAGCCACGTTTCCAACCTTGCTGACTGACTTGTTATAACAGAAGGGAGGGCTTGCATTGCTGGTCAGCAGTAAACACCCGGGTCAGTGACAGCTTGGCCCGAGTCAACTGGATTCGAATAATAATTTGTTTATTTATTTCCTTTGGAAGACTTAAAGTTAAACAAAACAGACTACAAAATTGAAAATGTGACTGACAGCCAATTATAAGTTTTCACATATAATTAACAGAAGAAATCTGTGAACAACACAGTACTGCCAACAAAACCAATAAACCGCCAAAGCCAAAACTATACACATTAATACTATAATTATACATCTTCTGCGCCGCTTTATTCTTGACAGAGCTGTCGTGGTCACAATGAACTGTGTCCAATCGCAGGTGTAGTCGTTGCCCGCCTCACGATCTCCCTCCATCTGGTTCTGTTACATTAGTCTGGCGCATTCATTAACAGGGCCTCTAACCGCGGATTTTATTTGGTCGGTCCACCTCATCGGCGATTTCCCGCGTGGCTCATTACTACATGCATACAACAATACAATATAGGTGGTAAAACTAGACTCTTCAAGCTAACATAATTTGAGCAACATCAAGCATCAGATGAAAGAGTTAAGCAAGTATACCAGATATTTCACGCCCAATTACGGTAATTTGTACGGTCAGGCATAAAATCGATATTTTAATTTTTTTTATTTTTATTTAATATTTTTTTCAGAATATTTTTGTTTTTTATTTACATACAATAATAATTATCTACAACGCCTAATTTCAATTATCATACATATGTAATCAGCCTAAGTTCATAAGTTTTTAAATTGTCTGGACTAAAAAGACAAGCGTTCCTTTGCTAAGAAAATGACACGTCACCCGCCATCCACTTGATGTAAAGACCGTGCTATTTATCGATGACACATTGGGCTTTAAAAAAAGACCGTTACACAGAAACACGATAAATAACACAAAAACTACATTTTTTTTTAGAACTTCACTTGTTTTTGTACGAAAGAATATTTTTGATATTTGAATTATAGACTCCGATTTGCCATATTTACGTTTGTATTCTGTAATCAGTTTGTTCTCTTTTAGAACATGCAAGTGTAGAAAAATTGTGGCCTACTGTTAAAGATCGGCTATGAGAAATCGTGGTAAGGTTTTGATATCACACTAATATTACAAAAGCAAAAGTTTGTGAGTGTGTGTGTGTGTGTGTATGTTTGTCTCTTCTTCACGCTCAAACGGCTGAACGGATTTGGGTGAAATTTGGTACACAGATAGTTTATAACCTAGATTAACACATAAGATTTATCCTGATATTCCCACGGGATCGAAACTTCTGCGGGTGAAACCGCGGGGCGCAGCTAGTGTTTATATAAAACCTTAAAGTAATAGCTACGAAAACGTTTGGCTGGCTGAAGAGAAAACACCAGTCAGTGAAAAAATTGGATTGAGGATAAAACTTGTAGATGATTGTAAAAAAAAAATGCAAATCACTAAAAACGTGCAAAAAGCACTCCCGTATTTTGATAAGTTTAAGAAGACTTACTTCAAGTTTTCTATATAAACTTATCCAAAACCCATAGCACGATTTCGCTATAGCCGACCCTTAACCAACACAAAGTTCTAGAATAAAATAAATTAATTTAATGAACACCACAGTCTTTGTACCGACTGACTCTAACATTAGGCACCCTTGATAAAGTCAACTTCAAAGAGTAGAAGAATGAATGAATGAGAAACAAAAGCCGCTCGCCACACGAACAACGCGCTCTAATTAACTAAAATAATGTTTGTATGAATTGTAGGCTTTTATGTGCACAATGACGAAAGAACCAACAAACAAGTTATAACAAGAGACAAGATTAGGATAAGTTTATACTTTCATCGATGCAGCGATGAACGTTGCAACGATGAAAGTATAAAGTATTTGAAAGTATTATTAATTATTTAAAAAATAGTAATGGCGTCTAAATATTTAACTTCGATTTAATTTAGTTGTGACAAATAGTTAGTGAAAAGTAGTTAGGTATTACTTTTAGACTACATGCAAGAAAATTACTTTTTGTGTATACTATTGTTGTTTATCATTATATTCATGGTCTTACATGTTCAGTGACACGTTCTGAAATGAAACAGACAGATACGAGTATTATAAAATACAACAACGAACAAAAAAACCGGCCAAGTACGGCACAATGTTGAAGAGATGTATTTTTTTCCAATGCTCAGTAGTTTCGGAGATAAAATGATCATCGATTTTCTTAAATATCTCAAAATAAATACTAAGAGTATTTATTTTGAGATATTATTTTAAAAAAAGTTTTTCAGATCCTCACAATAAGTTCTTTCATTTGATATGTCCCACGGTGTAGTATACAAAACTTTTTTTTCCAATTTGCCTTCGAAAAATGATCCCCATACCTATTAACCTATTAAAAATTCATTTATTTACGTTACACGTCCGTATTTGGGTCACAGAAATTCATATGTATACCTTTCAACAAAATTGGTTCAGTAGATTCGGAGCAAATTGGCTGTGACAGACAAACAGCCAGCCAGACACACAAGTGATCCTATAAGGGTTCCGTTTTTTCCTTTTGTGGCACAGAACCCTAAAAATTGTGTCACAATCCAACAAAAGTACTAATATCAGTACTAAACAAAACGCCTGAGCGACACAACAGGCGCAGATATATATTATATCCCATATGTCGAGCAAAACGTGAGAAAATATCCAATAAATATACGACAGCGCGCGGCGAGCGTGAGTAACGTAAGTGGACTGCCTCGCACTAATTTGTCTCGACGACGCGCCCGTGTGCACACAGCCTTACGGGACGGATGACATGTGTGCACACCCGAACATACACACACACACACAGAAATACACTATGATACTCGACGGAATAAACGAGTATATTAGAAAGTAATATTCCTATCCTAGAAATAGATTTGCACAACAGTCTTCAGGAGAGGAAGATATTTCTGCTATTTTTGGTGATCCAAAATAGAAATATAGGTACACGAATAATGTACGCTTAAATAATTTTGGGGAACATTGTCCAAACAAATTGTTGTGTTAGTCAGGTAATTAGGAACTAACTGAGCGCATAATTTATGTAAACATTAACACGCTTATAATTTATTACGCGTTTATGAAATAAATCACACCCACATACGCACATTTTATTCCAGGTACATCGTCTTCACATGAAATAATAATTAGTATCCGCCGTACCTGTGGACGTCGTGGTGGGGTTTGCGCGCTCAACTTGTTCCTCAGCTCTAGCCTGCCTTTATTGACCGGCCAGAGTGAACACTGACGAGGAACAGAGCTCCCACCTCTCTCTTTCTTGCCTTTATTACCTGGCTTGACTGGAGATTCGCAAGAGGAAACGTGCTCGGCGGAAAGAAGTATTCCAGTAAGATGCTCGTAGGGATCTTGACCTTACTTTCCGGATCATCCTGATAGCCATGGAATACTCTCCTCTCTTAGAGCAGTGGTGGCCCAGTGGTAACGGCCGCGACTTACGAGTTGTAGGTCGTAGGTTCGAACCCAGACAGGCGCTTTACTTTGTGTAAATTATTTCATCACCACTGCTCTCAAAACGGTGAAGGAAAACATCGTGAGGAAACCGGCATGTCCTAGAACCGAAAATTCGAAGACATGTGACATTTACCAACCCGCACTGGGCCCGCGTGGTGAATTACGGCCCACTCCCTCTCACAGAGAGGAGGCCTGTGTCCCAGCAGTGGGAACATTATAGGCTGATGATGATGATGATGATGACTCTCCTCTCTACTCCTCATAAACACCTCAGGACATATTGCCCCCTTGTTGCTACGACACTTTGTGCTAGCGACCGTTTTCGGGGGCCCATTATTGAGTGTGCAAGTCACCCCTGCCATTTTATTTGTATATTTTTATATAAACCACTACATAGTAGAATACATAAGTACGTAGAGTACACAAATGATGTGTTCCATGCAGGATTCAAACCTGCGAAACTGCGTCAACAATATCTACCTTTGTATACAACTCCACGCAGAGTTCTTGGGTACAAAAGTACACCATTCCTTACACCATAATTTAAATCTAGACCATCATTTACTCTCTTCTAACAGAATCGATTCTGTTCGAGGTCAAGCGAACACTGCAGTTCCAAAGTTAGTAGTTTCGGCAGTTAGTAAGTAACGGCCGGTCACCGGTGCTTCATAAGAATTGCACATCATGTACCAGCGTATGTTATGGTAAAATATGGAGCTAGAATGTACTCTACGTGGTGCTTACGGCTTTCAAGTTTAAAATAAATGGTGGCAATGACAGTGAGTTGACGCGACGTGGAACGGAATGTGGTTGGTCGGAATTGCTTTTGGATAAGTTAACACAAATTGGGACGCGCACGCAGTTTATTTTTAAAATTTTGATTTAATATTAATGCTAAATGAGCATAATAAATAATAGTAGCTATTATCAAGTTTTGTTTAAAAGATCTCTTAGCAAACCTAGGCTAGGCGGAACTTCTTCTGACTGAAATGTTTAAATCCACTATTCCCACAAACTAATTTCTAGAAATTGGCACTTGGCAGGTACGAAGATTTTTAATAACTAACGCTCTTTCTTCTATCGGCGAGACACTTCATGGTTTAGAGCTTTGCTAAAAGAGATATTCTTCAAATCTTTTAAAATACTCTCTCTGGTTAGTCTATTCAAAGAAACAAAGCCTGAGTTCACGTGATACGTAATAACACGGCGACGTTCATGCACTAGCATCGAGTTCATGCACGGGGTAAGCCACCCACAAGCGACATGCACGGGGTTACCCACACGCAGAGGGAGTCACGTCTCTGGCATTACCATGATACGGGGATATCATGCCAAGCCTTTGTGGAAGCGAGAAAAATTGAAGACGATTTGGAGAAGAACATTTTCAAGGTTGATGCAATAACTGGATTAGCTAAAATTTAACTCTAATGTATGAAGTACATTTGGGAGCCTCTTTTCAAAAAGTTTTATTTATAACTTTTTGAAAAGAGGCTCCCAAGTGTCGTATCTGTATTAGGTACAAATACATACAAATTATACGAAAATACAGAATAATAAAATCAATTTAATACTCGCATCATGCTTCCAATACATGACAATATGATTTTAAGTTTATGCTCTCTGGAGCCTCTGGAGCTATGTTAAGAGCGATTTATTGAGATATTCCAATTTGAACAGGAAGTAGAAAAGCCGTATAGCATTCTCTCTAAAAATGAATTTATCTTTGCACTTTGTTTGAAGCTACACAGTGTGTTATTTGTATTAGAAGGCGAGTGGAGATATATTTCCACACGCTCCGACCTTATTACCATAACTTTGTACTGGAAAAGCGAAACTCTGTAAGTGTACTCCAGCAATCAAGAGCTGTTTACATGTCACTCAGATTACAAAGACGCAATATTGTAAATGAACAGTCAAAATCTTGTAAACATAAAATCAGCAAAGATTTCTCCGTTTGCAAGTTCAATACTTCGCTTTTAACTTTGAATACATCTAAGGTAGGTTCGGAACAGAAAGGTACAGCAAATACTTACTCTTTACAAAAAGGCTTCAAACTAAATTTATACCCTTTTACATCGAGGGTTAAAAGGAAAACGTCTTAATACTTTTCTAAATAAATGTTTTCAAAGATTTTCTCTCAATATTAAATCCCGAAGTTAAGTTTACACAATCTAGAATGTTTTTACTTCTGGACCGCGTCCCAGTGATGCTGTAAACAGTATCTGATGAGTCTTATCTGCCAGCACTCGCTGTGGTACCTTCCTGGTATAGGAACAATCAAGAGATGCACTGCTAACGACCTGCGACAGCACACACAGTCGTGAACGATACGTACGTCTTTGAGATAACTTAAGTCTTAGGTTGGCGAGTTATTTAGATAACAGTATTAAATACAGGTTATTTGAATAACATGTGTGTATGTCTGTATCTTCTTATCTCGGCAATAAAGCAGTAGTAATGCATATGTGACTTCTCGAAATATTCGCCAGCTTTCTAGAGAGCTATCGATCCTCATAACTAGCGCACCATGTATGATATAAACATGTACCAGGAGACCAAAAGGTATGAGAGATGTATGCAAAATGTGATTAGAAACGTCCCACAGTCATAGGTAATAATTGTATTCTAAGCAATATTTTTCATAATATAGGTACTTCTTATTTCACGTACTTAACTCTCTGTATTTCCCACATCTATATCTCCTCTTCTATGGAGGATGAAGAACTTGCCACTCTGTTCATCATTCCTCTATAGTACAAAGGTATGTGGCGTAAAATGTATGAAATGCCTCCGTATGACCTAAAGCCTTCAGAATTGCGAGCAATCTCTGTTGAAACAAGCAATTTTTTTAATACCAAAATAATTTGTCGTTTATGTGGCCAAAGAAGGCAACAGAAATACAGACTTGACATTGTGTCATTTACACAATGACAAAACTGAATAAAACAGTGAAGTAAACCTTCTGTTGGTCTCCTCTGTTAGTACTTAGTTGGTAGACAACCGGTACACATGTGAATCCCACAGGTACATGAGCGGCGAACAATTCTTTAGAGACCTCATACATGTATCGACAAATAGGCACAATTTCTTTTATTTTTTCTTTGATCTCCACTGTTGTTCTTAATTCCACGTCATTCTCGTTACTGTTAACTGTCTTACTTATTTTGTCTTATTTTTTGCAAAAAAACAGTTGTAAAATTGTTTTCTCAAAACTGTACTGATCTGCGTATATTATATTAGGCATTCAATTTCACATGAGAACAAACAAAGGCACAAAAATATTGTTTTTTCCAAAAATGTATCAAATGTCACGCTCAGTAACCACCCTTTCAACCACTGAACAATAACCCTAAATCTCACATAATTATCATAAAAGCACTAATCACAATACCTAAAGTGCTATAACACACACATAATCATAAAACTCTCTTTATGTCCACTTAGCGATGCGCAATGATGGCCGGGCTATACCGGGCTATAATATGGCACCAATCAATACTGCCATTAGTGCCTTTAATTGCCCCGCAGTGCTAGGATTAGGATTTGTTTTACTACTAGTAATTAGGAGAATAACTGTAGGTGTCTGGGAATGGTAGCTCTGGATATGTTACACTAAATAATAATGTTAGAAGTACTTTACTGAAAAAATCTACAACTTTGTAAATACATGCTTAAAATTAACTAAATTACTATAAAAATGTTTTGCTTTCACGAAATATGAGCTAGCAGATAGGTACGATATTGCCCATAATTCCATAATAAATATTTAATGTTATAATCTTACAAGTACAAGCAATTACATACATACATTAACGCCATCAATTAATTTGAAAAAAAGCTGCATGAAAAAACTCTTTGAAAGATTTTTTCATGAAGTTTTTCTTCACGTTTGCGTTTCCTTGCTAGCATCAAATAATTATAGCTTCTATATATACGTATCTACCTACTTCATGGTTATACGTCGTATGTCGGTTAGTTATCGTCGAATATATTAATTTCCTCCGCTCAGATTCACATGAAAACATCATCTGACTAACATCATACGCGGGACTTTACATGATTTCAAGACGAAATAGTAAGACATTTTCTGAACCGTGTGGTTTCTACTAATTTCAGTTGCTTTCTATCTACGTATTTGTTGAAATGCTACAAAATCACAGTGAATTATATAATTATAATCTTCTACAATAAAAATCTGAAGTTTGTATATTGCTTTGTAGCTTTTAATCCCTAAGTGTAATTAAAATTAGTCCGAAATCTGGAGAGGTATAATTAAAATGGAACCAAAACAAAGAAACTGAAGTGGCTGACAATTCGAAGCTCCGGCCTCGCCCCGCGGCCCGGGAGCCCTCACAGTATGCATGAGATATAGAGCACGTGCAAGATCAAATGAACCGACGTGTTCAATGTGAGAAGTTTACTTATTGAATTCTTGAAGTGTGTATATCGACTTAGTAGTTTGTTTTAGTGTCAGTAGTTTCGTTGGATGCATTTACAGATTGACAAAGATTGTTGAAAAACTAGAATTAAAACACCCACAACACTTATAGAGCAAGTATAGTGCACATACCTACATGATAAGATCGTGATTCAAACTATCACTCTATGGAAACAATAAAAACAATAATACTGTACTAGAAAACTGTTTTGTCAACTATATACAAGTCTACTTGACTTGTGTATAGTTCCATCTAGCTTGAAGTCATTTATATTTGAGTACGTAGGTAATACAAAGTTTTGCTGAATTATTTTTTGCAGTAAAGCGACTACCTAGTCGCTCTATGTAAAATATTGGTACTCAAACCAACCCCAAAATAGTCAGGAAACAAATCAAATCAAATCATTTAATTTAATTCGAGTAACATAGACTCATAATAGAATGGGCATATACATGTATAAATAAAATAAAATAAAGATTTAAATAAAGTTAAAATAGGAATCAAAATTAACATTCAAATCAAAATTAAAACTCAAATTTAATTCAATTAAAATGTAAAAATAAAATTAGATTAAACTGACATAGACATAGGCAGTTTCAAACAAATTGTTTATTGTTAATTACAACGGTAACACCAATTGCATTAATTAACATAGAAATTTAAACAGGTATAGTAAACAAAAATATTTCAAATACTAACCATATAATAGAGGACTTACTTACTCTCAGAAAACATCAGACATATACGCATAATTCTGCTCCATTGATCAGCAAACAGATCACATTCAGGATTGGTGGTCAGGAGGGCGTTAAGCATCGTTAAAGTACGACACACAGGGGACTCAGCTCTGGCGACAGTTTTAGATAACGGCAGCGCAAACAGAACGCGTCAACGGCTTTGGCGATGCCTGATATATTTGTCGGGAACAAATAGCCGACAGAAAAGATCATGGAGTTCAAGACTGTCAATGCGTCCTCTAATAGTTTTGCAGGCTACTGTGAGCTGTAGAAAGCCTCGTCGAACCTCCAATAAGTTGAAACCCAAAACTCCTAGGAGGTAATTAGTAGGGTGTATTATATTATCTGTGGTAGGGTATATGTAAGGAAAGAAGTGAAACGTCTTTTTATACAGAAATCTCAGGAAACTTTTCTGTACCTTTTCCAGCGTTATTGTATGAGTCGCTATGCAGGGATGCCAGATACAGGCACCAGCCTCAAGTTTGCTACGAATCAAAGTGGTGTAGAGAACCTTAACTACATTTGTGTTGTGAAAGTCACGAGCATTTCGCAAAACAAAACCCAAACGCCTAAATGATTCTTTGGCAAGAGTGGAGGCATGATCTCTAAATGTCAGAAAAGTGTCAAAGGTCACGCCCAGGTCCTTTATTTTGGTGACACGACTTATTACTTCACCACCCAATACCCAATCTGTAGTTATAGTGGAACGGTTGACGTCAACAAACCATAAAAGCGCTCTACAGCTTCTATTCCTACGCTCCCCACGCCGGACGCCAAAAGCCACTCGTCCCCCTCGTACTCATAAAACTTTAGTCCATAATTGTCGTGAACAATAATTTAAATAAATTAAACAAGGAGTTTGCAAACAAAAGCTACTCGTCGTACAGCCAGACGAAGACGCGCAGAGTTGATGTAATTGAAAGAGATCGAGTTTCCTGAGTGAAAGGCAGGAATTAAAAGAATTATGTTATTTGATGTAATAGAAGATTTGTGATACCACAGTCTGATTGAATTAGGATTTAAATGTATATATGTTAGAGTAACAAGAGGCATATTTACCAAAAATTGAGATTATCTTTTCGATACTCAAGAATATAATCTTCTTTATATATAAAATTCTTGTGTCACAATGTTAGTTGTCATACTCCTCCAAAACGGCTTGATCGATTTTAATGAAATTTTATATGTATATTCGGTAGGTCTGAGAATCGGTTGTAATTTATTTTTCATAGCCCTAAGTGATAAGGGACCACCCCAAACATTTATATGGCAAAACAACGTTTGCCGGGTGAGCTAGTAGAATATAATATTTTTATATGCATTAAAACATGAAAATATTATGTTCAAATAATAGTATAATATTACAATAATTATATTCGCACACTGTTTAAAAACCAAAACGTCGCATTTCTGTGACAAAATAAACGCGCGATAAAAATTTGTAATTAGCGCTCGCCCTTACACCCAACTTACTGAACTAAGAACCTAAATTCAGATATAAAATGTATCTGTTCTAAGCGTCTAAATTCCTTTATAAACATAAAATCCATTTGGTCCGTTTAAGTATTTATATATTTATAAAATTCTTTGTGAGGGTAGATACAGGCACACGAGAGAGAATAGTTTTCACTAATGTGGACCCCTCGGGGTCCTGCCCTTGAATTATTAAGTGTAAGCCGACCTACCTCACTGACTACCTACAATTTTATGAAACTTGCTACATACTCACATGCTCACGGAAATTTTGAACATGGATATGAAAGCTAAGCTTTCATTTTCTCTGTTAAGTGTTATTAAATGAAAAAGTTGATGATCGGTACATTTTTGAGTACATAAATATTTTACTGTGTCTATCACCAAGAACCACCGTGTGGAGGCAGCGACATCGCCACATGCGAACTGCGCATCACAATGACGTCACGCTATATCCTGCATCGCGCAAGCGAAGTTACTGGCATATATACAACGTCCCGACATTAATCGTCGGGCAGTAACCCACCAGACACAAAACCGAAGTCGAAGGATCCTCGCTTTTCTATAGAGGATGAGTGCACTTTACACCCTGTGTCTCATACCTCTATATAACACTATTATATGACTTTTTGCTTTTTATTTGATTTGATAAAATTAAGGCTAGATCTACATATTTAATGATTTTATTAAGTTTGGTAGAATCGCTCACAATAGTATTGTGTATATGTGTAGAGCGTGTGACAGACAGACAGACATGCAACAAGTTTTGACCGCGTTGTGGACGTAAAAGCCTGAGTGTTACATGACTGTGTGTATTTCTGAAGGACGCACGTCGCACAGCATCCGCCAGTGTCATCATAATATATTGTATAATAAGAGGTGTCTAGGTAACTATACTGAACTAAAAATACTTTAGACGTTGAGAATCTGATTGTCGGTATTACTCCAAACCTAATTTACGCCGAACTCGTGATTGATGATGTTCTTCAAAATAAATCTACTCCAGATTGTGTAATATTTACATTACTTTTCAGACATAGTCCCACAGAGAGAAACATTACTCGATATATCGATCAAATCTCTGAAAAAATATTGTGTTCATCGAATAGCAATAAGTGCCGAAGCCCTGGGAACGTTTCACGAGAACCAAAACAAATCACTATTTGTGTTGAAATAAAAGAAATTAGCATGTTCATGTGTTGAAGCATCGTTTTCATTTCGTATCACCACACAATTTTTCTCATCGTTCAGATCGATAGAAGCGTGTACTTTACGAGCTAAAGTAAATTTAATATTATCGCCGCGATCGATGGAGGGCGCCACTTACGTACACTTGTTATCGCTACCGGCCACATAAAAAGGCTCCTCTAGTGAAAACTCAGCGCTCTGCACCTAATCCTCCGTGATATAAAGCTGGGCTCTTGGGCAGATTTTAAGGTTCCGCACCCAAAGGACCTGTTCGCACGGCGCTGTC
Organism: Agrochola lychnidis; assembly: GCA_963680765.1. Taxonomy (NCBI): domain Eukaryota; kingdom Metazoa; phylum Arthropoda; class Insecta; order Lepidoptera; family Noctuidae; genus Agrochola; species Agrochola lychnidis. The sequence goes on from OY796873.1 coordinate 379,472, forward strand.
CTGTACGATGTTTTACGGTAAAAAGTTGAGATCACACGTCATCATCCCACTGTTCGTACGATTTAAATCAAATACAGTACATAAGAAACTATGTCATATTATGATCCCAAAATGATCCATACCTACAATAAATAATCATACTGATCATCGCTATGTGAACGTGGCAATAAATGACTTGCGTTGTCTAATCTAAACAAAGTAAAAAAGAAAGACTTTTAGATACTATTGGCCTACACCATAATAGTTTTAGTGGTACGGAACCGTATACAAATGGGCGAGTCGGTCTCGCACTTGGCCGGTTGTTCTGGCTCCGGTCGGGTACAAAGAGCGAATTTACCGAATTTACGTGAATTGTTAAGTCGTAGTGTGCGCGTATATTTGCCATAAACATCAAAAGTAAGGTAAGTTCAGGGAAGTCGCAGTCGGCGCGGATCAAAACGGACTCTTGCCAGGGATCCGAGGTAAGCCGGGTGAAGGTTACAACGTTACGCTGTATTTTGTGGAGGCCGATCTTTGGTTGCTTTTAAATAAGTAATGTCGGAAGAATCTAATATTAAGTATTATGTATACAAAGTCCATCGCGATATAGATCAGCGTGAGATAGTTCGTTAATCGTTTTGGTAGTTGTATTTCAAACTTCGTTAACCTCCGATATAGCGTTACAATTCAAATTGATATTCTCCACCTTACATAATTATAACCTTAATATGCTGAGCACTGAGATAAAGCTGAGACCAACATTAAATAGTTACTTTGGGTAATTATGTGAACAGTCTGTAATCAATACACATTGCATTAATCTCTGGAGATAAGTCTCGAGATAATAGAAGTTTACAACAATACCGAGTCATAATCACTAAATAAGAACTAGGACACCCACAAGCTATCGACTGCACTATTTGTTCAAGTTTGTAAATCGAAAACTTGAAATACTAATAATAATCGACCAATAATTTGTAACATAAGTATTGAAGACCCTCAAATCTTTTCGTAGGCTTTGTAAAGTCAGGGAAATTAATTGTTAAGCTAACTGACTACCAATTTAAATTGCCAATATACTCAAATCACAACTGTCATTATTTGCCAGATGTATGAACTGGCTATAGCACGATAAATTGACGTAGGGTGTAAATTGGCTTAAAAATAATAATTTCCTTGACTGTACGTACTATCCAGAGAGATTGAACAGCATAAACCTAGTCACTTCCTGAGAGTCGCGATAGTGGATGACAGTAGCAAACTGTTGATCATCCAAAATGAAAAGGTTTCGACATCGCCCGACATTTCCCGAAGATGCCCGACAGTTCCCGATGTTACCCGACAGTGTCCGAGTTACGGTAGCCGCGCAAACATGTGTTCCGTCCATTATCCATAGCGAGCTGCAATGGCGATACTTACACAATGATAGTACCGAGAGTGGCTTGTTCTAGTCAATAATGTATCGGGCAGTACGAGGGTGAACTAGAGTAAATATCACAGTAAACAGGATAACAAATAATATCAATAAAAGAGCTTCGAATGCAATTTAACGCAGTGTTCCGAGCAGTTTTGTATTCTAACACTAAATGTAGGCGTTGGTAAACACGAATTATTTTACAAACCCCGGTTTAATTCCAAAATGCAATGATTTTCTCTATGAACATATTTAACTGGCGAAAATGAAATGTGAGTGCGATATACACGTTTGCCTAACCCTTTGGGAATTACAGGCGTCATGTTATATCATGTTATGTTTCTATAGGAATAAAAAATATCTGATTGTAATAATCGCCTAAATGAAAAAAACGCACACTCACAAACATATTCACACATACATCCACACACATTCACCCTATATTCATTCACACATACAAACCCACAAAAAGCACATAACACATCACACCACTACACATCCCCTCCACATGTTACTCGTACACGCACCACTATTACTGCTATCAAGTTTAAACGGTAAATCGACACTGGTGTCGATTCTCTTATCACAAATGCCTCTAAACTAAACTAAAAATCACTAAAATTTAGTTTATTCCTGTCAAACGACGATTTCCCATTCTGAAATAGACTAAAGCGACACAACTTAACTAAATTTTAGTTTGACATCACTAAGATGGCACTGAGATATTAGTTTAGTGAAAATGGCAATTTTGCTATTCTGAATTTGACGTTTTTAACCTAAAATTTAGACTTTCTAACTAAATATGACTATTTTTAATCGCGACTAAAAACATGTGGAATAAAATTGGTTGTCATGAACTAAAAGTCACACCAACACCTCGACTTCAGATGAAAAAACAGTACTAAATATTTTTTTTTCTTTTGGTTGTATCTCGAAAACGGTGTATCCAATCGCAAAAATAATGAAAATTTCGACACCCTTTATATAACTCTTAAACCCCTAACACTCTACATGTAGGTAATATTTTTTCTTATTTTCCATACAAAAAGTGAAAAATCCATATAAAACACGTCGAGGCTGCCCCCCCCTGCGCGCCTCCGGCTCTAAAAAGATCACGTGGTTAGGTATCACGTGTGGAGTCGCGATTGTCAAATTCGATTTAGATGTGTCAAAATTATTTTTAAATTTAGAGAATTTATTTTGCAGAATAGCTTTGAGATTTTCATAGTCAAAAGTAAGGAATTTTAGTGATAGTTTAGTTAGTTTAGTTCGGTGTACAAGAGAATCGGCACCACTGTCCACTGTTGTATAAAATTTGTGAATTTATAAGCTAGACACTGGTGCCGATTCCCTTGTTCACAAACTAAACTAAATTTAAGTTCAGTGCATCTTTTTCTTTCTATTTCATTAAGAAAAGGACAGAAGATAAATTTTAGTTTAGTCCTGTCAAATTAATCAGCGCCTGTCAGTCTCCATACAAGTTTAGACGTGATTAAAAACTTGCCAACTAAAATTACGTCAATTTACGTCAAGCGCTGATTAATTTGACAGGACTAAACTAAAATTCATCTTCTGTCCTTTTCTTAATGAAATAGAAAGAAAAAGATGCACTGAACTTAAATTTAGTTTAGTTTGTGAACAAGGGAATCGGCACCACTGTCTCTTAAAATACAGGTTAGTCTAGTTTAAGAGGCAGGGTTACATAAAATTATGTGCAGAAATTTTTGCAACACACTGTAATGCCTAGAATAAGTCTACCCACTAGTTATATCTACTTGTGTACATTTCTGTAACTATTTTGGTAAATAAACTTTATTATTATTATTTCCTTTATTTCGTTTTTAAGCATACTATTTACATTTTTAAATATTCTTATAAAAATAATTTAAAAAAACATTTAAAAATATAAAAAATAGTAGCCCACCGGTGTCGGGAACAGGGTCCAAGCAACCGGTGGTCAGGGCTCCTGAGAGAGGAACCTCCTAACGATACGCGCCGTGTCCAGGAGTACTGCTTTCTGGATCAAGCCCTTGATCCAGCTGTCTAACGAGAGCCTCCTCAGGTGTTGGTCGAGGCTCTTAGCTATTATGCCATTGGCCGTAACGATTATCGGCACAATGATTGCTGTATCCACATCCCACAAGTCGACAACCTCGTGAGTCAGATCAAGATACTTAATCTGTTTATCTTTTTCAGCTTTCACGAGGTTCTCGTCATGCGGGACCGCTATATCAATAATCATTGTGCGACGCTCTAATCGATCTATCACCACTATGTCTGGCTTATTGGCAACAATGGTCCTATCAGTGATGATAGATCGATCCCAATACAACGTGATATTGCCATTTTCGAGGACTGGGTCGGGCACATATCTATAGTACGGTACTTCCGAATCCACAAGACTGTATTGCTATTTAAGTTGCTGGTGGATAATCCTGGCTACAAGGTTGTGCCTATGCAAGTAGTCTCCGTTAGCCAGACGAGAACAGCCAGAAATAATGTGTCTGATTGATTCTCCGGGACGGTGGCATGCCCGATAGATGTCAACCGTGCCGTCCTTCACAATATATTTCCGGTAGTTGTTCGTCATCATAACTTCGTCCATAATCGCAAAAACAAAACCTTCGGTTTCCCCAAAGAGGTAACCGAATCGCAACCAGGATACGGATGCTAACAGGTCTACATCGGGCCCATGTAAGGCCCGGTAAAAGCGCCCGTGAAGCTCTTTGCTCTGCCATACCTCCCTGCGGTCATTAGTATCTAATACTATAGGTTTGCGCCAGTTCTCGTTAGCCAAAGATAGCGGGGTGAGGCCCTTGTCAACGGAGACCACATCTCGGTGCATCCCCACGTCGGTTTCTAAGAAGTATTCCCTGAGACTGCATACCTCACGGTTATGCAGGGTCTTAGCATTTAAGAAGCCTCGACCTCCGCACTTCCGCGGGATATACAGTCTCATCACCGATGAACGTGGGTGATGCATCCGATTTGCGGTCAGCAGTGTGCGGACCCTCCTATCCAGGGCGTCAAGTTCTGTCTGAGTCCATTTGAGTATGCCGAAAGAGTACATCAAAACCGGCATGACCCAACCGTTGAAGGCGCGCACCTTGTTTCCGCCTGATAGAAGACTATTTAAAACTTTATTCAGGCGGCTAAAGAAGCGCTCCTTCAGCGATTGCTTCATGTCAGCAGCGTTGATACCTAACGCTTCCGATATACCCAAATACTTGTAGGTTTCGGTCGAGGAGAGGGATCTTAGGTGTATGGAATCCGAGAGGTGGGTTCCCACGGATTCCACAATCTTCCCTCGCTTTACATGCATGACCGCACATTTGTCCACACCAAATTCCGTTCTGATAGTGCTACTGAAAGTTTCAGTTACCTTCAGTAGCTCCAGTAATTGCAAATTGTTGTGGGCAAAGAGTTTCAAGTCATCCATGTAAAGGAGGTGAGATATAACCTGACCACCTCACCTCAATCGGTAACCTAGCCCTGAATCTTCCAGCAGTGTGCTTAGAGGATTCAAGTCTAGGCAGAACCAAAGTGGACTCAGACTGTCGCCCTGAAATATACCTCGTTCTATCCTTATCGGCTCGCTATTCCTCTGGGTATGTCGACATCCTGGATAGCGAAGAACCGTCCTCCATTGCCCCATACATGACATCAGGAAGGCGCGTAGAGTTGCATCTACTTTATACAATTCCAGCACCCTCATGAGCCATGTATGTGGCACCGAGTCATAGGCCTTCTTATAATCTATCCAACAAATCCCTTCGGGAACGACGAACCTGTTGGCTAATGGTCATATCGATGAGGAGCAGCTCCTTAGTACCGCGGGACCCGTTCCTACATCCATTTTGAGAGGCAGACATGATGGTTGGTGTCTATATGTTTGTTAATTTTAGCTCTCAAAATGGATGTAAGAACTTTATAGACCGTCGGTAAACAAGTGATCGTCCTATAATTTTTGGGTTCCGCAGTTCTACCTGATTTATGGAGCAGGTGCGTTATTCCTGTCGTTAGGAACTGGGGCAGCGACCCTGACTCTAAGGCTGACTGGAACTGGGATGCCAATCGAGCGTGCGACCTTTTGAACCACTTTATCCAAAAGTTGTGCTGCCCGTCCAGCCCTGGAGATTTCCAGTTAGGCAACGGACGGACTGCACGAGCTACATCTTGGGGGCTGATGGTAAGTGCCCCCATTTCTGGTATTTGCTCGCACGCTCGCTCGATCTCCCTAGTCCAATCTCCTTCGGTGTGATTGATTGGCGCCGACCAGATGCTTCGCCAGAACGAACACGTGGCGTCATCATCTGGCAGACGCGTGTCAATCACACCTTGATCCGGTCGCTCCCAAGCCCTGTAAACCCACCTTTCATCGCTCTGGAATGTACGATTCTGAGTGTACCGCTCCACTCCCCGCCTGTATCGTCGAATACGGTTTGCCCATGCGCAGATCTTCTGCTTCAGGAAGTCGATACGCTCTGAGACGCGGGTCAAATAATCCCGAGAACTAATATCAGTCCCCGAGAACGCCCGCTTCACAAAGCGCATCACTCTAGGGCGAGTATTGCCCTCCTTGAAGCAGATTAGCTTGCCGATGAGTACTCTAGCCTCACCGATACGACGTTCAATCCTGCACTGCCAAGCTGGTATAGCTGGTTTTGGTCGTGGAGCTCTGTCATTGTTGGGAAATTTGACATGAGCTACACGACATGCCGCTACAGCTGCACAGTACAAGATCGAGTGGGTATCAGCGAGGTCTTTGCTGCCGTCAAAACAATTTGATAGCAATGAGTCTAGAGTACACACCAGCGCCTTGTTTTTCTTGTGCATGGGCAAACGAGGTAGACGTGGTCTAAATCCAGGTGGAGTGGAGCGGTACTCCCGGAAAGCATCCTCCAAAGCGCTCTTTGCGCATTATTATTATTATTTTTAGTTTTTAACTATTCTCGGGATCATGGATCCCGGTCCTTTGGAAGGCGTACGAGGGGCCAAAGCCAACTCGTAGAGGCCCGTTAGACGTTTTTAAAGAAATGAGGCACCAACCGATGATTATCCCTGTATGCACTATGCAAGTGCACCAAAGGACAACCCCCGGTTGGTGTAGGACTATTGCAGTACATGGACACAAAACATTGGACTATGGGTTTTGGTAGCAAAAGTGGACTGGTTACCTGTAACTATGGTAGGACTATAGCCCCTGCCTGATCAATGTTTTATATTTACACGGATAAAATGGCAGGGGGTGACTTGCACACTCAATAATGGGCCCCAGAAACGGTCGCTAGCACATAGTGACGTAGCAACAAGGGGGCAACATGTCCTGAGGTGCTCGAGGAGTGGAGAGGTATTCCACGGCTTTCAGAACAATCCCAGAGCCCGGAAGATGGTCAAGATCCCTACGAGCACTTACTGGAATACTTCCTTCCTCCGAGCACGTTTGCTCTTGCGAATCTCCACTCAAGCCGGCCAATTAAGGCAAGAATGAGATGGGAGCTCTGTTCCTCGTCAGTGTTCACTCCAGCCGGCCAATGAAGGCAAGCCAGAGGTGAGACAAGACTTCTCCCGGGAGATAGGGTCCGTGGGGTCGCTACTCGTAGCTACAAAATATAATTGACTAGCTTCTGCCCGAGTCTTCGTCCACGTGAAATACCACGCTCGCCCGACCCGCCCCGTCGCGTCGAATTCTCTGACCGCGTATTACTTCGTTTTCTCTTGGCGTACTTTCTGACTTTTTTTACTTTTTCCTCGGCTTCTAAGGGGCGTAATATTACCTATAGAAAGATAGAACATTTATTTAGTGCATACAAAAACGCACAAAAATACAATTAAATGATAACAAATAACATGAATATACATAAAAACAAGATACCAATATACAAAAAAGAAAACAAAGAAATGTAATTATATTATGACATTACTTCAAATAAAATAAACAAGGTGCGGTGTGCGTCTCAAGGTTGCACCAAATGGGAGTCCAGCTCAGTACGTATCAGGCAAATATACCTGACACTGATATTCTGCTGAATCCCTGCAGTGACAATACGGAAGTCGAGCAGACGAGATGAAGTGGTGTTGTGACAAAGGGTTATTTACATCATAATAATATCTATATCATAATCCTATATCCTTCCTCAAGAATTGGCCTATCAAATGCAAAAAGATTTTTTCAAATTCGACTGGTACACTCAGAGATTAGCACGAAGAGAGAAGCAACAAACAAACAAAAAACAAACTTTTCAGTTTATTATTAGTAAAGATTATACAACAATTTGCTAAAAAGACCAAATTTTGGTAACCTAACCAATTCTAACTGTTGTGAGAGTTGCCTTGAATAGTCATTCACTGAAAGTGGATATAAACAATCAGCAACAATCTCAAACCGTCACAAATGACCGATCAATCTCAATACAGTGGATCGTTCCAGCGAGTATATGTGAGAGTAAATACTAAAGTTTACGAGAAGGTTCCACCTCCCGCACGGTACGTACGTCTTTATTTGTTGTGGTCCCTCCTCTCTGCTCCGAGTTGATCTCTGTGATAAGAGGCTGTAAACTCAGCCCTCAGCGCGTTACCATTCAGTTAGCACTCGTTTATGTACACCGAGCGAGTGAATTATGTGCGTTTTATTGTACAGCTAAACGGTTGTACTATACTTGAAAATTAAGGCGGATTTTAGAAGACGTAAGACAAACATTGATGTGTCAATAGCGTGTAGAAATAAATGTCGAATTCAAAAGAAATTCAATTCAAAACAAATCTTTAGTACTGAGTATTTGTCGTTAATATAGCCAGGGGATGAAAGAACAGACTAACTTAAGAAAAGAAGTATAGAGAATTTCTTGTGCAACTAAAAGAAGATAATTACAAAACTTAAATACATCTGTATACATTTTGTGTGTATGTATCGGGAAAGGACGTGATTTGTGGCCGGTCTCAGAGGAGAGGGGTAAATCTTACGATGGAGTACAACCATACCGGCTTGTGTCTCACAGCTGGGCAATATCGTATTGTAACACGCTAATAAAAGCAAATTTATCCATTGGTTTAAAATCTAGTCTGACTTACGAAAATATTATATTATACGCAGATCAATAGAGCAGCCATGGCTTTGAGAAAAGCTAACAACTATATCTTGAAAATACCGACTGCCAAACCAATTGCTAAAATTGATTAAAATTATTATAATGCAGCTTGTCAGTTCCCGAAATTATTAAATATCATTTAGTACTTTTATTTCTTTAGTTGTTTTACTACAAACACCCAAGACGACAGTCTTAGTAGCCATGACAACAACTTATTGTAATAGCTGTAGAAACTGCGACAGTGAAGTTAGAAGCGTTCCTTTGTTCGCGATATGTTTCCAAGTTATGTTATTACTTTCTAACTTCAACTTATGTATACTGCCTAAATATGTAAGCTGTGAACTCCCTAATGTACCTTCCCTGTAGATATCTTACTTAGGTAACGGAGTAAGCGCTGTTGGTAGGTATACTCTTCTATTATTATAATGTCTTAGTAATATTACTCTTATGGTTATAGCGACATTTACTGTTAAAGCCCGTTATGTTGCCTAGATTTCATAGGCCTGGAATAGGATTTTACACGAAATATTCACGTGGAAATATTCACTTTAAACGTAGTTTATTAATAAAGCCAAGCTACGTAATTTAAACTTTAAATTCATACAATGCCAGCCACCGGCACAACCTAAACCGCTGGGTTTGGAAGCATCATAACACTAAGGAAGGATTTTTGAAAATTTATCCCATAGTGAAAGTTTGTATGGAAGTGCGTCATTTTTAAGTAAAAAACGTGGGAATAGGCTCCTAAGCAGTTTTTGATGGGTAATCTGATCGGAGACACAACTTGTGAACCCTGCAAATATGGATCCATTCTTCCATTTATAACACTCCAAAAAACACGTTCATAAAAAATCGTAGAAGTGACCTCGATACAGAATAAAAACATCCTGAAGCGTGCGACTGTGCAATCAATAATCTAGTATTGTTTGTATTAGTGAAATGTCCCCGAGCCTGTCAGATTGATCTCCAAACCATTAAAGTTAGCATATAGCAGTATGGTAGCATCAATTTCTCAGTAGCAGCCCGGAGTTTGGATTTGTGCCCGGTTGATGGCAATAGGCTCGCCCCCTATTATATGGGACTTAAACATAACTGGCGAAATGTGGGTGTACTATATAATAGGTACACCTCTGCCTAACCCTTCGGGGATTACAGGCGTGATGTTATGTTATGTATTATGTTATCATTATATGCCTGTATTCCCTGACGAGTTAGGCAGAGGTGTGTATTTGTAGGTAGGTATATTACGGAACATTTCGCCAGGTAAAAGTCCCATGCAACCAGACATCCAGCTATTACTGAAAATCTCCTAATAAAAAATAGAATAACACTAAGACCAACCATGAGATTGAATCTAGCTTTAAAAGAAATCTGGTTTTCGTTATATAGACAATCATCGTTAAAGTTTTTTTGATATAACTTAAAGAAAAAGGCTTACAAATGAGTGTAATTTATGAAATAACATAAAAACAAGCTTGTATTCCCAAACGGGGTAGACAGAACTGTATAAAGACACACTCCTATTTCGCCAGTTATTAACACCTGTCCAAAACAATCCTGTAGTAACTATTTTACCGTTTCCCTTCCAACACTATAAACTTGATGTGTCGATGTCTATCACTAACACATCACGTCGCCGCCGCCGTCACGAAACTTATCCAACAGATAGCGATACAGGCTGACTGGAGATGATATCGTGAGAGGCTCTGACGGGAACACTAATAATTGTCATTGGTCGTTTTAACAACTAGCAACTATACCATGTTTGTTTTACATAACTTAATACTACTACTACTCACTCTACTACTCTTCTTACTTTTTGTTAATTTCCTTCATTTTTTCTTTGAAAATCTTGACTGGCCAAAAAAAAAAAACATTAGTATTTTAATGTTTAAAAGTCAATTGTTTACCTTCTGGTCTTATGTAGCAAGTTTATCAATGATCTAAGAGCTGACAGATTTTCATAGAAGCTTTCAGTCAAATCTGTTGGGATTTTTATATAGTTAATTGACCAAATATAAAACCCCAGGTCCTTTAAGATTGATAGTTTCCTCGAAGGAAGAACTGAATTATTGATCTCTTTGTTATAGTACCTACTAGCTTCTGCCCGCGACTTCATCCGCGTGAAATTTCTTGTCTCCCGTCCCACCCCATTGCATCGCATCGCCCGACCGCGCTATTACTTCGTTTTGGCTTAGCGTTCTTTATTTATTTATTTTATTTCATTATTTATGTACACACAGTAATATACATAGAGAAATGATATAATTATAATTTCTTTCTGATTTTTTTTCGGCTCCTAGGGGTTATAGCGCGATTTTAAATACTCTTATAATCTTCCTCAAGAATTCGGTCAAATGCAAAAAAAAAACAAACTTAATGGTAGTTCCCGAGATTCGCGCGTTCAAACGCACAAACAAAAAAAACAACTCTTCAGCTTTGTTATTATTATAGATTGTAGATCTGCAGATTCGTAAACCAAAATAAAAAAAAACAGTGGCATTCCGGGAGTGCCGACAGAAGTGAAAACTTGAAGTAAAATCGGCACCGCGCTAATCAACACGTTGATGTCTTTTTAAAGTCCTTGTGACCATTAAAAAGACATCAACGCTGGTGTCGTTACAGTGTCGCTAAATCAATGGTTTAGTCCCAAATGCCCAACGCGCTAAAGAAGTTTTCATTTCAAAAATGTACACCAAACTCTGCTTATTGCAATTTACTCAAGAAAACCGAATTCAATGAATTCACTGGAAGTCAATTCGCACCCTCTGAACCTAAACCAACAGACTACCAACCGCACTCTACTGCCTTCAAACCTGAACAATAGAGAAACCAATACACCGATTGACTTGGAAGCACATCTGTCCATTACTTCTACAGTCCTAGTACCTGCCAGTGTTTGCAGAGTGTCCAATATTCATTGGATGGTGTATTATTGACTAGCAGCTCCCTTCAAACTTGAACAATGCTTCATAAACCAATACACCGATTGACTTGGAAGCACGCCTGTGCATTACTTGTAAATTCCTTGTAAGTACCTGCTTGCGTAGTCTCTAACCCATCAAAAACATAAATGTGAAAATGGGAGCCAAATTCCATAAATATGGTTGTCGACTTCGCCGACAAAAGAATTGAAATCTAAATGGGTGCCAAGTTCTGTAGATAATCCTGAAATTTATTTATAAGAATATGCAACTTTCTAAAATAAAATTAAAACACAAATTCTTGTTTTTTCTGCTATAACAATGTTTGCTATTTAAAAATATTACTTCTTAAATTTGAACAGTCGAATTATTTACACAAAGCACTTAGGATAAATTGAAGCTCAAGATTTGACTTGGCTAGTTTTTACAAACAAGTTATCTTATATTTGGCTAATCAATTTATCATCTTTATATTTGTCTACAGTGTCGCGGTGCAAAAGAACTAAAACAAACAGGGTAACTTTTTTATGCTGGTGTGCATTACAGCTACGTCTTACACTCGCGCCACGTCATTGTGCTGTAATTTTACTTTTTTAGTGTGCGTGCATTAAGCGGCTAACAGTTGGACGCTATTTCGCTTTGACTGTCTACCTAGGCATATTTAATTATTATTATTTAATTTTAAGTAGGCACTCAACATCAAATAAGTAATTCATGATGTGCTTACCTGTAAGAAATTTGTACACTAGTCTATAAGTTTATTGCATGTATCTCATATCTTTGTATCGGTGTACTTAATTGTTGGTGAGCCAAATAAATAAAGTAAAATATTCATATCTTTGTTCTTTATGTTATGCGCAAGTTACTGTTTCTTATTGTAACTGTTTACAGCTTTGACTGTCTACCTAGGCGTATTTATATATTTGTTCTTTATGTTATGCGCAAGTTACTGTTTCTTATTGTAATTGTAAGGTCAAAATATCTTCTTTCTCTAAAATTTCAGCTTGCTGGTAAAAACTAGCCAAGTCAAATCTTGAGCTTCAATTTATCCTAAGTGCTTTGTGTAAATAATTCGACTGTTCAAATTTAAGAAGTAATATTTTTAAATAGCAAACATTGTTATAGCAGAAAAAACAAGAATTTGTGTTTTAATTTTATTTTAGAAAGTTGCATATTCTTATAAATAAATTTCAGGATTATCTACAGAACTTGGCACCCATTTAGATTTCAATTCTTTTGTCGGCGAAGTCGACAACCATATTTATGGAATTTGGCTCCCATTTTCACATTTATGTTTTTGATGGGATATCATTACTTTTTGTAAAGAAATTATTATTATTCGTCAATCAAACGTGATCTATTAAATTCTTTTTGTAAATATGCGTAGCAATATTGTGTAAGAATGTAGGTATTTCTTTCGTAACAATTGTTACAATTTTCCGCAATGATGTCAGATCGCTGAGCCGGCGCGGCAAGTATTATTATTAAAAAAAAACGTGTACAGTCGGGGAGCCTTATGTCGTATGGTATTTTACTGTGGGGTCGGGCTGCTGACATTGAATCCATCTTTATTTTGCAAAAGAGAGCTATCAGAGCCATTTATAATCTACGTCGCCGCGAATCTCTCAGGAAACTTTTTAAAAGGATTAATATTATGACGGTACCTTGCCAATTAATTTATGAAAATATTATGTATGTAAGGAAAAATCCACATCTCTTTAATAAAATAAGTGATAGACATAATTTTAATACTAGAAATAAAGATAAACTAGATCAACCATTTTTTAGATTATCTTAAGTACATACATCTTTTATGGGGTACTGTGTTAAATGTTACAACAAAATACCTTGTGACATTTTGCAATTAAATGAAAGAAAATTTAAAACTCATATTAAAAATACACTTTGTAAACAAGCATATTACAAATTAGAGGATTATATCCAAGATAAGAGTGCTTGGAAACATGCTGGTCCTGCTCCATAGGACAATTTAGAATCAAGACAAAATCAAACTGTTTGCTAATTTAATTGTAAAATTTATTACTTTGTGTTTTATGACATTGATTTTACATTCTGTGATTACTTCCTCACACACTGACTTATTAATTGTAAAATTTTAGGAAAATCGTCTACTTTTACAATGTTTGTAAATATGTGAGCACCATGTATCTTTCACATATTAAATTATCTGTCGTTGTTTCATTTTTAATTCTTTTTACCTATTGTGGTATAGTAATTTTATTCTAGGTGCACCGTCTTCACATATAATTATTATTTAACAAATGTACGTACATATACAAACAATTGTAAAACATTTTAAAAGAGTAACGGTGGAGTTTCTTGCCCATTCTTCTCCATACGAAAACTACCTTTTGGAAGGGGCGAATAGAATCAATTTTATTATTTTGTAATTTTTGACGTTCAAAAGTGCCATACATGGGCCTATTTGAAATTAATGATTTGACTTTGACTTTGACCCCGTCAGGAACAAAGTTCCTTCTCACGTATGATTTAATTATTTAATTTTTACAGCCGCCCCTTTTTTTTTTTTAAGTATCTTCTCCCGCTCTGGGCGGAGCGGGAGGGCGTATCAGACTCTTACTGACTAAAACCCACCCGTGTTCCTTCGGTTGCCCTGTTGCCGGGGGCCACGATGTCCCTATCGGTTTTCTGCGAACCCCCGACAGGCATTGGCCCTAGCGGATCCCGTCATTTCTGCTGACATCTCTTTGAGGCGCGCGTGGAACACAACGCGCCGTCGACCCGGGCTTGGTCCTCATCGGACGGCGAGCTACCCATTGCTCACCGTTCGCAAGCCCGCGCCTACGGTGGCCGGAAATCGGCTCGCGATTCCCGCCCCGGGCGTCTCCTCCTGCAGCGGTTAGGGGCGTGAGGGCGCGAACTTTGCCTCTACCTCACGCGTTCCGCCTCCTCCTTCGCGAGCATTACCGCTTCGCAGAAGGAGGTGACGGCCTGCCATTTCCTCTCGCTCCGTACCATGGCCTGAACCAGGGCCGGACGCGAGAGATCACCGCCGCCGTTGCAGCCGCCCCTTGGATTTACATTTTGACCTCACTATGGACTTAACTATTCGTAAGTTTATATAAAAAATTAAACGACAATAGTCCCTAAAACAATAGTCATACGATCTATCAATTCAAAAACGTCTCAAGCATAGTACCAACCTACCAACTACCTTGAACATACCAACCTGACGTTTGTAACAACGTTTTTCGAGATCAGAGAATGAATGAAATGAATTCACTGCCGCCTAACATTAGGGACCAAGATTTTGACACGTGACACATCAGTTGACTCGACGGGGTGTTTTGAATTCAGTCATGAAATTCAGGAATTTACATCAACTTTTGGCATTCGAATCAAAAATGTATAGTTAGCTGTCAAATTATAAGACGCTGGAGATCAGCGCCATCTGAAGTGAGCAAGTGGCAGTTTTTAACCCCATTTGAAAATTTGTCGTCATGACTGTCATTTTCATGGTTTTCGGGAGATAGTGCTGATATCGAATTAGATGGACATTCTGGATTTTAAGATGGCGGCTATTCCAAATAATAATAATATTGTAGATCAATTGTTATAGACATCAATTTCATGCTAATACATGCCAAAACTTGATAATCAAAATCCGTAAAAAAACGGACCTCTTAATTTCGTCAAGTTCGTCTGTCCGTGCGTCCGGATGTCATACAGTCATTTAACATGGAGACTATTTACACTCTATCGATGAAAATTTTGAAAAAGGTGTATTTTTTGCACCGTTAAACAATGGTGTAGTGAAATTACGATAAACATAATAGTGGGGGTGGCATTCTCCATACTTACATATAACCGAGAGATGAAAAAAATCTATGCATATAAAGCGTGTATTGTTGGATCTCATAATTAAAATGTTAAGATGTTTCTAAGTGACTTTGCTTTTGAAGTCAATAATTTTTGAGATACAGTTTATTTTCGGTTACAACCGCAGAATTAACTTTGTTTGTTATAGTTTTTTCGAGAAATACAAACTTATTTTTGCAGTCGATAAAATTGATACTATGCAATGTTTATGCGTAAATATTCATCCCAATTACGGAACCCTTCACTGTGCGTAGTCCGACATACACTTGGGCAGTTTTTTTTAAATTTCGTTTTGAAACTACCTCAAAAATAAACAATTTCTATTACTCGAGTAAGATTATCCTATTAAAAACAAATACTATCAAACTCATACAACTAAAAAAAAATGATTGTTGGTTTTATGAAACCACGGTAAAAGTGAAACTTTACACGGTCAGCTGCTGCGAACTATAGGCGCCGCCATATTGGCCTTGGCTGGTCTGACGATCGCCTTTCACTTTATCCCTACTCCGCGGCCGACCGACACGTGACATGCAACACACAGACGAAAAAGTTTGAGACGATGTAATAAAAGTTTCAATTTAAAAATATAGACGTCATTTAAAAGTGTTTGCGGAATACCTACCTAATTTATATAATTAATTTAACATCATTCCCAAACAAAATTTTCTTAAGCCTACCTAAAAAATGTATACTAGGCATTCTATATCAGAAAGTATCAAAAATAAAATCCACAGTAAATAATTGTCCAATAAATTAAAAATAATTTTGAACAACGTTCCGAATTTAAATTCAAATAAATAGAAACAATTCGGCGCGAAATTCAATAAATGAGGTAAGTATCTATCCTCCTTCTATGTGTTGACTCGTTTTATATTGAATGTCCTAAAAACGATTAAACACTAGAAAAGTATAAATAATTATTTTAAACAATGTTTATTGTATTTAATGCTTAAAACAATTTTATTTTAATTTTCAAGTATAGATTTCAGACATTCGACATAATTATAAATTAATCGAGACAATCAAAATTGAAAAAAAAAAAACGTTTGGCATAATCGTTTTCGCACATCATTACAATAAAAAAAAAAACAATGATCGACGATTTTTAACACAAATTGAGTAGTAGTAATGAATATTACGTGTTATTGAACATGTGTTCGTATAATAAGTAAAGATCTGGGCATTTTCTAGTTACTTATAATATTTTTAATCACATTTGTCACATTTAAAGTCGTATCAGATATGTGTATGTGTGTTAATTGTGAAAAGTTAAAATGTAAACACGCACGATTGGCGCGAATCTTCGACTTTTGATATCAAAAACTTCATTACTACTACTTATTTAACTTGAAAAATGGATGAATTCGTCAAATAATTAAATTTTGTAATAGTCGCTGTCCTTATGGTGGAGTTTGGATGTTCGCAATCCCCAATTTTTATGTTTTTTAGCCTCGACCTCGACTGTCATCAAAATGGCGATTATCGCATTTCATCATCATCATCATCAGCCTATAATGTTCCCACTGCTGGGACACAGGCCTCCTCTCTGTGAGAGGGAGTGGGCCGTAATCCACCACGCGGGCCCAGTGCGGGTTGGTAGATGTCACATGTCATCGAATTTTCGGTTCTAGGACATGCCGGTTTCCTCACGATGTTTTCCTTCACCGTTTTGAGAGCAGTGGTGATGAAATAATTTACACAAAGTAAAGCGCCTGTCTGGGTTCGAACCCACGACCTACAACTCGTAAGTCGCGGCCGTTACCACTGGGCCACCACTGCTCTCATTATCGCATTTACAGACTTGAATTTTATAAAGGTAAATTAATAATCTTGCGCGCTAAATATGAAAGATTTAATGGCATAAACATTATTTTAGCCAACTCTCTTAATTAAAGATGAATAATCTCATTGGCAGCAGCATTTTCAGTGCTTCTATAGGAAGGTTTACTTTAACAAATAACACAACAATACCTAAATACTAAAAACATTTTATTTCTCATAGAATTTAAAACGGCTTCAGCTTCATTCTCATAACGTAGTCATGGTATGAAAGCAGCGTAGCCAGATTATTGTTTTGATCTATTATGGGTAAATCTTTTACACTCTTGGGTGGCTCTGTTTTTATCATCACTTGCTTGCCTATAAACATCTCTGGTAGCAGCCTCTCTCAGTAAGCATGACAAACTTTATCCAAATGTATACCTAACCTAGAAAGTAAGAAAATACTCTTATTGTTGTTTATTTACTTTTGTATAATAATTATATCACTCATAGTAATTCTGCCATTTTAAAAACACTAACCTGATGACTTCTGTGACTTGCAGTTGACATGCCACATACATAACATAATATGCTTAGATTTTGCTGAGCAAGTAATACTTGGGATAGAGTTGTAGATAATATAATCAATAATGTCAAGTCTTGCAACACATGTCATCGTCATACCTGAAAAAGGTAAAAAAATTCAGTGTATTTACTTATCCTATATAATTACATCATACTATAGACATTTACAGCTGACGACGCGCGACGTACCCCTGACTGAACATAGGCCTTCTGCTAATAGGCTGCTAAAATCAATGAGGTTATACAATACGACGGTGTTTATAAATATTTAGAGAACATAATAAACTTACCCAGGGCCATGGAAAGATAAGCAATAGTTCCTCTGGCTTCAATTTAAATTGACAGCATTAAATCGTAACGTAATATAAGTATAAAGTAAATACGGAAAAATAAATTCAAATCAACGTAAAACAAACAGCTAACAATGCCATTGATCTGACAGATTATTTTTGACAGTTTGACATTATGCATGGTGTCAGTGTTACCAGGTTTAATTATTTTGGTAATCGATTGACAAAATCGATTGGGTGATTATCAGTGATCGGAGTAGGTAGATTGATTTTACGTACTCGCATCATGAATAGTCATAGAAATCATAACATGGATAAGCCTTTTTTCCGGGATTTCATTTTGGTACTTACGGGATTGAATCAAATATTGTTAAAGTAAGGATTTTTAAACTACTACATTGGAAATTTATAGAATGCGATAGATAAATATTTAAAATATATTATATTGTTTTATAGTATATCTATCCTTTTCTTGGAGTCCGATCACCTATATACTATTAAACAGACAGCAAAAGGGTTGAACATTTCTTATTCATATTGATGTATTCTTTATTCTACACATTACAACATTTGAAATTCCTTAAAAAATCTTAATAATTTCAAAATCCCGGAATCCCGGAGGCGTATCCATACTAATATACGTGCCAGTTCATTGACCTCAAATCAATCTACTTACTCTGATCACTAGTAGTTTATAAAATAACATTACTGCCTCGAAACACTTTTAAGTTGTTGAGTATATTCAGACCATATAATATTTTATTTATTGTAAAATCATAATTTTACAGTATTTGAGTATAATAAATAGCATTTAAAACATACTCGTGTAGTGGATACTCCACCTACTCCATGTGGGTTAGTATCGAAATTTTCAATCGATTACAAATTATTTTATTGGATTAGTCTGTCATCTGGCAACATTCAGGTTAGGATTGAATGGCGGATGTAGTTCTTTAAGTATCAACAAAATAAATATTTATTAGGTTCTCTAATGCTAGAAGAAATAAATTTTCATAAAACGACTTGAAAAAAATACGACATAATTTTTGATAAATAAGCTTTGACACAGTATCATACCATGGGCCTGCTTTCGGGAAATCTCTTTTCAACTTTCTAGGTCACCCGGAAATGGGTTAAATGTTTTTGATGTCTAGTGACGGGTCGTTGATAAAAATGCCGATTTTTATACGTTAATATCTCAATAACCGTTTGAGTTTTATTTATGCAATTTGGAGTTCTAGTTAATCTAAGGGGTTTTTATAAATAAACCAAATTTCATGAGTCTATGTTACATAGATTTTGAGTTATTAAGGGGTCAAAAGTGGCTCCAAATGGTTCGTGTAATATAACACACTGCAGCCGTGTCTTGCCTAGTACTTGGCTCGACACGCTGCCGCGTGTCTAGATATTTAGTAGATGGCGTCTTATTGGTTTCACTCCCTTGTAACTGAACAATAACTATACCGAAACCGCACTGTGTCGTCACAGTGTCTGAATACCTCAGAAACCAGTAAATACACCGATTAACTTGGTAGCACACCTGTCCATAAGACATTATTTTCTGCGTTCCTAGTATCTGACAGGGTGCGGACTGTGCGGAGTCTCCAATATTTAGTAAAAAAAAAGCGTCATTTTAGTTACCATATACAATTGAATTTAATCGATACATTTTTAATGGTCAAGTAGTTATTTACAGGGTACGAAAAACTAAACATAAAATAAATACTGTTCAATGTTACTGGATTGTGATTTTATGAACCTTTACAAAATGGGTACCTACTTATATTTCTTAGAAGTTAAAAAATAAAGTCTTGGTATCAACAGGATTCTAACAGCCTAATAATATCCAGCATTGATGTAGACGAGAGCCTCCGAATCGCTTATGCCTGCCTAGTACACGTTATCAGCAAACACTGGGAACCCAAAATACTCATATTACGCTTACGGACGAAGCCCGCGGCGTGCAAACTTGCGCCGCTTTGCTATATTAATGATCTAAACGCCGCTCACACTCCTGTGCGCCTGGCCATAAAAGTTTCACTGGCTCTGTTTTACTCGTGTGCGAATTTAGAATTAGAAAATGAACCATTTTTTTATTCATTGTATTTTAGTTTCTGAATTATTTTTGGTAGAATTATTGTACCCCTACTTTTCCCTTGGGTTTCATGAAAAGCGAATGAGAGATACAAACAGGTATATGGGGGAATCTGTACAATATTTATGTATTATTTATGGACATCTATAACGACTACTCTTTCAACTAAATGGTTGATGATTGTTACAAGATCGTGAACACTATGTAGTGAATAATCGAATACCTATAATTTGCGAATCGAAACATTTATCTTGTAGAACTTCACTCAAACGACAGCAAATTGTAAGATATTGCTCGTTGAGTTAAATTAATGTAAATGATTCAGCTCATTTATTCTCAAACCAAGCTAGCGTAGAATTAGTTACCTACCATGTAATGTTAGAAATAAAACATAACTATCTATGCATGTAAAATAATGAGCCAAGAATAAGTAGAGATAAAATTAGATTGTTTTTAAAACGAAGGCTTGGAATCAAATAACATGGTTCGCAAAACATAACTACATAACGCTAAGTTCGCGTAACTATATGTCCTCTACATAATGTCTAGAGGTTAGTTCTCAATAGTTATTGGAAGATGTACTATGATTTATCAATAATATCTTTACTAAGTATAGTCATTTGGTATTGGTGACCTTAGGCAGAGTCTTATTTCCTAGCAGCACGATTTTGCTCAATCGCTTTGTTTTGCTCGGTAACTGAATCTCTTTCTTCCGATTTACACAACAGAACACAGTCAGTTACAACACGACAATTATTATTTATTTGCACCACTTTCTTGCCATATTTTATATATATTATTCACTCACTGCTTTATTTATATTAATACCTCTTGTAAAGAGTGGTACTTAAATTCTTTGATCAACATTAATTTCTCTATTTACTCCAAAAATACTTTGCACAGATAAATTGACAGTGCATCGCAGAGTATATAATACAGATACACTCCTGCGCGCGTCCCTTCGCTTGTCACCACAAGTGTTGTTGGAACGTCGTGTCGGGTGTGCGTCGATTTTTTTTATTTATTTATACAATAGTTTTGATTTTGTTATATTATTATTGTCAATGTTTTATTTTGTAATCCCCTAGTAGGATTTATGTGTCTGTAGGTATGTCCGTGACATCACAGCGGGCCCTATCAGAATACCAGCGTTGCGGTATTTATTTATTTTTAAATATCGCAGCATCATGCTGAAATAGGAAGGAGCCTTTTTGGCCTCGCACAGGTCGTTATTAATTTTGTTTGTTAGTTTCAAAATGCTCCTTTTTTATATTTTTTATTACTGTTTTGTATTTCCTGTGCGTGTCCCAAATAAAATATTTTTCTTTCTTTCTTTCTTTCATTTTGTTTTTCAACCGGTCATTGGAGTACTCTAAAAGAATATCTAAAAAAGATCATAATATTGATAGCATGTACAATAATGTCATTGAGAAGATCCACCTGGTTGAGACTCGCGCAGACCAGGCAAGCGTGGCACAAAAGGACGAAGGCCTAAATATTCAGCAGTGGGCGGAACAAGGCTGATGATAAGCTGCAAATTTGCTAATTGTGTCCCATTATCTGATCCTTAGATACGGAGAATACAGTTATGGGACATCAAACTGGCCACTTGAAAAATAGTAAATTATTATACAAATATAAAAAACAACAATGTAATAACCTAACATAACTAAAACTTAACAAACTAAAATATGGCGTCGAAAAATTCCTCAGCATCGATGTCGACTAGCAATGTAGCCATAACTAGTAAAAACTAAACAAAAAGCATTGAAACGCAACGAAGATGTTCGAATAAATAAACGACTAAACGGAATTTAATTAATATCGCTTATAACATAGAATGTACTAATAATTTCCGATTTTAAATAAATTGAATAAGCCAAGAATCCCTTTTATTCGTCGCGTGAAGAGATCGCGACGACTTGCTAACGACTTTCGCTCCGATAGTCAGAACTAACTTGGAGTCATGAAGCCGAGACTTGCTACTAGTCTTACAATACTAGTTTAGTAATTAGCATCTTAGGATAGCTTCCTCGCTAATTGGAACGGAGGATATAAATAGTCTGTAAACATGGACAAATATCGACATTGACTCCAATGTTAGAATGTATTTAATTGTCATCAACAACGACAGCAACTCTCTTATCAACGTTATATTCGTACAAGGAATGTGTTAGACATAATTGTACTAGTGAGTATTCCTGTTAATTGCTTTAACTAAGACTGCCTCATTAATCTAGTAGTTGTAAGCATGACTGCTGAACTTGCATGGCTGGGTTCCAACCCAGGGATGGGTGCAGTGTCATTGAGTTATTCCATTTGAAAATTCTCAGTGGCAGTCTGAAACAGACCATGCTCTCTTCCACACGAGACGGCGACGACTCCGTCACGACTAGTTGAGGACTTATCCAGCCTCAGTCTACCGTTAGTGATTGAAGCACTCTTCAGTAGAGAGCAGACTGTTTGCCGTCCAGATTCAGCGACAGTCGACTGTCGCAAGCTTTATTTGAACCAGTCGGTCCCAACTGTTTTATTTGGAGATAGAAAGAAATGCAATAGAGGGGAAGAAAGAGAAAGAATGATGCAGGCAGAGAATTGATGGTATGATTAAGTAGTTAAATTATTTTTTGTTGTATTGTTGAGGGTTGCAGCGACAGATTGTGACATCATTATGTTTGAGTTTTGTTGCGAAGGGAGTCATGACATTTAGTTGTTTGTTTTCTAATGTAACGATGTACGGGTTTGATTAGTTAAATAAATAACTGAACTGTTGATATTATTGGATATTGTGAGAAATTCTTGAGTTCAGAAAAAAATCTTGTTAAATTAATACGCCGTTACTAGCCGTTCGGCTAAAAGCAATCTGTTCCTTTGCAGACGTTCTGTTTCCATAGCAGGTTAATACAACCAATAAAAATCTAGCGAATGCCTTTGGGTTTCTTTATAGAAATAAATACTAAAATATCAATGATACTATTCCCAAAGTCGTCAGTTTTCTATTCATCAAAACAGGGAATCTTTAGTAAAGTATTGAGCGGTTCTATTGTAAGTATCGGAGGAGAACGACGAAGCCATCCCAGCGTCCCGACCAGTCAGGAATGGAAATCAAAGATCGTATTACGATAGGCCGCGCCTATCTATTTCAATATTACATTTTGCCTTCACTGAATGTGAAATCTGTGTCAGACTAGAAAAGTAAAAGGCTAGACCTAGATATTTTTACGAGCCTAAGCTACGGATGAAATATCTGACTTATAATATTAAAAATATAAAAATTAAATGCTACGGATTTCCTAAGTCTTATTCAAGACATGCGAAAAGAAATATTGCTAACATGAATCTTCGCGCCTTAGAAACGTAGTAACAACGTTTAAAAATAAATTTTGTAAGGTTGAAAGATAAATAATTTATGGTATGACCTTTGATATTTGGCTTCCGCCCTTCAGTCGAGGAATTGTGAACACCGTTACAATCAATTCAACTCGCTTTGACCCTACTTGAATTTGAGGCCAAAATGTTACGTTTTGTATTGTATAGTGAACACTCTATATTTGAAACAAATCCAATAAAGTATTACATGTTAATGTGAATTTGATGGTCGTGATATGATGTTATTAGGTTCAAGGGTACACTCCTACACAATTTCCTACTTATGACACACCCTGTGAGGCAATAACCCGATCTTTTTCCAGCCTCCTTTCAGATAAATCAGTCTCCTCCCGATACCAGAGACATGATTGAATGGTCCATTCCCCGACACACAATGGCCCAGTTCCCACCCAAATATAGCACGGAAATCGACTTCGGAACATCTTACACGTACATAATATGTACATACAGTGTACACACACATGCATATTCGTGATAGCTAATATAAAAGCTGTCAGTTACAAAGGCGCGCAGAATACCAAAATACTGTAATCACGAAACTGTATGGAGACCACAATGTTGCTGTTTTAAAATAACTTTGTATTAAAAATGTTCAGCTTTTTTCGCGTAGGTATTTTCGTCGTGTTTGTAGATTATGTTGGCTTGCGCAAAGAGACACTATTTAGTAACGTAATGAGCTGAAAGGTCACGTTTCTGAAGTACTTGTGTATTTTACTGAACGAGCTAATAATGTATCCACGTTGTAATTGGTTTTCCTTTATTGTTTATCCACAAGAATTGATTAATTTGTTCCACCCGTGTAAATATTGAGTTCGATCACCTGCTTAAAAACAGAAAAATGTTGATATTATTTTCAATTCAAGCAATGTTTTTCAATACGAAGTTTGGTGATTGCAAAGAGATAAGATGAATCTGCAATATGTCATATATATGCCTGCTGTCTCACATGCACTCTTACTTAACAATCCAAACACAGAAACGTACCTCAGTACATTTCCTGACGAGCTCTTTCACAACTAGCTCTTTTACCAGGAAAATCACAGACGCAGCTCACTACTATATCCAGTTTTGATTCAAACTGAACCCGTTAACCGGATGATAGTGCCATGGGCGCGTCGCACCTGTTGCGGAGTACTGGAAGAACGCGGAGACATAATCACGCGTGTGCTTCGAATATCGGAACAGGTACACGATTGTACCTACTTGTCAATAACGGACCTGGTTCATAATCGTAGTTGTGAATATCAGAGCAAGTACAGTCAGCCACATACAGAAATAAACACTTTTGGAACTATCACTGTGTACATTGTTTTGGTCATAGGGTGTGTAGATGCGGGAAAGTCCGAAAGGGAGACCGTGGACCTTGGTAACATGGCAACTGAAGGAACACGGGTGGGTTAAAGTCAGTAAGAGTCTGACACGCTCTCCGCTCCGCCCAGAACGGGAGAAGTTATTTGATAATTCCCATACAAAAAAAAAAATTGTGTATTGATGTTTTGGGACAAAATGTTTACTTTGGTTTGATTAAATAAATTGTATAATGTGTTTAGTACCTATACGTAGACACGTTCGTGTAAACATCTTTTTAGGGCTGACTGTATACGATTGTAGTTTTGAACATCGTAACAGTTATGTGATTTGTGAATATCGGAACAGTGGAAATTATAAAATTGTGTTTGACACGGTTTTGAGACTATTATTTCATACTTTTAATTTTTCTTTTCTTTTGGCAGTATTATTTATTTATTTTTTGTTTTTGTTTTTTTTGGGTGGGAAATTTTCAAATAACTTCTCCCGTTCTGGGCGGAGCGGGAGGGCGTGTCAGACTCTTACTGACTAAAACCCACCCGTGTTCCTTCGGTTGCCATATTGCCGAAGACCACGATCTCTCTTTCGGACTTCGTCGCAGCCCCGGCAGGTATCGACCCTAGCGGACCCCGTCAATTCTGCTGACATCTCTTTGAGGCGCGCGTGGAACACAACGCGCCGTCGACCCGGGCCTGGTCCTTATCGGAAGGCGAGCTACCCATTGCTCATCGTCCGCAAGCCCGCGCCTACGGTAGCCAGAAATCTGCCTGCGATTCCCGACGCCCAGGGCGTCTCTTCCTGTCTTAATGACTGCCTATGTTTCTTTTTTATTTGGCAATTAAGGTTAATTATTTTAAATACTCTATTTCCGTCGAGGATTTTTGTCAAACAATAAATGTTGGAAAAGTGGTGATATATAGAGTAGAAATCTCCTAAATACAGATGAATGTGTTACATCTCTTTAGTGAGTAATTTAATAAAAATGTAACCTGAACAGGGTTTGTTGACACTGTTATCGGATAGTTTTGGACCATAGTTGTGGCCACTAAATCTGTGAATAGGAATAGTGGAAATCAGAAAGCTGAGTTTAATAGAATTGTATGAGCCGATTATAAAGAGGAGGTTCGAATTAATTTGCCGGTGATTTTTCTAATATTGAATTTACAGTAGTAAATGACATTCCGTGAACATTTTTTATTCGAAAAGCAGGCATTTATGTAACAGACTGACGTATGTATTTGATGGGTCGCTCATATGCAGGAATTAGATTTTTTGACGTGACAGCCCCCGCCGGGCAGTCGTAGGGCAACCATGATAATGTAAAACTTTGAGACATGTTGAAGATTTGTTCCACTAGTCTGTTTATTTTGTTGTTGTTTCTTTTTTTATTAAATTGTTAACTACAGGAAACCCTGTTTTACATTATCGTGCATTTATTAAATACATATACATACAAGGTCAAAGTAAATGAACAAGCGGAACTCCGCAGACGTGATGGGTGTCGATTTTTATTTCTCTGCTAGTTTTAATGATGGTCTGGCAGTTTGATTAGTTTATGCGACCTACCCAAATGTCCTTTCTTTGGTATTGTTCGTCGAGTTGAGCTCCACGATTACTGACAAATGCTTGCACTGACTGGACAGGTCCACTCAAATCTGTGTGGTTCTTTCCTCAAAAAACCATTTCAGACACTAATCTAAATGGTCCTCATATGGCCTGACCCTCTTGATTATGTCTGGACTTTAAAAGAGACTGTGACCTCTGAGTTTCTTTCGGCCTTTCTTCTCTGAGTAGTCAGATAGGAAAGGCCAAACTCATCTACCTTTTTTTAATATGATGTGTAAAAGTGATTCCAATATCCTATTTACAGAATAAACCATTTCATTTCGATATCTAAACACGATAAACAAAAAAAAAGTTTGTTTTTCTGGGTGAACGACCGCTGATAGTGTAGTTTCTTGAGGTATGAGTTGAAAGATCAGTTTATTTTGATTTATCGTCCATAAATATCGATACCCATCACGTCTGCAGAGCTTCGCTAGTTAATTTAATAAAAACACACTATAAACCGATTTTTAAACTGATATTTGAGTACACCGCCTAAGGTCGTTTGACACCATCAATAATAATGATCAAATTATTTCTTTGTTTTATTATGTTCAGGTTGTGATACTCATCACATCTGCAGAGTTGCGCTAGCTAATTTTATTTAACCCTGTATAATTTTGCCTAAAGAAATAGCTATTTTTATTGCAATCATTAATTAATAAAACTATACCATTTTTAGCAAATTAATAGAAGGTATTTTGTTTGATCTAATTAATAACCCAATTATTTATTAGCCGCTGCTGATAAACTTTTTAATTAAAGACATGTTACTAAAGATCAAAGCGTTCCAAATTATTGTATTAATTTTTTAACCATAATCTATTAGACAAAATCCATGAGGGTCTTTGAGATATCATTAATATTCGCAACAAAAAAGGTCTCATAAGACCACATTTTCACTATAGCAAATATTAACGTTAAAATGATCGTATTAAAATAATCACAGCGTGGCAACCACTTTAGCTGTACTAAATTGGTACAATTTTTTTTTGAAATCCGAGGTTTCGTAAATGCGAAAGTGTATTTTTACCCGACTACGGTGAAACAAAAAGGAGGGTTATGATTTTGACCGGTATGTATGTATGTATGTTCATCTGTTACCTCATAACTTCTAAACTGCCGATCATAATTTGACAAATGAAGTATCATTGGAAGCGTATTAATTGTCCGCTGGTTATAGGCTATGTGACGTCACATTAAATGCAATATGGCGCCCTCTAGAGGACATAAAGTAACGAAATAAAAAATAAAAATAATTGAATTGTGTCATGTTGGGTATCAAATGAAAGGGCTTGACAAGCACATTACAAATATGTATATATATCATATTTTCCAAGTAAAAAAAATATGTTTAAATTGTTACAAACAAATAAAAGTGAGACTGCTACGTACGGTGCGGCTGTAAAATTAATACCTATTTTACCATGAATGCCGTGATGGTCCAGTGGTTAAGGCCTCGCCTCTCATGCACGAGGTTGTGGATTCAAATCCGGGCAGGGAGCAAAGTGACTTTTTCAATTCAAATGTGCTTTCTGAGTTTATCTTGGACATTACTAACATCAGTGAAGGAAAAACACCAACAGCCGCACGGGTCGATCCATCAGTTTAAGCCACGCTTGCCGGGGTTGGTCCGTGGATGGGTGACCATTTCTACATACCGAGACTCCTCCGTGCCTCGGAAAGCACGTTAAGCCGTTGGTCCCGGTTGTCATTCGTGGTTCTTTGACAGTCGTTACGGGTCGTCAGAAGCTCGAAAGTCTGACAACCAGTCTTACCAACGGGTATCGTATTACCTAGTTACTGGGTTGTGGAGGTCAGATAGGCAGTCGCTCCATGTAAAATACTGGTATTCAGCTGCATCCGGTTAGACTGGAAGCCGATCCTAAAATAGTTGGGAAAAGGCTAGGCAGATTGATTGAGTGAAGGAAAAACATCGTGAGGAAACCTGTACCCTAATTGCGTAATACAACACAGCCACAATCTGTTTCGATTTGAAACAAATTGCTAATCCATTGTTTCATAAGTTGGAAAAAAAAATCGCAATTAGGGTAGGTACTGGACTTATAGTTAATATACATAATATATAAGTCTGAAATCGCCAACCCGTCTTGAGCGCGCGTGGTGATCAATGCTCGTGCCTTTTCTGTATGAAAAGAGGCGTTTTCCTATCAGAAGGACAATAATAGGCTGGTATCAATATACCATATGAACAAAAAAAAAAAAAAATTAAGCTGCTCTGCAAATACTTTATCACGAAACTATAACCCCAAACTAATTTAAATAAAAAGTAAGTTTAAAAACTAAAACCCGACTAAAAGATATAAAACAAGAAAATATTTTAGACAGAAGTCAAGACATAGGTACAAAAATGATCAAGGTGAAGCCGTGGTCGCATGCCATTATAATTTTATAGGTGTACAAGCATGCGCCACGGCTTCACCTTGATCATTTTTGTACCTATGTCTTGACTTCTGTCTAAAATATTTTCTTGTTTTATATCTTTTAGTCGGGTTTTAGTTTTTAAACTTACTTTTTTATAATTGTCCTCCTTTCACGCAGAAAAGGAGCCATGGATCGACGTGATTTATTTCCTAGAAATATTTTATAGGTCGGGGAGTAATAAACGCTATTTTTTATTCCAATAAACACCGCCTAAAGAACTGAAATAGGTTGTTGATGTTTGTATGGGAATATTCGAATTGTACGCAGACAAAGTCGAGGCAAAAGCTAGTTATTAATAAAAGTGCACCACAAGTCCCGCTGCCACTCCAGCCAAGGGTTGTTGACTGGAAGGTCCTCGCCATTGTAATGTCGAAAATGACTTCAAAGTCTTTCTGACTGTATTTCAGGCACAAACATTCGCCTCACTTCGCCTCACTTCGCCGCGGGGGAATTATATTTCCCGTTATGCGGTAGAAGCTGTATTTCGTTTTCCGCGATATGTGAACTTATTATTCTCGTGATATTAGTGCGTTTTAATGTAAGCCTGCGTTTTTAGTTTGTTTGTTTTGCGTGTGTTTTTTTAAGTAATTGCAAGAAGAGCCATGTTTTGCTTTTAAAATGGAACATATTAGGCATGGAAATAAGATGGGTTTGTAAATAATTAAGATTAGAAAAGTAAAATTATTATTTGTAGGCTATGGTAGACAAATCTGACTTACAAAGCAGAGATAACAGTAACTCGAATCTTGGTAATTTGCTACGACGCCTACGAAAGCGTAGCAAGCGTAGGCGTGACGCTACGAGATGCTACGAAATGCTACGAAAGATGTAGCAAAAACGATAGTTTTTACTACATCTTTCGTAGCATTTCGTAGCATATGTATTGCATCATAAAGATCATAGATCTTTATGATCTTTATGAAGCAATACATATAATGTTTGTTCGCAAAGATTTTTGATTTTTGATTAGCGTTGACAGGCAGGCGACAGGTCACTGGAACAACTTGCGACCCACGGATGCCCCTCAAGTTAAAGAGGAAAATCTACAAGTCCGTGATAAGGCCTGTCGTATAGTATGGATCGGAATGCAGGGCCGTGAAAAAGACGGATTAAAAAAGATTGCATGTAGCGGAGATGACAATGTTGAGATGGATGTGTGGAGTGACAAAAATGGATAAAGTAAGAAATGAGTATATTAGGGAAAGTTTAAAAGTGGCGCCAGTGACAGAACAGTTGAAAGGAAATCGTTTGGCCTGGTATGGGCATGTGATGAGGAGAGAAGAAACGCATGTGACTAAAAGAGTGATGAATATAAATGTTGACGAATGGAGCGGGAGAGGAAGACCAAAGAAAAGATGGTTGTGTGAGGAATGATATGAAAGAGAAGGGAGTGAATGATAGCGTGACGATTGACAGGGGAGAGTGGAAAAAGAAAACGTGTTGCGCCGACCACAAGTAACATGGGACAAGGGCAGGAAGATGATGATTTTTTATTAGCGTTAAGTATAATTATAAATAATTGTCTGGAGAATTTTAAACTAAACTTTACTTACTAAACTTTGTAAACAGTCTAAACGTAAAGTTTTGTACAAAAAGTATTTAATTCAATTCTTCGAAACATTTTTATTCTTTATCAAAACGAACCTAACGCCTGTCTATTAACAATTCTGTGAAGATTACATGAGATGAATATACAAACATGTTTAAAACGTTCACGGCCACAGAGTAATCATGATGCATGGAAAACGTTGCGTGAATACGCAGTAGGCATAAAAGATTGCTAACAATTTTAGAAGGCTGAGGTTTTGTTGTTAGACAAAATTTTTTTCTTTTTGTTTTATTTTTAAATCCAAAATATGCGAATTATTAACAAATCGTAGTTGCTTAAATATTACGTTGCTTTTTAAAGAAAACTGAATTTATTTATTTATTCATAACAACAGGTTACGATCACAGTATAAAATAACTCACATAGATTTCGTTCCGATGAAAACCCAAAGCGGAATCGCACAACATGACAAGCAACCATAATGATGATTTATAATGCCTGCAGTAACTAGTTTAGAGTCTATAATATTATAACAATTATTTATATTAAAAGTAAACATAAATAGCTTACACACATAGTAAATAGGCTTTATTTCACTTAATAGTAAATATTTATTCATAGGTACACAACATCCTATTCCGCTCAATTTCCTCTGAACACAAAACCTATAATTCGTTCAGTCTGCCTACATCTGCCTCTCTACATTTTTTTATTCCATTTCATAGAAATTGGATAGAATAGTTGAGTAGCAGAACTTTTGCAAATGTTCCTTATTTTGTAAATGTGCGTTATTTTAGCTTCCATTGTTATTGTAATACGGAAGGTTGTATACCAAATATATTCAATTTATTACTTTTGTTGGAGCCGAGTTTTTGTAGTCAATAAGTAAGTTCGACAGGGTTCCATTTGATTGTGTATAATATTTAGAGGTCCCATTCACGTATCGTGATACAATGTCAGGCTTCCTGCCAGGTTTCCAAACTGTTTTTGATGTGTATTATTATTGTGTGTGTATTATTGTGTATAGGAGCTGCTTTCTTTGATGTAATAAGGTCAAAGTCGTACCTAATGTGGGGTCTATTGAGCCATTAATTTTTATTCTGAAAGCCTAAGTTAATATATTAAAAATAATATGAAAGGCACAAAAAGCAAGCGTAGCAGATTTTTGTATAATGTAACTCGTGACAACTACACCAAACACGAAAGATTTACGTTGCTCTACTCAAATGGTTACCTTGGCATTCACGAGATCTATTATTTTACACTTTTTAATCAACCACAACATCTAGCACGACATATCATCCTAATGATTCATACTAACTCAGAAAATATTCTCGTCACTACAGACGATTTACGATCGATATCAATAGAATAGCAAATATTCAGTAATAACAGAACAAATACGAGACAATAGTCTGGTCTCGACAACTGACATTCACAATAATATGCTGTATTTCTAGACAGTATTACCTACTCATATATATTTTGGGTGTAATCGAAAAGGTATATAATATTCGATTAGAGTCGATCTTATAATTGCTTTACAATTTTTGAAAAAAAAACTTCCAGAAAATTGAAACTTGAGCGTAGGCAGACTAATGGCCGGGTAGGTGGACGACCTCAGAAGATCGTGGGGAAGACCTGAGTGAGACTCGCACGAAACAGAGAAGCATGGCACAAAAGGGAGGAGGCCTGTACTCAGCAGTGGGTGGATCAAGACTGCCAATGATGATGATGAAATTGAAACTACACTAACGAAATAAGATTGAAACTCATCATCATCATCATTTCAGCCAAAAGACGTCTAATGCAGGACATACGCCTCTCCCAAACACCGCCACTTCGACCAGTTCTGTGCTTCTCGCATCCAACGGATTCGGACTTGAACAGTGGACTCACTTAATGAATGATGTAACCAATATTTTGTAACAATTTTTTATTTAAAAAAGTGTCCGTGGAGTTTCTTGCCCGTTCTTCTCCATAGGTACCTACTACGCTTTGAAATGGGCAAATAACTTCATATTTCTGACTGACTGACTCCTTGACAGTTGAAAAGTGCCTGTTAATGGTTTAATTGAAATAAATGCTTTGAGTTTGAAACGTGATACCCTGACTTTTTTTTATTATTTGAGTTAAATTAGTTGAGTTATTTTTGCACAGTTTCGTCACAAACGGCACAGTTTTCTTAGTTTTCGTGACCAATTTTGGCCGTTTCCTCATTGGTCGGTGCAGTATCGTTTCGATACTGCTTACGTTTCCTCATTGGTCGGCAAGCACTTTGTACCGAAACGGTACCGCACTACTTTCATTGCGACTTTGTCGTGGTATGGCAGCCGATCGGTATTTTCTTGGTTCATGTGAACAAATTGATAATTCAGATAAAACAAAAGAAAGTAACCTCGCGGGCTCGATTTATTCTTGTTCGTTCTTGTTTTTTTTTTTTATTAATGTTTAGACCATGTAAGTGGCCACTGGCCAGTATTAGCGGACTTTGTGATAAAAACTTTTTGACCATTGACATTATACTATTATTTAGCTATTGAATTGCACAAAATTTAAAAAAACACAACACATTAACAATGGGTTTTCCTATACTTTTTCTGCCCGCTCAGCACGTTAACAATGAATTTTGATACACTTTTTTGACCCGCATATTTGTACAACAGTAAAGACGTACATACAGCGTCAGTATGTTCTAACCCCTCAAGTTTCAAAATGTTACACTGCTACAACATTGAATTCGTTACGAATAATCTAAAAAAACACTTCAAAAAGAGTTAACTGTTTCGACTTGGTTTCGAACCATCGCACCACCGCATGTCGTCATACTCATACCGGCAATAGCCAGCGAAAGTTAAATAATAGCAAAAATAAATATTATTCAATGAATATTAAAGTATTTTATTTTTCTTGATTTTTTAATTCTTAAAAAATATTGCTAAAACAAAATAGAGAAGTACTTTATATTAAAAGATAAATAATGTAAAAAGCACATTTCGTGCCTAGGATTTGAACCTCCAATGTTATGCACGGCAAGCGGTGTTGAAACTCCAGTCTACTTAGACGTTGAATAACTTTACTTAAATTAACATTTAAGTAAAGTTACCCTATTCCCTAAAATTTGAAACTTGAACTATACAAAAAAATTTTTTTTTGCAATATACTAAAAGTAACTTGGGCTTATCACGGATTTTAACGCACACGTCTTTTGGGGCGATAACTACTTAATGAAGCTGTATGTACATTCTGCCTCATTAAAAAAAAGTAATAAGGTGCTTTCCGAGCAGGTATATTATTCAGTGCTATCTTAATGATTTTTTACTACGACATAAGCATCTATTGTCGTATAACTTGTGCCGACACAACAGAAGGAGTATAAAGTATCTTCCTGTGTGCGTTTGCTAATAAAAACATACGGCGGTCATTATCTCTCACCGCGCGGTGATAGCTGTAATAAATTAGTTGTTCATTACGCGGGCCATTTACAGGCAAACTGGCAGTATAGGTTACGTTTATAGTGATACACATACGGAAAATATTAGAAAAACATAATACCTACTTTGCATGACGTTGAAAAGGATCTTATGGTTCCCATTATGGCCATAGCACACCAAAGAACATCTTCACTAAAATAAAGCATTGAAATGCTGCCCAGCCGTTACCTTTGTCTTGATGTTGTAGGTATTTTCATAGTATCATCATAGTCACCTGTTGAAGAGTTTAAGATCACACGCACATGCACACAATATCTCCAAGTTTGTCGACTGCACATGTCATGCTTTTTACTTCTAACACAAAACTCACAAACACTAATCATAATCACGACTCTAAATAATTCGTCCATTATTGAAAATTAATTGAGTAATTTGCGTAAAACTGACACGATAATCAAGTGGCAAGGTAACTAGGGGCGCATTCCGTGTTACGTTAAAATCGAAAATATCGCGAATCCGACCAAAGTCCAAAGTTACAATTATTACTCAATAACCCTTATATTTTGTGACTATTAAATTTGGTCGGATACGCGATATAATCACTTTTATCTTAACTCGGAATGCGGCCTAGGTTATCTCGGTGCGCGGCCAGTGTCGGAACTAACGCTGCCATCTTGTTTTTTCAATACACTTTCTGTGACAATTTCACAAATATCAACAGCGCCCCCCTGACACTGTCATTCAGGTGCCAGAATCTCCTTGTCACACTCTACCTACTTCTATCTATCTATCTACATATAAATTTACTTTATGCATCGTATTAGTCAGTTAATTGATTCAGGCGCGACCTTGCGGAAATCCATATTAAAATACAATAGACGTGGATATATTTAGTAACCTGCTACACTTAGCTATTTCTAAAGAGCCATAAAAAACGAACGCTAAGCGCTCGGTGTGGCAACACGCCGTGCTCGGGTTCACGACAAGTCAATCATCATCCTGAGGATGCCTCGTTGAGAGGTGAAACACGTGTCGACTTCTTTCAGGAGTTTTTTATGGCTCTTTAGAAATAGCTAAGTGGAACAGGTTACTAAACATATCTACGTCTATTGTATTGTATCATATTAGACGCAAATAAACATTATTTTCTTTTATAAAGTTCCTACCGTGCCGTGTAAATCTTAAAAGACCACAGACAAAATAAATTGCAGTATGTATTTTACAACACAAAGCTAATCTACCTCAGCGTCAATTGTTCTGAACTAATAGCGGTTCACTGAATCACTCAACTTTAGCGAAAAATATAATCAATAATTCGATACAACGAGCTACACTTAAGTTTGACATCTTTCCTTTAAACATTATGAGATAATGCGTATCGAGCGCCGGTGAACGGCGCCGCCTAATGGCCGGCAACGGGTAATGGCGCTAAATACCAGCCACAGCTGCCGGACTAGGTATTAAATATTAAAGTGTTTGAGCAGACGGTGTTTCTAGGAATTTAGGAAAAATACCTTTTGTGATTACCTAAATGTCCGTGTAGGTGGAATTACTGTTTGTCGCTAAAATACTCATCGTTAAAATGGTACACTACTGGCGAGTTTTATAAAGATAAGATCTGTATTTTTTTTTGGTAGTTTTCTAAAAATGAAACCTAGCTAGATCGATTTATCGCCACCTAAATTTCATGAAAATCGTTGGAACCGTTTCCGAATTTCAGATTATATGTATATATATACTAGCTGCGCCCCGCGGTTTCACCCGCAGAAATCTCGATCCCGTGGGAATATCGAGATAAAAAGTATCCTATGTGTTAATCCAGGTTATAAACTATCTGTGTGACAAAATTTCATCCAAATCCGTTCAGTAGTTTTTGCGTGACGAAGAGACAAACATACACACACAAACTTTCGTCTTTATAGTTTTAGTGTGATACAAGAATTGCTCATTTAAAGGTATTATTAGATAAATAGGTAAGTGTGTGTCGTAAAATCACAACACTTGAGACGTACGATAACTTTATAAAATTATATGAATTGGAACCACGCGACATTGATCGCTTTCCATACAAAATTATGTGTTTATTTTTTAACAGTCCGTTTTATATTAGAAATCAACTACAATTTGTTTGGTATGGTCTGTTCCAAAAGTATCTGATGACAATGTAAACGAACGGATCAGAAAACGGACCTGGAGACACTGTGGATGACAATTTGGAGTCACTTATAAATTGAGTGCTTTAAATTTGATTATTTGGATAATATAATACGAAATTATAATGAAGAGCTTGCGGTTAAGAAATAATAGCGGCACGGATCAATCCATCAGGTTAAGCTATGCTTGCCGGGGTTGGTCCGTAGATGAGTGACCATCTTTACATACCGAGACTCCTCCGTGCCTCGGAAAGCACGTTAAGCCGTTGGTCCCGGCTATCATTCGTGGATCTTTGACAGTCGTTACGGGTCGTCAGAAGCCCGAAAGTCTGACAACCAGTCTTACCAAGGGGTATCGTGTTACCCAGTTACTGGGTTGTGGAGGTCAGATAGGCAGTCGCTTCATTGAAAATACTGGTATTCAGCTGTATTCAGTTAGATTGGAAGCCGACCCCAACATAGTTGGCTAAAGGCTAGGCAGTTAAAAAAAAAAATACGAATTCTAATTTTAAATCACCCGAAAGATATTTTTCGTTTGAAAAATTGAGGTTAATTTTATAACCTCACTTTTTGTCGATAATTTTTCAATTACAATTGGTTTAATTGAGTGATTGCGTAAGTATTTAAGCTGAACAAGGTTTGTTTATGCTTTCTTCAGACACTTTTGGAACAGACATTGGGTATAACACTCTCTCATGCAATTTTATGTTTCAAAGGAAATCTTCTCATATTTCTACACCTCATAGTTTCAGTGACATAAAAGCGCGCCCACAATACCGGCCGTCCGTCCCGCACTACAAGTAATGAGTGCCATCCACCGCCGCGGACTGTCCACTTGTTACTGTCCACTCGTTACCGTCGCTACTGAACATGTGTCCACTGAGTGAACCTAATGGTTCATACATGATGTACACGATGTACAGCGGTTCTTTTGTTTGGGAGATGCGAGTCGATATCTTTAGTGAGCTGGTGGGAATGTGCGTGTGGAATTGTGAACGATTGAAGATAATCAGAAAAAATAAAGTGATTTTCTCCTAAAAATCTTAAAATCATTCATTCGCTGACAGACAACGTACAGTCTAAATCGCTGGGTCTAGAAACATTAAATTTTGCACTACAGCTTCTTATATAACGTAGGTTGGCACTAAAGATGAATTCATCCCCTAAAGTAGTTAAGTAGGGAATGGAAGTTTGTATGGAAATTCGTCATTTTTGACGATTGGAGATTCCATCGGGCGTCGGCTTGTTAAACAATTAGCTTATCTCCGTAGAGAGTTCGGAATGAAATTCCAAATTACTAATCTCCGGATGTATGCTTATCGAAATTATCTTTCACCGGTGGTGGTTCTACGAAATAATCGCTTTCCAGATGAACGATTCCCCGAAAATTGTCGTCATCTGTTGGTTTTACGAAATAATCGTATGACGACAAAATGGAACGGTACATCTGCAAAACCCTTTATATATCGTTTCTACGAAATTGCCTTTTGTCAAAATCTCTAATTATTGAATTGCAGTGACAATAAAACGACGCAAATACAACCGAGATAATACCGAAGATAAAATTAGCATTGTGCGTGCGTGGCGCGTGAGTGTGCTCCACTCCCGCACACAGAGAAGAGGCATGTGTCCCAACAGTGGGGACATTGTAGGCTGACTATGCTCTCCAATTACTTCTTTGTTGATACGAACTAAATACCTACCTGTTTATTGATATTAATATTAAGGCA
The DNA here is from genome assembly GCA_963680765.1 of Agrochola lychnidis. Classification (NCBI taxonomy): domain Eukaryota; kingdom Metazoa; phylum Arthropoda; class Insecta; order Lepidoptera; family Noctuidae; genus Agrochola; species Agrochola lychnidis. The sequence continues at coordinate 417,086 of OY796873.1, forward strand.
AAGATCAAGACGATTTCGAAGTTTAGGCAGCTAATAAGCATATTTCTTCAAACAAAGCGATACAATGTAACTTGCATGACTGTCTAAAAAAATTACAATAACATATCAACTTTTCACAAGTGCTTTTCAAAATATCAATATGAATAGGGTTGTCAAAATATAACTAGAACAACAAGCCGCAAGGGCCGCGCGTGGTAGCCCTCGATTGATTCGCGTGTAGGTAATGACAGCCACTTGGGACTCGCCCGCTGCTTGACGACCCGAGAGTTAGGGCTGGCCTTACAGAATATGGATAGATTTTCAATCTAAACTAATATTATAAAGAGTAAAGATTTGATTTTTTGTATGTTTGTATGTAACGAATAAACTCAAAAACTACTGGAACGATTTTAAAATTCTTTCATCAGTAGAATACTATATTATCACTGAGTAACATAGGCTATAATTTATAAAGATATCACGCGGGTGAACCCGCTGGCGGAAGCTAGTATAATTTATATAAAAATGACGCATATACTACCTGATAGGGTTAGACAGATGTATACCATACCATACAGTCACATTTGATCAGATGAGTAAAATTTTGTGAAATAGGGGTGACTTATTGCCATCAACCTGACATTGCCAGTGGGAAATTCGTAATGCAGAGACTCAATAATACTTAGTTCAGCAGTCGCGTATTGCGATCACTAGACCGACGAGGCAAAATAGTTTTTCACTGAAAACTGTTTTAGAACTTGAATTTAAAGATCAACTTAACTCTTTTTTATTTGATTTATTTGCATCCCTTTCTTGCCTGCGGCATGGTTGATTTTCACTCAAATTTTCTTTGTAGCTCCATGTTTAGGTGAATAGCACTCGATTTCCCTGACAGCTGATATTGGTATCCCTCACATCCGACGAAGGGCTCGCAATATATTGATACAGCAATAACCAGCCCTCCACTGAATCACTATGTTTGCGGTGTTGACAACTCTGGAACACCCCTATGCGTAGTAGGGTTGCACGTTTGGTACAATTCATTTAGAAATATCTGTTACGTAGATATTATTATGTACTTATAATGTTTCGTAGTGTTTTGAGAATATTTTAATTGTCAATGACATAATACAGTGCGAGTCTTTATAATGTGCACATATCAAAATGAGGGAATTGGGGCAAAGTTTTAAAAAAAAAAAAAAATATTTATTGACAGAAAAAATATAAAAAAATCTAAATATTTGTTTTTATTTTTTAGGTAATTAAAAATAATGTGATAAAACGGTGTAACTTTATGATCTATTGCGATGAAACAAACTCCATAATGATTGGAAGGGAATATTGTGGAAAAAAACTACCCTTAATTGAAAATAAACATTTTTTTTTTTCATAAATTAAATTTTTTCATCGACTTTTTAAAATATTTTTTCCGTCGATAAAATTAAGTATAGATTCCCTCATTTCGATTCCCTCATGTGCACATTAATTAAACAAACTGTAAAACCGGCTTCAAAAGGAAGGATAGGTATATTCAAGTGACTGTATGTTTAGATTTTTTTATGTGACTTAAGAATTGTTACTCAAAACACATTGTATAATTTTGCGATAGCAGAGCAGAGTCATCATCATTCTCCTGCCCTCATCACAACTTATTTGTGGTCGGCGCAACATGTCTCTTTCTTTCATACTTCTCTATTAGATTGCAGATTGTTTGCAGACCAGAGTACGCGACAAATAACTTTATGTATTACACTACATCACATCTATTTTTGCCAAGTTATTAGAAGCTTAAGTCGTTCCTAGTTTGGCTAAATACTACCATATAATATAAATACCAGTATTTATCACTATTTCTCACATCTCGAGCACTCTGCACGTACAATACATCGCTAACGATGCCACTCGGGCGTACTCGGGATCGCTCCAGGCTCGCTCGGCACTTGTCCACCTATATGCTAGGGCTGACACATCATTTTACCAGTTTTCCATAGAGTAAAGACAGATAAAAGGCTCTAAAGTTGCGTTAATGAATCTGAACAAAGTAATAATTTTTAGTGATTATTCAATGAATTATTGTTTACTAAAAACACCTTCAAGTATTGACAACATAAAACCTCCACAGCTCACGATTTAAAAAAAGTAAAACAAAGCAGAGTGTTCACTTCTACCGCCATTTTCGTGAAAAAATCTTAAACGCACGAAAGGGATAACATTTAAAACCACTTACTGCGGCGCTCGCTAAGCGGTGGGCTCGGATAATCCCGCCACGCTGCGAAGGGCCGAGTCGGGTAATACCGCGAAATGCCGACCGAGGCAAACATCATAAATTGATACGTCCTTGAATTATTTTTGAATTCTTTCTTGTAAAGAGGAAAACAGAAAATAAGGGATACATTCATAAATATTTTCTAAGCAAAATTATTTGATCAGGTCGCACATGCATCTGCGTAGCGTAAGATCATAATTTCGATTCCCGAGTCGGGCAATGCCTAGGCTCGCCCCGATATCTGAGATTTTGTACTGAATGTGTGGTACAAAAGTTTGTCTGCCTACTGCTCAGGGAAAAAGGCATTATGGGTCAATTACACCAAAAGGTCGCTGGATGTCCTGCGCGTCCAGTACAACAATGGTTTCAGGATGTTGTTGGGACTTCCTCGCTACTGCAGCGCTTCGGATATGTTTGCGCAAGCCCGTACTGACGGTTTCCATGCGATTGTTCGCAAAAAAACTGCTTCACTACTGAGAAGAGTGAGAGACAGTCACAACAGCATCCTGAGAACTGTAGCGGAGAGCTTTAGCTCTCCAATTGTAAAACAGTTTGTGCAGAGGGTGATTGGTACTAACACTAGATAGTAAGTTATTTTTATATTATGTTACTAACACACTATGGACTCTGTTCCGAAATAAAAATAAATATTATTATTATTACCTTATACAAAAAGCCAGTCCTAAAGTACCAGGCTATCATAAAACTTAAAAGATCTCACGACAATTTAGTGTCTTAATGACAATTCCGAAGCTACCCCAAGGTTCAACATTCCCTCTTAAAGAAGTACTAGAACACCATAAAACAGAGCACATGTGTCCGTACTGTCAATCAATGAAGCTCGTAAACAGGACGCCACTGGTAACAACCACTTTAGGGCTGTACAAGAGTATTTGTAGTTAAGTGGTTTGGCGAGAGGAACAATATTGTATTGTATGGAGATTGGAGAGTGATTTTATAGTGCAGCCTGTTTTTTGTTGATTGAAGGATGAAATTCGATATAGAAAACATTCATAGTTGAATTTGTGCACACTGTGCGACTGCAGTTTTTTTTTCCCAACTTACCTCTATCATTACAGGGTAACCTATTGCGATAGCGTACTTATCTTAATTAATCTTATCCTAACTTATTATTAACATGTAATTATAATAAGTGATCAAACGAACTTACCTGTTGTGAAGTTCGATCATTATTATACGAAGGGCTTCGTTCTCGATATAAAATTTACATTGCAGGTTCCTCACGTCAGTCGACAACCAATCGCATATTTAGAGCTGAAGGCAAAAACTAAACGCACAAGTGTAACTATTCACGCTCTATACGTCATCTGTCATTATTTTAGAGTAAGAAGTGAATCTCAATTTTTCTGGGGTAGGGTAGGGAGGGTTCCTTATATCTTCGAACGAAGCCCTTCGTATAATAATGATCGAACTTCACAACAGGTAAGTTCGTTTGATCACTTATTATACTTTAGGCTTCGTTCTCGATATAAAATTTACGTTGAGAGTTTTATGTTGAGAGTTTATGAGTAAAATTGAGATTCCAAAAATTAAATTATAAATAAAATAACAAATTAAATTCTTTTAGTTCTTAGATACAAATGACATAATAAAATGGCAATATTAAATAATCATCATCATCATTCATGTTAATATTGGACTTATTGTCCAACTTATAAAAAAGTTTTAATCAAATTACCATACTACCATCAAATCTAATTATTCATCTTAATATTGAACTTCTTGTCTAATTTAGTTTTATACTTATTTATAGCACGTAATAGTTATAAGTAACATTCATATTAATTAATCAAGTATTTTGTTCAGCATAAGCATAGCATGAGCAAATTCGCTTTTGTCCTATAATAAAATCTAGCGAAAGGTAGAAAAGAGCTATTTTTCCAGCCTGCTGTTTGCCTTATTACATCTATTGACACTCCCTTAGTGTTAGTGGTGTCGAGGCATGTCTAGTACTATGTCCTGAAAAAATACTAATGTCTATGCTGCAAACAGAGAGTAGGTATTTTTTATCCATTGAGAGAAACTAGGTGATAGAGGTGGTAGAGGCTTGTTTATGGGGCTTGTTTAATGAAAATACTGAGTGAGTATTATTTCCCCTAATGCTCTGAATATAGTTATTTAATCACGTAATGCACCAGCTGGACAAACTTCGGACTTTTCAAAGAAAGGTAAAAGAGGATCAGTTGGCTGCATCCGGGTCCAGATGTTTCAATAGCATCTGTACCCAATAGAAATGTGTACCTGCCTGATTCACTGTGTTGTTAGGTATTTTAATAAGAGACAAACTTAAGACTTTACTTGGGGTTCCAAGTAGTTTGATTTTTATAGAAACCTTTCGGCAGCCTCCCGATGCGGTCATCACCCCCACTCCTTGAGTCTATTATTACAGTAAGGGCTGACTTTTGTAAATTTAAAGACCCCATACAAGGCCCTTAAGTTGAATTGCTTGGTTAAAACAATTCATAATAATTGGCATAGATGGTATAATTGGATCTATAAGCACCAACTTTGTTTTTGACAAAAGGCCCACCATAACAAAACTTATAGGTGACATTGTATTGTTTCAAGGTATTATTTGAAAGTGAAACCAATAAGCTGATGGGGAGATGGCTCGTCTCAGCCATGCCCTCCTGATAACATCCCGGTGGAGATATACGAGGGTTATTCTCTCAGGCTTATGGCGGCCAGTATGGCATAACCATAATTTATGTCGCTCCTGTAAACATCTTAGTAACTACTAGTCAACTACATCTTAGTAAATCAGACTGAGTGGGCATAAAAAAGGCGTAAAAAAGTGGTTCGTCCACGACCAGGTGAACCTGGCTGGTTTCTAGGAAATGTAAGATTCATATTTTGCATTAATAATTGAAGCAAAAAGTCAATACCTATCAGGTTGAGCAAATTGAGTCACATTAATGTTATTCATCTTTAAACTAGTTTTAAACACTTCAATAATTATTCTTTGAGAATTATAGCGTACTGGTTGCCGCGCAAACGTAAAGAATGACATATGACGTATAGAGCGTGAATAGTTACACTTGTGCGTTTAGTTTTTGCTTTCAGCTCTAAATATGCGATTGGTTGTCGACTGACGTGAGGAAGCTGCAATGTAAATTTTATATCGAGAACGAAGCCTAAAGTATAATTAAATTTTGTAACTTATAAAAAATAATGCATTCTTTGTGAACTCACTCAGAGAACAACAGAATAGGTCTTAGTCATTAGCTATGAGGTTGATAGTGCGGAGTGTACGCGTCAGTGGCGCCTCACTTAAAAGATTGGTGCTCGCGCGCGGCTCCGCCAGCAGCCGGGGCTGACGTCGTCGCCGCACGTACTGGTCCGGAACATACAAACCTATGTGCCTTAAAATGTCCGCATTATGTACCTTTCCTCTAAGTACTTTGAATATATACGAGATGAGCGCGAGATCCCTCCTGACCCTCAGTTCGTTATATCAAACTATACCCAAAATAAATAAAGTTGTGATAAGAGGATAAAATGGGACATGGAGTCCTGGTTTCGATACCTTGTTGGCACACCCTTCGCAGTCAGGCTCGCTACCATCCTTACTGACTGGTTAATCTTTTCACCATTATGAGCTCACTGGGCAAAGACCTATTTTCAAACAGACAAGGCAGGTTGGCGATTATAGATTTATATCAACTATAAGCCCAGGTTTTCTTACGAAGTTTTCCTTCACCTATGGCAGTGATATCCATGATAAACTCAGAGAGTTCATATGAATTAAAAAGTCACATTAGTACTTGCCCGGATTTGAACCCACAACCTCGGGCATGAGGCGGGGCCGTAACCACTGGGCCTTCACGACCATGCCATGTCCTTAATATCTCGTATAACTCCTACCATCACATAAGCTAGTTTTTTTTACAATATTAATATTGACATGCGATATTTAGTTTCCCAATAAATAAAAACAAGGCTCACATAAAGTGGTGGAGTAGTTACCGAGGCGAGCCAAATGGTCGTTGGTTCGATACCCTTGCCAACGATACGTGGCGATTAGCCAGCCCACGCCGGTTATGTCGCACTTTAATTATGATCACGCTGTGCCCCGGGGTGGGCAGGGTTAGAAGTTGGACAACAGGCCCTGATAGGAAAAGTTTCTGTGCTTTAGGCCGGAAGTTTGAACTTCGCGCCAAGAAATGATTATCGATTGTTAATTCTTACTTCTCTCGTAAGGTAGAGTATGAATGTGGATGGTATTAAGAGTAGGGGACCACCAAAGAAATAATAGATGGACTCACACAGGATCTTTCACACAGTCCTGGCGCTACCGAGATGACGCCTAATACAGAAGTTTGGAAGAATAATACATGTTGCGTCGACACCAAATATATTGGGATAAGGCAGGAGAGTGAGGAATTGTTAATTGTTACTTGCGTATATCAGATTCATCTGTGACGTCACATAATCAATATCATATACATAGTTTCTTCATATGATATTCGACGAAATCTAGGTAGGTGTTGATAAAAATGCAATTTAAACTGAATTGTTTGGATTAAGATCGATTAACGATTAACGTGGCCACTTACTGGGCCCAACAACTTTAGGAATGTATTATTACTATGGAATCCAAAAAAATAATATTTCTCTCAGAAGTATGTTAATAAATAAAACTAAATTATAACAATTGAAAATTAATACAGACCTGAAAATATTCGTTATTTCATTCAATATAATTGAATGAAATAACGAATATTTTAATAGCAATATATTAAACCAAATATCATCAATCAAAATCCATAGCTGGATAACTAAACACTTCGATGAACATTCTCTACATAACCACGCCACCAACACTTAAACCGCGCAGCCTCAGCTATTATTCAAGAACATACACATTACACACAAAACTCCGATATTTATGAAGACTTTCTAAGAAAATACGTTAAAAGCCGCGACTAATACATTTACGAGTAAATTCTTTACATTATGTGTTTACGAGCGCAAAATATTTGACACAATATAGCGGCCTCAGCTCGCAGTTTTATTATTCTCAATACATTAATTTATCTTCATATTTCATGCTGAACGCTAAAGGACGGGATGGAATTTTATCGTCTCATGCGTGTGAACGAAAAATGTTTTTGGAGACTATGTATCATAGAATCGATTTAGCTAGAACAACATTTGTTTTGAGTAAAGCCTAATCTTTAATTGTGTGTATTAGTGGAGGCCGTACAAGTCGAAGTATTATGTAAAGACAGGGAAATTAATGTTGTTAAGTAAATAGACTACCAACTTAAATAGTCCGTACATTCAAATCACAACTGTCCATAACTCGACAAATTGACGTAGGTTGTCATTTTGCTAAACAATTAATTTCCCTGACTGTTTACCAAGTGTGGTGATTTGGCAAATGTTTCTTCAAGGTAACAATGGTTCAATTATAGCTTTTAAATAGGATATAATTTGTGTTGTAAAACCTAGTATGTATTCTAATATTTTTGTTGTGTTAAGGAACTCGATATGCAGTAAGACGTCGCTCGGCACCTATAAGAACTATGTATGTGTCGCAGTTATTACGACGTCTTCGCATTGTTTCCGATACATTGCGCGTCACAAGCGACTGAACTTGTAATTTGCTGACAAAACGCGCCGTGTATTACGTATTAATATTTTAGCCGATGTTTTGTTTTTCGTACATAACTATTTGGAATAAGGAGGTACCCACTGCGACATTTTACATTAATTATCGTGACTATTATTTCTAATAATGTTATTTTCTTGTTACAGGTATGTTACCTATGGTTGAATGCAGGTAGGCATGACAGCGAAACGGCCGATGGAAAAAGATTTGAAGGTCACTACATTGCTACCGAACAGTACAATGTTGCGTTGGTGGTACTCAAGAACTGTTCTAATCTTCTTTTTTGTTATCAAACTACGTATTTTCTAAAGAAAAACGTTACGTTTTTGCCTGTTAAAAGGTATTTATGCCGGAATTTTTGACCCTAGTAATATCAATAATGATGACAGCAATGTTGCATGACAAAAACCTTTGCAATTAAAAAAGAACCTGCGCTAGATCACGACAACAGATAAAAAATGAAGCTCGATCATTTTTAATTTTTATAAAAACTCTCTCCAAACAATATTTCACTGCGGCTTCGGTTACAAAAGACTGGCTGATAATAGGATCTTTGTTATAAAGGACTTGTCATTACCGCGCGGCGGCCATGATCGATGCGATGACGTCACCACTAGCTTCCCGCCAAAATTAACGTCAACCCACACGCGTGAGGATATTGGAACATTCCTGACAGTTCAAAAAGCAGCTTTGATATTAGGAGGTTACAGTCAGTGTCTTAATTAACTAAATAAATTGATACTCTTTAAAGATTCAAATGAAATTGAAAAACAAAACGTAATTATCGTGATTGCTTATAGTGCTAACAGTTGATAAATAGTATAATAAAAATACCTTTGAAATAATCATATTGCCAACTTTCTTTAGTAAAACTCGGGTATTTTTTTGGATTCTTCATAATAAAATGGCCGATAAGTAATCAAAAGTATTTCAAGTTAATTAAAACGTTGATTACATGGGTAAACGGTGATAAATTTTAACAAAATCAAAGTGTTTTGGCTCGTTTAGTAAAAAATCACTTAATTAATGTTTGGAAGAAAGCTTTTAAGGATTACTTTGTTTAGAGGCTCGCGAGTAAATTAGTTAAGGCAAGGTTACACTTTTAGCGAATAGCGGGAAATAACTTAAAAGTAAACTCTACTCGCAACAAAACACAAAAACAAAAGTTTCAAAACCACCAACTAAGCGAAGACATAATGGTGGCCACAACAACTTTACAATCACAATTTATTACAGACCCACATCGACCCAAAAGGGTGTTAGATGGTTATGCAAATCACAATTATTGTTGATGTGTACAAAGTTTCCTTTTATTCAATCAAGTAATTATTATTATAATTCTTCTTCTTCTTTTCTTTTTGATGGTACTTTCTTTTTAATGTTGTTTGAGCCCGGTAGGTTCACGTCACGATGGTCGGTGCCACGTTGATTGTGGCATCAGTGGCGTCTGATATACATAAGGAACACAGAAAAATGTTTCCTCAACAATTAACCAGACCTATTTAACAAGATTTTTTTCCAAGTCTCACAGACATACATTAACCAACCCTGCTCATCTACATTGCAAGACCGCCGTGAATGTAATAATTAGTTGGAAACGCTTCGATACAACGCAAACAGCCAAGTTTTGTATCGATTGAGTTCAACGTGCTTAGTCGAGTTAAATAGCGATGCCAAGGCTAAGTGTACTCCTCAATAAGAAGGCGGAAAGCGGAACATGTTATTGAAAAAAACACTTCAGTTTTTCCCTTATTATTCAATTCCAGGCAACTTAAAAAAAATCTTGACCTAAAAACCTATTCAAACTATAAACATTAATAGCCTTACAAATAAACGTGGTATAACAGTCTTACTCGAGAATCAACTAAGTATAGTTAAAATGTCTTCGCTGAAAAATATCAACGCTTAAATTATTTGGTATAAGCTATTCTTTGTTTATTTGTACAGCCTTAAAAGTTGAGCCGTTCTCAAGTGATTCGCTAACCAACCAAACAGCATTAAAATTTTATTTACATAGATAGATGATGATAATCTCACACATGTATTTGAGTAACAGAGATGACACTACAAAGCCGATTTTTTTCTAAAACTCCGTGTGCGATAACGTCAGCACTGTAAAATATTTTCATTACAAGTCCATATTTCATCACATCAGCTTATAAACTTCCATTGACGGCCACTAAAGCCACCTCATTCTCCAGCATGTGATCCTAATACCGTTGTCACGTACTTGCGCGTCGCGTAACTAATCCTACGCGGGTCACATCTGCGTCCTTTGTCCGTCATACCTCCGTCAAGCCAGACCTACCTACACACAGGGTGTAAAAAGACCCGTCAGCAAGCCGAAATCTACGCATAATGTTCGTCTTATCAACTAACGCTGAACAAGACTATTGCTGGGGAGTGACTTTTATTTTTGGAATGAAAAACCGCGCTGAACAAAACTGAGCTTACATGTATTTAGAATGGGACAGGGTATGGGCGGGTTTGTAAAGTTTAGTTGATAAAATAATACTTGGATTCGGACAAAAAAACGAGAAATACTGTAATTTTTTGACGATTTTTTGTTACAATATTTTCCTAACCAGTAGCGGTGTCCAGGTATAGCCAGTACAAAAAACATTGCTTTATAAAAGATACGACTCTCAGCTTCGTAAACACCCGTACACCCGTATTTGCACCCATGATATAACAAGTTAGTACAAAACGTTAGCAATTAACGACCCAAAATTCATACATTACCAATCTAACCGCCTCTAAAAGGTCTCAATCAAACCGATTCTTCAAAACACACGCATCGTTCCCGCTTGCGGTAACACCTAGCCCCGCTTGCGGTGAGACCTCTCCTAACAAATCGTTCGAATTAAACTAATTACCTTTCTGAATCGTCTAACTCGTGTTTAGGACCTCTTAAAACTAATCTGTGGATTGGCAAAGCGAATAATTTCGACTTTGCGAGCTCGTGATTGGTTCTCTTCGGCGCTGACTGTACTTGATCATTTAAAGTTGGATTACTTTGATTCTGTTAGTTGGTTGCCATGGTTACCGGGTATTGGAGAAAGAATCAAATGATTTGGTGCTTATTATTGTAGAGCTTCCAATATGAATTGATAACTTGATGTAGGTACATGTTTCTCACATGACGTCTTTTTCGAATCTGACTTTTGATTTGTAACGGCTTGTTTACTGTACAATCTGGCCCTGGCTAATGCCCGGTCTTTGCATCACACTCGACTGTCGCAGCGGCTAAGCCATTGGCTAATTCTGCCCCCGATAGAAAAAAAGACGCATCTGCCTGATATATACTTAAATCAAATTTGGAAAAAATGTTAGGTGTGTCTTTTTTCTATCGGGGGCAGAATCTGTGTCGCAGGTTAGAAGGAACACGGGTGGGTTTTAGTCAGTAAGAGTCTGACACGCCCTCCCGCTCCACCCAGAGCGGGAGAAGTTATTTGATAATTTCCCACCCAAAAAAAAAGGGTTCGATTAACCTGCGAAGCTCAATATTTGTATTGTCTTCACTTTTGGTAAATCTAGCGTCTGTATTTCCCTTAAGTTTAGACAGAGGTGACGTGCTGTACACCCACATTTCGCCTATGCCAAGTAATAGTAATAGGAGGCAAACTTATTATCATCGACCAAGCGGGCACAAATACAGACAATACGGACGTCAGTGTGTGTTCTGTTAAAAATGGAAATAAATATTATTCTACTAGCTTTTGCCCGCGGCTTGACTCTCATTTTCTATCCCTCGAGAACAGTACTTCTTTTCTGGATGAAAGGTAATCTGTACCCCTAACAACGTGTATGCAAAACATGATGATCGGTTGAGTAGTTAATACATGAAAGCGTTACAAACAAAAAAAATCAATTTTGCATATAATATTCCTAGCTGCGCCTCACAGTTTCAACCGCATAAGTCTCGATCAGGTGGGAATATCGGGATAAAAAGTACATATCCTTCTCCAGGTTATGGTCTACCCAATTGCCAAATTTCATCCAAATCCGTTCAGCCGTTTTTGCGTGAAAGCGTAACAAACAAACTCACTTTTGCATTTATAATATTAGTTAGGGTTAGTTGGGATAGGATTCCATTTCTAAAATACAGAACAGTATCGTTCGTCCTTTAAGTACATACTCCTTAACTACTCATCTAGCGTACCCTCTAATACGAGCACAGTTCCTGCATACATTACCTGAACACGTCTCCATTTGAGGCAACTTGTTACGTTTAAACATGCATGCGTCTCCGTGACACGTCGCAATTGATCGCGTCGCAACGTTCGACAGCGCGTCCTCATCCATCACCGACGAATTGGAGGGCACAGCAGCGAATAGCTTGATGCGATAAGACGGCACAGGTAGCAATGAATCAATGACAGAAATAATAATTCAAGCATGTAATTGTACTAGTGCGATGTAAATGCCTGCACCCTTATATAGAAGGAATCGGTGTTTATCATCATTCAAAACTTGAATAAATACTTTGGGTTACTTCTTGCCAAGCATGCACTATCGTCGACCGTATCGTCACTTAACATCAGGCGAAATAGTGTTCAATAGCGAGTCTATCAATTATAAGAAAAATATGTAGCTAAAAAAAACAAAACAAAAAAACGCTTTTATCACGCACTAAAAATGATCAAGTAATTAAATTGTCTTGTATTAGTTACGGTATAAGTACCAATGTAGATTGTCACTTCTTTTATTTCCAATGATTCATTCAAAAAGTGTGGAGGCTTTGTCTAAATTAATCTTTCCTTTTCGTGTGGTTAGTGACTAACCTGGTGTAAGAGTTCTTTTTAAGCCGCCCATAGGCCTCTGACGTGGCTTCCCATACCGTCGAGAAATATCTCTCAGTCATGCCGGTTTCCTCAAAAAAATTTTCTTCACCTTTTTTGAAGGAAGTGATAATTCGATCACAACCAATCAATTAACTAAAAAAAACACTACAAAGTGAAAAATAACTTTAATTTCGGAAGTCTTTGGTTTTAAATTTTCGTTCTTTGTCACCGACTTCCGTAATTAAAGTTATTTTTCACTTTGTAGTGTTTTTTTTTAAGTCGGTTGTTTTTTTTTTTTTGTAAAAAGTTTTTATTTTTCACTTTTTAGTTGTGATACTACCCCACACAAATTCGAATACCATTACCTGCTATGTAAATAACAGTGACAGGAAGTTATCATAATATCATCCACATACTAAGTGAGGCAAAAATATGTATTATTGAAGCTAACTCAAAAACTACCCAAGCAAAGTTAATAAAATTTATATGGAACCACCTCTGAGTAATATCTACCAAACAAAAAAAGAACCATCAAAATCAATCCATAATTGACGGAGTAATCGCGTAACAAACATACAAAAAAAAAAACATACAGTCGAATTGAGAACCTCCACCTTTTGGAAGTCGGTTAAAAAGTATACACAACCAAAAAGCGCTCCACACTTTTATAAAACTAAAAACTACATATTTTTATTTTGTACTTTTTAGTCTAGTATTTTCTTCATTTAAATAGTTAATAAGTCTAAAGTCAACGTAATTGTGACTTGATCGGTTGGACCATATGACCCAAAGCTCGAAAGGTTTACTAATAGCCACTGCAGAGTTCAACTATCCACCTCCTGGCTCCATCATGAGACCCTCTACACCAAGAGCAATATATTGAACTCATCAAATCGAATCATGTGAGCCCAAACTGAAGCCACTGAAGAATTCCACTATCCACCTCCTGGCTCCATCATCAGATCAGCTCCAAAATACCAAATTATTGTATTGTCATCGGTCCTCGAATGTGCAAACTTTCAAGTTAATCGAACGTCTTCGAGTTGGTGAAAATTAAGTTGGAAGATTCCGTTACGTGGATACAGATCAAGCTAATAAGAGAGCGTGTTAAAAATAACACGCTCTTTTGTGGGTACTGGCGAATACAGGCCGTTGAATGTATCGAAATAATATTTAATTAATTGATATAAGTTCATATTGCCAACATGAAACTTGGTCCTACGCTACGTAAAAAAATAATTATGATAGGATCACATCGAATCTTATTCGGTTAGCAGTAACTCTTAGTGGTAGGCAAGTACGGTTAACTTATTATATCTTAGAAGTGTCGTTTAATGTATGAGAAGTTGTGAACTTACTAAATTACACGTAGTATGACAAAATAATTAATTAATTCTGCACTAATACGATGTTATTAATCGCAGTTCACGTTAATAATATCAATCTCAACAGTAACTCGTTCAAATGGTGAATTATTATTTTAGTTCACTCTCTAACTTAAAACTCTGTTCGCTCGAAATGATTTAATTTCGACCACGCACTCTGATTGGCTAGTATTTTTAGATGCACCAATAATTCATCGGTATCTATTCAAGGGTTTGTTCGCTGAAGAATATTCAAACACTTGTATTTTATTTACTACTAGCTGACCCCGGCAAACGATGTTTTGCCAATTATTTGTTTGGGGTGGACAACCCTTATCACTTAGGGGTATGAAAAATAGATAGTAGCTGATTCTCAGACCTACTGAATATGCATATAAAATTTGGTAAAAATCAGTAAAGCCGTTTCGGAGGAGTAAGGTTAGTTAACATTGTGACACGAGAATTTTATATATAAGATTTAAAAGAATTACTATTATGACGGTACCTTGCCAATTCATTTATGAAAATATTATGTATGTAAGGAAAAATACACATCTTTTTAATAAAATAAGTGATAGATATCATTTTAATACTAGAACTAAAGATAAACTAGATCAACTATTTTTCAGATTATCTAAAGTACATACATCTTTTATGGGGTACTGTGTTAAATGTTACAACAAAATACCTTGTGACATATTGCAATTAAATAAAAGAAAATTTAAAACTCATATTAAAAGTACACTTTGTAAACAAACATATTACAAATTAGAGGATTATATCCAAGATTTGAGTACTTGGAAACATGCTGGTCCTGCTCCATAGGACCAATTTAGGATCAAGATAAAATCAAACTGGTTGCTAATTTAATTGTAAAATTTATTATTTTGTGTTATTGTTTTTCTTTACATTCTGTGATTACTTCCTCACACACTGACTTATTAACTATACAATTTTAGGAAAATCGTCTACTTTTAATAAATATGTGAGCACCATTATCTATCACATAATTAAATTATCTGTCGGTGCTTCAATTTTAATTGTTTTTAGCTATTGTGGCATAGTAATTTTATTTTAGGTGCATCGTCTTCACATATAATTATTTAACTAATGTACGTACCTGTACAAACTGTTGTAAATTTTTTAAAAGAGTAAGTAACGGTGGAGTTTCTTGCCCATTCTTCTCCATACGAAAACTACCTTTTGGAAGGGGCGACTAGAATCAATTCCATTATTTTGTAAATTTTGACGTTCAAAAGTGCTAAACATGGTCCTATTTGAAATAAATGATTTGACTTTGACTTACCAATCGGTTTTTCCAGTCAGTTTGTATTTTTTTATTTACGGTCTTTCATATTTTTAATAAGTGTGTCTGACTCTGTGTGTGTGTGTGGCTATATTTATGTGTATTTTATAATGTCTTGTTACTTTCTATAAAAGTTATATTATTTTTGATCTCAGAATCGGATAAATATATTTATGCGATTCTGTTTGGAATCTTAGCAGTTTTATTTACACTCTCAAGCAATTTAAGATAATTAATTTTGGAAAATACATTTCTATGATTTTGGGTTCTTATAACTTTTGAACTTAGAATTTTATGTTGAATAGCGAATATTTTTTTTTTTTAGGACATACATTTGAGTATATTCTTATTTGTACAATAATAATAGATAGGTACGTATGTTTTACTGACTAAATACATTATCAGAATAACCTACTAATATACCTTCAATTCAATACATTTTTTAAACATTCATTGGCTGAATAATAGTGCAGTCTTGCCAAGGGGTGTCGAGTTACCCAGTAACTGAGTTATAGAGGTCAGATAGGCAGTCGCTCCCTGTTAAATACTGGTATTCAGCTACATCTGGTTAGACTGGAAGCCGACCACAACACAGTTGGGAAAAGGCTAACAAAGATGATAAGGTTGAAAAATAACAATATCAATGATTTTCTTAGAAATCGCAGCACCTGTACTTTTTAGTTTAATTTAAGTAATACTAATTCAGTTGGAAAAGTTTACACATATTGAATCGCTTTTGTCCATCGCCATTTGTATTGTACTCGCAAAGCTAAAGCCTGGCTCTGACGTCCATTGTATAGAAAATAAACTACCATACTCATTTATATTTTAAAGCACATTTTGCTGATGCACACAATATTAACTTAAAATTGTGATTAGAATATTTTCTTTTAAAAATTTCTGCTTTATTTTTAAAACATGATTTCTATTCTTGTTAGAAGGTACCGACTCTTGCATTATTATTTCATAAGTATGCTTTCAGAAATATGAAAGGAAAATGTTGAGTGATTTACATTGTAGCGAATATAATAGAGTAAAGAGTCTTAATAAAATAGTGGTTAACAGGCAACCACGCTGATCGAACTTTCTAAGTGGTACTTACCGTGGTCAAACTATAGATGGGTTACCATTTTGTGTTTATCACACAAGTCTGCGTGTATAAAATAACGATATATCTTTAGTCTTGTAAGTTAACTAATTAAGAATTAGTTTGGTCACTAATTAAATACTCGAACATTTTTTAATTGTTAATTTGAAGTTTTGAATTTCACGTGCTACATTGAAGGAATCATCTTAAGTTATAACAGTTTGATATGTTCTTAACTTCAAATTCTCACTTTGAAAACAGGGAAAAGTATTTAATTCTAATATTTTTTTTAAGAATACAGGCTTGACAAGAAGTTATAGAAAAATTATTGTATAATAGCCACAATAAAATCCGAAATTCTAAAGTCAGTATTTCTCAGTAATAGGGTCATAGAGGTCAAATGTGACAGGCACTCCATGTTAAATATCGATATTCATTCGTCTTTCTAGACTAGAAAATGAACCCAACAAAATTAAAAAATGATGATCACATTACATCTTAGAAAACAAAATCACTAAACCTATTAACGCTTCTAACAATTAATTAACAACTTTTCGTCAAGAAAAACACGATCCTGAAACTGAGGCACTTATGATCAGAGAGTATTGACAGCTCCGCCCTTAGGTCAAACAACCCAGACAAATCAAACACCCCTTCCGAGCCCCACAAACATTGGGCCGAAGAGCGTCACAAACGTTGGCCCTAGGGACCTAAGGACCAAACTTTCTGGTCCTTCGAGCCTCCACAAAGTTCCCGCAATTTGTCACCGTCGAACAATTGCTCCTGTACACTATATTTCATAAGCACTTAAAGTTGTAAGTAGTTTGAGGTTGTGTGTCAATCATGCTTTGTGATTGTACATATTTTATGGATTATTTTGCGAGAGTGTACCTGGAGTTTGTTGCCAGTTGTTTATTTATTGTATTTTCTCGCTTGTGGCTAAATAACAACAGTCTCATGGGTCGATCGAAGGTGAAGCCACGCTTGCCGCGGTCGGTTTGTGGATGGGTGACCATCCATTACATATCGAGACTCCTCCGTGCCTCGGAAAGTACGTTAAGACGTTGGTACGGCTGTCATTCGTAGATTTTTTATAGTCGTTACGGGTAGCAAGTTACCCAAAAGTCTGACAACCAAGGGGTATCGTGTTATCCAGTACATGGGTTGTGGAGGTCAGATAGGCAGTCGCTCTATGTAAAATACTGGTATTCAGCTGCATCTAGTTAGACAGGAAGCCTAAAAACCTAAGGCAAGGCAGATTGATTGAGTATTTTTAGCCACTTCAACAGGATGTTTTTGTAATTGAAAGCGCTCGCTAATGTAATTATTTAAAATCCTTTAAGTAAAACGTTATTAAGAGACTCAAATACTTTTAACTTAGCAAAGACAGATTTCAGACGTTAAAATATTTCGCCCATTAAGTTTTAAGTCAATTTGTCTCAACATCCAACGGAATTGCTGTAAAACACCATTTTAAATTTTCTAGCAGCAAAATTGAAAATAATTATCTAAGTGGTCCGGAGTAAATTAATAAAGTAACCCCTCCCCAAAGATCTCAGTCACTCTTGCTAAGATAATGATATCTGCCATAATAGCCCATTATCATAATAATGGCACAACCCTTATAACCGCTACGGCGTAGGCCCGCTACGCAGCTACGACGTTACGCCGCTACGGCGTAGAGCACACAATCGGCTGATTATACGAACATTTCCAACTATATAGGACTAAATGATTGTATAGAACTAAATTATGTTGGTTTTCAGAACATTCAAGACTTGTTATTTTACTTGATTAATTTTTCTTCATGTAAGAACTTAAGTCTGAAGCAAATTCAGTTGAAGTTTCGCTCATAGTAGCTCAAATCTCAAATATCTCTTTAAAGATGTGAGAAGTGAAGTTGTAAAGCGTTTTCCGTCTGTTTTGTTCATGAGCTATATTATGAAATGTTCATTGGAAGCCAGACGACTTAAAATCGGCAAAACTTCATTATTATTCTAACGGAATATAAAAACAGGTAGGGTATTATTAAACGGGCCATAAATTATTAATGTTACGGAATACAGTTTGAAACAAAAATGTGAAAGTTATAAATAAGAAATTTCAAAGGGTCGATTTGATGCTTGAATTACTGAATGAATAAAATAAGAAGTAAATTAATTCTATTAAAACATAGTATTAGTTTTTATCAGTGTCTCCAACTATCTATATGAGATGAAAATAAAAATATTTT
Organism: Agrochola lychnidis; assembly: GCA_963680765.1. NCBI lineage: Eukaryota > Metazoa > Arthropoda > Insecta > Lepidoptera > Noctuidae > Agrochola > Agrochola lychnidis. Next base: position 435,740 of record OY796873.1, read on the forward strand.
TTACGAATTATTTATTATCATAAGAGTAATGGAAGGAGAAGCAGTAGAAACATGCTGGGCCCATAACGTGTTCCACTTAGGCATGCAATGAAAGTATGGTTTGCCTCAGAATAAGTTTTATTTAAGAAAACATACGGAACTCGACTAGCGTTCGTGATGTCCACTGAGTAGAGCTAAAAGAAAATTCACGAAATAGCAACCAATTTCACCATAGACTAACTAACTAGCTTTATGTAATAACTCACAAAAAGGCGTAATATTTACTTGTATTCTCTACAATCCTACTACTACCTACTATGCTGAAAGACTACAACGATTCGTAAATAAAATTGCGATAAGTGACTTAGGGAATTCAAATTCCAAGTCAAGCGCACACCAGCACTTAACCATACAAAAAACACTGCAACAAAACTTCTCACATGAATTTAATGAGCACCTTCATAATTGTAAACTCGTTATTATTCATATGTTTCACCATGGCCTCGTGAGCAGAGTAACGCTCTCTTTATGGACATTACTTTGAAGTTTATCGGCCCATGGAGGCTTCGTGCGGTTGTGACGACATAACGTGTGTTAGCACGGTAACGCAAGTGTTGCTTTTTCGCTCCTGTATTGGATTTACTAAGTAGCTGGCAAGAATATCAGAATCACTAAGAAATTATATCCGTCCATCATGAATACGTTTACAGACACATAGCACCGAATCAAACTTTCTATGAATCATACAAATTACAAGAATTTCAGTAAGTTAATTTCGTGTTTCTTGACAACGTTATCCGTTATCTTCGTTAGCTGTGTCCAAGACTAGTATTTAAAGTCGTGGAAATTGAAAAACCCACAGTAGTATGTACTTGTCTTGGACCCGAATCTGGCCTTTTTATTGAATTAGGTACTTAAACCTCCAGGTCAGCTGGACAATTAACAACTAAATTACTGGCTAACTTAACTGTTGCAGCAGGGGTGCTCCCGAGTCAGAGCTGCGGCGTCCCCACGCCATGCAGCAAGAGTGCCCCGGTGTCAGAGGCACCCACGCTCGGGAAAAAGAATAATACTAAGTGAACAGGAGAGGTACAGAAGAGGCGTGGGCCAAAGTCGGGACCTGACTCCATATTACTTCTTCTTCTATTTTTATCCTTTCTGTACACCTAGAATAATTATTTTTTAACTTGTGGCTAGTAGTTCGCCTGGTAATTTGTTTGATAGGCGAGCTGTAATATTACACTGTCTCAAAACAAATATATGACCTCACGCCTTTTTTTTCGTGGGTGTAGGCAAAAGCTACAGCACGCCACCTGTTACAGATCTTACATCAAGTACGCCCCTTGTGAGGACTACCTAGCTACTATTCAAAACACAGAGTTTTTCACAGACGAGCAATTTAGTATATAGGTAAATTACACCAGTTACACGTGTATTTTTGTTAGTGAATGAGACACAGTTGTTCCGGCCGCTGTCAGACCGCCGTCACCGGTATTATCGGCGCGGTAGTGGCACACAAGCGGCACACAGGCGGCACACAAGCGGCACAGAAGCGGTACAATACCGCAGGTATAGGCTGTTGTTGTTCTGTTACTGTGGCTGTAAGGATCTTGATTGGTTGTCTGATTATTTTGAATATGTTAATGGTGTAGTCACGTTTGGCACTGAAAATTGTGGGAGTTCATTTGTAAATTAATTCGATTAATGATTAAACGATACGATTAAGGATTCAAAGTTCATTTGTTGCTGACAGTCAGTTTTAAGAAAGCCGCTTTCCCATATTTTTTCCATGAAAACTTTATCGTTTTTTTCATGACACTCGCAATAGACAGACATTTAATTAGAGATTAAAATCTGTTGTTTTGTATTTCAAAAATGTCTGAGAGCCGGAGCTAGGAGCAGCATAATGTCCAGAACTGTAATTAATCTAACTACGATAGTCAAAGTTTATTAACAGATTGAGAAGATTTACGACCAACTTATCTTTAATCCCAGAGGAAGTATTAAAAGTTTTCAGCTGTTTGACATAACAAGCTTTAACTGTTTAAGTATCTTAAGATTCTGTCAGTCAGAAGGCGGACGTTTTGGGAGTATGGTGGCCCTTGGGAGACTGTGGCGGGCTTTGAGAGCAGGTGTACTGACACGGAAGTCCAATATTACTAACGATAACTTGTTAGATTGGCTATTCCGATGAAAGATCTTTTCACTGGCTTCAAACTATTTATTTATTCATATACCTACTGCTTCGCAAGGGTGCAATGTGCTGATGTGGCGACATATCAAATATCAAGATTTCTGTGCTATATCTAAGTTAAATATGAATACTTTTCATACAACTTTTGAAATCACTCAACGTTGAAGAAAAAAAATATTGAGGAAACCTGGACTTACTATATATCTGAGAACACCAACCAGTCTTAAGCAAGCATGTTGATTCATGCTCATGCCTTCTCTGGATGAGAAGAGACCTATGCCCAGCAGTGGGACAAAAATAGGCTGTTATTTTCATTTTTATTTGCGATTTTGTACGGAAGTGGAAACTCAACCCGTAGCCTAGAATTGAATCGCTCAGCCACAAGCACAAACCAATAAAAACCGTTTTCAATTCCATATTCACAAAACTATTACCACATTCGCTTTTTTCATAGCCTCAAACGTGTAACATTTTATTCATACCGAATTTAAAACGAACAAAGTTCCGACCGCCAAACTAGGCAACAAAGAGTGGCCCACTGTGTACACAGCGAGTGACCCACGTCAGGCCAGCAAACATGACCCTGCGGACCTAAAGTCACACAATGCGTTTCAACCCGTTGTCGGGGAAAAACAGTCGGTTTGACAGCGCGAGGAGGGTTGAATCTCATCTGCCTTCACGTGAAGGGTTACTTCTGGTCCTTTTGACCACGAAGTTGTGTACCGTTGAGGGTTAACGTGTCAATCAGTGTGTGCTGGCCGGAATAGTTGCTTTTTAATTTACTTTCTTTTGTGTAAATGGATGTGTTATCTAAGCTAAAAAGCGGCCAAGTGCGAGTCGGACTCTGTACCACGGTACAATATCAAACATATTTATTTTATGTTTCTTGTATGGAGACCCCATTTTATTTTTATATTTATTTTATTTTTGTAATTTTTTGTTATAGCGGTCATAGTAGTTCACACCCTGTGATTTCAAGTATCTACTTATTACGGTTTAAAAGATACAGTCCCTGTGACAGACGGACAGACAGCGGAGTCTTAGTAATAGGGTCCCGTTGGCACCCTTTGGGTACGGAACCCTAAAAATGAACCAGCGAATCGCATTAGACAGTTTGTTTGTTATTGTCGGTGGCCGAAGTGGCCAGCCATCTAAATTGTTATCAACATACCTGATTAAATATTTTCAAACGTAGATCACAAAAGTTCGAAGTATTCGCGTTTGAGCACCTATTTTTTGGGCACCTATGCGTTGAGCACCAAAGGTATTCCTATTTGAGTTGAACTACTAAACTCTAAACCCAACCATCTGCTAAACTATCTTTTGTAAACAAAAGTAAAATACTATCGATATCATTGAAAAACATTGTCGATGTTAAACGAGCCGTGTGACGAGTCGTCGTTTCATTTAAAAATTAAATGAATACCTGGTGGTTTTCGATTAAAATATTAATAATTATTTGCGGAAGCATCCCATGTTTGTGCAGCGCTTTGATAAATAAAACGCCGTATTTTTCCATGGAGTTTTGTTTGTAATGAAATCCCTCGTATTCAAATTCAATCGTTTGTTTTTAATACCGAGAGTAGAAAGTGTATGTAACTATGGTACATTATATACCTATGTAGATATGTTGTACACAAAATTGAATACAGTCGATTAGAACTGTATGCTTGGAGTCTCTCTGATGGGTCGAATCCGGAACGAGGTGGATCGGCAGAGAACCAAAGTCGACATAGCTCATAGAATAAGCAAACTGAAGTGGCAATAGGCTGGCGATATTTGACGTAGAACCGATGACCGCTGGTGTTCTAGAGTGGAGAGCGCGAGTCGGCAATCGTTAGGTGACGCCCTCAGGCAGATGGAGCGGCGATCTTCGCAGGGTGGCAACAGCTGGATGAGAGTTGAACCGCGTGCAATTAGAAAGGCCTATGTGCAGCACTGGACTGCCGTAGGCTGATGATGGATATTACTGTTGAACAGATCTCCACTATTTGTATAGCAGCATATACATGATTTTTTTTTAAATAAAATTTAATAGGAAAACTAGAATGATTGTCAGCTAGCCTACCAAGCGATTTTCAGTTCATTACAGCCCTAAATATCTTTGCACTTCGTACATCTTTTACTAAATAAAAATCTTATCGCCGCCCCCGCAGAATAAACGCGCAAGTGTAAAAAGTCAATTTTACAGGAAAAATAAAAAATCTAAATTGATCCATAACTTTACGAACTTTACGACTACACGGAATAGAAGTTTGTTTTTTACGTCGTTTAAAAGATATTTTTTTTGTAGATAATCTAATTAATGTTAAGTGTTAAACAAGTAGGTACTGTTTTTGAGTCAAAACATTTTACAGAAATGTTTTAGTTTTTTTAACGTTAATGTTACTTTGAGTTATTTTTTCTTATCAACTATTGTTTTGTTTTTGTTTTGCAATGTAATATTACTTGCGTTTTTCGCAGTACAGTGATGGTTAGTTAATGGGCTATTACGCGTTTATTCTGGTGCAGTCGAAAAAATTCTGATAATGTAATAGGTAATTAAGTTTTTATATCATCAAGGTCGGAATTATAACATTATGTTACGGTATATCGTGTGTACGTAACTTCGTAAATAATTGATGTAAAAATCTGGAAAATATTGAGGTGATGTATTTTGACCTATACATAACGAATATGGATTAAAATCAAAACCGCCTCAATAGCACTTACGCGTTTATTCAGCGGGGGCGGCGTTATATTCATTCATTGACAGACAACGCGCAGCCTAAACCGCCACGTCAACAAGTATGAAATTTTGCAAATTGTGCAAAATGTGATACTTCTCTTGTGGTATAACGAAAGCGAGCACTTTTTCTTGATTTTTGTAAATTCAGACCCTAAAAGAGTTAACTGGGGCTAACAGTTTGTTTGGAAGTTCGTCATTTTTGTCGATGGGAAATCCCATCGAACTGCTTGTAACAGATATAACGTTGAAAAGTGTAATTATGTTTTAAAAAAATAAATACCTTTGTGAATTATTTATCTCTTTCCATTTATTTTTCGAAACTCTATATTAGTCTATATCGTGTTAGACCAATCTTTGTCTAACATGTAACACAATACACACCGACATGCCCAGACAATGAAGCGTCGTGTTTCACTTAGGACGTGAACCCGAGCGACGCCAGCGGACGCACTTAGTGCATCCTATACAGAGCTTTATATTACGTAATATTGAGTTATCTTGCGTGGACATTATTGAAAAGATTCGATGGAAGAACTAAGTCACTTGGGAGGTATTGAGGTTCATGTATTAAGTATTGAGTTTTTAACTTTCGTTAAAGAGCAATGATTTTAAACCTACTAGTTATTCCGTTAGTTATACTTTGGTAATTGCCATCTGTTTATAAAAAAGACGAGCGGCCCGCCCGTGGTCTGCATGGCTTTTCCGACTTGACAAAACAACGAGATTTCTTTATTATTTACATAAATATTCCGGAATAAATTATTTAAATGATGGTGAAAATTACATTAAAATCCGTTGAGCAGTTTAGAAGAACAACGCGGTCACAGAGACAGACACGAAAAGCGCTTTTTACTTATAAATATTGATACTTCAGTGTGGCCTTCATAACATAATTACGCCGGTGATACTACGCTGAAAATCACACCGTTACCACCACAATGATATTTTCACTACCAAAGCCCACTTTCATTATCTTCCTTTTCTTATTATTCCATTTCTCAGAAACGGTTCTAAAAGTTTTTATTTTTAATACAAACATATCTCTTCACAGAAGATACCGATCGCCATATGGACTACATCTCTTACGTTGTTTAATTTTAGCGAGCTGTCGAGTCAAATCGATCGCTTGTGAACCGACCGCCTGCCCACTGCCCAGTCTGTGACGTTTATTTATTATTATTTGGTACACCAACAGCAGTAAAAAAAAGAAAACAATAATGAAATAAAAGTGCTGGAATGTGTACCCATTACAGACAAACTATGTTCTTAATATCCCTCGGCAAACCTCGTGTTTCATCAGTCGTCGGATTTCTATCAATTGCCCTTTGCACTTGGTGCAGACCGGACGCTCTCAATCGACTTGGAAGTAAATTGCCAATTTGTTTAACAACTTTTTTGCATCCATCGGCGAGGTAAGTCATGAACGAGCAAACGATGAGCCAAGAAGTATCCCAGTACTCTCACCTACCGAAAATACAATGTTCCTCACTCCTGTAGACCCCTACGAAATAAATATTATGTTAAAGAGCTTAAAAAATAAAAAAAGTCACGGCATAGACGAACTTCCACCCTGTTTACTCAGACAATGCGCTGATGAGCTTACACTACCATTCTATAAATTAATAAACCAGTCTTTTGAAGAGGGCGTATTCCCTGATCAGTTGAAAATAGCACTAGTTAAACCATTATATAAGAAAAATAACAAAACAGAGCCAAGCAATTACCGTCCAATAGCTCTACTGCCTACAGCTTCAAAGATTTTTGAGAAAGCAATGTGTAATCGCGTGTACACTTTCTGCGAAAAATATGAAATATTTGACGAATGCCAAAATGGCTTTCGAAAAAATCGATCAACAGCATTAGCAGTCTATAAATTTATACAGGAAGCCTTAAACATAATAAATAATAAAAAATACGCAGTAGGTATAATGCTTGATATGACCAAAGCTTATGACAAAGTACAGTATGATATTTTACTAAACAAGCTATACAGAATAGGGATCCGCGGTAAATCTCATGAATGGTTTAAATCATATCTAAAAAATAGAGCACAGTTAGTAGAAATAGAATACTTCAATGATAAAATGAACGAACTTCAAAAGTTCCACTCTGACAGGAAGGCGATAAACGCATCCATACCACAGGGAAGTGTTATTGGATGTCTTATATTTCTCGTCTACATAAACGATCTCCCAAAATTCATAGCAGAATCCGGACCATGCGTTTTGTTTGCGGACGACATCTCCATTCTCTCCTCGTGTCACGATAACCTAAACCTAAACAGTACCCTTAACGATATACTTAGCAAAATAATAACTTGGATGAACGAACACAACCTCGAAATTAACTTTGCAAAGACTAAACTCATAACTTTCCATCCCCACCAAAAAAATCCTCTCAATGTAGCTTTTACTTATAATAATCACAAAATAGAAACAGTCAATGAATTCACATTACTAGGCATAACCATAGACAAGAATATAAATTGGAAATCACACGTACAAAAAACTAAATCGAAACTTTCGAAATTCCTATATGCTTTTCGAGAAATAAAAAAAACCACAAATTTACAGACAGCTCTAGTAACATACTACGCCTATGCTTATGCATGGCTTAGTTACGGTATAATAATGTGGGGAAATAGTACAGATGCACCTACACTGTTTACAATTCAAAAGAAATTCGTCCGTATCCTAGTTAATATACAACAAATAGATAGCTGCAAACCCCATTTTATAAACCTGAACATTTTAACTCTGCCTTGTATATATATACTTGAAATATGTAAATTCGCTCATAAATACCCACACTTTTACACTAAACGAGAAGACATACAAACAAGATACACACTCCGATACAAAACACGACTAAACTTACCAAAATCCCGCCTAAAAATACATTCAACAAGTCCTCTAGTTATGTCAATAAAAATATATAACAAATTACCTGAATCAATCAGAAAAGAAAAAAAAACTCCATCTATTCACAAATAAATTAAAAAATCTATTATTAAGTAAATGTTACTACAGTGTACAAGAATATTTAAATGATAAATCTCTAAAACTCAAATAAAATACACAATAAATGTTTTTTTTTAGAATAAATTAGATTATAAGATAAACAATAAGTCCTCATCTCTGCTATATTTCTTTTGCTGTGCCCAACAGGGTCCACGATTGTTTCTTTTCAAATGTTTACCACCTAAGCACATACATTGTGGAATGCAATAAAGTATTGAGTATTGAGTATTGAAGTATATAGAGTTGTTAATACTCTTTTAACTTAATTTAATTTATTTAAAAAAAAAACCGGGCAAGAGCAAGTCGGGCTCGCGCACCGAGGGCTTCGTACCATTTTAAATTTTCATCGGCGAGGCCTTTATTTGTGAGAGAATTTTAACACTGCACACTGCCGTGTAGAAGAATATTGCAGTTTTAGGTCGGAGCCGTCTCTTGACTGATAGTGGAACTAATGTAATTTAAGTTGATGATTTTTCTCTATGCAAACTTCGGAGATAAGGGGAACGGTATATTTTTTAACATTTTTCGTGAAAAGTCGAAAACCAAGCGGCCTAAAAAAACACAAAAAAATAATTGGGAATGTGCAAATAGCGCTCTTTCATATGATACCCCACATACCTTAGTAGCTGCACTTCTAATTTTGAAGAACCCCGTTCAGTCCCTGTTGCAAAAAAAAAAAAAACTATTTCTTTCTTAATTCCAAAATAGTTGGGCAGACGTCATCTAAAACCATTCCAAATTTCAAGTTGATAGCAATAGTAGTTCTTGAGATATCCAGTTGTGACAGACAGACGGACAGACAGACTGAGTCGCACCATAAGGGTTCCTTTTTTTGCACTATAAGGGAACCCTAAAAATGGGACGAAAGCCGCTAAAGTCGCAGGCACGACAGATAGGAAAATAGTTTTACAGCTCTATATAGTTCACGCGGAAATCAAAACAAAACAACAATAAAGTACTTAGTTCTGAATTCAAATTATTATACACAATAAATCTAATAATTGATGGACATTGAAATTAGCATGCGTTTGTAATCGGAATGATACCCGAGGGACATTAAGAAAATAGAAATACTGTACAAATATACGCAGCATTCACCAAACGACAACAGCTGAACACTATTATATACATAGTTTTATGACTTTGAATTTGACGTAACGAAGGACCTTAAAGATCATGAAGAAATCGAACACGAGTGCAGGGCTCTTGCAGTGAGAAGCAATATGCTGGTTCGCAGGTTCGCGTGTTGTAGTAAGGAGGTTAAAGTTACGTTGTTCAAGGCTAACTGCTAGACTTTGTATACAAGTAGCCTGTGGGCCAGCTACACGCGGAAAACAATGGACGCCTTGAGGGTCCCATATAATAACAGTAAATATTGTTTTTTCTTTGAGCTTAGTGCCTACTTATAATAACACACGAACATAGCTTTTAAGTTTTTTGTAGCTAATTAACTAATATAATTGGATCATTGTTGACTTTGAAAATAAATCATTTGATTTAATTGAATTATTACCTCTAAGTTAGAGTTCTTAAAACTAATGTGTTGCTGGGGACTATGCTGCGCCGCTTCTTCGTCCAGGCTAAGATGCTGGAATGTAGTGTTTCGGGTGAAAGATCGCGGCGATAAGCGTTTATCCAGAATGTTGCAGATGTAGTGAAGGTTGCGCATTTCTGTAGCTGTCATTTGTTACAAAAAAAGTGATGAATTTCAACATAATCAAATTATAAACACATGAATAAAACCAAACCTTTAATAAAAACTATTAATCCAATCATTTCCATGCAAATCAAATAGAAAATAATTTGGATAGACTTATATCCAAATTATATTCTATTTGATTTGCATGGAAATCATTAAGTAGGTGCACTGACAACAACATTAAATGGGATGGTCATAGCAAACCAAGTACTTAGTGTAAAACATACCATCTTAGCTAAACCGGTAGATTTGTCCAAAGTCTACAGTACCAGGAGCACAGTAACGTTAACAGTTAACCTAATTGGAAAGGTTAATGTTTCCATTAGTGACGCTTCGGTGACGGTTGTAATGACGCGGCTGTATTGGATAACTAGGAGGATATCATGTTTGGCAGGAGACAATATTGACGTGCTGTTATTATCTACAATCATGTAGGGCTTAGGAGTTAGGCAGATTATTATTGAATGTATAGAAGTAATGGTGAAAGAGACATCGCGCAGGAACACAGATAATGCATAGTTTACACCAGCCTAGTAATAAGTGCTTAGTAGTGTAAGCTAGCTGGATTAGTGCTTATTGTAAGTGAATAAAGTCAGTTCTGTCGCGTATACTAGCTGGCGCAGACGCATTATCAGTTTTACTTAAATAGTGAAGTTCGGTGGCTTATAAAATCTAACCTTGCTACTAAGACATAAAACACAATTTCGTCATACACCTGTTTGTTTGAAAATTATTAAACACGGGTCACAGTGCACGTTGTCGCGTGAGTGCGGCCCTCTTCACCCCCGCGAGGAAACAGTGCGGACTATATTTTCTGACTCGCTCGAGCTACTTCGTGCAGCTCCCTTCACCCCCGCGAGTAAACGAAACGGTGGTCATTTTTCATCTCTTTTGCTCGGTACCGGCTCTGCATAAAACTAAGTGGAACAAGTGCATATCAGCTGATCGGTCTAGATACCTAGTTGACATAACAGCTGATTATGGCCGAATTGGAAGCTTCCTTTTTGCAACACTCGCCGAAAAGCAGTAAATGCCAATCCGTTCCTGATCTATACTCAGGCGACGACGCTGACCTTTATGTGACTCAGAGAAGCGGTAAGAGGAAGCAACCAGATTGCGACTTGAGAGAGGATATCTCTGCACTTTCTGAGGAATTTAAGAGATCAATGAGCTTTCTGAGTACTGAAATACGCGACCAGTTTTCCAATATCAACTCGAATATTAGTAATCTTCGAAATGAATTTAATAATTTAGCAACTACCTCCAGTCTAATTCAATCAGAGTTGAAAGAATTACGCTCTGATTTTTCCAATACAAAAGTAGATATATCAATTCTAAACACAAAACATCTTGAATTATCGAAGGTTGTCGATGAGTTGAAGTCATCGGTGGAATTCAACTCTGAGAGCATTATTGATACCGTAAAGCGTACAAGGGAGATGGAGTCGAAGATCGTTACCTCTACGTCTGAACCCATATTTACGCTGATTAATAAAATAGATCGCCTGGAACAACAGGCTAGGCAGTGCAACATTGAAATTGGTAACTTGCCGGAAAAACGTGGTGAAAATCTAGTTGTTGTTTTGGAGTCAATTGCGGCAGCTATTAACATACCTATAGCGCAGAAAGACATAGTGGCTATTCACCGTGTTCCTCACGCACACACGCATAATTTACGTCCGAAAAATATTATTGTGAAGTTCACTTCCCGACTACTCCGTGATAACGTGCTGAGCGCTTATCGACTGTCTAAAGGTATTACATCAGATCGTATAGGACTCGCTGGGACTCAATGTCGTATCTATATGAACGAACACCTGACGCTTCGTAATAAGGAGTTATTTCGCAAATGCCGCGACGCTGCCAAAACTAGCAAGTTTAAGTATGTGTGGGTGCGCAATGCTACTGTGCTGGTCAAAGAGAATGATGACTCACCTACGAGTGCTATCCGGTCAGAAGACGACATTCGTAATAAGATTAGGTCAAACAATTTGTCCTAATACGCTGTTGGTATTTATTACAAAGCAATCACTCTATTATATGATGTACCCGTATAAAAATAACATCTGTTTAAATGTTTGTTTGTCACGTTTTTTCGCAAGCGGCTGTGTGCTTGTTTTGCTTATTACTACATTGCACTATTTACAATATTTCCTTATCTTAGTAGTATCCGTCCCGTATAAAAATCAACCGTACAATAAATGGAGAAATGTTTATTGGTTATATTGTTTTGCAAGCAGTTGTGTGCTTAATTTAATTGAGATTAAAATTCGCTCTTTACAACATCTCCTTTCCTCATTCAATTCAATGAACGATGTCATAATTAATGCGTCTTCTAATCAAGTCTTGAAAACAATCCTTATATTGTTGCTTGAAATTTTTATAATTTACTCTGTCGATTTTATCTACTTAATGTTATTTACCGAGAACGTACCGTGTGAGCTTGCAGCGTTGGTTTGTTTTAAGTATACTTATGGGTTTCAAAGTTTATGTTATTTTGTTTTTGGTTTCTTTTACTATACCCTCACATTTATATGTGACATCACAGTTGTGTATGACTCACATACTTTAAGTATACTTATGTGTTTTATAGTGAATATTTTTGCCGTTGGTTTATTTTCTTGTAGCCTCAGATTTTAAAAATGTCTAATGATAATAAAATATCCATTTATTACCAGAACTGTCGAGGAATCAGGACTAAGTTGAATACCCTATATTTAAATATTATGTCGCATGCGTATGACGTCATTGTCTTGACCGAAACCTGGTTGACGCCTGACATATCTGATAATGAATTTATTGATCAACGTTATTTGGTGTTTAGATGCGATCGTAACCGTTTACTCACCAACAAAAAGGATGGTGGTGGTGTCCTTATAGCCGTATCTAAGGAACTAAAACCCTCCTGTATCCCATTTTTGCCCCCGTTAACCTTGCCCGAGCATGTGATGGTTAAAATTCCTGCGAAAAACAATAAATATCATATAATTTGTGCTACTTACATACCCCCTAACGCTGTGGATGATACTTATTTGACTTTTCTTAATTCTCTGTCAGTGTTGTGTGATGACTCTTCCGTGGAAAATATTGTTTTAACAGGTGACTTTAATTTACCCTCGCTTGCATGGGTAAAAAAGTCATCATATATGGAATGCGCTGTGAACAACAAACTGACAAACATAACTCGTTTTTTGTCAAATTTTTGTTCACAACGTATTTTAAAACAATATAACCACTTTTTCAATTCTAACGGACGCATCTTAGACTTGTTTTTTTATAGTGCCCATGCAGTCACGTTCTCTCCTGATGTCCCCCTTTTACCTGTTGACACCTATCATCCACCCTTCTATGTACACATTTCTATCTCTCACCTAACACATATTCCTAAATGTGCTGCTGATCACAAACTTAATTATCACAAAGCTAACTATAACAAAATAAATACTGATTTAAGTAACGTGGATTGGAACGTCTTACTGGATGACTTAACACCTAATGAATCTGTTTCTACATTCTATGAAAAACTTTATGATATTATAAAATCACACACACCTACATGTCGACCAAAAAATGTTAATTTCCCCAATTGGTTTTCGAAATCTCTCATACATACCTACAAAAAGAAAACTCAAGCCTGGGTTAGATGGAAGAAGTATGGGAATTTATGTGACTATGAGGTATTCTCAAGTAACAGGAAAAAATTTAAAAATATTGCCGACGTTTGTTATAATAAATATATTAATGCAATTGAAGACAGTGTTGCCACTAATACTAAGACATTTTGGACGTACGTTGCTAGCCGTAAAACTACAAATAAAATCCCATCCTCGGTCCATTACAATCAAATTTCATCCAATGATCCTGTTACTACTTGCAACTTGTTTGCTACATTTTTCCAGTCTGTATATGAGCCCTCAACATTTGACTGTAACTCTTGGGACCCACCACCTAGAAATGCTGACCACGATGTCTTCCTATGCAAACTGAAACTGTCCCTTGATGAAATACATAAAGAATTAAAATCACTTGATGCAACCAAGGGTCCTGGTCCTGATGGGATTCCTTCGGTTTTTCTAAAAAGCACGTGTGATACATTATACTATCCTTTACTTATATTATTTAATAAATGTTTATCAAGTGGTGTTTTCCCTGAAGTTTGGAAACAGGCAAATGTTGTACCTGTTCATAAGAGTGGTTCCAAGCATGACGTAGCTACCTATCGACCAATCTCTATACTATCTGCTTTCTCCAAGCTATTTGAGAGACTGGTACATGGTAAATTATATCCTGCTATTCGCTGTGTTTTAATAAAAGAACAGCATGGTTTTGTTAAAGACAGATCTTGCATTAGCAATCTCCTCATTTTCATATCCCAACTGTTTGATAGTCTCGATAATAGACAGCAGATTGATGCGGTGTACACAGATTTTCAGAAGGCTTTCGATAAACTTGACCACACACTACTACTTAATAAAATTGCTTACAATGGAATCAGAGGGGACCTTTTACGGTGGTTTATATCTTACATAACTAACAGAACTCAAAAGGTGGTTGTTAATGGCTTTGAATCTGGCTCTTTTTGGGTCACCTCCGGTGTACCACAAGGTTCCATTTTAGGCCCTTTATTATTTATTTTATACATTAATGACATAAAAGACTGTTTTCAAAATTCAAAATTTCTTCTTTACGCGGACGATTTAAAGGTCTATAAAATTATTTCTGATAAAGACGATTGTTTAAACTTCCAGCAGGATTTAGACCGTTTCTCTAGCTACTGCTCTTCCAATAAGCTTCACCTCAGTCTTCCAAAATGTCACGTTATAACATTTACCAAAAAGAAAAATATTACCGAGTTCGACTATCGTCTAGCCAATACGCCAATTAGTAAAGTAGGTTTTCTCCGTGATCTTGGTGTTCTGCTAGATTCGAAGCTACATTTGGATGCTCATATAGAAAAAATTGTTAACAAGGCCTACCAAATGTTTGGCTTTGTCATGAGATCTTCCAGGGATTTTCGACGACCTTCCACATTCTTGCACTTATATAAATCAATAATTAGGCCACAGTTAGAGTTTGCAGTACCTATTTGGAACCCTTTTTACGTAAAATATAGTGAACAATTAGAACTAGTACAACGTAAATACCTTCGTGCAATGAATTTTAGATGTTATCGGAATAAAATGTCATACCACTTACTTCTTAAAAAGTATGATCTTCTAACCTTAAAATCAAGGCGGAAACTTCTGGAAGTTATGACTCTGTTCAATGTTTGCCGCAATCATTTTGACTGTCCGGACTTAGTTGGGAGTCTATGTTACTTGGTTCCTCGAACAGTTCATGTACGAGAGGTACGCTCTCGACGTCTATTTGCTACTCGCTTTTGTAAATCCAACGCTGGCTCGCGTTCACCACTTCATCGTTTAGTTGAGACATATAACAATGAGTTTAATTCAATCGACATTCTTTTTCTTGGTAAAAATGCGTTTAAGAAGCAAATCCAAGCAACCCTAAAGGATCAGCAAAGTATCGTGTAATGACGTAATGTTTGATCTAATATCAAGCATTGCGTCATTATACAATGCTTTGCGCACACAAACTTGCTTTTAATTTTTATTTTATTTTTTTTGTTTCTTTTATAAATTAAAAAATCCAGATATGAGTTCCAGGAAAAAACCGTTTGTATAGATTTTGTATCTGTGTTACTAGCTAGTCTTTAAATACTTCCTATTGTAATCTGTGGAAAACGTAGTGGGTAGCATAATTGTTCAAAATGTTATATTTAAGATATTGTGACTGTTTTTTTATTGTGCTACTGTTTGTTTTTCCTTAAATAAATAAATAAATAAATAAATAAAGGCCAATAATTCTATTAATACATAGAGACAACCCGACACGTGTAGCTGATTAACTAATATTGCGTTTTTTGAGAACTTTTTCATGCAGTTAGTGTAAGTGACAAGTAACTACTAAACTTGTACAAACGGCAAAGTTTTAGCGTGATTTTAGCAAATTAATGAGCTATAATCACCAACACAAAGTGAGCAAGTGTGGTGATTAATGTTCGTTCGTTCTATGCATAAGAAAACGCTTTTGGCATAAGTGAGACAAATGATAGCTTAGTGTAAGCACAAGAAACATAACGTAACGAGACCCACAAAAACAGACAGTCATTACTTCCATACCTAATTTGGTACCGCAAAGAAACTACTTATAATAAGTCAGTGGCGAGCTTATCTGGATGTCCGGCCGGACACAGTGGCGGCCGGCGGTGTCCGGCGGTGTTCGACATCGATAAATAGTGTCCACGAGACATCGGACACGGCCCGGGCGCACCATTGTCCGGCTCTCAGCGCAAACGGATCAAATTGCTTTAACATTTCTGTCTCTTTGTTGTTTGTTTAGAAATTGTGTTCTTGCATTTGGCATCGCAATTTTCTGTTGGTGCAATTACATAACATACACACAGACATCAGTAAATATTGGTATAGTATAAAATAATGGGTAGACAACTACGAATACTAAAGTAGAAACGAACTAAGAACAAACCAACTTCTCTCTACGCAATACAACCTAATTATTATTTAGTGATTTAAACTACTTCTAATGAAAGTAATATTTTACTAACCATTAAATATGCAAGTAATTGTAACTACTTGAATGTTTAATGGTTAGTAAAATAGTTATTCGAATATGTTCTTAAGGCACAAAATAATTTTGATATAAATGTTTAAACTTTCAGCCATTTCAGGATGGAAGTGATAAGAATCAAACTTTGGATTAGACAAAGTACCACACTTAACTCATATAATAGACTGTCTTAAATCGAACAACGGATGTATAACCCACGTAGATACAAGTATATTAATCGTGCTACGTAAGTGTACACCTTTTATGACACAAAACTCTCACAAATGCCCCGCAAAGCACTACAATGTTACAATAAGTGCATAACAGCGTGCAGTACACCATGTCACTGTACCAACAACAAATATTGCAGAAGCGGCTCTGGAGTGGGGTTAGGGTAGACCCGATACACGACAGTTACCCCGTACATGATGGTGAACGAATCAAAAACAGGTAAAGGGCAAGTTTGTCTTATCTGTTTTGTATACACACTAATCATAATCATTTATTTACAATAGGTATTGGTACAATGTAGGTAGGTAATATTTTTTTTGTTGTTTAATCACCTTAATTAAAATTTGTCTCATTTTGTAGCTTGCTGTAATGATTACCATAATATTTCACACGTGCTATTATTAAGTCAACCATTTATAACGGGGATCGGAACTGTTTCTCCTAAACACAGGTTATTTTGTAACCTATCAAGGAGAACAGTACGGCATCCACTAACTAGATTATGAAACTTTATGCTTGTGCTTTAAATAATTATACTTTATCCTTTTGAAATTACATTTCCTAATAATAATTACTATAATTTTTTAGTACAAGAGAAGACTGAATGCTCCAAATGGCAATCATTTATTATTTAGTTCTACGTTGTTCTGTTATACAACCACAGTCCACTCGTTACTCACATACGTCACGTTAGCCGCGACACGCGAGCATTAATATATCTAAGGCGATCTACGGTGTGTAACCCATAGTCACGTCTTGTACAACACCCACGGAATGAAAAAAGTCAGAACAACGCGGCGTCAACGCCTACACTGAACAAACGTCGCGTGCGAAGACACTCGCTATCAACATGTAAAAGCAAAAAACAAAAGAAAGCTACCAAAATTAAAAAGGACATTAATTTAATAAAGCATTTTTAATGTCTCCATAATAAAGCAGTAGTTGGTTCATTGTCAGTTTGCGGCGGCGGCGCTCGGCTCGCTCGCTGAATATTAATTTTATTAATAGGTACACAAAGTTTTCTTTAATTTGCTAACTAAACTAATCCGCGGACATTTGTAACTGTCTCCTTCTACTTTAATGATATTCATTTAAAAATAATTAGGCTTTCGAGGAATACTAATAGTTATTACAATTTGATTAAGTGTGCCGAGATGTTACATTAGGAGTTATGATAGTAAATAAACTCTTAAATGTCTTTATTGTAGATCCTGAAGAAAACGTAATTTACCTCACTCATGGGGTTTGTAAAAGGCGATTTGAAACCCAAAGGCTTTTACATAGGGAAATATTTAACTGATCCCCTAAAACCTTATCGACCTTCTAATGATGAAGAGATTTTAAATGAATTAACCTCTCCGTGGCAGCAACCGGTGACTGCTACATCACAGGAATGATTAGAGGTTCACAAAAAGAGGCGCAATCATTATATTAGGGTGTTCAATAATATTTTTAGGAAAGCAAAATGGGAATTATTTGAGGTTCGATTAAATACATGCCGTTACATGAGGCTTCTGATAATATTATATTATCTGGTATAATGTAGAAGTACTATAAAATTGCTTTCCTTCTCGGAAAATAAAGCTGTGATGTTTGTTTTGTAAAAATAAGTGCTTATTGAACGTTAGAGCTAGATACAAAAGAGAGCACTTAAAAGAAAATCAATTCGTCGCTGAACCAAATCCCAAATCGAACAAAAACATATTTTCATCGTCCTGTAGGTAAGCCTAGACCTAAATCAGCACATCGCTGGAATGCCGGTCTCTCAGACCCCAATCACGTTTTTATCAAAAAATCCAATTTTCCAGTATCTCAGTACAGGCATCCAACCCTCCGCTGCTATTAAAAACGCGCCAATATATTATGTTTTTATCTACACGTTGTCATCGGGTCCGTTGGACCCTCGCTTTTCATTTATATCGTTTTATTGTGCGATTGTAATTGAGTCGGTCGCTGATACGTTGGTATAAACAGCGCGATCAATTATATCGCCATTGAGAGGGTCGAGTCTGATGGTGTGTTAATGGAGGCAAATTGCTGTGTTTTTTTTTGTTAATTGATTTTTATTTGGTATGATCAAATCATAATTTTCCATTCGAATGGGCAAGATACAGTCACGAGCATAAACGCCTAGACACTTACGCAAAATTAAAATGCGATTTTCTCCTAAAGTATTGACAATGCAATCGTTTTTTGCCGAGAAAATTGGTTCTCAATTTAGCTAAAAGTATAAGATATTTATGCTCGTTACTCTAAATATTATGTCGTCAAAAAACAAACGGACAATAAAGAAATGTTGAAAGTCACTTTGTTAAAATCTGGCAAAGGTTTTGAACTCGCAACTCGATACTTAAGAAGCCTTAAACAACGTCTTAAGCCTCAGTCTTAATACATAAAAGTATAAATAAATAAACACAAGTCCCCAGTGAATACTCGAGGCTTTATTCTTTGTACAGTTTTTATGACTTCGAAGTATAATAACAAAAAATATGAGTTCATTTGAAGAAGTCTGAGCTTTCTCCAGCGTTCAGTTAGTATTCCACTGAGTTGAATTATTTACTGCTGAGAGAAAAGAATGGCCAACAATATGCTAACGCTCTCCTTTACATAGAATTATTAAGATTACGTGCTGTACTCTAGTTTATTACAGAATTATGTACATATTTTGTAAACTGTACTAAAAACAGTCTGGTGAAATATTTTACATTAATTGGAACAAGTGTTACTGTCTCACTGTCCTCTCATAGCTATTAACACTGTAATTTGAAAACATTGTAAAAACCTATTATTTTTAAAAGAGTACCTAACCGTGGAGTTTTTTGCCGACTCTTCTCCATAGGAAACGACCAATTGGAACCGTGCACCTATTTTCTGACGTTTCATAAGTGCCCTTGAATGTTTATGTGAAATAAAATATTTTGAACTGAATTGGTTTAGAGGTTGTGAGAGCGACCGCTAAGCGTGGTGTAAGGGTTCTAGCCCTGGATAATATTTTAATATTTCCATTAGAATGTTCTCGATAGCAGCCCACAGTAAATATTTGAATCCGGTTGATTGCAATAGATTCGTCGCCTCATCACATAACAACACACAACATCACACCTGTATTCCTCGAAGGGTTAGGCAGAGGTGTGTCCGTAGTACACCCACATTTCGTCAGTTAGTTTAAGTCTCATGTAATAGGGGGCGAGCATATTGCCATCAACCGGGCACAAATCCAGACTCTGGGCTGCTGCTGAGAAATTGCAGATGGAAAATACAATAACACTTTGCCGGACAGTAGCGCTTGCGAGCACTAGACCCGTGAGGCAGTCACTTAACATAACTGCAGGCAAAATTACGGTGTATCCCTACCCCTCTGCCAACCCCTTCGGAATAAGCAATCGTAATATTACGAAAACTCACTTCCCCCCAAAGAGCAACGTAAACATTCTGAACATTAAAACGATATCTACAGTAACTACAGTTAGCTACAATAACCGTTACAGATAACCGATAACGGTTACATTAACGTGTAACTTCTATAACGGTAACCATCTATTGAATCATGAGAAGACTCCGCGACTATACGCCGGTACATTTGTATGGGAGGAGCGTTTTAACAGATAACGGTAGTTTATTAGTTATGGGATTTTAGAATATCAAGGGGGGGTAGTTATTAGTAAGGTTTCGTTTGTGATGATTTAAATACCATTAATTCATCTGGCGCTGTCTCTTTGTGCATCTATGTAAATGTTGAATTTTTGTGAAATGTATTACGTGTGATTACAGTAAAATTAGGAAAAATAATTGGATTCCACCGGATACTTCTGTCTCTCGTGCTAGAGATAATAATATGTATTTTACCCCGTGTCGCTGACATTTTACTTTTAAAATAATACATAGATAGAATACTGTCCTCCTGAAAGCAGGTAACATGTTTATTTGATGTTTATTTGCGTCAACCGTACCATAAAGTAAATGACAAATGATTATTGTTTGTACAATATATACCTCCGCCTATTCAAATGGTATTAATTATTTAAAACTAACATCCTGTATAAATACCAAAATACAACAATAACAGCTGTAGCAACAACATTTCGTTTGAAATTACAATTTCAAAAGAATCTTTCATTAAACCTACAGAAACGAAAATTAACAATTCAAAATACCAGAAAGCAACGCAATCCGCGTCAAATCACTGGGTTCCGTATAAATGAATAACAAAACACAACGCGACCAATTATTGAGGAAATTAACCAAATCATTGGATCCGCAATCCGAACTAATTGAAAAAAGTTTTAAGCGCGCCGCCATCAAATTGTTTCGCCGAGATTTCGGCGCCATTTTAATTTGCGAGCAATTTGTATAAAAATTAAATGTTTAACGTGCTCGCTAATGGGACGGGGGATCGCAGATGGTGGGTGACGAGGGGGAGGAGTCCTGTCCCCCAGCATATGATTGGGTTCCGACACAGTCGCTTCATTTGCTTCATCCGCGCTACATTTTGCGCGCATTCTTCCCGCGCGTTACATGGCATTTTTCTGCGTTCATTCGGTTTGGGAAGCAGTTTTAAATTGCCTCGCGGGTAATTGTGTCCCGTGTGTTCATTTATGCCCGTGATTGTGTCTTTTATTTTCGAGGAGAAAATATTTTAGTAGAAATCGTAAACAAGCAAGCAAGCTTTGTTTTCAATGCTCATTCTTTCTACGAATCAGGAAGGAATGAATACCGTCCAAATGTTGTACCTATCGACTGTTCCAAAACTATTTGATTAGAGTGTAAGTAAACTCTGTTCATGTTACATTCTTACGCAATCACTCACTCAAGCGAATTAGTAACACATTCATAAACAAGATATCAACTATATATCTCACCACTTTTCCAGCTATTATTATTGTCTGATTATAACTAAGAGCAGTGGTGGCCCAATGGTAACGGCCGCGACTTACGAGTTGTAGGTCGTAGGTTCGTACCCAGACAGGCGCTTTACTTTGTGTAAATTATTTCATCACCACTGCTCTCAAAACGGTGAAGGAAAACATCGTGAGGAAACCGGCATGTCCTAGGACCAAAAATTCGAAGACATGTGACATCCACCAACCCGCACTGGGCCCGCGTGGTGGATTACGGCCCACTCCCTCTCACCGAGAGGACGCCTGTGTCCCAGCAGTGGGAACATTTATAGGATGATGATGATTATAACTATAAAATTATAATTGAAAAAATTCGAAGAAAATATTGTGGTTTTAAAAACCTCAATAGTAAAAACATCTATATGGTAATTAATTAGTAATAGAATTTTGGGTTAAAATATTGAAATAATCAAATCAAAGCACAAAATTTTTAAGTGGCTCAACAAATAGGTTTCCACTGGTACGTTTCGTGATCCATTTGTTTACTATTTCATCTGATACTTTTAGAACAGACCACACCTGAACTTCTTACCTTTCTTACAATACCCATGACAGTTACAGGAAACCTACAGAAAAATACCTCAGCCAAGCAAGTTGTCAGCCATGTCAGAAGAATTTACGGAAGTAGATGAAATACGACCACCGCCAGTCGCCGGTGTTCCTAACTTATAGACTCACAATCTGTCACTAGTTTATGACAAGTTGTGATCCGGGAACCAATCAGAGACGAGGAACCGATGTATGTAGCATAACATACCTTGTGGGTGAAGGAATAAATCAAATGATGGAATGACGTCTGTGAACATGCTTTAAGTGATTTGCTAGAGGTAAGTATTACAAGTGAACGACTGACTAGTTCGTCAGTTGCTACCAACTTAGGAGGTTTGTAGAAAATCATTTACACCTTTGAGGCAAAACTATACAATGCCTAGTCCTAAGACTAAATATCTAAGTTACTTATAACTTTAGCTCACTACGAAAAGAATCTTTTAGAGAAATAAACCAAAAAAACATGTACCTAAGGACCTAGATTTTTCCTCGATTCGCTCAAAAGATTTATTAAAATTCCCATATAAAATATGACTTGCTATTTCCTAATATATTTCGCCATTGTTTCAACACATTACATCCTCAATATATTCATATTACCGTTCCTTCGAACCACAGAGTAACCGCGTGTCGTACATCACGCTGGGTGTACTGCCGCCGGCCTGTCAATTTGCTGGCTGTTTACGCAGCATGTGGATCTATCTGTATCAGTTAGGATAGCTGCCAGACGTATTTCGCGGCGCGTAAATAAGAGAGCGGAACCAGTTTGGTACCAGCACTTAATAATAAATTCCTATCCAAGGAAGTGGTCTGTGACGTAAGATGAAGGCGGGTAAACATGTTAGATTTCTTAGCTTCCTTATTCAAAAAAGAATCAGATCTTTTAAAAGAGCATTCATTCCTGCCTTACTTACTCGAGGTTACTTGCCTTTTTTATAAGCACGTGTTTCTGTGACAAAAAAAGGATTATTTATTTAGTTCTTTTTCTTTCCTCCGTGTGGTTAGTTGACCTATCGAAGGTTAATTCATAAAGGTTTTCCGGAGATTCGATGTAGATATTTCCAAAAGCTACGTTAGTCTTTTCTCATTTTAAGTTCGTAGATAGTAAGTTGAATGACTAATGTTGCTATAATCTGTCAATAAATGTAGATCTCATTGCTCGGCAGGGAAACAAATTTCGCGCTAAAACTGAGAAAAGATAAAAAAATCTTTTCTCCTTAATTTATTGCATTTGTTTCTAATTAAACCGTATAAATACCGTCGTCAATACAAATGTATTAATTAAATACCCTGAAAAGGCGTAACGACAGTCTAGAACATTCGATAATAGAAAATATCTTCAGAAAAGAAAATATTTCTGATCTGTTAAACTTTTGGCAAGCACAGAGACAATCGCTGAATGACTGTATAATTCGATTGCTTCATCGATCTCTACTTATCTTTGTTTTCTTAATAGATTAAGATATAACGTATAGCACAACATTTTTTGATCCTTTTCCAATGTGTCCAAAACATTACGCCACAAACCTCAAGTGTACACCAAAACATATTTTTCTCGCACACGTCCCAATAAAACGAAAAGTATTAATATATCATTCGTCCAAGCAACTATTTTCGTCGCTTTTATTCCAAGTGTCCTTCTATTTTCCCACTAAATGTTATTAGTTCTGCGAGTCGTTACATAAACTCGCTATCTCCTCTCACTTGGACCACCGCCACAACGACTGCCTTTGGTCCTGTGCCAAGCGTCTCGTGCGAACTGACTTTGTCTCAAGAAAAACTCGATTTGTGTCCCGTATAATGACCGAAACGAATTGTTATAGTTTTTTCTTGTCCTCGTTGCTCACTATAGTGGGGTAGCCCTAGTCTGGTTAATCACAGAACAGTTGCGGACAGAAGGTTCATCTGTTATTATATTTGGAGACTAAATAAAAGGCGTTTAGCGCTTGACAGTTGATACCAATAGAATCATGTCAATAGTCGCATGATAATGAAATGCCTGCCAACCTGACATTTGAATATTTTGGAAAGCTTTAGGTTTTATAAGTATGATAACGACGACGAGTGTGTGGTTGATGGGTGTAAGCTATAAATCACCTCTGCCTATTCCTTCGCGGATTTCAGGCGTGGTGTTATGTGTGTGTTATAACTAAGATGTATCATTAAACCGTTCGTTTTAACAGTTACACGATAAACCGCTTCTTTTGAAAAGTGACGACGGTAATGAAAAAAAAAAAACAATCGAAGAAAATGAAATCACAGTATAGCTGTTAAGTAAACCTACTGTTCTATTTACTGTGTGTCTTAATTTGCTTAAACAATTACTGTGTGTAACAGTATTAGTGCGCACATATTAAGTTTATTTGTGCCGCCATTTGTACAAATGCCTTGTTTTTTCGAAACGTAACGTACGTAACGTTTACTATTCATATTTTAGTTTTATCTCTACGATCGTTACGTTGTTTAGCTCTGCAATTGTTTTCGCTATTTGTTACTGGTTTATGTATGGAATCGTTTAATGCTTTGATTTGAGTGCTATGTGCCAAATGTTTTCGTATTATTTTCGCTTACTTATTTGCTTGTGCTGTGTATGGACGATGATCTGATATTTTTCTCTGTTGCCATAGCTTTGGAAATTAATAGGAGGGATTTTGCACATTTTGTATGCGTATAGTATTGATGAAGGTTGTACCACGCGTACATGCATTGAAAAATATTCTATGAAATCCATTCGTACGAGGAATCATTATTTCGAAAGCTACGCAAATGTAGCACAGTACAAGCTTTCCGTAGCACAGGGCCGTAGCACCGGGCGAGCTACGCCGTAGCACGGCGTATGCACCGAGCGTAGTTTCTTTTTTTAGCTAACCTTTGTTGTTCCACTGCTGGGCAAAGGTCTCCTCCATTCTTTTCCAGGCTTTCTTATGTTGTGCCTTCTCCGGCCAATCGATCAGGAACGAGTCCAAATCGCCACGCCAGCTTTTTTAGGCCTGCGTAACTTATCATAGATTATTGCATTTCAAGAACTATCTGCTTATGTGTTGTTATTTTAATATCGCTGATTATAAGTATTTTTATTGGATTAAACAAAGATTGCACGAAATACAGAAAAAAAATGCACAGATTTGTAGAGCAACCTTATACAGAACTATTTAGAACATTGATCGAAATAGAAGGCCAACGCAATCCCATTACATTTGGCACTACATATGTTACGAGGTTAATCCATTTCAAAGACCTCGATAAACACTGCTTACAACTATCAACAGACATATTGTATAGTTAACAACGGCGACTATTTTGTCAAATAGACCACTAAAGAAAGGCTGGTGAAATTTATTTAATCACTTAAAAGTAATTCCAATCTAAAATCAAATTCTAACGACACAAAGCCGAAGTAACCAACAATTACGAGCGAACGGTTGAAACAAAACTCATTTCATATTTCATATTTCGAACAATCTACCTGCCACAAACCTCGTCACACTTCGGCCACAGTCGGAACCGTTCGGGCGTTCGTCCGTCCAGTGACTCCTTTCGGATAATAACTCGTCAGCGATTCTTAATTTCGTAATAAATTCCGTTGTAGGATTGTTGCCGCGAATTCTCTTTAATTAAATTTAATTTGGCCGGCTATTGATTTTGATGAGTACTTCATTGAGCGAGGGAGCTTCAGAAACATTGTTGCCAGTTCACTTATTTGACGTGCTGAGTTTCGGATACAATGAGGTTGAAATGAGGACTTGATATTTTACGAGACCGAGGATACTTTACATTACAATAGTTTCATGTGATTTCTGGCAACGAGTACCCTGCTCTATTTACTAGAATTTGACAACGAGGTTAAACTATATTGGCAGTAAGATTGACACCATCTTTTTTTTGTGCAAAAATAAACTCGGAAAACGGAGATTATAAAGGTGAGGTGCGGTGAGACGCATGGACTTTAAATAATAATAATAGTGCCAAAAAATAGTTCGGCGCTATTATTCATATGACGCACTTTTTACGGTCTATGACGATAGGAGACGTTTAATTTCTATTTTTTTAAGGTTACTTAAGCTAATGAGTCCAATGGCTTTCTAACACATTCGTTGTGGCACTCAAAGATAACAGTAGGAATATTAGTTGTGGCTTCATAACTAACAGTCAGCAATTCAGTTTAAATTAAACCTTAACTAACAGTTAGTTATCCGTTGGGTAATATAATTGTCCTGTTATCCACAAGTATTAATAGTGGCAAATTGAAATATTCTGAGCTCCGATAGCTCAACGAGAAATAGGGCGAGGTCCCGAAGAGAGCGGAGTTTCTTCGCACATACACAACATTATGAGTATTATTGAATAACATAACATCACGCTTGTGTTTTCCGAAAGGTTAGGCAGATGTGTTTTCTGCATCTCATGCTTCAATTGATAGACTCTGAGAGTTTTAGGAAGAATAAGCACTACTCAGTCAAATTGCCCGATTTTCGGATTATTAATTTACAAGTCTCGGTTCCCAAAAAATCCAATTTCCTCTGAAACGACTTTAGAATTAAAACAGCGTGTGAATTTCGCCACTATAAAGAGTCATTCACTGATAGGCCCACCGTAAAGACTTCAACATCGCACAGTGAAGTTCTAAAGCCAATACAACTTGCTATATCTGGCACAATGCGACCCATCGAGGGATCATTCTGGATTAAGGCAAGACTAATCAAAATTCCAAGGGTTATGGGTTCCGAGTCAATATCCCTGTAAGCCGCTTTACAATCTGACATCGCTGCTTATTCAGCGCTGAGGTACGCTTGAAAAGTTTTTTAATATGTTGCAGTTTTGATAGAAAGCAAAGTTTTATGGTAAGTAAGTACTAGAAGGTATGGTTATCGTGAAACTATGGAGTACTAGCTGTGCCCCGCGATTTTACTCACGTAAGTCTCAATTTCGTGGGAATATAAGGATAAAAAGTTTGTTGGCTTTAAAACTTCCATCCAATGGAAGGTTTAAAGCCAACAAAATATGAAATCCTGAGAACGTCGTATGCTAGTCGATATAATGCAAATCATGTATAAGTTACACGTCATGACATAACATCACGCTTGTAATCTCCGAAGAGTTAGGCAGAGGTGTACTCTGCCTAACCCTTCGAAGATTATACATATGATACACTCACATTTTGCGAGATTTATTTAAGTCTCATGTAATAGGGAGCGAGCCTATTCCATCAACCGGGCACAAATCCAGACTCCAGGCTGCTATTGAGAAATTCTTGGTAAAAAATCCAATAACACTTTGTCCGATCCGGGAATCGAATCCAGGGCCGCATGTTCAGCAGTAGTACTTGCGACCACTAGACCAATAAGGCAGCATAAGTAATCTATCATTATAATCAAAGATATTCACAATCAAAGTACAAAACAATCATAATTATGGATGACAAACATGTTTTGTCAAACTTCGCTAAGGACTTCCAATTAACGAAAAGAGAAAGAACTTTTTGTACGCTTGAATATAAAGTCTACACAATCAGCAATAGAAAAACTGCTCTCCAGTACAAAAACAAAAACTTACCTAAACCAAACTAAACTCCTTTAATCCACCTTTTAAAAATAAAAAAGAAATTCATCCGATAGCAAACTTCTCTATTCACTTGAAGCTATCTGTCTCTATATAACGTTATTGTTATCTCGCTCTCACTTGAAGGCTTGAAGCAATCTAAATGAAGAATCGTCCGCGTTCGGTGCGACCTCGGCTGTACTCGGCACTACTCGACGCCGCTCGGCAAATGTTTCTAATATAATTAAGTGAAATATGAAATATCCAAACACTTGGCGTTCAGTGGAGAGTGCTACTGATTTGTATTTCCAAGATGATTTGTGATAAAAATAGTTTTATATTTATTTTATATTTTTAGTTGATTTTTAACCAAGGTTTCTTTTAATGTTATAAAACAAATAAATGAATATAACTACATGAATGAGTCTTAATTTTGTACTATTTGATGAATATCGTGAAAAATCAGATAAGAGTCAAGTCGTTTCGTGATGGTAGTGATAAGCAAAGGCTTGTCCTTTATGTTATATAACGTACGACGTTTATTTGAAATAGCGACAAAAAACAAAGGTCCGACACTACAACCATCCCATAGTCCCTGAGTGGGCAACAGTCCCATCAGGAGCGCCGGCACAAATATATAAACACAGAAGGTCCACTCCATACAACGAGCGAAAACAGGTGCACGCACACACAGACGCGTACGAACGGTGATCTCAAACAAATAAATGCCAGTCGCGAGTGCCCTTGCACGCGCTGTACGTAAAGCGCGTCTATTGCCTATTAGGAATCCACGTTTTCTACAAACACTAGGCGATTTTTTTATTCTTTGTATTCCTTTTGAACGCCAGCCAAAGTTTACCTAAAACACTTATTATGTCAATCTAATCTCAAGTGCTTTTGATTTTTGGGTAGGCCTTCGGAAAAACGGAGAATTCGTCAATAAAGAGCCATTAACACGGCATGTATTATACCTTCCCGGGTTCCTTGGGAGCTGTTTTACTTGTAAAAATAGATAGTAGCATTTTTTCTTAAGTTCCGCGGGGGGACGCGCGACTTGCTAAGGGTTAAGTATACGTTTCAAGACACCTTTAGACGTCAACTTTTTGTCAATATTTGAAAACTACATAGATGGCGCCGGCATTTCCTCGCAAACTGACCCCTGAGAAGAAATGCCGAAACAAACTTAGAGGTCACGGTGTCTTTTAAAGTCCATAAATTATAGTAATAAGAAATTATTATGTGAGTCTAACAATGCCGGGCCATGACGGGAAGGGCCTTTTGAATAAAGAGGCATCACAGCTTTGGGTTGACCTGTCCCGACCCGGTTAGAGCGCTTTACACTTTGAGGGACACTAAACGCCCATAGGCGTTACAACAATAAAACTTATATTGTGCGTCGTTCAATGTCCTTTAACCTGTTAAGAGTCTAAAGCCCGCTCTACACTCGCAGCGCAAACGCCCGCGAAAGCCGTAAAACACGAGTGTAGATGGTTTCGCGCCTTTGCGTTCGCGTTTCGCGCTGTTCCCCGATCGGTGTCGGTTTTTTGTCCCGCGCCAAAGGGTTCGCGCTTGGTTCATAGCGTGCGAACGCGAACGCGAACGCATCTACACTGTCTCGCAGCTTTTCGCAGTAGCGCACGAGTCGCTGTTGGGAGTGGTCAAGCTTGATTTTTTAATAAGCATAGATTTTTTATAAGGATTTTCGTCATCCACCATCTTCTCTTTCTCCATCTCTTTTTTATTTGTTTGTTATTTTTAAAACAAATATAATTGTAGTACGCTACAGCACATAGCGTCACAGCAGCAGCAACAGACACATCGGCGTCCATTTTCTATGAGATCGCGAACGACACTACGAAACTTTGCAAGTTTGGAGGGACACGTTTTCACGTGGAGTTCACGTTGCGGTTTGCGCCGTGAATTCGCAGCAAGATTCGCGCGCGAGTAAAGCGGGCTTAAGATTGAGTTTAAGTTAGGTACCGCCTTTTTTTTTGTGTGGGAAATTATCAAATAACTTCTCCCGCTCTGGGCGGAGTGGGAGGGCGTGTCAGAGTCTTACCGACGAAAAGCCACGTTCCTTCAGTTGCCCTGTTGCCGGGGGCCACGATTTCCCTATCGGTTTTATTCGCAACCCTGGCAAGCATCGGCCTTAGCGGACCCCGTCAATTCTGCTGACATCTCTTCGAGGCGCGCGTGGAACATAAGACGCCATTGACCTAGGCCTGGTCCTTATCGGACGGCGAGCTACCCATTGCTCACCATCCGCAAGCCCGCGCCTACGGTGGTCGGAAATCGGCTCGCGATTCCCGACGCCCAGGGCGTCTCCTCCTGCGGCGGTTACGGGCGTGAGGGCGCGAAGTTTGCCTCTCCCTCACGCGTTCCGCCTCCTCCTTCGCGGGCATTACTGCTTCGCAGAAGGAGGTGACGGCCTGCCATTTCCTCTCGCTCTGTACCATGGCCTGAACTAGGGCCGGACGCGAGAGATCACTGCCGCGGATCGCCTCCACGAGAAGTTAGGTACCACCTAAGTACACATTGTGGAAGGCATTAAATGATTGAGAATTGGGTCAACACCCAATTTAAGTAGGACACCGATTCGCCGATGCGTAATGAAACTATTACGGGTTGCCTAGAACAGATTTCTTACAATATTGGTACGAACTTGCCTTATAAAATCACAGACAATTAATGTCCAAAATGTAGGTTTCGAAGCTTAAGAGTTGCCTGCCGAGAAAAGAATAGCAAAAACGGCAAAATGTGGGAGACATTTCGCCAGTTACGTCTAAGTCACATGCAGAAATCCATACTCCGGGCAGCTACTTAGAAATTTCTGATGGCAAAACCCAACACTTTGCCCGACCTGGAAATTGAACCCACTTGTTCAACGGTAAAAGTGTGGTTGTGTTTTTGCTCGTTGTATGATGTAGCCGACTTTCTGTATGTATCTATTTTATGGCGCTGGCGACTGGGAATACCAAATTTAGAGTTGGGTCAATGTCAGCTAGAGTTGTAACTAGCCCTGATTTTTGGAAGGTAAACCGGAATGCGGTTCAAACATTTTGGTAACATAATGTTAAAGTTTTGTTTGTTCAGTATGAGATTTAACTAAAGTTGTGTGTCATTGTCATAAATTTTTCTTTCAGATTGTTTAATTAAAGTCATAATTTGTCTATGATTTTTTCTTATTTCTCATGTTTGTAGACGATTAATCGAATTATTATTGAAATACATAAGTATGATGAGCTTTCAGTGTATAATAATTAATTATAAAAAAAGAATCAAAGAATCAGTTTTAATTTCTAGTCGATATAATATTGCTTTAAAGTCCCAGTTTCGCCGAACTTGTGTCCAATTGTCAAAGATCTTCAAACAAGTGGGAACCATTCTAAGAAATATCTCCTTTGAATGCACGTTTAAGTATCTAATCGATAGTCATTTTGTATTCTAAAAATATACGCTAAACTTCTACCTGCAAGTTAAACAAAACCTCCATCTAACGTAAATGTTGCCCGAAGCAGACTTTACTTCTCTCGAGTTTCGTTCGTGTACTTTAGCAACAGTTCAAGTAACACTCCGAAAAGAAAATCTCCTGAAAATGTTCTCAAAATCATTAACATTTTCGAGTAAAAGTTACTTTCATTAGGACAAGGCTCACAACAAAGCTACGATCGGAAGACCTGCGATTTTCAGAGCCAATAACTCCAAAGGTATCGCGGCGACCAACAAATTTCAATAGACAAACAACTCCAAAACCAGTTAACTGAAGGTAACACAATCGATTGTGTGCCACAAACGAAGCCCTACTTTTTATTTGACTCCCAAATACCGGCAACAAATCACTTCGGACCTCACCTTTACCCAATCAGGGGCAACGGTCAAAATTGGCATAGTTCAAGATCGGTGGACCACTATGGAGTGTATTAAACAACTATTTGGTCCTTCGAGTCGGATCACAGGGCCACGTGGGGCCCAAGGAGGGGGTAAGAGGGACGGTTTGTTTAGAATTCCAATCCGTTTGAGTATAATGCCGTTAGTAATTGACGTAAGTGGACTTCTGAATTGTTATTTAATGGACATTAATTTTGGGGTAGTTAAGTTGTTTACTAATTGATTTAGGAGTCCTTTCGTTGAGCTGGTGACCGCAAACGCCTCGGTGCTTTTATATTTATCTGTTTTTCTAGCTGGTCAACATTTCGGTCGCATATGGTGATTGTTCATAACTTGAGTGCCTAGTGAGAGTTTTTATACCTATTTTATTGGGTTAACGCAGTGGTCGGCTCACTCATTAGTCAATAGAGCTAAAAATCAATACTGTTACGACTAAGATTTCTTATGAGAGCCAATTCTTTCTGTGTGTTCCTCTCAATGCACTTTTCTTAATCATTAAAACTCCCATCCTCTTTCACTCCACAACGCTTCCTAAAATTAACTTGTTAAGAAGTAGGATGCCTTCATCATCATCATATCGGCTGATAATAATAATTATGATGATGGCCGCAGGGCAGCATGTGGCGAGCTATTGGGCAGTAGCGACCCCACGGACCCTATCTCCCGGGAGAAGTCTTGTTCCTCACCTCTGGCTTGCCTTCATTGGCCGGCTAGAGTGAACACTGACGAGGAATAGAGCTTCCACCTCATTCTTGCCTTTATTTGCTGGCTTGAGTGGAGATTCGCAAGGGCAAACATGCTTCGGACGAAGGAAGTATTCCAGTAAGATGCTGGTAGGGATCTTGATCGTACTTCCGGGATTGTCCTGATAGCCGTGGAATACCTCTCCACTCCTCATAAGCACCTCAGGACATGTTCGGGGGCCCATTATTGAGTGTGCAAGTCACCCCCTTCCATTTTATCCGTGTACATATAAAGATTGATCAGGCAGGGGCCATAGTCCTTCCATAGTTCCAGGTAACCAGTCCACTTTAGCCACCCAAACCCATAGTCCAATATCTTTGTTTCCATATCCTGCAATAGTCCTGCACCAACCGGGGGTTGTCCTTGGGTGCCCTTGCATAGTGCGAACAGGGATAATCGTCGGTTGGTACCTCAACACTTAAAAACGTCTAAGGAGCCTCTGCGAGTTGGCTTCGGCCCCTCGTACGCCTTCCAAAGGTCCGGGACCCCAAGGTCCCGAGATATGTCAAAGACATTTAAAAATAATTATGATGAAAGCATCTTACATATTAGCCTTGAAAATTTTTGAAAGGTTCGACCCCCCGCGCGTATCTACGCTCGGACTCATCGACATATTTTGTACAGAGCTGCACTCTATAGGCCGAAAAGCCGCATGCGGCTCGCGAGCTGCGGTTTGCCGACCACTGGGTTAACGTAAACTTCAGGTACATGTTCAAATTTCGTTTCGTTTGTGCGACAGCAGCGTATCTGCGATGCCTCTTGTATTAAAGATTTTGTCCATAGAATCCACGTAAGTATCAGCTGGAAAATATGCAGCATTAAGTGTCAATACAATGCGTACATCTTTACAAATAATAAAATATATTGTAGAGTCATCCATCATAGAAGTTAGGCAGCCCTCGAGCCCCAGGCCTCCAGAGACACCCGTCACACGAAATAAGGTATCACCCGAACAAACAATAAATATTCCTATATAACCTTTATTATTCCATATATATTCCCCAAAGAGGCCCAAAGCGATCACTGTCTTATGGTACAGCGATATTACAACGTAAAAAATTATGCTGAAAATGTATGTATTATTGTGTTTGTATCGGGCTCTCTCAAAAATATCTTGGAGGTACATTATAATTTTGTAATTCCTTCACTTCTTCTCGGACAAGGGAATAAGCATTGTTCATCACGCTCTACTGCACTCTGTGTTAATAATACTCTTGTCGATCATTTAAAATGTACAGGTAACATAACATCACGCTTGTAATCACCGAAGGGTTACCTTATAGTACACCCACATTCGCCATTAATGTTTAACTCCCAAGTAATAGGAGCCTATTGCTGTAAACCAGGTACATATCAAAACTCCGGCCTGCTACTGAGAAATTCGGAAAAACAATAAGCTAATATCATTAAAAAACAAAAAAAAAATAACTGTGGTGGTATGGTTTGCCCACACTTGGACATGCTGGATGAATAATTTTATTCACCACCGCGAATAGATTTCGTAAAAACTTACGATTCACTTTTATTATTTTTGTAAGTTAAGATATGTATGTTTAATCAATTTCAGGTTGTCACAATAATACATATATAATGTTTCTTTCGATCTTTTCTTTCTTCTGACTTCGCTTATGTTTTGTAGTGTTACCTTTCTGATAGGATTGTGTTAAAGAAAGAAATGGGGTCCGTGGCTTAGGCCCCCAGTGGTCGAGGCACCTGTGGCTGACGCCCCCGATTCGATTAATTTAATATCTTAATTTTTTTGTGCTTTTTCACTTAGTACAGTAAATGAGAAAAGTGTTTCACCATAATTATAAAGCATTTATCCTTGCTAAACAAAAGTTATCTATCAAATAGCAGAGAGAATAGATCGCCATTTAATCTTATCCTTACACACCTTTTTCCCCATTAAAAGCATATTTATTATGTACAGTGGATAAAACTTAAGCATGCTTAGATACTTCAGACTGAAAACCAAAAACATTCCTGTGAGCAGACGAAAGAACAACACAAGAAAGAATGAAAAAATGATTGCCAATTTGACTGAACAGTATGAAAACAAAAAAAATACCACGATCATATTAATAATAATCATGTTTTCAGAAAAAATCCGCCCATATGTGGCAAGCCGTCCAAAAATTAATTAAATTAAACTTACTTGGTGAAAAGAGATGATTTTGCTTGTGTATTATTTTTAAGTTTTAATTTTTATATTTGTTTAAATTTTTACTGTTTTATGCTTACAAAATTTCAAAACATTTCACATAAAAAAAATTTGTTACACTACGAGTACTTTTGTTTTTTAAACCTGATTTTTTTATTATGTTATTGCTATTGAAAGTATTGAAACTGACTTTTATAATTAGGTAAAATTATTCTCATTTGTTTAAGGTTTCACAGTTGATTATGTTTAATTATTATTGTTACAAAGATAAAAAGAACATTTCACTATGTAAAAAGTTAGTTGGTCTGCAGTAATTTTTAAAACTGATTATTTAAAATCACTATCTTATTTTATTACATTTGAGACTAATTATGATGATGATGACTGATGAAAACTGTGATTTATATATAATTTTTATACTAGATTTCTTATTGAGATAAATAATGAAAAATAACTAAGACTTTCAAAACATACATCCAATATAAAAGCATTTCTATGTTATAAATATAATTATGATTTAATATTAACTTACAATCAATATACATTTATTATTTTTGTAAAACATTTTTGTGCCTGACAGTAAATTTGATCAAAAATTGCTTTGAATTAAATTAATCGAATCGGGGGCGCCGGCCACAGGTGCCTCGACAACTGGGGGCCTAAGCCACGGACCCAAGAAATGAATCATTTAAATAGTGCATAAGTTTATACGATCTGTGTGTGTCATTAAACTCATCCATTTTTCTCTTCACGGATCATACTATATTTAAACACTGTAATGTTATGAATGTGTTCAATAAAGTTGAATTTTGTACTCTTGCGGAACTCAATAGACCTGAGTTGCTAACCGAAAAAACAAGACCTGATTATCTAAGAACGATACCACTTAAAAATAAATACATCCTACCAAAGTTCAATAATGTTTACGGTATGAGAGTTGAAGAATATTTAGTACCTCTTTTCCTTAATAAACTGCCAGAGGACTTACAAACGTTGTACAAAGCAAATTCGAAAAGTTATAAGTACAAATCAAAACGTTTCCTTACACAAAATTTCTCATAATATATGTATGTATTAATGTACTCACAAATTATTATCATCATTTTAAAATTATTGTATCATTAGCTTCCGCTAATTATAGCCTATGTTACCCAGTGATAATGTAGCTTTCTAACAGCAAAATATTTTTTCTTTTTTTAATCGGTCCAGTAGTTTTTAAGTTTATTCATTACATAAGGAATACAAATCTTTCCTCTTCATAATATTGGTGTAAATGTAGATGTCATAGCATCATTGTAGTATGTAAGAATTTTTTTCTGTAAAAAAATATTTTTTTTCTTGAACGGCTCGCCGCACACAGATAAACCCTGAGAGGTTTTCGTTGTGAGGCTAAAACGAAAATGTAATAGGTTAAGTGTTTTAGAAATAAATAAATAATAAATAGTTCAAGTCTGTCTGTAGTTGCTTTTGATTGTGCAAGTCAGTTAGTCGACAGATGAACTTCAATCTCCGATAGAATTATTAATCATAAAAATAGCACACCAGAAGAATTAATTATGTGAGCGTGTCCTCGAAATATGTGCAGCAAAAAGAAAACGTTATGTTTCAGAAGTACAAATTGACGGGTTTCATTCCGGATCTAATTTTTTCTTTGACATGGCCAAAGTCTTTGACTTCTTGAATCATCGGGGGGCACGGCAGTGCCTCTGCCAAGTCGAGCGCGAAGCAAATACTGCCGTACCATCCTTTACTGGAACCATTTTGCCGCATTTTCAAGCCCCTATTTGAGAACCTCTGGATAAGACCAGAACGCAGAAATTTTCGTCATCCAGTAAGCTATAATTACATACTTAAAATCCAAAATTTCAAGTCTGTAGGTCATTTAGTTCCGAAGTTAAGCGAAAGCAAAGTTTCGCATTTATGACACTCACTCACTCATTCACTCATGATCATCAGAATAGAACTAGTACTTCCCATAAACTCAGAGAGCTGAAATTTGGTACAGAGTTAGGGTTTAATGACCACATAAAGGGAAAACTATAAAAACTAGGACAATCGAAGATCCGGAGTACCTGGTGGCCCTGATTAGAAAACACAAGAGCCCAACCAAACTATTAGAGATCGACATTCCGCCTTTACAAATAAATAAATTACAAGTTTACAAGAAGAAATAGTCGAACGATTAACTTTATTCTACTCGAACATTACACAAATTACACTAAAATATTAATTTCGCTCAAAATTTGGTCAAAATATAATGCATTGGACTAAGAGTGGCGGTGATACCCGCACACGTCGCTAGATAGCGCTGACTGTACCTATTATAAAACGCGCTTACGTTTGTTTTTCCGATAACCTTATATGGCGAAGTGGCAACCGGCCGCGTTACAGTCGTTTACGACATTCTTCTACTGCGCTCGAAAACGTTTGCTAGGGATTAGGAGGGATTATTTGCATTTCGTTGATTTCGCTTTTATTTCGTGAGGTTTGTAATAATAAAAAAACTACTCCCAAAAAGAAAAAAATTATGTCAAATAAGAAAAACGAATAAAATAAATCAATATGCCCACGTTTCTACAAAAAGAAGTGAAATCCCACTAAAAACATTCTGTAAAAAACTGGCCAAGTCTCGATATAGCTGCTTGTTTATCTCTAAAAAGTAATGAAATCTAGACAAAGTCGTGCCAAGTCTAAGATTCCTTACTGCGATTTCTTTATTATTATAGTTAATGTTGTGTGACTTGGCCGTTGAAGGGTACACAAGGGTTTAAAACCAGGTACTCTATGACACCATTGTACCAATCTGTCGCCAGAACCGCTACCCATTGACGGTGGAAAATTGCCACTTGGAAAACGTTGATTCAATAACCAGTCAATTGTTATAGGCTTGATAAAGCTGCGTATTTCAATAATACTTATGTAAAGGCGAGCCTGAAATAAAAAGTTTAAAAAAAACAGTACAGACGGACTTCTAGCCATTGTAGAAGTCCGTCTGTACGTCTATTTAATGTTAGATCGGTGGTCGATTTGACGTTCCAAAAAGAAGAGAGCAGAAGTCAGCATTGTCAATGCTGAATGCATGTGTTGCACAATCAACAACAGCCTAAAATGAGACACTAGCGTCCAATTACCAATACCAGTATGGGCTATTATCTCGCTTAACAAACATAGGTAGTTACAACAGATATAACATTACGTGTAAACAAAATTGACTTGTACCCAGTAACGTATAAAGAATGTTCAACGGCCAAGTCACACAACATTAACTATAATAATAAAGAAATCGCAGTAAGGAATCTTAGACTTGGCACGACTTTGTCTAGATTTCATTACTTTTTAGAGATAAACAAGCAGCTCCATCGAGACTTGGCTAGTTTTTACAGAATGTTTTTGGTGGGATAAACTCTTCATTAATAAACGGCACAAACTCGGTTTCCAGGGACCGGTTTTAGATTGGATGTTTCATGTGTTATTTTATTATGGAAACATATCCTTATTATATTTTAAACATTTAGGGGTTTATTTATAAACGTTGCTTAAAGTTAAGTGACGTTCAAACGTCAAAAATATATGGTTAGATAATCAATAATCATTAGGTACTTGACTTTAAGCAACGTTTATAAATAAACCCCATAATCGAGATAATTATTAACTAATTATTCGGGTGTGCCTCAGGGGCGTATCTTGGGTACACAGGTATGGTTTTGCCAATTTTTCTTGCAATAGTCGATAGTGTCAAAAGGTATGTGCAAAAAGTATTATAAAACAGGCTTTTTGACTTCAACTTGAAACTGTAATTAATACAACATCTAAGTAATAATTAAGTAAATTAAATTCCAAAATACTCTTTATGAGTTACAATAATCTACCTACTACTACCTAAAGCGATCATATCAACTTGTTGAAGCAGGGACAACACCAGACAATGACCGAAAAATTTGTCTCATAACTAAAATAATATTCAATAACATACACAGAGTATTGATTGAATAAGCATGCAAAACCTTCGGAATGCCAACAGAGACTCTCAAAGCATATCAGTACCCAATCCCGTTGCGAATTGAAAATAAAAAGAACATTATAATAACGTACACACAGGGGCCGCAATAGTCCGCAAAATGTTCGCTTATCGCTGCCTTTCATTTAAAAATAAAGCACCTTCGATGCTCCGCAAGCCTTTGAGACGCGTACCTAAAGACCAGATGCTTCACACAAAAAACAACTTTATTCCCAAAATACAAAGTTGAATTTTGAATGGGTGAAGGCCCATGGATCGGTACGCTTTGCACATTTGAATTTGGTCCAATGAATATATTCTAAATCTGTAGATAAGCAAAATGGATCTAGACAGACTGATATTGTGAGGGTCGGGAGTCGGGAGCAAATGGTGGATTTGTAACCGGCACTGTACTTGGCAAGGACGACTCGCTAGATATCTGTGTTGGAATTGTTCAGGTAGGGGCTGGCGATGGCGGCTGGCTTTCGTTAGTAAACTTAGCAGATTTGATCACGTTTGAATAGCTTGAGTTTCTTTTTCTCTTTTTGTTTTGTTTTTAGTCACCGAGTTTTGCGTTCTCCCTGTGTTTTGGTGATTACCTATTAAAATTTGAAAGGTCTGTTTCCGAATACTCTACAAAACTATGTTACTTGTTACTTTACTCAAAATAGTAGAAATGCTAGGTTCATTTATCATGCATTCGTCATGAACTTCGTATCATTTCTATTTCTTTTTTCCAAGTCTATAAAATAAAATAAAAGTACTATTTATGTCTATACATAAATAGTACTTTCTCGATAAATCGACAAGAGCTCAGCCATCAATAAAACAGTGTAAGGCGGCCTCTACACCTGCAATAAGGTAAACTCATTGACTTGGATTAACTTATGATTGAATCAGCCCTTGCACTCAAATGATCCATTGTTTTCACGCAATAACATTGAGCTTCAAAGTTTTCGCATGAGCAAGACCTGCGCAATACCTATCACGGTGCAATAAATATTAAACTCGCTCAAAATATTGTTCAATCATTGCGCAATCTTCAAAATTAACCCTAAGCGGTCAAAAACATTGCTCAATTCGTGATATTGTGCAATATAATTGATCGTGTAGGGCTTGCCTAAGAGAAAGAAGAAACAATCAAACAATTTCTTCGTACGAAAATTTCACTTAATATTTCCGAAGATTGTCCCAAAAATATCAATAATGCTCACTACAGTAGAATCCCCAACCAAATCCCCGTACCACTTCAACCATGAGATCGCAGGTAAACGACATGAAAACGTTTCACACAAACCGTTGCGCGCTACACTCAGGGGACAATCGGGGCGTCTATATTTTACGCTTACATAGTTCGATATTTTTTATTCGTGGAAAGGGTCGCTTGAAGATGAAGGAATCAATTTTTGTGAGAATGTGGTAGATGAGCCAACAATAGGGCTGTCAAAGTGCCAGTCTGCCCTAGTCGAAAAGTTATTTCTTTGTGGATGTTGCTATTGGAAGACTACAAGAAATTATTTCAAGAGATTATAATACTAGATTTAAGTATTGCATCACGGATCTTTCTCAGTAAATACAAAAAAAAAAACACCTTTTTCTAGACAAACCACGATGTTTTTTAATAAAGTCATTTGAACTTCAATTTCATTAATTACATTATCTCCACTGAAATAGGCATTATTCCTCGTCGCGTTATCAATCCGAAATCTTTCATTTCAGCAACATGATATTATAGGGGAATGTGTTATGTTATGCAATACATTATGCCGAGGCACAGCGTTTATCTGGTGGAGGAAAAACACACGACAATATAAAACAAAACAAAAGTTGTGCTTATAAATGACGCAGCATTTTCCTCCCTTTCTCTTTGAGGGCATAGTTTCCGTTATTGTTGTTATCAATAGAGATAAAGTTGATGAAAGACGTACTTTCAGACTGTGTGATAACTGACAGTGCAGTTTAGTTGAATGTATCAAGTTCATTATGATTATTTCGTATTCAAATTAACTTTCAGGCCCAGGCAAGTGGCAATCGCATTTAAATCGTTTCATATTTCTACAACGACTTTCATCAGGATTGACATAAGCTTTTCGGTAGTTTATTTAATTTGAATACATGTTTAAATTTTCCGTCATTGTCATCGCTGATCGAATTTGTTTAGGTCCTCTGCTGAAATTTTGTGTCCTACTTCAGAGTAAACGACTCTAGGACGAAAAATTGTTGAGCAGTCATCAGTCCGTGTATAGTAAATATAGATTTTGGATTTAGCGGCCAATTAAAGTTAGCTGGCAATATATCAATAATTATAATTACTTTACAAAATGTTATACACCACAGCCAAACCACTAATTAGGTTTCGGTTTAGCGACCACATTTATAAAAATTGGTGTCGCGCTTTTGATCACAATATTTTGTGGTCAAGTCATTCATAATGGTAATGGTAATTATGAAACACAAGCGTACAACACAGTTCACAACAGTATTTTTTTTCGTAACTGATGACCAGAGAATGTAAGATATATGGTAGGTATCGCTATTTAGCTAATGCAACAAATACCAGTCTTTTATCAATTCTCAAAAAGATTATGATCAATTTAGAGGCATTGTAGAAGCTGTCCGAGGAGGCTCATGGCTAAATGGCTAGAGTAGATTAGTCTACGAAGCTATTCAGAAAAGTAACAATGCTGTGATCAAATCTGAGACAGAAAGCCTTTCGTTGGAGATACTTTTATGTCTTGTATAACATAATTATTATTGTACGTTGGTCTTGATTAACGTGACAAAAACAAGATTAACAGAAAGCAGTTTTCATTCACAAAAAATCTTCATTTTCACATGCATTTAAAGAAGACTTTAAAAGCACATTTTCTTTTATTTCAGGGTAACGTAATGTTTTCAGATTATAACAATAAAGAAAGAAAATAAAATTATTATATTGGTATCAAGTGTTTAAACTTCCAGAAAGCAACGTTTTAACTGGCAATTTTATAACCTCACCAACAAAATTCAGTTTTTTATTGTACATGTTGCTCTGTTTTTATTCTCCATTCACTTAACAATTTGTTTTTAATAAAAATGTATGTATCGTGCGTACACTGTAATACGTTAAAAGCATTTTGTTATTTATCACGTATCTCTTATAATATTCGCATTCAATATATCGTACGTTTCAATATAAAAGTATTCAAATAGGTACTTGCTGATCTTGCTGTGTTCATTGCCAATAAGTGATGCAGTACTAAAACAGCAATTACGAGTATAACTGAAATGTTATTATATAACAGACATAAATGGTTTGTGTGACTTTTCGGTTATGATCATTATAATATCCCTATCGTCAGAATGAATTGTATTCGAAAAAGAAATCGATAAAAGCCTTTTAGTCTCAGCGATCTTTTGTCACTTAATCTCATGCACTTTGTGTGACAATCTTCACAATTTTTCGGTGACACCCCATTCTTAATAGCTGAGCTACGAAGTGTAGCAAGGTCGATAATTTCGCAAGGGGGTGAGCACGAGTATTAGTGAAGTTCCCCCTCGGGCGCAGTACTTAAAAGTCTATTATGTTATCCGGGATTTAATAAGAGTTGAGGCAACGTCTGGGAAAGACATGTGTATGTGTGTCGCTCAAAATTTTTGTTAAGTGAGACGAATAGAGTTGAATAATAATGAATTGTTCGGTAAAAACGAGGTATCTTCAAGAACATTCTACATTACTTACCTGAATGACTTTGTTACTTTAACGTTATGAAGACTTGGTATCACACTCAATTGATTGATTGATGGTTATAAACAAAACAGTTCGGAGACTGTTACGTAATTTATTGCCTACTAGCTTCCGCCAGCAGCTGTGCCTGCGTGATATCTTTATAAACTATAGCCTATGCTACTCAGCGATAATATACCATTCTATTAGTGAAA
Organism: Agrochola lychnidis; assembly: GCA_963680765.1. NCBI lineage: Eukaryota > Metazoa > Arthropoda > Insecta > Lepidoptera > Noctuidae > Agrochola > Agrochola lychnidis. Next base: position 477,914 of record OY796873.1, read on the forward strand.
TAATTTTTTAAATCGGTCCAGTAGTTTTTGAGTTTATTCTATACAAACAAACATACAAAAAATGAAATCTTTTCTCTTTATTATAATACATATACATACATAAATTCACGCCTTCTTCCCATGGGGGTAGGCAGAAACTACAAAACGCCACCTGCTACACACACACACACACACACACATTTATAATATTAGTTTAGATAATCACAGACGCGTTTAATATAGTTTTAGAAAAAATCCCTGCAATCCAAATAATAAAACTGCTAGATTCGAAACATGTATACATAGACGATGTTATCATTATAGTTCAGAGTAAAAAAACAGTATGTCAGTTTTACGCCTGAACTTGAAGTTTATATCCGTTTTATGTTGTCATTATATACTCCAATCTTACAGAAGTCCAATAAAAACGAGAACCACTCACAAATACTAAAACCTTCCACTTCGAAGCACATAAAAATATTACATAAAACAAAACCAGTAACGCGAAAGGCATAGCCTGCTTTATGGAGTGTGCATGCGATAACTATTTAATTTACGTGGACAGCGACGAGAATGAGATGTGACGGGCAAAAAGGATGCGATGTCATCCGGTTGACTGTGCTGGGTTGTGGTTGTGAGTAAAACTAGCAAACAGGTAGGGAAACTGGTTGTTTGATCAATGTGGAAAAGCTGGCTGGGATTTGTGGAGTTTAAATTAAAAACGTAATATGACATCACACCTGTCGGTATTCCCGAAGCGATGGGCAGATGTGTATTGAACGTTTTTCGTTAGTTATGTATGCCATACGTCCGTACGGGGCGAGAAAATTGTCGTATATCAGACGTAAATTTTGGCTACTAATGAGAATTTCCTAATGGAAAAACCTAGTAAATAACTCTTTTCCCATCCCTAGAATCGACTCCAGGACTTTGGATCAATTATCAATAATCCATATTTATAATAAAATCTATCAAAGTGCTCCGAAGGGATGATAATATTCCGTACAGTAAAACACAAAGAGTTGTCAGAAACTGCGCTCCCACAAAGTAGAACTGACAGAATGTCTTTCTTCAACTCCAGTTAGTGCCGGCATCGTATCCCACACCACTTCAATCTATTTCCTGTCTAGCTAGCTTCAGTCTGGGCTATATCTGTCTTGTTACCTGCAGTCTAGAACTTTTCATATGCGAATGTTTTTAGGATAAAAACGTTTCAATATTTTTGTATATTTGTTCTATTTGAGGTAGGAGATTGGTTTTTACGAATTGAATATTCGTTTGCCATAGATGGTGATTATTTTTTCGATTTGGAAACATTTGACTTCGGTATTTGGTTTTATCAATTTAATAATCATATATTTCATACAACACTAACAACGACGATGAATAAATTTAAATTGTATTTCTTTTGTTTACAGGTACGTACAAGTTGAACACGGGTAGGAACTGCAAGAACGAGGAAAGTTACCTCAAGGAAAACCGAAAACAAAAGCGTAAAGATACGAAATCTATTTAAAACAGTTTGAAATCTGGGCATAATATTTCTATAGCTTCATCTTCGGGAATACAGACATCAAGGATATAGAGATCCTGTCACTACCCATAATCCTCAAATTCTATCAACATTAAATCGTCCACAACATTTATCCGGCGTTTCCAAACGGTTCGCAACGTAAATACTGCTATCGCTGCAAACCGATGCATATTTGATCACGGCTTACTGCAGCACTTGCTAAAACATGAATTATTTGTTTAAATTAACTGTTTATTTTTGCGTTATCTTTATATTCATATTTTAAATCTACCTAACTATTAAAATTATACTGACCTGCGATATCAGGTTCCAACTCTTATTTTTCGTGGGATTCGTACGAGGCGAAAGGTTCAATCAAAACCATGGTCAGTAGATTTCTCCTATCTGAAAAATGTGATGAATAGTTTTGTAGTAAGACTCAATTATTTTTGTTTAATTTAGAAATTCCACCAAATACCCTGTAATTCTGCCATTTTTACTGCTACACTCATCTCCAAAACAAACAAATGTTTATTCTTTGATAATATTCATCTGGAATATTCCAGCACATACACAAAGTATATGGCACAATACAGCTGAATACCCAAAGCGATGCAACTTTGATCAGCTGACCGCGGCGCTGTTACTAAAAAATTGATGCTCGAGCACAATTTATTGCGAGCACAACTTCACAGTTTATGCGTCCGTGCATAGTGTGCAACAGTGGCTTTCTGTAAGTGCTCCTACGTTTTATAACACCGATTGTTTTGTCTCTTGCTTGTGACTGTGGTGACAAAGATTATTGTCAGGATGAACAAAAGCAAAATTAAATACCTCTGTTCTTATAATAGCAGTGGGATTGTCAATAGGAGCTTTAGTGAAATAACAGAAACAACTTGCTAAATACACACAATACTCGGTACAGCTATGTTAACATTCAGAATGGTTTTCAACATAGCATAATAATACTACTTGGGGGAATATTACTTGTTATACAGCATACCATTATTGTACAGCCAGGATAACGGCTTGTTTAGCAAAATCACTTTCAACTTAAATTATCCGTATATTCAAATCACAACTTACTCTCGTTCAGTCTTGTTAAATCGTTATAGCAAAGCTTTTTGCGGTGTGTTAATCTGCTAAACAATACATTTCAAAGTCAAAGTCCAATCATTTATTTCAATTCGACACATAAAAGATACTTGAATGTCAAAATTTACAAGGAAATAACATTGAGTTTTCTCCGACAGTACAAACAGATGTGTATTCTCTTCACCTCAACTTTTATCATTCATGAACACAGCACCCGTCTCGGAACTAAGTCAAGTTCTAAGAAATTGTGTGCATGTTACGCACACGCAGACTATTCCACTAGTAAAAATATCTGTTATTCGCTCAAGTTCTTCCACAGTTGCACATTTGCACAATTTATGCGTTCTGTGGCTTTCTGCTGACGTCACAGCTCGTGCAAAAGTTTTTACTTTTGATAACAATGTGAAGTTATGTGCAACTGGCGGAAAAGTGTAGAACTAAGTTGTTCGGTTAAGTTGATGGTTTAACTTTATAATATCGTTCAAGTGTTTTGAAAGTGATAAGAATTTAGATTATGAGCGGTATGAATATCTGAAAAGTTTGAGGTATTTTGTTTTAGTTAGTAAGTAGGTAATTAAGATAGATACAACTAAAGAATCGAATAATATATATTTTTCCTGTGGATTTGTTGGTATTTTAGAATTAGACCTAGACCTTTGTTTTACTGCAGAGATTGTACCCGGGTGTTAATTTAATGACACACTGAGCCTTAGGAAGTGACTATCACACTGTTGTGACTGAGAACGAGCACTACAAATCTGAACTTTTATTTAAACTTGATGTGCCATACTTACAGCTGGAGACTGCACTTGTTTGTGGTTTACTATTCTACTTACTACCAAACCAGGCGCACTCCGCATTTTAGGTATGAAGCTAGAAGTACGCGGCGGGCTCGACTTGTCGGACCAATTCAGTGAGCGTAACTTATTCAGAAGATAGAGTTTCGCCATAGAAAGAGATGCAACTCCTAGGTGAACGTAACTGTAGGTAATGCTGTGCAACCAGAATTGCACTTTATTGTGTCGTAGCAAGAGTCGCTATTTTTTAAATAATTTTGCGGAATAAATCTTCTGTACTTGTACTAGTATTCTGTGCTACTATTAAAAAAAATAACGACTAGGTAAAAAAAAAACTCGAAACATTTTAAAATATGTTTAATCGTACAAGGAAACTGATGCAGCGACCGAAACCCCACGCTATATCTCACACGAATTTCCATATTCATACACATTCACGCGGCGACATTGTTGGCAGAAGTCGCGACAAAACGCGATTATGTCGCGCCCCCCGCTAATGTCACAGCGTAGCGCTACTCGTGACAAATAGCCGCCAGTCTTGCCAATACGCGGGACTGACACCTCATTCGACGGAAGTAGGAGTTTTATTACTGCAGGGAGGGTGTTGGCGTGACAGGCTTTGGCCAGATTTATTTAAGCTGCGGCCTTGGCATGAAATGGATTATGGAATTTGAAGTTATGACAAAACATATCATAAATCCCAATGTATCTGCAAGGCTTCTATTTTAAATTCAATGAATAAAAAATACTAATGCAATACGCAAAAAATAACTTTATATGCTGAGAAAATATTCAAAGCAAAATAAAAACATATCTGTTACAGTCTTTACGCATTCAAATATTTAGGTGTAACTGTCTTTTGTTTTCAAAAAGAATTTAAAGCAAGTAGTACACAGCCTACCGCAGCTCAATGCAGAACATACATCTTTTTTCTCACACATAGTCTAATTATAATAAAGGCATTTAAGTTCACTTCCAAGCTTAGTCAGTCTTTTTTCTACCATACCGAATGATTTTTTTTTCCGTCTTGAAATTTTTATAGGGTGTTCTACCCATGAATATAAACAACTTTCACTATGGGAGCAACTCTGAAATCACGAAAAAAAAATCAGCTGTTTCATACATTTTGGTCAAGTAGGTATTGAACTTTTGTATAAAAAGCAGATTTTTTTTTCGTGATTTCAGAGTTGCTCCCATAGTGAAAGTAGTTTATATTCATGGGTAGAACAGAACAGCCTGTAAAAATTTCGACACCGTAAAAAAAACAGCCGGTATAATAAGGTGTAGACATATCTCCTAACTTCCTGATTGCAGCCAATCACAAGGCTCCACTGTCCTGTAGGTATCTTCAATTCTTCCACTGCGCTCCATTTCGTTCCTCACTGATTAGATTGTTGTCTCTCATATCGGCTTTCATATCATTCTACCTACTGTAGGTATGTACGAGTATGTGACGCTTCTTCGGTTTCCTAGTAACCTTGTTATTATAAGGTACTTTACTTGATACTGCATGGTGTGTTTTGTTCTGGAAACATGTAGGTAAGTATAGTATTATCTGCTAAAGAAGACCACTGTTATATCTTTTGAAACTAACAATTGCTTTATCTCTACACCTTATAATCAAACTCAAAGCATTTATTACAATTAAACCATTTACAGGCAGTTTTGAATTGTCAAGGAGTCGGTCAGTCAGAAATATGCTAGTTGCCCATTCCAAAGCATAGTATGTACCTATGGAGAAAATTATGCCTTATGCATCCAATAACAATCTGTGATCTTTGACTCTTATGGTAAATTAATTTCAAAATATTTAGAGTGACCTAAGATGAAAAGTCATCTGGTAATTTAGTTGATCCTCTAATTATTTCAGTTAATCAGTAATAGTAATCTTACTTCGTTTGCCTCTAATTTGACTACCTTTCCTTGAACTTTGTAATCTTTAACTACCTATGTACTTTAAAAAGCCACATTAATAAATAATAGAGCAGTGGTGGCCCAGTGGTAACGGCCGCGACTTACAAGTTGTAGGTCGTAGGTACGAACCCAGACAGGCGCTTTACTTTGTGTAAATTATTTGATCGCCACTGCTCTCAAAACGGTGAAGGAAATCATCGTGAGGAAACCGGCATGTCCTAGAATCGAAAATTCGAAGACATGTGACATCTACCAACCCCGCACTGGGCCCGCGTGGTGGATTACGGCCCACTCCCTCTCACAGAGAGGAGGCCTGTGTCCCAGCAGTGGGAACATTTATAGGCTGATGATGGTGATGATGATGAATAAATAATAAAATCCAAAAGACTTATAGATAGGTACAAACTTTTTGTAATAAAGAATATGTTCCATAATTATGAGCACCGAAACTCCCACCACATACAATAATAATTCGCGACAAACAAACGAATAAAGCTAAAAGCCCGGGCGCTGTCTCCGGCGAACTTGTAACAGTGGCTGTGATAGCTAGTTGCTCTATTTCGGGACTACTTTCAGGCGCTCACCGAAATACTTTGTTTATGGTGGAGTAGAGCAACTATGTGCTCCACTTCGGGCTAGTTTTAAGGGACCCTGTTCATGTGGGAATGTGTCGCGACTATTACGTTGTCATGCATCTTCTTTACTAATTAACACGTCTTTGTCGGATTCTGGCGAGGTTTACAAAGGAACGGGAGGTGTCACGAGGTTTTGAATATTTACTGGCTATATTTAGTGTTGTTTTTAGATGTAGATAGTAAGATGTAAGTACTAACACTAGTTTCTAAGTTTTGTGAAAATTACTATTCAAGAGACAAGGTACATTCTAAAAAATGTTGCAATGTAGCTGGAAGTTATGGGGGAGGTCTTTGCCTCTCAGAAGAATGATGCAGAAATACAGTAAATGGTAACAATAGTCTAAATGAAAACTAAAAGGGACTGATTAAATTGTCAAAGTAATGGAAATACCTAATATCTATTCAGCTGTCACTAGTCTCTCTGACAGGACTAGATAATCGCTGCGATTCACTCGCTCATGTACAGGGTCCCTAACCGTTATGATGTTGTGGCCGGCTCAAAGGGTTGTAAACCAAAGTGATATTGTATTACTTGTGCCGTTAAACTCAGCAACTGTTTTGATTAAAATTGTTCCGCAAGATTTTAATAATTGCTCGAAGTTATATCCGGTGCCGGCCGACATGGTAATGACATTGAATAGCAGAATGATGAACTTGAACGGAGGAAGTAATACACAAGGAGTATTGTGATCCGCGTAAGAAATTGTAGGAATGAGAATTATGACAAACCTTAATAGGGTCACGCAGACGAGAGGTAATTGTACTTCCTCATTTCGTCAGTTTTGACTGATTATGTCCCATGTACCTAGTAGGGGGCGAGTCTGTTGCCATTAACCGAGCACAAATCCAGATGCTGGGGCTGCTACTGAGGAAATCCCGATGTAAAAATCTAATAACACATTTTTTTTTTAAACGTTGCCCCACACTAGGAATTTCTCCTGTATTGTGGGTGCTTTTACAAACATTTAAACTCACATACACAAACAGCCAGACCCGGAACAACTACTTGTAGGTCATACAAATATTTGTTCCGTGCGGGAATCGAACCTGCGTGACGCAGCGCAGTAGTCAATCGCTTAACCACTGCGCCAACCGTGCCTGGCCTGTGGATCGAACTCGGGACCCATGCCTAGCAGTCACGCTTGCGACCACTAGACCAAGGAAGTAGCAAAGGAAGATCTTAGAACAGAGTTTTATGAACTCTTCTAGGTAACTATTCGACTTACTCAGTTTTAACTCGTTATTCAGTCTGACCACATTCTTAATTATTCAGCAAGATAGAACTTTACAAACAACAGTTTAGAATCTCGAAATCTAATTTGTTAACCTAGTTATTTACAAGTTTTGGTTACGAAGTTGTTACGTTAACACCTGTAGCATAGTTCTTACTGATTACTTTAAAGTTTTAATCTTTTTTTGGTAGTAACAAAATAAGTGCAATATTCTAGCCAGAAGGTACAGTAATCAATAAAAGTATAAAGTAGGTAAGTGGTAGGTGGTAGGTGGTTGTGGTGGTGTGTGGTGGTAGTGGTTGATAAGTGTATAGTGTGTTGTGCAGTGTGTGTGTATATTGTGTGCCTTAACCTGAGTCAAATAAATTTATTTTCTTTCTTTTCTTTCGATTATTACTGTTACTTTTACAATTACCTACTTATTATAATCTAAATTGACACAAAACTATTCCATACATTGGTTTTCAACATTTTATGTAATAGCTAAGAGTTAAACTCTTTAAATTTAATAGCTCAGCTCTAATGTTTTAAGAATATTTTTCTCATTAATTAAGATTTTAAAAATTGAAGTGTTAATCGACTTACTTAATTTATAAAAGCTTTAAGTTTGTCTTACGTCTGAAATTTCGGTTATAAATCGTAGGTTCAAATATCTGTGAGTATTCTTGTTGTATCTTCTTTTCTAATAATTAAAGCCCCACTTGAACTCTATCTCGCTAAATATACTCATAGACTCATTTAGAGGAACGCAAAAAAAGAGTTTAATTTCTCCTGTTGTAATTAACGTGTGTACTGGCCACAAACATTGATTAGTAAATGCTATTAAAAAAAAACAAAGTGTTAGAAGGTTTTTTTTTAAATTTCATTTGTTTTATATAATTATGGCATAATATTGCATTCATTCATACTGCGAAAAAAAATTCCTACTTTTGAGTTTGAGTTTTAGGTTTTGTTTAAATTTTTGCTTTGACTACCCTGTTTATCGTGCTAAGTGTGAATTGTTACTGCAAATAAACTGAGAATGCCAGATCTAAACACCACTGAAGTTGCGAAGGCTGTTACTTTAATTGAAACTGGGAACACCTACAAACATGTCGCCCAAACATTACGAGTATCAAAATCTGTGGTACACCGAGTTGTCAAGAGGTATCGGCAAACTGGACAGTATACGAGACTCGCAAGATAGGGACGTTAACGGAAAACTGTGGCCAGATATGACCGGTTCATTGTTATACACACTTTTTTTTGCGTTCCTCAAAATTTGTCCATAAGTGTAATTCCAGCATTTTAGTCATTTATGTTACTGGTCCGCTTTGAGCAAGCGTGGTGATCAATGCTCATACCTTCTCTGTATAGGAAAAGACCCTGCAGAAAGATAATTATTAGGCAGGTATTATTTATGTAGCTGGCCACAAAAATGATCACTCCAAAGACAACGCTCTATTATTTTGAATATCAGTTCTGTTCACAAAAAAAAAAAACAAAACAGCCACACCACAAGAATCTATTTACTCAGTCAGGACAGGTTGCCGAAAAACTGTGCGAGGACGAGTGGCCGGAGTGAGTGCGTGAAGGCACGTGAGCCGAATGCCGAATGCCGAGATCCGAGAACCAACTGATACCGCAAAAAATATTACATGAGCGCCTTCAAGAGAAATGAGGAACGTTTTTCTGGTGATTTGTTGAAGATGCTTATTGTGGAAGATGGAGGAATGGGTGGTTTTGTGGTTGGGATAAAACAATGCATTTTGATAGGCGCAGTTTTATTTGTGTGATTGTTTATTTTTAAAATACACAGTCAAGTAGTGGTTGTTATGTAGTAGTGGTAGTTTTTTTGTGTAGTTGGTTTGTGTGGATCACTAGTTAACTTTTCAACTGTCATTAACGAGACACAATAGAATTTTAATTCTTATCCACCTCAATGAGGCATCGTAATAGATGATGAGGTAAAGAAGATATTTAAATAAAATAGTTGGGCAATTATGGAAATTTGTGTAAAACCTATTTACAGACAAAAATCCTTTTTTTTTAGCTGCATATTATTAAGAAGTTAATTTACATCTACACTTATGATACTTAATTAACATTTACTTGCAAATACACAGCATTGCATAACTCAAACTCCACTGGCCGCATCAGTCAAATTCAGTCAAAAAAAAAAAACAATTGAAACTCACACACGAATAAAGTGTAGGTCAAACGCTGAACACAGGATTAATTAAAAACTTTTTAGAGTGTGCCCACCGTATATTATTTCAATATTTTTTAACAAACTAGTCAAACAAGCAAATACGCACTTTTATATTATTTTTTCAACTAATATTTTCCCGCGGCGTCAGCTGCGTGGAATCTATTTTTTCTAGCCCATATTTCTATGGAATTACAATATCTTTCGCTGGGAATGTCCTGCTGAGACTTTCAATCGATCTTTCTTGGTTGATGCCAGGATTTTGAGGAAATTGCAAGAAAATTGAACATAAAGCATATTGTAATTACCACTTTGAAAATAAATTAGTAAAAAGTCAGAGAAATGTATTTTTCTACAGATTGAAACACTATGTAAGATTGTAAACGCAATGGTCCACCTGACGGACTAAGTGCGGAAACCAAACCCCATAACATAGAACATAGAAGATTGTAAGCCATGTTATAGCAAGTTTATGACACTGACATGGACTCGCAGTCATTTGTGTTGATGGTCAATTTGCTAGGCAATCAGTTTCCCTAACTATACAACGATCATAGTTCTAAAAAATAACATGTTTCTTATCAAACGAAATAATAAGTGTTTCTAGTAAGTGAAAGTCCTAATGAGAACAACATAAACCCAACTATAACTGACGTTTATAAACAAACATATTATTATTATGTACCTCTAAGTACGTCAACATTTTCCAATTATTCGGCAAAATCAAAAACACAAATTTCTAAATTAACTTACATACATACATAAACTCACGCCTTCTTCCCATGGGGGTAGGCACAAACTACAGAACGCCACCTGCAACGATCCTTACATAGTCCTTTTGCCTCATTTACGTTCATACATCTGGTCATACACGCACGCCGGTTGCGAGTACTACGCACCTGACCTTTCTGAAGAACATCACCAATAAGGTCAGTATATGTCCTTAATTAACTTAGTCCTACATAAATATATTCAGTTCTCTAATTAGTAAAAAGACAACAGAATAATTAACATTATTCATTAAAGAACTAACGCAACGCTCTTACACCGACGGCGACGCGCTGCGTGTGGAGTTTGTTAAGGGTCATTTACATGTGTCTGGGTTTCTGTTGAATGCGGGTTGAATAAATTACAAACAAATTTTATTTAAAATAACTTTTAAAATCCAGTTAAGTTGTAGGTAAATGTGACATACTTCTTGGGTAATAAAGTGTAGTATATAAACTAATTTCACTGATTTAATGCGGTGTCAGACTACTGTGACTAAATAAAAAACGTATCACAGACAGTAAATTATGAATTAAATAATTGTGAAATTGTGGTTTTACTGTAAATACACTTCTGCCTAACCCTTCCGGAATTACAGGCGTGATATTATGATATATGAATTCGGAAATAGACAATAGATACAAAGAAAAGATTGATAAAAATAACTGTCTTGGCAGGAAGTGTGATCATCACTTCGTTCGTTCTTCCTTCCTTCTAAGATTTACTTAATGACTAAGGAGGTACTTACTGATAAAGCCGGACGAGCTCGTGGCTAAGTAATAACAACCGCATGGTTCGATCCATCAGGTTAAGCTACGCTTGCGGAAGTTGGTCTGTGGATGGGTGACCATCTTAACATACCGAGACTCTTCCGTGCCTCGAAAAGCACGTTAAGCCGTTGGTCCCGGCTGTCATTCGTAGATCTTTGACAGTCGTTACGGGTCGTCAGAAGCCCGAGAGTCTGACAACCAGTCTTACCAAGGGGTATCGTATTGCCCAGTATCGGTTGTGGAGGTCAGATAGGCAGTCGCTCCATGTAAATACATTATTCAGCTGCATCCGGTTAGACTGGAAGCCGACCCAAACATAGTTGGGAAAAGGCTAGGCAGATTGATTGAGGTACGTACTAAGTTTGATTGCAAAAAATAAAGTAAGTACCAACCTACCAGCACGATTTTGAAAAAAAAAAGCTCTGTCTTGAATCAAGTTTACAAAACTCCGGGGACTTTAAAACTAACCTTAAGATTAAGTAATTTAATCTCAGCCGGGCGGGTCAAAGTAAAATACCAGTATGTACCAGAAACACAAATTAACTTTTCTTAACAAAATATAACCTAAGTTTATTGAGCTATGCCCCAAATACGCGGCGCGCGGCGGCTCTACCGAAGTTAGTCAGCGGAACTTTGGTTAAAGAAAACGTGTATAACTTGAGCCCTCACTTGAACGAAGATTATTTAAAATTTTATTTCTTTGAAAGTTATGTAAAGTTTAATTATTTTTTAGCGTCGTGTTAGTGAAGGTAATTAAGTTTTGTCGTGTGATCTTAAAATGTAATTTTCATATAAAATGGCGTAGTTCATCATCTGCCTGCCTTTTATCAACTAAGTATGTTGGAGTCAGCTTCCAGTCTAACCGGTCTGCCCTTTGGCAAGACGGTCAGAGTTTCGGGCTTCTGACCACCCGTGACGACAGTCAGAGATCTAAATGATATAAAATGACTTAGTTTTAGGCAGATAAATTACCGCGTGGTTCCATAATTAATGGTTGAATGTAAAGGAGCCATAATATTTATAAGATTGTACATTGTAAACCTACATTCTCGCAAATAAATGGATTTGGTTTGATTCGGTTCCATTCCCCTGACTCAGCCTGACTACTCCGTTTATTTTCCCGTATCTAAACAACCTAAAAGGTTTTTATGTATTAAAATAATCTGCCCTAACCAGCGATTTTCCCTGTCTTTTAAATGCGTTTTAATATACTCAAACACGACAATCAGAGAAAATATTGTTGGCTGTAATTGTTGCTAAATATTTATCGCATAGAAACGAATCACTCACTATTGCTCCGGATGAACCATCATTGTGGAAAGGTTCGTGTTATAATAAAACTGTAGACTCTAAGCCATCGTGCACACGAGCGATTTTTAAACGCGACGATTATTTTTCGCGCATTAGGTTTTCAACTCTCTGTGGTGACAGTACTGAGGATCCAGCAGAAAGAAAGAAAATACGTGCATTTGCGGTAAACATGACGCAAACAAACAACACAAACGCAAATAGAACAAGTTAGGGGAAATATGCGAGAGAGAGTACATAAAAGTGCGTAGTCAACTCTCAGCGCTAAGTTGTGCGTTGAAAATACAGTGCATGATAAAAAATCGTCGCGTTCAAAAATCGCCCGTGGGGACGATGGCTAACAGATGCCAGACCGTTTAATAATTTTAATTTAGTAATTTACAAATTAATTTGATGCTCCTAATTAAGAACGCCTCGTTATCAGTGTACTTATTATGAACATGAATGTTTAAGTTAACATCTCTAAAGATTATTCATTTAAATTTTAAATTGTGTAATTTACTTCGAAACATTCTGTTTTATTTTAATACTAGCAGCACCCCGCGGTTTCGCTCGCATAAGTCTCGATCCCGTCCGAATATTGGGATAAAAAGTATGTTGTGTTAATCCAGGTTATAAACGATCTGTGTGCCTAATTGCATCCAAATCCGTTGAGTAGTTTTTGCGTGAAAGAGTAACAAACGTCCATTCGTCCATCCATCTATCCTCAAAACTTTCGCGTTTATAATATTATAGTAGGATACAAGTCTAGTATTCATAGTTTTAGGATTTCTGAAAATCACATAAATATCAGATTCTGCTTCGTGGAAGGAATTATTTCAGGATATTATCATGAAGTTTTAACTGTATCTTCATAGAAACATCCAAAAAACTGATTGATTTATATAATTCTTAAAATTCCCAAAATCACCTTTTTAACGACAGTTTTTCTTTACTCAAGTAACAGTTTTCAAAAGAATCTGAAAAACCAACAAAACAACTTCGGGGAGAAATCCGAATTGACACTGATGTCTAAAATTATCAACACACTAACTCTTTTTTACACAACACAAAAAGAAGAATTATTTTTATCTGTTCTGAAAATATTCTATGAAAACAATTTCAGAACCGCTCCGTCAATCAAACCTTTCAACGAGAAGGATAAATTCAATTTCATTACGTGTTCCTAAAATAACTGTGAGTTCAAATTAGCATCATATTAGCAAGTTGAAGAGAACAGGCACGAACTTGTGACCTTTCCACTCGGCGTCCATGACACGCGGTATAAATCTGACACTTCCGAACTTTGCAGCTCATCGTGACGTAATGCAGGTGGGCCAGAAGGTTTACAATCATATTCATGATAATATTGCCAAAAGCTCTTAATTTACAAGCGTTAGTGTAGCAAAACATAGTCCCCAAATAAGTTAATTCACCACAAATTCTTAGACTAGCCTATCTATCAGTACAGTTAACATCACGTAACACTTTTAAATAAAATCAATTCATAAATTCATTTAATTCAGGCGAAACCCATGATACATAAAATAAAATATAAAACCACAATACTGCAACAGAATACTTCAACGTTGACAACGTCTTTATTTCGTAAGCAGTAAGAGCGGCTGTCGTAACTCAAGTGTTACTCACCTCTTAAAATCCGTTCCATGTGTGATGATTCTTCAAAGCCACGAGCATCAGCAGGTTGTCGGAGTTGAAGCAAAAGCAATCTAATGCAGATTCTTCTGTCCAGTTCCTCTAGTTGGTAAATATCTATAGAAAGATTGGAGTCACGTTACCAGCTGGCGATTTCCATGCTAAATGGGCCTTCTGCCATTCCGAACCATAATGCCCAACTGCTCAGTCATGAGTTCCCAACACACATTAGCATCGTCGAGGTGGGCACGCGTTTAGAATACGTTATTAGGGCGCTCCTATGTTCTGCATCAGTCAGATTATTCGTGTCAAAGATTAATGTGAGCTGTTCTGGGTGCAAGGTTGTTGAAACTGGTTTAGAAATTACCAGGACAACAGTTTATGGTGTTGAACAAAGTTACATTGACTGCCAAGTTGGGTTAGTGATAGCAAATGCGACTGCTTAGCGAACCCGGGTCGGAGATTATTTTATTGGGTTTTTCCATTAGAAAATTCTCAGTAGACATCAGCACCTTAATTGCGTAACACACTTTCAATCACAATCTGAATGATTTTGACGGCTTAATCCATTGCTTCATATGTTCGAAAAATTTGTCTTTTCAACAACGTAACTAATGCAATGAATGTTGTTTAACTGTCACACTGAAAGCCATTGCTTCTCTTAGTGTGTTACGCAATTCCCCCACCGGATTTAAATTGTGTGCAGTTGGTGGCAATAGGCTCGCCGTCTACTACGTGGGACGCGAACAATACTAGCAAAATGTAGGTGTGTACTATACACTTCTCCTTATCTCTTGTGGTAATAAAGGCGATGATGAAAACATCAATCAATAATTTTCTAAACTTAGTATTTCAGTCAGCATTTTGTCTGTAAAGTTTTCCTGTCTAATTCAGTGACAAAAGAAAGAAAATTTGATTCAGTACTAATAGGTAGATAGATTGAAGTAGGTACTTACTGTAGGATAATTAACGATAACCTTTTACCAAAAGCCTATTTTGGAACTTGGCAAATAAAGGCTAAAAAGGAAAGGTAAGTAGGTACTGTGAATTTCTTTGTATAATTTGGGGTTAAACCCCTTTTAAGTTTTTATGATTGCTTTCAACTTTTTTATAAATGTTTAGTTTGGAATAATGGCATTGCTTTAAATATACCTATTTTAGGCCGTTTCTATCCGTGGCTAGGAATAATAAAATGTTTTTTTTCATACACCTGCTCTTATCCCAATTTATTAGTGATGCAGCATGTCTTCCCCTTCGATAGTCCTCCATCATCTTAATTAGTCACCTATAACAATAAAATGAAGTAGACCTGCACCAATTTTTGTGCCCACTTCATACACCACTACAAAATCAATAGTGTACTTAACTTATCTCCCAAAGCTTCTCTATTTTATTAGCTTTCCTTTATTTCTTCCAAACAAACATACTAACTTCACGGATCAACATCCTTCCAAACTTCTAATAAGGTCTGCCGTTCCACTTTTTTATCGCCGAAGATATCCGAGCACTGCCGAGGATTGCCGAAGATTGCCGAAGATACAATCTTTAGTGGGACGTTTCTCCAACTATTCGTAAAAAGTTGAGGGTAGACGACAAAGGGATGCGTTCGCCTTTTGTTTCGTAAACAATCTAATTAGTGTTGCGAAAAGACGTCCGATGAGAATAGGGGTGGGATCTTGAGTCCGGAGATTCCCCGGGGCTTTTGTTTTTGTTTTTAACTGACTTCAAAAAGGAAGAGGTTCTCAATTCGCCTTTTTTTTGTTAACCTATTTTGTCCTACTGCTGGGCAGAGGTCTCCCCCATACTTTTCCAGTCTTCCTTATCTCAATTCGACGGCATGTTTTTTTTTTGTGTTTATTACGCGATTACTTCGACAATTATGAATTGATTTGGATAAATTCTTTTTTGTTTGGTAGGCCATACTTTAGAGCTGATCCCATATAAATTGTATTAACTTTGCTTGCGTAGTTTTTGAGTTAGCTTCAATAATACATATTTTTCCCACTTAGCCTATGAATGATATTTATGATAATAATTAAGTTCCTGTCACTGTTATTTACATAGCAGTATTCAAATTTGTGTGAGGTTGGTACCACACAAAATTGTGAAAAATAAAATGTTTTTACAAAAACAATACAACCGACTTCAAAAAAAAAAACACTACAAAGTGAAAAATAATTAATTTCGGAAGTCGGTGGAAAAAACTAAAATTTAAAATACAAGAAAAAACCAAAAACACCGTCTTCAGAAATTAAACCAATTTTTTATTTTATTTTTTGGGAGTCTGTTGTTTTTTTTCTATACTTTTTTGTTTTATTATTTTAGACAAAATATATGGTGTGATTGTTTGCATCATTTTATGCTTACGAAGTGGATATTGCTTCTATCGCACTATTTTGGATAGAATAAGGAAATTGCAATATCTCTGAAATGTATCATTTTATCAAGGTATTCCTAAACCTAAACTATAATTAATAACATTTTATAAAACTAAAGCTTCTCACAAAATGCATCCGCTGAGCTACGCTGCAACAAACTAGTATATACAATATGCTCTATTCATAAAACCGTCTAATTATGCATACGATACAACTGTTACAAAGCAAATAAACCGACATTCCTGTCTATAACAAGCTTAGTAAAACAAAAAAACAAAAAAGAAACCCGCGCTTATTCCGAACGAAACAAAACAATGAAGAAAAAAATCCCGTATTTTTTCATTCGAATCCCGTATCGTTAACAACCCTAGTGAGGGGACAATTAAAAAAATGGCAGACATCTGGAGACGAGTTGTCGGGATCAAAGCGGCAATGAATGCTGAAGTTAAATGAATGACATTGATCCTATCTGTCAGGGCTTAGTTCGTTCACTCATTCGTTCATTCGTTAGCCGTACTTGGTCTTTTGGCTGTACTAGTGCTGTTTTCAACTTTATGGAAATTCTTGCACTTCCTATTATAAACTTTTTGGGGTTGTCGGGTGTTCCCGAATGTAAGCGAAAGAGGAAAACAAGGTCTTTGTAAAAAGAAACAGATAAGGTTGTTCCTTTAGATTGAGTTTGTTAAAAGTTTTAGTGATAAATAAACTTTATTTTGGGGTTATTGTAAATAGAATGTAGACGAAATTGTTTTTGTCACTGCTTAGATGACCAGATTTTCCTCCTACGTAGGTTACGTAGCAGGAAAATCTGGTCATTACAATTATTTTATTTTCAGAATGATTACAGTCCCCATCCGTAGATGTCAAAATAAGGTGCCGAGAGTTTTAAAGTATTCTTAGGTCGTAATTTTCGAATGTTAATTTTTCTTTGTGGGATTTTAGTACCTACCTATATTTTTTGTTTATAATTATTAATTTATTATGCTCCGTGAACACGGCAACATTATTATGTAAGTTTGGTTGTTTCATCTACCCCTGTATACAAGATTATTACAAAAGAAAAGTTTATAAAACTTTCCCAAGTAAGATTGTTTGGTACATAATTAGTTGATTAAAGCTAAAAGCTCTTCGGCGATATTACCGATGCTATGATGAATACGGTCCATAACTAATACCATGTTATGGACCATAAATAGTGACAAATAGCCCACCTACTTAGTGTTATGGTCTGAATTCATTTCACTAAGTGTTTTACGTACTGATATTATCGTATTTTGTCATATTAGTCTGTTAACGTCCTCTAGTGAATATAGGTCGCCATTTCTAAAAAGAATAGGTGTAAGTAATGGAATATTATCAGTATCACCAGGCTTGGCAAATAGCGGCAGTGATCTCTCGCGTCCGGCCCTGATTCGGGCCATGCTACGGAGCGAGAGAAAATGGGAGGCCGTCACCTCGTTCTGCGAAGCAGTAATGCTCGCGAAGGAGGAGACGGAGCGCGTGAGGGAGAGGCAAATTTCACGCCCTATCGGTCCTAACCGCCGCAGGAGGAGACGCCCCGTGCGTCGGGAATCACGAGAAGATTTCCGGCCACCGTAGGCGCGGGCTTGCGGACGGTGAGCAATGGGTAGCTCGCCGTCCGATAAGGACCAAGCCCGAGTCGACGGCGCGTTGTGTTCCACGCGCGCCTCAAAGAGATGTCAGCAGAATTGACGGGGTCCGCTAGGGCCAATGCCTGCCGGGGGTTCGAAGAAAACCGATAGGGACATCGTGGCCCCCTGGCAACACGGCAACTGAAGGAACACGGGTGGGTTTTAGTCAGTAAGAGTCTGACACGCCCTCCCGCTCCGCCCAGAGCGGGAGAAGTTATTTGATGATTTCCCACCCAAAAAAAAAAAAAAAGGCTTGGCAAATAAAATATTAATAAAAGTATGTTTCATTGTTACTATGTAACTAACACAAAATTCATACTGATTAACATTCTATGAATTCTCTATGTTGTTCTGCATAGCCTTTTCCCAACTATGTTGGGGTCGGCTTCCAGTCTAAGCGGATGGAGCCGAATACCAGTATTTTACATGGAGCGACTGCCTATCTGACCTCCACAACCCATTAACTGGGTAATACGATACCCCTTGGTAAGACTGGTTGTCAGACTTTCAGGCTTCTGACGACCCGTAACGACTGTCTAAGATCCACGAATGACAGTCGGGACCAACGGCTTAACGTGCTTTCCGAGGCACAAAGGAGTCTCAGTATGTAGAAATGGTCACCCATCCCCGGACCAACCCCGGCAAGCGTAGCTTAACCTGACAGATCGACCCGAGCGGCTGTTAGTACTTGAATTCACTTACTATGAATTCTCTATAACTAACATAAAAATGTATTCATCTCTAGAACAAAACGTTACCAGCGTGCGTAACCAAGCAGAACCAAATTATCTCGTCCTAGTATCAGTCAGTTTAACGTTAACATTTTTGCTTAAGAAGCAATTTTATTACGTTTAGGACCGTGGGCACAATCATGGGACCTAAAAATCTGCAAAAAAAAAAACAAATTGATAATTCTTAAACTATAAAAAGAACTCCAAAATCCAAACGCGTATCCAAAACGTAGATTCATTACTGTGTCGTGGAACGACACAGTAATGAATCTACCAGGGCCACATGTATCTAAGACGGTATCGCAAACGCAAAGCATTAATAATTACATTCCCTGAAGCCACCCGATCTTTCCCAAAATAATTGAAAACCAAAATTCATTATTCCAGGGTTGTGTACCAAGTGGAGGGTAGTCCATCATCGCCGTAAAATGGAAAACAAACAAACAATCACTACAAAATGCTTACAAGCAAATATGGAGAGAAAATTGGAAGGAATATACAGGGTCACATTAAATAACTAAAGAAACTCTGCAGACGTGTTGGGTGTAAAAATAAAAATCGGGTTGTATCGAAACCCGATTTTTATAACTGCGCCTGTCAACGACAAAATATTACAGTGTATGTGGTTTGAATAATAACAATAACCAATTAACGAATAATAAGAACTGGAGACAACACGAGTGTCGTAGACCGTATTGAGAGGCGTCGGGGCACTGAGGAGATTATACCTACGATAACCTACGATTTTGACAGCTCCAAGCGCACAGTTACAAAAATAAAGTTTACTTAAACATAATTTTTAAAGTATATGAGTATTTTGGAGTCATCATCCGCATTTCGTGTAGAACATAAGTCGCTTGAAATATCAGTATATATATTTTTTCTGTTTAAAATTCATAGACGCGATGGGTATAGATACATACTCGTATCACGATAAAACAAAACAAAAATACAGATTTTATCAACTTTACTTCAAGTACTCAAAAAATTACATCAAATCTTTTTATTTTTATTTTGTGGTGTTTAAATATCGACACCCATCACGTCTGCTGAGTTTCGCTACCTAATTAAATTTGACCCTGTGTAGGTGTCGGTAGTAACAGGGAGGGATGCCAATATAGGTGTCGGTAGTAACAGGTAGAGTTGCCAATATCAAAATGTTCTCTTGTCTCGTCAAGATTATCTTACAGTCTCCTAAACTTTGTTAAAGTCTGCATTGAACCCGGTTTGAAGTTAAACAAATCCTGAATTATCTAACCCATTTTTTACTGCGTTTTTCTATAAATCAAACAAAGAAAGAAAAAAGTACAGGCAGTTTAGAAAACTAAATAAACCTGATGCATACATAAAATTTAAATTACAAAAAATGATAAAACGAAATCGTTTTTTACCACAAACTATAAAAATAAAATAATTAAAAACTCAGAATAAATTTTCTATAATGTTTATTTATTTAAGCTCTTTGGAAGACTTACGTTTAATTAAAACAGAATAAAGAAGTCGTTTAACTGTCAGCCAATTACAATAGTATGCGATGTGTTGTGGCTACTATTGTGCCTAAGTGCGTGAATGCCGGGACACCGAGTGTTTCACGTCGCAAAGATGGCGCATCTCTTCTTGACGCGACTTCTTTGCTTCGTGAATAACCCAATGTCGCGGCAGACACGCACAAGAATACGTCCAATTAATGTTGATACCAATACATGGAAACTAGCTTTTGCCTGCGGCTTCGCCCGCTACCTACTTTCTACCAGAATAAAAAGTATCCTTTATCCTAACCCAGGTCATGGTCTACGTGTGTGCCGCAAATTTCATCGAAATCGATTCAGCCAATAAGACGTAAAAGGTAACAGACGTGGAAAGTAACTTTGTCTGTATGACGAGTTACTTGGGGTTTATAATACTGCTAGTATGGATACGAGGTTAATTTATAACTCAGAAATTGGTGGCTTTAACTACACACTGGCCCAGATAAAGCATTGTACATTATTATTTTGGTAACTGTTATATCACTGTTTTGTTACTTAAGGAAATGTATGCTTATGTGTTGACGACTTTTACGCATCCAAAATATCGTGTAGGTACCTAATATACGCTTGAAAGACGATGTTGATGAAGATGTATTAATATTCGCAGAGTCAAGTTACTATGAGTGTTCTTAGAGAATGCACGTGCCGTAGTCAGAGGTGCAACACACTTGTTGGGGTCGGCACGATTCGGCACAGCCGGGCGACATACCCGAATATATGTTTTCCCTCTCGGGTGTGCCGAATCATTCCAACCTGAACAAGGGTGTAGCAGGCCTTGTGGTGTTTACTAAAAATAGAACCCAATATGAAGGTATATTTTTTGTCCCTCCTACATCTCAGCCTTCCAAAAACTTGAAACAAGTCCTAATATAAATAATTCTTGTTCAGTTAATTAGGCAAGTTAGAAAGTTTTTCGCGGCAAAGATTTTACAGTCGGTGAGCGCGGGTATGTTCGCTATTCGCTAGTTTTAATTAACGGGAGCCAACACACTTTGAGTTGAGGTAAGTTTCCCGTAGCGTGTGGCATACCTAGGAAGAAACATAATTAATGTAAGTAGATCTAACTCAACTGTCTTTCTTTGTTGTGCTACATTATACAAGAAGAATCTTCTTCCATAATTTAGGAATTGTGCTGTTGTGAGTGTAGCAACATTCAGCTTTCTATATTGTAGACCAGTTCCTTGATCTTTGTAATTCTATCGTAACCTTCACGTTTTTCAGAAGTCTCTTCTTTTCAATCGCTCTCTTACTGCTGAGAATCGTGACTCCGTATCAAATTGTCAACGGTCTTTTTCCATCTGCTACGATCAGTGGCTGGTGGAGTATGGCGCTGATAGGTATCGTCAAATGCTCGGATATTCGATCCGACCACCTTTTTGGGCTTCGGCCTCTAGGTCTTTTGCCATCTATTTTTCCAGTCACCATTAGACGTTCCATGTTATTAGTTACCTGCAAGCAATGTGGCCAAAGTATTTCACGACACGTTGCAGACAGGTTGAAGACAGTTGTTGTGTTCCAAAAGTAAGTGAAGTAAATGTAAACAAATTAATCTGAAAAAGTACTGCGGATGCTAATTTTGTAGTGTCACAAGCTGAGTCAAATTTAATCTAAGCATGATTTGATTATTTAAATACTTAAACCCAAAATTCTGATTCTAAATCACCTTATAGATGCTTTTCATTTGACAATTGAAGTTCATTTTATATTAGAAGTTGATTTGATTATTTCAATACTTAAACCCAAAATTCTGAGTCTAAATCACCTTATAGATGCTTTTCATTTGACGATTGAAGTTAATTTTATAACCTCAATTTTTATCAATGATTTTCAATTTCAATTTAATAATGTTATTCAAAAATGGTTGAAAAAATTACTTCTAAATACAAATGAATGTGTTACTAATTCCCTTTAGTGAGTTATTGCGTAAGAATTTAACCTGAACAGAGTTTGTTTACACTCGCATCATACACTTTCGGAACAGACTATAATATGTGAGGTAGCTTTCTGTCGTCTATTTTGATCCGCTGTTCCTTAATTCAATCTTTACCCCCATAATGTGCTTTACGACCGGTGTGCTGTGTGGCTTTCCATTAACATAATCTTTACTTTTCTATTAGAATGTCAACAGTACTGTTTCCTGCACGTTACTGTTTTACATACGTCACATATTTTCATAATAGAATCAACTTCAACATTTCTACAAATAAATTCATATGACTTTACTCAGTTCAAATGACAAAAATACTTTCAATCGTTACCTACGTAACAAACCAGTTAACTCGATTCCTAAAACGTCATTAAACATTCTCTCGATTCACTAATCGATTTTCAAAACAGTCGGTTTAACAAAGTCGTCTAATTAAACGTTATAATTTAGATTTGTACACAATAACCTCGCAAATTAATTACGGAACGTCAAACGGAATATTTTGTGTTACAGCGTTAAGGTGTGGTTCTACTACACGAACGAAGAAAAAGAACAGAGATTTATGATAAAAAAAAAAAACATTCCAACTTAGACTTAAAAGAAAATAACTGTTATTACCAAATTGATACCAAGTTATTAAATGGTCTATTTAAGGCTTTCCATTGCAATTTTATTTATATAATAACAGTCTTTACAGTAGGATTATTTTTTGGTAAACCTTAGTAAAACTGTAGGTACTACTACTGCGGGGTAATTGCGGAACACGCTAACAGTGGCAATGGCTTTTATTTTACCCGTTCAAAAACCTCGCATAATTATGGTTCTTTTGGCATCTCTGTAGTTCTAGCTCAGTCTTTATTCCGTTCGCGTCCAGTGCAAATACTCCTTAACAAGCAATGAATTAAATTTACGAATTCGTTTCACTTCTCTCGCTCGGAGTTCGCTTGATTGATTTAAAGGTCGTTATCGAAAAGTTTACGCGAACAATTCCAATTTTAGTGTTACGGTATTAAAACGATAAACAAGCCACGTTTTAGAATTTAATTTGTTGTTACACTGGTGTGATTGAGAGAGGGATTATAAAAAGGCAACGGAAGTCTTAAAATAAAAATACAGGGTGTAAAAAGAGCCATCATATAGCCATTATCTACGCATTCTCACAAACTAAGTAACTTGAGCAAAAATTATTGCTGGGCAACGACTTTTACTTTTCGAAAATCCCTGTTTACGGCAGCGCGCAATGTAACGCACGCGTAACATTGTGCTTATGGGTGCATGCAACGCAACGGTACAGGAGTTGTGGGGTCTTTCAAGTTAAGTTATAACACTTACCTACAACTTGTTTTGGATAATCAGACTTTCCTTCCATATCTCCGTAGTAAACAGAAAGTTCCCAAGTATAGTCGAGTACAAAAAATTATGACAAAATATTATTATATATCAACGGACACTTTTGTCCGTTGATATATAATAATATTTTGTCATAATTTTTTGTACTCGACTATACTTATAAAGTTATAACTCGACTATAATTATAACGGATGCAAAAAGAGGGTTAAGGTAGGCGAGAGTCTCTACTCTCGTCTACCTTAACCCTCTTTTTGCATCCGTTATAATCTCTAGTAAAAACAGATAAATTCAATTAATGTAAGCCCCTAATTCCGGTATGTCCGTATCAATAATAGGTACATATATGCTCATCGACTGGTGTCCACACTCAAACATAACTAAAAGTAGATAGTCTAATGAGAGCGAATCAACCAGCGCTTGTATGTGAGCAGCAATCAGCCGCGAGGACAAATAGAACTGAATGTTTGATAGGGCAGAGTTACGGGTGCAATGGGGGACAATTTGATATTATTAATAGTGTAGAGAAATAACACAGTCATATTTATACTTTACCAGCGAATTGCTCCTGCTTCCCACAGTTTTTACTACTTGACAAAACATTGAAATTTATTTATGTAAGTTTAACAACAATGTTACGTCGTCGTCGTCGTCGTTGTGTCGTCTCTCGTTACGTTTGTTATGTCACTCAATTTAAATACGTCGGTCATGTGGTCACGGGTTCTCTCACAGATGACCAGGGTATAGATAGGGAGCGCAGGGCGTTGGCAGCCCGATGCAATATGCTTGCCCGCAGGTTTGCGCGGTGCACTGACGAGGTAAAACTGACGCTCTTCAGAACCTTTTGCCAGTCGTTTTACTCTTGTAGCTTGTGGGTTAGGTATACGCAGAAGGCTTACAACGCTCTGCGCGTGCAATATAATAATGCGCTGAGGATATTGTTGGGGCTGCCTCGGTTTTGCAGTGCATCGGGCATGTTTGCGGAAGCGCGAATAGATGACTTCCATGCTATCATGCGCAAGCGGTGTGCATGGATGTTGCGGCGATTCAGGGGTAGCCCTAACAGTATTTTAGCTACAATAGCGGACAAGGTTGATGGACCATTTATCAGACTCTGGGCTAGCAGACATGTGCGTGCACATGTCCATGTAGCCAATGAATGATTATTGTTTTTTTAAATTATTGAGTTTACTAACATAGGCTAAGTTTTTACTAACACTATATGGATCCCTTGGTCTGAAATAAAATGACTGAATTTGAATTTAAACCTTTCGGAATAAATTCTCTAAAAGATACCACAGAACATGGTGATCGTAATCTGTTGCGAAGTATAGAAAAACAACGCGGTGCATACAGACAGACACGAAAGCTAGTTTGATTTTATAAATACATAATGTATAATTTGTAAGTAGAAAGTAATTATGTGTTTTCATTTGTACAATTTGACTTTTTATTTTGAAAGAAAACGTAAGATACTGACTCATTCAAATTCAAAAGTCGTATATTCAAACTAGGCTGAGAATCAGCACTTTTCAAACGTCAAAAATTACATAAGA
Organism: Agrochola lychnidis; assembly: GCA_963680765.1. Classification (NCBI taxonomy): domain Eukaryota; kingdom Metazoa; phylum Arthropoda; class Insecta; order Lepidoptera; family Noctuidae; genus Agrochola; species Agrochola lychnidis. Next base: position 502,868 of record OY796873.1, read on the forward strand.
CAGTCCTCTAAAAACGGCCGCTCTTCACCACATCCTAGTGCTTTAGCTGGAAGAAGAACTGGCACAACAAACTGTCTAGCAGCTCATGAAGAACTAACCGTGAATGTAAGGAGGAAAGTTTTTAACTTTGTTTCTGGGCGACAGACTTAATAGTATATAGCTCGTAACGCATGTCATAATATGTGCACATTCTAGTTTCATTACATAAAATATACTTTTATTGTTTACTTGGTGAATTGAGGATCATTTGAGCTCAAAGTTTTTTCTTTTTAAATGCATTAGGTACTGTTCGATCATCAATTGGATTCCAAAGCTTGGTGATTTAACCGTTTATTTATGTTCAACTATGGATGGTGGTAAGAAATTATGATAATTAAAATATACTTGTATATTTTTCGTCAATAACTTAAAAGTATTCATTACCTTTACCTATGACAACATCATGATTGTTAATAAACTTAAACATCCTGTTGAACTGTCGAAGGGCTGTCAACATGATAAGCTCTGCGTTTACCAGCATAGTTGTAAGTAAACAGCGCGTGTGTATCACCCCTAACAGTATTTGCGGGTCGGCCACCGGTAGCAATTACGAAGCAGTGTCAACTTCATCAACACCCCACTACCACATACCGGTGTATTTTGTATATGAGGTGGGAATTCAATATACCTGTATTTTTTTATAAGCTTAACTAAATAGGCGGGGTAATTGCGTAACACACTTACATAACTATTAGTACGTATTTAATCGAACCCCACAATTTTGGTTGCCTAAAATACTAAGTAGCTAAGTAATTGCGACCAACTTGGATGTAGCGCTCGCTCAGCTCGCGCACGGTTGCTCAGAGTTCTAACTTAACTTAAACCATTTGGTCGGGGTGCCCTAGCTTATTTAATGCGACCGACATTGAGAAAACACCAGAAATTTAAAATAGGTTTTTTTTTAAGCGTACATCATAAAAGGTCAATAAATTTTTAGAGGATCAATTAAATATTTCGCATTTATTTTGATAGTTCAACAACATTCATTGCAATAAGAAGCAATGGATTAGGAATTTCCTTCAAAATCCTTCGGATTGTGATTGAAAGTATGTTACGCAATAATTCGGTTTAATTTTACTGACGAAACTACATAAACGTGACGAGTTTCGATATCAAACAATGACACCTGCGTAATCAGCCTATAACGTGCCCACTGTTGGGACACAATTGTCTTCGATTTTTTAGTTCTAGGATATGCCGGTTTTCTCACAATGTTTTGCCACCACCATTTGAGAGCAATGGTGATGAAATGAATTACACAAAGCGCCTGCCTGGAATCAAAACCTACGACTCGCAAATCGGGCCCGTTACCACCACCACCTAAATTTAATTCCCGTATGACTTTATTTTTAAAATAATTGTTTAATTCAGTTAATCACCTTATTCCCTAAAGTATTAGTGAAACAATTGAAAACCGAATAATCTGAGTATTGTCGAAATAGACTTAAATGATAAATGATTTTATTTCTGTAAGTAGGTTTGTACAAACACTTTTACACGTCAATCATATTTTAAAGCTAGATGAGGTCGGCGTTTCCTATCTGACTACTCTGAGAAGAAAGGCCGAAACAAACTCAGAGGTCTCAGTCTCTTTTAAAGTCCAGACATAATCTTGGTCAGATCATGTGAAGGCCATGTGGATTGGTGTCTGAAGTGGTCTTTTGAGAAAAGCACCACACAGATTGAGAGGGCCTGTCCAGTCAGTGCACGCATTTGTCAGTTATCGTGCAGCTCAACTCAGAATTTAAGGAGCTCAACGATTCGACGAACAATACCAAAAAAAGTTTATTTTTTATTTGGGTAGGCCACTTAAATTACTCAAACTGTCAGACCATGATTAGAACTAACTGAAAAAATAATAAAAAACAAAACTAAAAGGTATGACCCACATAGTCTTCACATTCACAATAATTAAAATAATAAAATACTTTAAAAGTAAATATTCATGTCATTGTATAAATAAAATCCATTAATGTCAATGTGTATATAAAAACCCGGAAATAATCTTGGTCAGAGCATTTCATTTGAGAACCATGTAGATTTGTGTCTGAAATGGTATTCTGAGGAAAGAACCATACAGATTTGAGTGGACCTGTCCAGTCAGTGCACGCATTTGTCAGTAATAGTGTAGCTCAACTCAGAACTTAAAAGGATCTCAACGATTCGACGAACAATACCAAAGAAAGGACATTTGGGTAGGCCGCATAAAGTACTCAAAACTGCCAGATTATCAATAGAAGTAACTGAGAAAAAATAAATAAATATATAAATGACCCACATAGTCCTCACATTCACAATAATTAAAATAATAATAATATTATACTTCACAAAGTAAATATTCATGTCATTGTGTATATAATTTTAAAGTTAGCAAAATAAACAAAGTTCCGAAAGTAAAAAATAAAAATAATAATTGGAGCAGCTCAATCCCAAGCCATTTTGTCCTCAATGTAATTTTTTATGGTATAAAAAGCTTTCTGGCACAACTTACGTTTAATGAATGATTTAAATTTATTAAGGCTTAGATCTTGTACGTGGCTTGGAAGTTTATTATAAAAGCGTATACATTGACATCTGAACGAGCCACCTATTTTCTTGAGCCTTGTTGTAGGTACCACAAATTTGTGTTTGTTTCTAGTATTTATGTTATGGATATCACTGTATTTTAACAATTTTATATTTTTATGAGCATATAAAAGATTATCAAAAATATACCGAGAAGGCACAGTCATTACATTAATCTCCTTAAATTTATCTCTGAGAGAGTGTCTCGGACTTAATTTATAAATTGATCGAACATGAATAATAATATGATGAATAATGAATAACATATATTCGTAAATTGAGTTCGGCAGTATAGTGTCAACTCTGATAATTAACGCCTAATTATCAGCAACGCATTTGCATGGCAACCGTACGTATGTACCTACTCGTAGATAAATAAACTTCGGTGAAACAGTATTAAAACTGTTCTCTAATTAAGTGATAATGCTGTTTTTGGATAATCGCTCAGAATAATTAAATACAGGGAACGTAACTGTGTTCTACAAAAGGGTAGGTAGAGTTGCATTTAGGTACAACACTATTCCCACATTTCGACAGTTATGCTAGCCCATTCTTGAATCAGAACCTTTACATATTCTGAATTAAAGTCGCTTTCCGTGTTTGTCTGTATGACCGCGTTATTCTTCTAAACCACGCAACAGATTTTGAAGAGGTTTTGACCATAGTGTAGAGATTTTTTTCCGGAAGGTTTATATGTATAATACTATAATATTAAAGTCAGGTATAACTAAGAAATCTTGATGTTTTGTCAAGTCGTAAAAACCGTGCGAAGCAGGAGCGTATTTCTATTATTAAAGTCCACAAATAAAACCTAATCAACCGAGTTTGATTGGGATTGTTTAATGTATCGTTGAGTGCTCCAGACAGACCATTCGCTCTTCATAATTCAGCATAATGCCTTTTTAGACACTTGGATTTTCTGACCTTCATATAACAATATGTCCAAAATCAAATGTTGTTTATCAAAAGGTTAAGTAATATTTTTAGGCTGGGTCTTAACAACGAAAAGCGATCTTTAAATAACCTCTGTAAGGAATAAGAAGGTACTTCAATATATTCTGCTTTAGATCTATTTGGCCCTTTTACTTGGAGTTCAGATCAAGTACCTATTTTGAAGTACTTAATGTATGGTGGATTACATTCATATTATATAACGTTTTAAGTTCTAGTTAGGTTTGGAGAGATCTAGAAGGGTTATAATAATCCCGAAATATCTTATGCTTGAAATAACATCGGCACTCCTCCTTGTAGTCCGGAAAAATTAAGAAGTAGGTTGAAAAGACTTCTGTTAGAGAAAGCCTATTACAGCACTGACGAATTTCTGAATGATAAATTAATCTAATTCTTGTAATTATGTTATTTCTAATTACTTTGACATTGAATTGATTATTTTATTAAAATATAAGAGTTGTTGACATTATTCTGTAGTACATTTTAATTTTTAAATTCTAATTTGGATTGTTAATAATAATGAATAAGTTTATAATTAATTGATTAAATGTAATAACATACCTACTTATATTTGTACGCCGTTAAGGCAAAACATGACTGTGATATAATTTAATTGTAACATCTTGCATGCCATGTGTGTGTATACTCATGTTTTGGACAAATAAATGATCTTTATCTTTATCTTTAGTAATTCTACACTTTAATATTAGAAAGAGAAAAAAATGTATTTCTGTTTGTAATGAATAAGCTCAAAAACTTCTGGACTACTTTTAGAACTCTTTCACCAGTAGAATACTATATTATCATTGAGTAACATAGGTTATAATTTGTAAAGATATCACGCGGGTGAAGTCGCTGGCGGAAGCTAGTACCTTTTATAATGCGAAAGTAATTCTGTCTGTCTGTTACCTTTTCACAGCTTAACGGCTGAACAGCTTTGAATAAAACTTTGCACATGGATAGAACATAACCTGAGTTAGGACATTAGATACTCTTTGTCGCGGCAATACATTCCCTTGGGATGATTTCCAAAATCCTCGCAGGTGAAGCTGCGGGCAAAAGCTGGTACTACTCTTTAAACGGAAACGCAGAAACCTTGCTTGGGAGCAGACATATGTATGGTGGTAGTAATTTCCCTGACGAGGTCCTTTATTATAGCTGATATTTTCTTGCCCACCAACCTTACAAGCTAGCAGGACTTCAAACATACATTTAATACACCAGGATATCATAAAAGACTTGTTATGTACTAAACATTTTGTATATGAGGTACTTTTACGCGCTCATATAAAAAGGTTTTTGTGTCAGCTGTAAAACGTATAGAAGGACGAGGGAATCTTTCATATTATGCGAATATTTTCACTGAAACGACCTTGAAAAGGTCTTAAAAGAGTTCGTACGGCGGAGTTATTTATAATAAGTCTTTATCTTCACGGAAGCTTTGGCGGAATATTTGTTTTTTTAAAGAAATACTATATTTTCCTTGGTATCGGCTTCCGTGTGGATTTTACTCGAGGACAATATAATTTGATCTTTACAGCATAATCGTTGGGTAATATTCGTAAGTATACGTAGATTATTCTGTTGTCAGATTTTTGATTGCTTTTAACGTTCGCCATAGGTTATCCTATGACAACTTGCTAGTTGGATCTGTGGGGTGATTGCGTAACACACATACTAATCGCAATCGATCGCAATGCCGATCATTTCGACAGTTCAGCCACGTTCAAACCTATGAAACATTGGATTAGGAATTCCCTTCAAAACCTTCGGATTGTAATTTATTGAAAGTGTGTAACGCAATTAGGATGAGGGTTACGTCACATGCTAGTAAATGCGTAGTAGTACACAGAGTAACGGACAGAGGGTAAGCTTCATATAACCGCGCTGTGATAGGTTCACTACTACAAGCATGAGGCGCGTGTGTGTGTGCAACTGGCGGCTTCGTCGCGTACGATGAGAAACCGGTTCATACCGGCTCGGCCAGTTGCATCGCTCATGGCTGCGCATACGCGTTGGGCGTCGTGTTTGTTTCCGTTTCACGTTTTGAAATGAGTAAAACATACATTTATTATTTTAAACTTAGAGTTTTGTATTTTTCTATCGATATAAAAAGTGTAAATATGGTCGTTTACTGTACTGTGTGTATGAACAATACTACTAGGAACAAAAACATATAATTTATTAATTATCCCGAAGACTCCACTAGGTTAGTAGTAACTTGATAATAATTTATTATTTATAATGTGGTAGATAGGATACCTCATGCCTAAACATCGAAAGAAAACTCAACCCGAAGATGCAACAAAGTTTTTAATTTAATGGTTTTTTAAGTAAGTGGCACTGAATATGTACCTATCTCGTATAAAAATATTATATCATAAGAAATTTAAGAAAAAAAATTGTGTGAGTAGGTATGTATTTTGTAAAAAATATAACATCATAGTTACAAATAAAAAGTCGATTAAAATGTTGTTTACTTATTTTTATCCTCTAACCCTACCAAAATAGGTACCTATACATTTTGCACGCTCTTTAAAAGCTTACCCTCTGTTCCGTTTCTTTACTCATGTAGTAGTACTACCAAACACTATAATTTCACACAAAGAAATCATTAATTTGTTTGAAACATTCATGTGCTTGATAACTAGATCAATACAATGTAAATTGTTGAATTGCCAAAATGGAAGCGGTTGTGTGTTACGCAATTAGGGTAGGTACTGGTCTGGTTTACCATTTTATCAGTCCAACAAAGCCCTGCGATATACTTGATAGATTGATTGATTGGCACAGGTTAACTTCGCCAATCAATCAATCATTAGGCCCCAAAAATACTCTCCTATCTACATATACGCAGTCGTATTCGACACATACAGCTTTAGAAACGCTTCGGCGTTGTAGAGCGTCGTCTGTCACTCATTATTAAGTGACAGTCTCTTTCTTATCCATCCACACTTTAATATTAACATGCGAAAGTAACTCTATCAGTCTCTCTGACTGTCTGTTATCTTTTCACGCCTCAACTGTTTAATAGACTCCGATGTTTGGCGCACAGATAGACCATGGCCTGGGTTAGGACATGGGAGACTTTATATCCCGGAAGTACGTTCCCGTGGGAAAATCTCAGACCCCCACGCAGACGAAACTGCAGGCAAAAACTAGTGTGCCATAGTAACAACCGTGTACTGTAATTATATTATTATAATATATCCAGTTACAGAAACTGAATACTAATCTAGAAATGAGCAGCATGTCTGTGTTTGTCATACAGAAAGTTAGCAGGAGTTGCGTCACCGAAATCCGCAGTTTGTTTGTTTGTAACATTAGAGCACAAATATACACATATTAGACGCGAGTTAGTTTGTCACACACAGTCTCACACAGACGGAGTTTGATCGCACTTGCTTCATGAATTTATATTGCGATGAATGAAAATAGCATCTACGAGTGACGATACTTAGGAAAAAATTTACTTAAGTAAAGCCGTGTTAAAGCGATTTCATACGAATGATAAAGAATGACAATTGCGTGGTTAGTAGTTACCCAGTTACTGGGTTGAGGAGGTCAGACATATTTAATCGCTATATTATGTGAAATTCGGCGTCCGGTTAGAGCGGTCGGCTTCCATCACAACATAATTATATAGGTGGGAAAACGCTAGGCAGATGGTAATCAACCAGTTTTATTAACAATCCGTTTCCCTCACTGGACTGACAAATTATTAAAAAAAAAACATGATTAAGAATTTGCCATGGAAAAACTCAAAAACATACATCCTGAGATGAAGCGCACCTTCCAATTCAGAATCCATTGCGTCATACTCGTATGCTCGAAAAATTCGTCTGCTTGACAACATAAATAACTAAATGAATATTGTTGAATTGTCAAAATGAATGGCATTAGGATTGTGAGTGTGTTACACAATGACCCCGCTGGACCCCAGTTCAAGTAGGTATGCGACCACTAAACCAACGAGGCAGTACCAAGCAGCACTAAAGTCTGCTAGGTACATGGAACTTATAAAAACACTGTGAAGTAATAACTGGATATCGATATTAATTCAATTGGAATTGAGCTCAAGTTAGATGAACTCGCTGATTGGAGATGAAACAAAAATATTTCCGATTCAACTCCTCCGCAAGTTTTATGAGTTATTACAACTAGAGGGCTTCAGTAAGACGATGGAATTGAAGTTCTGTCACTTTAACTATAGCTATGTAACTGTAGATAGAACAGCAATAGAATGTTTATTTGCTAAGGAAAGTACCTACCTACGAGTGTTATAACCAGTACAAGCATGGTGATTATAGTAAAATTCTAGTTTCATGTTTTGTTATTGGATGTTAGCAAAACTTTTGCATCATTCAAGGATTTAGAATACAGCATTCGAAGAAGAAAATATGGATTTTGTGAGGAATGATATGAAAGAGAAGGGAGTGAATGATAGCGTGACGGTTGACAGGGGAGAGTGGAAGAAGAAAACGAGTGCGCCAACCCCACGTAACATGCGACAACGGCAGGAAGATGAGTATTCGAAGAATAATATATAATTCTTCTTCATGATTCTGGCCTCCGGGTAGTTTTTGAGACATCTACTAGTTGTAGTACTTGTTGACAATCCTAAACTATCCTCCCATACCTATTAATACTTTAATTTGAAAACATTCTAAAAACCAATTATTTTTAAATTCTTGCCGTGTAATTTCTTGCCAGCTCTTCTCCATAGGAAACGACCAATAGGAATCGTGCACCTAACCTCTTTCTGACGTTTCATAAGTGCCCTTGTAGGTTTATGATGTGAAATAAATACTTATGTTGATGTCGTCCGTACTAATTTCCCACTAACTATTCTTCGAGTGTACCTACTTAGAACACACACAGTAACCTTTTTATCTCTGCGACGCACGAAGTACTTGTGAAAAAATGACTGAGTTTTTAACCTACCCGCACTATTTTGAACTGTATGCACTTGTAATACGCATTTTAATCGTTAGGCTATCTATTTCTCATCAAAAACTTCCACACCAAAAACCGGTAATTCTTTCCCAACCTTCAGATAATTCCATCAACACTTGTATTCAACCCTTCCCCACCTGACCTCAACCCTAGATCACCGGAACACATAAATCTCCCCGGCGGGGTATAAATTTGTTTTTTTTTCATTACCACCCCGTACATTTCATTACGGGGTCGTGGAGGGGAGGGTAATTTATAGCACTCAGTTTGTTGGCAAAAAACGGTTAATTACGTGTATAGGGGATGAAGGAAGACCTCGTTTGAGAATTGACCTTGTGACTTTCTTATACATATAGATTTTAATGTAAGCCTTCTTAAGTGACGAGTCTGGGAAAGCCTGATGGGCTGTCGACCCGGTTTAAAATAATTTAGTAGGTACAGAATAATTAGTATACAGTGTGATTCCCTCATTTCAATATGTGCACATTATGAAGAATAACGTTCCCACTGCTGGGAAACAGGTCTCTTCTCTATAAGAGGGAGTGGGCCATAATCCACCGCATGGGCACAGTGCGGCCTGGTGGATGTCACAGGTCTTCGAATGTCTGTTTCTAGGACATGCTGTTTTCCTCAAGATGTTTTCTTTCTCCTTATTAGGAACAGTGGTGATGAAATATATAAAATGAAACAAAGTAGGTACTGGGTTCGAACCGACTCATAAGTCGGGGCCGTTACCACTGGGCCACCACCACTACTAGCAACCATACTAAGTGGCTAATTATTTCACCTCGGCATTGGCTATTCTTGTTTATCTTGATACGAGATCAGAACAATTTTAACTGCCACTTCATAAACCTTTGTTTTCTTAAAAAAAACTATTTCGGGCTATTTGAGATCTATCTATTAAATCAAACACAGTCCATTATTGAACACAGGACATTCAAAATTTGCACTTTAACAGAATAATCGCAAAACTACTAATAAATATCCCTGAGCTGTTATAAAATAAACTACCAATGTAAAAATAAACCAGTACTGGAAAAACGATCACTATTTATACCCTTTATCAGAAAAAAAACCTTGTCAATACCACACTCTTTGTAACAAAGGATACTCGTACATAATCAACACTTTTCACTTTGAATAAATTATTCTAGTCACGCGGACTAATTAACGAGATTATCCTCTGTTCGTCTTAGCACCCACACACTGCGCGATCCAAAACGACAGCTTCGCGAAACTCCTTAATCAAAATACATTGAACGCTGGCTGCGCGGGAAACGGAGCGTGGCGCAATAAAAACAAGAAAGGGATGAAAAATAATGGCAAAGAAACGAATGGAGCGAGAATATCTGAGTAATTGTTGCATGGAAAGATCTCTAACGAGCACCTCGGGTAATAAAAAGGTTTGTGGGGCCACGAGGCGAACGATTGTTCAGTAAGACCGGGAGGAATTATTTTTTTGTTTTTGTTTGAGTTTGACAATGGAGATGGTGAAATTGAGACAGTTTTAATGAAGGTGCGGCTCTATTGTCACAATAATTTCATGAAGCTATAGCGCGGCTGATGAGCAAGCCTTTGGAAGTAAAAAAAGAAATAAATATGGAGTTAAAGATTCAGAAAAACTCACAAATAAGTAACCGTCGCTGGCTTCTTTTGAAGCAACATTTATTTTTTTATTTATTTATTAGACCAAAAATAGTAAACATGTAACATAATTTGTTTTAGCTACAACAAAAGGAAACAGTTTATTTTAAAATATGAACTTAATTTACTTAAAAAAAGAAAAATGAAAGGGTTGCTGTCCTCTGAGTGTGTAAGGTGAAGGTGAGTGTATGTGTGTGAGAGGGTGTGTAGAGAATTAAATAGATTTAGCTAGTAGATGTGTCCATAGTATATAAAGCCGACAATTAGTTGTATCACTACTTTAAGATGGTAAGTATATTTTCAGTTTGATCGTACGTTAACTTCCAAAAAACATAAATACGGAATGAAAATACAAAAGCTATGGAAGCGTAATACCTACATTGATTTAATTTAATGTATCACATTCATCCCTTTAAATATAAATTGCAATGAACAAATCCTTTGTATTTTCTTTCTGCAATTCATTAATTTAATCCTCGCTCGCCGCATGGCCGCGACACAAAAAAGATTAAATTTTACAAATAAAAATGGCGTTGGTTTATGAAAATAAAAAGCGCTCCATTCATTATCGGGCGCACTTGCATTGCATGGCTCATTTATTAAGTTCTGTAGTGAAGTGCAAGCACAGGGGCGGCGGTCCTGGGGTTTATGCAATGTGTGTATTAATAAAAAATAAGCTTAGCTTAGCTTTTATTATAAGATTCAATTAGATCTTCTACTAAATAAATTTTTTAAATTCTTTCACTAACAGATAATGCTCAGATGGGCATGCAATTGCATTATTTTGCACAAGTTCTTTATATGTAGTATGGCGAAAGTGAGCACTAAAACAGGTTTTTTTTTAAATTCATCCCCAAACGGGGTTACATTGGGAATGAAAATTTGTATTTAAGTTCTTTATATTTGCCCGCGGAAAATCCCATCGCGCGAACAGCTTGTAGGTAAATAATATTGGATAGCTTCTTCTTGTGGTGACAATACCACGTTGCCTTTTTATTTACTGTTTACAGTCATTGACAAAATAAAAGGTGACCTGTATATGTCCTGATATACATATACAGTAGATACCAAAGTCTTAGTCAAAGTATTTATTTCAATTACGCACATAAAAGGCACTTTTGAACATCAAAATTTACAAGTCAATAGAATTGTAGGAAAATAGGCAAGAAACTCCACCGTTACTCTTTTATACTGTTTTACAATATTTTGTTTACCTACATTAATTACATCATTTTTAAATGTAAAGACGATGTACCAAGAATAAAATTACTATACAACAACAGGTAAAAACAATTAAAATGAAGCAATGACGGATAAATTAATTATGTGATAGATAGGTACAATAAACATGGTGCTCACATACCAGAACTCTTTCGTACTAAACTAGCTTTTGCCCGCGGCTTTGCCCGCGTGGATGTCGGAAAATATCCCACGGGAGCGTACTACCGATACCGGGATTACATGCCTAATAGCCGAGGAAAAAGTCAGTCAAGTCTCTTACCGCTGCGCCCGCGTTGCCGTCAACCATAATCATTTTGTTACGCGTAATTTTGATTCTGCGATATCTTTTAAACCATTCATTTAAATGAAATGATGTCAAGGCATATTTTAATCTAAATTAAATGTTCAATCTAAGCAACATAGTTTATTGTATAAGGATTAATATAATACCGACCAAAATAGCTTTGGAAATAACAATTAAATTTTTATCAAATTCTGAAAGATAAAAATGTTAATTGCGGGTCATCCTTAAAAGATAGACATATGCCATCGCGGATTTTTTTGTTGAACTTTTTAAGATGAACAATACTGTAAAACATAAATTTTATGTAACTCTTACAATTTCCGTGGCGCACGCCGACAAAGATTCCAGTCGGCATGATTTTTTCCGACATCTTCAACAATAATCGTAAAGCAAAACCTTTATGAGTTATACATTAAAATCTTCCGCATGAATCACTTCGTCCATTGGTGAAACCCGTTTGAAAATCCGTTCGGTAGTTTTTGAGTTTATCGCGTTCAGACAGACAGACAGACGCGGCGGGGGACTTTGTTTTATATTATTTAAGGATAAGGATATGCAATATATTGGGTAAAGTTAGTATGATAGATTAAAATGAATTTTTAGGGTTCCGTACCCAAGGGTGCCAAACGGAAACCGATTACTAAGCCTCCGCTGTCCGTCCGTCTGTCTGTCTGTCAGCGGGATATATCTCATTAACCGTGATAGACAGTTGAAATTTGCACAGATTATGTATTTCTATTACCGCTATAACAACAAATTAAATAGAGTTGAAATTCCCCAGTTAAAGTTAAAAGTCCCCATACAATAAACTTCTTCATCTCATTTTGAAAAAAAAAAAATACTTACCCTGGCATATGGGATGTCATTGTCTAGGTCTCATTGAGTAGAGTACAAACAGATTTTGTTTGTTTAAACTTCAAAAATTAAGAAATAGGGGGCCATAAAATTTGACAGTTTTTTTTTTAGGTAGGGCATCTCGTCTTTGACCTCTGAGATCATGACTATTTAACCGGGCTTTCCTGTGGGTGTCTTAAGCTACTACACTTAAAACCATACAGGGGAGAATTTGTCAGTCTTAGACCATTTTTGTACGAGCTCTATCGCAACAACTAAACAAGTTAGGAATTTGAAACTTGTGTATATTAAATATATCATATACTGTATATAATCAACAAATATTAAAAAAGCCGATTCAAAGAGTATTTTATTTAAATATGGGCGATTTTCTGCAACTGCAAAAAATGATTTTGTAATTCGTAGTATCATTATAAAATACAAATTTATCTTTGCGATTTTTTTAATTGAAGATGAAAAATAATAATATTCTTCGTTTAGTATTTTCATTTATTTGCTAAATTATTACACGGTGTTACGGAACCCTTCGTGTGCGAGTCCGACTCACACTTGGCCGGTTTTTAAGATTTAAATGATGAAATAACAACTTGTCTAGTAACTAAGTTAGCCGACAGTCTCTGAAATAATTCGCAAAGTAAATTACAATCAATCGTTTACAATTCGATTAAAACTTTATTCAGAACTGTGAAATAATAATTGTTCTCTCGGCAAATTAATTAAAATTATAGCTGTATTAAAATCTAATTTAATTTGATTTAAACATCGTTTACGTTTTCATTTACTTGTGTATTTTATTAAATAAATTATCTGTGGTAATACTAGTACACATGATAGGGTACAATATTTCAAATGATTTAAGCGTTGATACGAGAAACGATATAATAATATATATTAAGCATCACGCTTGTATTTCCCGAACGGGTGGGCAGATTAGGGGAATGTAGTACACCCCATTTTTCGTGAATAATGTTTAACTATTATGTGATTGGGGTGAATCTATTGCCACTAACCAAACATAAACCCTGAGCTATTAATGAGAAATTCTTGATGAAAAACCTAATAACACTTTGCCCGACCTAAATATCTAACCTAGGATTCTATGCTCAGCAGTCTGACATGCGACCACTAGACAAACGAGGCACTCAGTTTTATCTTAATTATGATTATATTATTCGTTTTAATTAAACCAAAGCATTCTTCATCCCTTTCAGAATTAAATCTAAAAACCTACTCTTTTTTCAAGCGATAGTCACTCTTCTTAAATCTCGTAAAGTAAAATAAAACGCCACAACAGTGCCACTTACTTTGACAAATACGGGGCTTGCTCCAATCCCAGGCGATAATAAACTTATCCCGTATTTTTATGACGGCCCCGCCTCGTCGCCGTCCCGGCACGACACGGGGGCGACACGGGGCCGATCCCGGACTCTGGTGACTCTAATGGGCTCAATTTGTGGAACACTTCGTTTCACTTATGACTGCGGGAAGTACTGTGCTCGTGGCTTATTTTAGTCGAAAGATTTTTTAAGTTGTCTCTGTTGTTGATATTAATCATTGTGTTTCTACGGTATTGTGTTTATCATTAACATTCATTGCATAATTAGGTTTTTAAAATAAAAAGAAAACTGAATTGATGTGTGTTTATGATATTTTCCATTAAGTACCTATCTATCAAAATAAACAAACATTTACATAAATGTATAAATTTAAAATGTAAGTCCCGTAAATTATTTATATACCATGCTTTTCTGTGTGTAGGTGACAGTAATAGTGGAAACTTGTAGCCATATTTTTTTTATAGAAAACCCAGTCTCAAAGAATGATATTTTTTTACAATTAATGATTTTTACGTCTAGAGAATTAATTAGATGAGGTCATTATTCATATTGCCAATATCTTAATTGATTTTAGTAATAAAGTAAGATTTTATCAATAAAGGAACGTTTATTACAATGATTTCTCATCGCTGTTAAAAGGGTAACCGTGGAGTTTCTTGCCGGCTCTTCTCCATAGGAAACGACCAATTGGAACCGTGCACCTAGCTTCTGACGTTTCATAAGTGCCCATGTAGGTTTATGTGAAATAAAATATTTTGTTTTTTTTTTTTTTGTGTGTTTTAACTTGGACAGAGCCACGGCTATTATTTACATCTGGTATTTCAATTGCTTTAATTGCGAAATGTCAAGAACTTTGAACTGAATTAATTTAGTTCATGGTTTGTTTATTTTGACGGTAGTGTTAACGCTAAGTGCTTGTGATTTATGAACTTAAATACTTTTAGACTATTATGAAACGATGAGTCTAGTTAAATTAGATACTAATACAGATATTTTGAGGTTATATAGTTTTGTTGTTAGTCTTTTTAAATTATGAATCACTCTTGTTAATCTGAATCTCATAATAACCCTTTAAAATGGACAGTTTATTAACTTATGTAAAGCAATGGAATGCTCACTTGGTACGGTCACCGGCACATTGCATTGTTTTTTTTTCTTCAATGGGTTTTGACGCTTAGCGACTGACTTTGCCACACCCTGAAGAAAATAAATAATTTTAAATTAGAACTAGGTACCTATATTCACATTTTAAATAACTTTCATAAACACTGCATCCGGTTAGACTGGAAGCCGACCCCAACATAGTTGGGAAAAGGCTAGGCAGATGATGATGAAACACTGCCAACAAAATGCAGTTTGGCAGACTTTATGATGTTATAATTTTTAAAAATTTACGGTTCAAAAGTAATGACCAATTTTTGTTTTTTTTTAAACACTTCGCATAACACCACCTAATTTTAAAGATTGTACAGTCGACCGGTAACACTTTGACCTGGAGCTGGCCTGGCAACGTGCGGAGTTTCAATACAATAAGAGGTCAGCTTTTATACTGGTTTCGTTACAACTGACATGCTATATGTTACCGAAAATATACAGACGTACAGTAACCCACTGTACGTCTGTATATTTTCGGTAGCATAAAGTCTATTAGCCATATTATTCAGCCCTGAGCAACGCCACCAAAACTCCACGCTAATTACCTTTTTACTACAAAATCCTTTATAATGAATAGTGCTAACTAGCTAGTGATATAATTACATATTTTCTGTTGCAGGTAAGTGTTCGTCTGAATCTCGGGGATAGGATGAATATTTATGAGGCCTGTCAGCCCCTAGCCAGGTGGCTTGCTGACCTGGTTCTGAAGGTAATTGTAAGCTGAGAAGTGATTTAGTGAGGGTCAGGTGGCTGGCGATTATCATGTGAGTTCCTAATTGTTATTTTAGTTTTGTGGTTTTATATAGTTTCATAGAAATAAAATGTGTCAATAAGGGTAGGATTTAAAATTATGACGACAACGTGTATTTTTGCATTATTTAGTTTACCATGATTGGTGTTGACTACGGTTCTTATGAGTTATTTATATCTCTGAGAAAAGTGTTTTCACGAAAGTTAAACAAACTTGAACACCCGTTCTGGAATCCTCTTGGATTCTGAAATACCAAAAAGTGCACATAGCGACGGTTGAGAGGCTAATTGATCTAAGAGACATTTTGTAAAACTTGCTCCTGCAAGTTTTACAAAATGTCCAGGAGGACGGATCATAGTTATTTTTTTTTTATTTTTTTTTCATAAAAAACAACTATTTCATAGACTATTATTTACTTAAATCAATCAATCATAATAAGACCTTATTATGATTTAAAAAAAACAACCAATCCATCCTCCCGCAAGTTTTACAAAATGTCGCTTAGATCAATAAGCCTTTCAACCGTCGATATGTAAAGCTGATTGTTTTAAAACTCTCAAAATTGATAAAAGAACAGCATTATTTTTATGAAAAAAAATAAAGTTTAGTAACCGACTACTAACCCGACTACGGGAAAATAAAAATGATCTAAAAAAAAAGTACGAAACAAGCAAATATTTCAGACAGAAATCAAGACATAGGCACAAAAATGGTCCAGGTAAAGCCGTGATCGCATGCCTGTATACCATGTTGGTGCCAGGAACACCTACAAAATTATAATGGCATGCGACGACGGCTTTACCTTGACCATTTTTGTACCTATGTCTTGATTTCTGTCTGAAATATTTGCTTGTTTCGTACTTTTTTTTTAGATCATTTTTATTTTCCCGTAGTCGGGTTACAGTTTTTTACTAAACTTTATTTTTTTATTTTATACTTTTCCGTTTTTACACTTGATAAACGTAAATAACAGTAATACAATAGTGCAGTAGTTAACCTATTTTAAATTCTAATAGCAGTGCATAGTGCTTTGGACGAAACCATAGAGCGATTTATTTCGACGCCAACACCATATTATATCGATATCGAGCTTCGAAGAAATCCAAAATACAAATATTTCGTTGTACTTGTTTTTCTTCATAAGAGTGCAATTACAAATCGTTACTATTTATTAAGATTTGATTAACTGCACGTTGGTAACATCTTGCTATATTACGTAGCAAAGTCTCACTTTTGCTTGTTTTTAACGATTTAAACATATTTATTTACTTTGAAAATATAATATTATATACATATTTGTAATGTGCTCGTCAAGACCTTTCTTTTGATACCAAACATGTTATGATCATCCCATTTTAATTTTTTTCGAGGTTAGAAATTTACGTGTAAAGTCCACCAAATTAAATTTAGGGAAAAATTATATAGCCTATGTCACCCGGACCATTATTACGAATCTATTGATACCTCATTCATCAAAATCGGTTTAGTAGTTTAGGCGCTACGGTGGAACACACGTAAAAACAAACATACATACATACATATATACATACAAACATACATACATACAAACATACATACATAGACTGCTAAAATCATAACCCTTCCTTTTGGCTTTGCCGTAGTCGGGTAAAAATTACACTTACATGATTTTTTCCTTTCATAAAATCGATTACAAATAAATAAGCAACTATTAACCAATTTTCTTGTTCCCGAATAATTGACTAGAAAGAATAACAGACTCCTTTACTAAAACCGGTAGCCCGACTCCCCAATCCGGCAGTAATCCAGCGGTTAATATTCCGTCCTCGTCCCGGATAAACACTCGTTATAATCTATTCATTAGCACAAACCGATTACACAGACTTCAATTACAGACTACAGACTATCCCTTGCTTTTATAGCTTGTTATTGGCTGGCTTAACAGCAAACGGGTTCGGGACTCATTCTTAGTACCTACGAACTATTCTTAGTAAAAATTACTTTCTATGGATTAGTGAATATGGTTTTATTTGCTTTATTGTAAGCAGATCTCTAAACAAGCACCTACTACTGTTTCCCCATTCGTTTCTCAGTAGCAACTCGTAACCTTTGGAATCAATTTTTTTGTCACTAGTTTTGTGATAGCGAATACGCAGCAGTGATAGCCTAGTGGTGTAATCGTCGGACGGCCAAGTCATAGCTCTCCAGTTCGAACCCAAGGCACGCACCTCTGACTTTTTGGATTCATGTGCGTAGTGTTTAATTAATTATTACTTTTATTGTATTCACTTATGCGTATTGTATAACTATCAGCTTCAAAATCGGTGACGGAAAACATCGTGTGGAAACCGGCATGCCTGAGAGATATTTCTCAACGGCATGTAAAGCCAAGTCAGAGGCCCATGGGCGGCATAAATACTCTGACACCAGAAGACCAATTCTCATACTTAAAAACGTTCACATTTGAGTCGCAATCTGTCAAACATGTTGGTAAATTGAATGTATTTTGACAATTGCGAATGAGATGCAAATGCGAACGTTCTTAAAAATTACGGGAATTGCCCCTCAGGTTAGTCAATAACCACACGAAAAAGAAGAAGTGAGTACGTGCATGTAATCTTTTAGTCATATATCTATGGGCAGAAAAGTCTTTTCTTTAGCAGAAACTACGGTTGGTGATGAGACTGAAGTCTAACATGGTCCTAGATCATAATAATTAAAGTGAAAATATGTTAATGCTTTTGAGTTAGCTATTACTAATACGAAAATACTCTACTTGTAAAGTTTTTAAGGCATGCTACACTCGTTGGGTCAGCACAATTGGCGGAAAGTCGAATTGGTAAGTAATTGCTTCGAGAAGGCTTTGTTGTTTAACAAATACTGCCGGATCGAATGTGACAACCCAAAAACTTGTGTAGCATGTCTCAAAAGTAAAAATCTTAGTTACCTATACTTTACCGTCAATTCGCAATGATAAATATTTTGTAAAACGTGTCAATCCCACTAAAGAACACTGTCCTTCAAAATACAGGATTTTCCTAGTTTGAAGGGCAGGGGTCTTACTCATTGTAATAGCCATACCCATCCCATAGTTTAAACTACACTGATGTTACCTAGGCTAAGTTTTTGGTAAATAAAATGATTACTTACTTACTTATCAAACAAAAAAAAAAATCCTAAGCACAAACTTTTTGACCATCTAAAAATCCATTTCGTCACCAAGAACCATGCGGTTGCTCCCATTACCCCCGGTCCATTCTCGACTATTACAATATAACTTGTGTGGATGCCTTAAAAGCTTCACAAATTGTTGAGACTGACCCTGTGAACGGTGTTAGGGCCTGATGCAATTACAGCCATCTGCCAAGATATTAATTTTGTTGACGTATTTGGTAATATTTTGACTATTATTTTAGTTATGGATGTGTAGGGTGAAGAATATAATTAAATGATTTATAATTATTTTAGTAATGGGTACTTCTCTGATTTTGTGCAAATCACATGTCCGTCAATATTTTGGCGAATCTAAACATCCTAAAAGCCCACCAATATTTTTTATCTATAATTGGGTAGCCTAACTTTTAATGGCAAGAAGAATTAAAATTAATCATGACGAGTTAATGACTCAAAATAATATTTTAGTTGCTTAAATTTCATTACCTTCGGTGTCTTTGTTGTGACGAGTTAGAAAAACATTTTTATTTAATTATACGTAGAGGTTTATGCTGCGAATTGTTACTTGAGGAACCTCAAGTACATCATAAGGAAATTAATTATGATTTTGCAAGATATAATATTGTTATTATTTTAATAAATTGTGATAAAAACAATTTGTCGTAAAAAATATTACATTACCTTCAGCCAATCTTGATATATCAAACATCGTGCTGTATATTACATCGTCCCTGGATCGA
The DNA here is from genome assembly GCA_963680765.1 of Agrochola lychnidis. Classification (NCBI taxonomy): domain Eukaryota; kingdom Metazoa; phylum Arthropoda; class Insecta; order Lepidoptera; family Noctuidae; genus Agrochola; species Agrochola lychnidis. Next base: position 522,542 of record OY796873.1, read on the forward strand.
GCACCCCTTCCCGCTTCCGCACTTGCCGATCAGTCGGCCAACAACACAAACGGGGCAGGATGCGTGCTATTTTTTTCGCGACCGTTAAAAAAGTTCGACAACTACGCGCTTCAACCAATTTCGGTTTCATTACATTCAGCAAATTTTTGACGTAAGTAGTTGTGTTTTTTTCATACTTTTAGTCTTAAGGCAATTGTTATAATGTATGTTCATGTTTAGTATTATCATTATATACCGTAATCGATTAATTGCAGAGTAAAATAAAAAACAGTTTGAAAAATTCATTACCCTCACTTTCATTACCATCGATTACCTTCAGCTTTGAAGGTGAAGGTAATGAAACTAAAATGAAGGTAATGAATTTTTCATATTGTTCTATGCGATATTGTATTCAACCCTATTACACTGTCAAATTCTAAGCGGACATCGGTGTCCTCACACCTATTGTCTTTCAATTGTGTCTCTAATGACAGCAATCTCTAATTCTAAGCGGACACCGGTGTCTGCTTAGAATTTTACAGTCACATGTAAGTTTTCATTATAGGGTTACTAACAAATATTATCCTTTTCAGGAAATATGTATGGCTAAAAACACGACGGACGAAGTCCTTCGAGAAGTGCCAAATTCTCGAACACCTACCCCTACTAATCAATTCCTGAATAGATTAACCACTGAAGCACCACAAAATATGAAAAATTCAACAAATAGAGCCCAAAATAATAACAAAATTACCATACTATCTGACGTAAAAGTACATTGGACCAACACTTCTTTTATTGGCAATGAAATAAAGAAAACAGCTAATACCAATTTTCAACTTGATTTTCAAAAGTTTGTTTCTGGAAAAGTCACGGTAAAAGAACAAAATAATCCCGATGATATTTCAGAAAGTGACAATGTAAGAAAAATACTCAAAAAGGATAGAAAATTGAAGACAATTTTTTTTGACCATTTAGATGATAGTAGCAGTGGAAGAAACATAAGAGAAGAAGTCAGAATTGTAAAGAAAAAATCAGGCATTACCTCATTTTTTGATGATTCTGATTCTGATGATGAAAATATTTTTTAATTTACCAAACCCAAAGAATTTACATTGTTAGGAATGTAGAACTAAGAATTTTTTTATTTTTGAGCATACTTGTGGTTTTTTTTTGTTAAATATTTTTTTTATTTTGTATTCATAAGAGAGATTATCTGCCCTGTTTTAAAAATAATATTTTTGGCGGTATGACATAACTGCAATAAAAAATTACAACAGGTTTTTAATATGTTTCGACAAGAAATAAGAGCTTGCTATAACTTTAGTGATTTTGAATAAGTGTGTTATTAAGCAGATATTATTAGGCAGGATAGTTATGTTTCATAATTTATATAATTACGTAACATTAAGTAATTATAATTTTATATTTAATTCAACTCGTAGCTTCTTAAGTAAGACATGACTGATTAGATAACGAAACTTGTTTGATTTGCGATAGAAGACTAAATATTTTGTTTCTTTTTGTTATGTTTTAAAGAATAAACTCTGATTGTGTAAAACTTACGAGATTTTATTTACATCACCTAATGATATAATCCAGTATTTTTTATTTATTTATCTTAGACTCATTTCATTACCAGCCATTTTGTTTCATTACCTTAGTCCCCAGTTTCATTACCAACTCCACTGTTTTCATTACCATCAGCAGTACATAATTTCATCGGTCAATATCTACTTATGTAATGCGTATAATGTTATATAAATTACATAAATAGTTTATGTTCTTAATACCAATTCTCGTGAAAGTTGAAAATAAGGAATTGAAAATTTTCTCACATTTGTGTCAGAATTGCACTAAATCATAGAAATACCCTAATTCCTCTTCGATAATGTGGCAGGCAGTATGCAGACTAGATAAATACAATCCACTATCAAAGATTTTGTTGTTTAATTGTTAATTATCATTTTAGAAATATGTGGTTTCGCGACTGGGTTTATGTTGTGACAATAATTATTATTTTCCTTATAGTTTAGGTAGAAGGCACGTTTATGCCATAATGTGTATTACGAAATTTACAACGCAGGGATATTTTAATATTCAGTTCTAGACAGATACTCAAGCAAAACTGACAGACACAGACTGAGTTTCACTTTAAAATAGCAGTAACCTTTAAATTTTGACAGTGTCATAACACATCACTGCCGAACTCCGCAAAAACAACAGAGACTCCGCCCCCCTTAACCCTCAACCGGAAACTTTCTTCAAAACACGACGAAGATGGCCCCCCTCCCTCAAATAGCCGCAGAGTTGAGATATATGTATAAGTTCCTCAAGTGCCATTAGGGGAGAATCGTGGCCTGAATGGCGATATTACTTCAATTACAGACGGCTATAATTGGGGGCCTTCAGTTCAGATTAATCCTCAACAGGATCCAGACTGCGGTATGTTGAAGGTGGATGCAGAATGACCAGCTCGGATATTAGTAAAGTAGACAATCACAAAATATAATTATCTTATTTTATCAGTTTAGACATATAAGGAATAAACCTATATTCTTTTACGCCAATCCACTTTGTGGTGATGCAAGCACAACTATTAACTAAGAAAACATTCTGAAAATCTCTTACTGTCTCCTATTGACTGCTTTTTTATTAACCATCGGACTTCCATGCCTGGCAAGGTCTGACTTTCATAACCCTACTACAGTGGACAAGAAACCGCTAGAGCATTTCTCATTTTTTTGAGTTTCACCAGGCGTTTAAGTAGAGTTTAAGATCATTTGCAAACTGATACTGTCACTGACTTTATTGGTGATGTGTGGTGGTACTCCTGTAATCGCGAATTCTCAACTCAACTCAAACCATTTATTTCAAAACTATTTACAGGCACTTTTGAATTGTCAAGGAATCGGTCAGTCAGAAATATGAAGCTAGTTGCCCATTCCAAAGCTTAGTAGGTACCTATGGAGAAGAACGGGCAAGAAACTCCACGGACACTCTTTTAAATAAAAATTGTTACAAAATATTGGTTACACCATTCATGTTGAAATTATACATGTGAGAGCAATGTAGAAAGACGTGCACGTTAGAAGCGTCCGTAATAAAAAGATAAAACAAAGAACAATTAAAAAAATAATGTATGAATTAAGCAGTTGTATGTAAAGATTTCAGCACGTGACATTCCGCAGTTTCTGTTACCTTGTAAAAAGGTTTATAACGTTTGCAACTGTACAGACAGTAGTCAGTAGACCTTCTAAACTTATCACGGTTATGTCCTGACGCTGTAGTTGGCTGTTTATTGATGTGGTGTTCAAGTTTATTATGATAATGAGAGCTTGTTGGAGTGATATGGATGTGTCCCTAGGATAAAGTTAGGGTCAAAACTTGGTCTTGAGGCTGGAATATTATGATGACTACTTACTACTTAGTGATCCTTAGTAATAGATGTTGATTTTAATAATATCTGCCAAATATAATTTCATGCATATATGTATCTTTGTAAGCAAATGGATATATTATCTAGACGTGAATTACCTACGTCAAAATGCAAGGAAATAATATTGAGAAAATCAAAATATTCCTGCACCCCAAAATTGATGCAGTTAACGGAGCAGAAAAACTCCACAATCACACAGGTTTATAATACATTTCGTAGCAAAACAAATGAGCCATACTCAAGGGTCTCTTCTGCATCAATAAAACCTCGTATTTATGTGTCTGTCGGTAATCGGGACGGTTTCTTTAGTTTTTTTCTGTGCGTTCATTAGGAATAGTTTGTGGGCCGTTAGGTTCACGTGGGCACAGGTAGAGGCCCGATAATTGTATAAATTGAGGGTATGTTGTAGGTTTTTATTCGATTCCGTTTGTTTGTAGGTGTAGTGTATGGGATTGGGATCCAAGCGTATGGTTTAAGTGACGATAGTGGAGATGAAAGCTTACCGATCGCTCCGCTTTCTAGCATGCTTCTGTGGTGACTTCGGTTTCACTCATAGAAGTGGGGATAACTCCTTAGATATTGTGTGGTAGCTTGCAGCCTAATAATGTAGTAAAATTTCAATTGTGATGACTAGGAATTATTTCTTTGCAGTTAATCGCTGGTAGTCAGCAAGTGTTCAGCTTCAGAATGCACGAAATGCTTATAAAATACGTTTTGTACAACAAACTTGGCTAACAGATTTGCTTATCCTCTCAAATTCAAATTCAAATATTTTTATTTGTAGAACATAGGTAAACAGAAAAGTACAGATGTTAATAATAATAAACATGAACGTTATGTCTTGCCGCCAACGGCGCACAAATATTCTGAGTATAAATTAATTAGTAATAAATGAAACAAAACATTTACATTAACATTAACAAATAAAACTAAATTATAACAATTAAAAATTAGTAGATACTTAAAAACATTATTCATTGTTATTTCATTCAATTATCATACAATAATACCTAAAAAACATTAAAATTCATTTCTTAATAAACATTTAATTAATTAAAATAACAAAACAATATCGAACAAAAAAATATTAAAATATTATTCTTTTTTATCTATACTTACGAAAGAAGACGGTGTGGTATTTTGAAAAAAAATTGAATCATAAATATATCACGAGGTACACCCACATTTCGCCAGTTATTTAGAATCTCATCTTCATTATTTCGGTCTCGTCATAATTTTGTTGAGGCTGGCGTAACATGTCTTCTTCATCCATACTTCTCTATTATTCGATTTTTTATAGTTATTTAGAATCTATGTACACAAAAATACGTGTTATCATAAAATATTCCAAACAAGAAGCTGCACATTGGCGGCACAACGCGGCTATCAGCGATTATACTAATTTCTCTAGAGACTGCTCTGTTCAGCGGATTATCATAATTTTATGGAACACTCGCTGCTAATAATATTTACTTGTTTAGTTCAACAAACACATTGTTTTTGAGTGCACTCAGTTCAGGGAATATGAGTTGATTTAAATCTGCTTTAATATTATTTCTGGCTATTTCTTAGTTTCTTGGGTTTGTTATCTAAAACAGCTTCGGTAAACTATTCTTCTTTTAAATGCACAGCAGCTCATAGCTCATATAGCTCATAGGGTAGGTACTGTAAGCACCACGCTTGGCTGCGGTACCCGGGACAGTGTGTAAATCAAAGAACTTTTACAAGAGAAGCTATATATTGAATTCTTTAGTATAACATTATAAAGTCACCCACGCGCGCCGCGAACTGAGGCTAGACTATCATTGTTTTATCGACAAGTGAAAACCATATCAAAATCCTAATTTAAACATATCTTGTCAGATTGTTCGGATGACGTACAGCATTCTTGCCAGCGTGTGCAGCATGTGGTTGTATCTCATGATAAAACCTCACAGTACTTACTTTTTATAAAGTTAAAATCATGGCTATTGGAAAAACAATTTTATTCTATAAATAAATTTATTAATAGTGTTAATAATCTATGTTAAATTAATGTAATGATAATATTAACAAGGAATTTATTGTAAAATTAATTAATAATAGAAACATTTAAAGCATGCCATTGGATATAAATACTCTAGCATTAAATACATTATAATGTTTTGCATGTCAAATGTCTGACTTTGTATTAGGAACTTATATTTACTGACCATAAGACCAACACTGTACCAATACTTATTGCAAATAAATGATGAGTTGATTTGATAACTTCTCCCTTTTTTTTAATTCGTGTACGAAGACAATTAAACAATGTACATAATAATATCACTCTTGTGTCAGTACCTGCACAATAAACTTATTACTACTAATACAAGTGAACAGTGCTCGGTGTAAGGGTGCGGCCACACTAGCGGCATTTAGTTATTGGGAACGCTGTATGTAGTGTGACAGGCTGCAATTTAATATGGTCAATCAGTAGTAGACAAATAGTTGCATTTAATATAGTGCTAAGTAAATAATGCATCTGTATAGAAAATTATGACAAACCGCTGTATTTGTATTCTCAGATAACGCGACGGCGACGCGACTCTAGTAGAACATTTTCTATGAAAACTTCATGGAAATTATTCTACCAGAATCGCGTCGCGCCTGTCTGCGGAATCCTTAAAACTTACTTAATGAGTGGAATAGAAGGAATAATTCCACAAACATAATTCCACTTAATTTAAGGCCGATTCTTTAAATAAGAGTAATTAATATTAATCAATTCCCCGCATGCAGCTCCGTACGCTGAGTTGTAATTTATTGTATGTAGATCTGTGTCTGTACCTACTAGCACTAAATGTTACCTAAGTAAAATTGTTACTAACGCTATGGACTCAGTCTGAAATAAATGTTTTGCTAAAATAAAATCACAAAATACATTAAACAGCCCGCCCTCCATTTGTTATTTGTATCTGTTAGATTTTAATTAGTAATTATAATATTGCAAAACTTGGGACGCATCCATTATAAATGAACTGAAAATTTGTTAGTTGTGTTAATGAGTTGGTTGTCATTATAATCTACACGTACAGAGTTTGAAGCGTTGAATGTGGGCTTAGTTTTAGAATAATTTATACATAAATTAATTTATATCAAAACAATGCATTAGTCAGCTTGTCTAGCTTTGAAATGTAAAACTAATTGATTGGTGCCTAATGTTTTGGATAATTATTATAATATTATAATTGCGTTTTGCTGTAGTATGGCCTATTGTGCAGTCATTTCACAAGGTTGTGAACGAACCCTTATCCCGGGCGACTTACCGCATTGATTACAAACCGTCTCGAGTTTATGACATTAAAAGGGTTCTGTTTGTAGATTTTGTGCCGTTTTTAGAGTTCTGTTGATAAATAAATAAAGAACCCTACAGTCATGGCCGTACGTCACGTACCTAAACGTTAACTGTACTACCTACTTAGCGACAGATTAGACAGCAACCAGAGGGTGACAAAGGACTGACATAAGCTACCGAAAAATATAAGTCAATCCTGTTGAAAGTCGTTATAAAAATACGAAACGCTTTGAAAGCGATTGCCACTAACTTGTCTAAGGCCTTTGTGCGTCATTTGAAGAAGTCCATGCAATGCATATATTATTTTAATAAATAAATAAAGGACCTTCTTGGAAACATTAAACAGACATAAAATGGTATATTATGTAAACTGTATTGCCAGATATATTATATGTACCAAAAATGCCTAACATAATTGCATAATATAATGCCTAACATGATCCCTTCATAATTTGCACATCAAATTACACGTTCGACCAAAATGTCTGAGTAATGTTACCGATGCTGTCCACAACTTGCTTATTTGATTACGTTCCTGACGCACGAGAACACTTTGTTTACGGGCAAATTATTTCTCTATTTACTTCCCAAGCAACGGACTTTTGTAATCAAGTTATTTGAACCTTTTCGGGTTTTTTACGTTGAATTTAAAGCGTAGATTTTATAGGTATACGTACGTTTGTAAATATGTGGTCAGATTAGACTGAATATAAGGGTATGTCTACGATGACTTTGGTCAGTGAAATCAACTAATACCAGACCTATTTAATTTTCTATGTAAATGTCGATGTAACTGTTGGCAGGAAATACTTTTTCATAGATTTTGATCTTCGGTTTCTTTTTTTATTACACCTAATATAATATAATAATTAGCCCGTATTGTCCCACTGCAGGGCAAAGGCCTCCCTTTCCTTTTTCCACTCAACTGGATCCTGAGCCAAAATGGACCAATCCCTCCTATAAGCGTCAAGTTCGTTCCGCCATCTACGCCTGGGTCTTCCACGATGCCACCCGACGTTTTCAGGCACCCATGTTGTAGTGGTATTAGCCCACAATGTACCCGACATGCAGCAAACGTGTCCTACTTGAGCTTGGCTGCTTTTTGGGTGACGTCAGCAATTTTTGTTTTAGAGCGCAGTATTGTGTTCCGTATCCTGTCGGTAAGTCGAACTCCAAGGATACTGCGCTCCATTGCTCGCTGGCAAACCTCGAACCCGGTCCTCTGTTGAACTGTCAAAGACCAGGTTTGAGCGCCATATGTAAGTATAGGGAGAATGCACATGTCCATTAATTTGCGCTTATGGCAAATTGGAAGATCTCCTTTCATAAGGGTTTTCATCGACCAATAGCTCTTCCAGGCGTTTTCGGTGCGGCGAGCAACTTCTTTTTCTTGTCTCGCCTGGAAGGAGACTATTTGGCCGAGGTAGATGTATTCTGCGACATATGCAACCTCCATACCCTCTACATACTGTGTTTGTTTGACGCTATTAGTCATTACACCTAATTACTGGTATTCACGTGCACCCAGATAGACTGGAAGCCGACCCTAACAAAGTTGGGAAAAGACTAAGCCTCCTAATTATTTAATTACAATATTTACACTATCCGATATTTTAAAGTAGGTACTACGGCTTTCTAGAGTTCTAAATCAATATTGTAGCAACTGATATTCTAGAGTAAATAAAGTTATTTAACCGTTGTTCCCATTTTACATGAACACTGCAAGTAACTCCTTACTAAAACCTCATCCTCAAACAAAACCATTCCATTCTATCTGCGCCCATCGCGACCTGCCCGTCTTGTCCCGCTAATCGATGCCCGATGCTATCAATCATCAGGTTCGCTCCGTCAGTGATGCATCGCCGGATTATCAGCGAACAGACACTGTGATTTAGAACCAACAGCTACCAGGGTTTTTGGGTAGAATAAAGTTTGTGAGATTTTGAGAAAACTGTTACGTTTTTTAATGTGTTGTTAATTCACAAGTTATAACTTCGTGTATTCTTTGTCAAAGTCAAATCATTTATTTCAAATAGGCCCATGTATGGCACTTTTTAACCTGAAGTGGAGTAAGCAGAAAGCAAGAAAAAAGCTCAAAGTTCAAAAGCTCGTCGCTCAAAAGTTTCGTCAGTTTACTTTATCTTCCTTTTATGAGTAGGTAATAGGATATCAACGTTTGCTGTTAACCAAGCACAAATCCATACTCGGTGTCGTACTGTCAATTTTCTAACGGAGAAATTGAATTTTATACCTTCCCCAACCTGAAGAATCCAGGTCCCCCAAGATCGACTGTCGCATTGTTTTCGATCAATTTTAAAAACTTTGTATTTCAACATTACTGAATTAGTCTGCGCAGTATTATTCTATTCTGCTAAAACCTATCATAACTTAGAAACATCTAAGTCCTTCTATTACAAGTACATGTAAAATTACTAGAGCAGTATGTGCGGCTAACTTGGACAGACATCACAAAGACGGTCACATTAGTGGACAAAAACCTCGAGTGAATACAGTGATAGTTATTGTAACAAGCAACTGATTGCAGTTGTTATTGTGTATTTTGCAGTCAAACTTTATTACCCGACTGCGCGACAGCAAAGGTTATATTTTTCACTCGTATCTCTGTAGGTATCTAGGTACTGGGTATCTATGTATCTTTGTATGTGGGATTCTTTACACCCTCGAAGCATCTTAACAGCTGGATGGATTTAAATACATGAGATGTCTATAGACTCTTCTAGTTCACGCGATGGTTAAAGGTTTTGTTTTTATAAAATAAAAATGGCGGATTTTGAATGTATTATTTACATTCAAAATCCGCCATTTATGTAATGTATATAATGTCTTAAAAAAATCGTCATCGGAAAATTTGAGACTAGAGATGCTGATGCATTCCACCGGCTTTTATGATAAATCTTTTAAGGTTCAAGCAGTACGGTTATGGAATGCATTGCCCGTGTCGATAAGGCGTGCTCAATCTTTGTCCACTTTTAAAATTCTGGTAAAAAAACACTTTCTCTCTCCTTAAACATCGTCATTACATATAATTCCTTGCTCTTGTTTCATGTTTATAATTTTATGTATATCTGTCTAATATATATATATATATATAGGTAATTATATGCTTTATGTATCTGTGTATTCTGTTGTATATGTAAATGGTACACCACTGACTACCTGCAGTATTGTCTCTCCTTTTCCATTTAAATCCATCCAAAGGTTGTCTGTAAAAGATCGCTTTTAGCGATAAGACCGCCCATTGTGTCACCCAATGTAAAATTTCTATATTAATGTCTGTAATTTTTATGGTGTACATAATAAAGAATATTCTATCTATCTATCTATCTACTACTACTTTGTAGTACTTTGTAGTAATTTGTCGAACTTTTTATTAGTTTTCGAAAATTGGATACGAGGCTTTTTGCTATTGGTGAATGTGTATTTTATGTTATATTTTTTTGTGTAATGTGCGTTTATTTTGTGCAGAATAAACAATTTTTCTTTCTTTCTTTCTTTAAAAATTTAATAAAGAAACTTCGACTGCAACTAAAAAGTTCAAAACAAGCTCCCTTTTCAAGCAGTCTCATATAGCAGGTGGTATCAAATTTGAGATTGAACTAAATTAATTGCCACAAACTGCATGCTTGTTTTGAATTTTTTAGTTGCAGACGGCAATTTATTTTTATTTTTTCATAATGAGAATGTGCGAACTTGTTTAACGATGAAACTTGAAAGCCTTACATCTTTTTCTTTACTTTACTTACATCTTTCTTTTGTAAAACATCGTTGCGTTTCGTAGACTTTTTTATTGTTGTTCTTTCAGATTTTAATTAAGTGTTCAAAAAAAATTCAAACTTTCTGAACTTTCCCCGCCGGTACCATATTTGTTTTGATTAGTGATCGAGTTAGACTTCGCACTTTGGAGTCTTCGTAGCCATTAAACTATGCTTAAAGGCAATTTATCGTAAGTACTAATTATTATTGATAATAAAAAACACCAACATCCATCTCTCTTGATCTCATCAACATGCAAATCAAACACAAAACTTGCATAATTAAGAAAATTAGACCGTTTACACATGACGCGGCGCAAACACAACTTATCTTACGCGACCGCGACTAATCCAAGTCGCAAGTTACACAATAACCCACGTCCCCCATTCCCCCGACGGGGTAGTGTGAGTCCCTATGTGGGGGAAGGGGGTCCCGTAATGGTGTTTGCGGACAACGTCCCGTTCAACGCTCATGCGATTTAATTTGTGTCAATAGTATCATCAGCAGTCTCAGTGTTTGGGATAAAAATACGGGCCTCGTCGATAGTGTGGCAAATTGTTGGGAGTTGATTTTGCTTTATTGTTGAAGGAGCAAAATAATGGAGTTTCCTGTAATTCTGCATCCTTCACGTGGCACAATGTTGCGGTGTCAAATACATTGAGCCACATGTTTTGGGGTATTTCATTATCATATTTCTATTATGTTAGATCTGATTCATATAGACTTATCTGTACTAACATAATAAAGTTGAAGAGTTAGTTTGTTTGAACGCGCTTATCTCTTGAACTACTAGTCAAATTTGAAAAAACTTATTTGATAGGTAGGTAGCCTAGTTCTTGAGGAAGGTTATAGGTTATTTAATATCACGCTACTACCGTTAGGAGCCGAACAAAAAGAAAAACAGACAGAAAGAATGTTTAGCGAAAAGGAAGTAATTTATATATAATCCGATTTCTTTTAAATTAAATGGTGGGTGAAACCGCGGGGCACAGCTAGTTTTATATTTTAAATAGGATAAGAGATTTTGATATGATTATTATATCCACCTTTCCCAGGTTGTGACCAATCATTATGAATTATAAATTCCCGGGTCAATAAAGGCGATTGAAAAACCTTGTAAACTTACACTGACAAAGAAACGGTTTGACAATTTAATTTTTTTTTTGACAACCGCTTACCGTAATTATTGTCATAGTATGATGATGTAACCCCATATAACGTTAAGTCAGCTCTTGGATGAAGTTAAACTATCGAAAATGCCAAAAATATATATTTTTATTACAATAGCTGGAATGAAATATGAATTTCGTTTCACAAACATATCCAACAAATTCTTCATAATATAATTATCAATTTTGTGACATAATAGTGCCCCCGTCTGGTACTCTCGGTACTAATAGTGACTAATGTTGCCACGTCAGCCTAATTGAGATTTATATGAGAGAGGACTTGGGCTGACGGAGGTACGCGGTGTTCTCGAGGTTCTTGAGGTTAAGTGGACGTTATTAAGTGGAAGTGGGGGCTGGAGAACTAAAATGTGGACTTGGACAAACAGGCCTAGAATTGCAGGTCTGCTATTAAAAATAGTATTTATTTTGGGGCTAGAGATTAAAACAGATGTATATTTCTTTGCCTAGGGATGAAAGAGGGAGTACAAGAGGGAGAGGGAGTAAAAGGCGAAATCTCAAAATATAGAGCATCAGCGTCATGATCTCATACAAAATCTCATGAACAACATACTGTGATCGGCAATCCGTTTTACAAACATGAAGATGGTACTGAACCTGGGAATTTTCCGGTAATGAGTGAATAGGTTACTTTTAGACAACAAAATCACTATCGTCAACAAAATCATCACTGAACTACATGCAAATATTACGAGAGGTCGCAGAATAATACCAGTTTATAAAGTCGTACAAAAAACATCCAGGAAAATTGTTCTCTATTTCCTAGAAGATGCATGCTGGCACAAAAATGATAACTTGCAAAAAAGTTCATCAAGAAATTCTCAGGAGATTCTATTGTCTGTGTGAAAATTTTAATTGGATTATTTTGAAAAATCGGGTAGAATACAATTTCTAATATTTGTCAACAGTACTCTGAAATGGTGTGCTGTAAAATACATGTCGTAACACATCTTGTATTTCTAAATATTCTTCACAATACTAGACTTTCTTAAGTGCCTATCGTAAGTATACCTATTAACAAATCTTAATAGTTCATATAGATACTTACTGATACGGACCAGATTTGAAACTCCTAGCTGTAGCGTACTAGCCAGTCAAGTCACTCACTTGCTAAGCGGAGTCTGTTTCCAAGTTATAAGACCTGTTGTATGTATTTTTTGCATTTCACACATTATACACATTACACATAAACTCAATCAATCATCATCCATTTATGTTTCTCACAAAGTCCTCGTCCAGATGAAAATATAAGTACTATACTTAAGTTTACAATGAGCATCCTATATCCTCCATTTAATAGAACTACAAAAATTCTCCTACCATTTTGTCCCAAACATTTAGCCTCTGCATTCCAAAAAATCGTTTATGTTTTGGAGACATCCACAAATTCTACATGTGCCGCTTATTTATTCGGACACGTAATATGGAACAATACTAATACATTTCCAGATGTGAGACAATAGTAATACATATCCAATGTCTTGTCTCTGATGCGAGATGAAAGGTAAACGTCGCAGGAAAGGACAGGTGGTCCCGCTGGCAAGACACGGGGATGAATTGTTTAATATTTAACACTGAATGTACACTGCTACAAGGATCATTTGGTGCTCGAAGAACGCTGGTAGGCAGGCGCTTGCTGTTGGAAAACATTTTGTGCAATAGTTTTGTGAAATGTATTGAACAAATAAGATGGCGCCGTTAGTTCCAATTTGGGCCACGCGCTGAATGATCTTTTACAGCTTTATTGGGGCTATAATAATGTAGTTGTGACTATTTTGGACTTTTTCACTGCCCCGTTGGTGTCGTTTGATTCCCAGGTCGGGCAAAGTGTTATTGGGTTTTTTAATTAAGAATTCCTCAGTAGCACCCTGAAGTTTGGAAGAAGTTGGTGGTGTGACACCCACGTGCCTCGGAAAGCACGTGGCGCCATTGGTCCTGCGCCTGATCTCTCCCTGGTCGTATCGCAATGCCATCCATCCGACTATGAGGCTAAAGGAACAGAGAGAGCACCTGTGTGTGCTCACATACTTATGAACTATAATATCTCCTACGTACTTGGCTAATCTCCGTTAAGCCGTCAAAGATAAACAGAAGAAGGTAGTCGCTAATAAAGTACCAGCGAAGGAATGTGTGGCCACGAAATCGACGAAAGTAGTATCGAATGAGGAACAGATGCCAGTAGTAAACAGAGAAAGGAAGTCTGAGAAGGTATTTATTTTGGAAAAGGAAGAACCAGAAAGAGAAGAAAATTGGACTACTGTAGTACGAAAAAAAACCAGACACACGCACAGTGAAGTAAAAAAAGGCGGAAATACGAGTGCAATCGACATACAGGGTACGGAAAAGAAAAGATTCTTACACATATGGCGTTTGCAGAAACAAACAACAGCAGAAAGTTTAGAAAAATATGTTAGGAAAATTTATGAACAAGAAGAAGTACAGATTAAAGTTGAAAAAATAAAACATAAAACGGAACGGGATTACGCATCCTTTATCATCGGAGTTCCAGAGAGTAAATACGACAAGTTATGTCAGCCTGAAAACTGGGCAGTTAATATAGAATTTGCGGAATGGGTGTGGTTTCGTAGAGCAACCAGCAACGCGAGAAACCCTGAGTAGCTCCGTTGAAATATTGTATCAAAACGTGCGCGGGCTTAGAACAAAGCTGGAGGAATTTTATACCAATATTTCAACGGCAAATGCAGACTTGTTTGCCATCACCGAAACGGGCTGCAATGACTCCATACATGATGCAGAAATGATTCCACCTGGATTTACTATTTTGCGGTGTGACCGAGCGGATGGACGTAAACAAGGCGGCGCGTGTCTCGTGGCCACACCGCGTTTTGAGTTGCGGCGAGTGTCACTACCCGATGACGTCAACGTGGATGATCATATGTTCGAACTGGTTTGTGCTACTGTTTACCTACATAACAGATTTATGTTTTTACTTTGTGTCGTCTATATTCCACCTGGTAGTAATGATAATGAATATATGTTACTATTTAGCATCATTGAACAATTTTGCAATAAGTATAGGGATATTCTAGTTTTAGGTGATTTTAACTTATATTCGTGTTCTGTAGCTATAAGTAATTATTATGAATACTTTCACACTTTTTGTGAATTCACTCAGAGTAACGCAGTGGGAAATTGTAATGGTCGTCAGTTAGATTTGGTGTTGAGTACACTGGCGAAGGGAGGGAGCGTGAGCGTGCGCGCGGCGGAGGCGCCGCTCGTACCGGTAGACGCGTACCACCCACCGCTCGAGATCTCGGTTAGTACACACACGCGCCTGCGCCGGCGCCCCGGCTCAGCAGGCTCAGCTACACCTGACGTTGACGCATATGTACCAGACGGGTGGAATTTTAATAAAGCCGACTTTTTGTCTCTATATTCATCAATTGCAGCCGTAGACTGGGCTCCGTTGTATGAAATGGACTTAGAAGGAGGTTTAAATTATTTTTATTGTATTATTAATTCTATTATAGATGACTGTGTGCCCAAAAAAAAGCGAAGTCGTGGAAACTCAAGGTACATTTATCCTGAGTGGTACACTGTTGAAATAATTCGCGACATAAGGTTGAAGGCTTCTCTGCATAAACAGTACAAGACAAGCGGTTCAAGGGTCGATTACGAAGCATTTGCTCGGTGTAGGACCAACATTAAAAATATGTTAATAGTGGCACAGGAACAATATCGGAGCCGTGTTCAAGGGCAAATGCTGAGTGATCCTAAATCTTTTTGGAATTATGCCAAGTCTAAGAGAGGTAGGAGAAGCCCTCAAGCTATCGTGAAAGATGGGGTGGCATTATCTGGCCAGCGGTCTGTGGAAGAGTTTGCGGCTTACTTTTATTCTGTGTATAGGGAAGAGCGACCGGAGTTGGACGTGGACGCGGCTATAGCCAGCGCAGGTAGCGGAAACGGAGCGGCGCGAGTGCACTTGCACCAATTACAGTTAGGAGACGTGAGTAGTGCGCTTCTAGATCTTAAGCCGAAACGGTCCGCAGGGCCTGACGGCATTCCGCCTTACATATTTAGGGATTGTCGAGTACCGCTGGCTAGGCCTCTTCTTCATATTTATAACCAGTGCCTCAAAGCTGCCGTGATTCCGGAAAGGTGGAAAGTGACCCGCGTTGTTCCGGTTCCGAAAGCAGGGTCAACAGAATCGGTGGATGGGTACAGACTAGTTGCGGTATTGTCTACGCCCGCGAAAGTGATGGAAACTGCTATACATAAGAGCATATATCTTCAGGTTAGCGCACAGCTGTCAGACGCTCAGCATGGGTTTCGACCAGGAAGAAGTACCACCAGTAATCTTCTCTGCCACATGGCTCATCTGGTGCCGACGGTGGATGGTGGGGGGCAGACTGATGCTGCTTACTTTGACTTTAGAAAAGCGTTCGATTTAGTCGATAATGACATTTTGCTTAAAAAGTTTGCAGGTATTGGTTTCACCCCACACTCTCTCCAGTTTTTTGCCAGTTATTTGAGGGATAGGCAGCAATATGTGGAATATGCGGGGCACGTGTCAAATCCATATTTCACTAGGTCCGGGGTAAGTCAAGGTAGTAACCTTGGCCCTTTGGGCTTTCTTCTGGTGGTAAACGACCTACCAGAAGTAGTCCAAGACGCGTCTTGTCTGTTGTTTGCTGACGACCTCAAATTATCCCTCGCGATAAAGAGCAGCGATGACTGTGTCAGACTACAAAGGGACATTGATAGGGTAGTGAGATGGAGCAGAGAAAATCTCTTACAATTTAATAGCTCGAAATGTGTGACCATCACTTTTTCTCGCGCACACAATCCCATCTTACATACCTACTATATTGACGGGTCGCCTATGGAACGGGTCACAGAAGTCAAGGACTTGGGAGTAAAGTTTAACACTGGTCTGACTTTTCGGGATCACATCATGCGTTGCTGTAAAAAAGCGTATAGAAATTTAGGTTTCATGCTTCGTACGGTCCGAGGTTTCACAAATGTGAAAGCTATTATAGCATTATATAATGCATTGGTGAGGAGCCAGGTAGAATGTAACGCAGTTATCTGGTCTCCGCATGAAGCTAAATATAGTCTCATGCTGGAGAGGGTACAAAATAAATTTATAAGATATTTATATATGCGCTATTACGGAGTCTATCCCTTTTACCCGTTAATGTATCCAACCTTATTTATTCTAGGTATGGTAGGATACAACGAGCTAAGGGTTAGGAGGGATCTTACACTCGCCTCATATATATTTAAGATACTGAGAGGGAAGGTGCATAATGCAGTTGTTTTAGGCCAGGTGAGTCTGTGTGTTCCGGACAGGTACGTGTGGCGACGACGGCAGCCACGACTGCTGGTGGAACCGCGTGCTAGGACCAACCTTCTGAAGGAGGCGCCGCTGACGCGTGCACTCCGCACGCTCAACCTCATAGCGAGTGAGACAGACCTATTCTGTTGTTCTCTGAGTGAATTCACAAGGAACGCTTTGTTTGTTATTAGTTATAGGTATTAGTTATAAGGAACAAATATGTTAAAAAATTAATTAAGGCACATTTACCGCATTGGTTAGCTGTAAGGGTAGATGTATGATGATAAATAAATAAATAAATAAATAAAAAGTATGGTCGCCGTAACCGAAATTCGGTCGAGGATAATATAATTTTAATGTTTCTGTAATGAAATTCCAAGGAGCTTATACGTTCACATGATGGAATTTGAATTAAGTGTGTGTGCGTAAACAGGAAATTCTCTTGCTGCAGGGCTAATTAAATTCTGCAGCCACCGAGTAAGATTCATTTTAGGATGTACTGCGATCTATTTAACCAAATCAGGATTGTTTCAACATAACGCTATTTTCCAGTATTGCATTATTGTATTCTTGGGCGACGTAATCAAACTATCTTTTCTGTTTCCGACAGCTTATTCGCTATAGTTCTAAACAATGTGTACAACAAAAATTTCTTCCATACCTAATGAAAATAAATTCCATAGTTAAACTAATGCCCTTTCATTTAAAATACAGTGGGTGTAGGTATGTACATACATGTCTTCAGAAATCCGCAACCGATCGTGTAAGACCTAATATTACGAGGTAATAACATTACGATGGCCAAATTATACGTCCATGGGTGTACTTAACGCTTTTGGAAGACGTAGAGTGATCCACTTTTACAAAGATTCATAACTTGACAGTATTACTTCATACATCAACAGAATCACACAGACACAGTGCTACAAATTCTATGAGGAACGGAACGCAAACAAAACGGCACCGTTCCGTTATACGCACCGATGAGTCCAGGAGCTCTCATTATAAATACAGCAGATGCGCGTTTTATAAATACCAGGTAAAAGTATTTATTTAGAATAACTGAAATTAATGGTTAAAATACCTGAAATTAAATGTGGTGCGAATTTTCATTGGTACTCCAATTTTACGTGAAATAATAATGATGATCGGGAAAATGAAAAATTATTATTGTGATTTTTCTAGGAAAATCAATGTGGTGGACGAAAAAGGCATATTCATTATAAGTAACAGGATAACAGGGCAGATATAAGTAGGTATCTGCACTGTTCTTACATAAGTCTTTTCGTCTTACCAAATAATATTTTCTACCTACCTTCTCCCCTCCTCGCTCGTCTGTCAACCCCTCTGGGGGGTGCGTTGTGATACGAATGTGAAACATTCCTGCAAGATGTCGCGGCGCGTGCCTTCACACCCGTCGGTACAGTCAACTGCACGGGTTCGGAAACAATTTGACTTTGACAGCGGGTTTATTTCATAGCAGTAACGGAGATTTTCGTAGTTCATGTGTTATTTTAACGTGTGGTTGTCTGTACCTGCAGGGTTGAGATATTTCCTCTCAGGATTGAGGAGTTATATTGAGTGGAAGAGTGGGATTTATGTATGGAAGAGATGAAATTTATTTGGCGTGATTCTTTGGTAATTCTAGTTCTTGTTGCTAATATTTTCATATTCAAAAGCGTCTTCTTTATAACAACATTAAAACTTTTTTAATGTGTACTTTATAGTTTTACGCCCGCCCAAAAATAATGAGATTTTTTGTTACATACAATCTCATTTTACATTCTTTAATAAGTTCCTTAAACCTTTATTAGGAACTAGCAGCACCCACGGTTTCACCCGCATAAGTCTCGATTCTGTGGGAATATTGCGATAAAAAGTATTCTATGTATTAATCCAGGTTATAAACTATCTGTGTGCCAAATTTTATCCTAATCTATTTAGTCGTTTTTGCGTAAAAGAATAACAAAAATCCATCCATCCATCCATACTCACAAACTTTCGCATTTATAATATTACTAGCGGACCTGACAGACAGACAGAGTGCCACCTAGCGGGTCCAATTGTATTTTCAAACCATCCAGGTATCCACTCAAATATACATTCAAAATTTCATCCGCATCGGTCCAGCCGTTTAGGAGGAGTTACGTGACAAACACACGTACAGAAGAATTATACATATGTAAAGATAGTGGGATTAAAATTACGATGAATTAACGTTTTTAAATGTCACATCTAAATAGCAAATGCCTTACTCCTACGTGTAAAATCCTACGCCCCAAGTCCAACAGCTCTCATCTCAATGACCTACTATTATTTACATTAAACTTATAAATCCAAATTTTTCTACATCTAATTAATAACTGCCTTACAAATATTACCTACACACTACA
This sequence comes from Agrochola lychnidis, assembly GCA_963680765.1. NCBI lineage: Eukaryota > Metazoa > Arthropoda > Insecta > Lepidoptera > Noctuidae > Agrochola > Agrochola lychnidis. The sequence continues at coordinate 541,932 of OY796873.1, forward strand.
GCATTGCCATACAACGTGGCAATGCTGCCAGCCTTTTGGGCACTTTTCCTACTGACAGCGATGCGGACGAATTTTTTGATGCCCTATGATTATTTCCCCCCCCCCTTTTATATACTTGTACATATCAATTATTATTTTAAGTATGATAGTTTTTAAATAATGTAAATACGTGTGTAAATAATAAAGATACTACATTCGTAACATGAAAAACCTACACACTTCTAAATCTCTACAACTACATTACTATACTTAAAAAATCGTCACCCACTCATCCCATAACTTTCATCCAACAACGTAATACCTAAAACATACACTTTTCCTCTCACCGCCATAAGCTCGCAAAATTGTTCCAATTTTAGCCCAAATTACGCCCAAAACAGACTATAAATAATCGCACACATTCCGACATACCACTTAATCTCCGAAATAAGACAACACCCTATATATTTTAGCACAATTTGCGTGCACACGCATGCAAATGCGTGCGGACCGCCATGTAGGTAGTTTGCCAAATTGCCTTACTGAAAACTCAGTATTTACAGTCACTGAAATTAATTTTAAACCTTATATGGTCAACAATAGAGATGATGATATCACTTTTGGAACGCAATTTGAGATAGTTCAGATACAGATTTTGTTTTGTTTTACTGTGTTATATCACAATAGGCATAAGGTCCATAATATCCTAGTTCGAATTCACTCGTAGTTTGTTTTAAGCTGCATTCTTCTGACGTAGCCTACAATTTGTATACAACTGAAAACGATTTATAACATTATTTCAACAGCAATAAAGTCTACAATTCAAAATCTTGAGCGTTATTCCAAAATTGTACCAACTTGCATCTCTATTTGCGTTCAACAAAGCCTTACTGCTTTTCAAATAGGGTTGGAAATTGTAACTTTGGGGAGCAAATAAAGCATTGTGCATTGTTCACGCGTAGGGAGTTTGAACAATTGTTTGGAATCTTGTCGTTCGTACATTTCGTTGGCTCTTGTAATAATTTCAGTTGAAAGGTGTAAACGCAAGCCTGTGTTATTATTTGGCACAATGGCACTACAATGTGGCACAAAGTACCATCCAGCGATGGCGGGAATTTTGACAATGTTGTGTTTAATGCCATAATACATTGGTGTGTTTGTATATTTTGTTTTGTGAGCACTAAGCAGAGCAGGCGAGTGCTGGAGTGGAGACCGCAATAATATCACTGGATAAGGTGTTGCGTCTCTGTATATCGGCAAGCGTAGTGTGGGATGCTCCCAGCTAGATGGACCGACGACCTTGAAAAGGTGGTTGGGATAGACTGGATGCGGAAGGCGGAGGACAAGGAGTTGTGGCGCAGCGTGGGAGAGACCTATGTCCAGCAGTGGACTGTGATAGGCTGCGTTGATTGGGCACTAGAGAGCTTTAGATTTTCTCATTTATTATAAGATAGATTTTCAGTACTTAAGTAGGACATTCTTTTCAAGTCTTGGTAGGGAATAAAATATTTGTTCTTTAATAAAAAAAAAAGATTATTTTCCCAGGGTTTAGACCACTATAAGCTTCTTTTTCTGCCAGGTGACATCACACAAGACAAGAAAGTTGATCATCACATAAAAAATCGTCCTGCCTCATCTTACATAAACCACAGCAACGTTTGGCAAGCAATTAGTTAGAACTGTCATCCGCCACTCGCTACAGCCATACCGCTGTAACGCGTAACATGCTACAGAACACGCAGCGCAGCGCTCATCAATTAGTGTCTACAGCGAAGTGGTTATGACGATGCTTTGACAAGGAGCTGAATTATGTTAATTATTGTTATAACGAAGGAAGGAGATGATTAGGAAGCTTGAAATTAATTAGGTGAGGGGTCGATTGGATGTGAAAGGGTTACGTTCTGAGTAGTTGTACCTATGGATCAGCTGCTGTTATAATCCAGTAGGGTGCGGTATAAACAATAGTATCCACAAATGACGATACATAGGTACAGCAAGGGTAATTACTTGTTCATCAAATTGACTAACAACTTAAATTGTTCGTATATTCAATTTACAACTGACATTCTTTGTGAGTCGTATTCTATATTCTATGTTAGAGGGTTTGGTTTCCGCACTTAGTCCTTCAGGTGGACCATTGTGCGTGAGCTATGGCAGCCGTTAGTGGTTATTTAACCAGCCCACTCCTTCCAGAAGTTGATAACGTCTCCTGGCCTGCTTAGAACATCTGTAAAAAATTTGGATGATGCGAGTCGAGGTCCACCAGCTCTCCGCTTGTGTGTGAGTGAAATCCTGTAGCCACCTGCGTAGCTGGTTGAAGGGTACGATAGGTTCAGGTCCACAGACGTGCTGGATGCTCTCCTAGCTAGTTCGTCAGCTGCGTCGTGCTAGTGGTCCGCTGTGTCCTTTTATCCAATGCAGTGTCACTGTGTTGCGGTTAGATTCCGCTACTCGTTCTAGTGCATTATGCCATTCTAAAGTCCCCGTCACGAGAAGCTATAATTTTTGTAAATAAAGATCTTCTACCAAGTTACGTAGCGACAATTTAATCAACAACAAATAATCCCAAATTCAATGAAGTCAAAGTAACGTACGTGTTATACGAAACTAATGAGTAATTTCACTTGATCGGGTTATATTTTAGCGATATAAAGCGCTGTCGTCTAAGGTTTTGTGGTACTGGAACGCATCTGATTCATGGAACGTAAACATTTGGGCCACGATTTTGAAGTAAGTTCACGCTGACGTTGTCTCTGCTGTCTTTCGAGTTTGGAATGCGTCTGTTTGTTTGTGGTGTTTTCGCGGATTAGGTTATATTGTTTGTTTGTAATTAGATGTGTGTGTTAATATAATTATATCACTGTAAAAAGATAGTACAAAACTGTTTTTATTTTATTTTACCCAAAGATTGCAAACCCCTGAATGTGTGTTTACAAAATTTATAGCTTCTCGTGACGGGGACTTTAGTAGTGTTAGTGTTAGTCTCGAGATAATATATTTTTTCGCTAACAGAAAGTACACGTTTATGAGTGTGTGAGTCGTATTAAATAGCAATAACATGGCAAAAAATTGTGTATCAATTTGATTATCAATTATTTTTCCCAACTGTACCTCCGGCGCACACTAAGCAAGCAGTCCTACTACCTTGCTGGATGGCTAATATTTTTACCACGGCTTTAACTATTCTTATAAAATTTAACTAAATGTAAGAAAAAAAAAACAGTCGTGATCAAATAAATGTTCATGTAAAAGAGTGATCAATTACCTCTAGTTACTCTGAGAGCCAATTCCATTAGTTTGGAAATACAGCTACAGGTGGCAGCGATAATTCGTTCAAATAACTTGGAAAAGGAAACTGATATTGTTCAGGATTGTTTTAAACCTGAAAACGATAATGATGAAAGGTCATAGCTCAAAACTGGGTCAGGGTTAACTAAAGAGGAGCTTAATTCCACCAAACGTTTAAGACATCTACCACGTAGCTATAGATCATACATACATAGACTGACACCTTCCTCCCATGGGGTAGGCAGAAACTATAGAACCCCCTGCTTTGATCCTTACATACTAACTAATAGATAATAATAATAATTATCACATATTAACTAAATCAGTATTAACAAATTTTTAAATTTTATACAATATCTTAAGGGTAGAAAAACACTAGTGGTCTAACCGTTTTATTTAAAAGATCACAAAATCCCAGTTAACCACAACTACCTACTTCAAAACGAGGCCAAGAAACTAACCGCTTTTTGTATTACCGCAAAAAATCCAGCAGCATAGAAATACTAAATATCATTCAGTGAAAGAAAACTGGATTTAAAAATCTTAAGTATTCCGAACCAAGGAAGGCAAGTCGTGAATTATTCGCCGAAGAGGTTCTTAAGTGAGATTTTTTACGCTAGTAAGATATATTCCCTGGAGTCTGGAATAGTCTGGATGGAAGAAAGATATAGTGGGGCAGGTGTTTCAGGACTAGATGTAAAATGATTGTCTGTGTAGGCTTGATCGATCTTGGGACTTGCCTTTTATCTTGGAACCACTTTTTCCTTTTAAATACTCTATTTTATCCATTCGTCTAGCTGTCAGATTTTTATAAGCATGTTTATTCAAATGTGATGGGATCCAAAATTATAAAAGTACCTATCAAACCTTGCAACATTACTTTTAGCATGTAGTGATTTTCAGTGCTCTGTTTTTATTTTTGTTACTTTTGCTGCAACTCCTTAAAGGCCTTCTTTTGATGCTTTGTCGACCTCATTTAGATATATCTAGATCATACTATCAATGGAATTAACCATTCTTCCTAAAACTTTATTTTTAACACTTCCAAATTCACCTACATAATCAATTTTCCCTTGTCTCTCCCCCATTCTAAACCACGTTCAACACGATCAGAATATTGAAGCCTAAGCTCCCGTCTTGCTCCCGAGATATCGGGACACGGCCCCGCACTTGACACTTTTGAATTTTTAACCATGACTTATTCAAAAATAAAGTTTAAAAAACTGTAACCCGACTACGGGAAAATAAAAATGATCTAAAAAGTACGAAACAAGCAAATATTTCAGACAGAAATCAAGACATATGTACAAAAATGGTCAAGGTAAAGCCGTGGTCGCATGCCTGTATACCATGTTGGTGTCAAGAACACCTACAAAATTATAATGGCATGCGACGACGGCTTTACCTTGACCATTTTTGTACCTATGTCTTGATTTCTGTCTGAAATATTTGCTTGTTTCGTACTTTTTAGATCATTTTTATTTTCCCGTAGTCGGGTTACAGTTTTTTAAACTTTATTTTTTATTTTATACTTTTCCGTTTTTACACTTGATAAACGTAAATAAGAGTAGAGTAATACAATAGTTCAGTAATTAACCTATTTTAAATTCCGATAGCAGTGTATAGTACTTTGAACGAAACCATAGAGCGATTTATTTCGACGCCAACACCATATAACGATATCGAGCTTCGAAGAAATCCAAAATATAAATATTTCGTTGTACTTGTTTTTCTTCATAAGAGTGGAATTACAAATCGGTACTACTTATTAAGATTTGATTAACTGCACGTTGGTAACATCTTGCGATACTACGTAGCGCAGTCTCACTTTTGCTTGTTTTTAACGATTTAAACATATTTGTTTACTTTGAAAATATAATATTATATACATATTTGTAATGTGCTCGTCAAGACCTTTCTTTTGATACCAAACATGTCATGATCATCCCATTTTAATTTTTTTCGAGGTTAGAAATTTACGTGTAAAGTCCACCAAATTAAATTTAGGGAAAAATTATATAGCCTATGTCACCCGGACCATTATTACGAATCTATTGATACCTCATTCATCAAAATCGATTTAGTAGTTTAGGCGCTACGGTGGAACACACGTAAAAACAAACATACATACATACATACATACATACATACATACATACAAACATACAAACATACAAACATACATACATAGACTGCTAAAATCATAACCCTTCCTTTTGGCTTTGCCGTAGTCGGGTAAAAAGGCTTCGTTACGAATAAAGTTGAGCCAAACGCTTGGAATCAATTCAACGGCGTCTCGCGACTGAATATTTCACTCTACCTGACTAGATGTACGACGAGTGCTGGCTTGGGGAATTTACCAAAGTTTTATTTGTCGAGAATTCTGCTGTTGGAAGAATTTTTGTGAATATTGTTTTTCAGTGCATTGTCTTCGTTGTTAGGAGTATTAGAATTGTTTTTATTTCTGTTTAAAAACCGTGCAGTTATAGATACTTTTAGGTCATGTGACATTGATCAAGTTTTCGACTCAGCCTATAGCACTCTGCTCTGCTGGACATAGGCGTCTGCCAATATGCGCCAAAACATCAGATTTTCCGCCACTCGCATCTAGTCTGTAACTATTCTGCCAATAAACGTTCTACAATCCATTGTAATAATATTCTTTCTAGTATAGAAGTAACAACCACATTATCAAAGCCCTTATCAAAGCACTAAAGCATTACCATTTATCAACCACGCTGTAGGCTATAAAGGCTAAATTCTAGACAAAATTTGTACTCTAGCATTACGGAGAACAGTGAGACTACCGGAAGTCACCTGTGCTCCCATTTATGGGATTGTAGTGTTGCTCCGCGCTTCCGGTCTGCCGGCTCTGTTCCCAAATTGTGTTATATAGTCTGTGGACCGAGTTGTCCTTTGTGCTACTTTGTAGCTCTGTAGTCTATGTTGTTACAAGGACATGCTTCTGAAGAGGAATATGTAGGTATAAAGTTTATTTTTGTTTTTGGGTTTTTAAACACCGTCTGATACTTATTATCTTTGTTTTGTTATATTATGTCTCAATGGAACATCTTGATAAACTTCTTTATTAACATTTATATATAGTATACATATTCATTTAAAACTTATAATTTAAATATAATTTAATAAATTAAAACTAAACTTTTAACAGTCTTAGCATATAATTTTGAATAATAACTAGTCCAAGACTGTCTCTGAAAACTATTTCATTAAATTTTTATTAAAATCTTTTAAAAGTTATACAATGGACTGTTCAAAGTTTTGAATAAAACATTTTGCTAATGTATTAAGATTTACTTACCTACTTTTTGGATGGTACTTTCAAACTTTGGGAGAATGAATTTATAGACTATTAAGTTACGTTACGAGCTCACATAAAAAGATAAAACTGGGCATAACTATGTATCGTATTATTTTGTGGAGAGAATACTTTTGTGATTTTGAAACTCAATAACCAGGAGCACTTTGGTGGTCTAAGCTGACATCAGAATGTTCATTTTTGTTTCACACGATATCGACAAAATTACGTGGGAGAGCCATTCCGTGAAAAGTTGACCCGTTACTAAGGGGGCAAAATGGACAATTTTAAAATTCTACTAATATTTCACGACACTTAAACGGACCTGACGAACTCTCGCTTTACTAACAATAATTACGACAAAACCAATATTCTTTATTCTTTTAGAGGGAATCATTATTTTATTAGTTACGCAGATATATAAAGTACCTATAATTCGCAAATGAAAGAATATTTTCAGAACTTCCCAGTGTCACGTTATAACTGTGACTATAGTGGACTTCTTATCTGACTACCGTTCGTACGCCTTTCGTCACCGATTACCGCGTCACGGTTGCCCGATGGGCAAAAAAATGGGTGATCTACCATAATAATGTTATCATGAAAATAAAATAACTTGTTTTGGTAGTTTTGTACTATTGAAAACAACAGCCAGCCAAAACAGACTAAAGTGGAATGTCCACCTTGGTGCTCATTTGATTATCATTATTTCAAGAATTTTATTGTAATACAATTAGATTTGTTTATAAAATTAATGTTATACTTATTTAAAAAATAAAACTGTAAGTATTCTTTAAAACTTCACAAAAAAGGCTGAGGTGTGTCTTAAAAAACCATGAACTTCGGTTAGTTAGCGACAGGAGTTGTAAAATTTCCGGTTTTGCTTCTTATTTTAATTCGTTAAATTAGTAACAATTGACTCCGCTATACATTATTTTAAAGCTTATGAACTAAATAGTACGTGACAGTACATTAAAAAAAAACTGCGTTGAATAGAGAATAAGAATATCGTGTAAACTGTTTGTAAATGTTTGTGACAGTAGTTTTCCCATAGGGTCAATTTTTCTCGGAATGGCCCAGGAATGAACGTTCATCTGATCATTTCATTTTTCGACCATTCGCTAGGTGATTGAAGGATACTGAAATCCAAGATCGGTTCACTAATGAATTCATTTTTTCTTTTGATTCATTTTGTGGTCCGACGTTTCACTTCGAGTGGAAGACGCCAAATAAAAGACAAAAATGAACAAAAAGCAAAGCTAGTGATAATTATCTGTTTAAGTCCTGAAACGGTCTACCATAGTGGACGCTCGCCTATAAGTTACCTATTCAATACTCAGATCTGATCTCAGGTCTGTATTTTTTAAAGGAAAACACAGACCCCTACAATAAGTAGATACTTTCCCAGAAGATGTGTTTCACAAGCATCTTTACCTATTAGGAAAACTTGTGTCATTTCATAATGCATGCAACGTCTCTGGTTTTACGAAGCAGTCCCGAAGGTTTGCTCAAGTCCGACTGCCGGTGGAACGGTGCTGCCCTGAGGGAAATCAGATTTGTTCAGGCGAGCGCTTCTGCTCATACACTTGATTTAATTTCTAAGGCACCTCGCTCAAAGATTAACTTGTATCGGCAGAGTCACTGCTAGAAAATTAGTTAAACGGTTTCATTATCAGAGTACAGAAATGACTGTTAGACATGACTCTGGTCTGGCAGATAGAATTGTGAATGCAAAGCGTAGGGTGTGCAGTGTTATTGGGGTTTCCCACATAAGTTTAAAAAAACTTTTTACAAAAAAAAACCGACCTCCAAAAAAAACACTACAAACTGAAAAATAACTTTAATTTCGGAAGTCGGTGTCTTGGGTTTTGTATTTTCGTTTTTTGCCACCGACTTCTGAAATTAAAGTTATTTTTCACTTTGTAGTGTTTTTTTTGGAGGTCGGTTGTTTTTTTTTTTGTTATTCAAAAGTTTATATTTTTCACTTTTTAGTTGTGGTACCTACCCCACACACATTCGAATACCACTACCTGCTACCAATGACAGAAACTTAACATATCATCTACATACTAAGTGGGAAAAAAATACGTATTTTGTAGCTAACTCAAAAACTATCCAAGCAAAGTTAATAAAATTTATATGGGACCAATTCGAGAGCACACCCTTTCAAACAAAAAAAGAATTTTCAAAATCGGTCCACAATTGACGGAGAAATCGGTGGACATACATAAAAAAAAAAAACAAACATACGCGACGAACATATAACCTCCTCCTTTTTGGAAGTCGGTTAAAAAATCTTAAATTCCAGTGGCTGTAATAGAACGAAAATGCTTTTAGTACATCAGTGTAAACGGAACTTGAATTGATACAATCAAAAGGTACAACTATACTAAGATCTTTTAACGCGTGGACAAAATCGGAACAAACGCCGCCGTCATCTTTTTTTTCAATACAATTTCACAAAACAATTTCACAATTGTTTACCAACACCTCCTGTCAATGTCATTCAAGCGCCAAGAGATCCGAGTAGTACTGTAGACTGTAGGTATGTTTAATTTTGAAATCCCTAGGTAACAAATACCCCCATACCTACTACATAAACATTTACATACACATACAAACACGCTCACTTTTAATAACTAAAACCTTTGCACCAAATCACCAACCAAACCTAACTTCATCGAAGTTTCGAGACCATCTCTAATATTAACACGACTGCGTCACGACGAACACAAAAGACATTTTTTTCCAACTCTAGCGGTGTTTGAAATGTTAAGTTAACAAGCGGAGTCTCTAGAGACGCGACACTGCGACACTGCAGACACCGGCGCGCCGACACTCCCGAGAATTGTGTCGACATTGCATCAACGGATTACTGACGTGGAAATAGAAAATGCATTTTTTGAATCTAGATTTAGACGAGAATTTTTGATGAGGCAACGACGTCGTCGTGTGAGTTTTCGTACGATTTGCAGGTTTTGGTTAAGACTTAAGATTGATATTTTAAGGAAAATCCTTGAGGCCAAAATTGGCAATTACGTAAGTAAGTAACCAATTAACGCCTGTGTTATTAAAATCATTTTTTAAGAACAAGGAAAACCGTATTTACTTTCAAATATACTATTTCGATCTTCCCTAAACGGATTTTTAATTTTCCTTATCTTAAAATAGGTTGTTTAATTGTTTATGAATGGCAGTAAAACATCATTATTAATATTAAAATAATAATAATACCAGCTAATTGAATATCTTCCCATTGAATATCCCACTACAGGGCAAAGGTGTCTTCTCATACGTGTGGCACGTACTAAGGCGTGAGCATTGATCACCTCGCTTGCTCAATATTGATTATATTTATTATTGATTTCAGACCTAAATATTGACTATAAGGCGATTAACACACTGTCACGCACCACCAGAGTAACGCGTGAATGCATATTTTAACGTTGCTTATAGGTATCTCCGTTTGTATAGAAAACACGCACAGTCCAACACACAGAAAATGCATCCACACGCGTTCATTCAGATCGTTGACACGCAACATGCAGGTTTCTTTACGATGTTTGCCTTCACCGATGTCAGTAATGGTCAAGATAAATTCAGAAAGTTCTAGTAGTGTCAGGAAGTTTTTCAATTATCTTAAACCAATCAAAAACCCTTTAACAATATTTTAGAAAAATACCACACAAAATACAATAAATTCCTCATCTCCGCAACTATAACACTTGTTCCAGGGTTGTACATCAACACTAACGATCCGTTTATACCGCCGAGAGTTAGGGCTGTCACACACACGGATAGTCGCAGTCGAGTGGCTGGCGCTAGTACTCGAGGCGAGCGCTGTTGTAGAGGGGCGGGGAAATGCCGTGGTATTTGCATTTTGTATCTTGTAGTTGTTCGCAATTACTTGTAAAGGAGAGGATTATAATAATAATGTGGAGAATTAAATTATTTCTGTGTTTAGATGTTTGTTTCTTTGTTGAACAAACTGATAATTAACATTTGTATTTCCAAGACATGCTAAAATTATTAATAAAAAGTGGGCCAAAGATTAAACATACGTGACATCGGTCACATTATAAACTTGCATAACATACGTGGCAACATACAACACGCGTACACTCCGGACCGACGAAAAGATCATCGAACTCGAGGAAGAATTGAGCAAGTTACGATGGGGTATAGTAGGGTTATCTGAAGTCCGAAGAGAGGGCGAGGACTCGATAATCCTCAAATCCGGGAACTTGCTCTATTTCCGGGAGGGCGACCAGCAGTCCCAAGGTGGTGTCGGGTTTATCGTCCATAAGTCCCTTGTGAGCAACGTGGTGAAGATCGAGAGTGTGTCGACCAGGGTGGCGTACCTTATACTCAGAATATCCGCAAGATATTCGCTGAAGGTCGTACAGGTTTACGCCCCGACCTCGTCACACCCCGACGATGAGGTGGAGACCATGTATGAGGATATTTCCAGAGCCATGCATGGCTCTAAAACTCACTTCACCATTGTCATGGGGGACTTCAACGCGAAACTGGGCAAACGAAACGATGATGAGCTGCGAGTGGGGCAATTTGGAGTTGGACGTCGAAACCACAGGGGTCACCTACTGGCCAGTTTTATGGAGAAGGAAGGCCTCTTTATGATGAATTCCTTCTTCAGAAAACGTGAGCACAGAAAGTGGACCTGGCAGAGCCCTGATGGTGCAACAAAAAATGAGATTGACTTCATTATGTCGACGAAGAGGCAAGTATTCAATGATGTCTCTGTGATCAACGCGGTGAAAACCGGAAGTGATCACCGTATGGTAAGAGGCACATTGAACTTGAATATCAAGCTGGAAAGATCTCGACTGATGAAGTCTACGCTCCGCCCAGCACCGATCCAAGTCCAAAACCCCGAGAGCTTTCAGCTCGAACTTCAGAATCGTTTCGAGTGCCTAGGGAGCTCCGTGGACGATTATAACGATGGGTTCGTGGAAACTGTCCATACGGTCGGGTCCAAGTTTTTCAAGACCCGTCGTACAAATCGAAAGAAGAGGCTCTCTGATGCTACTTTGCAGCTCATGGAGGAGAGGCGCGAGATGATTCTGCAGTCTTCAGACGATGCGCTTAAATACCGGCGGCTCAATAGACAGATCTCTAAGTCCTTGAAAAGCGACCTTCGACTCTATAATACGAACCGTATTAAGGACGCAATAGAGCAGAATAAGGGCTCCAAGGTATTTGCTAGAGATCTGTCTATTGGACAGAGCCAGCTTGCGAAACTGAAGACCAATAATGGCAGAATCGTATCCGCCAAACCTGAGCTGTTGAGAGAGATCGAGAGTTTCTATGGACAGTTATACACGTCAACCAGTAACCCCGTTACGAATCTAGCAAACGACCCAAGAGCTAGATTGACCCGACACTATACCGAAGACATCCCGGACGTCAGCTTGTACGAGATTAGGATGGCTCTGAAGCAACTTAAAAACAACAAGGCGCCGGGTGATGACGGAATTACGGCTGAACTCCTGAAGGCCGGGGGAAAACCTGTTCTTAAGGCCCTCCAGAGGCTTTTCGATTCCGTCATACTCGAGGGTCAAACGCCACAGGCATGGAACAGAGGTGTGGTGGTACTCTTCTTTAAAAAGGGCGACAATGCCCTGCTTAAGAATTATAGGCCCATCACACTTCTGAGCTATGTCTACAAGCTGTTTTCAAGAGTTATCACGAACCGTCTCGCGCGCAGGTTTGACGACTTCCAGCCTCCCGAACAAGCCGGATTCCGTAAAGGCTTTAGCACCGTAGACCACATACATACGCTGCGGCAGGTTATACAGAAGACGGAAGAGTATAACCAGCCTCTCTGCTTAGCGTTTGTGGACTACGAGAAAGCCTTCGATTCGATCGAGACATGGGCTGTGCTGCAGTCTCTTCAACGGTGCCAGATCGACTATCGGTACATCGAGGTGCTAAAGTGTTTGTACAAAAACGCCACTATGTCAGTTCGACTCCAGGACCAGACCTCGAAACCTATCCTTCTGCAGCGAGGTGTGAGACAGGGAGACGTTATCTCTCCGAAACTGTTCACCGCTGCACTGGAGGATGTCTTCAAGGTTCTGGATTGGAAAGGGCTAGGCATCAACATCAATGGCGAGTATATCACTAACCTTCGGTTTGCCGACGACATAGTTATCATGGCTGAGACCATGGAGAAACTCAGTACAATGCTCGACGACCTCAGTAGAGCCTCCGAAAGAGTGGGTCTTAAAATGAACATGGACAAGACAAAAGTCATGTCAAATGCCCATGTGACACCCACTCCCATGAAGATCGGAGACGCTATGCTCGAAGTTGTGGACGAGTATGTTTACCTAGGACAAATTGTCCAGCTAGGTAGGTCCAACTTCGAGAAAGAGGTCAATCGTCGAATCCGACTCGGCTGGGCAGCGTTCGGGAAGCTACGCAATATCTTTTCGTCCCACATACCACAGTGTCTCAAGACGAAAGTCTTTGACCAGTGCGTGTTGCCAGTGATGACCTATGGTACTGAAACGTGGTCGCTCACAATGGGCCTTATCAGAAGGCTAAAAGTCACCCAAAGGGCAATGGAGAGGGCTATGCTTGGAGTTTCCCTACGTGATCGAATCAGAAATGAAGAGATCCGCAGGAGAACCAAGGTAACCGACATAGCCCGAAGAATTGCCAAACTTAAGTGGCAATGGGCAGGGCACATTGCTCGCAGAACGGATGGCCGATGGGGTCGAAAGGTTCTGGAGTGGCGACCACGTACCGGAAGACGTAGCGTTGGAAGGCCTCCCACAAGATGGACCGATGACCTTGTGAAGGCCGCAGGAATCCGCTGGATGCGGAAAGCACAGAATCGGTCGAAGTGGCGGTGCTTGGGGGAGGCCTATGTCCAGCAGTGGACGTCTTTCGGCTGAAATGATGAATGATGATGATAACATACGTTCCATGAATGAAGTTATGCAAGTTAACGGGTCACAAATGACCATTCATGATGCATTTAACCATTTTTTTACAGATTCATTCACGTACAATCTATACAAGCTCGTGCATAAAAAGTAAGTAAAATGTATATACTAAACAAGTCTTTTATTTCAAAGCAAAACATCTTCACCTCAAATGGTATTAACACTGACGACAAACCGATATAACCAGCTAATAGAAAGGAAACTCAATTAACGTGAATAGTTCAGTTCAGAAGGTAATAATGCACAAAACAATCCCGCGGTCTCGGCAGAAACCGCAGCAAATTAATTTAAGGTCGTCCCGGTGTTGTGCGGCGGAAATAGCAGGTTGAAAACAACACTACAATAGCAACTTATTTTGTTATTTTACGTAATAGTTTTATGGTAGCCAAGAGGTTTCTAAAACACAAGTGATGGCTCCAAAGTGGCAAGTGGTAGGGCAATTTTTGTAATTTCATATTTAAAAGTCAATTTTGACCTCTTATAACTAAAATATTGTTTAATCGCCAAGTACTATTAGCATGAGTGTTAACTAACTTTATTTTTACGTATGAAAAAAGGATTTTGCTCTAACGTGTGGCTAATTTAAAAAGAACAAACACTACACTCTACGGGATAGTTAACAATGTTAGTTTTTTAACTATAAAACTGTGTTTGTTAAAAGAAATAATTATGTAAAAACGTCGAGCAGAAGCTTTCGTACATCTAACAAGAAACCGCAGCGGAATGGGACGAGTAACAAGTGCAGTGAGACACGCAGCGTTAACATAGTTTGTGCGCGTCCTTATATTTCGCACGTTTGAATTCAGCATGTGAAATTCAAAATGTTTATTTTTGCGGTATAAGTTTAGTCGGCGATGATATTTTTTTTTTCGTTTTCTTAAGACCTTTGTATGTTGTAACTGATAAATGTTGCAAATAAAATCATTTTATTAGCAACATTTATAAATATAAATGTAAAATCTTATAAACACCAGTTTATAAGATTTTACTGAAGATTATTATAAGCTTATTTTAGCATTACCTAGATGATTTTATCGATAATTCAACCCTTTTACACCAGAGACTGTGTTATGATAAATATAATAATTACAGACAGCCGTTTTAATTGGTACTATATGTATAATACAAATACCTCAAAGACAACGTAACCTTCCCCACATCATTACAAGAATGTCGAACAGACGCTACAATAATACTGTTTCTAACAAGAAACCTCAACAGAATGCGACGCAATTAGCAAGTGCAGCGAGCACACGTGGCGCTAGCACAGTCGGAACATGCTCTAATTGTTTTACTTACTTTATACTAAATAGCTGAGCGTCTTTCGTATGTAACCAAAGGAACAAAATAAAAAGTTGACATTTTTGGGTGAGGGTTAAATAAGCTGAGCTAAAATGGGTAAACTTGCAGATAAAACAAAAGAGTTATAATGAAAATAAAAGCTTTCCGAATCAAGTTTACACTCCTTTCAGTTATTTTACTTCTGACAGCAGCAACCCTCATTTAACCGATTATAAAGTTCACTGTCATTTTGACAGTGATGCAAATCAAAGCTAAATTAAGAGTGAAAGGACTAAAAACGTCAGTTTTGAATGTCACGCTGCTAACGTATGCTAACACGTTGTCAACGTTTTCCTTGCAAATAATTTTTTCTCAAATAATGACTCTGCAGAAGTTTTCACTTCAGTATTATTAAAAAAACCGCACTAACAAGAAAGTAACCGAAGCTAGGCAATTAACTCGCGCGTTGTGCTAACAACGTGTGCGCATTACTTGGCGTCCTCGTTGAACGCAGCACAATGTTATTGTTAACGTCACACAATATCATCGCATCTCCGAAGCCTCTTCCTATTTCGTTTATAACACACCAGAGGGCCTAGACAAAGTGTCACTCTATCAGCGCTAACGATTATGATAAAGTTAAAAATGTATTCGATTGATATAAGCTACCGAAAAGCTTATGTCAATCTGTTTTAAAGCCGTTGTGGAAATACGAAACGCTTTGAAAGCGATTGTCACTTGTCTATAGGTTGGAATAACACGGATCACTTGAAATCTACTATTTGAAAACATAACTAAATAGAACGCTTCGTGCAATGATCTTACGTAGGTATACTAGTACCAATCTTCACGCATAGTTGGAGTCTTTCATAAAATGTATAACAAAGAACGCCATTATTTAATTAAGCTCTGAGGAATAACTCACAGATTAACTATTTAACAACTCTTTCCCATCCTGCCCACAGCCAACTAAAATGTTTCAATTAGTGACTCCAGTAGTCTGTGTATGCTGTGTCCGTTATAATTGTCTAGAGTCAGTCCTCACAAAGGAATCACACTCGGCTATTCACGCTCCTACATTTTGTTCTGCGCGAATATTCTTGTAGCAACACCGTCAGTTATTTTAGTTCATACCTTGTTTAATTAGGGAATATGGAGGATTTAAATGTTTAATTCACAGTCATAATTGTTTTGATTATACTGCCTGGAGATTGGATTTGTGACCCGTTAATGGCAATAAGCAACAAAGCTGAGGAATGAGCAACATGTCGTGAGGAAAGTTTTGAGTAATAATGTGGATGGCTATGAGAGTAGGGGAAGTCCATAAAACAATGGATAGACTGTGTAGAAGATTATAAATGATAAAAAAGGGGGAGACTACTGAGATAATGACTGTTAGAGAAGTATGAAAAAAGACATGCTGCGCCGACCTCAAATTAATTAGGACAAGTGACGGAGACAGTGAC
Source organism: Agrochola lychnidis (assembly GCA_963680765.1). Classification (NCBI taxonomy): domain Eukaryota; kingdom Metazoa; phylum Arthropoda; class Insecta; order Lepidoptera; family Noctuidae; genus Agrochola; species Agrochola lychnidis. Next base: position 558,239 of record OY796873.1, read on the forward strand.
GATGATGCCAATAAGTAAGCCGCCATCATCATCAGACATACATGACGGTGCGTTGTGGGTGAACCGGTGAACTATACACTACTGCCTAGGTTTTCTAGGAATAAACAGGCGAGATGTTATATTACGTTAAAAATAAATCATAATCAACCAAATCCTGTTACGAATGAATGAATTAACATCATTTCACTTTCTTAATATGGGAACAAATCATACTCAATTTGTGATTTTGAACTTCGTGTAATTAATTTTTGATTGATTCGAATTAACAAGAATCGTTAATAAAACATAAGTAAACAATGCATAATCAGCTTATTTATTTATTGTTATGGCACTTCGACGACTTATTCACTAAGACTTATGGAAACAAAAATCACATACTGTTTTAGCAATTGTGAATTCGTCACTTACAGAAGTGCACAGCTCTAACGTTCCCACTGCTGGGACACAGGTCTCTTCAGGAGGAAGTGAGCTGAAATCTAAAAAAGAAATAAAAACAAACAATACCGTTTAATTAGACACATGCGTGTTTCATCGAACAACAGAAATAAACGGATTATCATTAATTTCGAAAATCAACATTGAATCAAAATGGCCGCCACATTGAATCGGAATTATCGAAACCGTGTTGGGTAATTACGGAAAATTCGGTTTCTGGGTAATTTATTGTGTTCTGTACAAACTTGTTCCCGAACAGTTATTTTAGTGTATTGTTTCTCTATACCCATTGTCTGGCATTACTGCGTATTGTTCGGAGATTTTCAGGCCCAATTTGTGTTTGTATTTCTACAGTAGACTTTGGTTTATAAAGAAACATATATACACATGAAAAAGAAATAATAAAATAATTATTCTGACAGCATAATTGAACTAAGTGTTCAGTGGCATCGCGTACAGATAACCATTGAAATACTAGTGCTGTGTCATTCTGGCTACTTACTTGTGACTTGAGTTCGCAACGTGTTACTTTTGAGCGTCGTCACTATACACAGTACAATAAAGTACTGTGTAAGTTACTTATTTATACTGTTTCATAGATGACAGGCCTCAAACTAACTTAAAGAGGATATCATAATATGCCTTCACATCGCGTTCGAGATCAAGAGACTGGTGGCATTGCCACGTTGTATGGCAGTACTTAGCCTCTGGCCATGCTAAAAAAAACCGGCCAAGTGCGTGTCGGACTACGCACAATGAAGGGTTCCGTAGTTAGGATGAATTTATCAAATACAAACATTTCTTTGTAGTTGAAATACAAGTTCTCCCATGGATTCCAAGAGCAAATGTAAGTTTGTGCGCACAATATTAAAAGGTTTACCATGTTATTTTAAGACCACAGACTTCTTAATAGGTTTTCCTGTAATATATGAGTAAAGAGCCATACTATATTTTTTTCAAAATTTTACGTGTAGTAGTTTCGGAGATAAGGGAATGGTTTATTTTCATCATTATCATCTACCTAGCCTTTTCCCAACTATGTTGGGGTCGGCTTCCAGTCTAACCGGATGCAGCTGAATACCAGTATTTTACATGGATCGACTGTCTATCTGACCTCCACATGGTTTATTTTCATCTAATTTCTTAAATATCTTTAAAAGTGTTTGTTTTAAAATTATACAAAAAATATGTTTAAAATCCTCACAACAAGCTCTTTCATTTGATTGTGTCACACGGTACCTACTGTTAGCAAAACTTTTGTTTTTTTATTTTCTTGTTTGCGCCCCAAAATTAACCCCTATATTCAAAATTCATTTATTTACGTTCGTGTTTGGGTCACAGAAATACATAATATGTGTACCAAATTACAACTTAATCGGTTCATTAGATTCGGAGAAAATTGGCTGTGACAGACGGACACATGAGTGATGCTTAAGAGTTCCGTTTTTACTTTTTGAGGCACGAAAAACATGAAATAATAAACTAATTTCTTTATTAATGAAAGACTAGGCTCACATATTATAAGCCTGCTAGCCCAAGCAGGAATTAGGCGCTTCCTCTTCTTACGGCTTAGTTTGATTCACCCCTCCTTCCTACCAATTCTTGTTTCCTAGCTAGAAATAGAAAATAGAATATTAGTTGTAGCATTATTTTCTGTCAGACTCTACTAACAACAGTGTATCAGAAAGCTTATGTTATGTGGTTATTTTTCGTCTTCTATAGTAATAAAAAACTAGCATCAATCTTCTTAATCTTAATGTGTGCCTTTTATGACGTAAGCACACTCCGGGATCCTCTGATAATCCCGCGGGAACATAAAAAAGTAACGCTATGGAATGGTTCCGTCAACTTTTGACGAGAAAATTAGGTATTCCGGGACGATGAGCTGTAAAAGTCCTCGTAAAAGTAACAGAACGATGTTAATTTTAAGTAGTTTTTGTCAAGGACATTGTGGCTAAGTATGGATGTCTCTTGAAATTTAATGTTGAGAGGTTTTGAAGACGTGACCGTTGAATTTTATTTAGCATCGATGATTGTACTAGAGACATTTTTTTAAAGAGAATTGGAATATGGCCCTTCTAAAGTTAAGTGCGACAGCTGCACAAAGTATATCGTAGGCAATTGCCACACAATACAATTTGTCTACCCAATAAGCCCTCTTTGAAGCTGCATCAGGTCCGTGAAACAAATTTAAATTCAAATTATTTTATTTCACATAAACCTAAAAGGGCACTTATGAAACGTCAGAAGCTAGGTGCACGGTTCCAATTGGTCGCTTCCTATGGAGAAGAGCCGGCAAGAAACTCCACAGTTATTCTTTTAAAAATAATTGGCTTTTACAATACTTTCAAATAACAGTGTTACTAGGTATGAGAGGACAGTGTAGGTCTTTCAATAAGTACCAAGTACTTAAAAATTCGAAAATGGTCAACAGGTCTACAATCCACTAAGCCTACAGCGTTCTCACATTCACAAAATAGAAAAGAATCTATACAAAAGATAAATAAATTAATAAAAGTAAAAACCTATTTTAATAAAACGCAATTATATTATTGTTATTACAACTGTAATCAATCTGAATAATTATCATGTCCACAAAAGTCACTAATAAAGAGTTGAAATTAAATAGTAGGTATCTAATGTCAAATAATAGAATAAATATGTCAAGGACGAATGTAAAAGAAACAAAAAATTAAGATTAAAATAAACATGGTAATTTGGGAGCAGTTAGTAGACTCTTACTTATTTATGCCAAAGACAATAAAAAAAAATTGGCCGACAGAAGTGAAAACTTAAAACTGGGATTAGCGCCATCTAGCTTCTATAGTACAGCATTACGGCGCGAGCATGTCGGTCACGCAAATTCATAAGTTTCCTTACCAAAAATCGCTGAACGTGGCAAAAGAAGTTTTCACTTTTAAAAAAATCTTCAAACTGCAACACAGCATTGTTACTTGAGAACAAAAGTAAGTGAGTATATTTTCTTCCGAAACTGCGAATCTAGATACTCGAAAATATAACAAGTAAATGAGTACAAACAACAAAGTAATCTTAATCAAAGCAACTATAGCTGTTATTGTGTATCGCCATCCCAGATTCCTGAAAGCAGTGTCTCAGAAATAATCAGCACCCTACGTGACAGTCCTTACAACTCCGTGTCGTCCGGAATTCCGCACCGCTGCGTCCGACGCCGATAATTCCGCATTCCGATTCAATTTGTTCGGAATAACGCGTGTCGCGAGGAGCGCTCATATGGAAAAGTAGGAGATACACAATGATTCTGAAGGTATTTTTGGCATAGCTGGTAACTTGTTTACTACCAGACTTTGAAAAATAAGGAAGCTGTTTTCATAGACACATCTGTACTCCTAAAAGGTGTAGGCGCACATTTTGCCAGATAATGTTATAAGTTCCATTAAAAAAGGAATGAGTCTATTGCCATTCGACACAAGTCTACTCCTGGCTGCTACTGAGAAATTCCTATTGGGGAACTATTTATAACACTGCTCGACCTGTACGCGTGACATGAGAAGAATAGACAAAAGACGACGGAAGAATAGACAAAATGACAAATTGTGATTGTGAATCTGTTATTTTGTCTATTCTACCGTCGACAAAACCTGTTTCTATTGTGGTCATGCTACGCGGGCTGGAGTATAACACTGCCCAACCTGGTGTTTGAAACCGGGACTCTACACTCAGCAGTCGCACTTGTGACCAAAGAGGCAGCTCAAATTCAAACTCAAACCATTTATTTCAATTAAACCATTTGCTTGTTGAATTGTCAGCCTGTGGTCATCATCTCATTTAAGAAATTATTTGTTTTGCTAAAAAAATCACAACTGGGAATTAAGAACTCATGTTTACTCCATTTCGCCCCCAACATTCAATTCCTCCACTGCCATACAATATTAGTTGTGGATAAGACCTTCTGTTCGCTCAGTGGCAACACAAAGAGGGCCTGTTTTCTTACTGCGAAATAATAGGAAAATGAACACGGGGTGAAAAGAGGAGGCTGAGGGGTGAAGCGGGGGTGGGCTGGGTAAATTAATTTTGTTACTATATTTTCTATTCAAGGCGACGTAATGGCGTGAAATTGATTAACGGAGTTTAGATTGGATGTTATTATGACGTGAAAGGGGGAATTATGGTGATAATAATTGTATTATGATGTGTTTCCGAGTTTTGAGATGATAGTGTGGATTGGGAACATGGTCTTAGCTCTTTATCTTATTAACTCATATGGCATAAATTATTACGTTAGGCAGAAAGTTAGCTATGTCATGGTAGTTGGGATATTACTGAATTTCAGAACATCAAAGCTGGATTAACTAAGCATTGCTAAATTTCTGCTATAAATTTTGGATTATATTAAGCTCTGTGCTGAGTACTGATACGATTAACGTTTATTAAATTAAGTTAGACACAAAATAATAAAAAAGATAAATTGATCATTTACAAACCAGTGCGTCACGTTTTAGCAAAGTTCAGCTGCTTTAATTAAACCTCTACTGAAACATCTCCCTCTCTCATTTAAATAATATTCATTTGAGTAACCATTAAAATGAAAATGCAATTGTTCGAACATGAACAGACTGATTGGTACTTTTGCTTAGCTAGACATTAAAAAAGTGAATTGATTTAATTGATAAGAATTAACTATACGGATTACAAAGCTTAAAACCTATGGAATATATTCAGAAGTTCTCGCACAATATTGTGCGAATGAAGGTTCTCCTTATTTTCTAAACTGACACCAAAATCCTTTTACAATAAAACTACAATTAACAACAAAGTTCGTATCGCGACCGTCACGGCATCTTCCGAGCCTGTCACGCCATCCACGCTTCACGCCACTTTCACGCGTGCCACGTCTCTAGCGTGTTATTGTTGTGTCCCGCCCGAAATTGCCAGCTTTTGTCGCCTTCACGCGCGAATCCACTCCAAATGCTACTAAAAGCGCTATTTCTCAACCGACGGTAAACGTTCAGGTTGAGCGGATCCACTACCTCCCCCAATAGGGGGTGGGAAGGGGGTGAAATGCATTTAGAACGTTTTTCCCCGTCGTAGTTTGTAGCCAGTGCATTGTCGACCGGACAATGGCACGAAAGCGATTGTTTTCGTCAATTCGATTGTCAACCGAGTTATGATTCGACAATGGACGGTTTTAATTTACTTTTGAACGTCTGAGCGTCTGGTATCGAGTCGCGAACGATACCGCCGGGAACAATGAGGACGGTTTCTTTCTTTCCCTTTTTACACTTGAATAAATGTTTTGGATGACTTTTGGCGTTTTGATTGCTTTTGTGTGGTTGTTCAGCGGTTTATGGTAGAAGTATTGAGGTTTCGTGTTCCACTTTAACGTTGCATTTGTCATTTACATTCGGAAGAGAACTGATTACATTTATTGCTACCAGTAAGCGACTGCTGCTATTTTGAAAAGGTATTAATATGCCATAATATAGTACTAATCCTATTTTATTTTCAGTAATAAAAACATCAATTTGCTAGAGCATGTTAACAATGTTTGAAGTTTACGAATTATTCGTTTTATTGCTGTCTAGGTGGCCATTTACTGAACATTGCGTGACGGACAAAAGGTTAATCATGTCGACTGTGTTTACATTTACATCGGCTGGAGCATTTCTTAGCAATAAAACATGTAATAAAGTACGGACCATTGCCTACCAGCAAATATTTTCTTATTTACACACGTCTTTATATCTAGTTAGAGCGTAAACAGAAAGAAATTGAACATCGAGCATTTTCTCCAATAGATTCAAATTGGATTTAAATTCAATCTTAAACTGTTTGTAGTGCCTTGGGATTCCCATTTAACGATTATAAATTCATTGCTATAAGCCTGGCATTTGAGATTTTTTTATGTTCACAATCAAAACGATTGAAATCGGCTTTCATTTGAAAAGATCTTGGAATTTCAAGATTGAATTTTTTGATAGCTTTATCTTTGATCTTCTTTTGACTTTTGAGTCGAAGAATATAATCTTTGTCCGGCTAATTCTTAATCTGAATTGTGCGCATCAATTTCCCGTCCAATTTGACAATTCGTCTTGAACATTCCACTGTCTCAATGTTAGCCTTTGTCTTCAAAAACACTGATTTGATCTTGAGGTACGTCAGCCGTGAAATAATCTCTTGTCTAAAATTTCTGTTTAAAAACAAAACGGCTGAAAGTTCTGGAGCGTTCTGGAGCATTCTGTACTTTGGGATGGCTGTTATCAGCAATTTGGACACACACACGAGTATGAAACTAATTAACCGTCAACCTTTGTCCATTCCGAGTCACAATTACATACAATTAAACGTGGCCTAAAATAATATTGGAGTTAATTTGGACAAAGTTCTAAATGGTGTTCCGCAGGGTTTATGGTGGGACCCTGTGGAATTAAGGCGGGTTGGGGTGTTTCTGACCGCTGGTTTCAATAAAAAGGCTGGAATTAGCTCGGGTGTCAATTAACGCGGCGATTAATGAGGACCAGAAGGGTGGATGTTTCACTGTGTTTACAACCTCCGGTGACTCTTGTATTGGATTTAGGCTGCTGTTGTTTGAATACTAACTTTGTTTTTTGATATTCTAATTCTTGTTTTATTTTCTGTAGGGTTTTATAGAGCTAATTGGGTTCAAGTAATACTTTTAACGATCTGTTTTAGGAACCAATCTCGAATTCAAGTAAATATTTAAAATAAATGAATACATAAATCAATTGTATTGGACAGTGTCTTAAACCTCTTACCAGTTTAAAGTTATCCAGAGTCGTCATCTTCACGACAGCTTGGCACTTGCGTAACTTGCTGCAGTAAATTACAGCAACGTGACAGGTAGTCTTACTAGCATTATTCGTGTAGTTTCTGTTACACGATGGTCAGTTTTAGACACATTTCAAGATCCGCAGACAGATTACTGACCGCCTACATGGGCACCTTAGACGATGCCAATCATAACAGAAATGAGAACAGCGGGCAAATGATTTCATTCCCTAATGTAATTGATATTTTATTCTCGAATTTTCTCAAAAGAATATGAATGTCAAAGCTTTTTAATAAGTTATGAATAGGTATCATGATAATAGTCAGATTTGGTAGCATATTTTTTGAGGCATATTTGGTCCAAAATATTTGTTTAGACTTCTGGTATTTCGTCCCAGAGAGCATCCTGTATTGAAACAAATTTCATTTCTTGGTATTTGAATTATAGCAACTTTATTAAAAACTACACCAAATAACAGCTGTTAAAGATACTACTACATAGTGTTAGGTTTCAATTTATTAATATGTAATTGTTGGATATTGTACTGGCAACACCCAAAGATTCGAGATGTCAGAATAGCGCGGGAACGGCCTTCTGGGTCTGGCGCTCGTGACGGCAAGATGTGTTTAGTGGATGTGTCGGTAAAAAGATAGATTGGCATGGTATTGGTTGGAGATTTACTGTAAATCAAAGTAACCTATTAGTTTAATGGTAAATATTAGAATACGATTAAATATTGGTATTATGTGGGGAATAGGAGATGTAATGGTATGGTGTAGAATATTGAATTTGATGTTGGAAAAGAAATATAAATGACTGACAAAATATCTTGGTGTTGCATATTATTTTCCTTATCCCTGAAATATTATGAATATGTAGTTTTATTAAACAGTTTTAGATTATTATATTGGGGTAACGACTTTAATATTCATTTGGATATTAGTATCTATTTTGAGGTTAAATAATTATATTCGGAATTAAATTAGTTATTTTAGAGCAAGATGATGTGATGAGTAAGATGGTTCGTATTTCAATAGTTTACTAGCTTCAAAACAAGAAACTATAGTCAGCCTGTTAGCGAATGAGCTCCATAAAACTGGCATCGCCAAATGGGCAAAACAAATTCTGAGTTTTTTTTTGAATTTTTGCGCATTTGGCGATGCCAGTTTTATGGAGCTTAGTAAATGAGCTAGTAAGTACTTAAATTCAAAATCAACTACAATCTTCATCTTCAAACTCAGAAGTACAAACATACTTGAAACACATAGTTCCTTCATCTAACCAAGAATGAAAGACTTCCTCCCAACTTCTGAGCCTGCTTTAAACAAACACAGCTCATTCCAAAAACAATATTGTTTTCATGAAATAGCTAAAGTGAAACAAACATGAAACATTTCAGGTATACATTACGACTCGTCTTAATTTGCTGACAACTCTGAACTTAACATCGAAAAGATATACGTTATTATTTCCGACAGAGAGCAAGGCTTCCGGAGGGTTGTGTAAGATAGAAGCGACAGCGTATGGTATAAAATTTTGGAAATATTGTTTCTAACTCCTGATGATTCAAATCATTCTACCAATCTACAGGAACCAAATTATTCTAATTACCTTCAAGTCCATGATAATTATGAAGCAATGTATAGGTTGATCATTATTGTGTCTCTTACGTAATGATAATTTCGCTTTCCTTTGGTCATTTTGTTGTCAATGTTCCTAGAGCTACAAGCGGCAAAGACGATGAACTACGCAGAATAGGTCAAAAATACGAAAGATTAGTCCAAGATTTAAAGTTGTGATTGCTATTCTACTGTGTCTCTTCAGTCAGTCTTCCTTTCACATACTTTCCTTCATTCATAATTCAACCTTTCTTCTTCTACCTTTTTTATTGCCTTCTATTTTAAAGTCTTTTCCCTTTGTTAAAAATATTCTTTTAGTAATTGATTCAGTTCATATATTGTGTCCTCTCCGCTAGCGGCATTACACCAAGCTTCTTAACTACGTACATTTCGCGACAAGTCGTCGTGTATACTCGCAGTGAGGCGCCTGTTGCCTTTGCTGCTAATGATTGCTGGCGTGATTAACTCAGATAGGAACTTGAATTCATGTTAGTCTTAGAGCGGCTGGAACAATATTTTGTGCGAGTGAGTTATTTTGAAGGAAAATTTTGCTCAAGTCTCAGTTGTTGATGATAAATGAAATGGTAGTGCCCCCCCGGCAACATGGCAACTGAAGGAACACGGGTGGGTTTTAGTCAGTAAGAGTCTGACACGCCCTCCCGCTGCACCCAGAGTGGGAGAAGTTATTTGATAATTTCCCAGCCAAAAAAAAAGGTGGTACCAAACTAGAAAGAAGGACTGAAACTGAGAATTATTCGAATTTTAATTAATGAAGTAAAGTAGCAGTTAACTGGAAGGATGAAATAATGCTGTATAGTCGCTGATCTGACTGTTGAGGACACGATTATTTTTGCTGGCCAGTATTTAATTATTCAATTCATGGAAAATTATTTTAATTATGGTATTAGTAGAAGCTACAATGGGGTTAAAAACTAAAAGATCATAGGTGGCAGCACAGTAATTGTCCGTATTCAAACCGCCATTATTGTGTTTATGTTTACTTTTGTGTCGATCATAAATTATATGAAAACTAGCTGTATATGTATGCGACTTGGAGTATAGCACTATTAAAAGATGAGCTAAAAACAGAGGAAGCGTTTACCATTGGTAAAAAAGCAGATTTAATGAAAAAGTTAATGAATTATGAAAGTTTTATATTAAGGTTATTTTGCGTTTGTTGACTTTAAGTTCTATTTTTGTTTAAAACTAAAGGAGTACGACAGAAATAACCTGATTAGAGTTAAAAATCAACTCGAGGATGATGTTCTTGACTGAAAAACTTTAGAGATGTTAATTCTGTATTTTTTATGGTGTACATAATAAAGAATATTCTATCTATCTATCTATCTGCTCTAATATGATAAAATACAATAGACGTGGATATATTTAGTAACCTGTTCCGCTTAGCTATTTCTAAAGAGCCATAAAAAACTCCAGAAATAAATCGATACGTGTTTCATCTCTCAACGAGGCATCCTCAGGATGACGATGGACTTGTTGCGAACTCGAACACGACATGTTGCCACGCCGAGTTCGCAACAAGTCCATCGTCATCCTGAGGATGCCTCGTTATATAATGGATTTCCGCAAGGTCACGCTTGAATCAATTAACTAATATGATAATACAAAACACCCACACCTTTACTATAATTTACATAATATCACATCACAATTACCAGAAAAAAGTAAACACACTTAGTTCTCTTAGGAGCATCACCTGTATACGAATTTCTCCCATAAAAGTCTTCAGGTTTCAAAAGGATAGCACATAGGTTCGCCGAAATACGGAGTTTCCAATTTTTTTCGGCGAACTTTCTTCAACATGTTTCGGCTTCCAACATCTTTGGAAAATACATGGCTGACCGTATTTTTGCAGTTACACAGCTGAGCAACAGGCCATATAATAATTAAGCGTAAAAGAAGTCACTCGTTTGCAAAAAAAACAAAACGATAGTAACACTAGCTGCCAAATTCTTAAGGTAGTAGCGATATCTGAAGTGAGCAAGTGGCAATTTTTATACCCATTGTAATGCTACTGATACGTCAACCATATTTAGGTCGATTATTTTACTTTGAAATAACGGACTCTAAATGACTATATTTTTCTAGTAATTGTTTTCCTTTTCATCATTTTCTTTGCCATCTTCAACTCTCAAAGACACAGCAGCAAGCGGCTTATCATCCTCGCTAGCAACCCCCGCCAGGTTCTCTGCCCACCCCCTAAGCGCGTATCGTGAACAAAGAGCTACTACTTTTAACGACCAATTACTGATGCCTATCGTACGAAGACTTTGTCATCGTTCGAGACCTTTGTTGAAGATATGGACGTTTTTGTGAGGAATTTGGACATTTTGTTCTTTAAATGTAGAAAGGTTTATGGAACAATATTTTATTGTGTTTGGTTCAAAAGTATCTAAAGATGCATAAGTAATTTTAGTGTTAGCAAGCAATGATCTTAAGTTAGGTTTCTTATATCTGAACATGTTGCCTTTGTAGTATTTCCTTTTTTACCCACGACGGAACGGAGACGGTATATGCGTTTGGGGTGAGAGGATGTTTGTGCAAATCCATGTTACCATTTTTTTCCAAAATTACTAGTCCGATTTTGATGCAGTTTTCAGTTATGGATTCAGGTTTAATTGGTGCATGTTCTTAGATAGGTGTTATGGTGATAACTCACCAGGGGGCGCTGCAGCAAACATTGTTTGTGCAAATCCATGTTGCCATGTTTCTCCAAAACTACTAGTCCGGTTTTGATACAGTTTGTGGTTGATTAGTGAGGGCTCTTAAATAGATGTTACGGTAGTAACTCACTAGAGGGCGCTGCAGTAATATATTTTATATAGCTGCTACATATTAAATACATTAAAATTTTATCCTTTTTCAATTTAACCGTCGTGGGTTTTTTCAAAAATTTTAATTTTGCTTTTATTATCTAGTCAATCAAGCAGTCAAGGTTTTGAAACTAAATTGGTTTTGCTATTAATATTTTTTCGCTCTGGTGATATTCAATGCATTGCTTATGTTATAAATAATAGAAAGCCCAATGTTTTCATTTCCACCTAGTTGCCTCATGACTTTACGGTTTCACAAAACATTACTAACTAGCTTCTGCCCGCGACTTGACCACGTGAAAGAAATATATCCTATAGCACTCGGCAATATTGTAGCATCCTATCACTGAATTTTGTTTTTAAATTGGATCTGAACTTCCAGTTAATACCACTTACAAACAAACAAACGAAACGACCAATGGGAACTGTCCACCTAGCTTCTGACGTGTCATAGTGTCCATGTAGGTTTATGTGAAATAAAATATTTCGATTTTGAAACAGTATGTATTACTTCTTTATATCATTAGTTTAAACCAAAATTAACTAATTTATTTATTTATTTCGGTTCGGTTAGATATATATTTTCTCAAAGAATAAACTACAGTTCATATAAAGAGAAACTTAACTAACTTTACAAGAGAAAATATTTTATATTAAGAAAGTCCCAGAGCACATAGTAAAATTTTTTTTAAGCAAAATTAAATTTAGTGAAACTTATTGGATCTAATATTATTTCTTAGGCTTTTATAAATATAGGTAATACTTGTACACTCTCATTTCATTTTCATAATCTATTCACAGTGCCGATATGCGATAAGTATGACAAAACACAGTAATATACGTCATAGAATCGCTATAACATTTGCACTTATCACTTTCAGAATTACCAATCTTTGATCTCCAACAAACCTAGGTTTATTAACCATCTACCTAAAAGCTTAAGCTACAGAGACCAGCTACCTTTCAATCCATATAATTAAAGCCTCGGTACGAAGTGTGGCGAAAGTTGCCGAACTCGCGGCGGGAAAACTTTCTTACTCATAATTAACGTTACCTCACCCCCCGCACCCTCAGCCTTCGGCGCAGGATTATGTAGATAATGTAGCATGTTTTAGCATGGTGGTATTTTCTGAAGGGTTAAGCAGAGATGTACAACATTTAATTTAGGAATTAAGGCTCGTGTAGGGTGTCTGGGTATGACACAGGAAACAATTTCAATTTCCAGGATGGTAATGAGAATTTCTTAACAGTTTTACTAAGAATTTCTTAACAATTTCACTAAGAATTTCTTGAGTGCTGAAAATGAATTCTTACTAAGTACTGATTCCAAGAAAGGAGTATCATTTCATTTTAGCGTTACAATTTGACAGCTTTTCGAAACTCTATTTTCTAAAACCATGCTCAGAAGTTGTCTTGCAAACCTTCTCATAACTTTATTTTCTAGACTCTTTTACATAAATAAGACTAACCCTTAACAATGATCTCTAAAATAACCCTCTATTTCACCACAAACAACCATAATACTCCAAAATTACTCAAAAATGTTACGTTTATAGGTACTACCTAAAATTAATTTAAATATTCATAGTCATCTTCTTCCGCGTTTTACGTCAATGTTGGCAACAAGTGTCAGTTTGTGACTGGCGTTTAATAATTAACGAGCGCCCTCTGGCGGACACCGGCGCTTCGTTAGCTGGAATCAAATATTTATGCTATTCTAGTATTACATGGATGAGTTTTGGGAGAAGAAGTAGTATCTATTGCGTATAAGAATCTATAGAATAGATACTGCTTATGAGCCAAAGATATCAATATCTGTTTGACTCATAAAGATAAATGTTACAAAGTGTGAGACACAAATCACGGTAGTATCTATGTATGTCTATAACTTAACTACTGAACTTTCTGTGACAATGTTATAGAAATTAAGGCATCTATTCTATTGAATCAAAGTTATCAGCGCCATTAAATTGTCTTTCAGAACAAGAATACGTTGTAAACAGTCCTGTTACAAATAGATACACGGTATAGGTTTATTAGTAGAGTCCCGTTGGAGTCCTTTGGGTACGAGGCCTTAAAACTAACTCGAGCTGCATAAAAAGAACCTGATTTGTTCCTGCGTGCCTATTGCTTTGGCATGTGCTAGTGTAGCAAATAATTTATTGGTTTTGTGTTTTTTGTGTATAATATTAATTACTTCGCATACTTGTCATCAGAATCAAGTTTTTCTAACACATGCGTTGCTGGGGAAGTTTGTTGCGGCACTTCTTTTTTGCAGTTAGTGGTGAAGGGCGGGTGTTTTGGGGGACTGTCTTATTTGACTATGAGGTTTGAAAAGTGCTAATTTTCAGTCTAATTTTAATAAATGACTTTTGATTTTATTAGTTTACTGATTAACTAATCCTTTCACCAGCTATATTCATACAATCCTCGAAATTATCTCCCACAATACCAAATACAATCATCGCTTTTCCAATCATTTCTACACCATCTAATCCATCAGCAAGACACACACCATTCACACCCCAGCCCTTTATGTAACAGTCGCGATCAATGGCCCTATTGATGACGTCACTGTGTTCGTCCATATAGTGTGCTATTAATTCCCAGTATCAACCTGTGGATTAATTACGGAGTTAATAGGCATGAAGATGTCATTATGTTTGTATAGGATGTTGTGATTGGATAGATAGAAGCTATATATTGATTAGATAGTATAAAGGGAGCTGGTAGAAATTATTTCTATGTAGTATTGAAAGAGTAGAGTGGATGTACTATAGGTTCACCTCTGCTTAACCCTTCGGAGAACACAAGTGCGATGTTATGTCATTATGAAGAATGTAGTGAAATTTTTCATTGATTTCAAAAAGAGTATTAGTTGTATAACTACAGCTGATGCTCTTTTTGAAAAATAACCTTTTGGAAAGCTGAAGTGTGTGCGGTTCACGTACAGGCAAATTGCTAACGCCGCGACCTACTTTTCACTACTCATTTTATTTACTTTAAAACTGTGTATAATAGTTTAGTTGACCAATAACTGCCGTAGCGCCATAACCGCAGATTAGCATCCAACGGAACTTTCGTGTAACTTTTACGAATAAACTAAATTATCGTGAAGTCACATCGTGAAGTCAGTAGGTTTTCGTCAACTCACATCTAACAACTCAACTGTAACTGGCTACCTCTGAGCCATACATAAAAGTGGTCCTTCGAGCCGGATGTAACAGGTGCATGTCTCTGTTAACGTTAGCGAATCTGTCTAACTAGTATCCTAGAAAAGCGGATCGCGTTAGTGGGGTGCCGACGCACTAAATACCCAAAATTTGCGAAAACTTCGCAACTTTGGTGAACTAGTACCTGCAGTGATACAACTCTACTCCACCAACGGTCAAACCAATAACTAATAACAATAGTTTAGAGTGTAACGGAACTGATAAGCCATCAAGAAACTATCTTCAGAGACTTGAAAGTCCCACCAGGAAGAACTTAGCGTACTTGGAGGAGCGTCTCTCTCGGCTGAACAATAACTGGGAGAAGTTCGTTCAGAACCATCAACTACTGGAAGAGTCTGGAGCAACAGACCTTCAATACTTCAACGACGACATTTTCAACAGTACGAAGAAGATGTATGAAGAAGTTCTGCCTGACATGTAGAAACTTAAATCGGAATTGCCGACTGCATCTAATAGTAAGACGGAACAACCATCTGCGACGCCTACGCAAAGTAAGGGACCATCGAAATTTACTTTCGACGATATCAAATTCCACATACCTCCTCGAGGAACAAGCAAGTCGTCGAAAAAGCAACAAGATCTTTTGCGTCAACAATACTGCAACTTTTGAGCGTTTGAACGCACTGTGGAGAAGACAAACATAGCATCGGTGGTACCGATGGAAAAATGTGAATTAGAAGATAACTTAAGCACCCTGAAAACTAAATGGGAGCATATCGAAAAAGCAAATTGGGAACTGTTATGTTGTTATTAATGAATATGAAGGTGGCTGCAATCCCTTCTATATAACTCATGTCACTTGCCAAATAAACTCAGTGTATACTAGCTAGCTGTCGTTTCACTTGTCCCTACGTTCGCATACATATCAGGAACTATTAAAGATGAGAACTCAATTTATCAACAGAAATAAAATACAACAGAAATCCTTTATGATGACCTAAAAAGGAAATTACACATCTGAAATAATGCACATTATGAGAAATCTACGCCAAAAATTTAAATACCGGATTTTCATGGAAACTATAACCAGTGGTTGACTTTTAGAGACCTCTACCTCGAAAGTATACACAACAATCCGATACTTTAGAAGACTCAAAAATGCAACACTTGAAAACAAAATTGAAGGGTAAGGCGGAGAAACTGGTTCAGCATCTTGGCATCAGTGCTGAGAACTACGCATCTAGCTGGGAGATAATGACCCACCGCTACGATAACAAACGGCTGTTATTCACATCATACATGAACACGCTCTTGAATCAACCTAGTATTCAGCAACCAACCGCTGCAAGCATACGGAAGCTAAAAAAAATTAAGAAAAGAGAAGAGAAGAGTAGTAGTCAGAAAGGTTTTAGTCGCGAATAACCACTTTTGGACTTACAAGAGTATCCTTATAAACCGCTGTATCTAATGAAATAGGAAATTCTTTTATAATAACCACACACTTTACTTGATGATAATGCTTTTACTTTATATTCAAAAGTATGATTATAATGTACATAGGTAATAACAGATTTTTTAGCTGTCTCTATACAACCTATTTATGAAAACCCCGAAAAACATAAACCAACATTGACAGTTGAATTAAGAATGTCTCACTATATATCTCCGTCGGACACAATCCTGCACTTTCATAATTAACCGAGTAATAACAACGAAAATGAACTGGTAAGTTAAAACAGCAGTAAATCCTAGAACTGACTGGGACACTACAAATAACAGTACAGAAAGTAAACTTTTTTAAAAAGATATAAACGGAGTTCGATCAAGAAGCACCAGTTACACTTTAATGTAAGTAGAACAAAATACAAACAAAGAGGTACACTTGTCCAGTAAAAATCGTAACAAATGCTTTTCATACCGATTTCGGATTTCGCCAGTGTGATCAATCAAACAAAAAAACTAAATATTTTATTTCACATACGCGTAACTTATGAATTGTCAAAAGTATTTAAGAAATTCTACAGTCCTACTCTTTTAAAAATAATTGGCTTTTACAATATTTCCAAATTACAGTGTTAATAGTTATGGGAGGACAGCGGAGGCAAAGTACCAGATTTTTAACAAAATGAAAATGGTTATCAAATTGAACCATGTGCGAATCTACAATGTTCTCCCATTCACAAAATATATGTCCAGAATTAAATTTGAACAATATCTAGCTCTTGTAGCTGCGTAGTTATTCTTTTAATTTATTTATAAATCAAGATTCAGGATCAACTCTTGATTGTACAATAATAATAATGTATGTAATGTAATGTACGAGTATGTATTCCATAATAATGTTATCAATGCATTGTGTAGATACAAGAAAGTACAAACAACGTTTTGAGATTACACATTGATACAATATTATAGATAAAAAAAAATTTTTACAAAAAAAAACAACCGACCTCCAAAAAAAACACTACAAAGTGAAAAATAACTTTAATTTCGGAAGTCGGTGTCTTGGGTTTTGTATTTTCGTTTTTTGCCACCGACTTCCGAAATTAAAGTTATTTTTCACTTTGTAGTGTTTTTTTTTT
Organism: Agrochola lychnidis; assembly: GCA_963680765.1. Classification (NCBI taxonomy): domain Eukaryota; kingdom Metazoa; phylum Arthropoda; class Insecta; order Lepidoptera; family Noctuidae; genus Agrochola; species Agrochola lychnidis. Next base: position 575,651 of record OY796873.1, read on the forward strand.
GGAGGTCGGTTGTATTTTTTACTTTTTAGTTGTGGTACCTACCCCACACACATTCGAATACCACTACCTGCTACCAGTGACAGAAGCTTATTATGTCATCTACATACTAAGTGGGAAAAAAATACGTATTTTGTAGCTAACTCAAAAACCATCCAAGCAAAGTTAATAAAATTTATATGGGACCAATTCAAGAGCACACCCTTTCAAACAAAAAAAGAATTTTCAAAATCGGTCCACAATTGACGGAGAAATCGGTGGACATACATAAAAAAAAACAAACATACGTGACGAACATATAACCTCCTCCTTTTTGGAAGTCGGTTAATGAATTCTTGTCGATGTTTACATCTTTTTCAGGCTGACTGTACACTGAATCTGGAATTACAGGGACTATAAAATATCGAAATTAAACTGTAGCATGTATAACTGTATAACTTTCCCAACCAAACAAAAAAAGAAAAAAAAGGTATAACTTTGTGCACAGTATTTTCATGAACTAGACTTTCTGTGTCTCTCTGTGTCGTGTTCGCCCGTTGGCAACGACTAAATATCTCGGCTGGATGTTTATTTTTATTTCCTTTGCCTGCCCCGTTTGTGCAAGTAATGGCGCTTTTAAAACTATTGCTATTCGTTCTGTTGTTTTGTGTTATTGCGATAGTAATAGTTGACCAGCTGCGACTTTGGGTATTAGTCGCAGTCGAATATACGATATTGATATAGTCGAAAGTGGAACAACTTAAGAATGCGGCGACGCATGAATTGTCCATACAAACATAATACATAAATCATTATTTATTATTTAACCATTTATGTACACACAAATAATACACAGACAAGACAAAAGGAACAGAAAAATACGTACAAAGGTGATGCTTATTTCTAATGAAATCTCTTCCAGCATACCTGCGATAGGACAGAGGATAAAAAGAGATGTAGACACCGTGTGTAAGAGTAAAGAGAAAGTAAAATACATAAAATCAAAACAATTCACTTAATTAAATAAAACTAATAATATGAAAATATACTTACTTACATACATACAAACATACATACTTCTAAAATAAATAACACTCATATAATGTAACAAAAATATATAAATAAAATACAAAATAAATACCTATGCAACTATGACGAAGTGGAAAGGTAGTGTTCTTTCACTCTTCTTTTAAATACTGCAACAGTTTGGCAGTCCCTAATGTCTAGCGGAAGTGAATTCCACAACCGCACCGCGTGCACAGTGAAGGAGTAGGAGTAGAAATCAGTGGAGTGGGGAGGTGACTTAAGGAGGTTTCTAAGATGCGACCTGCAAGGCACATCAGAAGGTCGGGCGTAGGAAAAGCGCTCCCGCAGATAGAACAAGAACTTTAGAGAGATATGGGAGGATAGAAATGGGACGGAAGTCGGTCGGTGAGACCGGCTTAGGAATTTTGGGTAAGGGGATGATATGGGCTTGTTTCCAGGCCTCAGGAACAGTACAAGAATACAAGGAGAAATTAAAAATGTGGGTTAAGACGGGAAGTAGTGCGGGGAGGATAGGAGAAATCATTCTTGAGCAAATGTTATCATTACCAATTGCAGAAGAGGAGATAGCACAAATAGATTTTTTTACCTCCATCTCACTCACTGGACTTAATTCGAAAAAAGAACACTGTGACACTGGCAAACAGGAAAGTTTATTAAGAGTAGCTGATTTGACGTGCGGATCTAAAGTAAAAGGGGGGTGAGAGAAATGTTTATTAAGAGCACACACGTCAGTGTCATTACTGGAAACGACTGGAGACTTACCAATGCCTACAGTTTTTAGAAATTTCCAGACTTCAGAGGAGTTACGGTGAATGTCAGGTTGGCGGGTGTATTTTTCAGAAATGGTCGAAATATATCTCAAAATTTAGTACCTAATTAGTACCAAATTGTACCACTTGTGAAATAATTTGTACCTCGTGGGATCGCAAGTTATTGCAATAATTTCATACACCCGCCATTCTGACGTCAGCTTGGCGGGTGTATTTTTGTGTAGCCAAGATTACTGAGAAGTTGGAAATAAAACATATATGGATATTTAGTACCTAATTGGTACCTCTCTAAACATACCTCAAGTCGGTGAAATCTCATTGGGATTCGACAAAAAATTAAAAATTCACTTTCCCATATACAGGATGTAACAATATTTTGCTTGTTTGTCATAAGCAGAGGAAACCAGGGACACTTGACTATAGGAATACTTAGCATCAGGTGGAATGACAGCTCACTTCACCTGCGTTTTCACGGTGAGTTTTTGATGTGAAACATCTATAGCGGCGGGTCAGCCCAACTTTCCTATCGTAAACTATCCTTTTATGCATATTAGATGTACATAATAATTTAGATGTTTCACATCTGTCAGGTGTACCGCGACGGCTCATTTTTTTTTACAGAATAGACCGCAGCAGCCGATCTATTCTGTAAAAATCTCACTGTGGAAATTAAGGTGAAGTGAGCTGTCAATAGTGTCCACCCCTAGCATCAACCAATCTGACATCCATGTGATGCTAGAAATTGACAGCTTACTTAAAGTTCACTTCACCTACATTTAGATACACGTTGAGATGTTACTTAATAGACCAGATGGTCTCGTTTACTCCAGTTTCTTGCCCGTTCTTCTCCATAGGTACCTACTAAGCTTTGGAATAGGAAACTAGCTTCATCTTTCTGACTGACCGACCCCTTGACAATTCAAAAGTACCTATATATGGTTTATTTGAAATAATGCTTTGATTTTGAGTTTGAGATCGGCCGGCCGGCATGTTGTTTAGTTGCCTAAAACACACGACATGTTATTTTTTTTAGATTTTTTAAAATCTGTTTCTAGTTCACGTTACAAAGTAAATCATGGATGGCAATCATAGGTCTTAAGTTAGAAGTTATATACATTATATTTACCATGGTCGAAGTGGCCATAATTTTGACATCTGTTTGCAGATAACCGACCTGCCTCTTTTCTCTTTCCTATATTCTTCTAAATATGAAATAATGTTTATCTACAAATTATGTTATCCTGCTGTTTATAACCTTCTTCTTATACTTTTTAGTATCTATAGATAATGCTGCGATATGTAAAGCTTTATTCAATCAATAACAGAACCCTGAAAATATTCAGCCAACAGCTTCGTGAAAACCTATGCAAACTGAACCTATAAACTTGCTGTTTTTCACTTTTAGAACCATATTGTAGAACTGCAAGTGGCATAGAAATGATAACAATCGTTCTTATATTCACGTAGGTGAAGTGAGCTGTCATTCCACCTGACACTAAGTATCCCTATAGTCAAGTATCCCCGGTTTCCTCAACTGGTACTCGACGAGAGCTCATGACTAAAATTTTTACCTCATCGTTTTACGACCAAAACTGTACGAAATCTTTTGGTTATTCTGAATTTAAATAAAGGTTTTAGATACCGAAAAAACAATTTTCGAATTAGACACCAGTAGCGTCACACGTACCCAGGAGGCCATTTGCGAAAATAAAATAATTTGCGTAGTCTGAAAATCTTGTTTTCAAGCGAACATTGGTGCGAATAAACCATTTTTCAGAAGAAAATATGAGAAACTTATATGTTGAATCCATTTTGAATGTGGTACAAATGATCAGAAATGATCAGTACTACCCATCGAGTTGGGCTAAGAACCGTCTAAACTAACGATTTTAGACGGGTTTCGCAGTAAAACAATGCGACATAGTTTTGGTCGTAGGCTCTCTTACTCTTTGTGTCAAACAAGCGAAATATTGTAATACTCTGTATATAAGAAAGTGAATTTTTCATTTTTTGTCGAATTCCAATGAGATTTCACTGACTTAAGGTATGTTTAGAGAGGTACCAATTAGGTACTAAATATCCATTCATGTTTTATGATTAACTTCTCAGTAATCTTGGCTACACAAAAATACACCCGCCAAGCTGACGTCAGAATGGCGGGTGTATGAAACTATTGCAATAACTTGCGATCCCACGAGGTACAAATTATTTCACAAGTGGTACAAATTGGTACTAATTAGGTACTAAATTTTGAGATATATTTCGACCAGTTCTAAAAAATACACCCGCCAACCTGACATTCACGGAGTTACGGTTATCAAGAGAATTATGGAAGTAGCGTCTCTTTGCATCTCTACACATACGCCTGCAGCGATTACGCAGCACCTTATACGCATTCAGGTTGCACTCGGAAGGACAGCGTTTTAACCTCCTTTTGGCTCTATCCCTGCTTGCCATAGAATCCTTAATGGCAGAAGTAAGCCAAGGAGCCGGAACATATTTGACCTTGACTCTACGGATAGGGGCATGACGATCGTATAAGCTGAGTATCGTCCTGTTAAAAATGTGAACCATATAGTTGATACATGAGCTCTCCAAGACGTCCGTCCAGTCGATGTTACCAGCATCACGGAGCAATGCCTTCAGGTCTATGCCCTTGTAGTTCCGAAGGAAAATATATTGCGGCTTACGCTTGGGAGCGCGAATCCTGTAGGACATAAAGATGAGGTCGAGGTAAGAAAAACAAACAGTTAGCTGTCCGTAGACAGACACATTATTAGAATTAGAGACAATCATCAGGTCTAACAGAGAAGGGATGCAATTAGGAAAATGATGCGTAGCAGAAAGAGGCAGAATACTAAGGTTAAAGGAAGATAAGAGAGATTGAAGTTTGTGAGTACGACTGTCGTTCTTAAGAAGGCAAGTATTAAAATCACCCATCAAGACGACGTGGTCATAAGAGGGACAGAAGTGATTTAAAAGTGAATCAAAAGAGTCAAAGTAATCGATACTGAGGTTGGGGCTATAAACGACTCCAAGTAGCATTTTAGCGTGATGCAGGGAAATTTCGAGAAATAGATGCTCCGCTGAACGCGATTAGGAAGATGGTGATGTGCTGATAACCTTATAGGGAATATAACTTGTAATTTAAGCATATTTCCACCATATTATGTTGATATTCGGATTGAGACAGTATTTATCTAGGCTCTTACGTCTTTTTATTTCCAAAAACTTACCTTTAAATGAAGTGTAAGCGAATTGCATTTCGTACATTTTTACAGCGTAAATCTTTATATATATAATTCTTCTGTGAGTGTGTATGTCACTGAACTTCTCTCAAACGACTGGACCGATTTTGATGAAATTTTTTGTGTGTGTTCAAGGGGATCTGGGAATGGTTTAGATTCACAATCGGACCCGATAGGTGGCGGTATTCGGTCAGGACAACGTCTGTCAGGTCCGCTAGTGATATATTTTTTTTTTTAAAACGTTGCCCCACACTAGGAATTTCTCCTGTATTGTGGGTGCTTTTACAAACATTTAAACTCACATACACAAATAGCCAGACACGGAACAACTATTTGTAGGTCATACAAATATTTGTTCCGTGCGGGAATCGAACCCGCGACACGCAGCACAGCAGTCAATCGCTTAACCACTGCGCCAACCGTGCCGTCATTATGTATTCATATTGTTTTTTCTGTATTATAAACAACAATATTTGTAATATTGTTTCCACAAAAGCATAGTTTATGTTATCAAGTTACAAATTATCGAAAAAAAAAATGGTAATACATTAAGTTTTCATTCATAATTTTTTGTATTACGGAACACATCCAAATTTATCATAAATTTTCGAAAGCTAGTAGTGCTATCGCGTCAAGCAATAACTTTCAATGTGTGCGTGGTAGTATTGCTCACTGTAGGTGTTTATCGCTCCGACAGGCACTCACACTAGCGCAACGTGCTTGGAATTGAATTTTGCAAACATCTCGATTTGTAGTTGCGAGCCGTGTCGCCGGCCTCTTAAGGATTAATACCGTTCAAATGGATCGATCAGTAATGGTAAGTTGTGCCACTATCAGTTCATCCATGTCTCAGGGAGTATGTTAAAGTTTCGGATTCAGGTGTTAAACCGGACCAATTAATATGGCCGTGTACGACTCCGAGATAATTTTGTATCTATATCTGGGCCTCGCACTGGAAGCTTGACAGGTGACCAAAGAAAGTGAAGATGAACGAGGAAAGCGAAAAATCGATTCAATATTTAAAAAAAATAGTTTGGTGCAAATTGGAAGAGACCTGAAGAATAGTAAGTAGATTGCAATAGACTAGTTGATTGGTTGTCCGTTGTTTACATCATTTAATTTTAACCTCCAAAATCGATATTCCTACTCATTTTAACACTATTAAATACAATAATTATAATTGTTCAGTATTCACATGAAACTGCAACAAAGTTGCATTTCCTGCATTCCCTGTTCTCAAAATAGGTACAGAAGGTCAGCTCCATACAACGAGCGAACAAGCACGCACGCGATGAGCGCCGACAAGTTCATATCTGATTAGTCGGCGCGATTCGCGCTGATTCGGCAAAAAGTATGAAAACTACCTGCAACGACTAGCGTTGACGACGTTAGCGCTTATCAGTGTCGACAAGCGCTGACATGTCGGCGCCGGTTACCAGCGTTCTACTTGAATGCGGCGTATGATTTTCAAGTTGAGTATTTTGATTTATTTTAATATTTTTGCCTTGTCAAACGTACGGTACCTGCCTAGAGAATGATGTTGTCTCCTATAATTGGAAGTGCACACTCGTATTTGTCCCTGTAAACTACTATGAAATTGCGTAGCCTCTGTTGGAGATCCAATAGGTAAATAAACTGGGAACTAATTTTATATTTTCGGAAAATCAGATTTTATTTGTTGAGTTTGTTATCTACACCTGGGTAGATACCCAAGTGGACCACTTAGTGTGAATTGTTTGTTAAACTATGTTTAATATTTTCAAGTTAATATGCACTAGGTTTGTTTTCAACTCATCGTTCGCCGAAGAATCTTTTGAACGCTAGATCATTTCACCGCCACCCGTTTTGTCGAAACTTTTCATCAAAGCACGATTCATCGAAACCTTTTTACTTCAATGCAGCTTTTGAGAAGTTGTTTGCTCGATATTCTGAGTATATTTTCTAGAAATCTTTATTAAAATTATCTTATACAGGGTGGCAGGGACATCGACGTGAAAACTGTTACCATGGAATCAGTGCATGATTCTGAGCACCCCCCTTTTTTTTTGGATGAAAAATTATCAAATAACTTCTCCCGCTCTGGGCGTAGCGAGAGGGCGTGTCAGACTCTTACTGACTAAACCCCACCCGAGTTCCTTTAGTTGCCTATATGTTGCCAGGGGCCACGGTATCCCTTTCGGACTTTCCCGCGACTCCGGTAGGCATCGGCCCTAGCGGACCCCGTCAGTTGTGCTAACATCTCTTTGAGTCGCGCCTGGAAAACAACGCACCGTCGACCCGGGCCTGGTCCTTATCGGACAGCGAGCTTCCCATTATTCTGAGCCCCTCTGCGTTGAAATTTTTCGTCGGTTATTAAAAAAAAAAACTGTTGTTTCATAGAAAAGTGCAATACCCACGCGGTCAAAATGTATGGAAAAGCAGTTTTTTTTTAAATAACCGACGTGAAATTTCAACGCAGGGGGTTCAGAATCATAATTATACTGAATCCATGGTAACAGTTTTCGCGTCGATCTCTCTGCCACCCTGTATACTTTGTTGTGGTATGTACTGTTTGTTTAAATTACAGAAAAATCTTTATACTTCACTTAAATATCAAACCTATATGAGTGGTACCCTAATTGGTCCTAAAAGGTCATACGTTAGACAGAGAAAAGAAAGAAAATAAATATTTATTTGCCAAAGGTAAGGCATACAATATTCATACTAAAAAAACAGAAATACTTTGAAACAGCATTGTGTACCTCATGGCTGCGCAATTCCTGAAATACCTCACTAATAATTTTTTTCACGAAGGCAAACGGAAAAATATCCATAACCAAAAGCCTCTCAACAGAGGGTACTTAAACATCATACACGAAAGAAACTTTCAATTTCCCCACAACATCTCCAAAGATTTAATAACATTCCAAAGTACAAAAGATTCCTGAAATCCAGCATACTTTTATCAAGTGCTTAACAAGTACTACGTATGAATAATTCAGGATATTCCTGAAAAAAAAAAACTGCGTAACTTCTTCAGTCAAGGGTTTCTGTGTAATAAAGTGTAAGTTGGGAGCTCGGCAGTACCCCAGCTTGTATGAAATATTCATGTGGTCGTTAACAAAGTTCTTTGAAAGAGCTTGACAGAGAACAAAAATAAATAACGGGTGTTTAAAATTTGGGGGTGAAGGTCGGGCTGCGGGGCAATTTATTGTGGTGTACGTGACTGGTGGGCAGAAGGAATGCGTTAATTGGTAGAATGTTTGCAGAATAACAAAACAAAACACATTGAAAGACTACAGCTCTTTCTGCAGGGATAGAGGTTAGTGTTCGAACTGAAAGGTATGCTTGGAACGGAAATACTTATGAAGTTTTTCAAAAACACTGCAAAACAAGGCTTATTTAGCGTTTCGGTTCCTATAAAAGCTTTGAGGATAAATTCGACATTAGACACGTTACACTTTGATTTCTATATTTTTAGGATACCAAAAGACGAAATTGGCATCATCGATGTTAAATGCCGCATTTGTTGAAAAAATTCTCCGAGTAGTTTACCAAAACAGCTAATGTAACAAGTATGTAACCCAAAAAATCACCTTTCGTCTGAGAAAAAACACACAAAAACATTTAGCTAAAAGATTTCAACAAAAACAAGCCTGTTGTACCGTGCTGAAATCTTCGGTAGCGTCCGCAAAACAAATTACTTGAGAGCCAGATGAGAGGGGGGCAGGAGAGGGGGGGGCTATTGGTTCGTGAAACAGCGTCTATATAATTACACGGACGTCTAATTCTGGGCGAGTCTATTACTTTGAGGGGCGGACAGAAGGACCAATGGGAATGGTCTTTGGTGTATTTTTAATCTATTCTAAAAATTATTATGAATAATATTTTTTTTGAGTATACTCTGGCTGGTATTCATCAAAATGCAGTTTGTTTGAAAGGGTAAATCATGCTTGACCTTCCAACTTTACTTTCACATATTTGCTTGAGTACGTACTTAAATTTAAAAGATTCATAGCTTTATTTAGAACTACACAAAGTATAATACAAATAGTATTGGACAAAGGTCTTTGTCCAATTCTAGATGGCAGTATCTACCTACATCACTTTAGAACCTTCTAAGGGCTCAAGAGTCTTATGATATTCGCACACGTAGCTCTTAACCCAAGCCAATCCGACAGGGAAATATTATTCTCATCATCCTCATCGACTTAGTGAATCATAGGATAGCTCCTATGTCTCTACTACAACGATAATTCTTTTGCCTTCGGAATGTATCCCTGCTAGATTTTCCAATCTTATTTCAGACGAACAACAGTTAAATAAATCTCAATCAACATTAACTTACTATCCGTCGTCTGTCTGTCTAACGGCCCGTTAAAATGTAATCTTTTCCGAGCGATCCGGCCGGCAGCCGGCGATCCGGCAGGCATCCGGCTGTTAGTGAGGATTAGCCGACTGATAATGACGTATTTGCGGCCGGAGTGACGTCATGATCGGTATCCTGCCAGATGTCTGGGGTAGGTAATGTCAGACTTGGTTTTTAGGAAAGTTGGTATTCTGTGGAAAGTGGATTGTAGGAAGTTTTCAAATATTATGATTTTTTAAAGGAATAAATTAAATACCTACTTACTACTTATAAATCTAAACTAAGATTATAAAGAGAAAAGATTTGAGTATTTGTGTTTGTGTGTTTGTTTATTACGCTTTCACGCTAAAACGGCTAAACAGATTTGCATGCAATTTTTCACATGGATAGACCATGACCACGGGATCAAAACTAAAGGTGGTTTTATATCGGCAAGGCGAGACTTAGATGGGATGGGCGAGAATTGAAATCACGCTTACCCTTTTACACCGAAAGATGTCCAGCGAAACCTCGCGCCGGCTCGCGATGTCTCGCGCTGACTCGCGCTATCACGCGCCGCACGGCCAGCCGTGTCTGGCGCACTAGCCAGCAGAGAATATAGTATGCAGAGTGATGTCTCGCGATGGTCGGAGCGAGTCGGCGCGTGCCAGCACGTGCCGGCGCGAGACATCGCCAGTCAGCGCTTGACGGAGAGAGACCGTGCGGGTCCTCGATGGCCGTTGCGAGATTTGTATGTTCGTTTTACTAAGTAAATAAATGCTCTATTCATACAGTAATAAAGTTCAATATTGTACTAACAAATATTTCAATTCTCGCCTCGTACATCTTCGCGCATCTAGACCTTTTATACCTAAGATGGGCAGGGCGAGGATAGAAATTTTGCAATACAAATTTCAATTCTCGCCCATCCCATCCACGCCTCGCCTCGCCGATATAAAACCACCTTTATGCGGGTGAAACCACAGGGAGCAGCTAGTTTAATAATATATAATTTAAAAAAAAGCTCGGAATAAAGAAGATGTCTTGCGATTGTTCGTAAAGTTGTTGATGTATTCATAAGGCTTTAGTTTGGAAGGTAATAGTCAAATAATTATGTGCCCTAGAGTTCGTTAATGATAGTATTACCTTATTCACAGTGTTTTTTTTACTTTCCACGGGTTATTAATTTTATTTTTGATAATTAAAATACGTATTCTGTAGTATAGAAAGTTCAATAACAAAATCTAATCTAAAATCATATCAAACCACTAGCCACTAGAGATGATTTATTTAGTATCATTATATCAAATTACAAACTAATGAGAAACTGTTTAGGGAAATTAATTGTTAAGCACATTAATACCCTACGTTAATTTGCCGTGTTATCCATATAACTGTCATAAAAAAACAGTTGTGATTAAAATATACTGGCAAGTCAATTTGCTTGGTCAAAGAGCAGGGGTGGCCCAGTGGTATTGGCACCGATTTACGAGTTGTTGAAGGTCGTGAGTTTGAACCTAGGCAGGCACTTTAGTTTGTGTATTAAATTACATCACCACTGCACTGCTCTCAAAACGGTGAAGGAAAACATCGTGAAGAAACCGGCATATCCTAGAACCAAAAATTCGAAGACATGTGACATCTACCTACCCGCACTGGGCCTGCGTAGTGAATCATGGCCCACTCCCTCTCATAGAGAGGAGGCCTGTGTCCCAACAGTGGGAATATTATAGGCTAATTATGCAATTTGCAACAATAACGTTTCCTGACTTTATATTTTACTTATCTACAACATTCAAATAGAGTAAGCTAGCCCACGCCATATAATATACCCAGACGAAATCCCAGGGTGTAAATATATCCTGTTATCAAAGACCGAATATTTGGTAATCCTACCTCCGGTAATCCGGTTGTTCGCAATCAGAACACAATCATAGTAACATTGTTACTCTGTGTGCTGCTGAACTGAACGCTGATGCACTGATTGTAGCTATGCTGTGGCGTTTAGTAATACTTAGTGCGATTGTTCTGTTTTCAAGTTGTTTGGACTTGAAACAGAATTCATAACTTGAATAGGATAATAAATGGCTGCCTTAAACTTATGTTTCAATAAAACCAGCCAAGTGCTTGTCGGACCACGCACAATGAAGATAATAAATAATAATAATGATGATAATCTTATTGAAATTTGACATCTTAGTAAATATAATATTTTAATTAATTTATTGTTGATTTTGTAGTATTTTCAATGTTATTATTATGTAAATAGTTTTTAAATTTATATTACGTGTACCTACTACAAACACCTACTGTGGACCAATAAGTTGTCTTTTTAAAATAAATGAATTTGAAATTTTGAAGGGTTCCGTAGTTGAGATGAATTTATCCCAAAAACAAACTTTGTAGTTGAAAAAAATGTTCTCCCATACGGAATGTATGGGAAAACATGTTTTTGCAACTGCAAAGTTTAGTTGGTCGATTATTACTCGTTATCCTGTGGAGCCTACTTAGCTGTGATAGTTTTCTTTTAATTCCGTTATATAAACTACTGTTGTGATTTTTTTCACACATCCAAAACCAACCATTTAGCCGGCAGGGGGGGGACACTTGACTCGAACAAAAATTAGCACTTTAACGCTTAATATTTCGCAAACGGATCCTTGAATCCAAAAATGGTGTCACAAACTCACAATGTTTTTGAAAGACCTTTCCAATGATACCCCAAACTAAGGGTTAAAAAAAAACATCACCACTTTACATGTAGAAGAGGTACCCTAAAAAAAATTGTTTTTCATAATTTTGTTTTACCACTTTGTTAACGTAATTAATATGTATACCTATGCCAAATTACAGCATTCTAGTACTAAGGGTCTCGGAGCTAGACTGCGGACAGACAGACAGACGGATATGACGAAACTATAACTGTTTACTACGGAACCCTAAAAAGGGGCTCGTGGCTAAATGATAATAGCCGCATGACTCGATCGAAGGTTAAGCTAAGCTTGCCGCGATTGGTTCGTGGATGGGTGACCATCCATTACATATCGAGACACCTTTGTGCCTCGGAAAGCACGTTAAGTCGTTGGTCCGGGCCGTCATTCGTTGATCTTCTTACGGGTAGTCAGAAGACTAAAAGTCTGACAACTATTCTTACCAAAAGGTATCGTGTTACCCATAATTACTGAGTTGTGGAGGTCAGATAGGCAGTCACTCCTTGTAAAATACTGGTCTTCAGCTGCACCCAGTTAGATTGGAAGCCGAGCCCAACAAAGTTAGAAAAAGTCAAACAGCCTAACGGCAGATTGATACCTATATTTCAATTCTTGTAAGGTAAATGAGACATTTTACTCACTCCCCGACGATATTCCTCGGCGAAATTGTCCAATTTCTTAATATTACAATACTTTTCCGGCTGTAAAAAGACAGCCATTCTTTTCGTGATTGATTTATTTGATGCATTTCAAAAAGAAATGTCTTTGACCTCAAAAGAAAGAACATTCCGAAAAATCATTGATCCTTTTGTGGACTTGCAGCCTCCCTCGCACATCCGTCGATTGCTCGCACATCCGTTGATTTAAATCAAAAACTTTTTACTTGATTTTTCATTGATAGCCTCAAAATGGTTTTAACTTGAAGTCGGGTCAAACAAAAGTCGGACCGAAAGTCGTTTCGCGAAGTGGCTGGCCCGTAATTTATAGCAATTGGAGTTTTTAATAAAAAGCAAAGGAAACGCCGAAATGCCCGTCCCGGGTTGTTAGGGTTTTAATAAAAAATTCCGATTGCACAGGTATTGGTCCGTTTCGTACCGGTGTACTAATGTACCCCAGTTCAGCTGTAAAGTTTGTTTAACTTTTGTTGTAACTTTCCGGCTGTTTGGTGCGACAGAGTTTAGCACTTTCTGTGGGTGTGTGGTGACTACAATGTTTTGTAAAACATTTTAATAATAAAATACAAACTGTTTCTGCGGAAATACAATACTATGTTGTATTACTTTTTTCTCTATTTGCTGATTGTTTCTAGTTAAATCAAGAATTTAAATTTGAATTGTGTTTATGGCTTGCTGATAACTGCCTCGTTGGTCTAGTGGTCGCAAGCGCTTCTGCTGAGTATGGGGTCGATTCCCGGGTTGGGCAACGTGTTATTAGGATTTTGGGATTATCAGAAATTACTCAGTAGCAGCTCGGAGTCTGGATTTGTGCCCGGTTGATGATAATAGGCTCGCCCCCTATTAACTGTCAAAATGTAGTTGTACTAAGGTACCTAGTACGCTTTGGAATGGGCAACTAGCTTCATATTTCTGACTGACCGATTCCTTGACAATTCAAAAGTGCCTGTAAATGGTTTAATTGAAATAAATACTTTGAGCTTGAGTTTGAGTACACCTGTGCCTTACCCTTCGGGATTACAGGCGTGATGTTATGTTATATTATATTATGATTCAGATAATCGGCAAAAACTCTTTTCGTGGAAGCAACCACCAATGAACAGTGTTTCTGTCATACCTACAATTTGGTTTGAAAATTATTTGGAAAAAACAGAAGATAATTACTTCGTAAAGTAACTTCAGACGAAGTGTTTTTCAGCGAACTGTCCAACCGGCAAACGCTAGTATTATAGAAGTGACCGTCGCTGTAGGATTTCCCAGGAAAAGCGCACTTCCGGAGGGAGACGAGTCGAAATTCGAAATACCCAAGTAATAAAATCATAATTGTGCATTTTCATTGAAAACCTACTGCTCTGTTTCATAGAAGTGACCATGCATCGCTGAAAATTTTTCCCGGAATAACACACTTCTATAGGACGATAATTCGAAATGCCCACGTAAAGTCGTAATTATGCATTTTCAGTGAAACCAAATACCTACCTATTGTGGCGTCGTGTTTTTGTAATGAGAAGAGGGCATTTTCCTGCACGTGGCGCATTTACAAACTGGTACACTAAAATCAATGTGCCCATAAAGTATTTAATCCACAACCTTTATTTCCCGACCCTATCCATTTACAAAAAGGAAAAAAACCTTTCTATTTTTCTGTTATTTCCACACCGTTATAACCATAACTTTGGAAAGGTATCAAAGTTTCTTATTACATTAAGTTCTGCACGATTGGGCGACGCAGCACAACATTTGTCTTGGCTTCCACCTCGGAATACGGTCCCCGGCGAGAAATTTGTTAACAATACTACTGAGAAATGCGATATTGGAATGCCAAAAAATTTTCCTTACCAACAGGAAAATATAAATTGTACCAGAAGGACCACTAAAAAATGAACGGCACTGAAACAGAGCCTTGGAAGTGTAAACAGTCTACAGTGCAGAACTTTTTGTGTTTCAAACGTTTTCAAAAGAAAATTCAAAGAATAATACATGACGCAATATTTCTAATGATTGTTGCCATATTTGAAAAAATAAACCAGTAATATTAGAAAATGTTAGCCACTCGTGTACATAACGTCCAAGCAATGTGACCAAAATCAAAATCAAAATATTTTATTTCACATAAACCTACAAGGGCACTTATGAAACGTCAGAAGCTAGGTGCACGGTTCCAATTGGTCGCTTCCTATGGAGAAGAGCCGGCAAGAAACACCACGGTTACTCTTTTCAAAATAAATTGTTTCTACAATGTTTTCAAATTACAGTGTTAATAGGTATGGGAGGACAGTGTAGGCCTATCAACAAGTACCAGGTACTTAGTAAAATAGAAAATGGTCCACAAGTCTACAGCCTACAACGTTCTCACATTCACAAAATCTAAAAGAAAAGAATCTATATAAAAGATAAACAAAATAATAAAAATAAGGACCTATTTAAACCAAATGACATGATTGCCTAGTGGCATGATACAGCTGTAGTCAGCTGTAACAAATCTAATTTGATTCAAAAAAAAAAAAAATAGAAAATTGTAGGTATATTATGTCAAATACTGAAAAGATTATGTCAATGAAGTAGGTAAAAAAAAAGTAAAATAATAATCGTAATTTGGGAGCAGTTAATAGACATTTACATTGTTATGCCGTTAATGAGGTACCAGGGAAGCCACATGTGCAGAAGGAATTATTGCCAGACTTCCTTGTCTTCAACGTAGTCTTTAATCTTATAATATGCTTTTTTGATAAGGACACGTTTGATGTGGGTTTTGAACTTTCCATCGCTTAGTTCTGTAACAGACTTTGGCAACTTGTTATAAAAGCGGATACCGTTTATAAGAAATGACTTACTAGTTTTAGTTAATCTAAATTTGGGTATCACAATTTCATGTTTACTACGTGTATTTATATTATGGAAATCGCTTCTTATTTTGAAAAGTCCTAGGTTTTTGCGAACATACAAAATACTTTCTAAGATATAAAGAGAAGGCTGAGTCAGTATATCAATTTCTTTGAATTTATTTCTAAGGGACTCACGAGGACTCATTTGCAGATCGCGCGAATTGCCCTCTTCTGTAAAATGAAAATTGAATCTACGTCAGCTGCCGATCCCCACAGCAAAACGCCATAAGACATAATACTGTGGAAATAAGCAAAGTATACTAACCTAGCTGTGGCTACATCAGTTAACTGCCTTATTTTTCTTACTGCATATGCAGCTGAACTTAATCTACCTGAAAGGGCTCTAATGTGGGCGCCCCATTGCAATCTCGAATCTAGAGTAATTCCTAGAAACACCAAGACCAAGTGTAATAGGTTAATAAGTCAAGTTGATGGTCAAGAACGAAGTTTATGGTCTGATCAAAAGCGTCAGTCACTGCAAGCCACAACTGGCCCCATCAACACCACGTTATCAATTACCACGTTAAGTATTTCTGGGTCTTCTGTTCTACGTTTATTTGTAGTGTCAACGCTATCAGTAATACAATATTGTGATCAGAGCCGCCTCCATAACAAGTTAAGGAAGTCTTTTATGAGGTCAAACAGAGATTCAGGAGATACGCCGTATTCAACTCAATACGACCATTTTGTGCTAGAAAAAACGTTGTTATTATCTGTGGTATATTTTCTATTTGTATTTGCAGTACAAAAGACCAGGAAAACGTTATAATAAAGTAGAAATAGAGGTTATTGTCAGCGTTTCTTAAGGGATATGGACGCTGCAATGTTGCTGAGTTTCCGATTTTCTGATGTTTGTATGGGGAGTTCGTAGTTTTATGAAGGGTTTTAACATTACCTTGAATTCTAAAGGTTTTTTTGTATTTTCCCTTTAGTTCAAATAATTCTGCAGTTAATAGATACTCACAATTATTAAGTGCAGATTTTTTTATAACAGTACCTATATTATTTATCTGAAATATTAATATTGCAGTAAGACAGCTTTTTTGTATGGAAAAATATTTATGTCTGACTGTCGTATTTTTTTTTTTTTACTTCAAATAGTAGTATTCTGAATATTGAGAAATCAACTCTTAGGTCAATTAAATTAATATTCGAAGGCACGCCTGCTCGTCCTTTATTTTTTATACATTAAGTTTAATACCGATTATAAAAACATAAATTATAAGGAATTTGGAAAGTAAATGAGACAATGGTTTTCATTTTAACAGCACGTAAAATGTAGTTAGAGAAAGCTTCGGTCGTTCTAGATAATTGTAAATTAAATATTGATAAGTTCTTTGCAACAAATCTATAAAATATTCAGCAGTGAGCACACAGAAACAATTCAATTATCGTACCTTCTGAATACATGAAATTCGATTTCAATTCCAGGCGATAGTGATCGGCTCCTAAATATTCAAGTTTCCTCACGTTTTGTAAACACGAGCTATCTTCGAACTAAAATATCTTTCAAAAATACGTTGTTTGAGCTGACTGTCGTGTTGTTTCCATTTACTTTTGTTTTTCCGTATTCTGAAACTATGGAATTCTGTTATTTTGTTTGGTATGACAGCTATGACGCTTAATTTTTATAGATACCTATGATTTATTCGAGCGTATTCGTTATTGTTGTTGCAGCAGTGATAGCCTAGTGGTGTGACCATCGGACGGCCAAGTCATAGGTCTCGAGTTTGAACCCAAGGCACGCACCTCTGATTTTTCAAAAACTGTGAAGGAAAACATCGTTAGCTCTGACACTAGGTTAGACACGAAAAATAAAAACATTGTTGTTGCTACGGTACGCGTTGAATGATCAAATCTTACCTTTCGTTCACTACTAAGCTTTAGGACCCTAGTAAGTTTATAAATGTTGTCATTTTTATTTAATCTCCAGCAATATAGGTCCACCGCTGGACATTCCAAACTCACCGTCACATTCCCCACACTGTATTGCATAATAAACAGTAAGGATACATAAAAGATAACTTTTAAAAGTGGTAATGTTAAATGAGCTTTGTTAAATTTTGGTATAAAAATAGGTCTTGTAAATAAAATAGGTACCTACAGAGATCTCTATGTTTTTCCATTGGCACGGCATACTTAATCAAATAGGTATTTGAAATTTCAACTTTAAATCTACCTATCTATCCACCTTTGCAAAATGTAGCGTCATGTTCAACAACACGTTTGCAACATGTCATCAAGCTAAGCTATCCTTTACATCCAAACTCCATAACAGAAGCTGTATAAAGGCACAAACTTCCATGGTGTAACAGAATCACATAAACCCGTTGGATGTGAAAACTTTTTATCTTGAACTTCAGTAAAATTGAACTGTGCACGTATTCAGATAGCAATGTTTTCAAACGTTGTTCACAAAGTATTTTTGTTCTAAACTTATTGCTTTCGGGAGTCTTATTACGTTTGGGATGTAGTTTTTATGCTCGGTTTCTGAAAACGTTGATTTTTGTAAGATTTCCACTTTTTGTCCGTGATGTTTTGGTCCCAGAATATAGTTATATCAACTATCATACGTAAATAGTTCAAAAATAGTTTGTATTTAAACACGAATTAGTCAATTAAGAAACAGAAAATGTTTGATTCCCTACTTAGATTGACATAAAACAAACGAATCTCAAAGTAGGCCTATTTCACGACTTACACTCATATATTTACGAGCCAATCCCTCTCACACGTTAATATCCATATAAAAAGTCACAGGTGTGCAAAAACAGTAATCCAACTTTTAAAATATTTCAAGCCCATTCCACTGAAAATATGATACAACACGAGCTTATTTTCGACCTAATTATCACCAACATATTGCCATTACTGCGCGCGTATATTTTACAACCCCATCTCCCGTAGACTACCCTCTAAGGGAAGGGGGGGGGGGGGTAGAAACAGTTCGTTACAGTACAAATTGGCTTTTCTCCAGAGTTCTGTATTTTTGTCGGAATAACAACGTCTTGGTGTCCCCGGCCAGATTGTAATTTATCAAAAGACTTATTATTGTTGAAATTAGACGGTTTGTGGAATATATTTTTTTGCTGGAATTTCAGTAGGAAAGAAATTGCGGGAACGTTTTGTACTAATTCTTTTTTTTGGTCGAAATCAGTGGCTTTTTTGGAAACACGATTTGTAAACGGGCTTTGTTCATCACGGTGCCGCGGTGTCAGGCAGAGGTATAAATAACTTCTGCATCGTCAGCTGTTTGTGTAACAATAAAACTGACGCGATTCGCTTTTTGGTCTTTTTAATTAATTTTCTTTATTATGACCCGAAGGACCAAACAAGTGTTTATTTATTTCACCATTAAAAAAACAAAGCGAAATATTCAGATTTTAACGAATGAAAAATTAAAATAAACAGTCTACAGGATATAATCCGCGATTAGGCAGCCGGCCGGGTCTGCAGTAATCATGAAAAAGTACCAGTGGACGTGAACACAATCGGATTAGAGAATCCATGTTTTAATTAGTATTACGAATCCGGGTAACGGAAGGTCAATTTACATAAGTTAAATTAATTATGCCATGTAAATAGAAAAGGTTTTTAGGAAAAAATACAACGTTTTTCAACAGTACTTAATATAAATAACAGGTATGTATTTTTTTTCCAGCACAATTGTCCAGAATATTATGGCACTAATTCAGACGTTTTATCTTTCACTACGATATAAACAAAAGTGTTACTGACTATGCTCGTAAATAAAGACTGAACACAAATTGGTTGGTAAGTATAAATAAAAAAATAAAAATGTCAGCTGAATGTATTAAGCCGTTAAGACGTAAACGGATGGCTAAGAGACAATTGACGTGGATCCACTGCTACCCATATTATTGTCTACTTAGAGAAAGAAAGAAAAAAGAGAAAACATAATCGATGCATTTATGCGGTGTTCATAAAAAAGAGGACGTAAAGTTTAGATTGCACGAAAATGAAAAGTTTAAAAAACTAGCCCATAAATTAAAACATAATTTGCCTCAAATATCCTTCTGACGACAACATAGGCACTGTTTACCTTGAAACATAATTCATTATCTATTAAAACATTTCTCATACATTAGCGTGTGTACGCAAAATATTTGCTTTCCTCCCTCCAGAGGATTTGCGGCCGAAAATATAATAAATACGTAAGAACGTAAGAGGATATTCCTGTTAAAATATGCTCCGATAGGGTTCCCAGATTGCTGGAATGTTCCCGAATTATTTAATACCACGTGGAATGAATGCTTTAGATGTTTTGTTAAAATTGAAAGCATTTATTTAAAGGTCCATGTCTAATTTTAGTATTTCATTCCATTGAACATACACCTAAACATAATTATATTGTGTTATGCTAAAATCAAACACAGTTATGAATTAAAAGAAGTTTTTCTAGAAAAAAACAGTTTACAAAAAAAAAAAAACAACCGACTTCCAAAAAAAACACTACAAAGTGAAAAATAACTTTAATTTCGGAAGTCATTTCGGCGTCTTTGGTTTTGAATTTTCGTTTTTTGCCACCGACTTCCGAAATTAAAGTTATTTTTCACTTTATAGTGTTTTTTTTTTGGAAGTTGGTTAATTTTTTTTTGTAAAAAGTTTTTTATTTTTCACTTTTTACTTGTGGTATTTACCCCACACAAATTCGAATACCACTACCTGCTATGTAAATAACAGTGACAGGAACTTAACATATCATCCACATACTAAGTGGGAAAAAATACGTATTATTGAAGCTAACTCAAAAACAACCCAAGCAAAGTTATAAAAAAAATTATGGTACCACCTCTGAAGTATGACCTACCAAACAAAAAAAAGAATCATTAAAATCAATTCATAATTGGCGGAGTAATCGCGTAACAAACATACAAAAAAAAAACATTCAGTTGAATTGAGAACCTCCTCCAAGAAGTCGGTTAAAAAGTTGCTGTCAGTGACTCAAAGGACTAGTAATAAATTACTTATATATTGTCAAGAAACTATTGATTTCAGCATTAGAGTGCCTTGTATGGGTTTTTACTAATAACATTCATTCCCCGGGAGGGGACGCCCTGGAAGGACATATTACAATGACGTTATTAGTTATGTTCTTCAGAAAAGTCAAGTGCGTAGTAACCGCCACCGGGGTGCGTATATGACCAGATGTATGAACGTTAACGAAGCAAAAGGAGTTTGTAAGGATGATGGCACTCTGTAGTTTCTGCCTACCCCTTTTTTTTTGAGTGGGAAATTATCAAATACCTTCTCCCGCTCTGGCTGGAGCGGGAGGGCGTGTCAGACTCTTACTGACTAAAACTCACCCGTGTTCCTTCAGTTGCCATGTTGCTGGAGGCCACGATTTCCTTTTCGGTATTCTTGGGAAGAAAGCGTGAGTTTATTTATATGTATGAAATGTCATAATAATCAAACTTTCTCCAAAGGAGATGGTTTCTGGCGTATAAAGCATTTAGACAGAAGCAGCTACGTTCAAGTCTTGTAATATTAGTTCCCCTGCTGTGTCCTAGTTCCTCTTTGCATACCTGCATGCAAATTAATTTAATAATGCACTCGACATTTTCTTGGCATTTTCCGAAAACTTGTGTAACTAATATTCCTGAGAGAACGATAGTGAATATTATGAAATAAGTCTAAATAAAAAACCTTTAGTATGCCCAATAAACAGTAATCGTGAACATAAAATTAACAGAACAGTAAAAAATTCTTCTAAGGAACAGAAAATAGGAACTGACAAAGCAAAGGAAGTCTTAGTCAATGACTATACGTCGGCTAAACAGAATATATCTTCAATCTCATTTTCCTCATGGCATCAGCAGAGTTCATTGAGCTAACATTACTGTCGATTGAAGGCCTTATCTCTGCGCCCTTTGCTCACTTTTATAGCCCATCGTATACTATCAACACTGCTACCTATTTCCGTGAGTATGTTCTAACAAAATAGTTTGTTAGCGAATTATTTGGATGTTAGTACAATTGTTTTTTTATTGGTACATAAACTTAAGCGGACAGTAAAACTTATTTAGATGTTTCGATGAATTGTACCTGTAACGGTTTATTTTATAATCATTTTATAAGCAAACCAATTAACTACCTACTAAGTACTATTATCTGTTTATTAGGTATTTTGGAAATCATGGGATCATCAGTATACATTTAACTGAAACCGTTTATTACCTTCCTTTAAAAATAACCTTTTTTTTTTGTTTCATCAATTATTTTTCGTCCGGCTTTATTAGGCCAAACTGGTCCAAAATTATCACATTTAAATGCATTCCTAAGTTTTCCCAACCCTACTTTTGCCCAAAATTCATATAAAATACCCCGCTTTCGCTTTGAAAACATAATAATTACTGTTGGCTTCATTACGACATGTTGCCTTATGAAAATAAGTCCGGTATTATATTGTATTTCAAATATAAGCACATATATGATTATTTTTATAATTGCTGTTGGTATTAAATTCATATTTTGTTGTAACGTCCTCATTTAGAGAAGGTTGTGTTATATTTAATTCAATTTCTATTTTGTTTTGTTCTACCGGTTTATATTTTTAAAACGTATCATCATAAAAATATTTTATGATCTCATTAACAACGGCATCTTGACTCTTCTTACTTACCATTTCATGTAGGCATTCATAATTAATTTTCTTTTCGACTACCGTACATTTTTTGGCTTCGAATTCTTCTGATTATTCAGTACATTCTAAAAGGAAAAAATAAATTCTTCTCTACATATTATATTTACATATATATTTTCAAATCTGAAAAGATGCTACTACGCGCTAGTCAGTTGTCTTCACGTGCTAAGTTTATGAGTACTGAGACGAATTAGGATTATTGATATAGGCTGTCTCAGAATGTTTTTCGTTTTTAGATGTTAAATAAAAAATAACAATATCAATTAAAACTCGTTTTATTTATTGTTAAATTAAAGAGCAGTTCTTGAAGTTTATTTATGAAAAACAACCGTTTGCAAATGCGCATCATTCACTTGTTCACACTCATTTAACCTGGAGCTAAAATTTTCAATCACTCGCTGGAGCATCGCTTTTGGAAAGAGTTGATTTCTTCAGTGATTCTTTGCTTCAAAACAATCAGGTTGGGTGGCAATGGATTATTACTGAAACTTTACTTTTTAGGTAGCCCCATAGGAAAAAATCAGCAGGCGTTAAATCAGGGCTCCTCGGTGGCCAGTTGATGTCTCCTCAGCGACTTATCACTCTTCCAGGGAATAAATCGTGAAAAGCAGCTAATGAGTCATTTGTAACATGAGAAGTGGCTCCATCTCGCTGGGAAAAGGTGTTGCGGTTGTAGCTATACTGGTTTTGCATTTCTGTAGCCAAAAAAGTCCGGATCATATGGCAATATCGATCAGAAGAAATCGGTCAATTCAAAAACGAAAAACATTCTGAGACACCCCTTACTATTGGTACTTTGATTCCTAATCGATAACAAGATTGTATTTAGAAGGACTAAAGCTGTGTCGAAATAGTTCTTACTTACCAATATTCGTTCCACCTGCTGAAAATTTCCCACCTGGACACGACTTACCTTGGCTAACCTGGAAGTCTTTAAAACAGACTACGGCCTCGGGTTGGCCAAAGCAAGGAAAACCATGACCTGTTCCACAAACGATGGGACCCATAATATCATGTTCTGAGTGTCCTGTCGTCTGCTTATGTTACTGATACTGAACTGCACGCTAGTGATGGCGTCTAATACGTAGCCGAATTCTGGGCCTACTACATTTAGATTGCCATCGACGCGCTAGGACGAAGTAGACTAGATTATATAAATGTCTCATCTTTCTTACTTAAAACCAATGCTGCTTCATTACTCGATCAGCACCTTGAAACTAAGTTTCAAATGGTTGAACAGAAGGCAAGGAAATTACATCGGTTGAACGAAATTTATCGTCAAATCAATTAGCGGGCGCTCTATATCGGTGACGCAATTCCGCGATAATTACAATTAAGAATTCCAATTAAGGTAGATCGGAGGTAAAAATTTGGTAACATTGGTGAATAGCTCTGAATTTTCTTTGTTAATTTGTATTCTGTTTTAAATTTGGGTAAATGTTTTTGTTTCGTTGTTTATCGTTTTAATGACGAAACAACTTGAAACAGTTAATGGTTATAGGATCAAAGACTCGTTAATTTGACTTTCTGAGTGGTTTTCCAGTCTCATGTCTGATTTGAATTTGTTTTATTTGAACATAATCAGTTTCCTGTCAACAGAATAGAAGTAGTACTCGTAGACTAATTCTACAATTCTGTATAAGTTTAGGAAACTGATACAGCGTTAGTTAGTCGCGTTGTGTGCAGACCACCATTGAAAACTAATGCTGCGACATTCTGGCTGGTGATTTAAGTTTGTAACTGGTTACTTTTGAGTAGCGTCGTGGACGATGGGTCTTAAAGTTGTAATAGGTAGTTAGTTCTCGCTACACTGTTTTAGGCGCATTTTACTCAAATCAACGACATTTTGTTTATGCGCAGCAGTTTAAATACGTATTTTAGATAGATGGCATTGATAACTCAATTCATGAAAATTTTTCGTTTAGTAACGGTTTTTCTTTAAAGGTGCGATTTATTATATTCATATTTGACACCCATAGTAAACTAAATAAATATGCAGAAGAGGAATTAATTCACAACTTCTATTTCACTAATCGACTTACTTTATGAGTCGCGTTCTGAGACTGAAGTTCTGGAAGCTCCTATAATAAAGTGGAAAATCGGTATGTGCCCGAGCGCACGGGATATTTTTTTCGCGCACTCTGTATTCAACGCTCTTGAAAATCCAACAGAGTGTTTTCTTGACGCGTTGAGATGCAGTCTGTTGGATTCTTAATGCTCTGCTCAAGACCGAGCGTTGAAAATCTAATGCGTGGAGATAAAACGTCCGTGCGTACCTGGACTTGATCATCTGCCTAGCCTTTTCCCAACTATGTTGGGGTCGGCTTACAGTCTAACCGGATGCAGCTGAATACCAGTATTTTACATGGATCGACTGCCTATCTGACCTCCACAACCTAGTAACTAGGTAACACGAAACCCCTTGGTAAGACTGGTTGTCAGACTTTTGGGCTTCTAACTACCCGTAACGACTGTCAAAGATCTACAAATGACAGCCGGGACCTACGGCTTAACGTGCTTTCCGAGACACGGAGGGGACTTGGTATGTAAAGATGGTCACCCATCCACGGACCAACCGCGGCAAGCGTAGCTTAACCTGATCGATCAACCCGTGCGGCTGTTTAGTACTTAGCCACAAGCCCTTCCAGTCCCGTGCGTACTTGGACTTACAGATTAAATATCCAACATGAATATCCCATGTTCGTACGTTTTTATTCGAACTTATTAACATATTCGAGTATTGTTTTAACAACACAGTCGCCTCAATTTGCATTTTATTACGGTGAATGGAATAATAGGAGTATTCATTATGTGGAGTAGTCTATTGTGGGGTAGGCAGACGTGTAGTTGACTGTTATTGACGTTTTGTCCTGTGATACTTCAGTTGAGAAGTGGACATCATCAGTACATACTATCATGCGTGTATTCCCGGACAGGATTGGCAGAGGTGTTTAGTATCTCCCCTCCACTAGTGATGTTTAAGACTTATATTATAATAGGTGGCGAGCTCTTTGCCATACGTTACTGGGCACCTAAATTCTAAAATAATGTCATCGGCAATACAAAATGCCAAAGCTGCATGGAAGATTATCAAAAACAAGACTGATCACGTAAATACTAAAACGAATATTAATACTATTGAAATCGACAATAATCATTTGAATAAACCTAAAGAAATTGCTAAAACTTTCAACGAATTTTCATAAAATAATATTGCCAAAGGATATCATTACAAAAAAAAAAATTATTAGACAAAAAATAATTCAATTTCAACATCCATGTGATATGATGAAGAAAAAAATACCATCATGTCCCTTAACAACACAATCGGTTGGATTTGACGGTATAGCAACGCAACTTACATTTTCAAATACTGTGCCACCATGATATCCCCAATTATTGAACACTTGATAAATCTTTCATTCTGGCAAGGTAATTTTCCAGATAAACTCAAACAATCCATTGATAAACCCTAAAAAATTCTGATTACAAAAGAAAAACAAAACGGTTTCCAAAGGGGAAAATCTACTACTTTAGCAGCATTTAAACTGATAAAAAATAAAATTATAAAAGCAATCCAGCATCTGTCATCTTCTCTGACATGAGCAAAGGTTTCGACTTAGTTAACAAGGATTTACTCATGCAGAAATGCAATAACTACGAAATTAAAGGAATAGTTATTTATTGGTTTACTAGCCATTTAGTTAACCGTCAACAAAACCAGAAATAAGCACAATTAACAAAGATAACGAGTCCATATCATACAGTTCTGAATAAAGTCAAACTAAATTAGGAGTACCCCAAGGAAGCATACTTAGCCATTTCCTCATTTACATCAACGATTTACCTACAGCTTTATAACAACAATGCATAGTTTTTGCTGACGACATATCGGTAATTGTCACAAATGATAGCAATTAGAAAAAAGTCATGGAAAAAAACAGTAAACCAAGTTATAATATAGCTCAAAAAATTATCTCTGTGCAAATCTAAATAAAACCAAATATATCAATTTTCAAAACTATAATAATTGTAAACAAAAAGCATTTAAAGTTAATTGTCAAGAACAACAAATTAACGAAATTAGTGAATACAAATTTCTTGGACTTATCCTATACCAGCATTGTAGTTGGAAATTATATGTGGAGCACGTCTGCAAGAAACTAAACCAATTTGTATTTGCTCTTAAAAGTTTAAGACGTACTGTGAGTGAAGCTCACTTACTGCTTACCACGGGTATGTTTCCTCTTTGCTCAGGTATGGGCTTCTACTCTGGAGGAACTCGACGAATATAAATGATGCCTTCCTAGTGCAGAAAAAATGCCTAAGAGCAATTTGCGGTATCAATCCTTTAATATCCGGCAGACACCTTATAAAAAATTTAACTTTTAACCTTAACATGTCTTCTCATAATACAAGCTGGTGTATTTGTGAAGAAACACTACATTTTTTATAACATGTGACTTGCCCTGCGGTTTCGCATCGTGGTTTTGGATCGCACGTGGTCACTCCCATAAGTCTTGATCCCATGAGAATATCGGGATAAAAGTATCTATGTTCTTTTCCATTTTTTGTTTTTTATGGTCTACTCATGTGCCAAATTTCATCCGAATCCGTTTAGCCGTTTTAGCGTGAATGCGTAACAAACAAAGTCACTTTTGCATTTATAATATTAAATTTACTAGCTTCTGCCCGCGACTTCATCTGCGAGCCTATAACCATCCTCAAGAATTGGGCTATGCAATGCAAAAAGCATTTCAAATCCGACTGGTAGTTCCGGAGATTCCCTACAAACAAACTTACACACAAACAAATACCTTTCTAAAATATTATTTACGTATAATGTATTTTATTCCCACTAATTCAGACTCTGGGCTACCACGGAGTGAAAATCAATTTGAACAAATGTGGTTTTACTGATCAACAAAGAGTTTTTCTGATAAACAATATTTGTATTCCTATTTGAATATTACAATTTCGGCCACATACTCGTAAGACTTTACCTTGGATTGGAGGATTGGCATTCCCTTGACACACCGTGACTATAACGGCAGCCTTTTCTCTGATATTTTGCAAAATACTACATTTTAGTTTTATTATCATACTCCAAAAGTACCTGTAACAAACCACAAATGAATTAACATAAACAAATAAACACAATAAATGTATTTACGAACGCCATTTATATATTACGTTTATCGTGACGTCACACATGATGGCGTCGTGTCACTCTGTAACGCGACGTCAAATATGTTAATACAGAACATTAAATTGACATAATATGACACTCTGACGTCGATATTTTAACGTTGACGGTGAATTACTTCCTTTGATACGTTTTATATTGATCGGGGATGATAATTCTCTGTTAAATTGTAAAGATAAGGAAGAATGAGGATTTCTGTTTTTGTGTAGTAGGTAAATGCAATCTGGTTTTTATTATTGGTAAGTTATATTTTATTTTTATACATTTTTATTTTTTTGTAATTATTGGTTAATTTTAATGGAATAAATAAAAAACAGTGTCTTTGAACAAATTTTACTAAATGAGAATATTCAAGAACTTCCTGCCGCCCAAGTAAAAAAATGTGTGTTACAACGTACAACCTACTAAGTGCATTTAAAACTGATTTGATTCAGAAATGGATGTTGCTGATTTGTGAATACACTTTAAATGACACAATTAAATTTTGCTGAACTAAAGCCACAATTGAAACCCACAAATACATGAAAATGTTATAAAATGGCTCCCATTCGGGCCAGTGATTAGACGTCCACTAACTAACATTTCAATTAGTGGGACAAAGCGCTACTTCGTTACTAATTGTAAGTCCCGCTGTGCCGACGACGATAAAATTAAATTTGAATAACGTGACGGACCAAATAAACTCGCCATTCGGAAGCTCGCTAGTGGAATTAGTGGGAGCATAAGGAATGAAATATGGCTTATTGCGATGGTTTTATGTGCTGTAACAAGAAGTAGTGCGAAAAGAGTTAGAATAATTATTGTAGAATAGACTACAGATACTTTTAGAATAGACTACAGTCACCTTATTAAACCTAACTCTTATGAGCGGGCAATATCATCTGTACCATGTCATCATCATGTCACAACATGGAAATATCCAAAGAAGTAGGTAGGGAGACCTAAAATGACATGTGGTTTACGGGTCTTGATAATAGCCAACTCAAACCTTACAGTAAGGTTCGAGTTGACTCATCATTATCTCCTGCCCAGCAGTAACTGATGCATGAGATTCTGAGTTTGATGCCCAGGTCAGGCAAAGTGTTATTGGGTTTTCCATCTGGAATTTCGCAGTAGCAGCCCGGACCCTGGATTTGTGCCCAGTTGATAATAGGCTATAATAGGTACATGGGACTTAAACATAACTGGCGAAATGTGGGGTATACTATAGGTACCTACACCTCTGCCTAATCCTTTGGGATATATAGGCGTGATGTTACGTTATGTTCATAGAAGTAAGAAAGTAAATTCTTTAATAACTTACACGCATGCTTAGAGCTCACACTTGGCACCAGTTTCGTTCAATATCAGCCGAGAGATTCAAACACAATTATGAAGCTTGTTATGTAGACAATATTTGTGTTTCAAGCAATAATTGTCAGAGTGAAGACGTTTTGTGATTATTTTGTCTCACTGTACTGAATGCAAATATATATACAGGGTGTTCTTGGAAGTATAGATCAAATCGAATAAGGGCGTGGGCAAGGTCAATGTCGGTGCAATTTTTTACGGTTCAAAAGTTATGACCAATTTATTTTTTTCATTTAATTCGCAAAGTGCTCAAAGAACAAAATCATAAAATACTCTCAGGGTTATATTTTTTATTTCCAGTATATTTTAAAAGAGTGGGCCTTTCCTGTGGTAATACTTTTACTCAGCTAGAAAACATTAACCTAAACAGGAAAAACATTAACTGTAAAGGCTTCGGTCTAGCAAAAATTTTACTAATCTTTGGAGCGATTTTCACGGCACAAAGTCACACGAGCGAAAGTTTACCACGTGCTAGAAAAACTTGCCCAAGTCATAGAGCTTCTTTGGAGGTATAAAACACTGAGATATTCCTATTAGTTTAAAAGATAGAGAATTTTATTAACAAGGAGGTCGTACTTATAAATTTTCTAAGTTTTAAATTTTATTTAATTTCAGCTTAACTAACGATTTAATTTCAGTCCCTAGGGACTGAAACTAATGCCTGGGACTTTTTTGCGAAGAATTACCAAACTTAAGTGGCAATAGGCAGGGCACATTGCTTGCAGAACAGATGGCTGACGGGGCCGAAAGGTTCTGGAGTGGCGACTGTGTACCGGAAGACGTAGCGTTGGAACTGGGTTCCCACAAGATAGACCGATGACCTTGTGAAGGCCGCAGGAATCCACTGGATTCGGGAAGCACATAATCGGTCGAAATGGGGGTGATTGAGGGAGGCCTATGTCCAGCAGTGGACGTCTTTCGGCTGAAAATATGATCATGAATGATGATGTTATGCGTTATGGCAAATGGTGTAATTACACGGACACTTCAAAAGCTTGTAAACATTTTAAAGACTTTTTTTTAAAATTGTGTCAGGACTTTAAAAGAGATTGACCTATGAGTTTGTTTCGGCCTTTCTTCTCAGAGTAAACAAATAGGAAATACCGACCTCATCTAGTTTAAAAAAAATATGATTGAAATGTAAAAGAGTATGTACAAACCTACTTACAGAAATAAAATAATTTATCATAAAGAGTGATATCACGATTTTATTCTTGATATTTATTTATTTGATTGGATCAAGGAAGATTGCAAAAATAAAATAAAATTCAGCCCCTACAGGATATCTTTATTACGAGTGACACTAACGTTGTTTACACTAAGGTTGACAGTTGATGCCGGTAACGCATGGCAGTTTGTTTGACAACTCAAACTCACTCGCTTTTATGCGGAGAACTAACCTAAAAATCAGAAATTAATTTGGAAATTTAACTAATCTCAAGTGTGTCCGTTATTTAATTTTAATTTCAGTCGAATGTAGTCATAATAAAATGTATAATAGAGAAAGTAATTTTACTAGGCTGTTGGTTCTGAGGATAACAATGAATGGCGCCCGAGCAATGTCCTTATTGCTTCTCATTTTCCTGACACAAGTCACTATAGAAAAGTGAACTATTTTCATTGAAGACCGATGAATGCTTTGCATAGTGCCTACTCCAAACTTAGATCAATTTATTCATAAGCAAATAGTCGGTATTTCATAACTAGTTACTGGAATTTAATAACCGGCGGGCGATTATACAGAAATAGTTTTCTTATCCAGTTATTGTAATGTCTTTGACTATGCATGATCGCGGCGTTCTTCTGATATAAGGAAATTTTGTATTTTTTGGGTTCCGTACCTCAAAAGGAAAAAACAGAACCCTCATAGGATCAATCGTGTGTCCGTCTGTCTGTCTGTCACAGCCAATTTGCTCCGAATCTAATAGACCGATTAAGTTAAAATTTGATATGCATATGTATTTCTGTGACCCAAACACGGACGTGTAATGTAAATAAATGAATTCTGAATATAAATATACTTTTGGGGAGCAAATTAAATTTAAAAAAAAAACGTTTTGCAAACTATACCGTGTAACATATCAAATTAAAGGATTTGTTGCGGAGATCTCAAATATATTTTATGTATAATTTTAAAATAAATTTATTTAAAGATATTTAAGAAAATTTATGAAAATTGACCATTCCCCTAATCTCCGAAACTACTGAGCCTAAAGTTTTAAAAAAAATACGGGTTGTTTACCCGTAGATTACAGGAAAACCTATAAGAAGTCTATGGTCTTAAAATAATATGGTAAATTTCTCAATATTGTGCGTACAAACTTACATTTGCAGTTGGAATGTCTGGGAGAATATGTTTTTCAACTACAATGTTAAGTTTGTATTTAGGATAAATTGATCGCAACTAGGGAACCCTTCATTGTGTAAGGTTCGACACGCACTTGGATGATTTTTTAAATCATATACCTACATAATGTGAAAAAACCCAAAATTGGACCCTGCAGTGAAGTTTAGGGCTTAATTATTTTTACGCGCCGTCAGTCGACGCGCATGTACCGCGCTGCAAACAACTGCAACAACTGCGCTGCAGTACCAGTCCTGGATTTTCAAAGCAGAAAAAGTGACATCGACGCGCGTTACTTCGAAAGCGCGTATAAAAAACGCCGTGTGTACAGGCCCTTTCTCAGACTAACTATTTATAACTATACATTGTTTTTCTAAATGACGCAACAGATTTTGATGCGGTTTTTACCATCATTTAGAGAATTTATTCCGAAAGGTTTATGTGTATGATAATTCATATTGAATTTAAATGTAGCACAAAAATCTCGATGTTTCACCATTGCATCTGTGCTGAGCAGAGGCGGGTTGCTAGTTGTACCTAATTAAAATGGGTAGAGTTGTATCTGCATGACTTTATAGTTTGTGTGAGAACTACCATCATAAGTTAATATTAATAACCTGTTTCTCCTAGAAAGCAGCAATGGTGTTTCGATTTGAAGATTCTTTGATGGAATGAAAATTAAGGTCTCTACTAGTTCGTTATTTTTCATGAAATAAATTACGTGGGGTCCTGGGTTCAATTTTGTTATTGGGTCTTTCGATCAAGAATTTTTCAGTGGCAGCCCGCAGTCTAGATTCATGCCCGGTTGATGGCAATAGGCTCGCCCCCTATTACATGGGACTAAAACATAACTGGCTGGTACTGGGTATATTTCCAATACACCTCTGCCTAACCCTTCGAGGATTACAAGCGTGATGTTATGTTTATGTTATAAATAATATTATTAAAATCACCTAAAATTATCAATGATTCTTCATCTTTCAACCAGATTATAGATATTTCAACTCCCAAAGTTCTCACAATGTCTAGTCATAATAATTATTATGTTCAGACTATTTCATTTCTGAAAATTGACTCTTTGAACTTCCACTAAAATGAAAACTACTTCAATCTTTAACAAAATGAGAATTTCTCCCATTATGTTAAACACTGAAGTGGTTTTGTAATTCCCAGAATATTAGGTATAACAAGAAAATTAATCAATTAAGCAATTTGGATTCCTAAAAACAAATACTTTTATTAAAGGCGATTGTTTAAACAAAACAATTACATAATAGGTTCAAACATAAAGGAATTTTTTGTGTTGTTTTTCATTCATTTGCTTCTAATTATTAATTTATTTTCGGTTTGTTTTAAAAGGAAAGTCGACGTTTGTGATTAATTTTTTGGTAAAAGCAAAGTTTTGAGTGGTATGAAATTAATTATATTTGAATTCCTTGAAGAGAATCGTCTTATTATTCTAGTTTTGTGAAATTTTGTTTTTATTAAATGATGCTGGTAAATGGTAATTCTGAAACTCCATTTCCATTCCTTAGGAACAAAGAGATAGGTACTATATTATCTCTATAATGATGTACTTACAAATACAATTATTGAGTAGCTCTACTAAGTACTTAACCAGTTTCAACAATATACAATGTAAATGGATGTTTTTCT
The DNA here is from genome assembly GCA_963680765.1 of Agrochola lychnidis. Taxonomy (NCBI): domain Eukaryota; kingdom Metazoa; phylum Arthropoda; class Insecta; order Lepidoptera; family Noctuidae; genus Agrochola; species Agrochola lychnidis. Next base: position 608,509 of record OY796873.1, read on the forward strand.
TCATGAAAATAGTTACCTATGACATAAAAAATGTAATAACCCGGTGTTTTTTTTGTAAAAGGATTTTTTTTATCTATCTCATTACAAAATTCAAAAGTCATTTATTCAAACTAGGCTGAGAATCAGCACTTTTCGAACGTCAAAATTACATAAGATAGTCCCCCAAAAACGCCCACCCTTCACCACTTCCTAGTGCCTTTAGCTGGGAAGTAAAAGTGGCGCAACAAACTCCCCAGCAGCACAGCTGTCTGTTCAAGTTAGAAAAATTATTCTATACAATAGTATGCAAAATAACTTACATTATGCAACACAAAACATAATTCAAATGATAAATTATAAGCCATATGCCAGCTAGCACACGCCAAAATACGAACCAAAAACATCGAGAACTATACTCAAGCAATATTTAAAAATGAAATAAAAACTAAACTTAAAAAGAACTAAATATCTATATAAAAGCCTCCAGACATAAAGGGCGTGCCCGCTTACATAAAGCTGTAATTGGCAGTTATAAATAATAAACTAGGACCATCGGGGTAACCAAATAAAATAATTTGGTTTTTACTTAATATCCTACTAATTCGATATTACGGCAAATTCTCTAAACACAAATTCACCAATAACGCCAATTGTGGTCAAGTTCCCGCAAACTTATTATAATATCCGATGGAATTTAAACCACAGATTAATAATTAAATTCTGGTAAGCATGTAAAGCATGCAATAGACCTGAAGTCAAATGTAGTCAATCTGCCTAGCCTTCGTCAAACTACGTTTGGACGACTCCAGTCTAACCGGATGCAGATAGTACCATTATTTTACATGAAGCGACTGCCTATCTGACTTCCACAACCCAGTTACTGGGTAACACTATACCCCTTGGTAAGACTGGTTGTCAGACTTTTAGACTGTCAAAGATCTTCGAATGACAGCTGAGACCAATGGCTTAACGTGCTTTCCGAGGCACGGAGGGGTCTCGGTATGTAATAAAAGGTCACTCATCCACGAACCGACCGCGCCAAGCATAGCTTAACCTTCGATCACCAAATGGATCAATAAAAAGGTGGGCTCCATTCAACGAGTGAAAACGCACGCACACATAGACACACTTCTCGTACAGCCAGTGCAAGCGCACTCGCAACCAGCATTTATTTCACTCTAGCTTTTGCTCGCAGCTTCCCGGAATAAAAGTACCTTTGTTATGTCCTTATTCATGATCTCCCAGTATGCCAGCCATTGAAATCCATTCTGTCGTTTCGGCGTGTAAAGGTAACTAACAGACAGAGTTATCTTCTTCTTAGCGTATCGATGGCAAATAAGAAATTTGTTTTGAAAATCAAATATGTTTAGTCCAAAATTCAGCTACGCTAACTCCGCATTTATAATATTACAGTATGGATACTTTTAGATCGGCGAACGTACGCGTCTGTGTGTGCGTGCGCCTGTTTTCACTCGTTGTACGAAGCCGACCTTCTGTACCTATCTATTCTGTGTTTTAAAGCTGAATACAAAAGTACTTTAGAGCCCTATTAATTAGTTTTGTAGTTCAAAGTTTAATTACTTCAAAGTTGGCAAAGTATTGGTATTTGCGCCACTTATTTAGGCATTGAGGTCGGAGAAGAGCTGTATTAGAGTTTGAATATGGTTGAAGTAGCTGTTCAGAACATAATTTGGTTTGAGTTAACTTGAAATAAAAATTATAGAAGTTATTTAACTTTGATCCCGCTTTCATGTAGTTTCTGACAAAGAAAAGTTTTTTCCTAGCCCATATTGTTTAGTGAAAAGGACTAGTTTATGCTTTTTTGCAGGACTGTACAGGATTTTTTTTTTAACCAATGCACAAACTTAAACACGTGACTTTACTCGTCATTATGAACAACTTTTACTATGGGACCAAACCTGAAATCGCGAAAAAAAATCAGCTGTTCCCCACATTTTGACGAGTTATGCGAACATAAATGGAGGGAACTGCTGATTTTTATTTTGCGCACTCGTTAAAAAATTTCCCTGTGTAGAATAAAAAGCACTTAGTAGGAGTTGGTTACACCTACGTATGATGGCTCCTGCGAGATAATAATTTTACTAAAGTCAAAGAGAGTATTTTATAGGGAAAACCTTCGATCTGTCTACTAAAGACACAAAAGTGAAATCACAAGCCCAGTTTTTAAAGGTGGTAATGATCGCAATTTCATTTTTAACCAGTCATTGCATTTAACGGTTATTGGTAATCCCCGATAAAAGAAACACAACTCCACATTGTTTTAAAATCCAATACAATTTGCAGGAAAGGAAATATCATTTTTATGCTCCCCTATAATATTCGTTTATTGGCCATCCGATAGCTCTGTCAAAAGCATTAATTACTTAATTTCCGTTCCCACAGTGTAAAATGTTTACAGGCTTTTAAAATGGCGTCGTTTACGCGTTGATCGCGTTCGAAGCTATCCCGGGATTACTTTCAATGGTTTTTATGTGTATTATGATGTAAATGACGGGACATAAACGTTAATAACAATATGATCGTGATCCTTGATGATCCGCGGGGACATAGATTTAGGTTGGAATGATAAAGTGGTGTTGGAACTGAATAAAGTGGGGGATTAATGTAATTTATGCTTACTGCTTTTGACTAGGTAAGTTATACTGTTTATCATTAGATTATGCTAAAAAAATAAAGATCAAAGACAAGATTGGACGTGTTTTCTGTAATCATTGTATTAAAAAACCAATAAGCTGTCATTCTTGGTACCTATTGTAGCGAAATAAAAAAGCAGATCCACCACTTTAACACGTACATTAATTTATTAAGGCACCATTCTGTAGCCGACCCCAGGCGGCAACTGCAGGCGACGTGTCGCCGCGACACGACTGGTTCTTATGAATTTCTATGATATACCTTCTGAAGCTAGCGACACGTCGCCTACATATAAATACATAAGAATACATAGAAACCAGTCGTGTCGCGGCGACACGTCGCTTGCAGTTGCCGCCTGCGGTTGGCTACGGAATTGTATCTTTATTACAATTCCGATTCAATTGCTTGATTTCATCCAAACTGTTGTGTTTTGCTGACGATATGAAGATCTACGCCACAATATCATCACATGTGGACGTAATTGCACTTCAGGATGATTTACGTCGTCTGGAGGCTTATTGTCGTCGGAGTAAGCTTGATCTCAACCCTGCTAAATGTTCGGTTTTAACATATTCTCGAAAGCGCGCAATTATACCTTCATCGTATATCTTAGGTGATCAAGTTCTACCTAGAACGAATTGCATCAGAGATCTGGGGGTATATCACGATTCTAAGCTTACGTTTGAATTTCATGTAGATGCCATAGTCGCTAAAGCATCTAAAGCACTAGGTTTCATAATGCGGCTATCCAGGTGCTTCACTCAAGCCAAAACTTTGAAAATTCTTTACTGTACATTTGTTAGAAGCCACTTGGAATACGCGTCTGAAATCTGGAATCCATGTTATCACAAGTACATTGATCGTATAGAGAGCATCCAGAAAAGGTTCATCAAGTATTTGTGTTATCATCAGAAAGTGCACTACCGGTCAGAAGATTACCTCAACCTCTGTAAGAAGTATCATATATTACCCCTAATTAATCGGCGAGCAATCTCCGACTGTATTTCACTATTTAAAATTTTCAATAATTCTATTAATAACTCCGATATTCTATCCAAATTTTATTTTAGCGTTCCCGGAAGGTCGAAGCGATGGAATGCACCGTTGCGTGTTCCATTTACCTCTACGAATTACAGACAAAATTCATTTATAGTACGTGCAAGTAGCAACTTTAATAGCATGTGCAAACGGCATGATTTTGATCCATTCATAACAAGTGTGTCCTCGGCCAGAAAGTGCCTGAGCCTTGACTTTTTTAATTAAGATTTTGTATGTTCAGGTTTTGTTGTACAAATTGAATATGTAATGTGAATTTAGTTTAAAATTGAATGTTATACTGTTTTTTTTTTTTCGCTCTTCTTTTTCTTTGGTAGCTGTGTTGTGTTGTTCACACTTTTTCTTTCCAATCTGTTTTTAGAAGTGAAGACTTTTAATTGGCTGTCAGTCTCGCATACAATTTTTTTATTCTGTTTGTTTTAGCTGTAAGTCATCCATGTTTTATAAATAAATAAATAAATAAATAAATTATTTAAAAAACATCGCATCAAAAAATATTAAAAAAACTGAAGTAAAATGTGATTAAAATAGTTGCGGGATAGGTAATTTAAACTTAGTGAAAAGAGATTACGAGAAAACCTAAGTAACATCAGATGGTAAATCATAGTTATGCATTTGGTTTTGGAGCCAGGGAATCGATTGCAGTCAGTTTTTGGTTCGTGACCACCAATTACGTAAACAAAACGTTAATATTATGTAATAAGACTAACTTCAGTTATCCCAATAATAAAAAGAGCTCTTGTTTCAAAACAATTTTTGTTAAAAATATAGACGGTAAGGGTCCTGATAACTATAACAATTGAGTGTGATAGTAGTAGAAATAAGTTGATCCTGACGAACTGCTTCGTCAAAACATAAAACGCCTCGCCAGCACCGTCACGATGATCAGAAAATCTGGACCCTCAAGCGTAGCCCGCCTGGACAGCATCACACGCAACAGACCAAAACTTACTCGTCGATGTCGAACTCCAACTGGTAAAAGGAGCCAGAGCCACCAGCACCAGCTTGGTGGATATTTCGACACCCAGAAAAAAAAGACCGGAAGCGGGCTTTTCAACTGGTCTTATACCTACGACAAATAAAAAAGGTTACACCAGAGAAAAAACTATAGCTTCCGTTGAGAGTGAGGTGAGGAGTGAGGTGAATAATACATACCATTAGAAGAAAAATCTTACACCAATTGCAGAAAGTCTTTTAGTAGTATGAGGAACAGGGTGTAAAGTTCACTCATCCACCATAGAAAAGGGAAGATCCTCTGACCAGACGGGTGTTGTGTCTGGCGGGCAACTGCTCAACGGTTTGAAGTCGGTATCTTGTATATATGTCGATCGCTCGGTAAACTCTAACTGCGCGATGCAGGATTTGTGTGACGTCATGTCATTGATGCGTAGTTCGTATGTGGCGATGTAACCGCTACAGTCTTATACCGTTGACACCAGTGTTTGCAGAACTTAACAATAAAATACGTGAACAATTAGTTTTACATGGTTAACTGCAGATAACGTGACATAATAACAATTTAGGGTTAACAGCCCAAAATGAATAAATTGACTTGTTTCAAGACATGTTTTTCAAAGAATGAAGATTATTTACAAAAAATTTACAGCTTTGGTTCGACTCCAATCTTTGAAAATCAAAAATTGTAAGAATAAAACAATTATGACCAGCTAGAAACCAAAAAGTTGCAACCACAGAGGTCCCGCTGCGCCATACAAAAGCAAAACGATTTGCCAACAACAATTTACGACTTTAAACGGTCAATGTAACGCGGTAATGTTAAAAATAACAATGACCGCAAAATCCATTTTACCCCACTTGAAATGTAAAACATTTTGAGTACCATAATATAATACATTCGTAAGAAAACGTACAGAAAAAGGTTTTCAAAGAAACTCCGTCGGTCACTACGACAAACATGAGAGTCTCGAACGATTTCTTAGGAGAACAGTCGCACTCAAATCAAATAACGAAACTGAGTCACAAAATAGTAGGTACCTACAGAAGGTTAGCTCCATTAGCTCTGTTCAATGCGCGAAAACAGGCGCACGCACACATAGACACGTACGTGCGGCGATCTCAAACAAATGCCGGTCGCGAGTGCGCTTGCACTCGCTGTACCTACGTAAAATTTGAATGATTATGTGAAAGAAAAGAAAGAAAGAAAGAAAAATAAGTTTAATTGTCACAGACACACGTGCATAAAAAAAGAGAACAATACAATAAAATAAAACAATACATTTGCATGCATTTGCATTTGCGTGCGTTTTCGCTCGTAGTATGGAGTAAACTTTTTTTTTACTAGCCTACTCTGTCCCACTGCTGAGCAAAGGTCTCCCCAAAATCCTTCCAAGCATCCTTTTCCGGGGTCACCTCGATGCAACCCTTGCGGTACGTGTCTAGGTCATCAAAAAGGCTGCCAAGCTAAAATAGGATTGAGCGGGTCATGTCAGCCGCATGCATAGTGACCGCTGGGTAATAGTCTCCACACGGTGGGTGCCTGACGATGGACGTCGCCGCCGAGCCCGGCCCGGAAAAGGTGGCAAGCAAACTTAAAAAAAATATCTTAGTTCAAACTTTGCTCCATTTTATGATGTTAGTAATACACAATACTTAGATATAAGCTGCTTATTTTCTTGTAGTAAAGAATTTATAAACGTTATTGTCTACTGAAGCGTAACTTGTTTAAGATTTCAAAATGTTATTTCAGAATTTTTATTTTATTTCTTCTTTTTTTCCCTTGTATTAATTTTTTGGAGTCTAATAAAATTGTTTTCCTAAACGATATTCCTTACAATTTATTTGGTAGGTACTGGAAGGGAAAAATATTTACGGTACATAAGTTACCCTCTCTGAAATTTACCCTGATAGACGCATGATTGATTTTTTTCCGCAAGAATACAAGTTATTATCAGTTATGCTACTTTGTAGGGGTTGGCTTTCAAACTGAGGGGAAACTCAACCGACTGGCGTTTGGTATTCAGGGCGCAGAAACGATGTTTAAGAACAATATTTAGTATTAAACCAAAAGAATAATGCAAACCTTTTTTATAAAATATGAAATTATGACTTTTCCCCATTTAGATTTATATGAAAGCGCTCTGTTCATAAAGCAGAATATTAATTTATTTAATGAAAGAAGGAGAGAATGACATGCAGACAAACTATGTGTGGTACCTTGCCAAACCATGCTGATGCACAATTGCAAAGCAAAGCTCCATATGCTCACAACCTGCTTCTGCCCGCGCCTTCGTTGTTGCTGATAATGTAGCTTTCTTTAAGTGAAAGATTTTTTTAAATTGGTTAAGTAGTTTTTCAATTTATTTATCCATTACAAACAAACCTTTTCAAATCTTTTCTTTTAAGCTATTGCATAGCTTTTATCGCGGGCTTTGAGCGCGGCGACCGAATCAAGAAATTCCGTAACGTAACGAAAATAACGTAACGAAAATAAAACCTAACACCCCCCACTCCGCCTACCATGTAATGACGGTTCACGGACCCCGGACCACACGGGAAGCACCAGCTTTCAATTTTTTTTTTTTGTATTTTCATGTTTAGATATCGATATACATCTGGTCTGCAGAGTTTAGCTAGTCAATTTAAAATAATCCTGTGTGTATAGATTATTGTACACCCTAGAGGTAGGTATGTTGTACATATTATATTTTTAACTTTTATCAATTTTATTTGTTGACCATCCACAACAACAATTAATAATATCCTTTTCTATTAATTGTTACCAGATGCGACTGTTTCAGTTATAAGTAAGTTACGTCGTTGTGGTCGCAAGTGAGACTACTGCACATGCGGGTCCTGGCTTTGATCACAGGTCAGGCAAAGTGTTACTAGAAGTTGCCATCAGGGATTTCTTAGTTACAGCCCGGACTCTGGATTGTATCCGGTTGATGACATCAACTCATGACTCCCTTTTACATAACACTTAGATAACTGGAGAAGAACACCTCTGCCTAACACTCCGAGGAATACCGGCGTGATTTTATGTTATGGAATCCTCAAAAAAATATTTCTCCATTTTTCTTTCACGTCGCGATCATCGCACAAACATTAACATGTTTATTCCCCGTTTCGCGGCAGTGGGAAGCGTTCTAAATCTTAGCAGGCAAAAATGAAGGCTTTGAGCATTCGCCTCACGCCGCACCGATTTTAAGAGCCCTTCGGTCCGACCATTATTATCCTATTTTTCTTGTTCCTCGCTCCGCGCTGCTTTTACGGACCTTTGAAAATTCCTGCACTTTTTTTCCGTCTATCCAGAGGATTTTGTTAAAATGTTTCGATTTTTTTAGATTTAATGTATGTTTTTTAAGTTGATGTGGGTTGATCTAAGGTTGACGTGGAGGAAGTGAAATATTTCTTTGAGAAAGTGTTCGTACATATTTTGTTATAATTAGGTATAAGTCGTTGGTTTTTACCAAAAACTAGCTAAAGTACCTACCTATTCTGTGCTCTCTTAAGACACCTCTATTGTAGTACACTCAGCGGCAGTAAATAAGACCCAAGCTCTGAACGCAAACGAGATTATTCACCGTCCATACATTTTTGGGCTAAATCTGAAGAAAAAGCTATTTTCCGTTAGAACATGTTTTTCTTTACTTTTTGCTATGGGACCTAGCTAGAGGGCTATTCTTTGCGCTGGTATCCAAGTTAGAATAATACTGTTTTCAGGTTTTAGTTAAAAGAATAATAGTAATCTAATTATAGCTTTTTATGCCAGTAAACATTATAGTTATAATTTTTTACGTGAAACTAAGGCTCTATGGTCATTCTCCAAATAGCTACAGTATGCAAAATAAAGTATTTTTTTTTGACAGTATTAATTGATTTAAATAGGTAACTGGTTTTTTGTCTATTTAGTGGTTTCTATTCATGTAAAAACAGTGGAATATAATAATACATAATAATGTTTTTAGTTTCATAATTTCCAAAATGAATGATCTCCTTTGTGAACAAACTAAAACAATTTTTTTAATAAAAGACTTAGTAAAAATGTTTCGCTAAATTCATCACAATTCAGTTATTCATATTAACATCAGCAGTTATTGCCAATAAACGCGATCCCGATTCAAATAATATCATCGACGAGCGATCAAAATTTATATTCAATTGCAAAAAATATTTTTAACCTCGACTAACATTTTTCTCCTATTTTAAAAGGACTAGGCTAATAAGGCAAAGCTAAGTTACTAAAGGTTGCACGAACTAAACCGTAATATGTAATAACACCGCCTTTTATAAGCATGTTGTATTTTAGAGTTCCGTACTGAAGGGTTGCCAACGGGACACTGTTACTTTTACTTTCATTTCTGTATGTCACACAAGTGTATCTTAGTGTTCTAGTGCATATATGTATGCTAATAATAAGAAATCAAAACCCAAGAGTATCTAACTCTATCTTGAAAATGGTAATACTTTTATTCGTCAAATTCGATCTGAATGTAGCATAGTAAAACACGAACTGAAGTTATGCCAAATTAAATTTCTGTTTTTTCACTCTTTAATGTATGGTTAATCTGAAAGTAATACTTACTGGTTGTAACTCGTTTAATAAGGGGGTGAGATTTTTTGAATGTACGGAACCTTAGTAAGCAAGTCTGACTCGCGCTTGTTCGGACTTTTTGTGTAAACAACACAATATTCTATGTGTAGTTTCTCTTGTCCCAGACGAGAGGTATTCTAGCGACTGTTGTGTAAAAACGACACGAGTGTTAATACAGCCTTTATGACGACTTTGTTATTTTTGTTTTTCTCATTTTTTGTTGCGATGGTAACTAGTTCTATGATTAGTTTCTTTGTTCTTAGTAACTTATTTTGACTAACATTCAAGACTAGGTATTATACTTTTATTATCTTTTCCATCAGTTTTAAGTTACGTTTTGGCTAGTTTTGACAAAATCTTACAAGTCTTCTAAAACTAACTAGCATAAGACAGGCATATTATTATCACATTCATTTATGGATTTGTATGAATAAGCTTTTCTTTTTTCCACAGGTATGTAGCTGTTTATATGCATCATGCAGTGTAGTAAAATTAATGTAGTGGTAAGTGAATTGGTCCTTTAATTTTGACACCGAGATTTTTTTATGAATGAATTATGTTGTTTTTTTTTTTGACAGCAGCTACAAAAGTTGTGTTTTTGACTTGTAATGAAACTATTTTAGGCAATTCGTAGTATTTAATTATTTCTCTCGTTATTGTACACATCATTATAGGTAGTAATTACAAAATAATAATTTCATGAAATCGTACAATGAGCGGTTTTGTCTTTTGGGAGAAAGAAAGAAAATACATTTTTTATACAGCAGATAAAAAATTAAAAGCGCAGCGTGGTTTATGGAGTGGTTCTCGGTAGTTCAAATACCGTTAAAAATTCGCCACAATTTCTTTCAATGAAATTCTGCTGTCTGGAACTTTCCAATGAGAAATTTATTCGACATGAAACCAACTCAGTTTACAGAATTTTAATTTTTCTTACAAAAAGAAAATACGAATCCCTGAAATTTCGTCGGTAAACAAATAGAAACTTTCATTCACAGTGAAACACTCTACGCAAAACAAAAAAGATCTCATCATCGAATTAAAACAAACTGCAACACCTAATCTAAACTCCAGATCTCAAAATTTAAACAAAAGTCTATTTTCGCAAATCTTAAAAAGTAGCGGACCAAGCGTTGCTCCTTGCGGCACCCCCTTTAATTCTGTGAGATAACGTGCAAGAGGCGAAAGCTGCCCATTGTTATTCCATCCCGGTGCCGGCCCGAATTGTCCCCAACACCTACACAAAGAATCGCTTGTGAATTCACTCGCAATACTCCTCATTTTATTGTAAATCTGTGACCGCAATGTCGAATGGCCCTTAGGGTTCCACTGTAGGGTGGATCGTAATAAAATTATGCGCGATTGTGATTGATAGCTACAATTGTTTTAAGTTTGGGGCCATAATCCACTGGGACTGTTGTTATCTGGTTTTTTGCAGCTTAACACTGGAATTTTGACATGATTAAATAAATTACTCGAATAAAAATAATCCGGTAATTTTAATAAAAATCCTAGCTCGTGGTGGTCTGTAATGAATATTGGTGTAGATTTATTATTCCTAAGGGGTCGCAGGTAAAACAAATCCACAGCAATATTCATTACCAATTAACAAAACCATTATTCTTCTTAAACACAAAAATACGTCCACATTTGTTTTTTTTCTACCCTAATTGACCTATATTATAGAAACTCACAGAAATAATAATTATGACACATGATATATCTAATATTATATCGTTTTTCATGTTATAAAAACATAATGGTGTTTGATTATAGGGCTCGTCCTTTTACCCATAATTCTTGAAAGAAAACATGTAATTTTGGTATCTAAATTTTATGTTATTTTTGAGAATTATAGCCATTTCATGAAAGAATACAGAATTCATTCAGTTATTGATTTCAACTACTTACTAATTAATAAAATATGGGTATATATTATGTACAAGTGTGTAAATAACTTATAACTAATTTGATAAAAATAACAAAATATATACTAACTTAACTAAAACTATTTACAAACTAAAACTAAAAAAAAAATATTCATGTAAGTAATGAATCAGTTCTATTTAAAGGGTAAATTTAAAAACTAACTTTTTATAATAAACGTTGAAAGTGCCGTAACTCGATTTGCCCAGCCTTTTCCCAACTATGTTGGGATCGGATTCCCGCTGAATACCAGTATTTTTTTTACATGGAGCGACTGCCTATCTGACCTTCACAACCCATTTACTGGGTTTTATGATACCCCTTGGTAAGACTGGTTGTCAGACTTTCGGGCTTCTGACTATCTGTAACGACTGTCAAAGATGTGCATAACAGCTGGGACCAATGTTTTAACGTCCTTTCCGAGGCATGGTGTCGTAACTATACAACGTTAATTAGGTACTCTGCAGATATTCTCACTATGAAAGTTATGGACAGAACAGTCACTTGAACAACAAAATCCAATTAAAAAGTAACACAAAAGTCAAAGATACAAACGACCCGACAAAACCAAGTGCACCACAATAAGATTAGTCTGAAAAATCTCATTCGAGTAGCGTTAGCAAAAGTGAGCCGCCATGATCCATACTAATTCTACTATACCTAGACGTTTGCAGATATTTCTGCCATAAGAGCAGATTTCTTTTCCAACGCTCCTTTTGTGTGGCTAAAGAGGATTATTTTGATAATAATTTACCGTTCTTGTTGGTAATATTGTACGCGTAAATCCTTTTAGTGGCACTATTTCTTTATTTCGACTTTTTATTTTTGTCGGAACATTCAAATAGAAACGCCTTGTGAATGAATCGCTTTATTTCCGAAATAGTTATAGTATGTGGTCTTATTTTCGAAATATAATGGATTATTTTCGTTTCCTTTGTGTTCGGCTTGACTTATGTGCGATCATGGTTCTTTAAGAAAATGGATTTTCATGCTTTTGCTGTAAAGACAATGAGCTGTGTTGGAATTTGTTTGATATCTTATTTTATAGTGTTTTGACAGTAAAGAAAGTACGGATCGAATTGATTTTGAAAATCATACCAGTAAGTTAAACCAGTTGACAGAAATGAATTATTTTGAAATCTTTGTAATAAAGAATTCATGTCCTGATTCCTGAATCTCGTTTTTTATTTAAATAGTACTTGTTTGTACCTGAATTTTCACTGTAATGAAGGTACTTGCGTATAATTATTTTATTTTACTATATTAAACAAGTGTGTGTTCCGGACATTGATATGTCTTGTAAGTGCTTTTGTTCAAATAAATCATGAAAATACAGATTTATGCAGGAAATAATTTCACACTACAGAATAATTAGTAGATGAAACTTTTTGGTCAGAAAGTTCCCAACAGCTGAGTTTGATGTTGTGCTCCAAATAAATACATCGGATGAGTTAACCAGTATACATATATGTACAAGTTTAAAGGATAGCAGCTAGGTACTCAAATATTCATAAACAACATTCCATCTTCAAAGAAAATTATACACAGCTGTTTAGATACAGATAACGCGCTATTTGACCCAATTGGAATAACAAACGTCCTCAAATGCTCTACAGACAAAGCATTCAATTTCACTGATTTCCTTCAAACTGCAGCACAGAAATATTTCCATACCAACCGTTTGATCTCCATTGATCAGAATAATTTCACTCGGACGTTCGAAAGATGGGAAGAACAATATGAACGGAAAAATGTTAGAAGGAATTTTCTCAAACATTTGGGTCGAATTTAGAAAAGAAACGGAATACGCAATAATTTTATGACCGACAACTGTAGCAGAGAGCTTCAGATATTTAAAAAATTGGAGCGGATGTTGTTTTGTGCGAATGCATTTATTTTTTTTAATGTAAAAGAATTTTTGCAATCGAGTTTTAATTGAAGAAAACCATGAAGTAGATCTATTGATGTCATATATGCGGGTTTAAAATAATTAATTTTAATAAGTAGAAATATGACTATGGTTGTAACTGACTGCCAGTCTATTTGCTAACGCAAAACGACAAATATTTGGATAGCTAACTGATGTTGTATTTTGAACAAACAATCTAATCTAGGTGTTCGTGTAAGTATTACAAACAAATATTAATAGCCTGTGAGTAAAAACCCAGACCTCTACCTACATACAAACATAAATACGCCTGTTTTCTGCGAAGGAAAAGGGAACCTATACATTTTACCAAATTGAAATAACTGTCAGTTAAAATATTAGCAACTATTAATATATTATTTTATTTTATTAATGTTCTTAATTCAACGTTAGTTAAGTATACATTGTCCTCATGGTCCATATCACAGGTATCTAGCCGCGGGAGGGCCCTGGTGACCTGTAATACAGGTTTTTATTTAAACCTATTTCAGGCACCAGTCTCTCGCAAAGTTAGCTCCTTGTTCGTGCATTATTGCCAAACACTAGCATTAAGTAGGTACATAACTTGTGTAGAGAAAATAAACGTCTTATTAATTAAATCATTGGGTAAGATTAATAAGTACGTTGTAGATACCTTAAGCATTACTCAATTGTTTTTAAAAAAGAGAACAGAATAAACATTACCCATCGGAGAATTTAAACCAACAGAAAAAATGTAACGACCTCAGTTCCATGGGGAATATAAAATTGGAAGATTCATCAATTCCCAACGATGAATCAGCAGAATCAAATCTGCAATTCAGATTGTGTCTTACAAAAATACAGCTATATTGGACTGTGATGGGATGATTTAGAAGCATTTCGGAGAGAGAGAGAGTGGGTCGCATAAAAGGAGGTACATGGCATTCAACGGGAAATCTTTTTACGGGCAGTTATTTCTCTAATTCAATGCAAATCGGAGCATTTGTGTAGACAGGTTGTCTAACAATCGATGACATTTTGTTTGAAATCTTCGTCAAGAAGTTGATCCTCTGCGTTTTCCTGCTAGATATCTACTGATGTATAGATCCAGATTGACCAAGTGTACGAACTTACTTTTCATGTGAGCTCTTACCCCTATTTCATTTAGTTGATTAGCATATATTATATTAAACCTTCAACAGTCCTTAATGAGACACAATAGAATTTTAATTGTTATCGATCTCCAGGAGAGCACTGGACTGTCAAGAGGATAAAGTCTTAGCTTGAACAATGTTATTAAGTACATAAATAGGTACCTATATTTAACTGTGAATAAATGAAAGAGTAATGTGATCAATTCATGTCAATCAAGTATGTCATCTGCTGCATGTCAGACGATCAATGGACCAAACTTAGGACCCAGTGGGTCCCGCTTAATGTCAAACGACATCGAGTTAGGTCCCGATGGAAGTGGCGGGATGAACTGGACTTTTTTAATAAACGTTGGGCCTTGGCAGCTCTGGACAGAGAAAGGTGGAAAGAGAGTAGGGAGGCCTTTGCCCAGCAGTGGGACAGCTAAGGCTAATACAAAAAAAAATTAGATCAATACATCGAAGATGTTTGAACTAATCTTATCATAATAGATTCAACTAAAAACCTAAATCGCACCAATCCTGAAAGAATGTCAATCGAAAAAAAAGTTTGCCCTATCATTTGTAATTCTCAATCGTGCCCCGCAAAAGTCAGGGCCCTTAAAAAGGGGCGCTAGGGGGCTGTAAACGAAGGGGGCTGTAAACGATGGCTCTATAAAGAGCGCAACACACTAAAAGTTTATAAGCCGTAAAGTGTAACTGTAAACTTACTGTATTTACAATTACATGATTTATGGATCGTTGAGTATGATTTACATTTCGCGTTTTTTTATGTCTGTTTTATAAATGTGATCTCGCATAACTAATAATACCTAATGATTTTTGACTGTATAATTATTATATGCGCTTTGTTCTAATGGAGATCTATGTCTAGCAGGTAGTCAACTGCTTTAAGGTGCCGCAGAATTATAAGATGAAGGAAACCATTATGAAAAACCTCTTCATGTTTTATTGGAGCATGGAGATTTTTACTTAATATGTCTTCTCTGTTTGAAAAGAGGGCTTTGCCCTGTAGTGGGTTGGGTTTAATGTACTGTAATTACTTTTGACCTTACTTGACCTTTCCAACTTTGGGTTTTCTAAAATTATTCGTTTCTAAGAACGCTGTCGGATCCTATTACCGGTAAGCTAAGTATTAACTTTTGCGACGAAGCCTTATGAAAGTTAGCATTGAAAATAACCTCTGGGTTAGAATAGTAGGCAAAATAAAAGGAGTAAAACTGGGGATGCATGAGAAAAACCTTGTAAAGCAGTCTTTATTTATTTTTCTTTTATGCAGTTGTAGGGACTCTTGTAAAGTTCTATTTAAAAATAGTTGAAAGCTTCAGCTAATTAGGAAAGTCGTGTGTTTTTAGCAAAATATAGACCACTTTACTGCACGAGAAGAAGTCGACAAAATGATTATATCGATCAAAGATCTTCGGTTAAAAACCTTTCTTAGATTTATTATTTTGAAAACTTGAGTATCAAGACTCTTGCCAAACTTAATGATACTGAATTTACACCGTTATGATATTCAGTTCAATAAAATTTTAGCCTGTCAAAAATATTTCTATTCATTATTTTGCAAAGAAAACTACTTAAACAAACCCACACAAAATCTTCAAAAACATACCAATAAAAAGTACGATTCATACCCTAACCCTAATTAACAACTACCTTCTACCCTTACAAAATGAAACAATCGAAAAATACCTTTCTAATAGTCCCTCGATTGTGTCCCATGTTGGGCGCCATTCGTATTTTACTGGCGCCCATCATGGGACTCGGTAGTGGGTGTTCGAAACAAAAGGGGAGATGTATAGGGTCTAACTAACTGCTTGTAGTATCGCTAATTGGCAAATAATTGGCCCTTATAAGCTTCTCACTGAAGGGTAATAGATAGCGTAATTGTATTGGGTGTAGGCATTTGTAAGGGTGTTTTTATTTAGAAGAAGTAGGGAGATTTAGCGTTTTGATAATAATCTAGTATAGCAGAGAATGGTTGCTGTCCTACGAAACATAAGTTCGATTCTTGTAAAGAATAAAAATTGTTTTTATTACCAAGGAACACAGTAATATTAATTTTTATTCATATAGTTTGCTGGTTTAGTTTGCTGGTTATAGTTTGCTGGTTAGTTTGCTGGTTATAGTTTGCTGGTTTAGTTTGCTGGTTTATCTTTACAGAATTCAATAACTGTGCTGTATCAATATTTCTTTAAATGCTGGATTTTTTAAATCGAAATTCCACAAACTGCTGATAGAACATTGCAATAATAAAACTCTTTTTTTTTAATAACTCCCGTACTGAAGGCAAAATAGATAATTATCAGGCAATACTGACGTAACAATTTTTTACCATGCATAGTTGAAAGTTTTCTATTTTTTGTTTTTCATAATAAAGCTAAAAGGTTATACAAACGAAGTTTCAGGTATATATCCTCAAACCTCATACAAAATCCTCACAAAAGATAGATCAGCTTTAACAAATCAAAAGAAAAAAGGTCTTCCCCCATAAAAACCGTCGAGTGCAGACATGCAAATGATATCGTTCCCTAACGCGAGTACCATTCAACGAACCGTTAGGGTTCCAGTAAGAAGTACTTACGGATGATCGTACGCCACTCTCACCAGCGATCGGTAACTATTGAGGATCAGTTTTGTGAAACATGTTAGAGCGGCAATGTATGGCAATTCATTCGATAATGTATGATAGAAAAGCAGTTGATTCTGAGTTTTGTGTGGTTACGTCTAAGGTTGAAAATTGAATGTGTTAGTAATTTTAGGTACAGGGGTCGTTGGATGAGTATCTTTTTTATATTTTTATATCACTCTCTTTAAGACTACAGTAATGAGCTCCTTTTATTTCTTAAAGAAGTTTTAATTATGTTATAAAATGATAATTTTTCGTTTTTTCTGCCAACTTTTCCTTAGATTGGCAAAATTTATAACGTCTAAAATTAATTTTATGTGAGTGAATAAAGACGGGTCGTAAACTTCATTATCACTCTTTATTTTAAAGAGATAGGCTGAGAAAATATTTTGGGAAGGGCCTTATTATGACTGACAGTATTTTTTTCATGGCTGGCAAGTTTAAATAAGGCTACGTGAACCCTTATTCCGAGCGATTTATTTTATAGCATTCTATTCCAAAAAGGTGCGTCCAGATAGTGAGAGGCATGTACCGTAAATGCATTTTGATATTTTAGATGTCTCAGCCTGAGGCATTCGTCGCATGCATCACTTATCATTCGAAGCACATGCCTCATTCTATCTGGACGCATCCTAAAAAGCATATTCACAAATGGCTCAAAATCAAGAAATGATTTCATTTGACATTCCATGATTCCGCGACAACTAAGTGTGTAACAACGCGTGTCTTCTAAGACACACCTATTTCGTTGCAAGGCATAGCTGGAATGTAATGCAATGCTTTACAGTTTCAGGACAAAATATGACATAGATCAGGAATACTCTCTCTCTCTCTAATAGAATTTCTCTCTAGAAAAGGAAGAAAGAATGAAAAATTGTTTATTCTGCACAAACAGGACGCACACTCTGATATTTTTGTATAGCACTAGTGAATTATACCGTTTTGATAAATCATTTTTATTTCTACATTCTTTTGTTTTTATTTAGTTTTAGTCTGTGATCTTTTTTTCTAATATGTTATCTAAGACACTATTTTTGTCACTTTAATTTAATTTCTTCTGGCATGAAAAGATACAGTTTTGACATTTTAATTTCATTTTTCGGGCATGTTTGGATTTTTCTATTGGTTTTCTCTTCTGACATTAGTGCATTAGTGTTTGAGACCGTATTAATTAAGTGTGTACATAATGGATTCTTGATTTATTTCGAGCATTTAAGCGTTTTGGTTAAACTGTAAGCTTATTATTTATTTTTGAATAAATATATAAAAACAGGTAGGATTGACAGAGACGACACTCTACAACGCCGAACTCATAACAAACCTTTTAACAAAAACATCCGAATTCGTTATTTTTTTGCCACCGACTTTCGAAATGAAAGTTATTTTTCACGTTGTGTTGTTTTTTTTTTGGAAGTCGGTTGTTTCTTTTTTTAGTTTTTGTACCTTCTTCTCCTTTTTTGTTTCGCTCTTGACAGAGCGGTCGTGATCACAATGAACTGTGTCCAGTCGCAGGTATAGTCGTTGCCCGCCTCACGATCTCCCTCCATCTGGTTCTGTTACGTGACAGTCTGGCGCATTCATTAACAGGGCCTCCAACCGCGGATTTTATTTGATTAGTCCACCTCATCGGTGACTTTCATTTCCTTCGACTCTGCTCTGCACCATTAGGCGCTCTATGGAGTCATAATTCCGCCTGGAAATATGACCAAAAAAATTTTGTATTCGTGAATGTACTAGTGCTGATAGACGCTGTTTGATGCCGAGTTCTTAGAGTATGGAGACGTTTGTGCGGAATTCTGTCCATGATACCCCAAGCATTCTTCTCCAGCACCACATTTCTAGAGCATCTATTTTTTGTCTTTTCCAGTTCTCGTAATGTCCACGTCTCAGCTGCGTACAGAAATATGGGGAATACAAGTGTACGGACAAGCCTGCTCTTAGTGGCCTTAGTTATGTTGTAATTCCTCAATATTTTTTTTAGTTTGTCCATTGCCCCTCTAGCCATTGCCATACACCGTTTCACCTCATCCACGCAAATGCCATTGTTCGTGATCATAGCACCAAGATATATGTAGGACTGTACTACGTCGCAGTTCGTAATCTGTGTCATGTCTGGCGAGTTGTTGTTGCTACGGTCTACAATCATCATCTTGGTCTTACTGCGATTAATCCTCAATTCAAACGTAAGACTCACGCGCTCCATCTTAAGGAGTAGTTCCTCCATGTGTTCAGCACTAGTCACAAGGTTGTGTCATCAGCGTAGCGTAGGTTCGCAATTTTGTAGCCACCAATCGCAACATCATTCCAACGTTTTTGGTAGGTACTTGGTATGTTACGAACATTGACAGGAAGTTTCATAACATATGCAAAGTGGAATTAAATACGTATTATTGAAGCTTACTCAAAAGCTACCAAACGAAGTTAGTAAATTATAATAAGGGACCTCTGCGTATGTTTCCTCTACCAAATGAAAAATCACGTAAATTCGCGTAATAAAGTGTTACATCTTGCCACATCCATAAACCTAATATTGATACATTAATATCTCCTGTTTGCTATAAGCATTTCTTAATTAGCAAATAAGGGAATCTGGTGTGGCAAGTTATCGGATTAGCGTAATTAGGGTCCTAATTAGCAAGTACATAGGTAATGATGGCGGAATCCTAGGTCTATATCTAATCTGCTAATAATGGTGTGGTTGCAAATTGCAGGAATGCTTAGTTCATGTCCTAATTATAGTTATTGTTGAGCTATGGCAGGCGAGAGCATCAATTAAGGACTTATCTATAAAGATAGGTTCAAATATTGAACGAATGATCATTCTCTATAATCAGGTTATCACGTAGTTGGTTATTGGTTACTAAATATTTATTATGAATTAACCGTTGTCTATTCTGTCCCTGGGCCTTCTAAAAAACCACGAGTTTTCATCATCGCCTTTTGTCATTTCATTGGTGACAGTGGAAAGATACTCCATGTCCTGAAAAAAGTAACAGAAAAAATGAGATTTTGGTAAAAAAATATTGCAACAAGCACTATTATTTATTAATTTATTAAAACTTTATGCACAAGTAAAAAATTCTGTACAAAGGCGGACTTAATGCCTGAGGCATTTTCTACCAGTCAACCTTAGGGTGATGCAGAGACAAAACATGGCAGGTGCAACATAATTGATACATAACTCGAATAAGAATAAATACTATTAGTATCACCCCATAACATCACGCACGTAATCTTTGAAGGGTTAGGTTAGGTAGCACACCCACATTTCTCCAGTTATGTTTAAGTCCCATGTAATAGGGGGCGAGCCTATTGCCATCAACCGGGCACGAATCCAGACTCCGGGCTGCTACTGAGGAATTCCTGATAGAAAACCCAATAACACTTGGCCTGACCTGGGAATCGAACCCAGGACGTCATGCTAGCAGTAGCGCTGGCAACCAATAGACCAACGAGGCAGTCGTAAATATTTAAATTGTTCGAATTTACGTTAAGCCTCGGTCACACACAGCGAATACTCGCTGCGATTATGTATTCGCAGCGAGAACTCGCTGTGTGTGACAGGCTATTCGCTGCGAATAGACTCATTCACCGCGAGTTGAATTCGCCGCGATTTGAATTGGGCATGTTCCATTTTACTCTCTGCGAATGCGCACTCACCGCGGGACTTTGCTGTGTGTGTACTCGCTGCGAGTAGCCATTCCGCTCAGTTTGCCGCTCCAAACTACACGCCAGGCAGGCAGCGGATTGTCGTTTCGAGTTTTATTCGCAGCGAATACACTCGCAGCGCGAATACACTCGCAGCGAGTATTCGCTAAGTGTGACCGAGGCTTTACGTTTACTCCGCGTGTTCGAAAGTATCTAAAACAAAAGATGCCATTGGCAATAATAGTAATGAAACGCCATCAAATCTCATCTGACAAGATCGTCACCTTTCGGCAATAATCGGCAATGGTCGGCACGTCACGGGCAAAATTAAACTGTCCGGGAACCGATTGAGTTAATTGGAAGGGTGCAAACCGATCCAGTTTTCTGAGGAACTGATGATAATAAGATGACGGTGTTATTACTGCTGGATTTGTGCCTGCAGAGACTTTTTTTAGGAATAGACAGACATTGTGATATTATTTCAAACCAGTGGGATTGTTAATATTATTGTCAATATCAGACCGCAGACAGCCACAACTAAATACATGGACTTGCAAATCTGAAATGTCTTAAAAATCATCATAATTGGCAGAAAGATTTGGTAATTGCATATTGTTTTCCCCTTGATACGAGCCCTTTCTATTTTGTGAATGTGAGAACGTTGTAGGCATTTTAGGGCTGTGGATTTGTTGATCGTTTTCTATTTTGTTAAGTTCCTAGTACTTATTGGCAGGCCAATTTAATAACACCATTACAGCTAAAATGTGTCAATGTGATACTACTCGTTATAATGATGATATAAACATTATCATAATAATTAAATGCATCATTTACGCTAACCTACACGAACATAGCCATTTATCGAATCCATCGATTCATTAACTCAACATCAATCAAGGTCTTGTAATCAATAGTGATGGTAGACAGCTCAATCACAAGATAGTAAGCAAAAGGTCAACTATCTTTATAGTATTTGATAGATTCTACTTTTATTTGCATCAAGCTTTTTCCCACGAATTCCATTCACGTGGAAGTCAACTATACCATAACAATGACTCAACGCAAAGGTACAAAAAAAAAATGCATCTGTAATATAACGAACCGTCACCGCATTTAGTAGAAAGATTGTTTATTCTGCTAAATTGTTAAATTGTAAGTCATTGTTCTAGCTCCTGTTCGCGAGTTTGTCCGCGTAAAAGTCGATTTTACATAAAAATACAATTCTATAATAGCACTCGCCAATAGTGTCAGTTGGGATCTGTTGCAATCAAAGAGAGTAACAGGCTGTTATTTTGAAACTGTTATTTCCCTGGAACTGGAACAGGTGAAACAGGTTTCTAATTTTACCTGTTACAGACCACCTCTGACTTAAAAATCACCAATTATTATTAAAATAAGATGTAGAGAAAACGATCACTTTGCAAGACACTGACTCTGGTTAAGTTGCTATTCGAGTTGGCCATTTAGCTACAAACCACGGAGTATAGAAACTCCGTGCTACAGACTCCGTTCAAATTGGAACTTCTGCGTCACCCTTAAAGATAGGGGTAAAGGCTAATAGGCTCCTTGAGCCACCGTCTCCAACGTCTCACGTATCTGGCTATCAATCTGATCGGATTGGAAGGAGATCACTTGAGCAGTGCAATTCATTTGAATACGAGCTACGGTAGGTATACAAGATAAAACAACTATGGTACCGAACAGAGAAAGTCTAAAGTGTCCGTCACACTTAAGAGCGTTCATTCTAAAAGTTGGCAACGTCGCAAATAGCTGTCAAATATTTACCTGTGTTGATTCATTTGGCAATATTACTGTATGGAAATATGAAATACCGCTAACTAGTAAACTAGAATATTAATAAAGAATTGCAATTATAACACAGAATTTGATGTTTTAACCGTTTTAGGTGTAAAAAAGGCATTTGGAAAGTTTCCAAATGCTTTTTTTATATCTAGAACTAAATATTCGGTGTTATGATATTAATTATTGCATTTCATAATTAATATTTTACGTCACTAGTTAGCCATATTTCATATTTCCATACAGTAATATAGCCAAATTAACAAAAACAGCGAAATATTTGAGAGCTATTTGCGACGTTGCACACTTTCAGAATAAACGCTCTTAAGACGCACTGGTAAACATAATCTCTGAAAATCTGACCTTTGGCTAAAAGAACTGAGGAGGAAACAAAAAACGATGGATGGATTGCGTTAAAGGTGATATGGCTAGAGAAGAGCTAAATACGGTGATGGTGAAAAGAGATGTGGGCGAGGTCGGTATGACGGGAGGCGTCTGTGTTTGTACACTGTACTTGTTTCCCTATTGCTCTCCTGGAGGAGGGTTATGGGGTCATCGGGATCTACGAGGATATGCCTTGGACGGCGAACATGACTGATTCTACTCGGGACATAACTGGCGGCCTCGACAACCAGAGGGTTGCGATGTTTGGCCGCGGACTCAAAGAAACGCTTGGAAAGGCGTTTTAGAAACTGATGGATTGTGGGAATCTTTAGGTCGAGGTGGAGTGCCTCGTTCCTGACGAACCAGGGGGAACCTGTGGCCCTACGGAGGAATTTATTTTGCACTGTTTGCATTCTATGGATATGACGGGGTTTCGCATGAGCGAAGACGGCACCCGCATAGGTCATGATCGGTCGAATGCACGCCGTGTAAACGCGCAATTTGCACCTAAGTGACAATTTGCGACGTGCATTCACCAGATAGAAGAGTCTACCGAGAGCGAAAGAGGCTCGCGAACGAACCATCTTTATGTGCTCTGCGAAAGTCAAATGATGGTCTAGAACGACACCGAGATATTTAGCTCGCTTCTCCCAAGGGATCGGCTTGCCGAACATGGTGATTGGTCGGGGGAGGGGGTTTTTGAGCCTTGAACGCGGCTTCGTAAAGAGAACCGCTTGGCTTTTATCGGGGACAGATCGATCCGAGCGGCTGTTAGTACTTAGCCACGAGCTCCTCCGTAGCCGTCTAAAAGATAGTTATTAGTAGAGTTAGAATAGTAGCAGGAGTGTTAAAATACGTATAGGCAATGGCATAGGACGTGCCATATGTGTCAATAAAATGCTCACGTCTCTCAAAAATATTACACATTTTCCAACTGTTTTTGCCTTTAAGCATGATATTTTAAAAGTTATCAATGGCAATGAAACGTCGGATATCTTCCATTGAAAACAACTTATATAATGGCGAATGACTTTGAAATCGGCACAATGTAGTTACTCAGAAAATATCTTTCATAAGTCTACCATCTTTTCAGGTCAAACTCAACTCTAACTTCTAAAGAATAAAGTTGAATTTTCATTGTCATAATAAAAAGCTACATTATGCTGTAATATTCTTTTGGAATAACAAAAATTGTTTGCTGAAGGGGAGATTGGGCTCTAGAGTCGGTGATACCGTATCAATTACAGTTATTAATTTTGCATTTCATCCCGGTCCGTTGTTCTCTCGCTTCCTCGAAATAATTATTATCATTTCTGGGCATAAACCCTTTATTCCAACTGTTATAAAAAGTGTTTCAAATGCTGTAACAATTTTTATGGTAATGTTTGAATATAAGATTGATTTTGCAATAACTTTTTCATGTAAAGAAATCGTAAACTGTTAATAATAAAAACGTTGGTTTAAATAAGAATCACATTAACTTTTCAACTGTCATTAACGAGACACAATAGAATTTTAATTGTTATCCACCTCAATGAGGCATCGTAACAGATAATGAGTTAATTGGGCCGTGGGTTGAATTAAAAAGGTCATAGGGAAAATCGTCATTACTACCAAACTTGGTAGAGTAAGATGATTTAGTGATCAAAGTAAGATAAAAGTGGCCAAGTGCGAGTCGGACTCGCACACGAAGGATTCCGTACCACGGTACAATATATAACACTACCTACTTCAAAAAAAAAAACAAGAGAGGTGCTATCATTATTTACATAAGATTATGGATTATAGTTACATTTGCATTAGAAAGACGTTTGTATGTATTGCCATTATTAAATCTTTTAGTCCTTAGTTATAGGATCCCGTTGTTGGCACCCAAAAAATATAAAATCTTATTCAATTACATGTCCCACAAAAACATATTAATAAAAAACATGTCACGCCATATAAGACAAGAAAAACCCGATTTTGTGGCTGAGCACGTCGGCAGGGCAGCGACCATTTGTCAAGAAACAAATGAGGTGCGAGAATGTGTAGGCGAGGAAGCAGCTCATGCCAGTCGAGCGCTCGGGATATGTACGGGAACGTGATGGTAACTTGTATTCTGTTTACGATTAATCTGTATATGTCGCAGTAAGATGGTTGAAGCCGTGACATAGTTATATCCCTATCTAGGGATGTATATACCGTAATATAGTTATATGAATGCGGTTCATAACTCTCTTACTAGGAATATAACTATGATACGAGTAATATAATTATTAGGGCACTCCGACCAAAATAGGTTAGGTTAGAACTGTGACCAACTATACGCGAGCCGAACGAGCGAAGCGAGCAGTGCCGCGGCAGGGGCCGGCGAGCACATCGAAATTGGTCGCAGCAACAAAATTAAAGCGTTCCGACAGTTATGAATCGCTTTCTTATAACTATATTTCGGTATATAGCTATATCCCTAGGGATATAACTATATCACGTCTTCAACCATTATCTTACTACGACGTAATATACATATTTCGAAACCAAGCTTTTGCAATTAAAGATTTCATTCCTTGGGTTGTGTGCACTTTGGTTGATATGGCAATCGAAGCCAAGGCTCGTTGGTCAGTCTGATTGGAACTAGTAAACATTATACCAGTTTATTCTACTTTAGACCAAAAACCACTTTTCATCAATAAAAACTGTTGCTCAAAGAGTGTCAGTAATATCAGACTATTCAAAGTGAAACTTTTATTACATCATCTCAAACTTTTTGGTCTGTGTGTTGAATGTCGCGTGACGTTCGGCCGCGGAGTAGGGATAAAGTGAAAGGCGCTCGTCAGAGCAGCCAAGGCCAATATGGCGGCGCCTATAAAAGTTTCACTATTACCGTGGTTTCATAAAACCACACAATCCTTTTTTTTTTGTCAAGGTTTCCTTATGATAATTGCCTACTTTTATGTGAGCCTAAAAGATTGAATTTTATAAGTTAGGTACATAAATTCCTTTGAAGCAGGTCTTGAATCCAGAACCTCTGGATAATCAAGCTTTGTCATCATCGTCCTGCCCTCGTTCCAATTTATTTGTGATCGTTGCAGCAACTTTTCTTCTTCTTTCACATTATCTCAATGGGCCAACATCCCAATCATCTCTTTACAGCTTTCACACAATCCATTCATAATTACTTTGAGCTTTCGCTCCTGAGTGCCCCGATAAAGTGACGTTCTATCAGTGATGATGCAAAAGTCAAAAATTTATGGGACTGACACAGTTACCGAAAACCTTACGACAATCCTGTTGAAGTCATTATAGAAATACGAAACGCTTTGAAAGCAATTTCCGTTTTTCTAGGTTATCTGGATAACGTCGCCTTTGGTTAGTAAATAAATAACACAGTACCCAATCATTTACACATTCGCCATCTCCAATCATTATACAATTAGTATCACAATCATATCATGATAAGTGTTGCTAACGAGGTGCTACTAATGGCTATTTAGTCGATGCCCAGACCTGAGAGCCAGATGTTTTATACTGAAGCGGTTACAATGAATGTCTTCGTGGGTGGAAGTTTATTGGAGAAAGATTGACGATGGATTAAGGTGATTTAAAACCACGCAATGAATATTTTATGTAAGATTTATTCAGTGAGTGCGTATACACCGACACTACTTCAACTGACATCGTCCGATGACGTTCGATTACCAGATGTACGCTTTCATTTTTTTACACTTATGTTTGTTTCACTCGACCGAGTTGTGCTGATGACTTACGAGCATAGTTCGACTGATGACAGATTAGTTGAACGCGAGGCGAAAGGCTCCAACTGCCTTCTTATAATTTTCCCACAACGATAATGACGTGGACGTCTTTGTTGAGGGAAAATTCGGACTTGCTCTAAATCGTCTCGAAGACTGTACGGGAAGGTACTGTACATAATACACTGACGTAATAAAAAAAACTATTTGCCAAATCAATAAAACAGCAATATGAATGATAGGCTGAGGAATGATATGATAAGGCAACGGTGCTGTTAAAAAGAAGATTAAGTAACAAAAATTGAAAAGAGAATGCTCAGGTAGTTTGGTCATGTTGAAAAGATGAATGAAAGGTGACTAACAAAAGATAATTACAAGGCAGATGTGAGTTGAAACGCCGGGAGGGGACGCCCTAGGAGGACATATACTGATCTTATTGGTGATGTTCTTCAGAAAAGGCAGGTGCGTAGTAATCGCAACAGGCGTGCGTGTATGACCAGATGTATGAACGGAATCCAGGCAAAAGAAGTATGTAAGGATTGTAGCAGGTGGCATTCTGTAGTTTCTGCCTATCCCCATGGGCAGAAGGCGTGAGTTTATATATGTGTGTATAAACAGCCTTCCACTAACTCAATTTGCCACTAAGCAGTGCGGTACTAGGTAGGTATTTATTTAATTCAAAAAGTATCGGTACTTATTAGTTGTCAGTACTGAACTGATTTACCCTGCTCCCCGTACCAGTATAAACTATAAGTATATTACGGTGGAACAGTTTTGCTAGTTCTCTGTAAAGGTATTGTAAAGCTTCTCATATTATTATAATTGTCATTTTTTTAAATTATTTTTTAAGAGAAAACCGCGGGTGACCGATCTCATAGAGATTGATAATTTAGACAAAACTATCACAATAAGCTCTATTTTTTCCAGATTATTATTTATTACTACACCATAACATGACTGCCTCGTTGGCCTAGTGGTCGCAAGCGCTACTGGTGAGCATGGGGTCCTATTTCTAGGTCGAGCAAAGTGTAATTGGGTTTTTCTACCAGGAATTTCTCGGTAGCAGCAATAGGCTCGCCCTCTATTACATGGAACTTAAACATAACTGGTGAAAGGTGGGTGTACTATGGGTACCTAATCCTCCTGGTTCTGCCTAATCCTTTGAAGATTACAGTCGTGATGTTATATGATGATAAGCAAAATAAACTGAAACGTAGTTCTTTCTTAACTGTCAAAGAAAGAAGACGTCGTCTACATTCACCTGTCCTTCACCATTTATTTTAGACAAAGAAGCAATTACAATCCCGGAACAGAAACTTTTATAAAAACGCCAACAGCAACCATCTCCCGCATGTCCCAAATTAATACAATCGGTTGTTAAGCGGTTGCTCCCAACTGGAAGCAATTACAACTGCTCGCTGATTCGAAAAGTTTCCCGATGTAATTTTGTTAGCCGTTTGAGCCTAACCGGTTTTAAAAGCGGTTAGTATGTGTTTAAAGGTTTGAATACGGGTTAAGTTAATTCCGTGTTTTGTTGTGAGTAGTTTAATGTAGTTTTAGATGTCACGCTTGTGTGTGAAGTTTGATTGGAGAAGCGGAGCCTACGGGAACAAATGATATACTTATTAAACGTACTTTATTTACATTATTTTGGAGAGATCGATGGCCAGACATTTTCAATTGCTTTCAAAGCATTTCATATTTCTACAACGTTCAACTTTTAACGGGATTGACATAAACTTTTCTTGTCAATCCCATATTTTTTTAGACTTTCCACTATCGTTAAGTATCGCTGATAGAAACTCGCTTTGTCTAGGCTTTCTGATGTTAAGGGGTTACCGCCGCCGATGGAGATACCTAAACCATCGCTGATACATTGGCATCCTAGAGACAACACTAATGTCTCATGTCGTGTCTGTATTTACACCGGCATCAGTGAACACAGGAAGCATTCTGTGTTCAGAATTGTAAAGCACTGATGCACTCAGCAGAATGAAAGCCCTTGTCACAGTCAAGATCCGACGTGTAACTGCCGACTTCTTCTGTTCAGTGCTCTTTTTTTTGTTTTATTTTAAGTACTTCTGTATCATGTATTCGAGTTTACTTGTAACACGTATACCTGTGACCATAAACCAACTTTCCTTTCGTTTTTCAACCCTGCTTGGCAGCACAAATAGTAATAGTGGTACTTAGTACTTCTCCTGTCAAACGATTCACAAAGAGTTCTACTACTTATAATAAGGTTAAGATATTATAGACCTGAAATAAAGAGCCTTCATTTTATACAACTATCTCAAACTTTCCCTTAACCGTACCCTTACCTGAGACATCAATCGATCTCCACAATCATTTGAATACGCTCCCTCAAATCACAAGAACACATCTATCTATAGGTATCAGAACCAAATCGTTGGCAATCTAACTCCAATAACAGAGGGAGAATAATTGACAAACCACAGTTACCAATGGTATAGTTTGTAGTAACGAGATTGTGGGGCCTGGAGGGTCAATCAGTAGAATATGCAGGAGAGAGGTAAACCATGATCGAATAGAACACGAGGTGTATTTGCAACGTCATGCTTGTATTTTATGAAAGGTGTATAAACATTTACAGTTTCACGTGAAAACTTGTAACTGGCCATCTTCTACATAATGTTACAGCATACTCAACGGCTGTAATTTTCTTAAAACAAATAAATACAGAAAGAAAAGTGTAGTCATGATGATAAAATTTCAATAAGTAGTTTATAATAAAGTATGTTTGACCGCATAAACGTATAACGGATTTTCACCATCATTTAGTGAATTTATTTCGGAAGGTTTATATGTATATAACATATTAATATTAAACTGAGATATAGCATAGAAATCTCGATG
Organism: Agrochola lychnidis; assembly: GCA_963680765.1. Taxonomy (NCBI): domain Eukaryota; kingdom Metazoa; phylum Arthropoda; class Insecta; order Lepidoptera; family Noctuidae; genus Agrochola; species Agrochola lychnidis. The sequence goes on from OY796873.1 coordinate 637,790, forward strand.
TTTTGACAACATGTCGCCACATCAGTAGATTCCACCCGCGCGAAGCAAGAGCGGGTCGCTACTTTATCGTGATAATAAAAAGTGCAATGAAGTGAGCAGCCCTCCCCTGCTACAAATTGACCCTTTTCCAACAACCCTAACGAGGGAAGGAAATAATAATTATTACAACCCTTCTACCCACCCTCTTGTAAAGTGATGCTTCTGATATTAAAATACCCATAATTATTATTCCGGGTATATATATCTCTACTAAGGAATAATCGGGGTGGATATCCGTCTATTGCATCAAATGGTGTTGATAAGATATTATGCTGACATCTTAAATTCCATTAGCAGTTCCAAAACATTGTATTCTCCAAGTTACTTATTTTTGTTCTCAGGAAATTCTCAGTAAGCAGCTCAAAGTTTTTTCTGGCCAATTAATGGCATTAGGTTCATATGTTACTTATCACATCCAAGCCATGTACCTTAAGTTGGAGTCTTCAAAATCTCCATAAACCTCAAAAACCTGAAGACCTTAAAAACGTCACTGATACTGCGATTGGCGTGGCCGCCTACTGGGCCCAATTCACATAATCTACTGTACATTGTAATAGCAAATCAGTTTTCACGCCTCCCCCTTAAGAGCTTGGCCAAATATTTTTTGATGTTCTGATAGCTCATGACCAGTGATCGGAGTAGGTAGAGTGATTTTATGTACTCGCATCATGAATAGTCATAGAAATCATAACATGGATAAGCCTTTTTTCCGGGATTTCATTTTGGTACTTACAGAATTGATTCAGATTCAGATTCAGATTCGTTTATTTGTAAAAACATGTGTAGATGATATACATGGTATGATGCTTATTATAGGTGTCACAAAGTATTTTTTTGGCTCAACATGTTTGACCATGGCTGGTGTACAAATTTGGTCGAAAGACAATGGGATTTTAAAATTAAAATAGGTACAATGAACAATAATATAAATAAATCAACAATTAACAATAATATTAAATTAAATAACGTCAATAGTCATCATTCAAAATAAATAGATTAGATTCAGTCAGTGTCTTCAGAGGGATTTATCATTTAAAAATTCATTAATATTATAATAAGCTTTTTCTGTCAGTATTTTTTTAAATGTTTTCTTAAACTGGTCTATATTTAATTTCTTAACACATTTAGGGATATTATTGTAAATTATTGGCGCTCTGCATACAACGCTTTTATACAGTAGCGCTGTCTTAGCTGGCTGAACACGAATTTTACTATTATCCCGGCGATTACGTTTTATAATGTCTGATATTCGAGGAAACAAATGGGGGTTATTTCTCACAAATAGGGCTATTTCCAAAATATACAGTGACGGAAGTGTGAGTATTTTATGCTTAGTAAAGAGTGGCTTACAGCTTACCGTACTTTGGAGACCAAACATGGCACGTAGGCATCGCTTTTGCATTATAAATGCCATATCTTTATTTGTTGAGTTGCCCCAAAAAATAATGCCATATCTGAGGACAGATTCAACAAGGCCATAATACGCCGAGAGTAACACATCAGTGTTGACGGTTGGAGCAAGTTGGTACAAAGCATAAGATTGACTACTGATTCTTTTACATAGTTTCTCAATGTGTTCTTTCCAATTTAGTTTGCTGTCTATAATTAAACCGAGAAAACGGGCTTTAGTTACTTCATTTATAGTACTATTATCGTGAATCAAATTTACATTTAATGGATTATGCATCAAATATTGTTAAAGTAAGGATTTTTAAACTACTACATTAGAAATTTATAGAATGCGATAGATAAATATTTAAAATATATTATATTATTATATTGTTTTTATAGTATACCTATCCTTTTCTTGGAGTCCGATCACCTATTTACTATTAAAAAGACAGCAAAAGGGTTAAACATTTCTTATTCATATTGATGTATTCTTTATTCTACACATTACAACATTTAAAATTCCTTAAAAAAGTCTTAATAATTTCAAAATCCCGGAATCCCGGGGGCATATCTATACTAATATATACGTGCCAGTGCATTGACCCCAAATCACTCTACCTACTCCGATCACTGCTCATGACCTAAAGAGGTGTCTCAAAGAATATGAATAAAAAATAAAAATTGTATATTTTTAGTTTTTATTCATCCGCGGGTATAAAGCTAGTATAATACATTTATTTACCATCGACTCGAAAAAAAGAGGATCATTACTGGAAAGATCTGGTTGTACTGTACCCTTTTGACTACCTTGTTCAGAAATGCAAGTGTGATGTTATGTTGTCGACTAATTGATATACCCAGCTAACAAATTCTTACCAACATCTCACCACCTCATCTAACCAAAATTTATTCACACCCTCCTAAATTATTCTAAATTTTTGACTCCCCTCCCAAAATGATTAGCTTCACGGAGGTTATTAACAAACTACAACAAGTTTCAATTCTATCCTCCGCTGGGAGGTCTGGGAGGTAAACTGTTACCTTTTCAGAGGTAAAGTTGAGGGAAAACTCTGTTAATATTGAACAAGTACTGTGATAGATTATGCACCTGTGGTGGAGTATAATGGATGGAGTGGCTTTAGAGGAGCAGGGATTTGTATCAGAACGTGTGCTGATCCGAAGTCTATTTGACAATAAGACAAAGGATCTCACTAGATTTAAATTGTGAATTTACAGTCAGGAAAATTAATTGTTAAGCAAATGTTATAGATATTTCATACAACCGTCGAAGAATGAAAGTTGTGATTAGAATATACGAACAAATTAGGTTGGTAGTCAATTTGCTTAGCAATTAATTTTCCTCACTTTACACGAAAGTCCCCCTAGAAAAATAATGGGCAATAAACTGCACAGTCATTTTCACTTTAACTTGTTGATAATTCGACAAAGTTTTATGAAGAACAAATTAGTGTTGCTTGAATTAAATTTATTACATGCGTTTCATTGGACTCCATTAAGACTCATGAAAATTGGGGTTGCTTTTAATCATGAGCGAGAATAATCTTGTCTTGAGATTGGTAATAGCAGTAGGTATCATCCAATTCTTTTAATTCCGAAATGAATCCCTCTTGAACACATAAGACTAACAACGAACAAACCCAATAAGAAACTGACTTACTAAGAAACATCTAATTTGATATCGGAAACAATTCCGAACAATTTCTGGAACATACTTCAACGAGTTGTTCCGAAGTCTACATGCGAGTATACTCCAAGTTTGGCCAAGTGTATTATTGAGCGGTGTGTTAGCTGGCTTGCTATCATCATGCCATGTGTTGTGTGTGTAGGAACTTTGATACATTGAATATGGGATGTTGGGAACATTGTTATACGAGTACTGCGCGATCTTATGCTAAATTGTCGGGAAAGTTAGGGTGGGGATTTTGTTTCAGCGGTTTTTGAGGCATATTGTTTAGAAAAATCGACAAAAAATACTGGATAGAAGAAAGATACAGATGAATAGATTAAAGTTTAGCATTTCTACCACAAGAAAATCATTTACTGTTAGGTATTAGATCAAAGAGTCTAAGCGGGTATGGTATTATAACAGTGTTAGATTACACATGACGATTCAGAGTTTAGAGATTTAAAGGAATTGAGATTCAGTAAAAATTCTTAAATTCGTTCATTCATTCACTGTTAGACAAGAGACAACGCATAGCCTAAACGCTTGAGTCAAGGCAGCACTAGAGTTCCTTATAAAACGAAGTTGGCAACTAAGGAACGATTTTTGAAAATTAACGACGTTAAATTGACGTTCGTCATTTTTGCCGATGGGAAAACTCATCAGGCGCACGGTTTGTATATGAAATAACTTAAGATTGTTGAAACAAATGACCAAAAGATAATAACTTTATAGCCAAACGCAAAGGTACCACTTAACCTATAAAAGAAGAAAGAAAAATCAAGAATACATACATTAAAAAAGTTCCCAACAATCGATGTTCCCCTAACCGCCTCTCTTTATAATACAGAAAAAAGTTGTGAAACATTTTGTCAACCGTAATTGTTCGAGATCCGCTTCCGATACCAGTTCCAAATGTTCGGGAATTCAGAATAATGTCGTACAAGTTGAAAGTCGAAAGTGAACAAGAATAAGTTTGTTTAGGCGACAGTTAGCAGCTGTAGTGGTTTTAAACTTTTCGCTCATGAGCCAAACACGTCTTGGCTTAATGGCTAATTGTTTGATAAACAACTTTATTATGACCAAGTTTGGATTAAAGACTTTTTCAAAGGTGGAATTGTTCGCCCTTAGATTTCTTAGAAATTCCATTGACCAACTATAACATATTTCATGATAATTTATATTGAACTAAAGATTGCCATCATTTTATTTTTACCCGCACAACAAATGGTCAATGGAGCCAAAGAGTTCTTGAGTGGGAGTAGTGACCACGCACCAAAAACCGTTTTGGGGACCCCGAGGTGGACCAAAGTTGGGGGAAGCACAGGACAAATCCTACCCTTTTTGCTGTGCCCTACAGGGTCCATAATGATCTAAATTATATCATTACCTTACCACCTAAGTACACATTATGGTAAAGCAATAAAGATATTGAGTATTGAGTATTGAAATCAAATTTGCGATCCTCATCAAAGCTGCACGTCGCTTATGTAGATGTCTCATATTGTTAACGAAATAATATATTTTTACCTTACATTTACAATTCATCAACTTTGTAAATATAATAATACTGAAATCTAATCTCAATTCACTTACTGTTACTAAAGATAACAATGAGCCACCAAAAACAGATCCTATTACAGAAGAAAAAGATAACAAAGTTACCAACAAAACTAAAATAAAACAATTCCTAGATTATAACCCAAAAGATAAGACAGTTCCTCTCTTACTTTCTTCAGGGTAATTTATGGCATCAGATAAAATAACATGAGGTATGGTGGCTTATAAAAATGATACTATTCTGATCTGAAATCGGGGAAGTAACTGTAATGGTTTTGCATTTATCTTCAGGTGCGAGATGGGATTGTAGGAAAGTGATTTGGTATGGTTTTTCTTTATTTTGGTTAAAGTAGGTTTAGATAGTTCATGTTTTTGATGAAATTGTGTTTCTATTGGTAGAAAATATTAATACTCAATACTCAATTCTTTATTGTATTCCATATGTGTTACATAGATGGTATAACAAAGTAAAAGATTAATATGGACCCTGTCGGGTAATCTATCTGCTATGTTTTTTTCTCTGGCCATTATCCAGCATTGGACGTCGTTTTGGTTGAAACAATGAAGATTCTAATAATGTTGAAGAATTTCATATTAATTACCAATTAAGTTTACTATGATGGTATTGTAAAATCAAAGTCAAAGTAATTTCAAAGCGAAAAATTTATGAAATTAATTAATTTCGCAAACCTTTAGTACAGAGGCAATATTGTATAGTTTTCACAGAAAACGGGAATTTTATCGTAATTAAGACCAGGCACTCCAAAGACAATTTCAACGCAAACCCCGCCCCAATGCACCCCACCACTCCATAAAGTGCTAAACGCTAACACATCAGTAATAAAGTTGAATATTGCGTGCGCTCTATGGTTGTGTTCAAGCCTCCTCAGAATATTAATGAAACAATAGTACACATTCTACTTTATTATCCTCTTGTACAGAGTGGCGAAGGCGATCACATTTAATAGTACAGCGGCCCTAATACAAGTTGATAATAATATAACGTCTATTATAATAATAAAATATCAACCTACTATAAATAAAAAAAATCTTTGTGCCAAAAGGAGCACTCGAGTTTCATAATCTGTTCAATTAGGTACTTACATTTTGAAAATAATGAAAACTTAGCATTGCGTGTCACGGATTTATCTGTATTCGTAATCTCATACATGTTAAATATTAACAAAAAAATATTCAAATCAATAAGCCATTTCCCTATTCAAATACGATGAAATGAATGCATTCATAAAATCCTTTCATAAAGAAGGCTTTTGATAGAAATTGCAACTTCCTGCCAGCTCTCAAAGGGCGAGAGCGTGATTGATTCGACGTCTGACAATGGATCGTACATAATAGTAGAGGTGCAGAAGGTCCACTTAGAACAGTCATCAATCTTGTGTTTTATTGATAAGGTAAGGGTCGTTAGTCTAGTGGTCCCAAGCGCTACCGCTGAGTAGGAGACCTTGGGTTCGATTCCCAGGCCGAGCAAAGATATTAAGTTTTTATGTCTGGAATTTCTCAATAACAGCCCGGAGTATGGATTTGTGCCCGGCTGATGGTAATAGGCTCGCCTCCTATTACAATGGGACTTAAACATAACTGGTGAAATGTGGGTGCTATAGGTATACTTCTGCCGAACTCTTCGAAGAAACAACGCGTATGTATTAAATCGCCTTTTGACCGTGTGCCATAAGAATTTTCTAACTGATAGGTAAATCTATTTTATTCGATACAGGATCCCTCGGTCTTGTCTTCACAAGTGTTATGTATGAGTAATAAGTAGAAAGAATTAGGTATTTGTCACACTAGACATACTAGAGCAATTAATCAATAAACGATTAGGCTTGAACCATGAGTGCAGTTACTATTGTTTTCTATACTAATATTATTATACCTAAAGAGAAAACTCGTCGTCGACTGGTCGACACTTCACGTGACCAGAGGGCTGGCTCGTTCTTTGGCCAAAGAATTAGCATTGCCATTCAACGTGGCAATGCTGCCAGTCTTCTGGGCACGTTTCCGGATGACAGCGATGCGGACGAATACTTCGACGCCTAAGTGTCGTTTTGTTTTTATTATTTTTATTTATACAGATAGTTAGTTAGTCTTTTAATTTAGTACCTAATATAAATAGTTAGCTATGTTAAAACTGTAAAATAATAAAGTACCCTACCCCATCAAAAGAAAAAAAAAGAGAAAATATTTGATTTTTTGTATGTTTGTTTGTAACGCTTTCACGCTAAAACGGCTGGACAGATTTGGATAAAATTTAGCACACAAGTAGAATGTGTCCTGGGTTAGGACATAGGATACTTTTCATCCCGATATTCCCACGGGATCGAGACTTATGCGGGTGAAACCGCGGGGCACAGCTAGTAATATTATAAAAATTAAATATTTCATTTTTTGTATGTTTGTTTGTAATGGATAAACTCAAAAACTACTGGACCGATTTAAAAAATCTTTCACTAGTAAAATACTATATTATCACTGAGCAACATAGGCTATAATTTATAAAAAAATATCATGCGGGCGTTGCCGCTTGCGGAAGCTAGTAGGTAGGTCATATTTTTGTTTTTCGTCTGAAGAAAGAATATAAGTAATAACCTAAAAAATGATGCTATCGATTTACACACTGAGGAGTTTTTATTTTTCTTCGTCTTCTTGCAATATCTTTTCTGAAATAAAGAAAGAAAAATGCGTTTATTGGCATTACAGCAGCTCTCTCTCTCTGTATTTTTAATGTATTCAGTCCGCTCAACATAATATTCCTCTTCGTTATAAATGCGAGTTAGTAGTACCAGTAAGTAGGTACTAGCTTGCATCCAGCAGCTTACCATGACGATGCTTATTCATTCGTTAACGTTTCAAAATCTCGACTTCCTACTTTATTTAGAAGCCACTGTAATAACATTAGAGTAAAAACCAATTTCAATAAGTACATGCATCACAAAGTGAAACTTTTGTATCGCTGTTCGGGTCGAACCTTGTTAACATTTTCTCTTTTTTATTAAATGCTTCTCAGGCCACTTTCTTGAGCACAAAGAAGAGATTAAATTCCGAAGGCGATGGAAGGCCTGTATTGTTATATTGATTAAAAAGTAACGCTATCGACAGTGGGGTGGGGTCAAGCAAGTTTGAAGTAGACACAAGAGTGCACTTCGGAACTGCAATTTGAAGGCGTGAATTTTTTATAGGGGAATGTACTGATTTTAGTTTCGTTGAGAATTGTTTGATGCACAGGCAATTGGTATTACTTCGTTACTAGATTATGACGATGACAATACCTGCTCCTTCGGTGACAATTATTTTCAATCATGATAATAACATAACATCACGCCGGTAATCCTCGAAGGGTTAGGCAGAGGTGAACCAGTACACCCACATTTCGTCAGTTATGGTTAAATCCATTAAATAGGTACGAACCTATTGCCATCAACCGGGCAAAAATCCAGACCTCGGGCTGCTTCTGAAAAATTCCTGATGAATAAACCCAATAACACTTTTTCCTGATAATTTAGCTTTCTATTGGTATAAAATGGTTAAAATCGGTCCAGTAGTTTCGGAGCTTATTCGGTACAAACAAACAAAAAATCTTTCCGCTTTATAATCTTAGTATAGATGTAATTGTATATGTACGTTATATGTAATTTTACCGGATTCTACTTTATTTGTAGCAGTTACACCGCCACATATGAACTACGCATCAAAGACATAACGTCACACAAATCCTGCATCGCGCAGTTAGAGTTTGCCGAGCGATCGACATATATACAAGATTCTGACTTCAACCGTTGGGCAATTGCCCACCAGACACGACACCCGTCTTGCCGGAGGATCCTTCCTTTTCTATGGTGCATGAACGAACTTTACACCCTGTTCCTCATACCATTAATTATTCACTCTTCGTGAATGTACAATAATATGTTTCGTCAAAAGTACGGCTGTTCTTTATTAGGTGGCATATCGATATAGATAGTCGTACTAGGATAAAGAACTGAAAAAGAAAACAGAAGTCAGACCAATGACGAAGCTGTAATAATGTTACTTTCACCAACCAAAATCCAAGATTACCATAACAAACCAGACCCTCAATCTAAACCCCAAATACAATCAAATGATTTACACCACTATATTGAACTCAATAAATCTGACAGAGCCTGTGCGTTAATCTCTCATTTCAATAATCTGGTGAGGGTCTTCCACCAGGAGGTGAGGAGAGGGTGAGGGTCTACAGCAGGAGGTAATGGGGCCATAACTCAGGAGTGACCTCTCGGAGACATGCCGGTTATTAATTATGTACCTTGGGGATTGGAGGTGGCTTGGTAGGTAGCCTTAGGGAGTTTGATTCTAGTCTTAAGGGAGATTTTCAAGTGATGATTTAGTATTAAATGTGTTATGAAGTATCAGTTTCTTGTTGAGTTATAGACGTTCAAGACTAAATACTAAGTGACAGCGACAAGATTTCGTATATAGCAATAGCCATGATAGTAATAATGTAAGCATTTTATTAAGCTTGAAACTTCAAAAAAATAGTGATTCAGACAGCACTTTGGGACTACTCTGTTACCAAAATATACTTCCGCATTTTCATTCGTTGTAGTTAATTCTCTAAGTCAACTTTCTTCTTTGCTACATCATCATCTTAATTTCTTACTAGCTGACCGATAGACCTGGTCCTGTCCAAATTTAAACAAAAAGGATTTTAAGTTTTTTCCGGCTTTTAAAATTTTCCGGGAAACTTTTTCCATTTTTCTTTCCTTAAAAACCTAATTCAGACTATTAAAAACAGTTAAAACAAAAATTGCCAATTCGGTCCAGCCGCTCTCAAGTGATGCGACACAACGAACAGCATTTCATTTCTATTTATAAATAATATAAATTATCATCATCTTTCAGTCTACCTAATAGTCTAAGCAATGTTAGTCCTCTTTGTCAACGTTCTTCATTTCTATCTTCATCATCATCCTATTCTTTGTTGGCATTATCTGGTAGTCTATCTAAAAGAAGATTTATACCAGTATTTCTGCTCATCTCCCCTGCACACAAACCGTGAAGGAACATAAATTAAGCGATGACCTCGTCGACGCGTTTCTCTCCGTTATTAATTATGTACTTGCAGTTTCCTGCTAGCCTGGTAGGATTAGCAGTTAAACCTTGTAAAATTACAGATTTCTAGAGATTTCCTGTGTTTGGAGCTGGTGGGATTATGTGGGTATTTTGAGTAAGCTAGCTTAATGATATGGCTGGTTTAGTTCGTTAGATTATGAATTATTATAAGAATCGTCTTTTTAACCCTCTTGAACTTTCAGGATAATTTAATGGCGTGGTTATAGGAAATGCGACCTTCTCGTAATCTCAGCATTCACACGCTGATAATAATTATTGATGCTTACTAGCTTTTGCCCACGGCTTCGCCTGCGTGTATGTATAAATTTGTACCACAGGAACGAAAAAAAAGTATCCAAGTTAATTTTATGGATTAATTTTTATCTGAAATAAAATGATTAATAATAATTTAAAAAAAAACGGGTGAATGGATTTATATGAAATTTGGCATATTGATAGTTTAATCAATATGCCAAATTTCATCTAAATCCATTCACCCGTTTTTTTTATTATTATTAATCATTTTATTTCAGATAAAAATTAATCCATAAAATTACAAAAATACAGTGACAAAAATAAAAAATAAAATACAGAGACAAATAATAATTATCGGTACTTATTGTGTTAGTAAAATCTTATGCACTATGTTAGTCAACACCCATCACAATATGCATCCATTTGTTCTGGATAGGGCAATCCGTACGAGATACAACCACCTGCAGCACCCGCACCTGCAGGATACTGTTGCTACTGCCTCGCACGCGCTGTAACAAGGAGGCTACTTTCTTCCGGATAACCGCATGAAAGCCGTCCGTTCGCGCCTCTGCAAACATTCCGGACGCACTACAATAGTGAGGCAGCCGCATCAGCATCCTGAAGACATTGTTGTACTGGACACGCAGAGCACTAGCAACCCGGCGAGTATAGGCAACCCACAGACTGCTCGAGTATAACGATTGGCAGTACGCCTTGAAAAGAGTTATTTTCACTGCCCTCGAGCAGCGAGCAAACCTGCGAGCGACCATATTCCCCCTGACCGCTAATGCTCTGCGCTCCCTCTCTTTGTCTGCGTCATCTTGCAACTGGTCTGTCACAATGTGGCCCAGATACTTGATGCTGCTCACCACCCGCAGAGCCACACCATTAAGCATAATAGGCAGAACATGCACTGGACCACGCTTTCCACTCTTGAAAACGAGCACTTCGCTCTTCTTCGAGTTATACTGCAGTCCATGTTCCGCCGCGTATGCCTCACAGATTAACACAAGCTTACGAACCGCCCCCACCGACGGTCCCAGCAGTACCATGTCATCCGCATAACTGATGTTATTTACGCTCACTTCGTCTACAAAACAACCCACATGAGTACCGCTGAGCTCGCCGATGAGGTCATTAACATACAGATCAAATAACAGAGGAGAGGTTATCCCCCCCTGCCGCACGCCACACTCCATGCCATATGCATCAGATAGCGCACCAGCCCATCTCACTTGGTTCCTCTGACACGTGTACCAATGGCGCAACGCGGAGATGACTTCAGCCGGCACACCCGCTCTTTCCAATTTGGCCCACAGCTTATTATATAAGACCCTATCAAAGATTGAATAACAAACACACAAACTTCCATATTTATAATATTAGTAGGATGAAGATTCTAAGATCTCAAAATCAACAAAACAGTGGCCTATTTTCACTGATTTAAATATCAATGCGGTAAATATTATTGTTATGCTCCAGTTACTCCAGGATCCTTATCTATTTAAACAATTGTTTACACTCGGATTGCTATATTGCGCCATTACATGCACGAACGATAAAATCTAAACAAATACCAACCCGATTGAAAATTCGAATCGGGAATCGCTGTGAAAACGCCGAAATGAATTTTCCTCTTTGTAACAACACAATGCTTTAAAGAATTTGTATAAAACATTCGTTCCGAATATAACACACGAATACAGTGGAAACTTTTACAGATCTATATAACAGAAGAAAGATTGTGTATTCTGCACAAACAAGACGCACATTACAAAAAAATATAGACAAAATACACACACTAATACAAAATAGCCAAAAGCCTCGTATTCAAAACCTTAAAATTAAAAGTTTGACAATGTTGTCCATTCTACACCAAGACCAAAGACAATATACTTGAGTCATAGGCAAATGACAACTAACAAACAAAACAAAAAAAAATGCCGATTGCAGAATTAAAATGAATTATTTTTATTACATTTATTACGAACGCAGTATGCGTTCTTTCTATTCTTCAATTTCGCACGTGTACGTTTACACGCTGATATATTAGCTCTCCTCATCCAGATTTTACCTTCAATTTCATGGCTAATCAAATACTAAGACGACAAATAGACCTCCTTCAGACCCCCAATATAATATAGCACATTTATCATTGGAAGGGTAGACAGCCCCATAAATGAAAGGTGCTCCCTATAAATCTATGCAGAACCTTAATACGTTAGGGCTTAGAGAAATCGGAGTTCCGTAATCTTGCTCCTAGGTCGAATTTCACCGGAATCCACCATTCAACGAATTGGATTTATTATAGACGAAATAGAAATCTGTGAATTTGGGATCCTTTGAGTAGTCTGATGAATACATTTTGAATGTTTGCCCGCCATTTTGTGTTTCATTTTCTTGGAATCTTTGTCAAAGTTTGTAGCGGATGGTTTCATATTTGGATGAATATTAATTTCGTAGATTATGATATTTACTAGAATACAACTATTAATAAATAGATAACTAATAGAGAAGTATGGAATAAAAAGAAATGTAGCACCGACCCTAAATAACTAGGGATAAAGACACATTTATGAAGCAAATACAACCTAACCCTAACCCTCATTAAAGCCTTCAAATAATTTAAAAAATCTGAAACAGCAGACTTTCCGCTTAGATCGTGAATTTAAAAGCCACAATTCACTTTCGGCTCAGCCTGAAATTGTTCCAAAAACCCCAAATTCCGGGCTTCTAGACTAATGATAAGATTTGCATCACAAAGAAAGATAAAATTGATCCCTCCTCTAGCTTCTATATAAAGTCGGCAGAATAAAGACAATTGTATACTTTGTCTGAAATAAAAGACAATGCTAGGCACTGCCAGGTTTGTATGAAGGGTTGTAGAATGCAAATTAATGTACATTATCATAATGAATCTTGATTTACCGCCTTCTTACGTAATACTTGAGAGAACAAATATTAAGCTGGTGTAAGAGGAGACTTGAGTGAGTTCAAATGAATTAGTGGATACCATGAATAAATATTCAAGTCTGTAGAATAAAGTATTCTGTTATAAACATGTTCAAGATACCTACATTAATTGCAAAAGTTTAATATCATTTCATTCAAAGTGGAGGCAAAATTCTTGAAATCTATTCGTGCAAATGGAGACAAAATATTTTATGCTTATTGTACAGTATTAGAGTTAATACGAGTTGAGGGGCTTGTGGTTAAGTAATAACAGCCGCATGGCCGATCGATCAGGTTAAGCTACGCTTGCCGCGGTTGGTCCGTGGATGGGTGACCATCTTTACATACCAAGACCCCTCCGTGCCTCGGAAAGCACGTTAAGCCGTTGGACCCGGCTTTCATTTGTAGATCTTTGACAGTCGTTACGGGTCGTCAGAAGCCCGAAAGTTTGACAACCAGTGTACCAAGGGGTATAATCTTAAGCAGTCTATTAATTTGTCATTAAAATTATAAAGTCATAACTTAATAAAAGATTTCTTAATTTTATATTCTTATAATGTACCTAGTTCTCATTTGCATGTACTTAGCTTATTATTTAATATTTCTACATCAGCAATGGTAGTATGTGTGACAATAATGTTTAATTTAAGATCTCAATGTACCATTTACTGAGAAATAAATAAATACAATACAATCGTGTTACCCAGTAACTGGGTTGAGTATAAATAAATAGGCTGTCACTCCTTGTCAAATCCTGGTATTCAGCTGCATCCAGTTAGACTGGAAGCTAACCCCAACTTATTTGGGAAAAAGGCTCGGCAGATGATAATGTATACAGTATTAGAGTTAACATTAACTACAGACAGTTTAATATTAAGTACTAGCGACTCGCCGATTTTTACGACTTGACGAAACATCGAGATTTTAAGTTATTATGTTAGTTTACATAAACCTTCCAGAATAAAACCGCATCAAAATCCGTTGCAGAGTTTAGAAGAACAACGCGGTCACACAGACAGACACGAAAAGTCACTTTAATTTATAATAATTATAGATTTTTAAAGTAAAGAGACAAAAAGCTGCAACATTGAGATCTAAAAATTTTGAAACATCGAAATAAAAATAGGTCAAACCAAAATTCTCTTCCAAAAATCCACCTTCTTCCCAACTACTCCAAACCTAAAATAAAAGGTAGAAAAAATAAAAAAGTCGATCGGTTACTATCACATTAAGGTCTGCCACAATCTTAACGCAATCCCGCGCTCCGGAGCCCGTATCTCCGGATCTCGGGGCACAGCTCAGCAGATCAACGGGACGCCAATGAATTAGGTCCCGGGGGAGGCGTCAGTCGTTCGATAATTGTTGGATAGCTATCGGATAGGGATGTCCGGGCGAACGCCGGGATGCGACGCTGTTTATTTTAAGGAGTTTCTTTTGTTTTAGTTGCGGTGTGCTGGTTTGTTATTTAGTTATGGGTAGTAAAGAATTTATTTACATCATTGGATTATAAATAGTTCTAAGGGTTTTTATTAAGATATGCTATAAGCATTTCTAATAATTATGTCATGCTTTATATCAGTCTATAATAAACGTTGAACGCTGATAATGATAATGATGACTTCATTATCAGCCTTTTCAAGCCTCCTCTCTTTCCCGCTACTGTATGTAGGTACTGTTTTGCTTAGTCGACGACTCATAAAATTGATTTTCCTTTACAACTTTGATTGCTTCCATTTCGGCGCAATTTCTTTTCGATCAGTCAGAGCTCCTTTGCTCATTAATATTTAGGAAGTATTTTATCTCGTTGCTTCAGCATAGACTTTTATCACCTGTTAAAATTAACTCTGATATGTATTTCTGTAAGTAGATATTTTAAGACACTTTTACATGTTAATGTTTTGTTCAATATTTTAAAACTAGATGACACTGGCATTTTTCACCCTTCTTTGTTTTTCGAGCGGTTATATAGTGACTAACCTGGTGTCAGAGTTTTTATGCCACCCATGGGCCTCTGACTTGGCTTCACATGCCGTTGAGAAATATCTCTCAAGTAGCCGGTTTCCTCACGATGTTTTCCTTCACCGTTTTTAAAGCTAGCGATAATTATATTATACGTACATGAATCCGAAAAGTCAGAGGTGCATGCCTTGGGTTCGAACTTGAGACCTATGACTTGGCTGTCTGACGGTCACACCTAGAGGCTATCACTGCTGGTCCCTGAAACAAACCCAGCGACCTCCACGTCCAAGGACTCCGATAATTTAAAATTCCGGAATTCCCACGTCCCAAGTAGCAATCTTTAAATCTGTATCCCGCCCTAGCAGTCCATCACTACGGCTGCCGACACGGCTGTTTCCCAACCACCTTGTTAGTATTCCGCCGACGGATTAAAATTTGGCTAATTTCGAACTCCCTTTGATAAATCGAAATTTTAGAGATAATTGTCAGTTTTGTTTGAGCGATTAAATTTCATTGTCGTCTTTTGGGTTGATTTCTTGCTGATTCTAAAACAAATAACTGGGAATAATCAGTTTGCAAATAGATTATCCCTTATGCTAAATATTTAACTGCCAGGTTACAAAGGAATCGCTTTCTCTGCTCACTACTTTGTAATATTATCTATTATCTTTCTTTATTTTACTTAGTTCTTGTACATAGTTTAGTTTTCTGTTTATCCATATTAGAATATTCTTGTTATTTATTTTCTTACTAGCTGTGCCCCGCGGTTTCACGCGCACAAGTCTCGATCACGTGGGAATATTGGAATAAAAATAATCCTATGTTCTAACCCAGGTCATGGTCGTCTACCCATGTGCCAAATTTCATCCAAATCTGTTCAGCTGTTTTAGCGTGAAAGCGCAACAAATAAAGAAACTCGCTTTCGCGTTTATAATATTAGTTAGGACACCTAGTTAGGATTATTGTACATCCTAGGGGTATGTTGTAGAAATACTTTTTTTAATGGTGACCAACTTAATTTATTAACCACTTGCAGCAACAATAAATAATATTTTATTCCATTCCATTCTTACATTATTATGGGTGTTACCAATGAAACCAAAGTAATTCGGATGAAACATCAAAAGTGATTTAAAAAGTAAATAAATGTGACTTCATTTCATTTAGACTCCCTTTGTGTAAAACCAGAAAGTCTTGGCGAATTACTTTGTTGTTCCTTGGCAAAGCACCTTTTAATGAAGCCGAGAATTCACTGAGAAACTCCTTGTCAAATCAGCATTCGCTCCGCCAACTAATGTTATTGTGTTTCGGTTTCAACTTTGTGTATAACTAAAGTTGTGTTATGTTTATTGCAAGTGCCTATAGAAGATGGTACTGACTTAAACTCAAAAGTATTTATTTCAATTAAACCATATTTAAAAGTACTTTTGAATTATCAAGAAGTCGGTCCGTCAGAAAGATGAAGCGAGTGAAGCGGTGAGTTGCACATGCCAAAGCGTAGTAGGTTCCTATGGATACGTAGCTATGGAGAAGAACAGGAACGGGCATGAAATTCCAAGACACTCCACTAATGCTTTTCTATCTATATACAAAACACTCACGTCTTTTTCTCATGAGGATAAGTAGAATCTACATAACGCAACCTGCTACGACTCTTATATACTCATTTTGACTCTTTAATGTTCATTAAATCAGGAAAATTTATTGTGAACTGCAAATTAACTACCAATTTAAATTATCCATACATTCAAATCACACATGAAATGGCTTTTAACACAGCAAATTGACGAAGGGTATCATTGTGTTTAACAATTAATTTTCCTTACTGGATATTGGCCATACATGAACGCTGGTTGGGAGTACGCACCTCACCTTTTCGTAAAGCACTTTCTATCTAATGGAGCCTATAAGATAAAAAGAAAAATCGCTACTTCACTTTTATCTTTCCAACCACCTAAAGATCTCTCACTCCTCAGGAAATAGCCCAAACATTATTACTGACCAATCAAAAGGATCGTACTGCCAGCTCTGTTAGCACTGCCAATAGAATTGCCAATTCCGACGCCGTTAGGAATGGCACTAGAATTGCCAATTGTCGGCCAGCGTGTGAAGACTGGCCGATATTGGCGCAATTATTGAGGTGATGTAACAGAATGGTCAGTTTACTTTTGAGTGTTGGTCGTTGGGCAAAGTTATGGGAGTTGAGAGAGGAAAGTGATTTGGAAGCTTGAGAGTGCTTTATTTGTGTTGAATCGATTTTAGTCACAGTTTATGTGTGTCTTAAACTCAAGATCCTCTCTCAAATAGACGTCTTGTATACAACTATAAATTATTTACAAACAAAGGCTGAAAATAAGTATATGGCAGTCTCTCTGTTAATACCAATAGCTAGCCACATCTGATATTTTATAATGTAACAAACTAACCTAGACGTATCCATTTATTTTGAATTTTGTTTACTAATTGTATTTTAATGTTTTCATACGTTTTTTCTAGTTTATTACAATGTTGTTTTGTGGTGAATGCTGTATATTCCTAAGGTCTATTCAAATCCTTGTTTCCAATTGAAGTTATTTCTACTTAAACAAACATCAACTTTATGCAACTGTAAATAAAGTTAATTTTAGACTGACTAGTACTGTTGAAAAAGTCATTAAAAACATGATGTTGTAGCGTAAATTGAACCTTATGTGTAGGCATTACAGTAATTTTTCCAAAAAATCATGTTTATTTACATGTTTAGAAACTAAATTGCGAACGCAGTAGAACGCGTATCTACTGGTGTTGGTGTACAAATAAATTTATAAACATATAGACGTAATCTTGAAAAAACCTCTGTGACAGACTGAGAAAAAAGTGATTTTATAAAGGTGCAAGGTCTGACCCTTAAAAAAACGTACAATAATCTAAAGCTGGGTCTCATGCGCATGTTTTTTGAAACATTATACAAAAAACCTTACACTTAAACATTTGTTTTCATAAAAACACGGTGTTTGCATACACAAATTTGTATGGCCACGCCTCTTTGTTGCGATGTTTTTGTGTAATGTTTCGAAAAAACACACGCAGGAGACCCGGCTTTATAATGATGATCGGCAATGGTACGGACATCTCAACTTACCATTTTTTGAGATGAAAATGCTAACATAAGTAAAAAAACCGAAATCAAATTTAGTTTAACCCACTTCTGCTATTCACCAATCCTCATAACATACGGCCTGCAATATTTCGACTGCCAGTGCCTCGCCTCTACCGGGCATTTGTGCAAATACCATCTATCAGGATGAATTTTACCAAACAAAATTTTTGACTTCCTTTGATCCATTTGAAATATATGTTTTGATATTTTCATGTTTATTTTTCAGGTTTCATTACTTACTTGCAAGGGTTTAATATAAAAATATGTTACGGTAAAAATTGAAAGTAAATTAAACCGTTGCCATTAAAAAGCTGCCATTGCCGAAAAAGTATATTTAACACAGCCTTTTCGACTTTACCGATGCAACTTTTTTCTGCACTGAAAATACGAAATAATTTCTGACGCGGAAATAAATATTTTGAAGGACTGTAAGCACTGTTTGTTAACACAAACGCTGCTGTTGAAATTATTTTTGAGGCTGGTATGTTGTTTAACCATCTTTGATAAAACGCCCTGAAAGAAATTTAAAGAGAAACACATAATATCTTAATCTATACAAAGTGTTGCATCACTAAAGACTCTTAAATTTTTAATGCAAATATTAACCAAACTGCCCTTAAGACAACTAGTCGGAAGCAATCAATCATCACAAATACCAAGAACAAACAGACACACAAACAAGATCCAATCAAGTAAATATAAATACGTACACACAGCGGTAATCAACCACGCGGTCTAATTGCGACCGGTGTTGATACTACACCACAAGCCGGTGCCACGGAATAGATAGGTACAGAAGGCCGAGTTCATACAACGAGCGAAAACGCAGGCATACATAGACAAGTGGCTGCGTACGGATACATAAATAACTACCTATTTTATTAAAGTTATTATTATTAAGCCTTTATTGCTGAATAACTAAACACAAGTATAATTTAATAGTACTAAAAACTTAAATCTCACACATCGGGTTTTCCGGTTTAGTGATCAGCGTTTCGTGTGTCCACTCATTTCTGTCTCTAGCTTTTCTAGACCAGGAAAAATTGGAGGTGCGACCTCCAATTTTTCTTATGTCGTCTATCCATCTCTTTACCTGTCTTCCACTTTTCCTTTTGCCATCGCGTGGTTGCCACTCTGTTATAATTTTTGTCCATTTTAGCTTAGTATCTCTCGTCATGTGTCCTGTCCATCTCCATTTCAACTGTCTTACTTTCTTTATTATATCTTCTACTTTGGTTCTGGATCGTATTTCAACTGCTCTTAACCGGTCTTTTTTAGTGACACCAATCATGCTTCTCTCCATTCCCCGCTGACATGATCTCAGTGTTAAAAGATGTTTTTGATTTAGGGCCCACGTTTGGCTCCCATACGTCGCGATGCATCTTACCTTGCCTAACGTATTTTATTAAAGTTACTTTATAATAAATATATATCTTCGAAACATAATTTTTCAACTAAAAATTATTTATTTGTCACAGAAATATATAACATAATATGTTTTGTTTGTAAAGAATGCTTAAGGCATTAAGTCCGCCTTTGTACTTTTTTGAGTGTGAAAAGTTTAAATCAATAAATAAACACATGTTTCTGAACTTCTTTTCTCATCTCACATACCTATGAAATATTATCTTAAAATTAGAATTAAGCCTCGTGCAGACTGACGCGACGCAATACCGGATTTTTGTTCTACCGTGAAGTTTTCTTGGAAATTGTATTGTTAGAGTCGCGTCGCACCTGTCTACACGGGGCTTTAAGGTGCATTAGGACAGTAACGATATTGAGTATATTCCATTTGATGATAATATCTACCAAACCGTAACTGCCCCAAAAAACGGTTAAAAAAGAAAAACACTTAAGCCTCAATATATTTTAGCGCGGAGATCCCCGTTGCACATTGTGACTGTGATAAGAAAACCCGTCACTTAGCACGATGATGCTGTGGCGCTATAGGGCTTTCACAGCACGTTGTTTTTCAGTATTTTTAAGTCATATATACGAATATCAAGTCAACTATTATGATTAAAGATAAAATAAACAGTGCAAACGTACTCGCGACTGCTATTCGTTTGAAATACGCGTCTATGTGTGCGTTCGTCTGTTTTTGCTCGTAGTATATAGCCAAGCTTCTGTAACTATCTATTCTGTATCAATACTGACCGTGGAATTAATGGAGCATGTTTAGAGGTATAGGAATTGGAGTAGGTATTTGCTCTGGTGATGATTATTGACGTGTTAAGGTGGTCGAGGATTAGTGGGTCAGCTGGTGTTGCAAACATGAGTTTACCTCAAGGCTAATACCGATACAATTTGTAAATTTGAAACTTAGCATGACATAGAAAGAAAAATAAATGTTCCTATGTGCTAATAACTTATTGTGGTTGCCTTTCTTGCTGTCAGAATGAATGAATGCAAGCAAGAAAAATGAAGAAAAATGAAGAATGTGAGCAATGAATTAAACTTATAGCAAATATTGTAGTTATTGCAGGACGTTACTAAGATCATTGAATACAGCTATTTTTTCGACACCCTCCTATTATGCATGTCCTGTTGGTATTCAGTTAAGATCTTCTTCTTCCACACTTCTCTATCAGCTGTAATCTCAGTAGTCACCTCATTTCTACTTATAATATTATTATCTTTCACACAGTCCATTCATTGATTTTTAATCATCATTGATTTTTAATCTCATTTATAATTTCGTGAATTGAAACCCTTGAAAAGAGAAGTAAAAGCGTTATCCTGTTCTTTAGTACTTGTAGCTTGACTATCTACTTCACAGATGAATGCAATCATCAGACTCACAGCCATTAATAATCCTGAATCAAACATCTATAAAGCCGTCTTCCAAACAGGCTTTCAATCACAGCGTCTTGAGATCTCAACATCTATTGAATTGAAGCTAATCTGCCACAAGATGCTCTAATGCGTACAATTTGATGCTTGAGCTCGGAAGCTTGAGAGGCTGGCGATGAGCTTTTCAGGAGATTGATATCGATTTTTGTTTAGTGTTTTGTGTTTCTTGAAGGAGATTAATTCTGTCTATCTCTACTGTTTTTAACCGAACTGAATTCATCTGTCTACTTCAATGACTATTTGCAACTTCCTCATTTCTTAAATTCATACTTTTTCAATATAGATAAAGTAAATGCAACAGAAACAACTATTTAAATAAATAAATTTCTGAGCATTAATCAAATCCGTGATACGTAACGCAAAACTCAATTAATCAGTCACTGAACAAATGAAGGCATCTTAGATACAGGACCTCACTAATATTTCAGGAATATGTTCCCAATATGTATGTCCTTAATTTCTCAATAAGCTTTCGTAGATCAACATCCATAATCCTATTTCTTATTACCTGTCTTAATAAAATTATTATTAATAAGGTCTTCCTTATGTTTATTGCGCAGGAAAGCTCCTTAAGAAACTAATATATGTTACATATGTGACGGAGGAGGGTAGGTGTCTTTTTCGTTATTATCAGCCATATTTAAACTACTGTGGGTAGTGTTGGTTGGAAAACCCATTTGCAGCTCAGAAAACATAATTTATTATCAAATTAATCACACTAGCAATTTACACACTATAGGTACACGACACAACTATACGGAACGCGCGACTGTTTATAAACGTGTTCACTGCTTGACGGCCACCGATGAACTCTGCTCAGCTCCGGCCGGTCCGAGCGTTATGTTGTAGACTCTGTCGAACGCCACTAGGCGGCGCTGGCGTCCCGATTAGTCAACTCAGTAACATATTTCTGACAATGGTATACATCTATAACAGAACTTTTGTTTTTAGGGTTCAGTACCCAATGGGTAAAACGGGACCCTATTACTAAGACTGTCCGTCCGTCTGTCACCAGGCTGTATCTCATGAACCGTGACAGTTAGACAGATGATGTACTTCTGTTGCCGCTATAACAAGAAATACAAAAACACAGAATAAAATAAATATTTAAGGGGACTCCCATACAACAGATATGATTTTTTTTCCGTTTTTATAGATAATGGTACGGAACCCTTCGTGCGCGAGTACGACTCGTACTTGGCTGGTTTTTATATTATACTTATTGAGCAGTAATTATTCGAATATTCCCGATCAGTAACACCTTGTCGTCAACACTGTTGACGATCGGGAAAAAAAAGTTTCGTTCGTTCAATGTTGACGCATGCAAAAAAGTCAAGAGTTAGTAGAAAAGAGGAGTTCAATTAAAGATAACACGGATTTTCAAATTAAAATCCAAGATGGAGGATGGTGGGTTAAGTGAAAACCCAAGATAGCCGCTTCGATTTGTTTTCATTTTGCGTCATGAATGTCGTTTTCATAGTTAAAATATCCGCTATCGGCTTTACCACCCTCGAAAACTACGAAAACGACACGGTGCCATGGCAGCATGGAATAAGTAAGTACTATTATAATACATGGATTAGTATGAACTTTCCCATACTATTAAATGAGCATTCTCTATATTTCAGAGCAGAGCTCGGTCGCCCAGGTACTTAGTTTAGAACAAAGATACTATTTAAAAAAACCGGCCAAGTGCGAGTTGGACTTAGCACACGAAGGGTAGCGAACCGTATTAAAATCGAGCAAAAAATGCCGAAAAAAACACATTTCATGTATGGGAACCCCCTTAAATTATTAACTTTATTTAATTTTTGGTTATAGCGGCAATATAAATACACATTTTGTGAAAATTTCAACTGTCTACGGTACATGAGATACAGTCCGCTAACAGACACATGGTCGGACGGACGGACAGCGGAGGCTTAATATAACGGCTCTGTTTGGCACCCTTCGGGTACGGAACCCTAAAAATCACCCATACCTTGAGGTCAATCAACCAGATTATTATTATATTCGTACGGTTTGATTTCGATACTTGATACTCATTAATTAAAATAAAATAACGATGATTCTCGTCAGCTTAAACAAATAAGGTTTTCATATCAAATAACTCACATTCGTCCCTCAAGGGTCTATATTGGCCCACCCTTAATCCAACCCAAACCGATCCTCATTAAACTAACGTTTAATTTAGGCCGCATTTTAACCAAAGGGTTAAAACTAACACAGTTTCAGATCAACGGTCAGATTATCCAAAGTTAAACAGTTAATGAACGTTATAACCAAACTTGTGAAATCTGTCTGGTATATACGTCTCATGAGCGATGACTGGGTTCCTATAATTTAAACGTAGTTGCAAGGAATTTTGGACTACATTTTGTTGGGATTAGGGTTGGTTTTGATGATGGAGACGGGAATTAAGATAGGGATGAGCAGATGGAAATTCTATATGGAGTGGAAGTTTGTTCAGAGATCGATTAATTAATGAGAATTGTGACGACAGACGTTTGTAGCGTGTTAAATATTGTGTTGGCCTATTAAGAATTTGGATGTTACATTTAAGGATTGAAAAGGAGAAAAAGAAGCCTTTTTTAAGGCAGATTATTTTTAATTTTTCTTTACTTACCCTGCAGAGGGACAGTGACAGGCTGGAATTATGTATCATTTACTGTTCTAAAACAATTTTGAAGAACCTCAATTTATAATTCTCACCATCTCAACTTATAAAATTTCTTTGTTTAAGTACCTCCTGCTGAATGAGTGACCTTGCTTTGGTTCTTAAACAGAAGTATTCATTGTTTTAAATTCTTCAAGTCGCTCATTACGACCCAAGTTCCTTTCCTTGCTAAAGCTAAATACAATAGGATAAAGTTCTGTCTTAAGACTGAATGTACCAAGATTTTACTAAAAGCAAAGCCTTTTCCCTGTATCATCTAAGATTATAATTATTATTTCAGCTAATTCACTTAACATTTCACACATCTTGTCTTCTCTTTATAACAAGTAACTGTGTATATTCCCAGTTCCACCTGCATGTTCCAAGTTCCTTCTCGTTTAGTTCACAATATAACTAAGATAATTTAATTAATTAGTGCAAATAACGAAGTCTTGTTTCTCCGCGCTTTTGCACGTGTTGTGTGTTCAGAGTCAGACGAGGATGTTGTTCTTGCATACTTGTTTCTGTTCATAAAATTGTTAGGTTCTTAGGTTCTTTTCTAAAGGAATTAAAGCTTTGGAACGATTTAGTTCCACTTTTTGACTAAGTGACCTACTTCTCAGAAAGAAAGAATAACGTTTATTTTGACACAGTTCTTGAAACAAAATACCTACTTATAACGAAATAAAAAAGTGAAAATAATGTCTTAAACAACAAATAGTGTGCCACACGGCTGCGCTAAAAAGTAAATGGTTTAATTGAAATAAATGCCACACGTCACTTAAAAATCTACCTTATAAAAATCTTTAATTCACTGACAAACAATGCACAAACAAAACCTCTGGGTCTATTCAAATCATGAAATAATAAATAAAAAATCTTGAATTTTCCACAAGTTTTTTTATCATAAAACTAAGCTCTATGGAAAGATTTTTGAATTATTTTTTTTCTCGGGCATACATACGGCTTGTAATCAATCTTAAAGTTCAATTGACCAGTATTTTTGGCACGTGTAAACAACATTGCAATTTTCTCAATTCGATATACCTACATAAAAAATAACAACAAAATTTCAGTTTTCTGTACCTAACTAACCGACCGGATTTCTCGTGTTTTATATTTGCGCGAGTTACTCGTATATTGTTTACCCGGAGGAATGAGTATACATAACAATATATTTCATGTAAATATTTACCTACAAAAAATAGTGAGACAGGTATTTGCCAAAAAAAATAATTTCGGGGAATTGTTTGAACAAAAATAATAAAACAAACAATAATGTGGGGAATTCTGGAAAAATTTTCTTTATTTTTACTGTTAACCGTGCATAAATATTTACGTAGGATCGTAACTTACTTACTTTTATATTTAGTGATAAATTTGCGGCCGAATGAGAGATCTTGAATAAGACGTATAAATACTATATGTGATTGAATTTGTATGTCTTGGAAGTAGATACAGTAGCATCATCATCATAATTTTCTGCCGCAAACTCATTTTTTTTTTTTTTTTTTTTTTTTTTAAATGGCTTCTCGCAGTTTTGACCACTAAGGTCGTGGCTGCTTAACCGGATTTTCCTGTGGGTGCCATAAGCTTCTACACTTAGAGCCTCCAGCCAGGAGCTTTTTGTACTATTCTAAATTAATATTAAGCGAATGCTCGCTAAGGGCACCCCCTGTGGGGTACGGACCTCGGCTTAGGGCATCGCTGACGGGAGGACAGCAAGAGGGGACAGGCTGGATCAAATTTATATTTAAATCATGATTATTATTCGGGGTATTTAAAGCTACGTGCTCAGCTGCAACAACTGCTGGCACCTCGTTATCGAGCAAGGGTCGGGGGGGGGATTCGTTTACTCGGGGAGTAGATCGCGTACGTAAAGGACCTCGGCGGCGAGGTCGGAATGACGGGAGGCGTCTGTGTTTGTGCACTGTACTGGTGGCCCTATTCTGCTCCTGGAGGAGTGTAGTGGGGTCATCTGGGTCGGAGAGTACATGCCTCGGACGGCGGATCTGACTGATTTGGGACGGGACATAATTGGCTGCCTCGACTATCAGAGGGTTCCGATGTCGAGGAGCGGACTCAAAGTGGCGCTTTGCCATGCGTTTGAGGAACTGGTGGATCGTAGGGATCTTACAGTCGAGATGGAGGATCTCGTTTCTGACGTACCACGGGGCTCCCGTGGCCTTGTGAAGGAATCTGTTTTGGAGGGACTGCATCCTATGGATGTGACGGGGTTTGGCGTGGGCGAAGACTGCTCCCGCATAGGTCATTATGGGACGGACACACGCTGTGTAGATACGCAATTTGCACTTTAGTGACAATTTGCTGCGTGAATTTAGGATACAGTGAAGCCTACCTAGAGCGAAAGCGGCTCGCGAACGAACCGTCTTTATGTGCTCTGAAAAGGAGAGACGGTGGTCTAAGATCACACCTAGGTACTTGGCTCGCTTCTCCCAAGGGATCGGCTTGCCGAACAGGGTGATCGTTCGGGGGGGAGGGGGGGGTCTAGATCTCGGTTTCGAGAATGAAACCGCTTGACTTTTGTCGGGATTAACTTCGATCCTCCACCGTCTAAACCAGGCGCCAAGGTTACTGACGGCCCGTTGTAGATTTAGGAGAGACGAAGGGGCGTTGCCTTTACAGATGATCGCAGTGTCGTCTGCGAACAGAGCGAGCTGCGTCCCTCTGTGTCTGGGGATGTCGCTGGTGAACAGCGTGAACGCGAGGGGGGCTATCACTGAGCCCTGAGGGACTCCTGCCCTTATGGGGCGAGGGGAGGATAGGGCACCTTCGATACGGTAGCGGAAGGTGCGATTCGACAAGTAGTCTCGTAAGATGAGTACGAGACGATCCGGCACTCCGAGTTTGTATAGCTTGTATACTAAGCCGTTGTGCCAGACTTTGTCGAAAGCTTTCGCTATGTCGAAGAAGACTGCGCATGTCGGATAGCCGCGGGTGAGACCACCTTTGACCAGCTCGACTATGCGGTGGACCTGATGCACGCTAGAGTGCTGAGTTCTGAAGCCGAACTGCTCGTCGGGTATGAGGCCCTTAGTCTCGGCGTAGTCTCTGAGACGCTTATAAATAAGCCTCTCGTAGATTTTTCCGAGAACTTTGAGCAGACTGATTGGGCGGTAACTAGAGGGCTCGTTTTTAGGCTTGCCGGGCTTTGGGATACCTATGACCGTGGCCTCTTTCCACGTCTGGGGAAAGATGTTATTGCTTAGAGCACCATTGAAGATGGTGGTCAGTAGCATGATCAAGTGGGCTGGGAAGAGCTGGACCACCCTATTGGTGAGTCCGTCTGAACCGGGGGCTTTGCGCGTATGCAGACCTTTGATTATCTCGTGCACCTCATCTGGTTCGATGGGGGGCAGGGGAAAATCAGGGTCTTCAACGGGAGGAAGGGAGGCTCTACGTTCGACTTCGGCGTCGACCTCGTCGAGGTGAGCTTTGTCTACTGGTAGGGTGCTGGGAGAGCATTGAGCTTCTAGACTGTCGGCTAGGCACTCGGCTTTGTCGATGTCGTCGAAGGCAATGGTTTTATCGGGGCGGACTAACGGGGGAACGGGGGCCGACTGGGGGGACCTGAGTTTCCTCTGGAGTTCCCAGAAGGCTAGTTGAGAGGGCTCTAGTTCGCTCACCATCTTGTCCCATCCCGCTTCACGCAGCTCCGCTATACGTGTCCTAACAGATCTCTGATAGTAGCGCATATGGGCTTTGTTGGCGGCACAGGGGAAGACGCTGTAGGCTCGAGTAGCCGCGTTCTTCTCAGTCATCAGGGCACGCACATCGTCGGGGAGATTCAAGTAACAGGGTTCTGTTGCTGGAACCTCCCTGGAGCATTCGCTCAGGACGGTCTGTACGTGCTCCGTGAGTGAGTCGATCGCGGCAGTCGTGTCAGCGACTGAGTCGAAATTGTCGGGGATCGAGTCTAGTAAGGGGGATGTGTTGGATTTCAGCTGAGTGCTTACTTTCCTCCAGTCCGTCACCTTTTTAGTGGGGAGGGGTTGGTCAGGGTCGGAGGGACCTGTGCGGGAGGTGAGTTTGACGATTACCGGTCGGTGGTCAGAGGTAAGCTCGTACACCGTTTCTATTGAATCTAGTCTTAGATTAACGTTCTTAAGGAGCGTTACGTCGAGTACGTCAGGGGTATGACTGATGGCATGGGGATAGTGAGTGGGACTCATCGGAGCGATGATGTCGAAGTTTAGGGAGGAGGAGAGGTCGAACAAGTGCCGACCTCTGGTGTTGGTGGTGGAGCTATTCCAAGAGGGATGTTTCGCATTGAGATCCCCCGCCAAGATGACGGAGTCACTCATGTTTAACAACAGTTGGATATCGTCCGAGAGATTTTGGAAATTTTCCGAAGCGATGGTAGTAATGGGAGGGATATAGACCGACACTAGAGTGATCGGTGCGTGACCGGTCATGCCCAGATGGCATGCTGATACTTCTAATCGTGAGAGGGGGGAGGATCCATTGGGATGCAGTACAGATCCTTTTTGTAATAAATGAGGGTGCCGCCCCCATGACAACGCGTTCTATCGTTCCGAACGATACGATAGTTAGCTAAGGAGGGATTGCCTCTGTGGGGCTTTAGAAAAGTTTCCTGGATGAGGAGGATATCTAGTTGATGAACGCGGAGGAAGTCCGCGATTTCATCTTTTTGTTGATTTAAGCCATTGGCATTGAAGGTGCCAAGCTTGAGGGATCGGGGTTTAAACCTAGCCTGAGTGGTGTTAGACATGATGGGGGGTAGAGAAAGAGGTGAGGGCTTGCGTGATCTCGGGATACGCATTGAAGACGTTACGGATTGCCGCTAGGCTACCCGATTTCTGGGCTGTAGAGATGTCCAGGGCCATCTGTGTAGCCCTGGGGGAACAGAAAAGTTCGAACGCGGTACTGATTACGTTGAAACGATCGTCCACGGGTTTAATTGGGGCCACGGGAGTGGGAGCGGGGCGCGGGGGTTTTAGAGCGGTGGCGGGTTTCGCGGGGGGCGCAGAGGGCGCGAAAGAGGGGCCGCGGAAGCCGGGGGGAGGGGGGAGGTGATGGACTCGCGGGTCCATCATTGTATAGAGAGGGGTATGAGGGGGGGGGGGGGGGGCGCGGAATACCCAGGGCTGGGAAAGCCTGCTGGTGATTGAGCATAGTCCATGGACTAGGCCTCTGAGGGCTTAGCCGCTCAGGAATCTGGGAGGAGGGGAGGGGATGGAAGTCCCTCTGTTTTTGCTGCCTCACGTCTAAACGTTTGGTCAGCTTGTTAGATGTAGCCTTAGGGGCTTTAGAGCAGCCGCGGTAGTTGGCTGTGTGGCCCTCGAGGCCGCACAACACGCAACTAGGCGGGCTGTTGCACTGGCTACGGTCTTTTGGACGCGAGCAGTCAGCGGTGCCGTGGTCACCCAGGCACTTTACGCACCTGGGTTTTGCATGGCAATTCTTTTGAGAATGGCCATACAATTGACAGCGGTGACACTGTCCGATCGCGCTGTTCTTCCAGGGCTTCTCGATCGAGAAGCCCATGAGGTTACATAACGTCTTTATGTTGAATATGGGGTGATGCCCCTCGGTGGGGGAGCACACGACTAGTACCATGTCGTATGCTTCCCTGCCGCGCGAACGATGCATGCGGTGCACCTCATCTACAGGGATATTTTGCGACTGAAGGTCGGCTAAAATTTCGGCGGGAGAGATTTCCTTGGGGATCTTTTTGATCACCACACGGATCTGCCTATCTTCTGGGAGGGAGTAGGTGTGGAATGACACACCTCTCTCTCTCAGAACTCTGGTAAGGTCCCTGTAGTCTTTCGACGTAGGGACTAGAACCTTGATACCCTGTTGGGTAGATCGGGCATTGGTGTAGGAGATTTTCATCTCCATACACCACTTGGATACAGCCGTCCACTTCTCCTTGTCTTGTATGAAGACAGGAGGTGGAGGCGCGACCTTCTTAGGGCCGGAACTAATGGGCGCGGAGCAATCCATCGCGGTGGATGATGCGGACGGGGAGGCAGAGGGCGCGGGGGCATCCTTTGCGGAGGATGACGCGGTTCGGGGGGCGAGGGGCGCGGGGGGGGCCTTCGCGGAGGACGTAAACGAGATCGGTGGGGCGGTGGAGGGGGAGGGGGAAGCTACGGTAGCGCAAGTCGCGACGGTAGCCCGCTGTTTAACCACAGCTGGTTTGATGGTGACGGTGGAAGAAGAGGAGTCCGAGTCCTCTATTGCGGCGACCTTACTGGCCTGCGCAGAGGTCTGCTTCCTGTTCTTCCTCTTTCTTCCCTTTCCTTGGACGGCTATGAAGCCGTCGTCGGAGGGGGAGGAAGAGGTAGAGGACGCAGCGGACTTTGGCTCGTCTTCCTCCTCCGAGCCAGAAGGGTAGGAGGGTTGCTTTGAAGAAGCAGCGGGGGCGTCGGTGTCCATTGACTCCAACGAGGGGGAGGGGGAGGGGGGTCTGGGCGACTCTGCAGTCGGAGGGGTGTCAAGAGCGTCGCTGAACGTAGCGACGCTGACATCTTGGTCGGGGTTTTCGCCCCTTGAGATGCTCAAGAGGCTAGAGAGCTGATCCTTATACTTCCCTCTGAGGGAAGGCTCCGATTCGAGTATATACTCGAGAAATAGGGTTAATTTCTTCGAGAGAAGCTCGAGATCTACCTTTTTGGTGGCCATAATGGCGGGGGGGGGGAGGAAATGGCCTAACTAAGCCTGTCTCCCCGGTGGGAATGCCGGGGATGTGTACAATCCCTCCCTGTCGGGTAAGACAGGGAGGATGAGTGCCTATTGGTGAGCCCTAAGCTTGATTTGGCCCGTTGCCTATCTTAATGTGCAACGGGGTCCTGACCAGTCTAGTGTGAAGGGTATGAAGATACCCGACCACGCTAGGTGAGTTGCTGTGGAAGCAAAACTGTCACCACGTGTTGACTAGGAGATCCCCCAAGGCCAAACACTGGGACCCGGCCAATTCACTGCCTTACCCTGAAGGGGATCGGCGGGTGTGTTGGGTCAACACCCCACTCGGCTTCGTTGGCACCGTATGGTATCCACCGAGTGACCACGAAACTGTGGTTTTGCCCGGAAGGGGCCTGGTGAATTTACAGACGAAAATCTCTTGTTAAAGAAATAAGATAGCCTTGAAAAAGGCCTTTTTGGGATCTATGCCCGATCGATAAACGATCGGAGATCGGGTGTAGTCGAGCGACTACGAAAATCGTTACGTAATGCAACGAATATATGACTCAGAGCAATGAGTCAAGAGCGGGAGAGCGCAAGCACACAACCGTTCGCGACCGATGCCGGAGCGTATATGGCGCGCCGCAAACTCAAATTCAAACTCAAATTCAAAGCATTTATTTAATTTAAAACAATTACAGGCACATTTTAATTATCAAGGGGTCGGTCAGAAAGATGAAGCTGCCCTTTTCAAAGTGTAGAATGTTCCTATGGTGAAGGACGAGCGAGAAAATCCACGGATACTATTTTAAATCAAAATATTGGTTACATCATTCATGTTGAAATTATAGATGTATTCTCATATCGTGGCACAAGCTTGAGTTCTTATAAGGAGCGATCAATTTATTGTCCACTGTTGGTCATGGGCTAATAACAGCTCCATGTAATCATGGAGTTTAACATAAATGTAGTTATATCACCATTAACCTATTACATCCCTGTTTTGTAATCCAAAAAATACTGTGTGGGTATAACTGGCTTTTCTCACAATCCAGATCAGTTTTCATTTCAACAAACATTACGGATAGTCTAAATATAACATATTTTTAATAAATTATTGTTATTTGTTGCCTATACAATTTTAGAAGTGAAACTTCTATATAGACGGGGGGATATTTGGATTTTTTCTGTCACGAAAAAGCGTTACGGCCGCTTGGAGGGGGTAGACGATATATCGCGTGGTGAGAGGCGGTAGTGGCGGAGGGAGAGAAAGGCTGTCGGCGGCGGAGAGAGAGTCAGTAGTCGGTGCTTGTATAGCGTATTACACTATACAGACACAATATAATTATATAGAGGTGTTACATCTGCTCTGTTGGTATTCCCAGTGTTTTTTTTTTTTCTCTTAGGCATCTCATAGCTGACCTCTGAGGTCATGACTATTTAACCGGTCAATCCTGTGGGTGCCTTAAGCTGCTACGCTAAGGGCACCCCCTGTGGGGTACGAACTTCGGCTTAGGGCGTTTACTGGAGGGAGGACTTCAAGGATGGGATGGCTGGATCAAAGTTTTGATCATGATTATTAATCGGGGAATTTAAAGCTACGTGCACAGCTGCAACAACTGCTGGCACCTCGTTTTCGAGCAAGGGACGGGGGGTATTCTCAGTGGTGTGTAAGTACATACATATATATTTATTGTTAACATAATATTTTCGTTTAAGTTTTTTTTTATTTTGTTTTTTTTTATTTGTTTTTTTTTTTTAAGTAGATAGATTTTTAAAAGAAAAAGTATTGTTAGATTTAAGTAACGACCCACGAGAACCTACAACTCGACATGGGACAACACTCGATGCCGTTTTTGCAAGATTTATCAATAGATTGGAAGCTCAAGTTTTTATAATATATTAATTTAGTTACCATAAGGCGATTGTATCTTTCATTGCGTTATACGCAGATGAGCCGAATGAAGATTGATGACGAACGATGTGCTTTTAATAATGTTCCTTTATATGTTGTATAATTTTAGAGTGGACTATGGATGTTTTTTTTTTTGGTTCCCGATTGAATTTAGTTTTTTATTTGATAAAATAAAATATGTTTAAATAAAAACTGCATTCATTAAAGTGTACGTCACCTAACCAAATCATAATTTGTAGTAAACCTGCGAAAAAAAAATGTGTGCTGGGACACTTACACAACAAGATTATTAATGTATTTGTCCAATTTGAAAACCTGCCCGTAAAACTTGAAGTTAAAATTTTTTTGCGATTCGTTTTTCCACTTGTCCGTTGCGATTCGTTTATCCACTTGTCCGTTGAAGTTTCACTTCTACTATGTGTCCCAGCACACATTTATTTTTATTTTAGGAATTAATTTTACACTGTTTTGCTGTGCCTTACAGGGTCCGTAATTGTGCCTTAGCTTTAAGCAATTGTAAGATTTTGAAGCATTATGGAATGCAAATAAAGATATTGATATGAATATTTAGCGCCAAATTATAAAGAATAAAGTTGGTACGACCGCTCGAAATACGCTAAAAGATTTTGATAAAAATTATTTGGATGTCGCTAACGGGGTCAATATTCTCAAAAGCGGGGAAATATTCTCAATTTAAATGAAAATTCTGTACAAAGTCGACGTGTGTCGGGGTATCCGGCACATTCGATCGGTCGTATCAGTCGAGATCCGCGCGATACTGAGAATCAGAATATGAACTCATTTTTAAACTTCGTGTACCGGCTTAGATTTTGCTTTCCACTTCTATTTCCGCTGTGTAGGTTATTTTCTTGAAAGGACGTTAGAAATAACAATTCACTTTGCTGTGTATCCTATACTATTAAACGAGCAATATTTGTAAATATATTTATTTGTACAATATACACACAAATATATTTACAAATATTGCTTATTATATTATTTGTGCTCACGTTCTTGAAATCGGCTCTAACGATTTCGATGAAAGTTGAAATATAGGGGTTTACGGGGCGAAAAATCGATCTAGCTAGGTCTCATATCTGGGAAAATTTGTTTAATGAGCAGTTGTTTATCTAGAGATTTACTGATCAGATAATTAATATTTTTAGCTTAAATTCAACACAAAAAGCAACTTTACGACGACGAGTAACAATAATGGTCTTGTGGTCTGCAAGAAAGATTTTTATTATTATTCAATTTTATTTATATACATACCCTCTCCCTCTCACAGAGAGGAGGCCTGTGTCCCAGCAGTGGGAACATTTATAGGCTGATGATGATGATGATGATACAAATAAATAAAATTGAAGTGTGTTTGTAATGTCAAAATAACAGATTTTTACTAAATGCATACGAAATTACATACATATATACGGCACCTACTTAAAATATAAAAACAATTTCAATATTTTTTGTCTGTATGTCTGTCTGTTTGTTCCGGCTAATCTCTGAAACGGCTGAACCGATTTTGATGGGACTTGCACTGGTAGATAGCTGCTGTTTATGTATATTATTAAAGAATCAGGATCGAAGTCACCGGCAGCAGCTAGTCTATTCTAATATTATAAAGAGGTGACATTTATTTGTTTAGAAGTTTGTATGTAGGAGGTAATCTCCGGAACTATCAGTCGGATTTGAAAAGTTATTTTTGCATCGGTTAACCCAATTCTTGAGAAAGGTTACAAGCTCGCGGGCAAAGTCGCGGATAGAAGCTAGTTATTAATAAAAAAGAAGTAGATACTACACACATTATTTTGAGCTAACCTTAGTAATACTAGAGTTCCACAAGTTGTCAACCTCAAATTTTCAATTCAAAAACCAGATGTCAATTGTCACTTGGTTCTTTAAAGACTGATCCATCTTAATTCATGATGTTTTTAGCTTAACATCTTCCCTGAACAAAAAGATAATATTCCCAAAGCAAACATCAGTCATCTCTCCCCAGCTTCAATTGTCAACATGGCAGGCAACAAATCGGAAACAGTTAATTACATCATTTGAAGTCGCTACTACAAATCCCTACAAGGGACAGCAGACATAAAGGCTGTAATTAGGCGGAGCCTCCAATGTGCCGACAATGGGACTCCCTGTTTTGTCCCGACTGGAACATTCGTACTTTACCGTCACAAATTGACATAAAGGTCATAATTATGCGTTAGACATATTGAAACATTATTCTGTCATTTTAAAACGATTGACTGAAACAGAACAAGTTAAAAGATTTGTGGTGGGAGCAGGCCCAAAATTATTAAAACTAGCTGACCAGGGGGCCTACCACAAACTCAAAAGCAGTATTATTATTTTAATATTACTTCAGTGGGAGAAAGAGATGAAGCTATACGTCCTGTAGAGCTTCATCTCTTTCCCACACTGAAGTAATATTAAAATAATACTGCTTTATGAGCTTGTGGTAGGCTCCCTGATACACGTTGCCCTGTCCAAATTTCAACAATATTCATACAAAAAAGGACATTCAGTTTTTCCAGTTTTTTTTATTTTCCGGGATTTTTTTCCAATTTTTCTTTCCAAAAAAAAAAAAAAATATAAAAAAAAATTATTTTAACAAAAATCAGTTTTCAGGAGTTTTTCAGTCATGAATTAATTGTCTGTTTACAAAAATTCAAAATGGCGGATACAAAATGGCGGCCCAAAAAAAATCCTTTTTTTGCTTTTTTTGAGATAACCTCAAAAAAAGCAAAAAAAGGATTTTTTTTGGGCCGCCATTGGGATTAAATTTTAAGAAAAAGTAGCAGTGACATACCAAAGTGTGTTATCTCAGGAGTGTGTAAAAAAAAATGGCAGCGATACGTCAAAAATTGTGGTGTAGGCAGATTTTTGACCAAAAAAATTTTTTTTTTTCACTGTGCGGCGGCTGGTGGTCTCATGAAGTACGTAATTTAATATTTTTTTTAGGTTATTGTCATTACAAATATTGATACTCATCGCGTCTTTATAGTTTCGCTAGTTATTTTAGTTTGACCCATTTGATAGGTTACTTGAACAGCCCTTAAAATGAAACCCTTGGCTGTTAACAATGTACCCAAGTTAAGGATAATTCTAACTTTGATGTGGTAAGATTCTAAATAGAATATCAGTATTTTTCCTATAACAACCACCTCCTGACCTCTGCGACCCAATTAATGGCCGACACCGATACTCTACGGTGTGGTCAGGTTCACGTGTTGCCTTGTTTTGTTTGATATGACACTTTTACAAAAAATAATTGGCTGCGTCAAATTATTTGTGATACTGGAAAAAATGGGCTTGTTGTTAATTTTATTGATATCTGGACCGGCTGGACACACCACACTTTTCTATGTTGCTGATTGGCTAAGAACAACTCAGGCATCATTGATTCATTCAAACTAGCTGGGCCTAGCTGGATAGTAAGCTGTCACCGACGGCCAAGGGAACCTGTAATAATAGAGGCTTTGTATGATCTTAAGACTAATTTGAAATGTCTCATGTGTCTGTTATTACATTGGCACGTTACACTACCCTAACTGAAACAGCAATACAAGCAGCATTGCTGTGGCAGAAATACTTACTTCAGCTGTCTCTGGGATAGCAAGTTAAGTACGTGCAGCCAGTGGTGACTACCTACCACTATGTTACGTCTACGGTCTGTTCAAAGAAGTGTTTTCGTTTCGTCAAAGCATCAAAATTTTGCTTTATTTTTTCTACATTTACCGAAATCAACACCACATTTCCCTACAAAACAAGAGCACAAAGCAATCAATCCTAAAAACAACCCCACGACACAACAAAAGGAACGGGGTACCTTCTCAAAAACACACTAAGAACGGCTTAACAACCGTGTGAAGTCTAATCGACGCCGCGTCGCCGAGGGGTGTGCAAACGTGTCGCCGGCTTTATTCACACGGATTCATTTCCGAGGCACGACGTGTTCCGAGATGTTCCGAGGGTAAGGACGTATTTGGAATAAGGGTAAGGTGTCGGAGAGAAATGTATATTATTTGGAGGTGGTTTTATTGTGAGGGTATTGATTTGAACTACTAATTAACAGCACAAAAGACAAAGGAATTAGCTACTGCCTTTACTCTCGACAATTTTTATATTTTTTTATAATATGCTCTTTTTGGTGCAAAAAATGGTGGCTAGAACATTTACCCTGGTTGCCAAAAACAAGTTTTTTTTTTTTTCAAATAATCATTAACGTTCCACTATATAATCCAACTGCATAAAAAGACAATGGCTTTCCAAAAATCAAAGCCGCTCAAACTCAAACTCAAAGCATTTATTTCAAATAAACCAATTACAGGTACTTTTGAATTGTCAAGGGGTCGGTCAGTCAGAAAAATGAAGCTAGTTGCCCATTCCAAAGCGTAGTAGGTACCTATGGAGAAGAACGGGCAAGAAACTCCATGGACACTCTTTTAAATCAAAATATTGCCGCTTTCCCCAAATTCAAATCTCGTAACTCCCTGCCCCAGAGAACCTCCACCAATTATCCAAATCCATTACTATTTCTTTTCCCCATCGCCAGAGTACAAAAATAAACCAAACAAAAAACGTGAAAACGTTTCATTGTTGCCCCTAACTAGTGAGCAAACATTTTCTCCCTGAAATATCCCCGTGTCAATCCCGCTCGCGAGACATATAGGACTATTACCAAGCCATCCAGTTATTGCCGAGGAGGCGCGGTCATTATCTCAATGTACGCTATACATCGCCGCTCACACGAACACTCTCGAACATTTATTACGTTCATTAGCTTCAACTGAACGCGCAATTTGATGGGCCCCGCGTATGGAGTGAGGTTAATTTGCCGGAAGATCTGCCTTTGGTGGACTGTTTTTTAAAAGGTTTCTTGTGCGGTATGTGATGGGATTTTTATGGGCTTCCTAATGCAATTTTAATTGAAAATGGGACGTTATTTTCGCAATACGGCTTAGGTTATGAAAGACATGTGGGTCAGGGGTAGACCTTTGTTGCTGGTATTCATAGAAGTCGTGTTTATATTAAATTTGTTTATGATTATGTCATCATGGTGGTTACAACGATATTGTTGACTTTCTTCTTTGTTTATGCATACACGGTTCAAATACTATTAATACTGAGATGAAAAAAAACATCTGTTACACGAGTGGAATTATTCGGGAAGCTTTATGTGTTTATAGTCATTTGCCTACTTAAAAGGTATTTTAGGATCTTTATTAGTTGAGAATATTAATAATACCCATGAAAGAATGACATTTAGATGATCATCATCATCAATATGGACCACCAGGTTGGAGGAAAAGGTAGGTTGCTTAATGCTAGGGTTAGTTCATAAATTCCAGCTCCAGGGACTCGCCCACAAATCGGTAAATATTTATAAAACACCTTATTATGTTTTATAAAATTCTGCTTCAACCAAAACCTTATCTAAAAGTAAAATATCAACACCTATTTGCCTTCCCATTACAACCGTCGTTAATACTGAGTCGAAAAGTTTCAACATTTAAATGGTTTGAGTTTTGACTCAGTCTCATTCGCAAGTTGGTATGAAACACATTTAGGGTTTATTAATATCTAGGCTTCATTACGAGGTTTTAGTTAAAACGTTTTTGGGAAATTTTAAGGCCTTTTAAGAGGATAGGAAGTAGCCTATCAAAATTAGGAAGTGTGGAATTTTTGGGGGATCTTTACCGAACTGTTTGACATTCAGAGAGTGCTTATTAGTTTTAGCTCCTACTTTCTTCCGTCTCTTTTACTTGTATGAAACAGATAGGAACAGCCTCAGTTCAGTTTGTTTGTCTGCACAGGATCTGTGCCTTTATGGTAATTAATTTATAGTATTCTGAGTGATGTAGACCTTCGATAATCATAATGGACCACCCTTTTAGCAGGCTTAGTATATATCGGGTGGACTAACTCATGAATGTATTATAAGGAGTTTAAGATCCCATACATTTTGATCTGAAGCATCCAGAAGTATAATTTTGGAAAGTAATAAAGCATATTACATAAGTCCACTTGGTGATAAAATTCACGGTTTCATTCTTAATGTAACGATGGATTTATACTGCAATAAAGCTGAATGTTTACTGCCTAAAAATATTTTAGCATGCAAAGAACACGTTCTGTGTTACGATTAATTCAAAGCTATCACCTATTTCCAATCAAATTTGTTGATTTAATTCCCATACATCACCCTTCAAAAACGCAAGAAATCCCATCAATTAGTAACTAGATTTGTCATCGAGATACCACCACATCCTCTTAAGGGTCGGTCTCACCGCAAGCCCGGGCGTTGTTTTCCCAGCTGTGAACACACAACCCTTAATGACCATAGGATTATGCATGCCCACACCTTAATTGATTGTTTGGGAAATTATCTAGATTCAGGCGAACTTCTGTAATTGTCTTTGTTCTAAAGTAAAGAAGGGTTTAAAATTTGGTTTACCTTGATGATATTATGGTTTTTCTGTCAAGAGATTAGGTACAATTTGTGAACCTAATTATAATAGATAAGCTGGAATTTTGAGATTTGTTTGTTAGGTTTAAAACATTTATTATATTAAATTGTTATGCGAGACAAAGTGATAAAGGCAAAGACCAGGAAATCGTGATTATAATAATCTACTTTTCAGAATTCTCTGACTCTTTAGAACACCAAACAAAGATCAAAAAGGTTTTCGTTTTACTTAAACAACATTAAAGTTGAAAAAACAACCAAGTTTATACAGTTTGAGATTCATTTTTGGATGTTCATCAACACCAATTTGTTAAACAATTTGTACAAAACATGGCGACACATTTCACTGATTGTACCAAAGTAAACCAACCTCAATCGTAACCGAATCAGCACGAAAATTGACGAATTCACCCGACCGTAATTCAATAAATCTGCATAACGTCTTCATCGCATTCAATTGAACTGTAACTTCATTACTGCCTCACCAGGCGGCCCACAATGCAATCACTGAACAATACCGGCAATGTATCAGGCTGGAATCACAACAATCGCTCTAACATACAAACAATGTGTTATCTTAGCCTGTTCAAAGGGAGAACGATGACAAGCAGTCGCAGGTGTTGATTGGCGTTATGTGGATAGGTGCAGAAGGACCATAGGAAGATACGCCACATACTTAGAAACATGAATAAGCATAGATAGAATAGTAATTCTTTGCTTTACGTTAATATGTTGTTTCTTTCCTTTTTAAAGAGTATTGAAAAGAACTTATATACTTAGTATCAGTTACCCAAACTCCATCTTGCATGTTGACCGAAAGTGATGATGGCAACCATCCCTCTAGGTTTATGTTCAGTGACTCAGGTAATGGAAGAATCACCTACAATTCTGAAACTTTATAAATTTCTGGCTTCTCATTCGGCAGTGATTTGAAAGGCTGTGAATAATAACTGGTATTTGCTACAGAACTTTTTCCTGATGGCCATCTTTATCGCCCATCATCAGTAAGCCTTCTGTCCTCACTTAGTCCATGGTATTGGTGATTAGTGACCGCGTTCCCTCCAGCTGGGTTCCTCGTTGGGTAGGGTTACCAGAAATTTGATGCTCGCCGAAATTGTTTTAAAGGTAGGTTTAGGGACCGGATTACGGGAACCGCTGTAAGGGTATCGGGTAAAAAGCAATGTTGTCGCAAACTTGATCTCGCGAACGAGTATGTGAAGCTAAAAAGGGTTTGAGGTAATGTTTGTTGTAGATTTGTAATTTGTTAGAAAATTAGGAAAATTAATAAACTTACTTTCAGGACAGTAAAAGTATATTTAAAATACCGCGTTAAAAGTGACATAAATTAGTTTTTAAATGTTATTATTAGAATGAACTTTTGAAAATTATTACTACTACATGCAAACTCCCGTTAGTTTGCGTGTGATCATTTCTGCAATTCACGTACGAATAAACTTTAAATTTATTAAGCCTTACTCGTCGACTATAAAGATTTCAAAGCAGAGAGTAAAAAAAAAAGATAAAGGTTCCAGTCAACCCTAGAAGCCTCCTTGACCTGCCCCTAGGGAGGTGTTCACACGACAGTGCCACGATAGAAATATTGTTTCCGAATCACTCCTGGGACTGAGATCTAAAACCTTTGTGTGTAACGTTCAGGAGGCCTTTAGCATTGAACTGGAACGATTTACGCGGCATTGAAATTCGAACAAATTTGAAATCGTTCAGAACAAAATTGGGCACAGCTTTTCGAGGACACTTCTTCAAAGATATTTTAACTGTTAACAGCTTATTTAAAACATTGATGAAAAATCTTATAAACAATCTAACACTAAAAAAACTTAACACCCAATTTGTATGATCTATTATGGTGTTTAAAAGTTGCGAACTCATCAAGAAATATGTAAAGGCATAAATCAAAGTTTTCTTTAAGACTATAAAAATAAATACAAAAACAAAAGAACTCTTAGGCGTCATAGTACTAGTTTATTTCCGTTGTGTTTATTTTATGTATTTTTTTTTTTGTAATGTCCGTCTTGTAAAAAGAACGAAAAATTGTTTATCCTACGATAAACAATTTTTCGTTCTTTTTAGTCTTTTATTCTAATTTTATTTATTCCAAAGTGTTATACCCTTACCCTTGTTTAAAAATAGGCGTGTGATATTTGAGGTGTTCCATATATCAGCCTCAGTCTTAATAAACGTTGAGGTAAAATACCACATTCAAGCTAATGAAAACCAATTGTTTTCCCAATACCATTCTGTTCCATTGTACTAATAAAATACTTACAAAGTTACAACAGACTACTACTTAGCTGTATTAAAACAGCTTTTTGTACGTCCATTAAGCGAACAAATATACTAATTCCTGGTACAATACAAAAACTAAGGACCAATTACTCACTAAGTCTTAGTAATATGTCCATAAAGAAAAAAGTAATAATGTCCTATACGAAGTACAAAATAATGTTCTATAAGAAGAACAAAATGTATTTGGAACAGAATTCTGTGGAGAATTACTTGTGTTCGAATGGGTAATAATTTCAGGCTAGTTCTCTAGGGTTTGTGTAAGGAATAAAGCTCTACCTATGTATATGACGTTCTTCTTTTTTTTTTTTTTTTAACAATGGCTACTCGCAGTGATTGACCACTAAGGTCGTGGCTGCTTAACCGGATT
Source organism: Agrochola lychnidis (assembly GCA_963680765.1). Lineage (NCBI taxonomy): Eukaryota > Metazoa > Arthropoda > Insecta > Lepidoptera > Noctuidae > Agrochola > Agrochola lychnidis. The sequence goes on from OY796873.1 coordinate 679,127, forward strand.
TTCCTGTGGGTGCCATAAGCTTCTACACTTAGAGCCTCCAGCCAGGAGCTTTTTAAACTATTCTAAATTAAAATTAAGCGAATGCTCGCTAAGGGCACCCCCTGTGGGGTACGGACCTCGGCTTAGGGCATCGCTGACGGGAGGACAGCAAGAGGGGACAGGCTGGATCAAATTTATATTTATATCATGATTATTATTCGGGGTATTTAAAGGGCTACTTCCCATAAAGCTACGTGCTCAGCTGCAACAACTGCTGGCACCTCGTTATCGAGCAAGGGTCGGGGGGGGGGGATTCGTTTACTCGGGGAGTAGATCGCGTACGTAAAGGACCTCGGCGGCGAGGTCGGAATGACGGGAGGCGTCTGTGTTTGTGCACTGTACTGGTGGCCCTATTCTGCTCCTGGAGGAGTGTAATGGGGTCATCTGGGTCGGAGAGTACATGCCTCGGACGGCGGATCTGACTGATTTGGGACGGGACATAATTGGCTGCCTCGACTATCAGAGGGTTCCGATGTCGAGGAGCGGACTCAAAGTGGCGCTTGGCCATGCGTTTGAGGAACTGGTGGATCGTAGGGATCTTACAGTCGAGATGGAGGATCTCGTTTCTGACGTACCACGGGGCTCCCGTGGCCTTGCGAAGGAATCTGTTTTGAAGGGTCTGCATCCTATGGATGGAACGGGGTTTATATGACCTTCTTCTGATATTTTCTCGATATTTACTGTATTCCAAATTTTGTGAAAGGAAATAATCGGGATTATTTTGTATATTTCTTGTGAAAAGAATACCTTTTCGGGTGTTTCAGTAAATATTTCTTATAAATTGTTATTGATTCCAGTTAGTTTCCATCCGATTTCTCTTTCATCAGAAATTGGATGAGCAACAATGGCACTATTGTGGTTGCCGTTAGGAGTGACTGAAATGGAAATAATATTACAAATGACGATCGAACCAAATATTCACTGAAGATTTATGTCAATAAAACGACGCTTTACTTGCAACACAGTAGGTACATAAGAATGAAATTATTGTTACCAATTTTTATTTTAGAACTGTTTCGAAAAGCGACTGAGTAAACAGTTTGATGAATTAACTTCAAATAATTGCCACTGAGCTAATCTTATTTTATTTTGCGATGAAAAACCTGTGAATACAGTATCGGAACAACATTTAACTCTTCGTAACACCATCTTAATTCTACCACCAGCCGATAAAATCCTGGCAAAATCAGTTCTAACTCTCTTTGTCTCTTTATCCACAGGTGGCGTATGGTCCCTCCGCAACCTCTCAATCTCCGTGCCCCGTGCGGTCCTCTCCGGTGAGGGTCAGTCTGCTATCCTGCGCTGTTCTTACGACCTGGAGGACGCGGCCCTTTATTCCATCAGGTGGTACAAGGCAGAAACTGAGTTCTACAGATATGTGCCGCGGGAGATGCCGCCAACAATGGTGTTTCCACTGCCGGGAGCATCGGTTGATGTAAGTTGGTTTGTAGTTGTTTAGTATGAGAGTTTTTAAGTAGTTGATGTAATGTGTATGGTTGACTGTCACTTTGCAAAATCCATCAAACTAATCGGTCGTTTGAACTGTTACGTGACGAGGACACAATTTTGACCATACACAAAATTACATAAATTAATATGTCTGATGAGAAAAATAGAGTGCCATTTTCATTGTTTTGTAGCACTTCACAACCTAGCATTTTAATTTACTGGTAAGGTATCTTTTCAGTTACTACAATCCAAAATAAACTTAAGCCAATTTAAAAATTTGGGTTCAATCTCATCTCAATGTAAAGTTAATTAAGATTACAACCCTGTTTTTATAATTCCTAATTATTTATCACTTTCTACGTAATACTTGTTATAGTTCTAACTTAATAATAATGATCTCTATTCTAAGAACTTTGATCACTTAATAGCTTTTACTAAGCTTTTTGAGGTATACTTTAAATATATAAGCATTTACTAAAGTCTGATAAACAGTTCCCAAAGTAGCAATATAAAAGCGTTTTGAATTTGCATTCAAATTTAAATTTACATTCAGAATATTTCTGTCTTCAGCTTGAATTCATATTTAATTCAAATTATTTTCCATATTCAAGGAATCTTATCATAGCTCTTTTTGTTATACGTCAAATTATATTTTAAAGTCGGTCTAGAAACCCAATATTGAACCACGTATTATAATTATTATGCTGAACTACAAGAAGGTGAAGTTGGATTGCAAACAGTAATACTAGCAAATGGGTTTTGAGTACATAATTAAAACATGGAAGGCAATAGGCAAATTTTGCATACTATTGTATAGAGTCATTTTTATTTTTTTTCTAACTTGAACAGACAGCTGTGCTGCTGGGGAGTTTGTTGCGCCACTTCTTCTTCCCAGCTAAAGGCACTAGGAAGTGGTGAAGGGTGGGCGTTTTTGGGGGACTGTCTTATGTAATTTTGACGTTCGAAAAGTGCTGGTTCTCAGCCTAATTTGAATAAATGACTTTTGAATTTTGAATAGACTAAATAAGATTTTATTACCACTTATCGTTTGTGACTTATGAAACTTATTTTGTTAGATTATAATAACAGGTGTACCTATACCAAGCAAAACTAGCACACTGATCTAGTGGTATATATGGACGATGTTATTGTTTATTTCACATTGATTAATTCTCTTTCATATGCATTCCAACATTTCCACTATAGTGTGTGGAAATGTGTGCAAGTGGAAAATTACTTATGATCTGGTCTAAAACATTTTCTTGTGTTACAAAATCTTCCTTCTGTCCACCAGTTGACGCAGTCAGATCACCAGCAAGTGCGTATAGTGAACTTGAACCGGCGCTTGAGTGGCGACTACCAGTGCGAGGTCTCCGCCGACGCGCCCCTGTTCCACACGGACATACGATCAGCTCCACTTACGGTTGTTGGTAAGTTTTACGCACATACTGGTAAAAGTCAATTGTTCAATAAAAATAAATGGATTGATATATGAACTACCCAAGCAACTGTTGAGTAAATGATCTTGGATAAAGTGTTGTTAGGCGTTTTATACTAGAAATTTCGCAGCAGTAGCATTTAATAGGCAATAGGCTAGAGTAGGGGTGGCGAACCAAATAATTTGCGCATGACATCATTAAAATACCAGGAATGAAGGTACTTGAGTCATATAGTTTGCAACTGCAGAAGTCGGACTGATTTGTTCTTCAATTTAAATAAATATAAAACTGTTGATATTAACATTACTGTATTTTGTGAAAGTATTTATATAATATCTTTCCAGGAGTCACTAACTGAAGATGGTTTGTTGGCACGTCATGGCAACATTCAATTGTATTGGTAAAAAATGGCACGTAGATGTAGAAAGGTTCGCCATCCCTGGGCTAGAGTATGTAAGGATCGTAGCAAGTGGCATTCTGTTGTTTCTATTTATCTCTATGGACAAAAGGCGTTAGGTTTGTATGGAAGATGTAGGCGTCGGAAAATTGTAGTAGACCTTCTAAATAATTAAGTCACTTATGTTAATATCTCAAGTAATAGGCGGTGAGCCTATAAACTAGCAACCCTAGCAAGTAATTATTACAATTCCGAAGCGTTTTTGGAACTTCGAACTTTAGTAATCATTGTATATTGGAGCGTATTCGATATCTTCTTACCAGAGCTATTTTAGTTATTACAATGGAAATGGTATTATTATTATTTAGAGCTTCATTCTTATCTATACCTATATAAATAGATTGAGGCCCGATAGAGTACTTGTTCTATAGTAAAGTTTGGTGATTAAAATTAATGGTGGCTACATTAAATATTAAAGTTTTACTAAGTACAAGAAAACTGAATAGCTCATGTTTATCAGCTATTCAGTTTTTTTGTACTAAGTACACATTCATATTGTGGAAAGTTATCGATACCTGCATATATTGAGTATTCATTATTGTCAAAGAAGAATGACTATAATGTATTCCTTTCCATTCAGACCCACCATTCAGAGCACCGCACCTGTCCATCTCCCGTGGCAGTTACGCACGCGGTGATATCTTGCGAGCCAACTGTTCGGTGGACGAGGCCTACCCGGCACCTAACATCACATGGATTCTTGATGATCATAAAGTAAGTGATTTTTATCAGTTTACAGACTATACACGTTTAGTGGTGGCAGCTATAACGCCACAATCCACATGAAAATCTACAAATGCCATCTGACGTCACGCAAATCCTACATGGCGCAAGTAGAGTTATCCGCGAGATTAGAACATGAATTATGCAACCAGATACAGCACTCGTCTGGTCAGAGTATCTTCTTTTGTCAATGGAAGATGCGGAACTGTTCACCCTGTTCCTCATACCTCTAAATTTTTATTTATAATTTGCAATAAAATAACCTCTACGAGTGATATTTAACTGTATCTTCTGCGCTTCCCGGGCTTTCAGACCCACTACAACATTGCTTAATTTGCTGACTGGCTTTTTTATCACAGGATCAACTATGATGGATGGCATGAACTACATTTTATTTAAGAAATTTTTCGTTTGTGTATTTTATCCCAAAATAAAATCCGTCGCAGGATGCGATGGGGTAAAAACGTGTCGAAAAGTCATTTGTTAAATTATTTTAAGAATAAGGTTATTTGTCGATTCTCAGAAATCCAATCTTTCTTAATGGACTTTCCAACTAACTGAATCATTTCACACCAGTAACAACATTGTCCAAGAAAAAACCATCAACTTGTATAAACAACGTCGGAATTTCATTAATATCTCCCGTCTTTCCCCAACCCTTCATAATTATTTCAGATATTAAAAAATCCTTTAGTACTACGAGACTGACCTTCCTGTATTTTTATTCAAAATGGAGGAAAAACAACAGACTATTATATTATTCATGGATTCTTATTTATCAGTAAGAAAGGATGCTGTTATTTCTTTCTCGGTTCGTTGATCAGTTGGACGACATTATGTAAGAACGACATAAGAAAAAAAAAATAAACGTGTGGCACTCGGGGACTGCTGCGGTAAAGCTATTGCATAGCATTTGTAACCTCCATACTTCCTATTTGTCAACGCTACACTTGGGATGATAACGTGATGACATAAAAAAAAAATTACGTTCCCATGACATCATCACGTTGTCATGGAAACCGTCATTACATGGTAGGCGGAGTGGGAGGTGTTAGGTTTTTTCGTTACGGAATTTCTTGATTCGGTCGCCGCGCTCAAAGCCCGCGATAAAAGCTATGCAATAGCTTAAAAATGCGCAATCGAACACATATCTTTGTACTCTCTCACACTCTCGTAGTCCGATGAGATGGCAATCCGACACGACTGGGGAGAGATCAGGCGCAGGACCAACAGCGTTAGGTGCGTTTTTATATTACAGCTTCTTCGGATTCGAAAGCAGAAATATTAAAAGATAACTTTGTATAATGCTACAAACAAAATGATAACATCAAATAAGAAACAGTAGAATTACGTTATTTGATAAAAATAAATTATAAAAAATATTATTATGTAAAAATTTTAACCTTTCGTTTTATCATACAACAATATATTTTTTAACCTTTCGGAATGCGTCACTGATCTCTTTAGTAAAGCTGGATTATATTTTAGACTTCAAAAAATTCTAAACATCTATTTTATTACCTTCAGACATCAAAAAGACAAGTTCCATAAATTTAATTTCATGTGTTTTTATTCAAGAATCTCAATATTTGGATATCGATTCATTGACTACGGTTAACAATAAACTCTAGATCTCTATAAAATAGGGCAGGTTTGATATAATTTTAAGGTTCAATTCAAAGTCAAAGTCAAATCATTTATTTCAAATAGGCCCATGTGTGGCACTTTTGAACGTCAAAATTTACAAAATAATAAAATTGATTCTAGTCGCCCCTTCCAAAAGGTAGTTTTCGTATGGAGAAGAATGGGCAAGAAACTCTACCGTTACTCTTTTAAAATGTTTTTCAATTATTTGTATAGGATATAATCCTTTAATTTGTAATATGCTTGTTTACAAAGTGTACTTTTTATATGAGTTTTAAATTTTCTTTCATTTAATTGCAATATGTCACAAGGTATTTTGTTGTAACATTTAACACAGTACCTACTCCATAAAAGATGTCTGTACTTTAGATAATTAAATCACATTACTTGTTTATTCTTTAGAAAAAATATCTAGGTACCGTACCTATATTATGAAACTTCTGGTTTATTAATTTGCTTAACTCTCAATCGATTTTCCGCTGCGTCGCTTCAACATCTCCCAATCTCAGCAAAAGTAACAAATTACTCTTCAAACGTTCTCAAAATAGTGTGGCAGTCCACTAATGCCCCGTACATCTCATCCCATAATAACTGACACGCAGCTAAGCCTCCCTTCAAGGCAGCTTCACAGTAACTCCTTTAAGCCGTAAAGCCAGGCTTTAAAGTGGTCTCCAGTGGAACCCCACTGCGACACTCGCCACAGAGCACGCTAAATAGTTTTAGAACCAACTTTCCAACGAGCCGAAACAAAAATACAAGTTGTGAGGTGGAAAAAGTACCGGTACCTTGGTATTTATGTTGGGTTTGCAGGCTGAAGATAGAATTAACTTCCACTTTTTATACTAGAAATAGAGAGATATTAGTAAACAATCCTAAGTATATTGATTTTGAATTAATCGTTGTGGTATTTATGTAAATCGATGACATTATATTCCAAAAGTAACTTGTAGGAATTAGATAGCAATATTTGGGAAAATAAGTCAGTATCCAACTTCCTAACTAATATACCTATTACCGTTGCATTCAAAATTACAATTATGTCGTAACTGTATGTATTTTACTGTGCGTAAATCAATAATAAAAATATTTGTTTGTTACGCTTTTACGCTAAAATGGCTGAACGAATTTGAATGAAATTTGCCACACATATAGTTTACAACCTGAACTAACCAACATATAGGATACTTTTTACCGCGGTAGTACGTTTCCATGGGATAATTTCCGACCTCCATGCGAACAAAGTTAAGCTAAAAGCTGGTATTATCGAAAATCTCTTTGATTTGATCTAACATAATAAAAAGCACAATTATTACCCATTCTGCTCGTTAATTAGTAAAAAGATTATGTTTATTTATTCAAAATTATTTAATACCGTAACTATGAGTAGGTTAGTCCTTATGACAAAGAAAAAATGCTAAAACTAAACAACCATATTTCTGTAACAGATAGCAGAAACCGTATCCTGGAGGACATCAGACCTGGACTTCAAAGAGCGAGGCGCGTTCAGCAGACTGGAGATCAGCATCCTTGAGGCAGAGCACTACAAGATGGGGCTGACATACACCAGCGCCAGTCTCAGCAGGGCCTACCAAGACAACTACTACGGCTTCGAGAAGCAGCCTGAACAGGAGGATAAGGAGGTCTTGAGGTTAGTAGCCAATTTATTGAGCACTACAAAATGGGATTGACGTGTATCAGTGATAGCTGCAGCAGGGCCTACGAAAACAATTACTACGGGTTCAAAAAACAGCCTAAACAGGAGGATAAGGAGATCTAGAGGATTGTTGGTAACCTGTTATATCATCATCATATCAGCCAAAAGTCCACTGTTGGACCTATGTCCAACAGTGGACTCCCCCAAGCGACGCCACATCGACCGGTATTGTGCTTCTCGCATCCAGTGGATTCCTACGACCTTCACAATGTCATCAGTCCACCTTGTACGAGGCCTTCTAACGCCTTTGCGCCTTCAGAAAATATATACTAACCTCTAATAATTCTTTAATCCCCCTAGATACACGCTGATCCCGCCCCCCACGGGTCAGTTCTCCCTGAGCTGCGTGGCCACCATCTACGACATCTACGCGCGCAAGGGAGACGCTATCTTCATCAAGGAAGATGCTCCTCATCCAGCTTCCGTCACTGGGGAGGACTCCTCAGGTAATATGATCCTCAGATGATTTGTTTAGAGGTTGAAAGTCTAGGTAAAATATCATCTTTGAGAATCACAAAATCATGGTTCAAAGCCGCCTAGTATTCTAAGTGGATGCTGCTTGTGCAGAATTGAATACATTATGCATTACAAGATTATACGAGTATGTATACCAAATTATATGATAGCAAAGGAGATAGGTAACCAATGAATGCAGCGTTACATTGAGATGGGTAAATGACATCTGCACTTTCTAAAAAATTATAAACGTTCTAACAGTAACAAATAAGATAGATAATTTCATAATAATGGATGATTGTACATTTAAATCTGCTGTCTACTAAAAATCGCTTCCCACCAGGCGAAATCGAAGTCAAGAGCCCATTTTGTTAAAAAAGTGCAATCAGCTCAAAGTGTTTATACTAAACCTATTTAACACATCAGAATCACACGAGACATTTCAGCATTGTCTCTGGGATGGTCATGCAACCGACCATGAGAAATTGCAGATGTCTTTAAGCGGCGATGACATATCAACTCAACATCCACGGGTGGTTAGCCTCCTCCTTGCTTGTCGCCTAATAACATTTAACCATTCCCTCAACTACTAATATTAATCATCATAATAAAATTGTAAATCCACCTTCTCCCCCGCAGGCACCCCAGTCTCCTACAACGCAGCGCTCACATCGCTGTGCGCGAGCGCTGTCCTGCTGCACACGTTATGATCGGCGCACGCCCAGCGTACGCACACACTCAATTAAACTCGCTAATAACGCACTGCGCGCGGTTCTTATTGATGGAAATTACATGGATTAGGGAAAGGACATCCTACAGTTTTATATAGATCTTTATGAACGCGAGCAAATTGAGAACTTACATCATGAATTGGCTACAAAGATAAAAGTTAAAAGGGCGTTGCTGTTTGTAATTATCTGTGCGATTGTTTTGTGAAATGTATTGAAAAACCGGCCAAGTGCGAGCCGAACTCGCACACGAGGGTACCTTACCGTGTTAAGGTCAGAAAAAAACGCCGAAAAAGCACGTTTTTAGGGTTCCGTAGTAAACAAGGAACCCTTATAGTTTCGTCATGTCCGTCTGTCTGTCTGTCTGTCTGTTTGTCTGTCTGTCCGCGGTCTAGCTCCGAGACCCTTAGTACTAGAAAGCTGTAATTTGGCATAGGTATACATATTAATTACACCGACAAAGTGGTAAAACAAAATTATGAAAAACATTTTTTTTTAGGGTACCTCTCATACACGTAAAGTGGTGATGTTTATTTTTTATTTTTTTACCCCATGGTGAGGGGTATCATTGGAAAGGTCCTTCAAAAATATTGTGAGTTTGTGAAAACCATTTTTGGATTCAGGGATTCGTTCGCGAAATATTAAGCTTTAAAGTGCCAATTTTTGTTAGAGTCAAGTGTCCCCCCCCCTGCCGGCTAAATGGTTAGTTTTGGGTGTGTGAAAAAAATCACAACAGTAGTTTATATAACAAAATTAAAAGGAAAACTATCACAGCTAAGTAGGCTCTACAGATTAACGAGTAATAATCGACCAACTTAACTTTGCAGTTGCAAAAACATGTTTTCCCATACATTCCGTATGGGAGAACATATTTTTCAACTACAAAGTTAAGTTTGTTTTTGGGATAAATTCATCCCAACTACGGAACCCTTCATTGTGCGTGGTCCGACACGCACTTGGCCGGTTTTTTTGTATAGCACCCTTGAATGATTAACTTTATTTCATTTTTATAATTTTTTGTTATAGCGGCTATAGAAATACATAATCTGTGAAAATTTCAACTGTCCTTTCTAAACCTTTCTGTCTATTACGGTTCGTGAGATACAGCCCGCTGACAGACAGACGGACGGACAGCGGAGGCTTAGTAATAGGGTTCCGCTTTGCACCCTTCGAGTACGAACGCTAAGAACAAGATGGTGGCGTTACTTCCAATGTCGGCCATGTGCCTAAACCACCTTGTAGCGCTATAATATGAAATGTTCTGGATTTGACAGATTTTTGACATCTTCAATTAAAAGTTTTACCATTCACGTTCATTTAGATCTGTGTAGCTGTAAAATATAAGCTAGTATTATAAGTAAATGGCGGATTTGACGTCAATTAACTAAAGGCGACGGTACAGGGGTTAACGCCTAAAGACGTTCACACGTCGGAAAAAATCCAATGTTGGGAAAAGTTTTTTTAAACTCAGTAATGGGTGGGTTAATCGTGTTTAGTATTGTACACAAACGTAATTATTGTAAGAATTATAATTAGTAGATATGTAATGTACAAAGGTGAGCTTAATAAATTCAGCGAAAGATATTGTAATAATTAAACCCATACCTTTACAAAGGAAAATGTACCTAATTATGTGTAAATTAAGGTGGCAAATCATTAACAGGTAAAACAATTCAAACAATTTTGTTACAATCATTCAGGAAAGAACAGATTTTTTTTTTTCTGGAATCCATGCTTTCAATCTCCTCTGCCGTTCACTCACATGTATAAAGCCGTAAGAGTGACAAAGACAGACCGCGCGCAGTGCAAACGTTACGTAAGGAAACTGAATGTTGTGATAGACACTTAATGAAGCTAATATTTGTACTAGAAAATAAGAAATATTGTATATTATACTTATTTCAATGTTGCAGATTTAATTATATTATGTGAATATGTAAATAAATTCATTAGTTACTGATTTGTGTGGTTTTATTTTAACTCCAAAGAAGTATAAGGGCCAATGCCTGCCGGGGGTTCGAAGAAAACCGATAGGGACATCGTGGCTCCCGGCAACAGGGCAACCGAAGGGACACGGGTGGGTTTTAGTCAGTAAGAGTCTGACACGCCCTCCCGCTCCACCCAGAGCGGGAGAAGTTATTTGATAATTTCCCACTAAAAAAAAAAAGGAATCCAAGCAATAGGATTGAGTGCATTGCTCTTTTTTACATAAATTAAATAACAAGTTCTTATTATTTCTTAACTAGAGATTCAAATTCAAAATATTAATTTCTCATAAACCTACAAGGGCACTTATGAAACGTCAGAAGCTAGGTGCACGATTCCAATTGGTCGTTTTCTATGGGGAAAAGCCGGCAAGAAACTCCACGGTAACTCTTTTAACCAGGTACTTAACAAAATAGAAAATGGTCAACAAATCTACAGTCCACTGAGTGTTCTCACAGTCACGAAAGATCATCATCTGCGTAGCCATTTATCTCAATTATGTTGAGTCAGCTCACAATCTAACCAGAAACCTACTGCTGAGGATGGAGCGATTGCTTATTTGACCTCCACAACAGTTACTGGGTAAAATGGTACCATATGGTAAGACTGGTTGTCAGACCTCGACAATATTTATAGTGAAAATCCTTAATATTATAAATGCGAAAGTAAGTTTGTTTGTTACGCCTTCACGCTAAAACGGCTGAACGGATTTGGATGAAATTTGGCACATATATAGATGATGCCCTGGAAAAGAACATAGGATACTTTTTTTTTCCCTCGGGATCGAGACTTATGCGGGTGAAACCGCAGGGCGCAGCTAGTAAAAAATATTTTTTTTGGATATTCTTATCAACAACACAAACTTCAAATATAAAAGGAGCTACATATTATATCCAGCAATGGTGGAGAACATGAAATAACAACACACAATGAACTGATAGTATATACTCAACACCCTCTACAAGTTAGACAGGTCCACATGATAAGTCTGTTTCCATCGTTAACCACAAATCTGCCACTAAAGTGACGTTTAGTGTCACTGCCAACTGTCACTTTATTACCCTCGCATATTGGAGCACTCTTTTGACACGACTTGCAATCCTGAACACCTCGTAAACATTGGTAGCGTAATACATTTAATTTCCTCGTATTGACACTCAAACAAACGCAGTATCCTAGGAATTAAATTCACTGATCGTATAAGGCACTCGATATTGCGTTCCAGAACTGAAATTGTTGATGTAGGTCTCACGAATGCCAAGCTTTTAGACCGTATTCTCAGCGGCAGCGGGCAGCGGGGCGGAGGCGACAGCAGTGCGATCAAATGCATAGTTTTAGGAAGTTTCTCGATGGCAGCAGTGCGGGGAGTGACGGCGAGAATATGGCCTAAATGGAACTGGGCCGAGCACATTTGTTGCATGCCAGTGGAGTTATGGGCTAAAATAATCACACAGTGGGTACCAAACAGCAGCAAACGGCAATGCGACAGGCCCAGGACGAGATAGCGGAACGAACTCAACTTTTTTTATAAGAATTTGGAAGGGATAAGTGGAAGGAGGAGGCTTTTGCCTGCAGTGGGACACAAACGGCTGATAATAATAATTGACACTTCGATCAAGAATTATTGACGAGACCACAGAGCAGAGAGATGCCTGGAAAGATACTGCCGATGCGGCGATACGTCATGCCAGTAAACAATATCTGTTTCATTGCAGTCGCGATTGCTGACTATAGGGACCTGGGCTCGATCCCCGGTTCGTTAAGTGTATTTGGATCTTTATTATACCATTCTTAGTAGGTATGACATGGGTTTCGGCCTCTAATAAAATTAAAATTTTAACAGAAATGGCATAATCAATGTGTAGTATCACACCTCTACCTTCCCTTTTGGGTAATCTCCAGAGAATCAATTTATAATGAAAGCTGTAGAAGAAATCCGTCTTGTCGCTCATCAAATCTAATATTTTATCAATAAAATTACTAATTTAACTTATTTCCAGGACGCTACTCAAAAATAACTAGTTACAAACTCAAATCTATGTCTCAGCACTAGAATTCAATGGCGGTCCATACGCATCCAGTCACAAACTACTTAATAACGTGTTAGTAAGTCGCGTGAACTTGTGCTGTGACATTCTGGCTATTCATTGGTGATTTGAGTTTATAACACGTTACTATTGACTAGCGTCGCGGAGGATGGACCTAAGACAATTCAACTTTGTCACTAAAGCTTTTGATTTCTAAGCAAGTGATGAACGATTTTGAGACATTAATGTAAAATTTTCAATGACAGATTTTCGTGACGGCCGTTATTAATGACAGAACCGCTCTTTTAGGAAACTGTAGCTTCAGTTTAGACATTTCAACTTTGTCACTTAGATTTCCAACGTATTACTGACGTCAGCCACTTTCCATCATTATCTCATACTTTGTAAAAGATTACAAAAGACGAAGGTAAATCCACCATCTTAATAAAATGAAGTGGTGCTCACCAAAGTCCTTTACAATTTCTACTTCAGCAAAATGATTGTTCTGAAGTAAAGGTAAAGCATGATTAATGACCATTTTAATTTCCGGTAGCCACTCAAGTATTCCGAAATTGAGAAGTCGATTAAAATAGATTTATTCTTCTTGAGTGATGTTCGTATCATAAACAAAGAAACGGGAATAAGGTAGAATATTATGTTACTTCCTATTAACTTGCGTAACTTATTTACCAGCCGGTGGCGACAAGGGTATTATGTAACCGGATTATGGCTAGCTTTTGTGTTAATAATGTAACAGGTTTCAGCCTATATTTTTATACTGCAGTGCACGTCTTTTCTAATACATAATAACAGCTTGTTGGTGAATTAGTATTACAGAAAACTGAGAAGACTAACAATACAATAAAAAACATAACAAAAGCTTAGAGACAATGCCTTATAGTCAAGGAGAACATCATCATAGAACGTAAATCACTGCTGAACATGGGTTTGTCAAGGACAACTTTACTAAACTTAACCGTCTTGGCAGGTAGTGCCTTTTTCACTATGGTGGTTGATTAGCTACATTTGTTTGACGGGAGGATGGTTTACCCTTTTGGTATTTCCCTTAGTTCTTTACAAGGATTCCTTGGCCTTTGGTAGGTAAGTTATTCTTAGTCAGCAAACACATGAAAACTTATATGAAATAACATCATGCTTATATTCCCTGAAGGGTTAGATAGAGGTGTACCTATGTACACTCACATTTCGCCAGTTATGTTTAGAAACCATGTAACAGGGGGTGAGCCTATTGCCATCAACTACAAATCAGGAGACCGAGAAAAAATCCAGATGAAAAAACCCAATAACACTTTGCCTGACACGGAAATCGACCCCAGGAGCTCATGCTCTACAGTATCGCTCGCGACTACTGAACATACGAGGCAGTTCAACATGAAAACTTCTTACTACCTTTTGGAACTACGTACAGAGATTGCCGTTTATCAATACCTATTTATTTTTTCAACAAAAAATGTACAATTCTTGTAGTAACGACAGAAAAATCTTAATAAATCCTTCTTGCGTGCTTCTCTAGTTAAAGTTTAAAACTTGTTGGCAACTTGTTAAGTTGAAAACATTTCATATTGCAGTTATGAGCGAAGCCGTGCTTGAGGCGAGCAGAACTTTTTAGATAGTACTTGTGTTTAGTCGCGTAGACATTTTAAGACCAGATGCGATGCGGTGGAGTGAGGAGCATGTGACAAGAAAAATGTTAAGTAGGTATATATTTTTATAAAGATGAGAAAAGAGACAGACCATAGAAAATATGGATAAATTGTGTGACAACAGGCTCACCCCCTATTACATGGGAGTTAAGAGCGTTTATACAGAAAGTGGGCAACGTTGCAAATAGCTGTCAAATATTTGGCTGTTTTGATTAATTTGGCAATATTACTGTATGGAAGTAAGAAATATGGCTATCTAGTTAACTAAAATATTGATTACTAGCTTCCGCCAGCGGCTTCGACCGCGTGATATCTTTATAAATTTTAGCCTATGTTACTCAGTAACAATAGAGCATTCTACTGGTGAAAGATTTTTTAAATTGGTCCAGTAGTTTATGAGTTTTTCATTACAAACAAACATACAAAAAAAACAAATCTTTATTATAATGTTAATTTAGATAAAATACAATAATTAATATCGTAACACCGAATATGTAGTTTTAGATGTATTAAAAATATTTGGAAACTTTCCAACTGCCTTTTTATACCTCAGTGTTATAATTGCAATTCATTATTAATATTCTAGTTCACTAGTTAGCGATATTTCAAATTTCGATACAGTGGTGCCGATTCTCTTGTCACAAATGCCTCTAAACTAAATTAAAAATCACTAAAATTTAGTTTATTCCTGTCAAACGACGATTTCCCATTCTGAAATAGAATAAAGCGATACAACTTAACTAAATTTTAGTTTGACAGCACTAAGATGGCACTGAGATATTAGTTTAGTGAAAATGGCAATTTTGCTATTCTGAATTTGACGTTTTTAACCTAAAATTTAGATTTTCTATCTAAATATGACTATTTTTAATCGCGACTAAAAACATGTGGAATAAAATTGGTTGTAATGAACTAAAATTCACACCAACACCTCGACTTCAGATGAAAAAACAGTACTAAATATTTTTTTTTCTTTTGCTTGTATCTCGAAAACGGTGTGTCCAATCGCAAAAATAATGAAAATTTCGACACCCTTTATAAGACCCTTAAACCCCTAACACTCTACATGTAGGTAATATTTTTTCTTATTTTCCATACAAAAAGTGAAAAATCCATGTAAAACACGTCGAGGCTGCCCCCCCCCCTGCGCGCCTCCGGCTATAAAATGATCACGTGGTTAGGTATCACGTGTGGAGTCGCGATTGTCAAATTCGATTTAGATGTATCAAAATTATTTTTAAATTTAGAGAATTTATTTTGCAGAATAGCTTTGAGATTTCCATAGTCAAAAGTAAGGAATTTTAGTGATAGTTTAGTTAGTTTAGTTCGGTGTACAAGAGAATCGGCACCAGTACCTAATATTGCCAAATTAATCTAAACAGGTAAATATTTGACAGCTATTTGCGACGTTGCCAACTTTTAGAATGAACGCTCTTAACATATAAACTGACGAAACGTGGGTGTACTATAGATACACCCTGCCTAACCCTTCGGGGATTACAAGCGTGATGTTATATTTAGTGATTTATAAGTGAATACAGAGATGACGGCGGATACAGGGTTATTGGTTATACGTCAGCAATGCGTTAAGAGGATGTAGGAAAGGTCATTTGCAACCAAATTACCCCGATGACCCCTATGCCAATGTCACCCATTTTCGAGTAATTTGACATTTCATATTTTAAAATGGATGAAATAAAAATATAAAATGTCAAATGACTCTATTTTTTTTTTGGCATTTGAATAGGAGTCAAAAGGCTTCATTTGGTTGTAAATGACCTCTCCTACAACCCCTTAATGTAATGCCGACGTGCCGACGTATAACCATTAACCCTGTATATCAGGGTTTATTGGTTAAATTTTACATTTTTATTTCAAACAAGTTACTCGAAAATGGTTGACATTGGCATAGGGGTCATCAGGGGTAATTTTGTTACAAATTACCTCTCTTGACTGCCTCGTTAGTCTAGTGGCCGCAAGCGCTACTGCTGAGCATGAGGTCCTGGGTTCGATTAAAGGGTCGGGTAAAGTGTTATTGGGTTTTTCTATCTGGAATTTCTCAGTAGCAGCTTGGAGTCTGGATTTGTGCCCGGTTAATGGCAATAGGCTCGCCCCATATTACATGGGACTCAAAACATAACTGGCGAAATGTGGGTGTACCTACTACAGGTACAACTCTGCCCAACTCTGAGCAAGATTGCACGATACAGAAATCGTCAACCCATTTTGAGCAAGCGTGGTGATCAATGCTTATACTTTCTCTGTATGAGAAAAAGACCCAGCAGTAGGAAAATAATAGGCTGATATTATTCTTATTATTGTACTGTACAGAGTTGCAGAGAATGGTGACTCATTCGCTTACTGACTTACCACAACTAGTCTTGACCTAAATCGAATAGATCGATTTGTGTGTGTTTTATAAATACCGATTTAGAGACAAGACGTTCAATGTGATACAAAACGGTTATATTATAATGAATCGGAAACTCTCATTATACCTCCAGCCAATACTATTATAGTCCTTACTCCATCCAACTACCACGACATTGTTTGCTGAAATGACCATCAAATATAGCGATACTCAAAGCGGAGTGACTCGTAATTCTGCCAGTGGCATCTCAAGAGGATCCCCGAGGCTGGCTGGCGTCCAAACTGGGTGTATCTAGGACCCTTCACTGCTCACCGCCTAGGAATAACGAGCACTTCAGATTTCTATACTAGGTCTTACCTTTTTGTGCGATTTTGAACCTTATTTTTAGCAGTAAGAGTCTATAGGATTAGTTCCAAGAAGTTTCCAAGAACGCAATTGCCAAATTTATGTCTACAGTTCCATCAATTGAATTTGGACTTTGTGTTGTTGAAGATAAGTGCAAGGGTTGTGTATTCCAAGTTATTAAAATTGAATGCCACTGAGTTATCAGGGATTGTGTACTATTTTAGTACTCGAAGTACACTTTTGGTGACAAATTGATATCGTTTAGGCGATAAAAGTCTATCCCGAATTTGTGGATAAGTTGTTTGTAAATATATTGTCTGTGAATTCAATGTATTTACTGAACTTCTACATTCAATGAGTTTGTTTGTTGGATGAGTAACGAGTTCTTCTGTTAGAATTTATTTCTTTTTCACGATTGTTGGAATGTTGACTGAGTTACTTTCGATCAACAATTTTGTGAACGAACAATTTAAATACTAAAGGTTTCATGAGTAGGTATGTGCTGAATCAGCGGAATGTCTGATTTTGAAAGAAAAAGCTAACCTTACAAATCTCGTTTGCGGTAATGATTCTGATAAACTAATATCGTTATTGTAATTTATTCAAATTTCTTTGTTAGGCTCACATAATGTCATAACAATATAATGCTTGGACTGCAAAAGAGACCAATACCTCTTCTTCTCAGAGATCAGTCGGTTAGGAAATAATTCTACTTACAAAAATAAACATTATTTCATTTCATCATAATTATTAGTATCTTTTACACGCTCTTTACAAGTAACACCCATTTTTTCTTCTTCAAAGTGATCACTATCAAAATCACTCATAATTCCATAATTTCTATTAATGTCATAATATTTCCAACCACAATCTATCTCTGTATCTCCAGAAACAATCTGAAATGACCAGACATGGCCGCAGTCAGCGATATGCAGCGATAACACGATGTTTTATTGTCCAAGTTAGATGAAAACTGGAATGATTTATTTGAGGTCAAACTGCGGAGACGGGACGGGCTCCAGATTCCTTGGGACCGAGATTATGGATAAATTAACTTTTTTCACGTAAATCTGGGACTAGATAAATGGTGGTGCTTCAGTAAATGTGGTTGTAAGTATTACTTGGAATAAGAAGCAGTTTTAGATGTAACTGAAAGTAAGAGCTTTGCCAAGCTATTAAATTTAATAGGAACTCCATAATTTAATTTATTTGAAGCTGCTGAACTGTAGAGCAATAAAATCCAATATGTACCTAACAGGGAATTGTGGATAAATTACTCGAACATAAATTAGTCACGATAATACCATACATAAATTGATATTTGACCACCTGCGTACTAATATAATAGTGATGGGATCGGTACGAAACTAGCATTCTTACTGTGAGTATGTATTAAGAAGCAGATATATGCCAGTGACCTTGAGTGGTTAGCTTGCGTGTTCTGTACCGAGCTCACGCAACGCGTCGTACGTCCAGCCAGTAATAAGACTCGCCCATCAAGAAGAGCTGTCCCAAATTAGCGGCATTATTAATTTATTATGCATAAAAAAAAGGTATTTTAATAAAACACGTATACTATAAGATCAATAATTACATTATCTTTAAAATGGTGAAAGTTTAGTATAATACGCTTGACAGATTTTGCGTGATTCTTAGTTTTTTATCCGCGTTAGACATCACTTCACAAATTAATTTCACTAAGTAAATATTTATATATTAAATTATCACGAAAATGCTCTAATTTAACATATATTTTTTCTAAATCATTAACACTACTCGTTTAGACGTGATCTTCAGTATAAAACATAAAATAGTTACACACGTTGTCTACATCTCTTTTTATAGACTTTCCTGTCACAGACTCACAGGTATGCTGGAAGAGATTTCTTTAGAAATAAGCATTGCCTTTGTGCGTATTTTTCTGTTCCTTTCTTCTTGTCTGTTTATATGTGTAAGCATAAATGGTTAAATAAATAAATAAAAGTCTTTCAAGTCATCAAGTTCCTAATATTTTATTGGGTCCTTGTCTATTTTCACCTCAATCATTATCAGTAGATAGATTAGTCAAAGTCAAAGACATTTATTTGCTTTAAATGCGGTTACAAATGTGTTATTATATAAGTATTCTTGTGCGATGACACGTTTCGCCATATTTTGGTATGCAAATATTAATAGTAAGGCTTAAAAGCAGTTATCTCTAACTAAAGTTGAAAATATTTATTAGACATGAAATTATTCAAGTGAATCAATCTTCAATTTACACAACACAACTAATTAAAACTTAGTATACCAACCAATTAGCATCACCAACTTAATATACCAACTTCTACGGAAAATGTTACTTTAATATATTTTTTTTTTTAAATCGCTTCTCACTTTTTTAAGGATCACCTGTAGACGATCGATTATTATTTTGGACGCGCAAGTCAGTTAAAACAGTTGATCAAAAGTGATTTCAATAAAGATAATTTTGAATTATTTTGAGGATCACAAAAAGAGGCTCAATTATAAGATTAGCGCGTACATTCATATTTTTAGTAAAACAAAATGAGAATAATTAGGGATTCGAATGAATATCTACTTCTACTTCTTCTCGTGGCTAAGAAATAACAGACACATGGGTCGATTGCCGGGGTTGGTCCGTGGATAAGTGACCATCTTTATACAGGATTATATCGATATACAGGCAGACAGTTGAACATACGAAAATTGCGGATCCGTGGGGCCATCTGCTACGTGTTTATGCCCAATAACAAGACCCAGGCCTTACGGCCTTACTCCAACTGAACGAAACGAAATTTAAATCATGTATAAAACGCACACTATGCTGCCAAGCATATTATAAGTTGGGGGATTACATCGCTGATAAAAATGCTTGGCTCAGCGCTGGTCCAGCTCCACAAGGGCTCATAAACTAATTGATTAGCATTCGAAAATATTGTTGCAGCTGCTGAAGATTGTAAAACTATCTTTTCCTTGTATAAATTCAATCTCTTTGTATTGTATAATTGCATATCACATGTGTGAGCACTGTGACCATGTTGTACATTCCATAAAGCTACTATTTACTGGGTACGTCTTTCATTGACTTGAATGTGCTCTGGCAGCTGAGAGTATGTCATGCTCACTCAAATGTCTCGCTGATGGTGGCGTGTGTGTTGGATCATTAAGTTCCCTTCAAAATGGTTAAGCTAAATGGTGCTGATCCATGCGTCATGTTCGTGAACGGGCGCCGTCAGTAGGGACTGGTCATCTCTTAGCTGCCACGGTTTATTTTATTTTAATTTATTTAAATTTTTGAATTGTTATTATATTTTTATTACGGACGCTTTTAACGTGCACATCTTTCTACATTGTTCTCACATGTATAAATTCAACACGAATGATGTAACCAATATTTTGTAACAATATTTTGATTTAAAAGAGTGTCCGTGGAGTTTCTTGCCTGTTCTTCTCCATAGGTACCTACTACGCTTTGGAATGGGCAACTAGCTTCATTTTTCTGACTGACCGACCCCTTGACAATTCAAAAGTACCTGTAATTGGTTTATTTGAAATAAATGGTTTGAGTTTGAGTTTTGAAAACGGATTTTTTAAAAATTACTTTTAGAATTTTATTCGAAATTCGTCGTTGCTCAAACTTCAAACGTCAATCTAGTTTCTAGCAATCATCTGCGTCAAATACGAATATTGTAAGATTCTAAAGTTACTCTAGATCTAGATGATAATAAAATAAAAATGTTGTAGTTTTGTTATTTTTTAACCGACTTCCAAAAAGGAAGAGGTTGTATGTACGTGGCGTGTTTGTTTTTTTTTTTTGTTTTTTTTTTATGTATGTCCACCGATTTCTCCGTCAATTGTGGACCAATTTTGAAAATATTTTTTTTGTTTGAAAGGGTATGCTCTCGATGTGGTCCCATATAAATTTTATTAACTTTCTTTTGATAGTTTTTGAGTTAGCTTCAATAATACGTACTTTTTCCCACTTAGTATGTGGATGATATAAATTCCTGTCACAATTATTTACATAGCAGGTAGTGGTTTTCGAATTTGTATGGGGTAGGTACCACAACTAAAAAGTGAAAAATAAAAACATCGGTTGTTTTTTTTTTTTTTGTATTTTTTTTTTAATGAAATTAGTATTGACGTTTGAAGTTTGAGTAACGACGAATTGCTCTTGTTATTGGGCCTAAACACGTAGCAGACGGCCCCAAGGATTCGCCATTTTCGTATGTTCAACGGTTTGCCTAACGACTTGTATACCGAGACTCCTCCGTGCCTCAGAAAGCACGTTATGCCGTTGGTCCTGGCTGATATTCATGGATCTTTGACTGTCATTACGGGTCGTTAGAAGCCCGAAAGTCTGATAACCAGTCTTACCAAGGGGTATCGTTTTACCCATAGATACTGGGTTATGGAAGTCAAATAGACAGTCACTCCATATAAAATACTGGTTGGCAGCTGCATCCGGTTTGACTGGAAGCCGACCCCAACATAGTTGGAAAAGGCTAGGCAGATTGATTGATTTTTTTCTACTTCTAAAACAATAGGACACTAACAAATGTTAAAACTACCTTCCTCAAAAACCTCTTTTACCCAGTCCAAACATGTGGAATGGCATTGACATTACTCCCCAGTACATCGCACACTTACTCCAGCAACCTGCCTACTAACGTATTCATTGGAAATATTGAAATCCGGACAGAAATTGGGACCCTCTCTATATATATCATCTGCGTAACGATATCGGATAGTAGATTTTTTGGAAGAAAATTCTATTAGACATGTATTTTGTATGAGTTCGTTTCCGTTCCGAAAGTGGTTGTGGTTCATTTTAATAAAATATTTTTTGTATCTTTTTTTGATGTCAGAGAATTTTCCTTATAGTTAGGTAGATATTCTTCTTGAATAATGTTTAATGCAGTTACAAAACAATCTGAAAGACAAAGTAGCCTGATGCCTCTTTATCATCCGCCTGCTTTTCCCCAACTATATTGGGGTCAGCTTCCAGTCTAACCGGATGCGGCTCAATATGAGTATTTTACATGAAGCGACTGCCTATTTGAAATCCACATCCCAGTTACAATACTCCGCGGTAAGACCGTTTGTCAGAATTTCTTGCAGTAGCCTGATGCCTGTTGCTTCTTTTTAATCGTGCTTATAAAAGAGTACCTCCTCTATTAATCTGATGAAACATGATGAAAAATGGTACATTTAAGTACTAATACTAACTCATAACAATAATTTTTAAGAATAAACCTATGATTAAGTAACACCTGATAAGCTATATCTTTCTTTGAAACTTAGAAAGAAAATAAAGAAGAAGTATACTTTGAATTAATGCCAAAATCCAGCTCAATACTTTTGACGTTTTTTTGAAAAATTGATGGTGAAATTAAAAAAAAATTACTTGTAAATATTTGTATAACGCTTTTATTGGCGGATGTGTCCTGAACATAACTCTACTTACAACCTTTGTCTTATAAAAGGAGAATCTTTTGAAAAATATTCGTTAATAAGCGTTAGAAACCAAATTGACTTCCTCGTAAGTACGAGAAAGTCAATTTGGTATCTATCACTTATGGTCTTGGAGTCGCAAGCTGAGCATGGGATCCTGGGTTGAATCAACGGATCGGGCAAAGTGTTATTAGGTTTTTCCATTAGGAAGTTCTAACTAGCAGCTTCTAACTAGCGGCTAAAAGTCACCCAAAGGGCAATGGAGAGGGCAATGCTTGGAGTTTCCCTACGTGGTCGAATGAAAAGATCCGCAGGAGAACCAAGGCAACCGACATAGCCCAAAGAATTGCCAAACTTAAGTGGAAATGGACAGGGCACATTGCTCGCAGAACGGATGTCCGATGGGATCGAAAGGTTCTGAAGTGGCGACCACGTACCGGAAGACGTAGCGTTGTAAGGCCTTCCACAAGATGGACCGATGACCTTGTAAGGCCGCAGGAATCCGCTGGATGCGGAAAGCACAGAATCTGTCGAAGTAGCGGTGCTTGGGGGAGGCCTATATCCAGCAGTGGACATCTTTCGGCTGAAATGATGATGATAAACTAGCAGCTTGGACTCTGGATTTGTGCTCGTGATTCGTTTATCGCAATTAATTTGCCGCTTATTAATGGGACTAGCAACACCACTGAAGCAAGATTAAGCATACCTTAAACTGCCTACTTTGCTGCTTATTGTGACTGCAGATAAGCCATTCAGCATTACGTCTAAACGTGGGTAGCAGTTCTGTTAAACGTAACGCAATGGCAATCCAGCTGAACATTGTTCAGCTGTTTTACATTACGGAGCTATTTTGTAAAACAGCTAGCGGTTATATGTATAAAACATCGGATTTGACAATCTATCTGCGACATCTACATCTCTTTTTATAAGAGATTTCTTTAGAAATAAACATCACCTTTTTACTTAATGTTATGTTCGTTTCTTCTTGTCTGATTATATATGTGTACCTACATCAACTGTTAAATAAATAAATAAACACTTACTTAAACTTAATACTCCACTGAGTTCCTGCATCGACATTTAAAATTCTTAAAGAGGCGAATAGACTTGATATCAGTGCGGTAGCGGTCCATTAGTTCTGAATCGCGAGGACTTGGCGACCAGCCAATGTGCAGGCACCTTGAGGAAGTTTGCCGACAACAGTTGTTATAAGTAGTGTATTAATTTGATTAGTAAGTTGGTTACAATACAACGTAGGACAGCAATCAAGCAATGTAGATGCGATTCGGAGGAATGTAGGACGTGTTGTGATGAAAGTTTTGAGTTAGAATATTGTTGACTGTAAGAGTGGGCAAGACCGAAGAAACGATGTATAGATTGTGTGAAAGATGATCAGATTATGGCTAGAAAAATAGTGAAATATTGAGGTGACGGCTCATAAATATATATGGAAAAATAAGTCACGCTGCGCCGACAACAAACAAATTGGGATAAGAGTAGCAAGATAATGATGTTTTGGTAAATAATGTAATGAAAAATGCTTTACAATCTCTTAACAAAAACGCCCAACCTTCACTACAGCAGTGCCTAAATGAATTTATCAGCCGCGTACAATAAAACGTACTGGTAAATATTAAAAATAAAACATAATAACTAGATTTAAAATAATGGTTTTCAAACTTCCTCCCCAATTTCCATCAACAAATTATTTTAACATCTACATTATTAGAATCACAAGCTATAATTACAAAGTAAATTCCGCCGGAATCCCAGTTTGCTTATTTTGAACGCGGCTCCGGCTTCACAAATAAACAAAAATATATTCCATGTGTACAGGATAAAAGCTATCATCATTATAATTAGGAAAACAAGTATGTTCAACACAAATATTTGATGCGTTTGTTTAAATTTTCTGAAATCTGGTAACATAATATAACTGCTTAGATGTTTTTGTTTTGTTTGTATGCATGGTGTTCTCACCTTTTTAAACAGGCTGGATGCAAGATTATGAATTTGAATATCTCTTTGTTTTATTTTGTTTAACACAGGAAGATTTCAACTCTTACTGTACAGGCTGTTTCAAGACAGATACCTCAATGGACTTCAGGTTTGATTTTTACAATGAATGATTATTATTATAACAATAACGAATTATTAAACATCTTGGTGATCGTAGCATGATAATTATTTATTGATCTGGCTCTCCAACAATGAGTACCTTTTTTTTTGGGTGGGAAATTATCAAATAACTTCTCCCGCTCTGGGTGGAGCGGGAGGGCGTGTCAGACTCTTACTGACTAAAAAACCCACCCGTGTTCCTTCAGTTGCCATGTTGCCGGGGGCCACGATTTCCCTATCGGTTTTATTTTACTTATTTTTAAATGTTACTAACATAGTTTTATAAGTGTTACTAACAACAATATGAATCATTTGTAATCATCATCTGCCTAGCCTTTTCCCAACTATGTTGGGGTCGGCTTCCAGTCTAACCGGATGCAGCTGAATACCAGTATTTTACATGGAGCGACTGCCTATCTGACCTCCACAACCTAGTGACTAGGTAACACGATACCCCTTGGTAAGACTGGTTGTCAGTTTTTGGGCTTCTAACTACCCGTAACGACTGTCAAAGATCTACAAATGACAGCCGGGACCAACGGCTTAACGTGCTTTCCGAGGCACAGAGGGGACTTGGTATGTAAAGATGGTCACCCATCCACGGACCAACCGCGGCAAGCGTAGCTTAACCTGATCGATTGACCCGTGCAGCTGTTATTACTTAGCCACAAGCCCCTCTAATATGAATCATTTGTATTCGATATAAATAAATAAATAAAATAAAGCACGTACTTAGTAACGTTTATAGATCTCGGTCTGAGTTTGAGTCGAAACTATGAAGTAGCCGGAATGTGGAATCAGACAGGGGGGGTTAAGCTCACCTCTGCTATTTAACCTCTATATCAACCGGCTCTTCGAGCGACTGAGCGAAGCGGCCCCGACTCTTGCTCGAGCCAGCCCGCGCCGATGAGCCTGTAGCTTTAAATTCCCCTGATGATAATATTAATCCGATCCAAACTGTCCCTTGCTGTCCTCCCCCAACGACGCCCTAAGCCGAGATCCGTACCCCACAGGGGGTGCCCTTAGCGTGATATCGCTTAGTTTATAAGTTTTATGCCCTGGCTGGAGGCCTTAATTTATTGAGGCAGCCACAGGAAAGTTCGGTTAAGCAGCCGACAACCTGCGAGATAACATTCCCAAAAAAATACAACACCAAAACGATTGAGAGGCACACGTGTCGACAGCCATATTGACGATAAATAAAGTAGGCTATGCAGACGATATGGTGCTTTTCAGTCCCTCAATGGGTGGGTTGAAGAAGTTGTTATCGACCTGCACGCGTAGCATGACCACCGTAGAAACGAGTTTTGTCGACGGAAGAATAGACAAAATGACAGATTGTGATTGTTTATTTGTCATTTTGTCTACTCTTCCGTCGACAAAACTCGTTTCTACGGTGGTCATGCTACGCGTGCTGCGTGGCCTATGCGTAGAAGCATGGTTTAATATACAACTCGAAGAAGAGTGAGCTTCTTGTATTTAAAGCACCTAAGCAGCAGCCGTGCAGTGTTCCGCCCATAAGTTGCAACGGCGTAGCACTGAAAATTGTGGATAGTTTTTATCACGAGCGGCCTTAGAGATCACGTAGATATAGGAAGGGAGCGCAGGGCGTTGTCGGTGAGGAGCAATGTAACTTGTTTATGAATAAATGAAATGAAATGAATGAATGCCCGCAGGTTCGCATCGTTGTACTACAGACGTCAAAGTAACCCTTTTTAAGGCGTTCGAACTGTCAATCGTTTTCCACGAGTGGCCTGTGGGTGTTATACGAGCTCCGAGCCTACAACGTCCTGCGTGTTCATTTAGTCATGCTTTTATGGACTGCCATGGCGTTGTAGTGCTTCGGGAATGTTCGCGGAGGCTTACACAGACGGTTTCCATGCCATCATGCGAAAGAAAGCGGCCTCCTTACGCCTGCATGGTAGTGACAACAGAATTCTGAAAATGATCGCTGCCAGACCGGACTATCCTTTTCAGGGACACTGGGTGGGGACAGTCATATGTCTACATAAATAAATAATTTACGAAAACTAACAATACTTACCTACTTATTTAATAAGCACCATTGTTACTAACACCAAAATACTAATAAAATTATGGACCGCAGTCTGAAATAAAGTTTTATTTTTTATTTATGCCACTTATGCCTCGTGCGACCCTTGTTTTTGTAAGCAGTAAATGACCACTGTGGCTGACATTATGAGTAATTACCTTATCTCACACTTCAAGAAACATTCCTTTCATCTTGTACTTTTCAATGGCAAACAAAAAAGTTAGCTATCGAAGCTAGCTTCTTGATAATTCATAACAGCTACGTTGAATAATCGAACCTAGCAACTTCTATTTTATTCATATCTAGCTACTGCCCGCGACTTCGTTCGCGTGAAATTTCTTGTTCCCTCGACCCACCAAACAAACAAACAAAACAAACTCTTCAGCTTTATTATTAGTAAATACTAGGTAGCTTTTGCCCATAGCTTCGCCCGTGTGGATGTCGGAAAATATCCCAAGACAACTTACTACCGGGATTACAAGGAAGCGAAGCGATGATCGCATATCTAATAGCCGAGGAAAGGTCATTGACTCGACTTGCACCGCGCGGTAAAGTATTCATTTCAATCATATGGTGTCTCGGCATATTTTAATCTAAATTAAATGCCCAACTTAAATAACATATTTTATTGGATAAGGATTAATGAAATATTGATCAAAATAGCTTCTCAAATAATGAAATTTTGATCAAAATCTGAAAGATTACTTTTATTTAGATTACTTCCAATCAAAAAGTTTAATAATTTTAATATAAATAATTATTTTAATAACAAATATCTTCTTAATTATTATAATTATCTCTAATATTATAATATTTTTATCTTTTTGGTGATTCCTGTTGAACATTAATTTTATGTGTCCCTTACGGTTTACGCGGTGCACGCCAGTAAAGCCAGTCGGCATGGTTTTTTCCGATGTCAAACGATGAACGAAAGTCTATAATATTTTTGAAAAACTGGTATGTTCGATGATTAGTTCTACGCAATACAATTCGTAAAATTATTGGAAGTATAGTGATTGTCATCTCGAGTACGCAATTAGATTGTAGAATCTTAAAGCATAAGACTCCAAATGCAGGCTCTTAGTACCAGCGCCCAAAAAGTGCCATAGCACATCATTTTCCTATAATAATAATAAGTTGTGAGTTGAACAGGCGGGCTCACTACGTAGAAGCCACAGCCGATTCCACGGGCGATGATACCATTTCATTATTCTCATCCATCCCTTCGACTCGCCCCTCCTACATGACAAGAAGAACAACTAGCTTGTCCACCACCAGCACGCTTGATAGTGTTGTGCAAGATGTCAATCTAGACACTGAGCTTGCACCCACTACAAGCACTCCAAGTACACGCAGACGATGGACACCTGAAATGAATAAGTTCATACTGCGCACTTACTTTCAATTAACTTCATTAGATACAGACAAAAGAACTTATCTCGAACCGCTCCACCTGAAATTTATAGAAAAATACCCGAACATGCAGGTTAGTCGACAGAGAATAGGAGACCAACGTAGAGCTATAATAAACAATAACTTATTACCACAAAAAACTATAGATGAGATACGAAACGAAGTAAGAGAAGAGTTGGATCGACTACAATTAAACCATTTTACTCTACGATCACAAAACTCTATCGACCATACACAACAAACATCTACACCGACACAAATGCAACCTACAGCCCTAGAAACCCATACTTCACTTAATAGAACACAGACTCGAATGAGATGGACCAGTGAACAAAACGAAGCTATAATGCGATCTTATTATAGAGTTACAGATTTAGGCAGAAATGAGACAGTTTATAGAAGACGCATGCATGAAGATTTTATCAACAGTTTTCCCTCACTTGCCCACCTAAGTGAACAACGAATTGCTGATCAGAGAAGAGCAATAATAAACAATAAGTACATCACCGATGATAAATTAAATTCATTAAAGTCAGAGGTGTCTGAAGAACTCGGACTAGATAACCTTAACTCACGCAACAATGGGGAAACAATAACAACTATTACTAATATCAATAATACTAATACCCAAATAAGAAACAACATAGAAACATGCACCATAGAAGAATCTACACATAATATACAAACATCGGATAACATAGAATTAAATAGTATAACAGAAATCTTATTAAACCCACAAATTAACCCAGATAGGGAACCATTAATAGATGATACTTTTCAACAAGCACTCCAGTTTTTTAAAGATACTAACCCTATTAATAGAATTTATATTCCTAAACAGAAACCATCTAAAAATCTTGCAAGAATAATTAGCTATCTAAACAAAATCATACTTCCAGAAAGTGTTAATGAAGATACCGATTTCAACACATTACAAACTATCATTTATTGTGCCGCTTGGACCGCTGCTAAGGTAAACGGAGCAAAGATAACACTTGAACCGAGAGAAATAATTCGAAGTAGAACAGAATACAAGCCAAAATGGCAAAGACGATTAGAGCAAAAAGTTAAAGATTTGCGAAGGAAAATAGGTAGAATGACACAATTTATGAACGGCACCAGAAGTAGAAAATTAAAGAACCATGTAAAAAAGATTATGAAACTTTATAAAATTCATACCGTACATGAAGAACCTAACACACAAGCAGCACACACATTAGACACACTGAAACAAAAACTCTCTGTCGTAACAGGCCGACTCGAAAGATATAAAGCATGCACGTTAAGAAAACAACAAAACACTCAATTCAACCACAATGAAAAACTTTTTTATCGCAATATCAGACAGGCAACTACAAATATTCAACACAACAACCCATATGACAATGAAAATAACACCCCTGATCCAGAGATATTACGTCACTTCTGGGCAAGATTATGGGAACAACCTATTTGCCACAATACCCAAGCGGATTGGATACAATCAGAATTGTCAAGTAACAACACAAACATTCATCCAATGGTGTTTGAGTGCATATCCCCAGAAATATTTCATAAAGTTCTTACAAGGTTACATAATTGGAAAGCTCCCGGATCAGACCACATCCATAGTTACTGGTACAAAAAATTCACAGCAATTCATGGTTACCTATATAATTTTATAAATTCATTCATCCAAGACCCCAAATCAATACCTTCTTACATAATGTTTGGAACAACTTTTATGATACCAAAGGACTGTAATGACCTCTCTAACCCAGCAAAATACAGACCCATTACATGCTTGCAGACCTTGTATAAGATCATCACATCCTGTATATCTGAACTGATATACGAGCACATTGACGCCAATAACATCTTAGCCGAACAACAGAAAGGATGTCGAAAATATAGCCAAGGCTGCAAGGAACAATTAATCATAGACTCCGTTGTTTTAAAAAAAGTCCACAAATCCAAATCGGATTTATTTACAATGTACATTGATTACAAAAAAGCTTATGACTCTGTTCCCCATTCATGGCTAGTGCAAGTATTAGAAATTTACAAAATTCACCCGACAGTAGTAACGTTCCTAAAGACTGTGATGAAAACTTGGACTACAGTATTAAAACTCACTACACCAACCGAAACAATAGACACCAGCCCAATTAAAATACAGAGAGGAATTTTCCAGGGAGATGCACTTAGCCCACTGTGGTTCTGCCTTGCTCTAAACCCCCTATCTAAAATATTAAACGCAACTTCATTAGGAGTTCTTTTAAATTATCCTGCTACTCATGGACAGGATGAAACCCAGGGTGGCAGTTTAAATCATTTACTGTACATGGATGATATTAAACTATACGCAAAAACTGAGGGTCAACTTAACGAGTTAGCTAACCTGACAGAGAAATTCACAAACGACATAAAAATGGAATTTGGTATAGACAAATGCAAAATAAACTCAGTTAGAGCAGGCCAGAACTACCAACACCAATACACCTTAGAAACAGGCGAACAGATAGAACCACTGGATGAGCAAGATACTTACAAATACTTAGGATACATACAATCAAGTCAGATACATTATAAAGAGACCAAACAGAAACTAAAACAACAATTCCAACATAGATTAAATACTATTCTTAAAACACAACTCTACTCTCGAAACACAATAAAAGCAATTAACACCTTTGCTATCCCTGTCCTCACCTATTCGTTCGGTATAATCAACTGGACCAAAACAGACCTGAAAAACCTGCAGCGCAAAATTAATACAACTATGACTAAATTCCGTAAACACCATCCTAGATCATGCCTGCAAAGGTTAACACTACCGCGGAAGGAGGGAGGCAGGGGACTTATTGATATTTTAAATTTACACAACCGACAGATCACAACCCTCAGAAAGTACTTCTTCGATAAAACCGCATCTTCCACACTTCACAAACTAATAGCACAAAACGATAAACACTTAACACCTCTTAATCTTAAAGACACAACTGAACAGCAAAACGAAAGAGTGATTGATGACAAAACCAAATGTCTAGAGTGGACCCAGAAGTCTCTACACGGAAGACATCGCCAAGATTTATGCCAATTAAATGTCGACAAAAATGCGTCGAACGCGTGGTTAAATCGAGGTGAACTCTTTCCGGAGACTGAAGGATTTATGCTTGCAATACAAGACCAAGTAATTGAGACCAAAAACTACAGAAAATACATTATAAAAAATTTAACAACCGACACATGTAGAAAATGCAATAGTTCACCAGAGACAATTCAACATATCACCAGCGCCTGCAAATCAATAGCCCAGACAGACTACAAACATCGACACGATCAAGTAGCCAACGTAATACACCAAAAACTAGCTCATAAAAACAAATTTATAGACACTATAGTACCATATTATAAATACAACCCCGAAACAGTATTAGAGAACTCAACTACAAAATTGTACTTCGACCGAGCCATACTCACCGACCGTACAATTCACTTTAATAGACCAGATATCACATTAATTAACAAAGTAGATAAAACTGGGTTCCTAATAGACATTGCCGTACCAAATACACATAACTTACAGACTACAATAGCCGAAAAACTATCCAAATACACCGAACTGAAAGACGAAATGACCCGAATTTGGCATCTTCAAAAAGTCACAATCGTCCCCATAGTACTATCTGCAACAGGAGTGATACCCAAACAGCTTCATCAGTCCCTTAGTTCCCTCAACCTGCCACCTAACACCTACCATCTGCTGCAGAAGGCAGTGATTCTCAATACATGTAGGCTAGTACGAAAATTCCTCCAATGTGAGTCGGACAGCTTACACCATTATTCCCACTCGAATTTAACTTCGGCTAACATACAGCCTACTGCAGATAACCACGTGGTATCAAACATTACTCCGCCACCAATTAACCCCACTGATGAACACTTGGCTTAGGCCCGTGCCATCAGCTCTACCCGGCTAGGCCGAGGAAAACAAATCTAAAAACAAAAATAATAAAATAATAATAATCCTGCAGAGCGAATTTCGGCCATGTAGACCAATCTCAGCGTAGACCAGCCTTCGGCGCGAGAATTATGAGTACTTATGTCTGCGCCCACGAGTGTGGGCGCAGACATAAGTGCATTCTCTTTTCCCTCACTGTCATAGTCTGATGGGACGGCAATCTGACAGGGCCAACGGCGACACGTGCTTTTGCGAAATACGAGGGAATCACACCGCCAACTTTCAAACTCCGGACTGTTATTAAGAAATTCCTATTGGAAAAACCCAATAACATTTTGCCAGACCCGGGTATCGGGAACCCAGGCCGCCACGCTCAACAGTCGCACTTGCAACCACAAGACCAACGGGACAGTATTGTATTTTCCTATAAGGTACAGAGATACCGCCGCTCAACACATTCCTACCCAAGGTACCCACTAATTTAATTCGGAACCCTTCATGTGCGATCAGTATCGGCAACACAAACCTCCTTAGTAACACAGACACGTGCACGCTTTTAACCTTTAAATAAAATAAAAAGGTAACGGCATAGAATAAGAATGTTTAGAGGTACCACCATACAGTGCTACGAGTACCTTTTTGTACTTCAATGACATTGACAGGGGGCGTTGTTGGTAACTATTTGTAAAATTGTATTTTAAAAAATCAAGATGGCGGTGTTCGTTCCATTTTTACCACGCGCTAATTGGTCCTAGCACAGGAGAGGTATAAACCTCTTTCTGACGCTTTGTTCTAGGTGTAATAGGCACATGAGACATTACAGAACTGTCTCTAGCATGCCAAGACATTTGTGTTGCCTCTGGTACTACAGACGTCCATTAGGAGGTAGTAATCACTTACCATTAAGTGTACCGCCTGCTTGTTTACCATTAAATAACAAAAAATGTGGGCTATTTATTGGAAAAGGGATATTTATCAGCGACAGCACCAGCACTAATCAGAGTACACCCTATTGCCATTGTGAATGTGTGAGTGTGACGCAATTACCCCGTACTTCTGTTTTCGGCGTACAATATAGAAAAGTAAGACTTTGTAGAGCGTTGTCTCTGTTACTCATACCTGTGTGACAGAGACAACGCCGTCTAAAGCACAATGTATGTTATTTTTCCACTATCCACGATCTGTTACTAAAGAATTCTCGGCCACATTGCCCGTCGGGAAAGTCGGTGGTGATAGGCAAGGTAGATGAGAAAAAACCTAGTGGCCGATCACTTAACCGCTGGTCAGATCAAGTAATGCCCTCACTGGACTCTCTGTTGCAACCGCCATGAAAGAAGCGGAGAACCGACGAAGTGGAAGAACATCATACACACAACACGACCTTCAGTAATGAATGAAGTATGCGACCAAAAAGAAGGTGTCACATTTACGCCCGGGTTTATTGTTTTCGAGTTTCACTTCTATTCGAGTTTCTTAATCTATGTCAACATTCTTGGCAAGGGAACCGATCTATGTGAAGCGTCAGAGTGATTCGGTTTTCAGAAGGATTTATCTTTATGTTCGTCGCAATTTAGGGCTCGTTTTTGGAAGTGGGGTTACGTAAAATGTGGATGGGCCCTGTGAGTGTAGGGCCCTTAATCACTAAATAAATTAATGATTAAAATAAACTTTATTGGTCATTGGTCAAGTGCTAGTTTGCGACTCCAATTTCAAACTTACTTTTGGGGTTTTCACGTCAGAATCCTATTTGTTAATGATGGTAACTACGGAAAATTGGTAACTTTCGTTTACCTACATGGAAATAAAATGAAATGAAATTGTTTATTCCGTAAATAGGTTATCGGAATTACTTTTATACAAATATAAAAAAATAAGCTAGATGAGTTCGGCGTTTCCTATGTGACTACTCTGAAAAGAAAGGCCGAAATAAACTCAGAGGTCACAGTCTCTTTTAAAGTCCAGACATAATCTTGGTCAGGCCATATGAGGACCATTTAGATTAGTATCTGAAATGGTTTTTTGAGGAAAGAACCACACAGATTTAAGAGGACCTGTCCAGTTAGGGCATTTAATTTAA
Organism: Agrochola lychnidis; assembly: GCA_963680765.1. Classification (NCBI taxonomy): domain Eukaryota; kingdom Metazoa; phylum Arthropoda; class Insecta; order Lepidoptera; family Noctuidae; genus Agrochola; species Agrochola lychnidis. The sequence goes on from OY796873.1 coordinate 713,230, forward strand.
TTTCTACGCAGTGCCTACAAGGCAGCTACGCTACGTAAGGCTGAATAGTTTAAAAATCAGTTGAGCAAACCTAGTAATAAATTGTCTTTCATTCGTGAGCCAAAACTTAGATAAATAATATAAGTGTTCAGAGATATTGAAAAAAGATTAATGGAAGTCAATTTTATTTATTTATTCATTAAACAATTTATACGACTTGACAAAACACCGAGATTTCTTTAGAGCTCCCCCAGACATACAATTTTGTTGTTGGCCGACTAAATCGCAGAGTATACCATTAGGTATAGCGACATATGCTAGCCCGCACATCTTGTCCAACTAAATCGTCCAACTAATTAATTGGATACCGATCGTATCAGAATCGAGATTGCGCGCAATTCAAAAGTTGTCCAATGCGGCCAACTGCTCGTTAGCACGGTTACCCTATGCAAGCTCAGGCAAGATGCAAGACGACCAGATGCTTTCCCTACTATCAGTCTGACATCAAACAATTGATGAAAAGTAAACATAAAACCAACTATCTAATGACGTAATACATTTTCGTAAACGATTACAAATAATCGACAGTTCAACAACATTCATTGCGTTATTTACGTTGTTGAGCAAAATGTATTATCGAACTTTTGAAGCAATGGATTAGCAATCTGTTTCAAACGATTCAGATTCTAATTGATCATGAATGTATTTATTAAGCAATTAGGGTACAGGTCTTGATTATTTTAGGGTAGGTAGATAGTAGGTATACTTACCGGAAAGTTAATCCAAGCCTCTCTTCAACGGTGCTAGCGAGTCGGAAAGTTGTATCCAGTTTGATCATCGCTGGCCCGATTAGATATACGAGCTCATCAAAAGAAGAAATACTCATTCTGTTGAATGTAAAAAAACTGGTACATCTGAGTTTAGAGTGCAAGGTATGGGATTTCCCGTATTCTAATCTGTCCCAAATTTTGTATTTTTGTTTTTGTTTTCTTTTTATTAATAAAGCAAGTAGAGCGTTTTTTTCCGCATTTACATGCACCGCGCTAGTAACACAGTCACCGACTAAAATGCGACTAAATTGAATAAGTCTATAAATAAAAAGAAGTAAATAAAAAGTTTGTCGATTATATTACAAAAGTACGCAATTTAGTCGGTCGATAGTTGGCCAACTTGCAGTTATATGTCTGCGGGAGCTCTTATTCAAAATAAGTTTAACAATTAATGTTTTATTTGCATAAACTTTTCGGAATAAATTCTCTAAATGATGGTAAAAACTGCATAAAAATTCGATGCGGAGTTTAGAACAATAACGAAGTCACACCAAAAGTTACTTTAATTAGAAATAAATTAATTAAAATTGATTTAATTGAAATTAGTGAATTGTTTTTTTTTATTTATTGTTTTTTTTTTTTTCTCTTATACGGTTACACACGTTGTCTACATCTCTTTTTGTATACTTTCCTATCGCAGGTATGCTGGAAGAGATTTCTTTAGAAATAAGCATTGCCTTTGTACGTATTTTTCTGTTCCTTTTTTTTGTCTGTTTATATGTGTGTGCATAAATGATTAAATAAAATAAATATAGATATGGACATAGACAAAGCATACCAACCATACCTATACTAAGTGCTCTTACACTCGAGCGGCACGCGTCAACGGTAAAGGCAACTGCAACCGTCGACATCTTGCCGCACGCGTATTTAAGGGTTAAAATACCCTTTTTCGTCAATAACTTATCTAATTGTAAGAAAGCTTGAAATAATTGAAACATTAAGTCTGTGTAAGCATAAAAGTACAGTTTTCGTGGTGCTAAACCATTCGTGTCAGTCACAGCACCTGTTAATAGTTGCATCACTTTTGCGCTCTCGATAATATGGTTTATTTCGCTTTTGATTTATTTAATGAAGATATAGTATAATCATTAAATAAAATTTTGATTTTATTACAAAGATAACTGAAGACTAATGTGTGATTTTTAATGTTCTCGATATGGTTTGCTAAATAATAGAAAAAAATACATTACTGACAGGGTTTAAAAAAATGGTTATTTCAACATTTTTTTTCTGCCATATTTTGTATGGAAGTTGAAAAAAGTGGTTCACCTATGTACAAGTAGATCATATAATGATGTTATTGATATTTTATAATTTTTAAAGTAATTTCTTTTAACGAAACGATCAAACGTCAGTCTCGCGTAAATTTTCGGATAACTTGTTGCGAATTTTTGTAATTTTCCACGAATCCTTAATTTATTTGAAAAATCGCTTTCCGCTATGTACAAGACAAAGAATTCGACTTTTTAAAACCACAAATAATTGTGTTTAAATTCTGTTTCCCTTTCTCACAACTAATGAACAAAATTTATCAAAATCAGTCGATTTCGTGCACGGGTCCTTAAGTACGGTACTCAAATACACGAGCGGCAATCGACGACAGTCGCAGACGTGTCAGCGGCTGCAGTTGCCTCTGCAGTTGACGTGTGCTGCTCGTGTATATGAGCACTTACATCGATAGTAACAACAAGTAATCACGAAACTTTAATACGTCAGTTAGAGGCACACGATTCTTATTGAAAGGCACACAATTAACAGGTTGAATGCCATAAATACAGAAACAGTTAATCAATTATGTTTATGTTGGATAAATTTTATGAAATTATGATGTTCGTATTTTACCAGTTATTTTGAACCATTTTAACTTCGAGTAAGTACTTATAATTAACCTGTGGGTTCATGATACGTAAATTACTTAAATATATTGGTTCTGGATTATCCTTGATTGATGGGTCAATCAAAGATATTCCAGGACCAATATTTTAAATAATTTACAATAAATGGCCCTCGACACAGTACATACATCGATCATAATAGAATTAAAAGCCAATTCACACTTCATTTGGACCGGACGGCCGAGAGATATTAAAACATCACGGCTTAATAACCGGACGATTATAACCGAAGCGTTTTAATGATTGTCGGATGGTTTAAGGTGAGAACTTCTAGAGATTTGAGTGTGTGATAAAAGATAAATTTCACTTTAAATAAATGGACGTAAGTGAAAACCAAGATGTTACCTACATAGCAGTGATTTCCACATAAAACAAACCTTTTTCGTATTAAAATTAAACATTAAATTAAATAAAACTTTATTTCAGACTAAGGTCCATACTTTTGTTAGTATTTTGGTGTTAGTAACAATGGTGCTTAAATAAATAGGTTAGTATTGTTATTTTTTTTTACAAAATTATTTATTTATGCAGACCTATGACTGTCCCCACCCAGTGTCCCTGAAAGGAACAGTCCGGTCTGGCAGCAATCATTTTCAGAATGCTGTTGTCACTACCATGCAGGCGCTGTAGTAAGGAGACCGATTTCTTCCGCATGATGGCATGGAAACCATATGTGTGAGCCTCCGCGAACATTCCTGAAGCGCTACAACGCCATGGCAGCCCCAACAGCATCCTAAAAGCATTGAGTATTATATACTATACTATGGATTATAAGATATAAATGTAAAAAAAAACTCTGTCTGTGTGTATGTCTGTTACCCACAGGTAAACCGTGACCTGGGTTAGGACATAGAATACTTTTTATCAAGGAAATTCGTTCCAATGGGATCATTTACGACCACCACTTGGGTGAAGTCACGGGCAAAAGCTAGATTATTAGGTATATATTGCTGTAACCAACGATCAGTTTCCTTTATGTGGTACTCACTGCAAGTACAGGTAATAATATCATCATACATGGAATGCAGAAGAAGCCCCTGTTTACCTGCACACTTCATAAAAACGTTTTGGGTCTCAAATAATTTTATACCAACAAGCGATTTTTCTTAGCAGACCACGTCCTTCGTAAGAATATACCACACGAATACTTTGCATCTAGAAACCCACCTACCACACAAACGGGCATGCCTTTTATCCTAACGCCGAGCAAAAACGCAGCAAAAAGTTATTTTCTTCCATTTTAATTTTAATTGACGAAGGTATTGATGTTCCAGCTAATAAGCGAACGTCGGATCTCATTACTTTACGTTAGTGCAGCTTGGCAGTGCTCCAGGAATGCCAGATGAGGAGGATTAACCCTAAGTAGGTTATAGGTAATAGGTACGTAGGTATCTGTCAAAGGAATCGGAACCTTTGATTTCAGGATGCTTAGTACTCGATACCGATTTTGGATAGATTGAAGCTAATTTGGCAACTTCTCATTTTAAAAAACCCTGACCATCCGTGAAACTGTTGTTAAGTATTGTACTTTATGTGTTCATTTTAAGGAAAAAGGAACTTTCGTATTTCTACGAAGTATGGATTTAAACAGTTTCCTTTTCTTAAGCTGATAAGTGATAACGATATCTAGAACTAAACCCATAATCTTTCATGACTCACACCACACCAAGCCTTATATTTCAACAGCCGGTGTTACGTTCCGAGATTATTCATTGGAACGTTTTAATGTTCCTAATGCCGGCACTTCAGCTGTCCGTAAATAGGAGCCAGCGGAATGAACACCGTTTGTCCAGCGCTTTTTATGGACACTTCACGTGCGAACAGATTTGCTGGTCATTAAGTGGAATTGTTACGGAGATGTACTGTGTTTTAGCAATCTGTTTTGTGATGTTATTCTTACATAAAGAATTTTTGTTTTGTGGTTATTTTTTTCATTATTAACGCTACATATATTAAAATAAAATCTGCTAATGATGATGATCAATGATTTAATACAAAGATCATGAGAAGAAGTAGAAGAAGAGAGGAAAGAAGATGAAAATGATGTCATTTTCAAATTCAAATGGTCGAGATTATTTTCATAAGAACAATCTAAATTAATCACTTGAAACATGTAAATTTTTATAACACCATTGTAACAGTGTTTTTCTGCAAAAATAAATGATTTGATTTGATTTGATTTGATTTGTTCTTTTTGTGTGTTTATGCTTTATTTTATTTTTGTTTATATGCGTCACGTTTAGTGCAATTTTCTTTTAAATATTTTTTGAGAAGTTATTTGATAATTTCCCAACAAAAAAAAAGGGTTCACTGGGGACAGCAAGAAAACAGGCTGGATCAAACGTTGATTTTCATCATTATTATTATGCGGGGTATTTAAAGCTACGTGCTCGGCTGCAACAACTCCTTGCACCTCGTTTTCGAGCAAGGGTCGGAGGGGAGTATCATTTACTCGGGGACGTGGTCGCGATCGCAAAGGACCACGGCGGCGGCGAGATCGGAATGACGGGAGGCGTCTGTGTTTGTGCACTGTACTGGTGGCTCTATTCTTCTCCTGGAAGAGTGTTATGGGGTCATCTGGGTCGGAAAGTGCCTGGGACGGCGCATCTTACTGATTCTAGAGGGGACATAGTTAGCTGCATCGACAACCAGGGGATTGCGATGTTTTGGAGCAGAGTCAAAGTAACGCTTGGACATGCGTTTTAAGTACTGATGGATAATGGGAATCTTACAGTCGAGATGGAGGATCTCGTTTCTGACATATAAGGGGGCTCCCGTGGCCTTGCGAAGAAAACGGTTCTGCAGGGTCTGCATCCTATGAATGGAATGAGGTTTGGCGTGAGCAAAGACTGCTCCAGCATAGGTCATGATGGGACGAATGAATTATGGTAATCTGGCACTTGAATTAAATATCAATGAACTGGGGCATTTCCAAGCATTTTATCATCAAAACTGCAGATATAAATTATTTAAAGTTATTATATACTAACTTAACTAGAACTATTTACAAACTAAAATAAGTTAGTATATAATATCTATTTTTATTTTGTAAATAATTAATTAACTTTAATATTATATTTGAAAAGATTGAAAATAAATTTGAGCAGTCTTTAAGCAACAATTCATTTAAAGTTTCCGTGGAAAAAAATCTTTAAATATTCTCGGCAGTAAAAATCTGTGATAAAAACAGGTTCTCAGATTTTCCGAATCTCAAACAGAATTACAAATCGATTTATTCCGAAAAAAATATTCTATTTAGAGACCTATTCAAAGATAATCAAATAACTCACGCATTTCTCGAACATTCTTTATTCACTCCAGTTTATCCAGTGGTTTGCTAAGATCGGTTCAACGACCGCTGTTTTACTTACATTAGGACGAAAGTTTAAGAGGAAGGACCTTAGCTACCTACTTGAATACTAACTAAACCCTTTCAGTAAGGTACAATTTGTAAAGGAAGGTACAATGAACTGTAAACATTTTTGGTAAGGGTACTTTGACTTTTACAGATTTTATTTTATTCACTTATTTACAGTTTAGACTTAGCAGTATTTTTGAGGAGCTCGTGGCTAAGTACTAACAGCCACACGAGTCGATCCATCAAGTTAAGCTACGCTTGCCGGGGTTGGTCCGTGGATGGGTGACCATATCTACATACCGAGATTCCTCCGTGCCTCGGAAAGCACGTTAAGCCGTTGATCCCGGCTATCATTCGTGGATCTTTGACAGTCGTAATGGGTTGTCAGAAGCCCGAAAGTCTGACAACCAGTCTTACCAAGGGATATCGTATTACCCAGTTACTGGGTTGTGGAGGTCGGATAGGCAGTCGCTCCATGTTAAATACTGGTATTCAGATTGATTGATTTACAGTTAAGACTTTAAGCAATAATTTCAATAGGTTAGGTATTTATAATAAGGATTGATTGATTTTGATTTTTAAAGGTCTTTATTAACAGAAAAAGGAAAAGGTTAATACAAGTTAACAAAAAGATCTTATTCTAAATGTAAACTAACATAATCCGAACAATGTTAAATAGGCTAAAACACCTCTCTTAACATATAACATGTATGATTGTTAGTGTGACTACAGATTTAATAGATACATAACATAAGATTGTGCTGTTATGTAGGGTTTGCAGACCCACATTTTTAAATTTAAGTTACCCAGGCCCCCCCATTTTACATTATTTTAAAATGATTAAATTGTCACATTATTAAGACAAAACATTATTTAACATAACGATAAAATTTTAAGCATATAAACGTAATGTAATGTACATATTACTGTGTAAGGTGACAGCAATCACGCTGGACAGGTGGTAAGTGAGCTAACGTTAATCCACCAAGAAATGGTGATGAGGCAGTTTATACTTGCTATAAGTTCTGGCATAAGGTAATCGGGTTAATCTACTCTTACCAATGTGTGAGACTAGAGTATTGTGATGACGTGGATTATTAAAGAGGTAGAATTTTCGGGATACTTTCAGAATGAAATCTTTTAGAGTTGGAAACTTGATATCATTATGTAGTTGTTTAAGGTTAGTGTAGAGAGGTGTGTTAAATGCTATTTTGAGTGCTTTGTTTTGAACGACCTGGAGTTTTTTGTAATTAGTGTCACTAATACTACTCCAGACAGGGGATGCGTATGTCATACAAGGACGAACCAGTGTGGAATAAATGCGTAATTTGGTTTGAGGGCTCAAATTAGATTTACGATTAAGGATTGGTTTTAAGCTGTTAAGGGACTTGACTCCTTTTAAACGAAGTTCTTCCATATTTTTCAACCAGTTTACTTTATCGTCTAAAGTTGTTCCTAAATACTTGACTGATTTCTTCCATGGAATGTCATAGCCTTCAATTTTAACAAAGCGGGTGGGAAGTGATCGCTTTCTTGAAAACATAATAATCTCCGTTTTAGTGGAATTCACTTTAAGCTTCCATTTAGTGAAGTAGTCTAGGAGAAGATCAAGCGAAAGTTGCAATCGTTGAATGACAAGGTCTAGGTCGTCAGATGAGGTGTATGTTGCAGTGTCATCGGCGTACACAGCAAGATGCGTTAGCCTTTGCTTCGGAATATCATTGAGATACAAAATAAAGAGGAACGGTCCTAATATTGATCCTTGTGGTACTCCAGCGGAGAGTTGTCGCTGTATGGATGTTTGATTACCAATAGCCACAAGAAAGGATCGTTCACCCAAATATGACTGGAGAAGCTTAACAAGGGATAAAGGGATGTGGTTGATAATTAATTTGTGGATTAAACCCGCGTGCCAAACTGTATCGAAAGCCTTTTCGATGTCTAACAGCACCATACCTGTGGATTTGTTATGGTTTAGGTTGTCAACAATGTGCTCAGTAACTCTAGCTAGCTGTTGGACTGTGGAGTGGGATTTGCGGAATCCGAATTGTTCTGGAATAAGGAGATGTTCAGTAAGTTTGTAGAGGCGGCTCAAAATCAGGGACTCAAAAAGTTTAGCTAAACTTGGCAGGAGGCTAATAGGTCGATAGCTAGTAGGAATTGTTTCATCTTTGCCAGGTTTCTTGATAGCAATAACTTTAGCTAGTTTCCAAGAGGAAGGAAAGTAGCCCAGTTGAAAACAGCCATTGAATAGTTTGGTGAGGAGGACTATACATTTTTGTGATAAGTTTTTAAGCAAAGAGTTGTCTACCCCGTCCATACCTGGGGCCTTGCGAGTTTTCAAGGCATTCAACAATTTGTGAACTTCTTTGGGTCTCACTGGAAATCTTAAATCATTTATTTTGTATCTGTTCAGTATATCGGTCGAGTCTCTAACAGCAGCATCAGTTTCTGTGTTACTATTCCAGTTTTTAGTTAACGTAGCGTTTTCCAGAAAAGCGTCTGCTAATGTTTCACATTGCTCCTGAACGGATGACGTTAGGGCATCATTTGACATCTTAAGTGGAGGAATTACTGTAGGTTTAAAGTTAAGTGATTTGACTATACGCCATAAATCCGAGGCAGGGTTATCTACTTTGGAAAGCTTCTTATTCCAGATCTCATTGTTGTGATTAAGTAATAAATGTTTGATGTTTTTATTAAGTGAATTGACATTCCCAGAGATAATCTTTTTCTCCATAGGGTGTTTTTCTTTAAGGGACCGTTCAAGTATTACGTAAGCACTATTGGGGGGCGGGGGGGTCATGCTTTGCTTATTTTTGATGACATGAGGGATGGGGGGGTCTAGATGGTAATTACGTCCTTACTTTTTTACACATATGGCAACCCACACATTGTCTATGCTTGAAAACGAAACGTATATTCGGGGATTCCCACAAATAATGAATACGTTTAGGTACTCGCTTAGAACCGAGTAAGGGAATTACTGCGTGCTATTCACTTGTCTAAAACACTTGTTAGACTTATAACTGCTGCTCACGAATCAATAAAAAAAACAGAATACTTACATTAAAAAAAAATGCATATAGGTACCAATGTTTACGTAAGCATGGGAGGGGGGTAAGAGCTTTGCTTACTTTTGCTGACAAGGGGGAGGCGGGGGTAAATAACTGTAATAAATCTGCTTACGTAATACTTGAACGGCCCCTAAGAGCAAGCCTACGCAACATGTTTTTAGTTTTTATCATGGTTTTAATGCGTCTGGGAAGTTTAGTTTTATTTTCACTCTTTAATGTGGGGACACTTATTTTGCGAGCATCAACGATAGTCTTTGTTAGATTTTGAATAGCGTTATCTATTTCAGATATTTCCTTAAAAGTGGCGGAACTTAAGGAAATATGTTTATCTATAAAAGATCTATACTTTGCCCAGTCCGCATCTTTATAGTTAAAATAAGGATTGATTTTCGAATGAGAAGTCAGTTTTCTTATATGACATGTTTTCCTTCACAAAAAATCACGAATATTTCATAACGACATTTAGAAAACCTCATGATATACCGAAAAAGCAGGTTTTGAATGTACGACATAATACCAAAAAAGCAAGTCTGTAAAATATTTGGGTATTTTTAATTTTAATACTATATAGGCGTCCATTACCTACCGATACCTACATTTTTAATGCGGCATTGTTTTAATTGTACCTAAATCCACATTATTTCATTTTCATGCACCAAAAATCAATTTGCCTAGCCTTTTCCCAACTATATTGGGGTCGGCTTCCAGTCTAACCGGATGTAGCTGAATACCACTATTTTACATGGAGCGACTGCCTATCTGACCTCCACAACCTAGTAACTGGGTAATACGATACCCCTTGGTAAGACTGGTTGTCAGACTTTCGGGCTTCTGACAACCCGTAACGACTGTCAAAGATTCACGAATGACAGCCGGGACCAACGGCTTAACGTGCTTTCCGAGGCACGGAGGAATCACGGTATGTAGAAATGGTCCCATCGAACTCGATGACCAACGGAACAACTCCGGCAAGCGTAGCTTAACTTGATGTATCGATCCGTGTGGCTGTTAGTACTTAGCCACGAGCTCCTCAAAAATACTGCTAATTTTCATAAACCTATGAAGATAATTAAAGACTTGCAATCTTTCCACGAGTCACCAATTATTTAATGAGACAAACGCCATCTTTCACGGAACCCATTAAGAAACAAAGTGCCCGATGAACACGTCTCGGAATAAAAATAGGGCTTTCATCGTGAGCTGTTAAAGGGACGCTCTCCTCTGTGTCCAAATACACATTTTTCTTTCTTTCTTTCTCTGAATCTGATCAAAATAATATTACTTAATTTTTAACCGACTTCCAAAAGAAGGAGGTTCTCAATTCGACTGTATGTTGTTTTTTTTTTGTATGTTTGTCACGCGATTACTCCGTCAATTATGAATTGATTTTGATGATTCTTTTTTTGTTTGGTAGATCATACTTCAGAGGTGGTCCCATATAAATTTTATTAACTTTACTTGGGTAGTTTTTGAGTTAGCTTCAATAATACGTATTTTTACCTCAGTATATGGATGATAACTTCCTGTCACTGTTATTTACATAGCAGGTAGTGGTATTTGAATTTGTGTGGGGTAGGTATCACAACTAAAAAGTGAAAAATAAAAACTTTTTACAAAAAAAAAAACAACCGACTTCAAAGAAAACACTACAAAGTGAAAAATAACTTTAATTTCGGAAGTCGGTGACAAAGAACGAAAATTCAAAACCAAAGACACCGACTTCCGAAATTAAAGTTATTTTTCACTTTGTAGTGTTTTCTTTGAAGGCAGTTGTTTTTTTTTTGTACAATAGTGATCATTTAGGTAGATTTCATGACATTTTAGTTCTGTAAATGCTGGTCGACTTCTACGAATTACAGCAAAAATGTATTCTTGGTAATGTTAGACATTAATGTAATGTTATATCAATTAAAAAAAAAAAACAAAAGTCGGTGTCTTTGGTTTTTTTTTTTGGGTGGAAAATTATCAAATAATTTCTCCCGCTCTGGGCGGAGCGGGATGGGCGTGTCAGACTCTTACTGACTAAAATCCACCCGTGTTGCTTTAGTTGCCTGTACGTTGCCAGGAGCCACGGTGACATCTCTTTGAGGCGCGCGTGGAACACAACGCGCCGTCGACCCGGGCCTGGTCCTTATCGGACGGCGAGCTACCCATTGCTCACAGTCCGCAAGAACGCGCCTACGGTGGCCGGGAATCGGCCTGCGATTCCCGACGCCCAAGGGTCTCCTGCGGTGGCTAGAGGCATGAGGGCACGAAATTTGCCTCTCCCTCACGTGTTCCGCCTCCTCCTTCGCGAGCATTACTGCTTCGCAGAAGGAGGTGACGGCTTCCCATGCCCTCTCACTCCGTACCATGGCCTGGACCAGGGCCGGACGCGAGAGGTCACCGCCGCCGATCGCCTCCACCAGGACACGGCGGTGCTTTGCCCAAGCTGGTTAGAGCGTATGCTCCACCGTGATCCACACAATGTTGATACCAGGGCGTTTTCTCCCGCCTTATCCGGAACAGGTACCTCCCAAAACAACCGTGTTTGGTGAGGACCTGCTTCAGACGGAAGGTGAGGACGCCATGGCGCCTCCCTAGCCACTCCTCAAAGAGGGCACTTACCGTTGCAATTGTGGGGTGCCTAGTGTCTTTGGATCTGCAATTAAGTTTTTTAATTGCCACCGACTTCCGAAATTAAAGTTATTTTTCACTTGGTAGTGTTTTTTTTTGGAAGTCAGTTGTTTTTTACACAAACTGGATTAAATACGTATAATCTAAGCTAACTAAAAAACTACCTACTAGCAACAGCACTCTTAACTACGCCCATTTAGAAAAACAAAAAACGAAACAGAATCCCCCGATTAAATATCTCAAGCCCACCTGTTTCACTAAACGCTGTTCATTTGTCGCTGCTTACCCCCTACGGAGTACACCTTAATGATAATCGTTAGTATTCCAGCTACACTTCTTGGTACTAAATAAAAATTTGCAATCATTCCAAGCAGATGTTACGGCCATTAAGGATGAGCGTGACGCCACTTAGATTTATAAGCAAAGATTTAAATTGTTAGATTTGCCCTACCACGTCAAAAGATCGCGTTTCTGTTTCGTTTTGACACACAACGATGCAGTAACTTGACTTGATTGTCATGGAAACGCTATTTCATCGTGTGTGCTCACCTCAGTATTGACACTTTTTTGCGTGATTAAGTACGGTATTTACGGCAAATCTAGCGATTTAAATCTTTGTTTCTTAGTAGTGGAAACACACGTGGGGATATTGGGCCCGGTCACGCGAAAAGAATGTTTCGTTTAGTTTTAGTGGCTGTTTCGAGGATATATTGTTATGTTTCTAAGTAATTGGGTTAGGTTATGAGGTATTTAAGGTAATTTATTGATGGGAGGTTTGGTGTGAAATATGATAAGTTTTCGTAAAATCTTAATAGATATAGACACGATAAGTGGTCAAAATGACAACTGCTTAGTGTGAAATAACTATCCCAGACACATTTAATTATTTTATTACCCCTAAAAGGTACAACTACATTATGGCGTATTCATGTAGAACACTGGTAATCGGTGCCTATATGCCAGTGCTTGTCGGCGCCAACAAACGCTGGTTGTCAACATTGGTCAACCCTTGCAGCGTTGTCCAGCATTGACAACCGTCTGCTGCCATGCAACGCACTTATAAATCGATCTGAAGGGTTAATGACATCGATCGACCACATTTCTACCAAAATTACCATGAAAACTAAATATTATGCACAAAGCACGGAATCGTCGCGCAAGACTGAGGTTTTCGACAACATCGAATTCAAAGGATTTCATAAAAATCGTTATAATCCTTAGATGAGATTTTCCCTTTGTACAGGGCTATCAACATGGTCTTTCAGAAAAACCGCAGCATAGAGATGGCAGCACTAATAAAACTAGTGGCTCCGAGCGTTGAGCGCTCAGCATCTGCCACAAACCGCCTTCAAAGCCGCCAGCTTCTAAACGTAATTTGTGTCGTAGTACAAGAAAATGTTGACACGCTTGGTTTGTATGGAAAATGATGACAATACTGCCTCTAGCAGCGACCCAGGTGACTCCGTACTGTGATTATTATGTCATGGTTACAAAAAGCTGTGTCTATAACGCGATTCCGTATCCTAATCAAAAACTAAAACGCAACGGGCCCACTCCTACAACTCTCACGAAACCCTCAACTCCTTACATCTCATTACGTAAGTTTACAATCTTTCCTCACCATCGCTCGCTGGCATCACCTCGCAATGTGACACGCACGTACAAAAGCCGCGATGTATACCTACCGGGGCATTGTCTCCTGGTAGATCCGTTTAATATCCGTTCCTTGATCGTTAGTGATTTCCCTTACAAGTTGACAGGGTGAAGTGGAAATTAGACATCCTAATGTGAGCCAGGGGGTGCCAGGGGTGCCGGGGGGAGGGGAATGGAGTTGGCCTGTAGTTTGATTGTTGGAAGAGATGTGGGTGATTTTTAAGTTGGGAGCTGCTTTAAAATACTGTTTTATCAAAATATTGATGTGCTCTGTAGCACACTTCTTTCAAAAATGTTATGTCCCAAATTGTAATTCTTCTAGTAGGCTCTGTGGCAACTTGTTTTTTTGAAAATAAAGTAAAATGATTTGTTTGAAAGAACAAAAAAACATCAAGCTATTAAAACCCTTTAAAGAATGTAACTGACAGAAGTAGAGCATTTCAAACTTTTCGTTTCAAATTATCCTAGAAGGCGCGCAAATCGTTTATTCATCCTTCAACTATGCTATAATAGCTTGCTGTTTTTTAGGGTTCCGTAGTAAACAAGGAACCCTTATAGTTTCATCATGTCCGTCTGTCTGTCTGTCCGCGGTCTAGCTCCGAGACCCTTAGTACTAGAAAGCTGTAATTTGGCATAAGTATACATATTAACTACGCCGACTAAGTGGTAAAACTAAATTATGAAAAATATTTTTCTTTAGGTTACCTCCCATACACGTAAAGTGATGATTTTGTTTTTTTTGGTTTCTTTCAAAAACATTATGAGTTTGTGAACCCATTTTCGGATTCAAGAATCCGTTTGCGAAATATTAAGCTTTAAAGTGCTAATTTTTGTTAGAGTCAAGTGTGTGTCCACTGCCAGCTAAATGGTTGGTTTCGGATGTGTGAAAAAAATCACAGCAGTAGTTTATATAACGAAATTAAAAGAAAAACTATCACAGCTAAGTAGGCTCTACAAGTTAACGAGTAATAATCGACCAACTTTGCAGTTGCAAAAACATGTTTTCCCATACATTCCGTATGGGAGAACATGTTTATCAACTACAAAGTTAAGTTTGTTTTTGGGATAAATTCATCCCAACTACGGAACCCTTCATTGTGCGTGGTCAGACACTCACTTGGCCGGTTTTTCTGTTTTATGTACTAAGCTTCTTCAAGGTGTTTTTTGGTTTGGGTAAGATCTTATGCCAAAAACTCATTTTCTATCATAAAACCTTATATCCTCCCATAACCTTTCTTTCTTTCAAAATAACAGCTCATCAGATACCAATGATGTGCGATGGCCGATGTGAACAAATGGCCGCAAGGAAGACGGATCGGCACATCGATATAGATACTGAATTAACAAATAGATGTAAATGCGATTATGTTAGTAGGTTAACTCGGCAGACTTGCGACTTTGCGATTGCGATTTTTTTAGATAGTTTGGTGAATTTAATCGGTATTAACCATAGATATAAGAAAGAAGGAGATATGCCCGGTAGTTGAAAATGTATCGAAACCCAATGTCTCCAATTTGTCCCCACCACGTCGCCACAACTACACATGCAATCAGTAAACCTAATAGATATGAAGTCGCGCTCTCACTTGCAATTCATAAATCATAACGTACTACACAATCAATTATAAACCTTATGATTTCGAATACAGCGTGCATTTACAATGCACCGTACAACTCACTCACACGAAAGTTATCGTTGTGCTATGCACAAGCAATTTATTTTACATATACGCTAGTGATTGACTAAATCGGAAACTTATCGATTCTCCCATTAATTATTATTATTGTATTAAACATTTTGGAAGTTCTTGAAAAAATTATAAATAAAAACAATTACATATAATAAGATGATATGAATAAACTGAATAAAGGAAACGGCACAAAAAAAAGTGTGTGTGGCAGCTCCGATGCACGACTGGATTTCAGTAAGAAATTGTTATTATGTAGTGATCTAGGTAAATACATATTAGATTCTTATTAGGTTCGTGTTAAAATACTTATTTTGATCCATTAACAGTGTTAAAAGTTAATTTAGAAGGAAATTTTAGCAAATTGAAATTGTCATAATTACGTAACTTAAAAACTCACTTTTTTGTTTGTAAAGATATTTCTTTAACATTGGTCTTAATTAAAGGTCTAAACTTAAAACCATTTGTCACGTTTAGTTCATGAAAATCGGCCCACGGAACAAAAAGATACGGTCATTTTATATGTGGAAATTTTGTTTAGTTAATAATTTGTAAATGTTTGTTCTAAAAAGGTGTAATTACTTAAGTAAATACCTTATATTTGTGTTTTATATTCATTTTAGTAAGCTGAGTATAATTTATTTATACACACATACATAATTTCGAACTGAAAGGTGCGCAAAGGAACGTAACGCCTCACTTTTAGTTAACGCTCGATTTTACTCCTCATAAAATTTTCATGCCGCGGGCTAAATATCAAAATCGTTTCTTAAGGAGTAAACTCCAAAAAAATTAAGTAAATAAATAAATCAATTAATTTCAACATTATGAGAAAATCTAAATGAGTATAAAACAAGATTTCACATCAGTCTTCCAACCAGGCTATAACTGGTGACAAATTGAAGAATAAACTTTCAAAGTAATTTAAATTCGTACGACAATCGACATTGTTGTCGATATCCTACGTTAGTGGATCTGCACAAGCACATCACTAGCTCGTCGCAAGATACAGCGGCCGTACTACGCGATGCAACCGCGTAACTAAAGTATCGTTTTGTGATTTTTACATTGCTTGTCCAGTCAGTAAGTGACATACTTAGGTAGTGGTTAAGAAGCAATGTATTTGTTGCAAAAATAGTACAGTCGCTGTGATATATGAAAACAAAAATAACGTAGTAAAGGCAAGAAATATTTTACGATTTGTTGTTTTTCATGATTTTCAAGACAAATATAGTAAAATACTTGTCCTGTTAAATGACAAATGGTTCCATGATTTATAAAGATTTTAGTTTGGCTTCGATTTTTACAAGAAACCACTGAACAACACGGTATTCTTAAATGTTGTCACGATCGCGGTCGAAAGCGCACTAGTTCGCGGAAACGGCCATTTGCCTATACCATGAGCATTTTGATCATGGCTCGCGGACACAGACACGCCCCCATGCCACTTCTCCTGTTTTTTATATTTCTATGGTATTAACTGATGCGTTGTTAAGTGTACTTTGTATTTACTTATTATGACACGGACACACATAAATGATGCACTCATCTTAATGTATTGTTTGTTGTATGTGTAATATATTAAATACTGTGTAAGAGTCATTGTAACTTGAATAAATTTGCCCCCTTGTCGTTACGACACTTTGTGCTAGCGACCGTTTTCGGGGGCCCATTATTGAGTGTGCAAGTCACCCCCTGGCATTTTATCCGTGTACATTTAAACATTGATCAGGCAGGGGCCATAGTCCTTTCATAGTTCCAGGTAACCAGTCCACTTTAGCCACCCAAACCCATAGTCCAATATCTTTGTTTCCATATTCTGCAATAGTCCTACACCAACCGGGGGTTGTCCTTGGGTGCCCTTGCATAGTGCGAACAGGGATAATCGTCGGTTGATCGAAAGACTACAGGGACCTTACCAGAGTTCTGAGAGAGAGAGGTGTGTCATTCCACACCTACTCCCTCCCAGAAGATAGGCAGATCCGTGTGGTGATCAAAAAGATCCCCAAGGAAATCTCTCCCGCCGAAATTTTAGCCGACCTTCAGTCGCAAAATATCCCCGTAGATGAGGTGCACCGCATGCATCGTTCGCGCGGCAGGGAAGCATACGACATGGTACTAGTCGTGTGCTCCCCCACCGAGGGGCATCACCCCATATTCAACATAAAGACGTTATGTAACCTCATGGGCTTCTCGATCGAGAAGCCCTGGAAGAACAGCGCGATCGGACAGTGTCACCGCTGTCAATTG
Source organism: Agrochola lychnidis (assembly GCA_963680765.1). Taxonomy (NCBI): domain Eukaryota; kingdom Metazoa; phylum Arthropoda; class Insecta; order Lepidoptera; family Noctuidae; genus Agrochola; species Agrochola lychnidis. The sequence continues at coordinate 730,579 of OY796873.1, forward strand.
TATGGCCATTCTCAAAAGAATTGCCATGCAAAACCCAGGTGCGTAAAGTGCCTGGGTGACCACGGTACCGCTGACTGCTCGCGTCCCAAAGACCGTAGCCAGTGCAACAGCCCGCCTAGTTGCGTGTTGTGCGGCCTCGAGGGCCACACAGCCAACTACCGCGGCTGCTCTAAAGCCCCTAAGGCTACATCCAATAAGCTGACCAAACGTCTAGACGTGAGGCAGCAAAAACAGAGGGACTTCCATCCCCTCCCCTCCTCCCAGATTCCTGAGCGGCTAAGCCCTCAGAGGCCTAGTCCATGGACTATGCTCAATCACCAGCAGGCTTTCCCAGCCCTGGGTATTCCGCGCCCCCCCCCCCCCCTCATACCCCTCTCTATACAATGATGGACCCGCGAGTCCATCACCTCCCCCCTCCCCCCGGCTTCCGCGGCCCCTCTTTCGCGCCCTCTGCGCCCCCCGCGAAACCCGCCACCGCTCTAAAACCCCCGCGCCCCGCTCCCACTCCCGTGGCCCCAATTAAACCCGTGGACGATCGTTTCGACGTAATCAGTACCGCGTTCGAACTTTTCTGTTCCCCCAGGGCTACACAGATGGCCCTGGACATCTCTACAGCCCAGAAATCGGGTAGCCTAGCGGCAATCCGTAACGTCTTCAATGCGTATCCCGAGATCACGCAAGCCCTCACCTCTTTCTCTACCCCCCATCATGTCTAACACCACTCAGGCTAGGTTTAAACCCCGATCCCTCAAGCTTGGCACCTTCAATGCCAATGGCTTAAATCAACAAAAAGATGAAATCGCGGACTTCCTCCGCGTTCATCAACTAGATATCCTCCTCATCCAGGAAACTTTTCTAAAGCCCCACAGAGGCAATCCCTCCTTAGCTAACTATCGTATCGTTCGGAACGATAGAACGCGTTGTCATGGGGGCGGCACCCTCATTTATTACAAAAAGGATCTGTACTGCATCCCAATGGATCCTCCCCCCCTCTCACGATTAGAAGTATCAGCATGCCATCTGGGCATGACCGGTCACGCACCGATCACTATAGTGTCGGTCTATATCCCTCCCATTACTACCATCGCTTCGGAAAATTTCCAAAATCTCTCGGACGATATCCAACTGTTGTTAAACATGAGTGACTCCGTCATCTTGGCGGGGGATCTTAATGCGAAACATCCCTCTTGGAATAGCTCCACCACCAACACCAGAGGTCGGCACTTGTTCGACCTCTCCTCCTCCCTAAACTTCGACATCATCGCTCCGATGAGTCCCACTCACTATCCCCATGCCATCAGTCATACCCCTGACGTACTCGACGTAACGCTCCTTAAGAACGTTAATCTAAGACTAGATTCAATAGAAACGGTGTACGAGCTTACCTCTGACCACCGACCGGTAATCATCAAACTCACCTCCCGCACAGGTCCCTCCGACCCTGACCAACCCCTCCCCACTAAAAAGGTGACGGACTGGAGGAAAGTAAGCACTCAGCTGAAATCCAACACATCCCCCTTACTAGACTCGATCCCCGACAATTTCGACTCAGTCGCTGACACGACTGCCGCGATCGGCTCACTCACGGAGCACGTACAGACCGTCCTGAGCGAATGCTCCAGGGAGGTTCCAGCAACAGAACCCTGTTACTTGAATCTCCCCGACGATGTGCGTGCCCTGATGACTGAGAAGAGCGCGGCTACTCGAGCCTACAGCGTCTTCCCCTGTGCCGCCAACAAAGCCCATATGCGCTACTATCAGAGATCTGTTAGGACACGTATAGCGGAGCTGCGTGAAGCGGGATGGGACAAGATGGTGAGCGAACTAGAGCCCTCTCATCTAGCCTTCTGGGAACTCCAGAGGAAACTCAGGTCCCCCCAGTCGGCCCCCATTCCCCCGTTAGTCCGCCCCGATAAAACCATTGCCTTCGACGACATCGACAAAGCCGAGTGCCTAGCCGACAGTCTAGAAGCTCAATGCTCTCCCAGCACCCTACCAGTAGACAAAGCTCACCTCGACGAGGTCGACGCCGAAGTCGAACGTAGAGCCTCCCTTCCTCCCGTTGAAGACCCTGATTTTCCCCTGCCCCCCATCGAACCAGATGAGGTGCACGAGATAATCAAAGGTCTGCATACGCGCAAAGCCCCCGGTTCAGACGGACTCACCAATAGGGTGGTCCAGCTCTTCCCAGCCCACTTGATCATGCTACTGACCACCATCTTCAATGGTGCTCTAAGCAATAACATCTTTCCCCAGACGTGGAAAGAGGCCACGGTCATAGGTATCCCAAAGCCCGGCAAGCCTAAAAACGAGCCCTCTAGTTACCGCCCAATCAGTCTGCTCAAAGTTCTCGGTAAAATCTACGAGAGGCTTATTTATAAGCGTCTCAGAGACTACGCCGAGACTAAGGGCCTCATACCCGACGAGCAGTTCGGCTTCAGAACTCAGCACTCTAGCGTGCATCAGGTCCACCGCATAGTCGAGCTGGTCAAAGGTGGTCTCACCCGCGGCTATCCGACATGCGCAGTCTTCTTCGACATAGCGAAAGCTTTCGACAAAGTCTGGCACAACGGCTTAGTATACAAGCTATACAAACTCGGAGTGCCGGATCGTCTCGTACTCATCATACGAGACTACTTGTCGAATCGCACCTTCCGCTACCGTATCGAAGGTGCCCTATCCTCCCCTCGCCCCATAAGGGCAGGAGTCCCTCAGGGCTCAGTGATAGCCCCCCTCGCGTTCACGCTGTTCACCAGCGACATCCCCAGACACAGAGGGACGCAGCTCGCTCTGTTCGCAGACGACACTGCGATCACCTGCAAAGGCAACGCCCCTTCGTCTCTCCTAAATCTACAACGGGCCGTCAATAACCTTGGCGCCTGGTTTAGACGGTGGAGGATCGAAGTTAATCCCGACAAAAGTCAAGCGGTTTCATTCTCGAAACCGAGATCTAGACCCCCCCCTCCCCCCCGAACGATCACCCTGTTCGGCAAGCCGATCCCTTGGGAGAAGCGAGCCAAGTACCTAGGTGTGATCTTAGACCACCGTCTCTCCTTTTCAGAGCACATAAAGACGGTTCGTTCGCGAGCCGCTTTCGCTCTAGGTAGGCTTCACTGTATCCTAAATTCACGCAGCAAATTGTCACTAAAGTGCAAATTGCGTATCTACACAGCGTGTGTCCGTCCCATAATGACCTATGCGGGAGCAGTCTTCGCCCACGCCAAACCCCGTCACATCCATAGGATGCAGTCCCTCCAAAACAGATTCCTTCACAAGGCCACGGGAGCCCCGTGGTACGTCAGAAACGAGATCCTCCATCTCGACTGTAAGATCCCTACGATCCACCAGTTCCTCAAACGCATGGCAAAGCGCCACTTTGAGTCCGCTCCTCGACATCGGAACCCTCTGATAGTCGAGGCAGCCAATTATGTCCCGTCCCAAATCAGTCAGATCCGCCGTCCGAGGCATGTACTTTCCGACCCAGATGACCCCATTACACTCCTCCAGGAGCAGAATAGGGCCACCAGTACAGTGCACAAACACAGACGCCTCCCGTCATTCCGACCTCGCCGCCGAGGTCCTTTACGTACGCGATCTACTCCCCGAGTAAACGAATCCCCCCCCCGACCCTTGCTCGATAACGAGGTGCCAGCAGTTGTTGCAGCTGAGCACGTAGCTTTAAATACCCCGAATAATAATCATGATATAAATACAAATTTGATCCAGCCTGTCCCCTCTTGCTGTCCTCCCGTCAGCGATGCCCTAAGCCGAGGTCCGTACCCCACAGGGGGTGCCCTTAGCGAGCATTCGCTTAATATTAATTTAGAATAGTACAAAAAGCTCCTGGCTGGAGGCTCTAAGTGTAGAAGCTTATGGCACCCACAGGAAAATCCGGTTAAGCAGCCACGACCTTAGTGGTCAAAACTGCGAGAAGCCATTTCAAAAAAAAAAAAAAAAAAAAAAAACGTCGGTTGATGCCTCAACACTTAAAAATGTTTAAGGGGGCCTCTGCGAGTTGGCTTCGGCTCCTCGTACGCCTTCCAAAGGTCCGGGACCCCAGGGTCCCGAGATTTGTCAAAGACATTTAAAAATAATAATTTAATTATTATTATTTTTTTACAAGAATATTTAAAAATATAAATAGTATGTTTTGAAATGAAATAAAAGAAATAATAATTTTAGGCTTATTTATTTATAATCATATTATTTTATCATTACGACGTCAGAATATGCTAAGGCGACTTTCTATTACTTCTTCCCTTTAGTTTAAATACGTCTCCTAAGATGACTATGGTCATCTTCAACAACTAAACGTCAGTCTTCCACGTCTAATCCTTCCTTGAATTCAGTACAACCATTTAAAACCCCGCCAATACAAATGTAGGTATCATTCCCCACCACTGACCACCGAAGACATCTCATTTAAGAACAACACAAAAAACAGACAACAAACAGCAATAACTACGATTACCTAAGTCCGTGTCCAGACGAACGACATTGCGACTCCCAGGAGACACGGATTAAGGCCGAAACGTCTCATTTTTGTACGGAATCCTACTTAATTGACTCTTTAATAGCCCCTCTAGAGTTCAGAGAGTAATTCCAAATGTTTATTCAGAATCTCAATGAAACGTGGGAAAAATAGAAATGTTTTGCCGTAAAATTATATGATCCAGGAATACGGAATTTTACGTGATTTTCTCCATGAAAATCTTTTGGAAATGGCAGGTCTCTATAATAAATGTGAAGTACGATTTGAAAGGAAAAATCTTTATTTATTGCTTGAGATTGGAACTGTGCGTGTTGAATGTCATTAAGAGCGACGCTTTTCACAATGGACTTTGTTGCTTTTATTGGTCAACATTGTTAGAAAGTACTGCCTCGACGAAGCATGACGATTTGTGGCGATATAAATTGGAATCTAAAACAAACTGTGTTACACAACAAATACACTTGATGTGGACTACTTCTCGGAAAAAGTATTTTAATATCTACAATGATAGCAGAAATACCAGTATGTGTACACTTTTTTTTCTGTCGAAATGTGTTATCCACCTATTTTATTTTAGATAAACCTATACACATCGACGCGAAAACTGTTACCATGGATTCAGTACATGATTCTGAACGCCCCTGTGGTGAAATTTTTCGTCGGTAATTAAAAAATAAATCAGCTGTTCCATACATTTTGACCGCGTAGGTAGGTATTGCACTTTTCTATAAAACAACAATTTTTTTTTCTTTAATATCCGACGAAAAATTTCAATGCAGGTGGGTTTAGAATCATGTACTGAATCCATGGTAATAGTTTTCGCGTCAATGTCCCTGCCACACTATATTATTAGGGTTAGATTAAAATTTAACTGATGTTCATCCTACTTGTAGCATTTTACATTGTCATATTTCAGCCAAATTATAAAAACCTTATTAAATTATACACCAAAACCTTCCCCATAAATCACTCCGTCCATTGTTGAAAACCGTATGAAAATTCGTTTGGTAGTTTTTGAGTTTATCGCGTTCAGACAGACTGACAGACGTGGGGCTGTTTTATAATATGTAAGGATTGATTAGTATTGCAAAACAGGCGATACGTAGCTCACCAAGTGTGTACCGCCACCTATTGACTTCTCTAACACCAAGGAGAATAGCCTTGCATTTCTAACCTTAAGTGAAGCACCCTGCATTCAGAAAGTTGGTAACGTCGCAATTAGCTGTCAAATATTTCGCTGTTTCGATTAATTAATCAATATTACCGAATGAAATATCTGTGTTGTACTAAAATATTGATTTGAATTGCAATAATATAACGCAGATTACGAAATTTTAACTATTACAAGCGAAATCAAAGAAGGCGGAAGTAAAATTACTGAACCTATATTTTTTAAACATCTACCTCTAGACGATTTTGTGTAAATCAAAATGCTAATTAGGTACTTACCTATTATGTTACGAGAGAGTTCATTTAAAACAAGATTACCTAATTGAAATAATAAAATTTTGTGGTACTTAAATGCATCGGACGAGTAGGGAATGAGTCGAAATACAGCATGAAACGAGTTAAGAAAACTGACCAGTACCCTAATTGCGTAATACAACACAATCATAATCTGTTTCGATTTGAAACAAATTGCTAATTAAGAAAACTGACCAGTACCCTAATTGCGAAATACAGCATGAAACGAGTTAAGAAAACTGACCAGTACCCTAATTGCGTAATACAACACAATCATAATCTGTTTCGATTTGAAACAGATTGCTAATCCATTGCTTCATAAGTTGAAAAAAAAACTGCACAACAACGTAAATAGTAGAACTGTCAAAATGAAACAAATTAGGCAAAATTGTTTACGAAAATAAGTTACGCAATTAGGGTACAGGTGCACACGGTGACGTATTTAGGAATAGCGACGAAATAGAGAATGTGATGAATGGTCATCATAATAAGATCCTTTCCAACGACAATAAACAATACAAAAAAAAAACGTGAAAAAGTCGCTCGTCTACACGTCGTCCGCGATTGGCTTCAACGAATAAATCATCGGGCCCATCCCTACCGCGATCAATCACCGGCCATTATACAGATATCATAAATACGCACGTCACTATTGTGTGTACATTGTTGTGTTTGTCTGTGATGTTATCTCAATGTGTGTTCTAGTTTGAGGGAAGTGAAACGTTTGGAATATCTATATGTAAAGACCTTGATGTAATATCTTTTTTATATGGGTAGTTTAGAAATGTGCGACGTTTTATCTCGAACATGGCGATTGAATCTATTTCATTTTGAATGATCAAAACTAATCCGCTCATTTATTTTAATTTTAAAAACCACTGCGCAACGCTAGTCATTTCTGCCCGCTCAACTGTCGATTTGGTTTTAAAAGTCGATAACAATAAAAATTATAGTTGTATTAAATAATATTTTTATAATTTTACATGTCTGTTTAAAATGTTCCTATTTAATTTATCATTGTATACGAAATTGTGACTAAATACTACCTATTTGTTTATGTGACGTCTTAATTTATTGACATTTTATTATTATTATTAGTCTAGCTTTTGCCATGAAATTGTGACATGTAATTTTCTTGACTTTATATTTTTATTTTATTAATGCGACATTATGATTACCACAACAATGTTGTATGCCTTCTGGCGGGACGTAGCATGGACCAATATTTCTTTGTAAAACATCTATATAATTTTTACCCTATGTTCACAAAATTAATAAATGAATTGAATTGCAATGGATTCCTTCTCACGTTGAACTGGATGATATTGAAGCCGCGTCTGATGGAGAATTTTATGCATGTCCTCCATGGCATGCCGAGCTTTTCACCCTCGTTAGAGACAGATGTATTCTATCTTGGTCAGAATATTTTGATAAAAGATCTTTAACGAAGGGCATTCGGTACAGGGCGATTCAACTATCTCTTCCACGTATGCTTTGGTTCAGTGAGGGTAGGATGAATAGGCAAGAAATTGTGATGGCTTTGAGACTGCGATCCGGCCACGTTCCTCGCAATAGTTTTGGTTTTATGATGTGCAAAGTTGATTCTCCCAATTGTGCTATATGTGGAGTCGTAGAAGATGTGCATCATATCTTGATGGAATGTAGTTGTACTGGAGTCCAAAGACGTCAAGCTTTTGACAAGAATCTTAATGTAGGCGTTCTGGCCTCACCAATGTCAGATGAGGCCAGAACACGTTATCATATATTATTATTATGGGTACAAGGTTGTGGGTAAGCTAGTTTGTTATAAGTACTTATTGTATTTAATAATCAGGGTGACATATTCATTATAGTAAAACTTTGTAAATAAATAAAGATTTAAAAAGAAAAAAATTGTGTCTCTTTAGTGACAGTTAAACTCATATAAGTATTCCATCACCCAATAAAACTATCTGGACTGTGTAAATTTGTAATTATATTTATCATAATCATGCTGAAATCGCATTATAAACTCATGGTACAAAAGCGAATAATACAGCACTTAGCACTTCTGTGTTTCAGTATCCAAAGAAAAAGAACATGGCAAGCAATTTCAGCGGACTGTTTTAAATTATAAAACACAGCCATAAAATTTCGCAACTACTTCAATCACATAAACTGCCTGTTAACCAGATTCCAATATGAATAAAAATAATCACAAACAAAGCTTCAAAAAAACCAACCCATCGAAAAACAGATGGTAATGGCAACCAATTTTATTTTAAAAACACTTCAATACATCGTTGTTTACTCCATTTTACATCGTCATTACTCAATGGCGATGGCGTCCCTATAAATAAACGGATTATTTTATTCGTTGTTTTATTCTGAGCGTTACTTGTCGGTGATAACGGCGCCAATTTATTTCGATTGCGTGTGAGTACAGCCTAAGGATATAAATCTTAGGTCTGTGTTGGTATTATTGTATTTTTGGGACATAATGTGGAGTTGTTATTGTAATTGGGGACGATGTGTCCCATCGTTCATCGATTGTAAGTGCTTTGTTAGATACCTACTAGTATTTTATTTCAAGTATGTTTCTTACATACCTTACAGTCATCTTTGTTATCATCACTCACTACACTGCACTTTTCTGCTTACACTGGCCAGCCATTTTGATAAGTGACAAACTGATCATCAAAATGAAAACATCTTCACTTCGGTTTGTCTGACCTTAAAGTAGATGGGGAACTGTGGGCCCAAATGTAATAAGTTGAGATATGATCTAAAAAATTAGTCATATTTTTATCCTTGAATATAAAAAAAATCAGCTCATTTCTCAATCTGGAAGCGGAGAAATATAATAAAGATAGTTTTCGTGAGACTATCGATTATAGTAATCGATTACACAACTACAAAAGAAAACCTACCCACCAGGTAGCACTAGGTAATATAATTAACTCAAAGTAATTAAATGCACTATATATACTCGTATACAATATAGTGCATTTAATTTAAATAAAACATCATTATTTACTGAAAAACTAAAATAATGATTATTCGATTAATCGATTAAAATCAGTCTTATATTTTTAGTCTATGTCACTGGCAGTGCATGTTCTGCTACACTGGCATGAGCTGACTGAGATTGACAGTAGACATTAGTGGTGGGTCGTTGTCGAATTGATTTTTTGCTGGACGAAACCGTTTTCCCGACGACGAAAATGATTGCAGAATACGGTTAAAGGACGAAACTTATTCAACCTGGAATAGAATTGCGTTTTCGTCGAGCGCAGTTTCTTACAACTATCAAAGATTTGAAATGTATTAAATGGTTCACCAACGACAGCATTGACAAATGGTAATACATTATTGACTGTATTTCATTGACAAAGAGTTCACTTTTTATTGGAAGAACTGTTTTACGAGTGTGATAGATGGTTGAATCATTGTACTCGACTGTATTTTCTTTCTTAGATGTAAAATAAAAAATCGCACCAAGTAATTCGAAGACTGGTTAAGTGCAATGAAGACTGTTTGAAGATGAACCCAGCACGTTAAACGGTTTCATCATCACAAATCACATAACGGTCTTCTATATTAATGTCTGTAATTTTTATGGTGTACATAATAAAGAATATTCTATCTATCTATCTATCTATCTTGGTAAACGGTTCGTCGTCGCAACGCCCACCCCTACTAGATATCTGCCACTTATTTCGTTTCATGTATTCCGATGCGTTTTGAGTGCTTTCCCGATTATTTGTCAGTTTCACCGACCACTGCTTTGTTTTTTTTTATGGATTTTGACCCTGCCTACCTTGTATGACCCTTGCTTTCACACTGGATACCGAAGATCGCTCACACGATTGACTTGGAATTGTTATTTTAAATTTTACCGCCGCTTTGTGGATTGGATATTGTTAAAATTATGGATGCTGTGTGAATTGTGGGATAGCAACTAGTCACTGCAATACACTAATGTATGTTTGAATTTATAAATTCACACCATTTTTATCTCGTTACATTCAGGCCCAAGAGTGTTGTAATCGTTTCCATCTCCTTTACATGGAATAAGTTAGAGATCTAAACTAAGGACTTAATTGAAAGCAGTGGACTGTATGATAAAAAGGTATAATCCAAAATAGGTATAAAAATATGTCGGTGTTGGTAAACGTTTGGAGTGCGCGCGCGTGCCGTCGTCCGTGATCGGTAGCGAAGTGCAGGAGTCCAATGTTCACCAACGTCGACTCGTAGCCAGTAGCCGACGAAATTGTGTTAACAAAACGCGACTGTAAGGAGGCTCGAAGGACCATTTGAAATAGTTTTTAAGTAAGTATCTATTGTATGCATAACTTTGAACGAAGTTCCTTACAAAAACAAATAAGTTTTAACGAAATCTCCATAAGTTCAGTATTGAGGTTATACCTACAACCGGCCGCGCACAGTCCTCAATGCTCGTCTGCTCGAATCTGGATACTCGCATGCACACACACACTTGTATATAATAGAAAGAGACCGAGAGAGAGAGAGAAAGTCGTATAGAGGGGGCATTACGCTTTTTCCTTACGTTACGATTTCTACCAGTCAACTCCTACCGCAAGCCGCGTTAAGTAACTTCGTTTCAAAAACCTTCCTCCTCGTGGATGATTTTGAAAAAAAGACACTTCATTAATGCGACAACGTCGAACTAAGGTCTCATCATACAACGTAACAAACAGCAAACAAAAGAGCTAAAGAAAATTCTAAACCAACCCTAACCAAAAAATAAATATACAAAACAAAACACACAACTCACTAACTCCGGAACCTGACTAGATTAAAAACAAACTTTTTATTCGTTGTTAAAAAATTCACACACACTCCTCCTAAGTAGGTCCTTGAGGGATGTCGGCTAATGTAATTGGCCAATCTGCGGCGAAGTACCATTGGCCATAAATAATGGGCGAAGTAGGACAAGACGCACATACATTGGAATAAACGCCGAGATATGGCGGCTTTTTGGCCAATGGAACATGTGTGTGGCGGCCATCTTGTCCGCCATTTTGATTAAGCGTCTAGACGCGGATTATGGTATGTTGTTCTGTTTATAATAATTTGAGGTTATGTTCGGTTGTTTTTTTGGGATTATGTATGTTTGGTAGAGTGACGTGTATAACATGTGAAAATAAGAAAATGAGATATTTTGGAAAAATGTGTTGCTAGTTTTTGTTGTTTGCCAAATACACACGCACTTGGTCGGCGTTTATTTTTATTCAGTCACTCTTTTATTCATAATCTTAATTTTCTCTTAATAACAACTCTTGCTATAAATGGAAAGGATTCAAAATTCCAGGAAAATACAGACTCATTGAAAGAGAGATACCTGTTTCATGGAAAATAAAATGTACAAACTGACTTCTTTTGTTTTGCCAGTAAATATATATTCCCGTTGTGCTTAAAGTTTCCCCCCACATACAAAACACATTTAATGATTACTTAAAACACACTTCAAATAATTATTTTCCGAACAAAAACATAGCTTACTAACAAACTAACAATTTGTAATACAACACCCGTGCATAATGAAGCGGCGCTCATTAAAAACGATAAATTACTCTCAGTAATTAATACCTGAGCTTTTAATTTGAAACCCGATAGGTCTGGAGATTTACTGGCTTTCTCTTATGTTCCGATGTGAGGGGGAGTAAGTGATTTTTAAGTTTTAAGGGGCAGTAGCAGTTATTGAAGTTTTAACAAGGTCAGGGAAGAGATTTTGTTTATAATTTTTGAATCGCAAGGATATCATCATAATAATGCCTAGCCTTTTCCCAACTATGTTGGGGTCGGCTTCCAAGTCGTATTACTTCAAATGGCAATACAAAAAATTAGCCAAGTGCGAGTCGGAATCGCACACGAAGGTTACCACCGTATCATATTCAACGCCACGTTTTTTACTTTAGTAAAAAAACAACACGTTTCTTCTGGGTGTGTAATGTATGGCATAATAACAAATAGTATAATATCATTTGAAATGACGTTCACATGATATAATTTTCATATGCTATAAAACAAATAACCTCATTTCATGTGATCTAATGTTATATTTCATATAACCTTCATTTGCTCTAATAACATTCAGAATAACGTTTATTTCATATAATTTTCAATTTATATAACGCTCTTTTTTATAACGTTCAGTTGATCTAATTTTAATATTTACGCATTTTCAGCTAAAATTATGTAATTAATAACTTCATCTAACCATTAACAATAGAGGGGATCTGGCGTTAATGGTCACTGTTCTAACCTAACATAACCCAAATGACGACGTTTCTAAATTAAATTAAACGTTATTTATAGATTTTGAATATGTTTTGTGTACTGTTGTTGAGAATATAAAACCACCTTTAGTGATAAAAAATTAAAGCCATCTAGCGTGACATTGACATGTTTTAAATAAAAATATTTTTAGTCGACGAGTAAAAGTGACCTTTCGTTTTTTATACACAGATTAACTTATACAACTTATTTTTAATTTTAGTTCGTTTTTTGGCAGGGTAGTCGGGTTTTTCCCCAATATAAATAACATTTTACTAACTACTTTTTACCAATAGTTTAACTCCATATCATCATTACCAATAACACTCTGGTCCAGCCTCTCACTAACAAGCCCTTCAACTCCACACTTTATTTCGACAGCCCTACTTTCCCACCGTCTGCCAAAAACCGAAAAACCGTAAACTGCTCTCAAGTCTTATAGAACCGGTCATTGGACCGGTTTCTCCTTATTACCATAAGATTCCTCTTTGTCTGTGATCTTTATGATAATATAAAGTAAAGAGTTTAATGTTAAAAGCTAAATGTGACAAAGTTGCCGACCAGCGTATAATTTTTTATGTCTATTGTATGCAGATTATGGGTGCCGAGTTATTTTCTTTGAGGTTTTAATTGAAGCGAGTATTTTTGCATTGGTAAATTAATTGTCAGTGTCCTTAAATAAGTAAAGTCCCCTGATATTAATTGTGTATCAAATTGACAACCGACTTAAATTGTACGTATATTCAAATCACGACTGTCATAGTTTGACAGTTGTGTGCAGTGTTAAACTCAAACTCAAAGCATTTATTTCAATTACACCATTTACGGGTATTTCTGAACTGTCAAAGAGTCGGTCAGTTAGTCAGAAAGTTGAAGCTAGTTGCCCATTCCAAAACGTAGATCTCTATGGAGAAGAACGGGCAAGAAACTCCATGGACACTCTTTTAAATATAGATATTACAAAATCCTAGGTACATTATTCTTGTTGCTTCTATATGTAAGAACAATGTACAAAAAATAATCAAAAGTAATTCAAAATATAAGATTTAAAAAAAGCCCCGGCAGATAAGAGATATCTATGGTTATCAATTCGACAGACAATTAATTTGTACCCTGACTGTATATGCTTTTACATTTTTTTTTTGTATTTTTTCGATGTTTTAAAGCACATTAGACTCGTCTTCAAATTATTCCCTACTCTTCAGTAATTTGTTAATTAGTACCTAAAGCAAGTTTAGTAAATCGTGCCAAGGGGCTTTCGTAGCTGACTGTACTTTTGACCCATAGAAATAATGGTCATTTTCGTTGCGTTTATACAAACCAGCTGGAAAAATCGAAATACTCAGTAAAATACTTGTAAGACGTTCTAGCAATACTCATATACTATTTTGACTACCGACAAAATGGAAATCGAAACAATGTTTGTCAATGTAGATAATACTTTTATGAGCGTAGAGTGAAAACAGATCAAATGCAACAAATGCTACAATGCAGTTCAGTGTGAGATCTTATTCGAGTGTGCGTCTCCACTGTGTAAACTCATCCGACAAATTGACGGTGACGTGTCACCCGACACGTACGTCACCGGAACCAGATTTTAAATATAAACATTTTCTGCCACGTTGTATCTACATTAAGATTTTCTGTCTAACCATCAAAGGCATGTTAATTCATTAAAATGAGTTTCAGTGGTCTGTCACTAGTGCACAAAAAGTGGTTGAAACAATTTCTGTTCAGGGCAGTATTTATTTTAGGGTAGCAAAGCAAATAAAAACCGGCCAAATGCGTGTTGGATTACGCACAATTAAGGGTTCCGTAGTTCGGATGAATTTATCCCAAGAACAAACCTTAACATTGTATTTGAAAAACATGTTCTCCCATACATTCCAACTGGAAAAGTAAGTTTGTACGCACAATATTGAGAGATTTACCATATTATTTTAAGACCATAGACTTCTTATAGGTTTTCCTGTAATTTTATTATATTTATAAGTAAAGAACCATTCCCTGTATTTTTTTCAAAATTTTCGGCTTTGTAGTTTCGGAATTATGGAAGTTTTCTTTTATTTCTTCAAAATCTTTAAAAGTATTTATTTAAATTATAAAAAAAATATTGGAGATCCTCGCAACAAGGTCTTTCGTTTGATATTATACGGTACGGAAACCATTTTTTTTTCTTTTTTATTTGCTCCCAACAGTGACCCTCATATTCAAAATTCATTAATTAACGTTACACTTCCGTATTTAGTTCACAAAAATTCATATGTGTACCAAATTTCAACATAATCGGTCCATTAGAATTGGAGCAAATTGGCTGTGACAGACGGACAGACAGATACACAAGTGATCACATACGGGTTCCGTTTTTACCTTTTTGAGGTACGGAACCCAAAAAAAGTAAAAACGTTTTAACAACATCATCAAATTAAACAGATTTAAACTTCTGAATATTAAACATTTTACAAGTCATTTAATTATTTTCTAAATCTTTTGAGAGTTCACTCAAAATTGCACTTTAAAGGTATCCTACTCGAAATCAATTAGAATAATTATGAACTTTAAGCAGTTAAGATTGTTGTCTTTTAACTAACAAAAGGCGACTTCTTTACCTCTTTATTTGTTAAGGCTTCATTCAGTTTGGAAACAATAACTAATTTAATTGGTTTACCCTTCAAAAATCCAGCGGCTTTTGACCTCTTAACTTAATCTTGTACTTCTTAAGAGTGTCTCTCACAATTAATACTTTAGACAATAAGGTCTTATTCTTCGTTCATATCGGTACAAATTATACTTGTGTTATGAAGATAGTCATCCTAAATGACGAAGTCTACCACCTCCTCTCTCTTACTACACTCATTCTTAGGAACCACGATCACATGAAAGACAACCTGTCCTCAAAAATTTAAACTAATGGGCACAAACCCAGCACCAGAAAAAAGGAATTCTGATTCCAACAACGTCGTGCCACCAACAGGGGAGGTGAGGGGGTGCGAGGTCCAGGGTGCAAGGGGGGTGGAAGCAAATAGCTTCTAGACCTCGTGACACATTTCTAGTAAAACTGCTTGTACAAATTTGCGGGAGGTGACTTGAGTGGACTTGGGTGAGCCATTTTAGTACTGAGCGGTGACATTTTGCAGTGGTTTTGAGGAGAAAAATTAAAAGCAGGGTAAGAGCTGATGTGACTTTTAGTGAATGGTAGCAGATCGTTCAGCAGAGCACACTTCAGCTACAGTACATTATCTGGGGAGGATTAATGCAAAATCATTCAAAAAATCCTCGTTAATCTAGTAGTCGTAAGCGCGATTGCTGTGTGTGTGGTTCTGTGTTTGGTCCTTCGGGTCGGATGGATTTATTCGGTTTATAGACAAATGAAAATCACAGGAGTCTGCATTGAATTTGTACCCAGCTCATGGCAACTATGACATAAAACTAATAGCTTAACTGGTGATATTCGTTTGTAAACTATTGATCTTTGCCTTTGTCCCCATACTTTATATTTACAAATTACTTTTTACTTAATTACTTGCTAATTATAACTTCTACCCTTCAGCCGAAAAGGCTTTAGATGCCACCAGAAATATTTCGCTTTGAAATCCCAACATTAAAAATCAAAGAAACAAAAACCCGCCATCCCGAGCACCTAATTTTGCTCTCGCAAAAAATTCAAATGTTATTCAAGTAAGTCGCGGAGTCGACAATAAAGCTAAGAGGAGGTAAGCAGAGGGGAAGGTACACAAGTCAAACAATAGTCCTCGTTAGTGCAGTGTCATGAGTGAGTTTGAACGTATTTTTCTACGCTTCCTATGGAAATTAGGTGGGGCACAAGGACCTGTGCCATGTTTCTATAGTGTTTTTAAGGTTTTTGTCATCATGTTGAAATAAGTATTCTTTTGTTCTGTATTCCATAAAGTTATTGTGAGTCACATAAGTATGGACTGTGTCATTTTTTGTGTAAGTAATTTATTGAAAGCATTAGTCGACGTTAGTGTGCATTAAGAGATTCAGATACTTGGTAACTATATGCTACGGAAAGAAATGTCTTGAAGTGCTTTTGCTTTATTTTCACCAAATTTAACCACACTGAAAAAAAACCTTAGAATAGAACCTTTTTGGTTTTTATTTTAGTGTTTATCAGCGAAAACTTGGCTTTGAATATCATATTTTTTTACAAATTCGCTTTTAGTAAGTATCCCGAATAGAATGAAACTTCTACATGCCCGGGTTTCGAACTAGTTTCGATGTTTAAGAAGCACTCAGAAAACCAGCGGGCTTCCACAATTTCACATCAAAGCAAAAACAAAAAATCACAAACTCATAACTCAGTAACCTATAGCGTTCATAAACCATCAAGATGTCCCATAAACGAAGCTCCGTGGTACATCAGCATTCTATACCCCATAAAACCATAAAATGTGTCAAAACTGTGTTCGTTCGCGATACGAATTCATAAGCTGTCAGTATTTATAGCATACTAGCTTTACTGCCGACCCCCTCGTGTTTTGGTGACGTTTCATTTAATCTCATTCGAGTTTTATCGGCTAAGTTTTGGTTCAATCTAAACTAAACTGTTCGATTTTTGGGGTGTTTTGTGTTTCAGCAATGTGGGGGAACTTTATTTTACACGTTTGGGTTAGCAACGGTTTATTATTATAAAACAATAGTTTAGGTACCTAGGCAACGTAATCACGTAACCTAAAAATGTAGCCTACATACAACACATTTTATAGCATTCAAATCAAATAATTTATTTCTTTGCAAAAATGGATATAGTACATAGGTGTTTTTATAATAAAGTTCTCCACATTTTACCATCACGTGGGCACGCAAAGGTTTACAATTCCAAATAAGAAATTTAGAAATATACAGATCATTGGAATTGGTATTAGTTCAAAGGAGATGAAGAATGTTCGACTGAAGAAAATTTTGATAGAACACACGTTGTTTCACATAATTATAGTTTGTCCTAAGAGATGGGACGGGGGTTTGTCCTTGACTGAAATAATTTCTAAGTTAATAAATTGGAGACAAGATAATATCGTTATAGCCTGAAGGTTTCTAAGACCACAAGTAAGAATGCGATTTATTTTCAGTTTTATTTAAACTATAACAACACTGATTTACGTAGAAAGCTTGAGAATTATAAAATATTTTGAAACACCAAAATGCAGAGGGCAATCGTAGTGATGAACAGCAATGCAAATTCATTTATATAATACATAGTTCTTAATCAATCAAGTAAAGTATGAAATTCTAACTTACAGAAGACTTAGACAAATTAAACAGCGGCTCCCTAACTAGACACAGCCTGTATCTTGATGTAATATTTTAAGGAAGAAATCAACACTTCAGAAACTGGGTCACACTAATACCATACAGTTCACAATAAGGAAACAGCACGTAATACATATTAAGATTAGTATTTCTTATTATCCCTATCGACCCAATAAATGACTACAAAAGCTTGGCCCCAAAACACATCACATATTAATATTAGCCATCATTCAGTTGCACAAACAAACCTCTAGTATTATTAATGGCAATATCTTCCCCAAACGATAAATTTTGCCATCCATCGCTGGTTGTGCAAACAAGTTGATTCAGTAGGTAGGTTGGGGAGCGGCAATGTAATTCGTTAAAGGCTGGACTATCGACAGATCTAGACGTGTGTGTAGATATTTATCAGTCTTTATGGTAATAACTGTTGGGGGAGGGGAGCGGGGACAAGGGGTTGTAGGAAAGATGGAAGATAGAAGGTCAGTTAAGGGAAAGTGTTTATTTTAGCTGGCTGTGTAATTTGACCGGCTTAGTATATTATACAAAGTAAGATAATGATTATAAAGTAAATAAATAAAAAAAAATACAAAAAAAAAAGTTATTTAGTAGTGGTTTTTTGGAAGACGGTTGTTTTATTTTTTGTAATATTTTTTATTTCTCCCTTTTTAGTGGGTCAATTTGTAATTTATTTAAGTTACATTAGTCTAATGCCAACTACTCATAAATTTTTACAAAATATTGCTTTTACCGATGCAGGGACGTTCATCGTTGAGGAGTTCTCCTGGTATTTCACCATCAGCTCCTCTTTTTCATATGCATTGTGAAGAGCATAAATTGTAAATTCATCATTAGTTCCACTTCACCAAATGGTGCTTTACAAAAGCAACTGCACGAGTCACTATAAAAATACCCAAATCGCTATAGGTTTGCCTATAATATTTGAAGAGTTCCCTCGATTTTCATCATCAGATCCTGGACTGATCGCAATGGGACCATCTTGGAAATACACACTTAAAAAAAAAACATTTTGCAAGTCCGTTTATACATACAATATGACGGAGTTATACGCGAAGACACATAAAAAAAAATATACGACCGAATTGATACCCTCCTCCTTTTAGAACTCGGTTAAAATTTAAATATTGTCGAGTTTTGTTTTCAATCAAACCAATGCAATAGCGCTTCAGTAAAAGTAAATATTGAAATGAATGAAAAACGAATTGATTTGCTCAATATTAGGATTTACCGTAACCAAACCAGTGTGCCAACCAAAAATAACAGTGACATACTAAAACTAGCTTCTTTAGACATTTCTAGCTTCTTCGCGACTTCATCCTCGTGGAACTCACTCAACTATACCCATAAAACATAAGTATAATATCCTATCATAATATGGCACTCGGCAATAGTGTAGTTTTCTATCAGTGAAAGATTTTTTGATATCGGATCAGGGTTTCCAGAGCATCTTACAAACAAAAAAACAATTTTACTTATTTATTAGTAGTAGTATTTATAGTAGTTAAGATTATTTCTACTTTTTAACCGACTTCTAAAAATGAGGAGGTTTATATTTTTATGACGAACATAGGTTCGTCTGCATGCATAGCATAACTAAAAAGAAAAGAAAAAAAAAAACTTAACAAAAACAACCGACTTCCAAAAAACACTACAAAATGAAAAATAACTTTAGTTTCGGAAGTCGGTGACAAAAACGAAAATTCTTAACCAAAGACACCGACTTCCCAAATTAAAGTTAATTTTCACATTATTGCGTTTTTTTTAAGTCGGTTGTTTTTTTATCTTTACTTAGAAACGGAACTCAGTTCCACATAATCTACAACGATGTTGGTTAAACATACAAACAAAGTATCTCTTCTAAGACAAGAAATCAATACAAACCATTAAAAATATTAATATTCTTAATGTCTCCAAGTAGATGGCTGTGCATTACGTAAATTAATGTACTGGCAGCAAGGTAGAGGCCATTAATTATTTTAAATTGTCTACAGTCTTTACAAGTCCCTTGAGATCGGAAAGGTAATGGAAATAAGAGGAAAAGTGAAGAATTTATGTTTGGAATTTAACTGTTTTTGGTAACCACCCATTGTTGGGAAAAAGCTAAATGTGGTATCTACAATGTGTGACTGAATTAATGCACGTTAAGAAAGTAGTTTATTCAGAATCGTTTTCTGAATCGATTTCTGTCATTTTTAATATTCTTAATATTTTTTTCCCAAAAATAATTAAAACTATGTAAAATACAGAGTAGAGAGGCCTTTGCCCAGCAGTGGGACAATAACGGCTATGTAATGTAATGTAATGTGAAATGTAAAATACAGTCACACTTCCACTGTACAGTCAAAACAAACCAAAATGGACGAAGTTCCGACTACGCTAGACCCTTATATGTGTGCGACTGAGTGGTTATGGGACCACAATTTTCTCCTTCAATCTTATAACTAATTTAATAAATAAACAATTAGTTTTATACATATAATAAAACAAATTCCTTTTTCGGGTCTGTTTTTGTGACCACTTAGTTGTTCTAAACTACACAATGAATGTTAATGCGGTTTACGTAATAATTTCCATCATTTATTCCGACAGGTTTATTGGTATACTTTTTCCCTTGGGGTCCAGAAAGCAGAAATTACAAAACCTGAACCTAACTTATCCAAGTCGGGGCTTTCTAAGTTCCCCAGTTCACTCTGTTCACTCAAATTTTTCGATTAGTGTTTTAGGCAAAGATTTAAAATTGTAGATTTGCTCTATCACGTCAACGTGTTTCTGTATCGTTTTGACACCTCTGACACATACAATGATGCAGTCACTTGACTTGATTGTCATGGGAACGCCATTATATTGTATGGGCTCACTCTTTTTTTAATAATAAAGGTTTACCTAGAGCTTCTGTAAGTATAATTAACAATAGCCTCTGACTTACTTAGTCACGAATTAAAGGTTAAGCAGCCTTCTCAAAAATAGGTGATAACACATAAAAATAATGGTGACTCTAGAATTTCGTTATGACAAAATACTTCTTAAACTTAGATTAAGAACATCAAGGAATATAAAGTTACAAAACAAAGCATATTGTAGTTTTTCCCAATTAGTTAAGACGAAAACATGAACAGTATCAAACATTCTTCTTAATATGAACACTTTCTTGCCCGACTAAGTACAGTGAGGGCAAATCTAACGATTTAAATCTTTGGTTTTAAGTAACTACTTATTAAAAAAACTCTTTTATTTGTTCAGCAATCAGTCTACAAAAAATACAAAATCCGATAAAAGAAAAACTTTTATGAAATATTTAAATGCCTTTGCTTGAAATTGAGTTCATTACTAACTTTAACGTTTTCTACTTAGTTACTTGTTTTGAATACTTTCATTAAAACTCTTTTCCCTTTGATTTGAAAGTTTTGTAACTAAATCAATGAATACGTCTTGTTTTATTATTATTCGTAGTTTTTTTAAACGCAGACACACAAATATCAAATGTAAGACACGAAATGAAATATTGATAATATTTCCGGCTCTAAGGGCCAATATTATTCTTTTTCATAACCAACGTATTTAAATAAAGAGGATCATTTTCCACGGCCTGCAGGAAAAACTAAAATAATAATCATCATAAAACGAAAACAAAGAATATACATGTAACATTATAACATCACGAGTGTTTGCCCCGAAGGAACAGGCAGAGGGAATAGGAAAATTTCACCACAAAAAACAATAAAATAATTTATATAAAAATGGTCCTTCTGTCCCGTACCTACACAATATGTCAGACTGGAGTCAGCGCTGTCCATATAGCATTAGGTAAATTGCTCAGAAAGTAGGAACTATTTCTTTGTGTTTCCTCCGTATTCACGAATAAATCGACTGTTCTCTCTGTACGTATGAGTTCGTAAAGATTGGCATACACTAAAGTTATAAAGTATTGTGTTTCAGTGTAACGAGAAGTTTTGATTTCAAATGTTGTGGGTATCTTTTGAAAGTGATACGTTTATGAAAGCTGTGATTACATAACAACTATCCTTCTTTGAATTATTTCATCAATCTTTTCGGGTATTATTTAAAAACAAAAAAAAAACTGATATAATGATAAAAGTACGTAAATTAAATAATTAAAAATAATTATTTTTAATAAAATTAATTTGGTTATAAAATAAAATTCTGCCCCTGTAGTAGTCTTTAGCACATGATAGTAAGTCCCCTTTAATAAATGCACCACTTTGGTTTAGCTTAAGGTAACGCATGTCCTCCCACCTTGTTGCGCGTTGGGGAACCGTCCGCAGCGATGCGCGGCGGAGGAGCCCCACAGGTTGGAGCCGCCGTGCGCGTACGGGATGTTCAGAAGCGCCACGCCCTGGAGCGCCGGGCCCTTATTCAGTTCCAGTGACGCGCCATCGCACTGGAATTGAAAAGTAAATCTTTATAGTAACCCACATTACACAACATTTTGCTTGATTTAATAAAAAACCCTGAATCGCTTGGATTTTGAACTCTTAAAGTTAAAATAGAACCTTATTACGATCTCAATAATCGTGGTTTTATTTTCACTTCTAAGGATTTGGTCAAAACACACATTTAATATCGACAAAAATAAAATATTTGGTCTGCAATGAGCCCGGCAACACATTGCAAGCCACATGACATCCTAATCAATGGAGAACCTACTGTCACTGAGGGCTTTATTTATACCTTTTTTTTAAACCTTGCTTCCTCGTTTAAACATCAAAAATATGTAGTTAAACAGTCGCTAATCATTACTTAAGGTTGAACTAGTCGCGGGCTCGAACTCATTGGTGGGCGTAGCCCGAAAGGGTTCACTTCGGCCGGTTCTATGCTTCTCGCATCCAGCAGATTCCTGTGGCCTTCACATGGTCATCGGTCCACCTTGTGGGAGACCTTCCAACGCTACATGTTTCGGTAAGCGGTCGCCACTCCAGAACTTTTCGGCCCCATCGGCCATCAGTTCTGCGAGCAAAGTGCCCTGCCCATTGCCACTTAAGTTTGGCAATTTTTCGACAATGATTAATATTTCAACAAGCCTCACAGCAATCTGAAACAATCCTGTATTACAATCTAGTGAACAGCTTTTACTGACTACCCAGAGGTACATTATAAGATCACATAAGTCGCAACTCAACAGTTAAAAGGCAATATATCATTGTTGTGTTACGAATGATTACAACTTCCTTATAAATAAATTGGAATCCACTTTACCTCATAAAGTGTTTTTTTTTTGTTGGGATTTCTGGGAAATGATCCAATTATTTTTCTACAAACGTTTCACGATTTCCAAGAAGTTCACAACAAAAAGATTATTAAATTGAGTTTCTTTGCATAACAGCTCATACAGGGAAGTTACTTCTGATGGTACATCTCTTTCTACCGTGAAGCAGCATTGATGGTTCTATCTGTGTAACAGTATTACCGGATGCAGCTGAATACCAGTATTTTACATGGAGCGACTGCCTACCTGACCTCCACAACCCAGTTAATGGGTAACAAGATACCCCTTCGCAAGACTGGTTGTCAGATTTTCGGGGCTTCTGACTACCTGTACCCGTATTATATCAGAATGACTTAATTATTTATAATGTTAATTTAGATAAAAATTGTATCTTTAGTTTTTACGACTGCATGATTTATTTGAAAACTGTATTTTTTTTAGTTTTTACGACTTTGCATGCCGTAAGGTAGAATGTAGCGGAAAAACTTAGTGATGTACCATCTTATACCTGTACCTACATTGTTGGCAAAATAAATCTGAATCTGAATCTGAATCCGTAACGACCATATCACACACGAGACATTTTAAAATACAAAAGGTTTTTGTAAAATGGACACCCATCGAGTAAGCGTGTACTGCCACTTCTATCTCCACTCTACGAACAATAGACATATTTCTTTCTATTATACATAGTATCATTTTTTGTTTTTTGCATTTTTGACATCGCGTCGTAGGAATCTTCTACAATTCAATCTTTCTACAATCTGTTTTTTTTTTTCATTTCTTCGATGTTCGTGCTACGCGTGCAGAGAGTGACCGCGTGGCTACGAGCTACACGCTCAAAGGACACGCGTCTTGACAAAGCAACTGCAGAGAAACAAATGAAAGAAGTTGTTTAGAGCATTCCTCGAATCACTACGACGCGATTTGTGGAGCGACGCGCGACGGACGGAAACAAGTGACGCGCGCGCGTGTCTTTTGACGCGAGTTGCGTCGCAACTAAGCCCAGGTACGCACGGGCGATTATTTCCCGCGGCGATTTTTTTTCCGCACATTGGATTTTCAACGCTATGCTAGCGCTGAGTTGAAAATCCTACAGTATGTTTTTTCGACACGCTGGATTTCACTCTGCTGGATTCTCAACGCTCGGCTTAACATCGAGAGTTGAAAATCTAGTGCGCGATAAAATCCCGCCGCAATATTTTTACGTCCGTACCGCACGTGAGCTAACATCGCTTGAGGCCATGAACGGGGGTCCTTAACCTCACAAGTCTTCGATACGTGCATCTATTATTATCAAACCACAAGCCTCTTAACATCGAAAGTCATTACCGCATTACTTCTACTAACATTTCTTTAACTCCTTATTCAGCCTGTCAATACCTCAGCTGGACTCCTAAAGAGGGTCGGAGTGAGCTGCACTCACGTGTTATTAGACAGTTTGTCTGTCTGTGGTCGGTATTGGATACCGTTGTCAAATTACTACTGAATGAGACCTTGAGCTCTGTTGATCTTGAATGTGTAAATAGCGTTGTTCGTGTAGGTATCATTTCGACTTTGCCTAGAGAAAAAATTGCACAAATTGTTTATACTTTGAGCTGGTTTTTAGAGGGGAAATAGCAAGAGACAAAGCCAAATTGTTCTACAAAAAAAAAAAAAACTTTTCGGAAAAAAAGATTGACGTTCCAATAATAGTACCAGGGGGCCTAAAACACCGTTTTGGCAAAATCATAATATGATAATAATATGAATCACACAAACTGTCACAAACTGACAATTCATAATATTATCTGCGTTCAATTCATATTACGCAATTCATCTGTTTCACAGTTTTGTATTATAATGAAATAACATTTAAACTATAAAAATAAAAATAAAATCTCATTTGATTAATAAAAAATTGAAAAGAAAAATTATCCGGTAAAATTCTTAATTTTTTCATGCAGCAATATTTACACCAAATATGATTCTGATATGAATTGAATTGAATATTATTCAGCTAAAATATGTGTCATTTTAAAGGAATTGCTGGGAATTCAGAAAATGAATTGCTTTTAGAGGAATTACTTAATGTGGCCGTTTTAGACCCGCCGTTTTAGTAACTGTATCATAATTATAATTTTAGTTCCAGTTTATAAGCCGCTTCTGTCCAGTCTCTTTCTCTTTGAATGGTATTTAGATTGTAGGGACACTTATAAATACGTTAGCAGTGATAATAGCTTACTATTGTAGGGCAGTGTAGAATAATTTATGCTGTTAGTTTCACTTATCAAATAAAAAAACATATAATCTGGGAATTATTAACAAAAAACTCTAGATACAATTACCAATACTTTAAAATATTTTTTACAATTTGGAATACACAAAATACCTACATGTTAATAAATCAATTTTCTAACCGTCTTTATTTATCATTTCATATTAGTCAAAACGACAA
Source organism: Agrochola lychnidis (assembly GCA_963680765.1). NCBI lineage: Eukaryota > Metazoa > Arthropoda > Insecta > Lepidoptera > Noctuidae > Agrochola > Agrochola lychnidis. The sequence goes on from OY796873.1 coordinate 755,767, forward strand.
AACATAAATATTTCTCCAACACGAAAATAACGTTACTTACCGATATTAATTTCACCATTTACACGAACCACTTCCTAAAAGTATGACCTTTTTACAAACACAATACCGGCCACTCTAATCCCGTCTAAAAATAAAAACGATCCTAAAAGCAATACAGAAAAACCTGAACAGGAAAAAGTGTCTAAAAACTCTATACTGAGTCGAAAAAATAATAATTTGGGAAATCCATTTCCACTATGATAGTATGAAAAGAGTCATGTCTAAGGGATATAGGACCCTTCGTCAAAACGAGATGAAATTAATATAATCTTCTTTTTTTTCTCATAAAAGAAAATTCACAAAGTTATTCATCAAGACTTAGCTGTTCAAAAACCAGTCTTATAACAGCAAACTTAAGGTTGGTGATGACTGCATGTATTTATAGGAGGTATGGTAAAAAGAATAAATCTTAGCCCGATTTGAATAACAAAAGTGTATGAAATGCTCTTTGATTCTGAGCAGCCAGTGATGTAACAGCACTGAGCTATTGTTGAGCTCTTTAAATAAGTTTGAATGTAATAATAAAAAGTTTGTACATCGAAGAAATTTTTGTGGGTACTTGTGTGTGAAGACAGAATTTCCTTAAATATCTCAGTATATTTTTACCTACTGATAAGGGGGTTCGTGGCTAAATAATAACAGCCACATGGGTCAATCGAAGGTTAAGCTACGCTAACTGCGGTCAATTCGTAGATGGGTGACCATCCATTACACATCAAGACCCGTTCTTGCCTTAGAAAGCATGTTAAGCTATGGTCCCAGCTGTCATTCGTAGGTCTTTGACAGTCGTTACGGGTAGTCAGAAGCCCAAAAGTCTGACAACTAGTCTTACCAAACGGATATCGTTGTTACCCAGTAACTGGGTTGTGGAGGTCAGATAGGTAATCGCTCCTTGTAAAATACTAGTATTCAACTGCATCAAGTTAGACTGGAAGCCGACTCTAACATAGTTGGAAAAAGGCCAGGCAGATTATATACGTACAGATTTTAAAAAATCTACAAGGTTAAAATTATAAGGAAGGCCCTAAGGTATCGCATTACCAATTCGTCCACTAAGCTTGGTGATTTCTTTATGTACAATAAATACATTTGACTTTTCGTCCATTTTCTACAGCTAAACAATAGCTATAACTTCTTAAGGTAAATAATAAAAATCCACCGTCTAAATTCCAGGAATACACCATGAAAGTATGTCGCACCTTAAGGGAGTTACAACATAAATATGCCATGAACACTGACCCGCTTTGTGTAATAGAAACCTTGTTTCCAACTATAATTCGGGATTCATATTTTTTATGAGCATTTCCGGGTTCAAAATCTAGCACGTATTTGTGACTTTTTCCATGTCATTATTTGTATGTGTAATATTTGTTCCGAAAGTATATGATGAAATTGTAAACAAGTATTGGTCAGTACCCTAATTGTGTAATACACGAACAATCACAATTTGTTTCGATTTAAAACAGATTGCTAATCCATTGCTTCATAAGTTGGAAAAACAAAATCTGCTCAACAACGTAAATAACGCAATGAATGTTGTTGAACTGTCAAAATGAAACAAAATTGTTATAATTGTTTACGACAATAAGTTACGCAGGGTACAGGTTAAATTCTTACGCAATCACTAACTAAAGGGATTTATTAACATACTCGTCTGCATTAAGGTTTCAACTTCATAATTCACCACTTTTTTCAACAATAATTGTTTGAATAACATTATTAAATTGTAATTGAAAAAAATAATAATTATGAAACACAACTGCCCTGCCAAAATACGAACTAAAAAGTAATAAACAAGTTGTATTAATTAATCTGTATATGCAAAGTGAAAGGTCATTTCATTCACTCGCTGACTAAAAAAAAAAAAATTGTCATTGCAGTCGGGGGACCGTTGTGTCGTTGTGTGGAACACTTTTTAATTTAAAAGGCTATCTATGTCACTCGGGATGATGTAAGGATTCTAACGATACCCCACACATCTAAATCTGTTCAGGCATTTAAAAGTTATGGTGCCACAAAGAAACTCACATACATACACGAACCCTGCAAACATTACAATCCTTTTTGGGCAGTGGTGTAATAAAAAAAATTAACCTCATTTGTCAAATGAGAAACATCTTTAAAGGGGTTTTAAAAAGAAAGTTATTGAAATAATCAAATCAAAGCCCTCAATTTAAAAGTTGCACTACAAATTGCCACCCACAGTTACGTTTTCTGATCTATTGGTTTACATTTCAATAGTTAAAACTCATAAACATGAAACCTTAAATTAAGTGCCTTGACATGGATTTGTGGAATAAACTAACTTGAGAAGAATCTATAAACCCTTACGTTCTCCATTCTACTGAACCATGTGTCACAAATAAAGTCATGCAAATCCTTTTTTCCAATTGTTGGTATTTCCACTTACTCAAATATCAACTTAATGTAGGTGTAAATTAAGTTGATTTCAAAATGACTATAATTGAATGAAAATCATAAAAAAATAAAGTGATTTTTCCAAAAAACTTATACTTGTATACACTTTTTGAAACTTAAACGCGAGTGTACTCTACATTTGTTTGAAAATCAAGCAAAGCAACATGATTAAGGCCTTCGAGATCCTATCTAACCGTATCTCACAAAACTTAATATTAACGTTGCGTAGCAATTACATATTCGCTTCTTTGCGCGATGTTGACAGCCGTACACGCCCGTGTGTATATACCAGTGAATATTAACATAATGTACTCTACGAAGTACATAAATAAGGACGTCTGAAATTCTAAATGTACTGTACTCTTTGAATAATAAAGATGGATCTTGGAAATTCTGACTTTTATTATAACTCTTGTATTTTTTTAAATGTTAGAATTGTCTGAAAGAAAAAGTAATAGTAGTATTTGGGGTTCGCTCCCTATGATTGACAGATACTATAAATACTTATAAATAAAGTAACCCTACTTTGTTAACGTATGTCTGTCTGCCCGCAAAGACCCTTTTTAACAGAATAAAAAAAGGAGGAGAACAAATCAAATCAAATTCATTTATTTGCGAGAATGTAGGTTTACAATGTATGATCTTAAAATTACAATGGCCCCTTTACATTCTACCATTACTTATGGTGTGCAAATATTTAATTTTGTTCTACACAATGCTAATTAAATAAAAACTACAGCAACAATAAATAAGATGCATCACTTTCATGATAAAAATGATAATTAGTTTATGAAGTCAAAGCTGTACTTACGTCAGTTCAAGAGATCAAGTATAATGTCAGATTAAGACTAAATAAATATTATTGTAAATGGTAATTGATAATGTCATAACTAATAAAATGTCAACACAATTTTTTTAACATTAATTTATAAAAATAAGGTATATACCCAGATTTTCGATTCGATAGTATTTTTTTTTTTTTAATAAGGAGATGGAGTTACTACTTATACTTATAACTGTTTAAACCTAGCTTGTAGTCGCGTTCATACATTGAAACAGTTTGTAAAGAACCCTATGAAAAATTAACTCAGCCCACTGATTCACTTACACACATAATCCCCTACTGCCGCTGTCCTTACAAAAGGTAAAAAAACTCCCTTTTTAATTTCATCCCGAACTACACAAACCTCGTCCCTAGCTCTGCAAATATACACAGTGTTGTAGAGACGTTTTAAATAAAACGTATCAGGAACATCTCTACATTACGTAGAGCACTCACAAAGCTCCCTTTTGACTCTATTTAAAGCGTTACCTGCTCTATGTTATCGGATTTATCACTTACTTTTTCCTGCGGGTTTTGGTTGGGATTTTTAATATTTTTGTCGAGGAAACTTGGTTCTTAGAAGTGTGAGAATGTATAACAGAAGACTTTGAAGAAAAGCCTTTGACCTTTCGTAGTAAAATAGTTAAGAAAAAATAGGGTAGAAATTAATATTTGTGAGATCATCACGCTTTCTGATTATTATGTCCAGACTTTCGAAATTTTTTTTTTGTTCAATGAAAAAAAAAATATTGTCGTTTTATTTTAGGTCTTCTTTTTTGCATTTTTATATTGTAAAGGTTACCTATCTCTTACCTATCTTTTTATTTTATTTAATACTGTTTATTTTGACAAATCTTAAATAAAAACAAAATACAAGCTAAAAGGGGAGGACGATCATTGGGTATCAAAAAATTTGTCAATGAGTAAAGTGCCCAAAAGGCTGCCAGCATCGCCACGTTGGATAGCAAAACGAATTCTTTGAATATTGTCGTTGAAAATTCAAATTTATAACTTTAGTTTCTGTTATCAATTTATATAGATTAGTTTCTTTATAGTTATAGCAATAAAATTGTAATATATACAATTGGACTGAAATTAATATAAACATGGTTTTCAGTATCTAGCAGAATATTCACATTTATTTATAGAACACAAAAGCGAATATAGTAAAATAGTATCTACAAACAATATAAGTTATTGAATGCTTGCATAACAAGGCAATGATAGATAGATAGATCGTTTATTTGGTGCACACAAAAGACATAGAAATAATTTCATTAAAAAAAAATCGAATTGCTGACAATATTCCATTTAATAATACTGAAAATCCATGAAGTTATTAAGATTCAACTAAATTAACATTACCACAATTTATTATTATCATATTCAACATTATATTTATATACCAACATTATTAAAATGTAAAGTTGTTTGTATATTTGTGAAAGGTAATCTCTGAAAATATTGATCTGTTGAAAAAATCTTCACTGATAGAAAGCTTTCTGCTTTTCTGGCATTCAAAATATCCTATGTAATTCAAGAATAGTTTCTTGAATTACATAGGATATTTTGAATGCCAGAAAATTGCACAGTCTCTGTGATAATCTCGATGTAGGTGAAACTGCGAAGCGCAACTAGTTGTTAATATTAGCACTAGATGTTTCCCACGATTTCACTCGCATCATAAGGAAACTACTTCTTGTTGTACGATAAAAAAGCGGCCAAGTGCGAGTCGGACTCGCCCATGAAGGGTAACGTAGCAGCAAGTAACATTGAATGAAAGGTAAATTGCGGTTTACGATTTATGACGTATTAAAAAACCTACTTGCTAGATCTCGTTCAAACTAATTTTCCGTGGAAGTTTACATGGTAATGTACATCGTATATTTTTTTAGTTTTATCATTCTCTTATTTGAGAAGTTACAGGGGAGGGACACACATTTTACCACTTTGGAAGTGTCTCTCGCGCCAAACTATTCTGTTTAGAAAAAAATTATACTAAAAACTTCGATATCATTTTTAAAGACCTATCCTTAGATACCCCACACGTACGAGTTTGATGATTTTTTTTTTTGAGTTTCATTTAGTATGGGGAACCCCAAATTTTTTTTTTTTCTATTTTTGTGTAAAATCTTAATTCGGTTCACAGAATACATCTACTTACCAAGTTTCAACAGCATAACTCTTATAGTTTCGGAAAAAAGTGGCTGTGACATACGGACAGACAGACAGACATGATGAATCCATAAGGGTTCCGTTTTTTGCCATTTAGCTACGGAACCTTAAAAACGTGCTATATGTTAATCCGTATCTTATCTATTTGTATACCAAATTACATTCAAATCAGTTCAATCGTTAAAGCGTGAATGATTTATTCAAATAAAAAATTAAAATTAAATTTATAATGCACTATTCACTGCAGGGATGTAACGGATATCCGTATCCGCATCCGCAACTGCGGAGCATCCGCATAATTTTTGACATCCGCAAAACATCCGCATCCTCAAATTTTGATTTTAAAAACTCCGCATCCTCATCCGCATCCTCATAATTTCTATGAGGATGTGACCCTACGTTGTTCGCACAAATATTGTTTTTTTTTAAACTCGCGCCGAGTTATATGAGCGGGCCGATAAGTGAGTTACGCGTTCCTATTGGCTGAACTCACAATGTAATTGTCCTATGACAGACGATCGGCTGCACGTAGCAGTGGTGTCACATGTCACAATTTGAGTTACTGGGTGCCGGGTGGCGTATTATTGTTTTCTATTTGTTAGCTCATAGAAGTGAAGTTTTTGTAGATGAATTACGCTACGGTAACCTACCAAATGATTATATTACCTACAACGTATAATACAAATATAAATACTATAAAAAATAAGGGGTATGTTTGTACGACATCCGCACCCTCATCCGCATCCTCAATAAGGAATTTCCCAATATCCGTATCCTCATCCGCATCCGCAAACCCGATTATCTCGATATCCTCATCCGCATCCTCATCCGCTAAATGACATCCGTTACAACCCTGATTCACTGCATAAAAAAGATATTAATTCCGTCAAAAAGATTTTTCCCGACGGCAAACTAAAGTCGGAAAAGTTCACCGAATGAATTGATAACGTTGGACGTTTGAATGAATGAACTAAGTTTATTTCGACGGCAGCGGTGCACTAAAATGTATAGGAATTATTGCAAATTCATTTTAAGTTTTATTCAATGACGTTTTAATGAAAACTGCAGAAATTGTGGAGAGAAAATTTAAATTATTGGTTTGAATACGAGCGTGGTAATGGAACGGTAATTTTTTTTTTAATTTAAATACGGTTGGTGCAGTTGACTGTCTCATTGGTCCAGTGGTCGCAAGCGCGACTTCTGTGCATTGGGTCCTGAGTTGGGTTCCAACAATATTATCATCTGCCTGCCTTATCCTAATTACCTATGTTCAGGTCGGCTTCTAGTCTAACTGGATGTAGCTGAATACCAGTATTTTACATTGAGCTACCGCCTAGCGGACCCCCACAACCCAGTTACTGGGTAGCATGATATTTCTTGGCAAGACTGGTAGTCAGACTTTCAGGCTTCTGACTCTGTAAAAGATCTACAAATGACAGCCGGGACCAATGCTTTCCAAGGCACAGAGGGTATGTTATGAATGGCCACTCATCCACGTATCGACCTCGGCAAGCGTTACTTAACCTTGAAGACCAGTGCGGTTCTTATTATTTAGCCATAAGCCCTCAGTTCCAACAACAAGCTAAGTATATTTTGTTCTTCCCGTGTGTTGTGATTTTCACGTAATTATGATGATGATCACTTTGAACATAAAAACTTCTAACTTAATTATCTTTTAAGCACTTTAATCTTTTGAAATGTTCTGTCTGAAAAAACAAAGTTCTTTGGTAAATATTTTTTCAGCCACCGTACGGCACTTAAGGGAAAAAACATCTTAATTAAAAGTTTCAACACAAATATAAAGATTTTTCTTCTTTTAGCTTAACTTTGCCTTCAAGGTCGTGGTTGATCAACCTGCTTGAAAAACAATAACAATACTATGTTTGTCTTAGTGAGGGCAAAGACCTCTTCATTAGAAGAAACTACGAACATTACCAACCAATATTTTAAAATATTTTGATTTAAAAGAGTGTCCGTGGATTTTCTTGCCCGTTCTTCTCCACAGGTACCTACTACGCTTTGGAATGAACAACTAGCTTCATCTTTCTGACTGACCGACCCCTTGACAATTTAAAAGAACTTACCTGTAATTGGTTGAATTTAAATAAATGCTTTGTTTATGAATTTGATCAACATGCTTGTTTTTCACGTGTTAAAAATAATTTTTACACCAAAAACGAAACTTATGTTTTACTTTGTGTGTGATGATTTTGATTTTCTAAGAAAGCTACATTACGATATAGTTTCTCGATGTTCTTTTGCTTATAATGCAGGTTCTGAAACTCCTATGGACTGGTCAAACTAAGGCGAAATCCGCGCGGGATGCGGGACGCGACTGTTCGTGACTTTTTACAAGTTAGTTGTACCAATCGGCGCCAGCGAATTTCTTCCCGCGCGGAATTTTCAGTTTGACCAAAACTTTACCCACCACGACATCCATTAAAAGACATCCGGGTATCATTAACGTACCTTTATCGTAATTACAAATCAAACATATGAGTTATAACTTGAAACCGCTCACACAAAACTATCATAACACCCTCAACTCGGCTGCTACAATATTATAAAGGCCAAACAAATCTCAGCTGCATTCTGAACCGTTCACTTTGAATAATTGAATCAGTTTGACAGAACCCCACGAGCCCCACGAACCCCGCTAACCCCACGGACCCCGTACCTACTGTTTTACGATTCAGTTGGTAATTATTCAGACGAGAATCGCCCGGGGAGCCTGTAGTTCATGAGACATCGCTGTGCTTCGTGCAACATTTATTTGGTAACTTTGTGAACGTTTTGATGTTTGGAACGAAGGTGGTACTTAATTATTTTGGATTTCGAGTTAGTGTGAGATGGATCAAAAGATTTTGTTCTTTGTGTTTTCATATTTAATGGGCTTCGGTATGTGATGTACCTATTTATGAGAATGTCGTGATAAAAGTGTTGCCAGTTAGCATAGTTAGTGAGGTTGAGTGACCTCGTACCTAAATATTGTCACTAGGATAAGCAATTAATGAACCCCTAACATATTTGAATGTTTAGTGAAGTGTGAACTGATGCAGCCAATATTTAAACGGAAAAAATATTTGATCTTTAATGACTTCTACCTAATTATTGATAGGAACGTTCAGTATTCAATAAATTGAGCCAGATTACTTTTTTGATTTTACAATTAGCTTTACTGACTTCTAAGAATGTAAGAAGTACTAGTTTACTAAAGATACGCTTCACTTTTTGTTAATTTTTGCTTTTCATTCAGCACCTTTCTCTTGAAGTGAAACGTCTGAATACAGAGTCAGTGAAAAGTGAAAAATTAATTTGTTGTGAATCCATCCAACGATGTTGAATTTCGGAACTCGGCATTTTTCACTTGCTTACTTGAATTATTGAAAAATGAAACGAAAGGAGTGAATGAACGTTCATTCTTATATAATTGAGTCAGTGTCGTCTGAAGGTGGAATAAAACTTCAGAGTAAAGCGTGTGATATCGGTTTAGCGAGAAACACGTAGTACTCATATAAGAGTGATTTAATCAAGCGTAATTTTTAGGCGGCGTGGCTGAAAATCACATCTTAAACCAAACGTACCATAAAGTTTTTAAGTAGATGTACATATCTTGATCAGGTTTTCAATATTTTAGCAGTTAGAAAAAATATATGTTAAATAGCATTATTTTAACTTTGGTGGTCATCTCACTAAACAGTGAGATGTGATCGACGCATATAATATTTAAACGCGGAAATTAATTTAACCCTTTACAATTCATAAAAATACAGTGCGTATATCTTAGGTACTTCAATCCTGTCCTACTTAAAGTAATTTTACTACAGTATTTGTATTTTAACATAAGCAGTGATTATTTTTGGCAACTACACATAATATTTTTCCTCCTCTTAAAAAGATACCCAACCACATTTTTTGCCCCAAACACTATATTTATAAGGGACATATTGCAACAAATTGCATATTTATGAGGCTCGCTGAGAAATGCGGCGGATGATAAATATCTGGCGGATGTGACGTCACGACACACGCTTCCTTTGCAGGTGAACTTAGCGCGTATGGAAAGGAGGTTTAGGAGGTACGGTTACGATTGCGATACGACTAAACAAATCATACGTCCGTGGCAATAAGAGAAAATATAGTTGTGGATATATGAGCACAACTGTATTTTCAACTGAATATGAGCGACAAAAATTATACATATGAGGTTGTTAGATGGCTAACAAGCCGATGGTCCACCTGTTGGTAAGTGATCTACTTCGCTTGCAAACATGGTCTATCATGTGTAGATTACTCCGGCTCTTGCGACACCAACGCTAAATCCTCTTCCCATGGAGTATACAGAAACTAAATGAAATGTCGTGAGAAAAGTATGAATGTGGATGGCTATAAGAGTAAGGGGAGACCAAAGAAACGATGGATGGACTGTGTGGAAGATGATATGGATAGAGAGGGGGTGACTGCCGAGATTACGACTGATAGAGAAGTGTGGAAGAAAAAGACATGTGACGCCGACCTCAAATATATTGGGGTAATTTTATTTTATTTATTAAGGGATAATAAACAACTACAACATATATAATACTTAGGGTTAACAGAACTTTTAGTGACAATGTTGTAGTCCACTGCATTATCCGCAAGTAAAACATATTTAAAGGTACGACGGGCATTACCAAAATTGTGTTATTGTTATTAGTAACTAGCTGTTTTTTTACCTCATGGTCCTAGTTTAATATTTATAACTTCCAATTACAGCTTTATATGGCTTTATGTAAGCGGGCACGCCCTTTATGCCTGGAGGCTTTTATTTAGATATTTAGTTCTGTTTACGTTTAGTTTTTATTTCTGCTTGAGTATAGTTCTCGATGTTTTTGGTTGGTATATTGGCGTGTGCTAGCTGACATATGGCTAATAATTTATCATTTAAATTATGTTTTGTGTTGCGTAATGTAAATTATTTTGCATACTATCGTATAGATTTTTTTTTCTAACTTGTCCAGATAGCTGTGCTGCTGGGGAGTTTGTTGCGCCACTTCTTCTTCCGAGCTAAAGCACTAGGAAGTGGTGAAGGATGGGCGTTTTTGGGGGACTGTCTTATGTAATTTTGATGTAAATTTGATTCTCAGCCTAATTTGAATAAATGACTTTTGAGTTTTGAATAACAAATATTTTGAAATAAGTAAATAAGTTACATAAAGCTAGCTATAGCAACAAAACCAAATCAGATAAGAAACAATTTCATTTACTTAAATTATGCAATAAATAAATAATATTAATAAGATAACAATTAAGATAAAAATGTTATAATATTAGATTTAAATAAATTTTTCGAGCATACAAATATATCAATATTAATGAATAATGGCATGAGAATAATGTCATGTAATGGCAGGAGAATTATGATGAGTATGTAGAAACTACAGAAGTAAAAGTTATGATTTTCAATTAGCTTGGTGTCGGTTTGCAGTCTAACTTGATGGTGTGACTGGATAATTCCGATATTTTTTCATTTATTTTAGATTGACTGGTAGCTGATGAATAAAAATAAAATTTTAAAATAATAAAGAAATGTTCCAAAGTAACGCCAGAGGGCCCAGACACAGTGACATTCTATCGGCAATACTGATGATGATGACCTGCATATATGACTTGTTTTTCTTAACTAATATTATTATGAGAAAAGATTTGATTTTTGTATGTTTGTTTGTTATACTTTCACGCTAAAACGGTTGAACGAATTTGGATGAAATTTGACATATAGGTAGACCATAGCCTAGGTTAGGACATAGGATACTTTTTATCTCGAAATTCTTACGGGATCGAGGCTTATGTGCATGAAACCGCGGAGTGCAGCTTGTACTTTATACATGTGAGTTTGGAAGGTATACCTATGGGTCAATGCTGCCTGAAATGTTGTTTTTATTATTATTACTATAAGCTACCGAAAACTTTATGTAAATCCTATTGAAAGTCGTTGTAGAAATATAAAACGCTTTGAAAGCGATTGTCGCCTGTCTAGGCACTCTGCTTCTACTTCGTTTTTAGCCAAATGCCAACCAGTACAGTAATTTTTGTGAATAATAAAATTAAAATCTCTCTAAGAATAAAACAGTCGACGACTCCCTTAATTTTGGAACTTTTTTTCCAAGTCGTCAGCTCTAAAAACACTAGAGTTAAATATTTCAGTCGGAGAATGAAATATTGCTGGTGATATATATAAATGTTATATTTTTAATATACTCGTGAATAACACTTATATATCCGTTAGTGGAGATAATATATAGTGATACTATTTGTAACAGTTGTATTCAGGATAATATTTTAGGATTTTACAGGGAAGTCTGCGAGTAGGAGGTTATTGGGCATTCTACCCCACCTTTCGTTCCAACGGCTCACTCCGTTCGCCTCGTCACTATCGGTGGAGTAGATGCCCAATAACCTAAATGAAAATACTGGTTCGGGGCCTATTCCACCAAACAGAGTATGAATTCCTACAAGTGCAGTGAGGTGGAGAATAGCGTAGTTAAAATACTGGTTCGGGGCCTATTCCACCCGATGGAACAAGTTATAAATGTCAATGTAATACATTAATTGACTCATTATTAATATAACCGGTTCAAGCAGTTGTCATGAAATTTGTAAAACAACCACAATCGTTACATGTAAACGAACTTTGTGTTTATTCTCAGGAGACTGATTTTCGCCATGGAGAATTATTACCTAAATCGGTACGATGCATTATTTGCGGACCGTCAAATTGTGGAAAAACTAATTTATTAATTGGTCTTCTTATACACGAGAATGGTTTAAGATTTCAAAATGTTTATGTTTATTCGAAAACCTTACATCAACCCAAGTACGTTTTTTTAGAAAAGGTCTTGCAACGAGTACCAGGCATTTCATTTAAAAAATGTCATGAAAATGAGCAAGTACTGAGTGTTGAGACCGCAAAACCGAATTCTGTAATTGTATTTGATGATGTTGCTTGTGAAAATCAAAATAGTATGCGTGATTATTTTGCTATGGGGAGACACAAGTTCATCGATTGTTTTTATCTAAATCAGACGTATAGTAAAATCCCTAAACAGTTAGTAAGAGACAACGCAAACCTAATCATACTTTTTAAACAAGATGAACGAAATATGAGACATGTTTATGAAGAACACGTCAACACTGATATGACATGGATTGAATTTCGTGAAATGTGTTCAAAAATATGGAGCGTACCTTTCAATTATGTTGTAATTAATAAAGATTGTTCCAAAAACAAAGGATGTTATAGGAGTAAATTTGATACGTTTGTAGTCTTTGACTAAGAACACTAACACATATATAAGGCTATTACCTGCCTGACTTTATTATTCAACTTATGAAGCTAAATCAATTACGACCTATTTTACCAGTATGGAAAAATCATTGAAACGACAAGTTGTTGATGCGGCAGAAGCTGTAAAGATAAAAGTACGAAAAATGAGAGATGCTGAGATTAACAATAAACAAGCACTGGAATCGGTTTTCAAACCTGTAACAGAACCTCTCAATCTAATTGCTAATGCTAGTAAGCAAACTCCTCTCCTGCGTGCTAGTGATGATTTTGCTGATGTTCCGTTTATTAACGAAATTTTGCAGAAAGAAGGAACTGGTAGCGCAGGAAGTAATGATAATAATAACGATGAAGACAAATATGAATCCGATATCAACAGTGACTCTTCTTATGAATCAGTAGTCGAAAGGAATCAAGATCGTGATACGTCATCCTGGTCAGTATCTTCAGAAGCGTTGGTAGATGTTCCATTTGGGGTTAGAGCAGACCGCGGGAAATTGATGTTAGGTTCTGCTTGCATAACAATCAACGATCAACACATCACCGTGGCTGGACATAAATACCGAAATACACCTGGTTTAATACAGTTGTTACTTAAGAAAGATGTAGACTTAAGCTTGGTTACAGATAGTGATATGCAAAATTATAAGTCGATGTTACTTGAAACAAATGCGCATCGTCGTGACTATGAGCCAAGTAAGCCAATAAAAAGTAATAAAGGGCAAAAATATTTGCAAGTTATTAAACCTCTTTTTAAACTGAAGAATACAGTTCAGGGGAAGGGTCTACCGTTACTAAAAAAGTGGAGAAAAAACGTAGATTTAGTATACTGGGATAATCCTAATGAATTAGTGGAAAGGTTGAAATTATTAGTTGCGTCTAGAGATGCTGGCAACACAGGATTAGATAATGAAATTATATCTATCATTGAAGAATTGCGTGAAAGTAAAGTTATAAATAAATAAATATTTAAAAATGTGTTTATTTTATTATCAGCCTCTCGATACAATACACCTTAAACATGAACGTGGACAAATTTGGACACTACATTCACAAAAGAATGCGTTTATCAGAGTTATTTGAGTTTAATGAGAATGCATTGTTAAAGTCAGAAAACGGAGATTTTAATTTAAAAACATCAAGACTGAGAGGAATTAGATCTCCAGTAGAAGCAGACGATGCTGTGAACAAGGATTATGTAGATCGATTGAATGCTAACACGATAAAATAATTAAATAATCTGGCTGTAAACAAGGATTACGTCGATCTATTGAATGCTAATATGTTTAAAGAATTTAATAATCTGATTAGTACATTGCGTTCTCAAATAATAAAAGATGCAAAGGGTACAGTTCAAGCTACTTTAAAAGCAAGGATACCTGAGGTTTCAACTCATTTGCAAGATAAGTTTTATACTAAAGCAGAGGTAGATAAATTACTTCAAAAATCTCCGTAATGGTAAAACAACAAATTGTAAACGAAATACACAAAGCGGCACGAAGAAATTTCCTTCGACGTTCTGTTATTCTAAAAGGAATCCATGACTTATGGCAAGCAGACTTGATAGATATGCAAAACCTGAAAAAGTATAACAAAGGTTACAACTTTATCTTAGTGGTGATTGACTGCTTCTCAAAGTATGCCTGGGCTGAACCGTTAAAATCGAAAAATAAATTTGATGTTACTCGTGCATTCGAACATATACTGCTTAGTAGCCGTAATAATCCTGTTAACTTACAAACTGATATGGGTACAGAATTTTATAACACCACTTTTCAAACACTTATGAAAAAGCACAACATTAACCATTACTCATCGTTTTCTACTAAAAAAGCATCAATTGTAGAGAGACTGATTAGAACTGTAAAAAATAAATTATATAAATGTTTTAGTCTCAATGGAAACTATAAATGGTTAGGTATACCATTGGAAGATACATTGAAGAGATATAACAACACAAAACATCGCACTATTCAATTTAAACCGGTTGATGTGAATAAATGTAATGAACAAGTAATCAAAGAAAATATTAAAAAAATAAACAAACATGATTTAGTTCAGTGGAAGCCAAAATTCAAAGTTGGTGATTGTGTTCGTATAAGTAAATACAAACATAATTTTGAGAAAGGTTACACTCCTAATTGGTCAACTGAATTATTTATTATTAAAAAGGTAAATAAAACCGTACCAGTGACATATCACATAGAAGATCAACGAAAGCAAAACATAATAGGAGCTTTTTACGAACAAGAACTACAAAGATCTAATCATCCTGATGTTTATTTGATAGAAAAAGTTTTGAAAAAGAAAGGAAATAAATTGTATGTCAAATGGTTAGGGTTAAACAGTGCAGAAAACAGTTGGATTGAAAAAGCTGCAATTATGGACTAAGATATTATATAACCATTTTTCATTTGAAATCCTATCACTATAATTTGAGTAATGCAAGGGGGTGGACTAGTTAACAGCATAATTAATAATCTACCATTCGAAGTTCATTTGCCAGGATACAATTATTGCGGACCAGGAACCAAACTTCACAAACGCTTAGCGCGAGGTGACCGAGGTGTAAATAAGCTAGACGAAGCTTGCATGCAACACGATATTGCGTATACAAACCATACAGACTTATCAAATCGACACAAAGCCGATTTACAATTACTTAACATGGCTAAACAAAGACTTAAATCAAAAGATGCAAGGAAAGGTGAAAAAATAAGCTCTTGGCTAGTGAACAAAGTTATGAAAGCGAAACTAAAGTCAGGATCTGGCATTAAAACATTTAAAAGCTTAGTTTCAAAAATAAAATCAAAAGTTAAGAAACTCAAATGCAAAGATAATAAGACTGTTATAAAAACAGCTTACTTAACCGCAAAAAAGTTATTTCCAAACATTCATCATCGAATTCGAGTACCCCGAGTAATACCTATACCAAAGACTGGAGGAGTTTTACCTTTAATACCAATTTTCGCTGGTTTATCGGCTTTAGGAACTTTAGCTGGTGGTGCAGCTGGCATTGCAAAAACCGTCAATGATTACAAAGCAAGTAAACAAAATTTGCAAGAAACAGAACGACATAATAAAGCTATGGAGGCTTTAGTGTTGGGCAAGGGTTTATACATTAAACCGTATAAAAGTGGTAAAGGATTGTTTATAACATCTTCAAAAAACTAAAAAATATGCTACCCAATCGCCCTTTAACTAATGTAGACATCCAAAAGTATTCAAGAAATATCCCATATTTTCGTGGGGTCTACATGAAGGATCGACTACCTCGGAAGCCGAAACGCATTGAATGTGGTATCGTTAACTTAGACGATTCTAAGAACGAAGGAACGCATTGGGTAGCTTATGCTAAAGTATACAATTATTGTGAATACTTTGATAGCTATGGAAATTTAAAACCTCCAATGGAATTGATGCAATATTTAAAAAATTGTAATGTGTTTTATAACTACACAAGATATCAAAAATTTAACACAATCAATTGTGGTCATTTATGTTTAAATTATTTGCGGACTTTTTGGAATAAAAATGTATTATAAAATATATGCTTTTCTTTCATTTCAATCATTTACATGATGTCACTCACTTTGTCGATAACTGGAGACTCGTCAGTGTTAACTACATACTATCCTAATACGTTGCAACTAGATGGAGAGTATGAGTGTGCTTTATTGCACTTTTCAACATTTAATTCTATTCCAAACATTGATAAAAGTAATAATAAGTTCTATTATGGCTTTAATGAAGTTATTGAAATACCGGAAGGTACTTATGAATTGCAAGATATCAGCGATTATTTAAAATCTGAAATAAAAGATGCAGCGATCAAACTACGGTGCAATAATAATACTTTAAAAACTACAATATTCTGTACAAAAGACATTAATTTTATCAAAGAAGACTGTTTTAGAAGACTATTAGGATTTAACAAACAAATCTTGAAAGCAAATAAATGGCATGTGTCACAGTCTCCAGTCAACATTCTACCTACGACCGTAGTCAGGATTGAATGTGATATTGTAAGCGGTTCATATATAAACGGTGAACCAAGTCATATTATTCACGAATTTGCACTTAATGTACCACCTGGATACAGGATCATAGAAATCCCGAAGAATGCAATATACTTTCCAATCAATCAAAACAACATAAGCTGCATACATATCAGACTGTTAGATATAAACAAACGATTAATCAATTTACGTGGTGAAGAAGTGCAGGTATATCTGCATCTTAGAAGAAAAAAATGATTGACTACAATAAAAATGTGTCTCAACAAGTAAAGAATATCAGTTCTGCTCGAGCTACCTATCAAATAAGACCTCTCTCTAAGAAGAAAATAAAATTAACTAAAGACAATAAAGCATTTCTTAGAGCGATCGGATTGCTAAAATGAATATCTTAGACGTTTTATCCGCTCCGACTTTCGATAATACTATAGAAGGAATAGAATTTCATTCCTACAAGCCCTATGTAACGAGTTTCAACAGGAACGATGAAATCCGCATACCTATCAACCAACAGGACTTGTATATATTACCATCAGCTAGCACCCTATATTTGGAAGGAACTGTTATCGTTAGTAAAAAAGATACGAAGGACAAAGCTACTAGTATCAATTTCACGAACAATGCTCTACTCTACTTGTTCCAAGACATTAGGTATGAGCTAAATGGAGTGGAGATTGATAAAATAAAAAATGCAGGTATAACAACAACCATGAAATCACTCATTTCAATGAACGAAAGTGAATCAAAAATATCTAATGCCTGGGGTTGGAATATTGATGGTATAAAAAATATTAATGGAGGAAGATTTTCTGCTTCTATACCACTTTGTAAACTTCTCGGTTTTGCTGAAGATTTTAAAAAAGTCGTGATAAATAGTAGACATGAACTGATATTGTTACGAAGTAACACTAATTTGAACGCTGTAAAACTTAATACTGGAGAAGTAGTGGATGATGTTCAGATCAACAAAATTGTATGGCGCGTTCCGCATGTTAAAGTATCAGACAAAGAAAAAATTGGTTTGTTAAAAGTATTAGAAAAAGATCGTCCACTTCAAATGATATACAGAAATTGGGATCTGTACGAATATCCAGCTTTGCCTAAAACTACAAAACATACTTGGTCTATCAAAACTTCGTCTGAAATAGAAAAACCTAGATACATTATTATTGGTCTACAGACAAATAGAAAAAACAATGCAAGTTCTGATATGTCTCAATTCGATCACTGTTATATTCGAGACGTTAGAGTGTATCTCAATTCAACCTATTTTCCATATGAAAACTTAAATGTGAGTTTTGCTAATAACAGAATCGCTTTATTATACGAGCAATACACTAGATTTCAACAGTCGTATTACGGACGTCGATCGGAGCCCATACTAAGCGAGAAACAATTTAGAGATTTAGCACCGTTGTTTGTAGTCGATTGCTCTAGACAAGCGGATAATCTAAAGACAGGTCCGGTTGTGGATGTGAGAGTAGAACTTGAGAGTGATTCAGAGATACCAGATCAAACTTCAGCATACTGTCTCATTCTGAACGATTGCATTGTTGAATATAAACCATTAAGTAACATTGTTAAGAAGATATCATGAAGGCGGATATCCTTATAGTGGAACTCCAAGGTTTTAAAGATTCCATAAATAATTTCATTGTCAAAGAATTAGCCATTGCGAGTCAGGATCATACACAGACGTTCTTGGTAAAACCACCATATTCATTTCATTACCTAACACAAGAAGAAAAAAAGCAGGTGAGGTGGTTAGAAAGAAATCGAGGAATTTACTGGAGTGAGGGCTACATAGACTACAAAGAGTTTCACCGCGTTATTTTACCATATTTAGAAAACAAGAAAATTATCACAAAGGGTTTAGAAAAGATTAAGTGGATTAAAGATTTATGTGCAAATTGTGAAGTGATCGACATAGGTGAGAAAGGATGTCCTAATTTTGCGACATTAAAAAAAAGGTTCTGTAAAAATAAAACTGATTTTAATTGTGTGAACCATAAAGTGACTTGCGCATTAAATAATGCAGTGTGTATTAGAAAATGGTATGTTGATAATAATATGTCTGTATTTAATTTATTTTAATTATTATTGTGTTGATCAGTTAATAAAAAATGTTTATCTACATATGAGTGTTTTATTTAATATAATCAGGGTAACCTACATAACAAACTTTAAATTAGCTGCAGCAAAATGATATTTCTTTTATTCATTTTAAACGAATTATTCTAATAAAAAATACTGAAAGCAAATAACCTATACTGGAGATAATTTACAGTTCAAGTATAAATAAGTAAGACAAAATAAACCACAATTTAAATTATAAAGAATATGTTTTTATTTACTTTTTTACATTATTTACAATTATTACAAACTAATTAAACTAACTACTTACTCAATAATAATAATAACTGTCCCACATAGTTTATTTAATGTTTTGTATACGTACCTACATACTTAACTTACAAACTTGTGATGTATGAATATTAACTAGATTAAACAAAGAAATTAATATTATACACATTTTAATATATACATAATTAGATGTTTTAATAATTTATACATTCTAAACTTACACATAATATATCCTATAATATTACTTACATAATTTATTATTGCAAAATATTATATAATAATTTATAAGTAGATACTTATAAAATAATAACACCAGTTAATAATAACAACTGTCCCCACAAAGTTTTTTTGATATTTTATTAACTAACGATTGCGTCTCGTCCATTACTTGGTCCACCGATTCAGTCACTACATACTGCGCACTTAACATTACTACGTCCTGATTTTCACTTCCAAGTTCTTGTTGTTCACTGATATCCAACACTTGTACCTGGATCAGTCGTAAACCTTTTTTCTTCTCATTGTTTATAACGAATGATTGACATGTAGGCAGTAATGACTTCTGTTTTAGACACTCCCGTCTTGTTCTAGGCTTCTTGTTGACAGGTCCGCAGTCTTGTCTTGCTCTAGGCTCCTTGTTGGGAGGTATTTGTTGTTCTGGGAAATCTGGCATATGCCAGCTTAAACTCGGAGTCGGAAAACCTTGAGCGTATTGTGAGAAGTCTATGATATCTGGAGAATCACACATTATCAATGATCTGAAACAAACGAAATAATAATTAGGTAATTATAATTACATAAAACAATATGATGAAATAGCGTTATAAGTACATAGGTACTTATACAATACTTACAATTCGTTTCGTGTTTATTCGACGTGATATGACCACTCCGGCTGACTGCGTAATGAATGATGGTTGTTCTACACAATAATATTACTGTGGAACGTGGCTAATAGTAATTAGATTCCATAAAGCCTTACGCTGTGATTCAACATGTCCGAGCTCGTGCATGAGCACCTGTTCGGTGTCAAATTCTACACCGCGCGTGCGGACTTCGAGCCATGAGTGCTTTGTCATCAAAAATGGACATTACATGTTTTATCAAGTTGGAGCCTGTATCCTCGTATGGGACACGCTGCGATCCCTGTGTGCTTTGTCATCAATCAGGAATGGAAATGAAACAGATATAATTAAAATCATAAAATACTATTTATTTACTACAAATAAAAGAAAACTCATCACGTTCGGCATAGCATTTCATACATATTTTAAAGTCCGAAGTTTTGGAAATGAATAATATGCTTTAATTAAACTTGATACGTCTAAGCAGAATACGATATTTAAAGTTAATAGAGAATTATTTAAGTAATTTTATGAAATGCTGTGTCGCGTAAACGCTTTTAAAACTAATTAAGTTCTAACATTATTTACTACAAGTAAAAAGATAATAATATCTATTTGGGGCACCAAGAAAA
Organism: Agrochola lychnidis; assembly: GCA_963680765.1. Classification (NCBI taxonomy): domain Eukaryota; kingdom Metazoa; phylum Arthropoda; class Insecta; order Lepidoptera; family Noctuidae; genus Agrochola; species Agrochola lychnidis. The sequence continues at coordinate 776,403 of OY796873.1, forward strand.
TACATGTTTTACAATTACATTACTTGTGTCTGAACTCTGCTTTACATTAATTACATTTACATTTAGGATGCCATCTAAAATACATGATGAAAAATGTACCTACTGGAAAAACTTACATTTTAAAATAATGGTAATTTATTACTTAAATATAGTTGCATTACCCCAGGCTAAAGTAGACACCTTATCAAATGATAGCAACCGCTTATCATCATTGCTTGAAAGTGCTATTTTATTTACGTCCTGAGTGAATATTTCATGTTTTATTGACTTAAACAAGACATTTTTTTTGCGAATCACATTACAATTGTACAAAACGTTTTTATAATCTAACATATTTAAATATTTCGTAACACATTTTTTTGTACCTTTTGCTTTCTTTATTGTTTTGTCTAAAGTTTTAATACAATAAAGCTTTGAGCGCAGTCCTACGAATTCTTTGATAATTTTGCCACCCATTTCATCCTTAAATAGCCCTGGAACCTTCTTATTAATAATTGGTAAGTTAAATTCGTTGTTTAAGTCGTAGTTGCTGCTATCAAAATATTTAAGAAAATGATTATTGATGTCTTTATAAATGTCAACAGTATTTACATCGTAAATTAAACTATCCGTATCAGTATAACACAATTCAATTCGATTACCATAAAAAGGTTTTACGATTGAATAATGGAAGTCATACATGTGACTCTTAGATAATTCTAATACAGTAAATCCTATGTATATTGGTTTATTAAGAATAACACGCGAAGGTTTCATTTGGATTGCCACTAGATCATCAGAAAATATAGAGGCGCTATGAAAATACGGACTGCCGATCAATTTCTCAGCACAAGTAGTCTTTTTTGTTTTATTGTTCAAGTCAGACCACTTGTTTACTAACTTAACATCTATTCGATGTTCATTATTTTCCAGAGTCTTTCCAAATATACTATTGTTTAATAATTTGAAAAAATCTTGTTCAAACGTTGACTCTGCTTTTTGACGTAACTGAGTGTTAATATCAATATATTGTTTTAAAAAGCAACTTTGTTTAAATACAATAACGCGATGGATCCTTTTCAATATTAAACCGTGCTGTAAACACTTTTTTAAATGTATGTAATGAATAACATAGTGATATTTATCGTATAAATTCGGTATTAGTTTTTTATTCTTACCACCGGGTGGCAAACATTTTTCTGGACAAAATGGAAAGTCATTATGTTCGATATGCAAATTATCTGGATATATTAAATCAACTTCTAGAATATAACCGTTTTCCGCGGTATCACTAATACCTGTTAAAATCAATTGTAAATTATTTATTTCTTGTCTATCCATAAATCTGAAATCGGAATAAGGCAGGGATTGACACATGCTATAACCGTATAAATTGTTACAGTCTAAATAAATGATAAATGAATTTGAACGAGATGGATCGTAAGTATCTAAATATTTATGATTGGCTTTGATATGTCTTTTAGAACACATACAAACACCTCCTCTAATACCTTTTTGGATCATTCTAAAAATGTTAATATCACTAATCAAGTCTAATTGAATTCCTGTTTTTAAAAGCATTGCATCAAAAGATAGGCTTGGTGCTGTAAGATAATACGCGGGATCGAGATTGTAATGTCGTTTGCAAGTTTTTCTAAAATTTTCAAATACGTCTGTTAGCAACAGAACGTCTGTTTTGAGATATAAATCTGTATACATACCCATGTTACGAATATTAAATACTGACCAAACGGACTGAGCGTGTTCATAGTCTTCATCAGTAATTGACTCATTAGTTAAAGAGTTAAAAAAACATTTTTTGGATGGTAAACACGTATCTTCGTAATGTTTCCATTGAGACATATAGTCGTACGGATAAACTCCTTTACGGGTAAGTAGGTCAAATTGTTTATTGTCAGGAAAATAGGATTTTAATTGCTTAAACTCTTGTTTTTTCATTGTACTAGCCAATTTTTCTAAGCTTGTTCCTAAAAACTTAAAAGAATCTACAAACCGAACCTGCATGCTTTCCTCGGTGGAAATAGGAATAAACTTTGTAAAAGAAATGTAGTTTTCTTTTGTTTTAGGTACCACTTTAATAGATCCAGGAGCTTCACCTAATTCTGTTATGAAAAGGTGACAATCATAACCAGACAAGTTATGAAAAAATACTGGCAGAAATTTTGGTAGCTTGTATTGCATATTACAATAACAATGAGCTGCGCCACGATATTTACCAGTCAAGTGACAATGATCACGAACCTTATCGCCGAACAAGAAGTGCTCGCAGATATGACATGTTGTCGCGTTATCAAAATCGCGAGCATTATCATCTGAGTAAATCATAGGAACATTATTTTTTAAAATATCGTAAATTTTTCGAGCATCTTTATAGATACACTTCACAAAATTTGATACACAATCCGAACCGCGGTACGAAACATAACGATTATAGCTTTCGTCTAGCGTACACGTAATATGATAAGCAAAAGCTACCGGCAAATGTCGTTGTCGCGTTACAGTGCCCGCCTTAGTTGGATCAGGTTCACAAGATTCGTACCGTTCTAGCATTGTTTCGAAATCTGCGTATATAACAAATGGTACAATTTGCTTTCTATTATAATTTTCAAACTTTATGAAAGAACCTTTTGGAGGTAGTTCAGTTGCAACACCGCCACAGTTATGCGAACTAAGATCATCGCATGTATTAAAAAACATTAAACAAACGTCACAAAAGTACAGTTTACTGTGGTGCTTTGATATTTGATTCCTAACAAGACGAGGCAAATCCTTAATGAGACAGTAATGTGACAAATCATTATTTTCTAAATAAAGTAAATGAATCACCTTTCTCTTCGAGGCTTTTGACTTGTAAAGCGGTCCTATGACGGTATTCTTTTTTAAACCATAAATATAAATACTTATTTCAGGGTTATTAATTTCGAACCGCGCAATATCTGAGAAATTCAATGGGAATGATATGTTCTTTACATTTAACACGTTTCGAAAATCCGGGTAAGACGATACTCTTTCAGGATGACTTTTAGCTGGATATAAAGCAGCAATAACTGACCATAAAAAACAATACTCATCATTATTGCGGATATTTATACATGCTTTTTTCGATTTAATTGCAACCGGCAATTCGATAAAGCCTGAACCACGCAAAGGCTGATATTTGTTAACATTTATTTCCAAATGAGAACTGTTCAAGAACGTCCATCCACTATCACGGTCCTGAAATTCTTCAATCTTTTTTACTAAAGTGTTTTTAACTTGAGTCATTAATGAATCAAATTCATAATTCTGATGCAGAGTTAAATTTTTTGTGGTAAATGATTTCATCTCCTGAGAATCATTTTTAACCATTAAAAACAAAGCAAAATATTCGAAATTAACTTTTAGACTAGTGTGTTCTTTAAGTGACATGGCAATTAACGTTTTAATTTTGTCTCGAATATTATTTAAAAATGATTCTATGGAACTATTCTCAGACGGATCGGCAATTTTATAGGAAGCTATACGATTACGAAATGCAGAACGTATTATATCAATACCTTCACAAAAATGCGAAATATTTTTGTTTTTATGATTATTACTACGTAGGTGACCTGTCCAGTGACTACGCTCAACAGATTTGTTACAAACCGTACAGAAAGGCATTTTAGTTTGATTTTACGTTAACTAACCGTACGTTAAAATAATTTAAGACTTACTATAAGATGTAATATGATTATGTAAGATTGCAAAAGATATCAAAATAATAAATTACCCTGGCACCCCAATATTGAAAAAGAAATATTATTATTTATTCCTATATATCTATCAGTACCTATAAAAGACGGGCTCAGAATTATCAAACAACTCATGAGTCCGTCTCATAAATATTTGTAACCCGTCCCACTGCGGAGTGTCTCTGTTAAGTTGCACTTTAAGTGCAACTGATGCCTTCTTCCACCGATCCTCTTTAGGAATGGATGCAACTTCACTCTTATTATATACTTTAACCTCTATATAAAAGTCCCCCGTCAAAGCTGCCGTTCGCCGCACTTTCCCGTTGGCGACACGGTTTACGAGAGATGACGCGAAGTCCTCGCTTGAGGTTTGCGGTGGAACACTATCACATTCCTCCAAACCAAAGAGGTTCGAGCTGCGTCTTTTACTATAAAAATAAAAGAAAATACCACATGAACTAACTGTATGTAAACTTTGTTATAGTTTTTAGCGCTATCTGTGTTACATATATAAAACCATTAACCACTGTAATTAACTTATCGTACCCTACAAGTATGTCTCTAAAGATATAAGCAGTAATAGTAAAATTACCTGGTGGTACTTTCAGAAGCTTTACGCTTCGTCGCCTTTTTCTTCGACTGCACCTTTGCAACCTCGACTACAGCAGCTGCGCGCCGTGACTGTTGGTACTCTGATTCGGAGTCAGACCTGAAATGGGACACGAAACATTAATTTTATAATTATGCAGCTATGAGTTTAAAGAAGGCTATAAACATTTTAAGCACCTTTCGTGAAAGACTGATGCAATAATGTGAACTCATTAATAATTACACCAGCCGGCAGGCAGAAACCGGGTCCGTAGCTGGATAGCAATTACATCCTACTGCAAATTCAGTTAACTTAGAGTACTTACTTACATTTTACGGAAATAGTTGTATGTACTGGAGAATATGACGTAGGGAAGAACTTCGCCACTGGAAGACACACTGGAGCGAATGTGATTTTTTGGTCAGAATTTATTGGTTTTATTCATAAAAAATACCATTTCAGCAAAAATTTAGTTCATTACAAAAATAAACCATAACTTCCTGTCTTACAGTTGTAAATCCAATTTTCATCGTTCACGTCAGTTACTTCATTTTAAAATTGTATTGATTGCATACCGTTACTGCAAAATTGCACATTTTATTTTAAGAAATGAAATTTGAAACTAGCGTATTGATTGTATACTGTTACTGGAAAATTGTATTTTTTATCGTAAGAAATATGAAACTAGCGCTCGCCGACAAAGATGAAGCACCGACACCTGCAGTCGTTTAGAATTACTGCAATACATATTTTATTTAAAGTAGGTATGTGTGTTTGTTTAAACTTTGAATGACATCACACTCGTGAAATAAGTAAAATTGTATTTTTGAGAAATCAGGATGTAACTAAAATATATAAAATCCTTACAAAATTTGTTGTATGCAGAACAGTCCACATGAACAAATTCACGATAAAAACTTAGTTAATTTTATGTCGCAGTTAAACTCAAAGCTGGTGTAAAATCATCAAACTACAAGCTTTAAATAAAACATTAAATGCAAAGGAAGTCAGTTTCTAAATTCCTCTCTGATATCAAGGGATCGCCTTTCAGAGAATTCCTAGACTAAAAGCAGCTTAATACAAAAATTAAAGTTATGTCAAAGAAAGAATCACTCATTTATAATAAGTTAACGGAATTGGTATCTATCTTATTTAAGGAACACCCCCCAGTTAGATGGAAGTTGATTATAGGAAAATCTCTCAAAACTCCAATTTTTAATTACGGACTACAACATTGTACAGCGATCGTCTTACAGTACAATAAACTTCGAATAAGCAAATTCATGCATAATGCAATTTTGCTGTCTTTGATATTGTAAATAACCATTTATACATACACGGCGGCTACCGGATACGTTTCCCGATGCTTAGTCAGGCGGTTTACGAATGAGTACGGGACAGCGGCTAACCGTTGAACGGCGCATGCTCCGTTTTGACGGTGACTATACGGGCGGACTAAACGGAACGATGGCAAGTGTATAAGCATGCGAAACCAACAGAATGCTTGGACCGCAGAGCGTGAGAGGACTACTCAATACATTACTTGACGTTAACGTGTAAGGTTGTGTTGTCTGTTTGAATTAATTAAATTAAAATTTGGATTTCCTTGGTGTCCAATCTGGGACCATAGAAATAGAATGTGAGTGTGCCAGTAGGTGCAAGCTATTTCTTGCTCTATGAAGAGATGTGACATAATCTGTCCCAAATTTTAGTTTAATATTTACGGTATTCTAAAGTTCAGATGTCCTTGGAATCCAACCTAGGATCATAGAAATAGAATGTGCGTGTGTCTGTAGGTGCAGGCTATTTCTTGCTCTATGAAGGATATGAGACACTCTGTCCTGAATTTTAGGCTAGCGGTTTAAACAGCGACCGCCTTGTTTGTTAACGTGTAAGGTAGTGTATGAATAAATTAAATTAAAATTTGGATATCCTTGGGGTCCAATCTGGGACCATAGAAATAGAATGAGCGTGTGTCATTAAGTGCATGTTATTTCTTGCTCTATGAAGAGATATTAGACTAACTGTCCCAAATTTTAGTTTAATATTTACGGTATTCTAAAGTTCAGATGTCCTTGGAATCCAACCTGGGATCATAGAAAAAGAATTTGCGTGTGCCTGTAGGTGCATACTATTTCTTGTTTTATGAAGAGACATGAGACCAACTGTCCTGAATTTTAGTTTATTGTTAACGATATCTTAACGTTCAGATGTCCTCGAACCAATCTGGTCACAAAAAACGGAGTGATGTGCATATGCGCTATCTCAAATTTGTGGAGAGACATGAGACAAACTGTCCTGAATTTTAGGATAGCGGGGTGCATGAAAGGAGCCTCCTCGTGGCGCACCCTGGAAGCAGCTAGACACGATCACACAGTGTCTAGGCTGACTGATGCCTTCAACTTAGTAATTTGAGGTAATAAGGTTATAAGGTAACAAGGTAATTCGGTAACAAGTTAATATGGTAACAAGGTATCAAGGTAAAATAAGGTATCAAGGTAAAATAAGGTAACAAGGTAGGTATCAAGGTAAAATAAGGTAAAATAAGGTAACAAGGTATCAAGGTAAAATAAGGTAACAAGGTATCAAGGTATCAAGGTAAAATAAGATAACAAGGTAATACTGAGTTTTAGATCTAAATAGTGGAATAGGCCCCGAACCAGTATTTTAGCTACGCTATTCTCCACCTCACTGCACTTGTAGGAATTCACACTCTATTTGGTGGAATAGGCCCCGAACCAGTATTTTCATTTAGGTTATTGGGCATCTACTCCACCGATAGTGACGAGGCGAACGGAGTGAGCCGTTGGAACGAAAGGTGGGGTAGAATGCCCAATAACCTCCTACTTCTGCGTTCTGTTACAAGATAAATATTAAGATATTTTAGCTTTAAGGAAGGCAATTTTATGTTGTGTGAGGGATTCACACAACATATAATTGCCTTTCTTAAAGTAAAGAACTTTGTTTTTAATAAACTTGCAAGTCAAAAGCACAAGTCAATTTACTTGAAATCAGAAAACTTTTAACTAGAATTGCATTTTGCACAGTTATTAAAACTCTTTAAAACTGTCAAATGTAAAATATCATCAACACAAATGCAAAACAAACACAGTTTTACTGATCTATTATAGTTCTAAACAAAGAACTTAACAAAATTACAATATACCATCATACTCATGAAACATGATAGACTAAAATCACATTAAGTTACTTCGTAACCTTGCTACGGCGTAACGTAGTTTCGTAGTCTCGTAGCACAGCGCTACGTCGTAGCAAATTCTACGAAGCTACGCCGTAGCAGAGAGCGTAGCTAAGTGGAGTCTACGACAAAGGATTTCGGTTAAATAGTTTCATTCTGTTGATATTGTTTTGAGAATGTTGTAGTTTTAAAGTTAAGGTGTTTTAGTTATGAAAAGTTATCGTTAAGTAGCTTCTTGAGATTAAGATGATTTTGTTTGAATAGAAAGGAAGCTTTTTGCGCATGCAATTATTTTAGTTGACTATGTTAAATATTTTTCCTCGGTAATTTTTTTTGGGACTTAAACATACCTGGTGAAATGTGGGTGTACTATATACGAGTATGTACACCTCTGCCTAACACTTTGAGAAAATAAAGCGTTACTAATGATGTTTGTGAGTAACATAATGGCCAGACAGCTACTAAAAACATCCAATTGAGAAAACTAATAACACCTACCCCACTCCGGGGACCCGGGGATCGAACCTACACCACCACGCTCAGAACACGTGCTTTCAGCTAAATTAAGATCTATAACATTAACGTAACAAACTAAATAAAAAAACTCGAATTGAGAACCTCCTCCTTTTTTTGAAGTCGAGTAAAAATGTTATAAAACTACCCTCAAATTAATGTGTTTATCATTTACGGTATTCGATGAAAAATCAACCATCAAACTGACAAATCCCAGAAAACATACCAATCACGAATACTTAATAAAACCTTCTTTCCGATATAGTTCAGACAATCAAAGAGTTCTTTCAATACAGCCTTCTGTTTATGTATAACTCAGAACGACTTTGAGCAAACAAATAAAACCGGTCGATCTGTGACAAACTCGCTACTGCACAACTTTACTCATTTTTTCGCTAACAGCTCGGAGTTGGGGTATGAATGAAGCAAGGTATAAATAGGCATTTTAGTTATTTGTTCGTTCCGTCTCTTTCTGTGTGAGACAACATTTCTGATAACACACCAAAAAGGAGAACTTATAGCGTGGAAACTAGCTTCAAATTAATGGAATAAGCAAAGAAAGAAACAGAGAAACACACAGAAATGCGACTTTATTAGTAGCTCTTTGAACGCGATACCCAAAAACTATCTGATTCAGTCTGTACAGAATATCATAATTTCAAACAACGTGGCAGCCAGCAGTACTTTAGTTGCGTAACACACTATCTATCACATTCCGAAAGATTTTGAAAGAAATTCCTAATGCATTGCTGTATACATGTGTTTTAAAAATGGGAATTTAAGGGGACTGTGACTACGTAATAACAGCGGCACGGATCGATCAGGTTAAGCTACTCGTGCCGCGGATCAACGTAGATGGGTGACCATCTTTACATACCAAGACCCTCCGTACCTCGAAAAGCACGTTAAGCCGTTGGTCCCGGCTGTCATTTGTAGATCTTTGATAGTTGTTACACGTCGTGAGAAGTCCGAAAATCTGACAACCAATCTTACCAAGGGGTATCGTGTTACCAAATAACTGGGTTGTGGAGGCCAGATAGGCAGTCGCTCCATGTAAAATAATTGTATTCAGCTGCATCGGTTTAAATTGGAAGCCAACACCAATAGATTTGGGAAAAGGCTAGGCACATTTATATTATAACATGATAATATGATTTATTTTTTAAATAATTGAAAAACGCATTGAATCTTTTAGAATATTATTATCCAAAAAGAAATGATATTGGGATTGTGTTTCGGAATTTCCCCAATTCCAAAATAACTAATCGTTTCCCTTCTTTCGTTACTGGTTAGGGGCACGAAATACCTAACTTTACAGAATTAAAATGCGTGAACTGGCATGCGTGCACACTTTGCGTGCGCGCTATATTTTATCTGTACCCTCAAGCAACTGGCAAGGGGAGCGAATAGGATTAACGGGATCAGTAAGCAAGGAAGTAAAGTTGTCGGAACTGAGTTTATTAGCAAGTTGTGTGAACGAAGGTGGAAGGCTGAGGCTCAGATTTGTTCGTATGTTAGTATAAAGAATACATATTGACTATTGTGTCTGATAACATGATCAATAAATGTGCTGTCAAACAAATCTCATGTAAACTACAACAATCGATCGTCAATCTGCCTAGCCTTTTCCCAACTATGTTGGGATAAGAATAAGAATAAAATTTAGCAAATCAAATCATCAAATCATTTATTTATTTGCAAACATGGGTAAGAGATACATATATAGTTTTCATTATAATAAAGTCCTCCATATTTCACCACTCTATGGGTATGCAAATAGTGTAACAAAATTTAAAACTATCAATACAATGTCAACTAAATTCAATAAATCACATTAAAAACAGTAAAAAAATAATTTTAAATAAATCAATAATAACTAAATTAAATAATAATAATACATACCTAAGCAAAGTTTACATTCAAGTGGATTGAATTCCTAGACCTCACACTGGGATTCCCTGTGTTGTGAGATCCAGGCTCTTTCGTTCCGTTAACAATTTTTAAATAAAAAGGTACATTTCTAAAACTTAAAATAGATATAAAAAAACCAGCCAAGTGCGTGTCGGATTACGTACAATGAAGGGTTCCGTAATTGGGATGAATTTATCCCAAGAACAAACTTAACTTTGTAGTTGAAAAAAAAATCTTTCATACAGAATGTATGGGGAAACATATTTTTACAACCGCAAATCTAAATTGGTCGATTATTACTCGTTAACTTGTAAAGCCTACTCAGCTGTGATAGTTTTTCTTTTAAATTCGTTATATAAGCTACTGCTGTGAATTTTTTCACATATCTGAAACCAACCATTTAGCTGGCAGGGACGACGACACTTGACTTAAAAAAAAAATTGCGCTTTAAAGCTTAACATTTCGCAAACAGATCTCTGAATTCAAAAATGGTTTCAATAAACTCATAATGTTTTTGAAAGACCTTTCCAACGATACTCCACACCAAGGGATAGAAAAAAAAAAACATCTCCGCTTTACGTGTAGGGAGGCACCCTAAAAAAAAATATTTTTCATATTTTTATTTTACCACTTTATCGGCATGGTTAATATGTATACGAGTACCCATGCCAAATTACAACTTTCTAGTACTTACAGTCTTGGAGCTAGACCGCGGACAAACAGACAGACAGACAGACGGACATGACGAGACTATAAGGGTTTCTTGTTTACTACGGAACCCTAAAAAGAGAGTGTGCATGGTGTTGTGATTTGTGTTAGTTTTGTTGGTATTGTAAGAGTGTCAGTATGTTATACGAACCTATGTTAGTGAGGCACGTGTATTTGTGAATAATTGTCAATGTGTTTACTGTGAATTTTTACTTAAGCTAGGAAACTTTCTGTCATGACCGACTTCCACTTTTACCAAATGCAGCTGATTACCAGTATTTTACATGAAACGACTGTCTATCAGACCTTCACCATTCAGTTAAGTACTGGGTAACACGATAACCCTTTGTAAGACTGGTTGTCAGACTTTTGGGCTTCTGTCGTCAAATATTCACGAATGACAGCCGGAATCACTTAACGTGCTTTCTGAGGTACGTAGGGGCCTCCATATGTAATGGATGATGACCCATCCATGATCCGACTGCAGCAAGCGTAACTTAACCTTCAATCGACCCAAGCAACTGTTATTGTACCTACGAGCTTTTTATGTCAACTACTATGACTAGTCATAAAGTAAAATAGCAAAAACCAATCATTAAAACAGTTTCAAAAGCCTTTTCAATTTTAATCTGTGAACCATTCATGCCCTGACCCTTGCTCGAGCTAGCCCGTGCCGCTGAGCCTGTAGCTTTTACTTCATTTCCAAATAATCTTAATCCGATTCAGCCTGTCCCTTGCTGCCCTCCCTTGACGATGCCCTAAGCAGAGCCCTTAGCGTGTAGTCGCTCAGTTTAATTTTTTGTTTGCCCTATATGGAGGCCTTAATTTACTGAGGCACCACCTATTCCTAGGTTGACCTGCGAGATGCCATTCCAAAAGAAGACAACAAATAACATATTACTGAAACAACTCAAAATACATGAGATTACACATACATTTTGGATCAATAATTAAGCTCGATATTAAGCTTATCAAGCTCAACTGCCCAATGGCCTCGCCTCTCATGCACGAGCTTGTGGTATCTGGTTGTGGTGTGGCTTGTGGTGAGTTTTTCAATTCATATGTACTTTCTGAGTATGAGGAGGAGCTCCTGGCTAAGTACTAACAGCCGCTCGGGTCGATCTGTCAGGTTAAGCTACGCTTACCGGGGTTGGTCCGTGGATGGGTAACCATTTCTACATACCGAGACTCATCCGTGCCTCGGAAAGCACGTTAAGCCGTTGGTCCCGGCTGTCATTCGTGGATCTTTGACAGTCGTTACGGGTCGTCAGAAGCCCGAAAGTCTGACAACCAGTCTTACCAAGGGGTATCGTATTACCCAGTTACTGGGTTGTGGATGTGGAGGTCAGATAGGCAGTCGCTCCATGTAAAATACTGGCATTCAGCTGCATCCGGTTAGACTGGAAGCCGACCCCAACATAGTTGGGAAAAGGCTAGGCAGATTGATATGAACTTTCTGAGTATATCCTGGATATTACTGACATCGGTGAAGGAAAATATCGTGAGGAAACCTGGACTTTCGAACCGGTCTTGAGCAAGTGTGGTAATCAATACACATTTTTTGTATGAGAAGAGGGCATTGCCCTGCAGTGAGACAGTAATACGCTGGAATTGTACATATCTGCCGGGGTTGCGGCAAAGTCCGAAAGGGATGCCGTAGCCCCTGGCAACATGGCAATTGCAGGAACACGGGAGGGTTTTAATCAGTAAGAGTCTAACACGCCCTCCCGCTCCACCCAGAGCGGGAGAAGTTGTTTGATAATTTCAAACCCAATTTTTTTATTATTATTGGTATAAATATCAGGTTAGAAATTCACATCATGAGTGCAACGTGCAATGAAATATCATCATAAAATAAATGTGCTACTGCTGCTCATTAATTCGACATTCACCAATCATTCTCCCGTTGTCTAAAGAAACAGATCATTCCACTTGAAAACAACATTAACATCTTAATACCAAGCCATTCTTAACGCCACAGCATCGCATTGAGTCGCGAACTCCACCCTCGACTGAAACAAGTTGTTTCAGCCCTCCCCCACCCCCCCCCCTCTTAACAATTAGCCACTGCATTAAAACAAAGACAGAAGGAACTCGTTATTATTGTGATATTTTAATTTCTTTGGCGATTTGTTATGTTGAGTTTAGATGAAAATGTATCTAAATCTTTACAAAGTATAGAACAAAGTCGCTTGTCATATCTGTTTGTATGACCGATCAGATCTTCTAAACTGCATAATGGATTTTGATGCGGATGTCACCATCATTTAGACTTAGAGCAATTATTCCGAACGGTTTATGTGTATTGTGTATAACAAATTGATATTTAACTTAAATTCGCCATTACACCCGTGCAACTCAGGAGCGGGTCACCACTTTGAATATAAATAAAGTAAGAAGGTATTTCTTTATCTTACGTACATTAACAATAGTAAAATCACAGTGATGAAAAGCCTATTTTGGTGTTTAACGTTGGAACACGACAACCAACGACAATCGACTAACTCTTAAATAAACACAAGTGAAACAATTGTCTTTATGAATTATTTATGTCCGTCTGTTTTGCCATCACGTGAAAACGACTGTCCGGATTTTAATTAAAATATTATTAATTCATAGTTACTAGCCCAACTGCAACTGCCTCGTTAGTCTAGTGGTCGCAAGCGCTACTGCTGAGCATGAGGTCCTGGGTTCGATCACCGGGTCGGGCAAAGTGTTATTGGGTTTTTCTATCTGGAATTTCTCAGTATCAGCCCGGAGTCTGGATTTGTGCCCAGTTGATGGCAATAGGCTCGCCCCCTATTACATGGGACTTAAACATAACTGGCGAAATGTGGATGTACCTGCTACAGGTACACCTCTGCCCAACCCTTCGGGGAAACAAGGCGTGATGTTATGTGTTATGTTAGCCCAACTGCGTGTATCTGTGGTTTCTGCCTACCCCTATGGGAAGAAGGTGTGAGTTTATGATTGTGTGTACTAGCCTTACTTCAAATCTGAGATACCTAAATGAATAAATAATAACCACTTACAGCCATAAACAATAGTACCTACTGAAAAAGCATAGCGATAATGGCAGTTTATACTCAACTACCAAAAGTTTATACTATGAACAGTACAGACATAATGAAAAATGCGCTCACCAATTCCCAGCAAACAGCACTTGAAACTGATAGCCCAATAGACCAGCATGGCAACTGTGTGTGATTGGCTCCATCAATCAACTGTACCGTCATACACTTCTAATTGGCCCACACTGTCAGATTGCGGACGTCAGATTGGTTAGCATAGGGTTAACTTAGGCCGCATTCCGAGTTGTTACGATAAAAGTGATAATATCGCGAATCCGACCAAATTTAAAAGTCACAAAATATAAGGGCTATTGAGTAATAATTGTGACTATTAAATTTGGTCGGATTCGCGATATTATCACTTTTAGCATAACCCGGAATGCGGCCTAAGTGGGGAACTACAAAATGCTTGACGTTTTGTGGTGTTGATAAAATTGTGTTTGTGTTTGCTTGTCTCTTTGTTTGTGTCGTGATTTCTTTGTTTTTTTTTTTAATATATATATACTGATTTATAATATCCACTGTGGCAACACTGTCAAAATACAAATTTTAATATTATCAGAAACTTTTGAATGTAATTTCATTATGGCAACTGAATGTATTGTTTTACTTTGGCAACGCTTAGAAATGACGGTTATGATAGTATCGTTATTACTGTGTGGGGCAAAAGTCGTTTTAAATGGTAAAATGTAATACATAGTTAGTCGTCGTTTGATTGTGAAATAGTACAGTAGTGTGGATTAAAAGTATTAGTAAGAAAAGAGTGTTTTCTTTGTATTTGTTTGTTTGAGAAATAGAGTATAAAGCTTAAATATTATTTATGTTGAAAATATTGTGATTATTAATTAAAATCTGCGCTGTGTGTATATCTGCGTGTGTGTGTGTGAGTGTGTTCAGCAATTCTAATGACACAAAACTTTTATTTACGTTATATACAATACCTACAGCAAGAAAAAGCTTGACTTATTTCTTACTAGGAGCTACGCGAAGAAGAAGATTTGTAGGGAAAAATAAATATAATTGGAAATATGAAGAAGTTACACGCTTCCGAAGCTATTCTTCCATCCTTGTCACGCAAAACGATCAAGTTTTGAATTAGGTAAAATTACAGTGGCGTTTCTGTCTTGTGACATCAGATGGTAGCAGTGATGTCCCAGTCTAGCATAGACCTTAAAAAGATTACAAACAAATTTCGCAACAAAAGAAATAATTATAATAATATGTAGCCTGTCTTAGTTCTAGGTTTATAGAAATCTAATTTTTTTTTTTTTGGTCTAGTGGTCGCAAGCGCTACTGCTGAGCATGAGGTCCTGGGTTCAATTCCCGGGTCGGGCAAAGTGTTATTGGGTTTTTCTATCTGAAATTTCTCAGTAGCAGCTCGGAGTCTGGATCTGTGCCCGGTTGATGGCAATAGGCTCGCCCCCTATTACATGGGACTTGAACATAACTGGCGAAATGTGGGTGTACCTGCTACAGGGACACCTCTGCCCAACCCTTCGGGGAAACAAGGCGTGATGTTATGTTATGTGTGTTATGTGTAATTTTAACCAACATCAACAACTCTCCTACATATGAGTGACTAAGCTTTCACACAAAACACAACAATTAGCCATGCATCGCTGAATTCAAGCTAAAATATTTTATACAATGTAATAATGTCCGCAAATGTAAAAGTTAGTTCAAAACGAAATACTTGCAGGACAACAACGAATTCTCGTTACACGTTTCAGTGACAAAGCGTGTGAAAATGCCCGGTTTTAATGTAACAAGGTTTGAAATTTTTAGTACGGTCTTTTTGACCGGTTGTCGCAGTTGGAGGGTTAATTAAAATAGATATTGAAATTCATTGTTTTAGTTTATTTTTGAGAAACTCGTGACTAAGTAATAACAGCCGCACGGGTCGATCGATCAGGTTAAGGTACGCTTGTGGCGGTTGGCAAGTGGATGGGTTCTACACAACATACCAAGACCTCTCCGTGCCTCGAAAAGCACATTAAGCCGATGGTGAGGCTGTCATTTGTAGACCTTTGACAGTTGTTTCGGGTAGTCAGAAGCCTGAAAGTCTGACAACCAGTCTTACCAAGGATCGTGTTATCTAGTAACTGGGTTGTGGAGGTCAGATAGGCAGTCGCTTCATATAAAATACTGGTATTCAGCTGCATCCGGTTAGACTGGAAGCCGACCCCAACATAGTTGAAAAAAGGCAGCCAGATTGGTTGACGTCAGTGATTAAGGAATAAAATAAAAAAAAGTATTGTTTAAGTTTATTTTAAGGGGGATCCGTCAATGTCGTGTCAAATTGCACTGCTGTTTTACGTTATTTATGTTCATCAAAACTTACAAACATTATTTGTAAGAAATAAAGTCACACTTTGACTGTGACATAAGTACTTTAAATCAAATAAAGAACACACAAAGTGCGGTGTACGGACCGTCTCTGCGTTGCCGTCGTGACGCTGACAGAATAGTCGACATCGGTCGGCTCAATTTTCATTTAAAAAAAAAGTGCGGTGTGCGTCTTAAGGTTACACCAAATGGGAGTCCAGCTCAGCATGTTGTGTCAGGCAACTATACCTGACTCTGAAGTTCTGCTGCTTCACTGCAGTGACATACCTCGAGCAGACGAGATACGGGAATATGTATTATTATTTTTAATTAATTAATAATTTATTTTCCATTAAAATTAAATTTGTTAGTAATTATAATATACAACAGTACATACATTTGGCAATATTTGGTAATAATTAATAATAATGTCAAAATCTTATGACATGTGACAATTTATGTTAATATACCCGCAATTAAAATTAAGTTACATAAAGTTTAACAATACGTCAAAAATTACCAGCAAATGAATGTGTGACTCTAAAGTATGTTATAGAAAGATTCTGTCAACAAGTTATCTTTTACTAATATTTTTCTTGCATTTCATAGATTAATTTATTAAATAAAGTCTGCAATACTTAAAACACAAGCCTGTTTAATAAAAACTCCTTTGTCTCGCCGAACAAAAGAAAAAAGAAAGCACGATATTGATACAAAAGAGAACTATAATATTAAGCTGATAGTTCCTCGCCCGACGAGAAACGAGAATGTTCATATGAGACTCTCTAATATCAGACCCAAATGTTTTGCAGTCATCGTACTGAAACTAAGAAGTAAGTATTGGTACCTAATGGTTTTAAGTTGCCACCGAAGTAGCTAATTGCGAAGTGCCTGAGAGATATTTCTCGACGACATGTAAAGCCAAGTCAGAGGCCCATGGGTGGCATAAAAACTCTGACACTAGGTTAGTCACTAACCACACTAAAAAGAAAAGCAAAAGACCGAAGTAAATATTGTAGAATACAATGAATGATTGAGTATTGAAACAAAAACTCGCCTACGATTATGTCATAAGACTTGTCCGGCAATTTATAGATTTTTAGATTATTTAAAAAACTGGAAATAAGTTCCAAATAGTTCTTGTTTACACAGACTCTTCCAATTTTAAATATGAAGCGATTCTTGCCTTTCTGCATGCGTGTATCGTACGTACTGTTTACACGAGTCAACTTTTTCCCCTTTCAATAATCCCCCATTCGAGGTAAGAATTTATTTTCGTGTAAATGAGCCTCTAAAGCCAAGTTATCGACACTTCGACAGAACACGAAGTGCCGACAAGTTTTAATGTATTGCATTGTGTCGATCTTTCAGAGTCGACTTTGCAGTTGGAGGGTTAGTGAAGGATTTGGATTTTGGCGTTTTTAATTTTAGTAATGGTTTTTTGTTTTGTTTTAAAATGGGTATTCATTTGTTTAGAGTACAACAAATGTTTTTTATTTCTTAAAATCACTTGGGACTTAGTAAATAATACAAAAGGCCTCTTGAGTATTATTTTTCTAATCTATATAATTAAAATAAAGTGCTGTTCGTCGGTACGCACCATTTCAGAACTGCTGGATCGAATGGGCATTTTTTTTGTTTTAAAATATTCGTTGTAGTCCGAATCAGGTTTACCTTACTCTTTACAATTCGGGAAAACTGCAATTGCATTTTCTATAGAAATTATTAAACGGATCAGCTAGTTAAGAATAAAAATAAAATAAATAAATATTTTTAAAGCTTACTTATTAAATGAATTAAGCGTATTTTAATGTCAGTAGAATTTTATTTTTTATTTTAAATAATTTAGCAGATTGCAAAAATCAAACGTGGCAAGGACATACCTAATCCAATTTTTTTATTCGTAAGAGTAGGGGAAGACCAAAAAAAAATGGATGGACTATGTGAAAGATCATATGGCTAGAATGAAAAAAACCGCATCAACCTCCATTTCGTAGTTTGACGGAACGCAGAGAGTTTGCCTTGAAGGTACTTTCTATTTATAGATGATAGATTTATTATTTGAATGTAGGTAATACACTGATATTGGGTATTTATTTTAGTTTCTCAATTACAACACAACGCACACACATATGTATGTTTATTTGATTTAGTATGAGCTTTTCTATATAATCCGATCTTATATTACCTTTCATTTAATTATTAAAACGACAGACACTTCCCTCATCATCATCATCAGCCTATAAATATTCCCACTGCTGGGACACAGGCCTCCTCTCTGTGAGAGGGAGTGGGCCGTAATCTACCACGCGGGCCCAGTGCGGGTTGGTAGATGTCACATGTCTTCGAATTTTCGGTTCTAGGACATGCCGGTCTCCTCACGATGTTTTCCTTCACCGTTATGAGAGCAGTGGTGATCAAATAATTTACACAAAGTAAAGCGCCTGTCCGGGTTCGAACCTATGACCGTACAACTCGTAAGACACTTCCCTATTTGTTTGTATTTATTATTCTAGCGTATGATACTCGTGAGTTGCAGCTGAACATCAGCGTCAGGTGGTGCACTTTGTGTTGTCACCTTACATTATGCTGAGCTGAGGCCCTTTTGGCATTATAATCTTTGTTTTCTGTTTTATACATAGTTTTAAGGTGTATTTTTCAGTAGATAGTAATGCCAATAAACGCATTTTTTTCTTTCTTTCTAGAAAGAGAGAAGTATGGAAGTAAAGACTAGTTGCGCCGATCTCAAATATATGATATTTGATTGATATTAAGTTCAACTACCAAGTTTAATGACATTTGCAACAAAATATTCCTAATAGACTATTGAACTCTCTCAACAGACTGCAATACTTGAACAAAACCCCGTTTTTCCTCCATCTGACTTACAAATACTGACAAAGTCGACAACGAGCTACTCCAACTGTATTAACCCCCCATTCGTCGCTGACAAGTAAAGGACTTTACAGACGAGACAACTAAGGGACTTAACAGACGCTACAGACATCGGTCCGCGGCACAGCGGATTAGCGGTCTCCGATACAAATGGTAATTCACAGTACATTGTCACGTACAGTCGGGGAATAAAAAGGTTTACCATCAAAATAATAAAATAAAATCAAGCCTGAGTTAGGCAGAGGTGTATATTACACCCACATGCCAGTTATGTTCAAGTCTCAATTAATAGGCAGTAAGTCGATTACCATATTGATATGTTTCTAACTGATGGTGTCGAAAGAATCAAACGAATGCTTTCATTGAACGCTGGTTTAGTAGATATTGACAGAGGTCCACTCACACATTCACAATATTACAACTATGTGTGAGTAGCAAGCGCATACACATCACATTTATTATTATTATACCGGGCATACACCAAACTCCGGGATGCTACAGAAAAAAATACTAATGTATAAACCCAGTAACAATTTGAATTACCTAAGGATTGAACCCAATACACCACGCTCAACTGCAGTCACGCTTACGACCACAAGACAAAGGAGTCAGTCAAACATTGTCATTTTGTCATTCATATTTTTTAGGTTAGACTGACATCTTACAACCGAGGGACTTGTGGCTAAGCAATAAAACCCGTATGGTTCGATCGATCAGGTTAAGCTACGTTTGCCGGAGGTGGTCTGTGGATGGGTGACTATCTTTACTTACCGAGACCCCTCCGTGCCTCGGAAAGCACGTTAAGCCGTTGGTCCCGGCTGTCATTTGTAGATCTTTAACAGTTGTTGCGGATCGTCAGAAGCCCAAAAGATTGACGACCAGCCTTGCCAAGAGGTATCGTGGTACTCAGTAACTGGGTTGTGGAGGTCAGGTGGGCAGTCAAAAATCTGCCTAGCCTTTTCTTAACTATATTGGGGTCGGCTTCCAGTCTAACCGGATGCAGCTGAATACCAGTAATATACATGGAGCGACTGCCTATCTGACCTCCACAATCCAGTAACTGGGTAATACGATACCCCTTGGTAAGACTGGTTGTCAGACTCTCGGGCTTCTGACGACCCGCAACGACTGTCAAAGATCTACGAATGACAGCCGGGACCAACGGCTTAACGTGCTTTCCGAGGCATGGAGGAGTCTCAGTATGTAAAGATGGTCACCCATCCATAGACCAACCCCGGCAAGCGTAGCTTAACCTGATGAATCGACCCGTGCGGCTGTTATTACTTAGCCACGAGCTCCTCATGTCAGGTAGGCAGTGGCTCCATGTAAAAACTGATATTCAGCTGCATTTGGTTAGACTGGAAGCTGACCCCAACATAGTTGGGAAAAGGCTAGGCTGATGATGAATTACGTTTATTACCGCAAAGTAACACTTCCATTATTTATCTGCTAAGCCCATTCTGTCCACGACCGTACATCCCCCCTACAATGGCAGCATCGGTTCTCAAGTGTTCGCTCGTCGGTAGCTGCAGAGAGAGGGTAGAATTGAAACGTAATCAGATGCTTGCCAAGTGAGTTGGACTGCGACCAGGAATGTTCAATGTCTTTGATTAAGGCGAGTTTTTGGATTATGGGTCGGTTTGCATTTTAAATAAAGTTTAAGAGAATAGGAATTTTTGTTTTAGTAAGGTTTATGTGGATTGGAATTAATTGTTTATGATGAGTTTTACTATCCGTTGGTTTTTAGATGCAGAAGATTGTGATTAATAATGACAAACGCATGGTTTAGATTTTTGTAGCGGTTATAAGGATGTATGTGTATTGTGTGTCAATTGGGTTATCTATATTTTTTCTTCAACTCAACCATTCAACTTCACCATTAAAAGTGAATTCCGTTCTTCCAATGGCCACACATCAAGAAAAATTGTAAAACTATATCTGAATATAATTACATTTTTGGAGATGAGCTCATAATGACCTCTGCAGTCAATCAGCCAAACAATCCTGAAAACTGCTCGTAAATGGTTCCTTTAGGTACTTAAAATTAATCACATAAGTTACGATTGTAATTAATGGAGTAGTATCGAGTATCTAGATTAAAATGCACTGGTTCCACCTCTTTTTATCTCACTCAGTTCACAAATGAACTACAAACAATGAAACTATTTTAAACTACAGAACTAAGTTCACAGATGATCGTCCTTGGCATCGCAGTTGAAAACTAGCTGATACCTCGAAACTCAGCCTTTGTTTAGTTATAGGTATAACTAAACAAAGGCTGAGTTTCAACTAGTTTTAATTCGCGACTTTGTCCACGTGGATATCTGTTGTGGGCAACTGCCCGACGATTGACGTCGGGACGTCGTATATACAGGATGAAATTGAAAACATGCGACAAATTGAAATGGGAGATTCAGTAACTGTTACCTAATCATTATAAATTGTTATTTCCGAAAAATTCATTGTGAAAAAAATCGTGTAATTATCGTCTTAGATAGTGCAAACTAAATTATTGTCTTCACGCAGACACGATTTTATGGTGTTCCAGTAAAATTAAATAAATTTAAAACCAACAAAAAAATTCAAGTATCAATTTAAGGCTCGTTCAGACCAGCGCGACACGCGACGCGACACAAAGGCACTGCTCGTCGCGCGCGATTTTTCTTTTCACAATTTATATTTCGGAAATAACAATTTATAATGATTAAGTAACAGTTACTGAATCTCCCATTTCAATTTGTCGCATGTTCTCAATTTTATCCTGTATACTCGTTGCGTGGTAAACACTGCTTGCGCGATGCAGGATTTTCCGTGACGTCGATGTGGCGTTGCAGATACCGCCACACGTTCTCGTGGGCAAAATCTAGCAAATAATATATTCCAAAAACGTTATATCTTCAGTGGTACAAACAGTACGTTATCTATCAGTCATTACGAAACTGTTTTATTTCAAATATGAATATGTATAGAAAGCCACAACAGTTGTTAAGTTTTATCAATGTTATAACTAGTTTGTGTGTAGTGCAGTTTTAAGTACTGTCTTGTTGCTCATTGTAACTTTGGTTATAGTATTTGGCAATAGCTTCGATACTGCACCGAGCTAATCTTAACTATAATAGCTGTTTGTTTTTGTTTGTCATTGCTAATTGAAGTGAAAACTTCTTTAGGCGCGTTGGGCGTTTTTTCAGATGGGAAAACAATTGAACTCGCGACACTGTTACCGTTACCGACACCTCATTAAAAGTATATTTCCGGCACAGTAAAATTGTTCAAGTTTTCACTTCTGTCGACACTCCCGGAGGGCAACTGTTTTTTTTTTTTTTCATTTCTTCATTTAGGCATTTATTTACAATATTTAAAACAACTTTTTACGCTAAGTACTCATTAGGACCTACTGGAAATCTATCTTCCTATCTTCTGGGCAAGTATCTGAATGACAGCGATGAGGACGAGAACTTCGAGAGAGACGCCTAAGTGTCCTTTTGTTTTGTATTTATTTACTCATATAGTCAACTGACTATACAAAGTGTTGTTTTTTCATTAATATGCTCTCAAACCTTGAGTTGGGTGCCCAGTTAACCCATTTAGACCGTATCACAAAGGATACGGTAATCAATACGATTCACGTGAAGAAGACCTGGTTGAGATTCGCACACACCAGGGAAGCATGGCACAAAAGAGAGGGCGCCTATACTGAGCAGTGGGTGGAACAAAACTGCCAATAGTGACTGATACAGTTGGCTTGCAAAAATGCTGGAAAAAAGCTTGACTCGAAACGTGGATAAACAGTCCTCTGCTTACCTCTTAAAGAAATACAGTCGTGATATTATGTCCTAACTCCGTTTCAAGATACAATAAATATGTCAGTTTCCAACCAATAATCTAGATTTAACTATCCTAAACTCGTCTTATAACTCCTACATCTCGTGGAAGCAGTCCCCGCAACTCCACTCGTCCCACGCGCTCCAATCCAACTTCACAGACAATTAAACTTCACATAAGAAACTTATTTCTATATAAAATAACACGTACACCCCTTCTCACAAGACCTTCCACAGTTTGTACAGACAAGGACAAAAATGTAGATACACAATTTTTTTTTATGTGATAAACAGAACGACGGTCAACCTTATTTTAAGTGGTCACCGGGCGCTAGCATAAGGACATCTGCAATACTAGAGGCATCGTAGAAGCGATTCCATCCTAAAGACAGCTAATAACTTATGTGACATTAGTCAAATTCTACAACGAATGTCTCGTCTAAAGTATTGATTAAAAGGATCAGGCGTTGCGCATAAAGCATCTTCAGACACAAAATTTTATGGATTATCACATTTGAACAATTGAGGAGCTCGTGGCTAAGTAATAACAGCCGCACGGTTCGATCCATCAGGTTAAGGTACGTTTTCCGGGGTAGGGCTATGGATGGGTGACCATCTTAACATACTAATACTCCTCGAAAAGCCCATTAAGCTGTTTTTTTTATTATTTTTATTAATGTTCTTATTGAAGGTGTTTAGTTTAATTTGTGATTTCCTGTGCGAGTCTCAATAAATACTTTTCTTTCTTTCTTTAAGCCGTTGGTTCCGGCTGTCATTCGTGGGTCTTTAACAGTCGTTACGGGTCATCAGAAGCCCGACAGTCTGACAACCAGTCTTACCAAGGGGTATTGTATCACCCAGTTACTGGGTTGTGGAGGTCAGATAAACAGTCGCTCCATGTAAAATACGGTATTCAGCTGCATCTGTTTAGACTAGAAGCCGACCCCAACATAGTTGGGAAAATACCAGGCAGATTACATTTCAACAATTAAAGCTACAAAAATTTCACTATGCGCAGACATATATTTGCCCTCGACTGTACATACGTACACCCCTCCACACAAGTCCAGCCACAGATTATAGAGACCCATTGAAACTGTTAGACACACGCGTTCGCCTCGCTAAGTACTTGTTAAGTTCATTTTTACACGGTCCATTGGATGAATAGTGGTTTTAAGGTGACATACGGTGTTTTGATATGGGTAGCAACGATTTTAACACCTATATCATGACATAACATGAGAACGTGATGCGCCAACCCCACGTAATAAGGGCTTCCTGCCCTGATAATGAATATGACATAACATCACGTCGGTATTCTTCGTGGGGATAAGCACGGGTGTATAGCAAATCCACATTTAATCAGAAGAAATAAGAGAAGACCCATATTGCTATTAAGAGTGCATAAATATAAAATTTGTAAAAAAAAAAACCCTGTCCAATCCGAAAGGGACACATAGGTACTGCAATTACATTACCAAAAAGTAACAAAAAAATGTATTATTATTCAAAATAAAAACTTATTGCCATTTAAACTTCACATTTTTATGTACTAAAATTACCCCAAATTCATAAAAAATATTAAATTTTCAACAGGGGTCATTAGTTATGACTTGTAGTCTCCCGCTAAACGACGGGCGCCTGCGCCCAATGTAAATAACCCGGTAAAATTTACCATTGAAAAAAAACGTGACGATTTTTTTTTTTTCTTTTTTCCTGAAAATTTCCATATAAATAAAATCTCAGTACGATACTTGGCAAAACCCTCACGGACCGGAAAGTGTTTTTTACATGTTGTATACTTCGAGCTGTTTCTGGAAATCACCTAATAAAATTAAAACAATTTACCACGGTATCATAATCACGAAACTACGCAGTCGAGCTTGAGATCAATAAACGCAACGAGACAGAGTAAAACCACACAACAAATAACTCCAAACTATTTGCTCTTGAATCTTACCTCCCGTATTCACCACCACCGCTTCCCCTCCCCCGCTCGCTAACGTCTAGACAAGCCAATTAATATTTATTGGTTGCTAATAGCCATCACACGGCGACCTACTCCCAATTATTTTCACTATTTAGAGATTTTTCCAATAAAATTTATATTTTTTGCTGGGAATTCTGGGATTGAACAGATAAATCTGGAGCAAGATAAAATCTTTTTTGTTAATAGAACTGAGGATTTATCTCTTATTAATGTATTTATTTTTAAACTGGCCAAATTTTTAACAATTCAGCACCCTAATGCGTGATACACTTTTAGTTTTTTGTTTCTTTTTATTCATAATTTTATTTTTTAGAATCGGTCTCATTCTCGACAGTATATGCGATAAATCCGAGAGTTTTGAAGGATATTGCTAATCTATTGCTTAAGGTTTGAAAACTTCGTCTGCTCAACGACGTAAATAACGCAATTAACGTGGGTGTTCACACACATACATCCAAATCAAACGAACACACTACGACGTCGTCAACGAGCGACCCGGCACTGGGTGGCGCGGGGACCGGGAGGCAACAGCATCATCAGCGTCCAACACGACCGCGCTTGGACATACCTTTTGACCAGTACTTGAGTTGCTATAATTGTGAACCACCCATTAAATCTTTTTATAACACAGTGCGCTTGCTTTACTTCAACCTGAGCTTGAACAGTGGGTTAACTGTCAAAACTTTATGTGTGTTAGACAATTACCCCGCTGTTCGGTCCCTGGCGTTACCTCATGGAGTTTTATAAAGACATTGTGACACAGGTATATGTTGCCACTTGTACCTACCACAGTGCGTTTTTCTCTGTCGATTCGACCCTTGACAAAATCGAGCTTTTTCTCAAACTGTTGTTCCATGCATAAGGATAATCAGTCTATAACATTCCCACTGCTGGGACACAAGCCTCCACTCTGAGATAGGGACCGGCCACAGTTCGGGTTGGTGCATAGTACGTGCCAGTGTGTTGTCATGATGTTTTGAGAGCAGTGGTGATGAATTAATTAAAGTGTCTGTCTAGGTTTGAATCTACGACCTATAAGTTCGTAAGACACGGCGGTTTCCACTGGGCCGCGATTATTTTATATTGGTATAAAATTTTTATGAATGCCAAACTTATTTAATTATATTATCTCCTACCAGAATTTAATCACCACTCGGAAGCCAATCCGCAAATCCCCGTGTAACTGCGCCGTCCTGTTGCCGCACTATTAGGTGGGGATTACAGAGGATCCAAGTTGTGAACACACAACACTGTTGTATGCTGTTGTATCGTGAACATGTCGCAGGGACTATGGGAAGTCGGTGTTTGTATGATTTTTGCCGAAAAGGCCACTAAATGTCGCGATTGTTGTATGTTTACAAAATGACGGATTAAAAATGAAATGATGTTTATTTCTGTAAGTAGATCTTCTAAGACACTTTTACTTTATGAGAGAGTGTTAGGAGTGTCATGAGTGTCAGATAACTGTGTCATGAGTCTCAGATGAGACCGTCACTAGTGTCAGATTAGTATCACGAGCGTCAAGAGTGCAAGATGCGAGTGTCGCGAGTGTCACAATAGTGTCAGTGCACGAATAGGTAAACACTGCTGCTCATATTTTTGAAGTCATTAATTCAAGTTAATTGTGTAACGAATACTACTTTCTTGTCCTTAAAGTCGAAAGCTTTCCATTTATTTGCCATCCGTGTGGCTTCTAGACCACGTGAAGATTAATAATCACTACATAGTATAAAACAAAGTCGCTTTCTCTGTCCCTATATCCCTATGTATGCTTAAATCTTTAAAACTACGCAACGGATTTTTATGCGGTTTTTTTTAATAGATAGTGATTGAAGAGGAAGGTTTACATGTATAATAACCCGGTTTATACCCGTGCGAAGCCGGGGCGGGTCGCTAGTATAATATATTTATTCAGACAACATTAAAATATTATAACACAGTTATTACTTCCTCCCCTCTTAATTTGGCTCGCTTCCTTTTTCTAGCATCATTTTGTAAGCTTTTAACAAAACCAATTCCTAAAAACAAATAAACCATTGCCTATTGAGTCTTAACCGGCTGACAAGGGTTAACTTTTAAGAAAAGAAGTCCAAATGGTACTCGAAAGCAATGGGGTAATAACCTGTCAGTAACTATACAATATAAATATAGGCAACGACCCATAAACGGTCCACTGCCGGTAATAGGCATCCGGGAATGGGCTACAGACCGCTATAAAGAACTGTTGCGTGCGATAGAATATTTGTGATAATCACCGAGTGCCAGGTGGATGTGAACTCAAGTAATAGTGAACTTACTTTGAAGATGTGATTGAATGGGGGACCTTGGTAGTGTTAAAACATGATTAAACTCTGAAATAATAAAAGATTTTAAATTCAGTTCAGTTTCGATTAAAAAGAGAACAGTTTTAAAGTTAAGTAGCTACAATATGATTTGTGGCTACACTCTATTAAATAGATTTATAGACTCTAGGTAAGTTTACAAAATCCTGACACACCAAAGTGCCTGCAACATCTATACAAAAGCAATGTACAGCGTTGTGTGCGGTGGTTATTAGAAACTTTGCATCAAACCGGACAATGCAGGCTAACTGCAACTAAACCAGTATAAGTACTAACTTACTTTGTATCCAACATACTTGAAAACTTAATAGATTAATAACAAATTGAAAAGTTGGGAGTTTCGATTTTTATATTAAAGTTTCTTCACACGTCTCTTAGTACTGAGAAATGGGGTCTTAAGTAGCTCCTAAGTTACAGGTTGCGGGTTGAGAACCTAGAATGTTTCTTGAAAGAAAAACAAACTGCGGGAGTACAGTCGACCTCGTAATTCCTTTACCACTCTAAGATTGAATGTCACCCGCACATCATAAAACGACAAGGTCTATTCGTCTATTTATTTATTTTATTTTAAATAGAACGGCCGAAGCCAATTGCACTATTTAAACATATAATGTACTTAACACGTGACAGTTAGATAATTTCAACCTAAGTGAAGTTTAAATGTACTGGCAATTGTTTTCGAAAATGTTGATAAACCACTTACGAGGCTGACTGTACATTGTTTTACCTTTAAGCTGCATTTTAAAATATATATTATAGCTTCTGCCCGCGAATTCATTTACGTGGAAGTCAATAAAATATAGGCCATGTTACTCGCTGGTGATGTGGCTTTCTATAGGTGAAAGAATTTTTAAAACAAATAAAGTATTTTTTAAGTTTAATCCATTACAAACAAACATGCAAAAAATTAAATCTTTTCTCTTTATAATATTAGTTTAGATAAATAGTCCCAAAGGAAAGAAAAACTCTTCGTAGATTGTTTGACAAGGGAGCAAACATATATTTTAAAGGCTCGCCTTTAGTTTATTGGCGTTAGCCTTGCTAGATTTAATACTGCGTTGTGACGTAGCGAGCCCCCACTCTCCAACTTTAATGCGTGTTTTCTAAGTTATTTTTGATTAATATGATAAAGCAAAAAATACGTATCTAATTTTTTTTTATCATCCGAAAGGTGAAATAAATTGTTTTTTTTTTACCTAGGTAACTACCCTATTCAAATCACTTTTAGTCTCTAGGGATTAAAAAGCTATTTCGGTCCCTGTTTACGAAGAATAAACTAGCTCTTTTTGAATAGATGTGATAAAAAAACCTATTTTTATCCTCAATTCTTCACCAATTCTACTACTAAAAACAAAAAATCCCAATAAAAAGCAAACCATCTGAATTCCGGTCGCTGTCAGCGATTCGTAACAATAAATACGTACATACGAGTGAACGTAGCGCGACGCGATACATTGCGCGTTATTTACGGCCGTAGTGTATGGGGCTCAGCTGCACCCAGCAATGGACGTCCGTTGGTACTGACAGCCTTTTAATAGGAGTGCTGTATAGTGATGTGGAGGACAATTTGTTCTGAAGAAGAATTGAATCAATTTGAGTAAATAGAAACACGTAGGTACAAATGTTTTCTTGTAATTTATAAGAATGCGAGATTGAAAATTACCACAAGGATGTAAAAAGTAGTTATTCGTTGTCAATAAGCTTTTATGCACCTACTTAAATAAATAATGCTGATTGGAACACATTTTTCAATCCTAAACTACCCTTCCTAAACCCTATCCTACTCTAGAACCTACTTATGAGTGATTTTAACTTAGCTAAAGACGCTTTCGCTTCAAAGCGCTTAAAATATCACACTTTTCACGGGAGAAATAAATATGAATGATATATTATAATGTTTAAGTATTCTAAAACTTTGGCACAATAATATCTATTTGGTAGCAACGGCAAAAAAAATGTCTTCGTCAAAAGATCACCTTGCATTCAATGATATTACCAATACCTCGTCAAAGCTTACAAAACACAAACCTCGAAGTCTCTATTCAACTGATTTCCGTTGCTCTTATCCCCATAGAAGGAAAAACACATAAAATAAAACAAAAACAATAAATAAGCCACTCAAGAGATCAAATGGTAACTGAAAGATTTTCCGATGGAGAGTCGACGATACAGATAAAAAAATATATGAAACAGCGGAGTCGGCATGGGACAGTAAACAGATAAGTTCAGAAGTTTTCTGGCATATTTTACAGTATTCAGAAGGACAATTCAACAAACTTAATCTGTCACAGTCTACTGCTGGGCTGCAGCTGCTGCTGCTTCCTCTAGTTAAAAATGTTCAAAATTTTGTCGCAATACCATCGCAGCGGTATTTAATAACAATTCTTTTTCAAAAATGTACGTGTGTTAAAGAAATTTTGGACAGATTCAGACGAAGATTAGAATGCGAATGTTCTTAAAAAATTGGGATGTTCCCCTCTGATAGGAATTTATCCGATTATTTACAATGTCTGCTGAAGTACAGGGCAAAAGCCTGTTCTCAAACGATTACAATCATACTTCAATTAACTCGGCATATGCCTTATAGGCATAGCCAATGGTAGGTAAGGTATAACCTATTGGTTTGTTAGGCCAATCTTGCTCGCTTTTTAACGTTTTCGTCTGCAATTTTGTGTACATTGCTGTCACTAATTTTACGTTTCCAACTTATTTACTTATAAAATAGGTAACAACAGAATTTTATTATAACACTAGCTGCGCCCCGCGGTTTCACCCACAGAAGTTTCGATACCGTGGGAAAATCGGGATAAAAGTATCTTACGTGTTAATCTAGGTTATAAACTATCTGTGTGCCAAATTTCATCCAAATCCGTTCAACCGTTTGAGCGTGAAGAAGAGACAAACATACACACACACACACTCACAAACTTTCGCCTTTATAATAATAGTAGGATAACATTAAATTACGTCTGAATTACCCGAAGGATTAAGTAGAGGTGTACCTGTTATGAATAACATAACAAATAAATTTAAAATAATGAAAGTTTACAGGTATAAGTGTCCATTTTTCATTAAGAGTTATTTCACGTCGTTAGTATAATGTAGAAGTAACTAGGTCAGTCATAGTGACATTCTATCAGCGATAACAATGATGGAGTGTGGAAACAAGTATTGTATTGATTTATAAAAATTATGTATAGACTGCGTCGTTGGTCTAGTGGCCGCAATTGCTACTGCTGAACATGAGATCCTGGGTTCGATTCCCGGGTCGGGCAAAGTGTTATTGGGTTTTTCCATCTGGAATTTCAGGCCGGAGTCTGGATTTGTGACGGTTGATGGCAATAGGGTCGCCCTTTTACATGGGATTTAAACATAACTAAAAGGTATACCTCTGCCCAACCCTTCGGGCAATACAAGCATGATATTATGTTACGTTTATGTTTGTAATAATATTAAACTCTGAAGATTTTAACGTCACATCATTATTAAGCTGTACTTCTGCCTATTTTTATTTGTTATAGTAAAAGTATGAATAGTGATCATTTTACGTCGGGCCACTTTATGAATTAAAACACATCGTCGCTCAGCGACTCTATCAAAAGGAAGCTTGTTGAATAGGAGAGTTCTGGCGTGGTACAAGTTAGAGGATGTAGAGACTTATTAATAAGACTCTTCGATACTTTTGATTTTTTTAAATTTGTTTTCATTCAGTTTTTGATTTGCAGATTTTGCTTCTTGGGATCTTTCAGTTTTGGGACATTGACATTTTAACATCCTCACTTTCCATCTTTTAATGACAATTCAGTGAAGTGGCAAACAATACAAGCTTTGTTCAGACATGGGTAGCAAACATTTGTCACTGTTTAGTTTTGAAGCCGTAACAGTCTTGATATTGAGGAGAATATTTTACCATCACAAGCAAGGACCAGACTTTGGTCCAATGTTTCCAGTAAAGAACCTCAGAGCCTGTGAATTTACCAGTCCCCAAACCTTTAAACCAAAAGACGGCAGAAATAACAACTTTAATACTTCCTCTACCGCATTCCTACATTAAAAACAGCATTACATAAAGATAGAAAAATAATATATTTATTCTCAACCACAAACACGTATATTGACGTCACAAAGAAGAACGCATCAACGCCGCAGCAACTTGAGCCACGCTCACAGAAGATTCCATTTGCCGCAAGGTACCCCCCCTACCTCCCCTTACTTCACCCCCTCTCGGTATAGACACGGTACATCGGTACACGTATGCTAATGCCGAATGCGATACTGCGCCGATAACGGGAAGGGTTAAGAAGATTATAGACGGCTGATTTATTTATTTGACTCACTAAAAAAGAAAGGCGTATGATATGTGATCAAGTTCACACCAAACATATTTTCAGCCACTGATTGTGAGAAAACGTTACGTAGTTGACTCTTTTTTGCATATACACCGACGAACCGACAATACTTTATCACACAAATCCCATGTATCACTAAGGCTCACAACCTGCTTACAATCGGCGACTGACTATACGCGGTCTTTGGCGTCAACATCACTAGCCGTTGCAATTAAGCTGCTTGCCATTATTTTATAGTCATGATCAATAAGTCAGTGTAGTGATTACGTTTCCTATACTATAAAAACGAGCAATATTTGGATATATATTTGTTTGTATATATTGTACTCACGTTAACTTTAATCGAAATCGTTAAAGCCGATTTCGATGAAAGTTGCAATATAGGGGTTTACGGGGGCGAAAAATTAATCTGGGTAGGTCTCATATCTGGGAAAGTTAGTTTTCTTCGTATTTTAGAACGATATAATGAATGGGAATAATGACATTAGAATAATAACATGGCAGCATGGAATTAGTTAGTACCAAACTATCAACTATTACAACTACAGACGCGGGCGTGGAATTACTAAAGAGCATATTCGAGGCCAGGGAGGAGTCTCAAGATGCTCTTGGCATTTTCTGGGACTTATCCAAGGCCTTCGATTGCGTACATCATGATACACTCATCAGGAAACTGTACCATAATGGTATGAGGGACAAGGCTCTTGACCTTCTGACTTCTTATCTGAACAACAGAATTCAGAGGGTTGATGTTAATGGCAAGAGATCTGCAAGATCTGCTGTTCTTGGTCCTTTCTTATTTCTAATTCATGTAAATGACTTACCTTACCACATAAGGGATAATCACAAGATCGTATTATTCGCAGATGACACTTCCCTCATTTTTAAAATCAAACTTCAGTTAGGCAACTTTGAACAAGTTAACGATGCATTCTCTAAAGTTGTGCATTGGTTTAATGTAAATGATCTCTCCTGAACGAAAAAGAGACTTAACTCATTAAATTTTCAATGCCAAATATCAGGCAGCTATCTACCAATGTTTAAATTAATGGAACAGAGTTGGATCCTGTTGAGTCGACAGTTTTTCTTAGAATCAAAATTGACGGTAAATTACAATGGGGCCCACACATACAAAAATTGTCAGGAATGCTAAGTTCTGCCGCCTACGCTGTTAAAAAAATTATACAGATAACTGACGTGTATCTACGTCCAGCCAGAATTGTTTATTTTATTTATTTTCAGTCTTATGTCATATGGGATTCTTTTCTAGGGAACCTGTGCGGACATTAATATTATCTTTGTTCTACAAAAAAGGGCTGATCGAGTCATTTACAACCTAGGTCCAATAGATTCTTTTAGAGAAAAATTCAAAGAAATAAATATTCTTATTGTAGCCTCACAATATATTTTTGAAAACCTATTGTTTGTACACAAAAACATTTTAAAATTTTAAGAAAATTTCCGATATTCATAGTTTAAATACCAGGAATAAACACAACCTTGCTGTACATCGCATACGTCTCCACAAAGTAAGCAACTCGTTAATGGGTCAATGTATATGCCTTTACAACAAACTCCCCATTGACATTCGAAACTTACCTATTAAACGATTTAAAATCTGTATTTAAACCAAACTTTGTAAAAAAGGGTACTACATATAAAATTTCAGATTATTTATAAGATAAAAAAGCTTAGTATTGAGCTGCTCGCTCTGCTAAGCCTTGTGATTAAAACTATAAAATTTGACATTTTAATTATCAACATACCAGTTTCATAAAATATACCAGTTTCATATACACATTGAAATTGTTGAAAATTATATTCAAAATGACATGATTACTTTGTAAAGTATGATGTTATTTTAATTATTGTGAATGTGAGGACTACGTGGATATTATTATTATTTTTATAACTCTGCTAGTTTTAATAATGGTCTGGCAGTTTGTGTAATTGATGTGGCCTACCCAAATGTCCTTTCTTTGGTATTGTTCGTCGAGTTGAGTTCCATGATAACTGACAAATGCTGGCACTGACTGGACAAGTCCACTCAAATCTGTGTGGTTCTTTCCTCAAAAGACCGTTTCAGACACTAATCTACATGTCCTCATATGGCCTGACCAAGATTATGTCTAGACTTTAAAAGAAACTGCGACCTCTGAGTTGTTTCGGCCTTTCTTCTCAGAGTAGTCAGATAGGAAACGCCGAACTCATCTAGCTTATTTTTTTATGTGACGTGTAAAAGTGATTGCGATATCCTATTTACAGAATATACAATTTAATTTAATTTCATATCATGGCAGCATGGAATAAGTAGGTACTATGCATGGATTAGTATGAACTTTACTATACTATTAAAGAGCATTCTCTATTTTTACCAGAGCAGAGCTCGGTCGCCCAGGTACTGTAATAGATAAACAAACTACACAATGTTAGTGGATGAAACTTTATATCTTCCCTACACATGAAAGTTAATAAAAACACTTTAGGTAAGTGCATGGAATGTTGTTCCATGTCGAGGAAAGTATAAACTATCGTCAATAACAACAAACAAGTTTGACAGACTGGGTCGGTCTTACACTATGTTGAATTAGAATCAATGAGTCGATGATCAACATAGTGTTTCGCTGTTTTGGTACAAAAAAAGTATATTTAAAGAAACAAGGCAAAGAACTCAAATAATAAAAACTAAGTCATAAATCTTAGGACAAAAAAGAAAAATTATATTTATTAGAATCATCATCTGCCTAGCCGTTTCCCAACCGTGTTGGGGTCAGCTTCCAGTCTAACTAGATACAGCTGAATACACTTGCAATGACTGCCTACCTGACCTCCACAAACCAGTTACTGGGTAACTGGTTTCTAAGGGTATCGCCCTTGGTAAGATTCTGGAACACACACACATCACTGGAATATGGAATGACCATCATCATCATCATCATTATCTTACCCTCATGTCTTTATTTATCGCTCGTTCCATCATGGATAACATTATGCGTATATGTCTGGTGTTCTGTGAGACAAAATATGCTAGGGAGTCCACTGTTCCATGTTAGTTTTAAATTAAATGATTGTCAACGTTATAATTGTTTCTATGTTAATTAATGTAATTGGTGTTGTATCGTTTTAATGAACCATAAATAAATAAATGGATCTCATTCAGCCCATTCTGTAATTAAAAAAGTAAAATTTATGGCCAGCACAACATGTCCTCTTTTTCCATAATTAATACGGAATGAACATAGGTTTTAAAACTACGTAAGTCCTCAAAACCGTGAAGGAAAACATCGTGAGGAAAACGGCTTGTCCTAGAACCAAAAATTCGAAGACATGTGACATCTAGCAACCCGCACTGGGCCAGCGTGGTAGATTACAGCCCACTCATAAAGAGGAGGCTTGTGTCTCAGCAGTGGGAACAATATAGGCTGATTATGCTAAGTGTAAACTCCGCAAACAGACAATACATTTAACTATATTTTCTTAACGCCTACTTACTCCGTTAATTATAATAACTCGCCAACTTGAAGCGACAACTTAGAAGCTCAGCATTGTTCCCAGGCGACTGACAACTTGCGACAACTTGTTACTGCTAACTAAGTGAATTGTGTCGCTTGCTCCAGTCGCGTCGTGTGCAACAAACAATGTATCAATAACGCAACTTTAGTCTTCAGCCAGCCTTACTTTATGTACTTGCGTTTAGTTTGTGAGATTGGTTTTAAGTTATTAATTGTTTGTCTATTAATATTAAATGGAGAATGTTAAAAGCACCATGTATTGTTTACAGATGGGTGTTCACACGATTTTCTCATTGGTTTTTGCCTTCGTTGGTGCTACTAAGATTTTTTACGAAAAACCCAAAGCACTGGCTGACCTTTTTTTTTGGGTGGGAAATTATCAAATAACTTCTCCCGCTCTGGGCGGAGCGGGAGGGCGTGTCAGACTCTTACTGACTAAAACCCACCCGTGTTCCTTCGGTTGCCATGTTGCCGGGGGCCACAATTTCCCGAACCCCCGGCAGGCGTTGGCCCTAGCGGACCCCGTCAATTCTGCTGACATCTCTTTGAGGCGCGCGTGGAACACAACGCGCCGTCGACCCGGGCTTGGTCCTTATCGGCCGGCGAGCTACCCAGCACTGGCTGGCCTGAGAATCGAAATCAGGACCCTCGCACAGCATTCGCGCTCGTTACTACAAGATTAACGGCGCACACTTCCTTAACCAGTTATAAAAGAAGAAAGAACAAGAAAAATCTACTTATGACAGGCAATGATCTTAAAACGGAAGGATTTTTTTAAATTCATCCCCGAAAGGGATTAAATGTTTAAAGTATGTGGATAAAAGTTTGTATGGAAGTTTTAAATTTTTGCCGATGGGAAATCTTAATGGACACGTGGCTTTTAATTAAATAAATATGCACCTCTATTCTTTTTTAGCTCTGCACCTGATTTTTCCGGTTATATAGTTCGGCGCAGCGCTGCCGGTCGACGCTTAGTATCAGTAGCGATACCTCTGTCACAGTATCCAGGGTGTCATTATCTTGTCTGTTCCTGTGATGCAGTATCCGGGATATAATCTGTCCTTCAAAGAGATTTGTAACACAGATTATGTAGGTTGAACATGGTCATCGATCCGAAGGATGTTTCCAATAACAGTTTCGTAATTTGTATCTAATCATCTGCTTAGCCTTTTCATAACAATGTTGGGATCGGCTTCCAGTCTAACCTTTTTTTTTTGGCGGGAAATTATCAAATAACTTCTCCCGCTCTGGGCGGAGCGGGAGGGCGTGTCAGACTCTAACTGACTAAAACCCACCCGTGTTCCTTCAGTTGCTATGTTGCCGGAGCCACGATCTCCCTTTCGAATTTATTTACATGGAACGACTGCTTATCTGACCACCACAACTCAGTTAGGTACCTGGTGACACAATACCCCTTAGTAAAAGTCAAAGTCAAAACATTTATTTCAAATAGGCACATAAAAGGCGCTTTTGAATTATATTTACAAGAAAATAGAATTGAATCTAGTCGCCCCTTCAAAAGGTAGTTTCAAGAGAAGAATGGGCAAGAAACTCCACCGTTATTCTTTTATAGTAGTTTATGAAACTGTTGCATAATGAGGGGTATTAAAACATGAGTGTGTGTTTAAAAACCGAGCCGTGGGCGAGGTTTTTAATAGTATCACACGAATGTTTTAATACCTAGTTATGTGCAGTTTCATACACTGCTTTATCTACTCTCAAACATTGGGATTGAAACAAATACTAAATAAAAAATCAAAGTTAAAGATCAGGAATAAATTTAAAAATCCCACGAAATTCAGTAAGTACTACAAAACAAATGAATGTCGCCTGCACCAGCACATCACCGCACATGCGCTACAGCGGGTGCTGCTGTCCCCCGCAAAGTTGATGGAAACTCTTTGGTGATATTAACTTCTTGGATTAACAGTAACAACAGCTGCACGAGTCGATAGATCAGGTTAAGCTACGCTTGCCGCGGTTAGTCTGTAGATGGGTGACCATCTTTACATACCAAGACCCCTCCGTGCCTCGGAAAGCACGTTAAGCCGTTGGTCCCAGCTGTCATTTGTAGATCTTTGACAGTCGTTACGGGTAGTTAGAAGCCCAAAAAGTCTGACAACCAGTCTTACCAAGGGGTATCGTGTTACCTAGTAACTAGGTTGTAGAGGTCAGATAGGCAGTCGCTCCATGTAAAATGCTGGTATTCAGCTGCATCCGGTTAGACTGGAAGCCGACCCCAACATAGTTGGGAAAAGGCTAGGCAGATGATGATGGATTAGCGCTGTATCGTAATAGAAAAAAAAATGTTTATAGTATTATTTTGTTAGAGAAAAAGTGTTATAATATGATTCTATTTTTAAATTTCGGTATTCCGTTTATAAAGTATATCAATATAAACTCGTTTTGAAGTTCATAATTCGAATATTACGCTATGAGAGTAGATAAAAATGTTTTAAAATATTTTGTACATATTAATTATATAATTACTAGCTTTTTCGCTCACTGCTCTTGTAGGAAACCGGAGCTATAACAAAGCAACACAATTTCGCCAAAGGTACCAGGCGCACATAAGTAATAGGAGCTAAACTATGTAATACATTGAAATTCAAAATATTAACCTGGGCACTTATGAAACATCAGTAGCTAGGCGCACGGTTTTCTATGCAGGCAAGAAACCTCCACAGTTGCTCTTTCAAAAATATGGGCTTTTACAATGTTTTCAAATTACAGTGTTAGTAAAAATGGTGTTCATCCCACTGTTAGGCAAAAGCCAAATGTTATAGTGGATGTATTGTGACGACAATCTCTTTTGAAACCATGATTTAAACCGCAACCTGATTCTTAAACAACAGGGGTCCATAAAACCACCAAGCCACCATAACTTTTATCCACAAAACTCCATAACAAAAGCAACACAATTTCGCCAAACGTACCAGGCGCACATAAGTGCTAGCAGCTAAACTAATACATTCGGGTGTACATCATATTACGTCGTCCGCTACATAATATATGGACATGCTCATATTTGCATAGCGACGTCCGGAATTTGAGCACGTTATTAAGGGACAGTAGTTTTGTTGGTAAGTGCTTTCTCTTATAAGTTTTGGTTTGGACATTGTTGTTCCGGGTTTGTGTTTATATTTTATAGGTGAATAAGAATGGTATTTTGTTGCATATTTTTACCTAATTTCTGACAACTATTTTTTTTTTTGCCTCAAGAACTGCCTCTTTGGTCTAATGGTCGCAAGCTGTGCGACTGCTAAGCTTAGGCCTGTTATCTAAACACATTTTCGTATACGATTAAAACTAATATATTTCATTTTGATAGTTCAACAACATTCATTGCGTTATTTACGTTGTTGAGCAGATTTTTTGAAGTAAAAACATCTTTAGGCGCGTTGGGCATTTTTGAAATAGGACTATATCATTGATTTCGCGACACTGTAACGCAATTTACCGACACCGTGGAGTAAAAGACATGAACCGCGTTGATTACCGCGGTGGCAATTTTTTTTCAAGTTTTCATTTCTGTCGGCACTCCTGGAGTGCCACTGTTTTTTTTTCGAACTTATGAAGCAATGGATTAGCAATCTGTTTCAAAACGAATCAGATTGTGATTGATCGTGTACTACACAATTAGGGTACTGGTCCCAGGTTAGGCAAAATGATACAGGGATTTCATTCAGAATTACATAAAGAAGGAGTCTATATTTGCCTGGTTGGTAGCAATAAGGTCATCCTCTATGACATTTGACTTAAACGTAACTTGTGAAATGACTTGTACTGTACCGTTGCGTACCCTTGCGAAGAATGTAGGCATAAGTTATGTTATACACAGGCTTTTATGACAATTTTTTACACAAACAAATTGCCCTTTAACACACGTACAGCAAAAAATATAGAACAAAGCCCTAATGTTCACCTGAGTAGAAAAAAAATACTTTTCCCCGTAACATAAGTATGTATAAGAAGTGTAAACGTATTAGCAACAGTTTGTCTATGTCTGTTTGTCACTTTTTGTTCTCATTAACACGAAACATGTTCTGTTATCTTGCTCCTCGTTGTGGAAAGAAATGGTTTTGTGTTGCTAGGAGGATTTTTTGAGTGTGAAATATGTCTTGTAGGGAGTGTTTTTGTGCAATGTAATAATTTTGTGGTCTAATTTGAATTAACTGCGAACGAGGAATATAGAAATATATGTTATTCTACAACTTATTCTTGTAAACATTAGAATAGCTCTCTTCTTATTATTTATTTAAACTTCTCGCACACAATAAGGTACAAAGGCTTCTTCTCTATTATTACGGGATTACTCCGCTAATTATCAATTGATTTTGATGATTCTTTTTTTTATTTGGTAGGTTATACTTAGGACCAGAGAGGACCTACTGTAGTCTTACTTTGGTAGTCGCATATTTTTAATTAACTTTGCTTGGCTAGTTTTTGAGTTAACTTCAATAATACCTACGTATTTTTCCCACTTAGTCTATCTGGATGATGTTATGATAAATTCCTGTGGTATTCGAATTTGTGTGTGGTACAACAACTAAAAATTATTAGATATTTTTCACTTTGTAGTGTCTTTTTTGAAAGTCGGTTTTGTTTTTTTCGTAAAAAACTTTTTTTATTTTATAAGGTTGATTTTCATTCAGATTTTTCAAGAATTCAATTTATAGCAAAACGCTTATAGTGACGAAGTACTCCATAACGGCTTGTTGAAGCCTCATAATATTTTATTCGACCCGAGGATCGAACCGAGAAACCATTGCTTAGCAGTCACACTCTCGACCACTAGACCAACGAAGCAGTAAATCATACATTGTCAACTGTAGAGTAAATCTGTCCACACAATTAATAATGTTTTATATCAGATACTATATTTTCCCTATCTATTCATCCAACCCATTTGATATCCTAAAAACACATGTTATCTTTGTTATCCCCAAAAATATATCAATCCAAATATGCGAGGTTGTTGTTCCATCGCATCCGCTCTCGATAAAATATCGCTGCGCTGCGTAATTTAAATGTCGTTCAATATTTTATGAGTGACGTATCAACTAGTTTACGAGTGATCCCCCTTGTTGCCGCAAATCTCTCGCGGGTTATAGCGCGGGGTGGGGTTAAGGGGTTAGCGGGTTATTTTGAAAAATAGTTTTGATAAACAAGCTGACATTCCACCTCTTAATTAGAGTCTGCTTACCGCCCTTCAACATGTTGTATGTAATGACTTACGCGTTTGTAATTTGGATGAGAATAAAAGCCTATTCAGAATAGTAGTTTATGAAACTGTTGCATAATAAGGGGTATTAAAACATGAGTGTGTGTTTAAAAACCGAGCCGTAGGCGAGGTTTTTAATAGCATCACATGAATGCTTTAATACCTAGTTTTGTGCAGTTTCATACACTACTTTATCTAGTCTCAAACATTGGGATTAAAACAAATACTAAATTAAAGATCAAAGTTAAAGATCAAGAATAAATTTAAAAATCCCACGAAATTCAGTACAACAAAACAAATGAATGTCGCCTGCACCAGCACATCGCCGCACATGCGCTACAGCGGGTGCTGCTGTCCCCCGCCAAAAGTTGATGGAAACTTCTTGGTGATATTAACTTCTTGGATTAGCGCTGTATCGTAATAGAAATAAAATTGTTTTATAGCATTATTTTGTTAGAGAAAAAGTGTTATAATATGATTCTATTTTTAAATTTCGGTATTCTGTTTATAAAGTATGTCAATATAAACTCGTTTTGAAGTTCATAATTCGAATATTACGCTATGAGAGTAGATAAAAGTATATTATTAGATTTGGAATCCGAAAAAGTCGGTACTTTCACCGTACCTATTCCTACTTACAAGCAACATTGCTGTGCTTCCGCTTAAATGAATTTAAATGCATAATCAGCATATACATAATGTTCCCACTGTGCACTGTTGGAACACCAGGCCTCTGTGAGATGCAGTGGGCCGTAATCCACCACGTGGGCCCAGTGCGGGTTGCTAGATTTCAAATATCTTCGAATTTTTGGTTCCAGGATTTCCTCGCGATATTTCCTTCACCGTTTTGATAGCAGTGGTTGTGAAATAATTTACACAAAGTAAAACGCCTGTGAGGGTTCGCAGGGTCACCACTGCTTTTAGAAATATGATTGCACTTGAGACTTCAACTACACCTTTGGGTGCCACAGGCACCTAGGTAGATGAATTTCAAGGTATTGCAGGGGCTGATATGGTAATGATGTTACCATGTGGCAAATAATCAGGTAGTCCCCTCGCTTACAAGGAAAAAGCCATATTTTACTGCCTTAACTTTTTTATGCATCATGATGATAAGCATAAAGAATCCACTATCGCCATCTCTGTCACTCGCACCGCACCCCAAACTACACGCGTCTCGTTTCCGCGCTGTCATACCGTATTCATGGGATTTAGAAATGCAGCATTATACCGACACACATACCCACAGTTACGTTGTTTTATACGCACTAAAACTGTGTAGTATTATAACAAAACATAAAACATGTTGTTTGCACCTGACTGTTGAAGAAAGTCGAAGAAAACAACAAAGAATTTGGGAAAATGAGCCTTCTTGAAGATAAAAAACGAAAACCTTTTCAATATACCTACTTACTGTTTTATTAGCTAAAATTAATGATTTCGACAGATAGATACAATAAAAAACATTGCACTCCTTTTGAGCAGTCGTGTAATTAATAGTTAGGTGACTGTGCTAAGAGGTTATTCGAACTTACCTACAATAATAAATTGGTCGCAAGTTTGAAAATAAATATCCTAAACGAGTTTTTTAACTGAGTTTTCAGTTTTTACCCGTCATTCTGTTTTTGCTATCCCTCTTTTGCCTCGGGCACAGAAGAATTTCATAACAACTTTTCCTTTATCCCCATATCAACTGTTTAAAAACCCAAAATCTACGCTCCCGTGTCCGGACAATCACGGCGCGTGTATGAAACATTCACGGGATCCCGGGAAGCGGTCCCGGGCCGGAATAATTGATGCGCCCAGCACTACAACAAAGAATAATAGGTGAATATTTTAGGAGGCGTTTTGTGAGGCCACTGCCGCGATGTAAGTGAAGATAAAAAAGGTTTACTTGTTTTAGTGATTTATTATATTAAAAAGTGGTTGATGAGTGAGGTCTTCCAATAATAAAAAGATCACTCTTGCAACTTTAGAACTTCCGAACATTAGACAGCAGAGGATTATTTATCGTAGGTATACGATTGCAAACGTCTTTCGAGATGCGCCAGCCGTAGGATTGTCAGTCAGTTTATTTAGCTGGGAAGCGATCAATCCTAGATTATATTTGCAGAATCGACATCAGCTATTCTCCATTCAATAACTAGTCTCAAAGACAATCGGCTCTTGTTCAGGTATAGTTAGCAGATTGCAGCTTTAGCTTTTCGACTTTACGAGTTATGGCGTTTCCCTTAGGTCCTAACTCTTAGGACCACTTGCACCACAAAGTCACTAAATATTTACATTGTATTCGAAATCATTGTCTCTGTAATTTTTAAAGACTAACATAAACAGAACGATATTTCAATACGTTTAGGGCTAAACGTTTAAGGCGTTTGCGGTGCAAGTGGTCTTTAGTAAATTAGTGTTCAATGGACAAGTTCTCTCTACAACAACATTGTAAGGAGTTGGTTTTCTGTACTCCGCTGTTTAGTGTCTCTGCTTACCCTTTGTGCATTTCAATGGAGATTGAATGGAGCTCATAACAGCAGGGTTTTACGATGATGTCTATGAGAGGAGGCTGATGATTGTTTCTTTGGTAGTAACTGAAGGCCTGCCTGTCAGGAGTACCGCTGCTTTGAATTCTGATCACGTTTATACGAAAGATAAATAAATGATTTTGTATTTGAATTTTGGCGTAATTTTGACTGTAGGAATCTAGATAAAAACACCGGAGAAACTCGTTTTCATTCATTTTAGTTTCTTTTTGATAGTATCAAAAACAATTTAACAAAAAAAAAAAACAACCGACTTCCAAAAAACACTACAAAGTGAAAAATAACTTTAATTTCGGAAGTCGGTGTCTTTGGTTTTAAATTTTTGTTTTTATCACCGACTTTTTTTTTGTAAAAAGTTTTTATTTTTCACGTTTAGTTGTGGTACTTACCCCACACAAATTCGAAAACCACTACATGCTATGTAAATAACAGTAATAGGAAACTTATCATATCATCCACATACTAAGTGGGAAAAAAGTACGTATTATTGAAGCTAACTCAAAAACTATCAAAGCAAAGTTAATAAAAAATAATAAAAAATTTCAAAATCGGTCCACAATTGACGGAGAAATCGATGGACAAATATAAAAAAAAAACATACGCGACGAACATATAACCTCCTCCT
The DNA here is from genome assembly GCA_963680765.1 of Agrochola lychnidis. NCBI lineage: Eukaryota > Metazoa > Arthropoda > Insecta > Lepidoptera > Noctuidae > Agrochola > Agrochola lychnidis. Next base: position 819,727 of record OY796873.1, read on the forward strand.
TTTTAGAAGTCGGTTAAAAATTGATCTTCGTTTATTTTTTGTGACGAAAAAGTAGCTTTGGGCGTTTATTAGCTGATATTATGTAAATCAAATAAAAGATGCATTCTCCAAAAACTCCAAATAAACAGTTTAAAAAACTGATCTCCCAAAAAATTAACTGAATGTAATATAAACCTAAAAGGCTATAAGACTTTTTTACTTTTGAAAAAGGGTTTGGTATCTAGTGTTTTGTTTGATTTAATAGAGAGTTGGAAATTGAGCTACCGCAAAAAAACAAATTTCAATAACGCGTATGTCCAAAAGGAGAATTAACCATAGCAACCATAGGGGTGCGGTTACACGCGCAACGTTAATGGCATAATTCTGGGTATAACAACATCATCATTATCTGCCTATGTTGTAGTCGGCTTCCAGTCTAACCGGGTGCAGCTGAATACCAGTATTTGACATGGCTGCCTATGTGACCTCCACATCAGAACCCAGTTACTGGGTAAGACGATGCAACACGTTGTGGTACGACAACAATCAGCAATTTACTGTAATGTTACGACATCTAGCGATTGTTTTAACTATGCGTTTGCAATCTCTATTTTTAACCGACTTCCAAAAGGAGGAGGTTCTCAATTCGACTGTATGTTGTTTTTTTTTTGTATGTTTGTTACGCGATTACTCCGTCATTTATGAATTGATTTTGATGGTTCTTTTTTGTCTGGTAGATCATACTTCAGAGATGGTCCCATATAAATTTTATTAACTTTGCTTTGGTAGTTTTTGAGTTAGCTTCAATAATACGTATTTTTGCCTCACTTAGTATGTGGATGATATTATGATAACTTCCTGTCACTGTTATTTACATAGCAGGTAGTGGTATTCGAATTTGTGTGGGGTAGGTATCACAACTAAAAAGTGAAAAATAAAAACTTTTTCCAAAAAAAAACAACCTACTTCAAAAAAAACACTACAAAGTGAAAAATAACTTTAATTTCGGAAGTCGGTGACAAAGAACGAAAATTAAAAACCAAAGACACCGACTTCCGAAATTAAAGTTATTTTTCACTTTGTAGTGTTTTTTTTTTAAGTCGGTTGTCTGTAAATTTTTCGATACAAAGTTTAAGAGGAAACAGATATTTCAACATGTTTTTATGTGAATGTTTCGCCAGTACAAACGCACAGTAAGATAGACCGCTACACCTTAATTGCGATTTATGGAGTAACAACTACTTAATAAAATGTAACCACGCACAGCCTAAACCACTAGATTAAGGAAGGGTTTTTAATAATTCATCCCCTAAAAGGGTTAAATATTTGATGAAAGTTTGTATGGATGTTCGTAATTTTTGCCTATGGGAATGCCGTCGGGCACACGGATTGTAAACTAAAAAGTACCTACAGAAAATAAGGTTCAACAAAATATCTGGACGTACTTTACAGAATACTGTCCTCATGATACGAATAACTTGTTACTACAGGATCAAAAATTTTAACAAAAAAACTGGTATATCATAAAATACATACAAAACTGCAATAACACGATTAAACTGGTGAGGATCACCAAATTTTCTAAAATTAAAATGATTTTGTGAGAGCAATGGAATCAATTTTTTGGTACTAAACAAATTTTTTCTACCTCGAGCAACAATTGCCGGGCAATAATTGCTCCATTTAAATCCCCCCGTAAACACAGCTTTAGAGGGGTAGATGAGGGACGGGGGAGGGGATAACGAACCTCCGCTAGCCATATGGGGCTCGGACATTGAATATTGCATGTAAATACGTACTCCAGTATGTTTGGCTAAATTGTGTAGCAGGATTCGGGTATAAAAATATTGGTGGGAATGGATATTGAGCTGTTTAACTGGTGAGATGATAACGAGCGGTATATTTTGTTATTTTAGAAAATAACTGTGGTCTAGTATCTGGAGCAGCTGTGGCCTAGTGGTAACAGCCGCGACTTACGAGTTGTAGGTCCTGAGTTCAATCCTAGGCAGGTACTTTACTTTGTGTGAATTATTTCATCACCACTGCTCTCAAAATGGTGAAGGAAAACATCGTGTGTTATAACTAAAAAAAAAATCTAAGACATGTGACATCCGCCAACCCGCACTGGGCCCGCGTGCTGAATTACGACCCACTCTCAGAGAGGAGGCTTGTGTCCCAGCAGTGGGAACATTATAGGCTGATTATGCTACTATCTAATTCAACAAAAATAGTGTGATATTTTAAAACATAAAGTAACAAGTTTTGTTATGAAACCAAACAAGAAAACAATGTCAATCAACATGAATTTTAGCCTAATTCCGTCAATCTAACGAATAATTGAAGCTTAATCAAATAGCTGAATCGACTATTTTTTGTTGGTTGCTTGACCCATCGACCTATCTACGTGAAATACTCAACTATAATCTTAATAAAAAGCTCACGGGTGGTGCACACTGAAAGATAGTTGAATATAATAATAAAAAGTTATTGTGTTCATAAATAGTGCAGAACCATAAAAGGGGGGGCAGTAAACTACGCTTATCAAGATAAAAGTTACTATTGCAAGTGGCACACTACTTTTATCATCATACCGTAGCTGAATTGGCACCTATTGAACAACTTACATATGAATATTTACTTAAAATCGCCACAATTAGAAAATAGATTAATAATTAAAAATGTTGGTGTTCTCAGAACGACCACCAACCACCCTACGTATTTTTCTGTTCCTTTCATCTTGTCTGTTTATAAGTGTGTCTGTACTTGTTCAATAAATAAATGACATTTTTTGGGTGAAACAAGTTGCAACTAATGTCCCTTTACACATTCGTCTGATTATTATAATTAGATACGTATGCCTTGGCACGAATATACTACTCAACCGCCAGTTATAAATTCGAAAACACCCGCCATCTTGCAACACAAATCATGACAGCATCTTCAAATTAAATTCTCAACTACCTTTATAGAAAAAGCTCACATCAGCACAAACTAAGCGATTCTGGCATTAAGTCGGAGCTCCGAATGCTCGGGACTGTGGAACAGTAGCGGTATTCGAACAGTAAAAATGTAGCGTCATGCATTATGCATTCACTGCGGTGCGTCGGCTAAACGCGGCTGACTGTCACACCGGACTAGTGCTACAAGGTTCTATTGGCACGCGAATCACGTTGACATGGGGGCGCTATACGTAAGCACTTGTGAAGTAATTGTGTAAATGTATTGAAAAAAACAAGATGGCAGCGCTAGTTCTGTTTTGTCCACGCGCTAAAAGATACTTGTACAGCTTCACAAATTGTGTGTTTGTCACATTTGTTATAATGATGATTGGTATTAGTTTAATCTATTAACTAAAATAATATTTTGCAGCAGGGTAGTCACCGCTGCCGACGTTACTAACTGACAATTTTTTTGGCAATTACCTACCGGACAAATACAATGGTTACTTATGAAGAACTAACTACCAATAAAATTCAAATGACTAGCAAAACTACATGAATGTTATGACGTTTCACCCATGAGCTGAAGACGCTTTCTTCATAATTATAAAGTAACGGTCAGTTCCAAACACAAATCAAAAAATAGTGTTAGCAGATACATTTTAACCAAAAAAACCTTACTCGACCACAATACGATCACATTTATACCTCTAAGTACGTATAAATACTTAATATCTCAACAAAGCGTCTTCATTCGGCGAGATACAAAAGGAGATACATAATACACACTTCGGTGTAACACCCGCCCCTAGAGTTGCTCTAATGAAATTGTCCATAAATCTCGAATATTGGACTGGCGACATGCCTAACTATGGTGTTCTCTCCCCCCATCCCCCCTCTTGTTACTGGGGACTCAAAGCGCTCCACTTTCTTACGATATATGTCGTGAACCTACATAAATGTTGTTTTCCCGAATCTTTAGCTGCGTTATGGGGGATGTTATGGTGAATATGCCCGTTATTCGGATTCAGTAAATATTTCCGGGTTGTTTGAGGAACGGATTAGAATGGGATTGATTACTTTAGTGGAGTGGGGTTGATTTGCGTAATGTAATTGTTTTTGAAAGGAGTTTGGTGTGTAAGATGGAGATAGAATTTGTATCTATCAAAACTGGAGACAACTGTAACTAGGAAGCTTTCTCATTAAAACATAGCAGCTGTTTGAATGCTACGAGCAGAATGAATCTCAAATAGATATAGAGCTTATAAAAACGGCTAGTGACTTAATGGAACTTCACGTATCGGAATTAGCTAAAAAATGGTAGGTTGTAACCGAAGCAAAGGATAGGAAACCAAGTCATAACACTAAGATCAAATAAAAATACCATCACCAAAACCTCATCCTACGTCGCATCCCATCCCATAACATACCATTTTCCTCTACTTTAAATTTCCCAGCACTTACTTACGAAAGCTCATAAGATCAGTCCAGACCATGATGGGCCAGTCCCATCCAATCATAGCCAGCAATGGAGAGGGGCAGTTCGCGACGCCATGCCAAAGGAACCTTATCCGGTACAGTCAAACAAAAAAAAAGATGTGTACATGCAGCTAATTTGAAACTAGTGCACCGAGTGGTCTAGTCTTTTAAGTGTGTTATAAACTTAAAAAGTCATTAAACATTAAACACAAAAAAGGATTAAAAATGACTGTCTAATTTGTTTTGGAGGCAAAGGCTCACACTGCCCTGCACAAAGTACTATTGGCTTTCTTTAAATTAAGAATTTCTCAGTAGCAGCCCAGAGTTTGCGTTTTAGTCCGGTTCAATGGCAATACACTCACCCTCTATTACATAGAACCTTAACATAACTAGTACAATGAGGATGTACTACACACCTCTGCTCAATCCTTTAATGTAAGAGTGACGTTAATATTGGCAGTTTAGTGAAAAGATGCATATTTTTGCATGTACACCTAACTCTTTGTTTGACTGTGCCTATTTTTCAAATTATTGCGGACCTAAGAGGGAGAAAATCTAGCTGATGCGGTGTTTAATAGTTTTGGAAAGCATTTTGAGGTTTAGTGGAATGAAAGGTAGATGAGTTTGGAGCTTTTAAGATGGTTTAATGATGGATTGTAATTTTGAAGGACCCTTGATAGTGATGCTTTTTGAACTATTTTTAATTGAAACGACTTCAATTATTTTTGAAGAAATTACAAAAGTATGGATACAGTTGGCAATTTTAATACCATAGATCGAATATTTATGCAAATTACAAAAAGCTTTTCTCAAAATCAGAATTCTAGACCACAGCACCGAAATTCCTTTCAAAAGAAGAGCTCCTCGGTTAGACTACTTTTTCAAATCAGGCGCAGATTTATGTTGTACGTGTAGTGTGAATATTTCATGCCATGGAGCCAAGCTTGGCACAAACCTGGCATTAATACGAAGAAAACCTCGATTTGTACTGCCTGGCTAAGGAACCCTAGGGATTAGTTGGTGGAACTTGTAGGCTAGATTTGTACTTCATAATGTGGGACCTACTAAAAGGTTTTATGTTTGGTGATGCCTGATATTATCAGTTAAAAAACAATTAGTTAAAAACTATATCGAGTAAACTTATTATTATTTTTTGGAACGAAGTCCTTTAACGCGGCTTGTAAACTTTCAGAAATCGTCACGCTAAAAACTGTTAATACTTGCGACTGTCTTCTTCTAATTCAAAGAGAAAGAAAGAAAGAGAGAGAACGCCAGCAGAAAAAAAACAAAAGAAAAGTGTAAAGTGATTACAGTGTCGTCGGATAAAATTGTACATATCGGCCCGAGTACACTGCATGCCGGAGGAGAGAAAAAGTGTGAATTTGGTCAAACTGAAAATACAAGTCAATATGACGAAAAATTTTAAAAAAATTGTAGCCTTCATGGCTACAATTTTTTTTAAATTTTTCGTCATAGGTGTCGTTTTCATAGTTTTCGAGGGTGCTAAAGCCGATGGTGAGGTCAAAATGAGGTCCAAGATGGCGGCTGCGAAAATTTCACATTTTTCGTCATGTGTGTCGTTTTCATAGTTTTTAAGGGTGCTAAAGCCGACAGTGAGGTCAAAATTAAAATCTAAGATGGCGGCTGCAAAAATTTTGTTTTTGTTTTAAATCATACGCGAGAGGGAACTTCGTTTCTGACGAGGTTTCAAAATCAAAATATTTTATTTCACATAAACCTACAAGGGCACTTATGAAACGTCAGAAGCTAGGTGCACGGTTCCGATTGGTCGCTTCCCCGACCGCACACGTTTTTTATAACTATTCTGCGTACCGAAGATTTAAGTGTTTACAAAACATGTCAAAGTACAAATGAGACTTTTTAGCTTCGTTTTTAAGGCCGATGAATCGACTATCGATTGACATTAATAATAAATAATTGCCTCATTCCATATAAAATTGTCTAAGGGGCCTCTGAAGGGGCCTCTGCGAGTTGGCTTCGGCCCCTCGTACGCCTTCCAAAAGTCCGGGACCCCAGGGTCCCGAGAAAAGTAAAAAAAAAAAAAGTTTGCACTGTCTTATGGTTAATTTCAGTCAATGGTGGTGTTGGTGTGCCGGTAACCACTTTTAAACATGTGAACTATACCTATAGGCATGTTGACAAGACTAAGATTATTGAGAAGTTATATAACTATCTAGCCTATACACCCATCAAAGCGATCAGTCAAGATAAAAAATATTAACATAGAACATTTTTGTATCTTGAGCCAAACATGGCGCTTCTGCAATTAATACCACATCCAATCCTTCCCACATCGCATGCACACTCGTCCTACTTGCAGCTGTCAATGTGTCCCTCCCCCCCACCCCCCCTGTCCTGAACCTCTCATAGTGTCCTCGTTACTGTCTGAACGGACTTAAATACAAGTTTACAACGCCGCCGAGCTGTTGCACACAGAAATATACTATTTTATTTTAGTTAGGTACCTTTTAGCTCTCGTGTTTAGATGTCTCGAGTATCTTTTAAGACGATTTTTCGAGGAAGCAATGGAGGAAATTCCTGCTGTTTGTGTACAAGTTTAATGCATTGTAATGTGAAGTTGCCATTATAATGATGAAACATTACATTCCATTTGGCAAACCGACGGCAACTATGGTCATCGCACAATAGGACAATAGCTTATCATGATTGATGACACACTGACTTATTAATTACAAAATTTTAGGAAAATCGTCTAATTTTACAATGTTTGTAAATATGTGAGCACCATGTATCTATCATATATTAAATTATCTGTCGTTGCTTAATTTTTAATTCTTTTTACCTATTATGGTATAATAATTTTATTCTAGGTTCATCGTCTTCACATATAATAAATATTTAACTAATGTACGTACATATACAAACAATTGTAAAACATTTTAAAAGAGTAACGGTGGAGTTTCTTGCCCATTCTTCTCCATACGAAAACTACCTTTTAGAAGGGGCGACTAAAATCAATTTTATTATTTTGTAAATTTTGACGTTCAAAAGTGCCATACATGGACCTATTTGAAATAAATGATTTGACTTTGACTTTTATTATTATCCACTGCTGAACATAGAACATCTACGGATTCCCGCGACCTTTGCTAGGTTATAGATCCACTTTGTAATCAGCCTACTTACGTTACGCCAACAGCATACAACGTGGCACTATAATGGTGACATTAATTTAACACACGGGTAGGGCTAGTGGCCAGTAATCATAAAAAATATAATAAGCTAAAATAATACGTAAACTGAATTTAAATTTTCAAACGTTCGCCGACATTGGGCTCTCTTTCCTTCAATTCGCCTACTCTTTGCACGTTATTCGTTTGTATTCGATGTTAGGATCCGTGACCACAGGTTACACAGGTTACAGGTTACTCCAAGATGCTCTTTTAGAAAATTGTAAAAAACAAAAAACAATAGATTATAACGTGTAATGAAATTAAAATATCTTCATAAAACGAAAACGCGAATCCGTATACGTGTGTTAAATTAATTACCTGTACAAGCATCGGTTAGTAACCGAGCTGATTGCCCAGAGTACGTACGCCACACATAATCATTGAAGAGAAGAAAGAAGAAGAAATAATTTGCATAGAAACACTGATTGTAGAAGCTCTTTAAATGCACCCCAAAACGATATAAAACTAAATCCTCGTAGTTTCTCAAGCATTTAATTACGCTCAACTAAATTCCAAAAACCAAAAGTAATAAAAGTATTTGAAGTTTACGCAGGAAAAGTAAAAAGTAATTAGACGTACAACTTGACTGGAGTAGAGTAACTATCAGGTTAAGTCAAACTTTTAATTGACCGATTCTCGAAGTTGAGCGTCTTTTGAAGGTGTCTGAATAACTTAGCCCAAGTTTTAATGATTACTTCTCTTTCTAAGAATGAAATGGAAAGCGAGTTACAATGAAAAAAATAAAATATAAATAATAGCTCTTTTGAAATACGACATTCTGGGAAACAATTGTGGAATATTGTATTTGATTCAATAAAACATATTATTATTTATCAGTAAGTGCAAAAAAAAAATAACATTAATTTTGCCTGTAATGGTTTGGTCATTTTGAGAGGATGAATGAAAGGCGATTAACAAAATGTATTTTCAAGGCAGATGGGAGCACAAACACCAACGCCCTAGTAGGATACCTATAGATAAGATAATATAAGTTGGATAAGTTATATTTATATTATTGTATAAGCTGGATAGGTTCCGTTAAAACTGGAAGGAGGACGCGCGGACTCGCGAAAGGTGAAAGGAGTGGAGGGAGGCCTTTGCCCAGGAGTGGGACTGTGTAGGCTGGTAAAAAAAAAACGATAATTCGTTATTGACATAATAGGTTACGATAAGAAACGGTGCAGGCAGTATTCTATCGTTACTACCTTTTTTTTTTGGGTGGGAAATTATCAAATAACTTCTCCCGCTTTGGGCGGAGCGGGAGGGCGTGTCAGACTCTTACTGACTAAAACCCACCCGTGTTCCTTCAGTTGCCGTGTTGCCAGGGGGCCACGATGTCCTTACCGGTTTTCTTTAAACCCCCGGCAGGCATTGGCCCTAGCGGACCCCGTCAATTCTGCTGACATCTCTTTGAGGCGCGCGTGGAACACAACGCGCCGTCGACCCGGGCTTGGTCCTTATCGGACGGCGAGCTACCCATTGCTCACCGTCCGCAAGCCCGCGCCTACGGTGGCCGGAAATCTGCCTGTGATTTTCACCAGAGCAGAGCTCGGTCGCCCAGGTACTTGTGCTTGTAATCATTTCCGCACCACAATATTAATTATTTCATACACATAACTACACACATACATAAAACTCATGCTTCTTCCCGTGGGGGTAGACAGTATCGTTGCTGCCTACCCCACGGGAAAAAAGCATGAGTTTATGTATGTGTGTAGCTATGTGTATGAAATAATTAATATTGTGGTGCGGAAATGATTACAAGGACAAGTACCTGGGCGACCGAGCTCTGCTCTGGTGAAAATAGAGAATGCATTTTTAATAGTATAGGAAAGTCCATACTAATCTATGTATAGTAGATACCTACTTATTCCATGGTGCTATGTCATTATTCCAATGTCATTATTCTTATCTAGTTCTAAACTTTGGGCTACATTGCTCTGCTCAGCTGAAAAATATGGAGAAAACTAATTGTCCCAGATTTGAGACCTAGCTAGATCGATTTTTCGCCCCCGTAAACCCCTATATTGCAACTTTCATCGAAATCGTTAGAGACGTTTTCGAGAAAAAGTGAGTAAATATATATATATACAAATATTTATCGTTTAATAGTATAGGATTTAATATTGCAAAACTGTTACAAACTTAAGAAAATCAAAAAAATCACCATCAGAATCTACTCAACTGACTCAGCAAAATTTTCCTTATTCCAAAGGGTTTTTAGTTTCAATTTCTGAGCAGTGTATCGGCGCTCTGTAGTCGAGGGGGCCAATCAAGTGCCCTTATGAATTATGTACAAACTACCCTCGTTCATCCCTAGTGGAAAACACCTTTGTTTTGTTTTGTGCTGAACTGAAAAATATAACAGGGGTTTAGTTTAGGGGTTGAAAAGTTTGCTTTGGAGGAGTCCTGGGTTGGATTATAATGTTAGGGAATTTGGTCCTATATATTTAACTTGAAGTTTAAACTTGGTTAATCAGAGAAACAATGGATGGACTGTGTTAAAAATGGGGGTGATTTCTGAGATGACGGCTGATAGAAATGTACTTAGAGCGTCATCAAACTAACGATTTGGCGCGGGTGCGAAGCCGCAATTACGCGACGTGTTGTTCGCGTTTTCACAATATTGTACACTCACTTGTCTCGATCTCTCTTGTTACGTCAATCGCTCTCGTTACGCGAACGCGGCGAACACGTTGTGCAATCAACCCCCCTCCCTCCCTGATAACTCGCTCACAAATCGCCAGTGTGATACGGCCCTTATGGAAGAAGCATGCTATGCTGACACCAATTAAATTGAAATTTGGGCAGGAGAACCAAATGATGATGATGATGACTTAGTCTGACACCAGTCAGTCACGGAGTCACATTGACAAGAGGCCTTCCATCATTGGTTTCATTCATTCGTTCATCATTCGACGACGATTAAAGAAAATATAGGCGCTTTGACACTTTTGACAGGTGCCCGGACCTGACGTCTCAGTACTGCCACCTAGAGAACAACAAGTCAATCGTCATCCTGGGGATGCCTCGTTGAGAGGTGAAACACGTGTCGATTTCTTACAGGATTTTTATGATTCTAGGAATAGTTAAACGGAATCAATCAATCTGCATAACCTTTTCCCAACTATGTTGGGGTCGGCTTTCAGTCTAACCAGATGCAGCTGAATACTAGTATTTTACATGGAGCGACTGCCTATCTGACCTCCACAAGCCAGTAATTCGGTAATACGATAACCCTTGGTAAGACTGGTTGTCAGATTTTCGGGCTTCTGACGACCCGTAACGACTGTCAAAGATCCATGAATGACAGCCAGGACCAACGGCTTAACGTGCTTTCCGAGGCACGGAGGAGTCTCGGTATGTAAAGATGGTCACCCATCCACGGACCAACCCCGGTAAGCGTAGCTTAACCTGTCGGATCGACCCGTGTGGCTATTATTACTTGGCCACGAACTCCTCGAATCGATCGGAACAGTTAAACGGAATATAGGTTACTAATAATATATCTACGTCTATTGTTTTATAATGGATTTCCGCAAGGTCACGCCTGAATCAATTAACTACCTAGAGAACGTCATTTCTAAAAACCTTCATCTCATTATAGGCACATGTCACATTTCAGCGTTGTCTCTGGGATGGCTGTCATCTGCGATGTCCTTGGTACCAAATCTAGATGTCTTTAGGCGAGGGTTACCAGTTACTATAAGGTTTCCTGCTTGATTAACATCCAATAACAAAAAAAAATGGATTTTAGAACTGTCTCGTAAATATTAATAATAGTCTGCAGCAGTAAATTTAAAAGCTCAGCTAACCCCGAGGGTATTTCTTAGGGTACGCCGAACTTTTAAATCTGCAGTAGTTAGAATATGATATTATGTAAATTGTATTTTTCACATAAAAATATTTTTTAATGTAAATTCAGAGACATGTGCACTTCTTAGTTCATAAAACACAACTCTGCAGCCGAAAGGAATTTTAATTTTAAACAGTTTCGAAAAATTGTGTTCAGCGAGTACGTCGTTGTAACTTTTATTTCGAGATTCTTTTTGATTAAGAAATTGCTCAAAGGATATTTTTTTGTTCATTTATTTGCGAATTCTCTTGTAAACAATGCGAATTCGATATAGTACAAATTCTAGAATGGCTTTTAGGATTTTTTTCAAATCACTGGTCTGTAAATCTGATATCAAAGCTGGAGTTATGTTGGTATTTAGTTTTCAGTTATTTTGTAACCAATTACAACAGCCAACATGACTTTTATCTTTGCATTACATAATATGAAAGCGCAGCTCCATGTATAATGAAATAAAAAAAATTAAATCATCTGGAATTTCTCAGTAGCAGAACGGAGTCGATTTGTACCCGGTTGATGGCATTATAGTCTCGCCCTCCTATGGACTTACATGGCAAAATCTGGGTGTACTGTAAGTACTACTCTGCATAACCCTTTGGGGAGTATTAAACAGGCTTGATGTTTAGTTTAGTTGATAAAATTAAAAACGGTAACCAGTGCTTTAAGAAACTAAGCGTGAATTTGACCAGTGAAACTGAACGCGATCAGCACATCTAAACTGCGTTCAGCTATCAGTGTGGAATAGTGACACTGACAGATCTTGAACGTGGTTTTAATGACATACGTTGATCGCGTTCAATTTTATTGTTGGTGAAACTCACTCCAAAAGCTAGGTATGGAAAATTTTAACTAATTAAAACATCTAACTTTACAGATCAACTCTACAATTATTTTGATTTAATTGAGAGACAGCTCCGACACAAGTACTATTGTAACTTACTGGGGCTGCCTCAATTTATGTATGAAACAACGTTTTTTTTAAATAATATTTTTGTATTTTTTTTTTTTGCAATTTGAAATCACTTCATTTAATTTAATTTGATTTTAATTGACTTTGTTTTCTTTTATTTGACATTATTTTATTTTAATATTGATTTTATTTAAAAAATTACGTTATTTATTTTGATTTAATTTGATGAGATTGAATTGAATTTGATTTGATTTTAATTGATTTTATTTTGTTTTATTCGACATTATTTTATGTGACATTATTTGATTTTATTTGTAAAATTTCAATAAATTTATATTTGGCAATGGGTGTTATTTACCTGAAATAAATTAATTTATTATTATTACTTATTATCTTTTTATGTAAGACCATCAAAGAATTTCTCCACACATAAATATTTTTGATACAAGTATCAGTCTCTAAGAATCTCAATCTTCTATAACATTTCTCTCAAGGAATATCTTAATTCCGTCCAGTTGAGCTGGAACGCTTCTCATCTCGCCACTCCAATCCAGCGTGAGGATATTGGGACATTGCCAGTTCGAAGACTCGCCCCCTTCTTGGGGGGTGGCCTTACGATCAGTGGGGCGAAATACATTCGAGAATTTTGGGTGATAATAGTTCTCGAATTCAAAGTATGCAAGTATAATATATTGTTATGATAATTGAATGAAATAACGAATGTTTTTAGGTATGTATTAATTATGAATTGTTAAAATTTTGTTTTATTTTTGAATTTAAATGTTTTGTTGCATTTATTAATAATTAATAAGAAATTATAATTAGTATATTTGTGCGCCGTTGACGGCAAGACATGCGTTCATTTTATTAATATTAATATCTAAACTTTTTGTTTACCTATGTTCTACAAATAAAAATATTTGAATTTTATAAATTCAACTTGAACGCAAGATAAACCGTTTTTAGGTTTTCCAATAGAATTTGTCAAAAATAGATTTACATCCTGTTTTTGACAAACCTTTTTTTATTTTACATGGGAGTTTAACATAACTCGCATAATCTGGGTTTACTTTGTGTATTTAACTCCTCTGCCTAGCCGGTTCGGGGAATGAAGACATGATTAATTGGTAATGCTATACTGACAGGCAAATCTGTCACCGTCATTGAATCGGCGAGGATTACTAAAGATCCCTTCACAACTATGGTTGCTTGTTGCGTTGACGCCACATACACGCTGCGTAGACATCGCGTAGGAGCAGCGTAGACACTGCGCAAGCATAGCCAGAGGGAGTCATTCATCTTACTTAAAAGCGATTAAATTCAAGTCACAATCTCATTTCAGCAATGATCAATGTGTGAAAAACTTGTCAAAAATTTTGGTAAAATACGTAGATAGTTTTGACAGATTGAGACTCAGACTAGAATGTGAACGTTCTTAAAAATACGGGAATTGCCCCTTTTGATTGTACCGAAACTAGCGTCACGTTGACGCAGCGTATACGTTCAACAAAAAGCCTTCGCTAGATTCAAAGGGTAGCTTAACTAGTAGATATATTATATATGTTGCAAAAGCGTCAATTCTCAATAAATAAATCCTTCTCCATATAAACACTGGTAGTAGGGGCAAGATTTGATTTCGCATGATGCAGCGGGTGGGCGAGGGTGTCTATTTGTCTAATCCGACGCCGACTCGCGGTCATACCTCCAGCGGATATTTTACAACATTTCTTACTGAAGAATTCATACATACATACATGTTTACATATGTGCTGCATTTTTATTTGCAGTGGGGATAAAAATGTCATATGCTTTAGTTTTATAGGAGTAATTTAGAGGCATTTTTTTGAATAAGTCATAACAGACTTCAAATTTAGAAATTGTAGGGTAGTGAAATGTTGCTTATTATTTTCATGAATTGAATTGTATGACAGTGAGAAGTCAATTACTGGCTAGACAGCTGGCAGTTGAATTACTCGAAAATCTTCACCTTTCGATTTTGATCAGACCGAAAATAGTCAACAACAACATACTTAGTACATAGTTTTTTGCTGAAACTAAGTAGTTTCAGCAAAAAACTTGATCAGAAATAATAACACAAGTATGTAATCGTTTATTAGGAATAAAAAAATGTGAACACGTTCTCAGTTTTCTGAATAAAACATTCTTGACGATAACTAGATTCATGAATTAACTAAAAGTGATAAAATCATTAACCACAATTATATTGCTCGAGGTATATTATCCTTTCAACTGTCATTAACGAGACACAATAGAATTTTAATTGTTATCCACCTCAATGAGGCATCGTAACAGATGATGAGTTATACCATACTAAAATAAATAGCACAAAAATGGACATCTATTTGAAAAAAGTGACTTCTATTCAACCGAGTCTCACACATTCAACAAAAAACCTCTTTCTTTTATATTACTAAGGAAGTCTTATAAAGTAATATTCGTTGAAACATGTGAGTTGCTCATGCATAGCAAATTGTCGTATCCATAATTGTTGAGATCCAAGTGGAAATCCTGATAATATCTGGTCGGAAAAACAAAATTTATTAACTCTGCTGCCCCCTAACTTGGTTGGCGTGATGCCAAGACAGTGAGCCTCGAAATAGGGGATGTGTTGAATAAAGATCTTATTTAAAACATTACGAACAATGGGGGTTGCACATTTATTTATACAGAGTTATTTTAAATTGGCAAGCTAAACACGATAGACCATAAGAAAACGGTTTTTCTGAACTCATTATTCAGTTAACAACACTAACAGCGGTCGATCACCTCCCAAAAAAAACATCTAATCCTTTTATGTTTTATTTTATCGTGTTTCGATATCGATACTGATCACGTCTGCATAGTTTAGCTAGTCAATTTAAGATAACCCTGTATTATTCCTGACAAAGAATAGGTAGTAGAGCTCTTTAAAGTCAAAGTTTTTATTTGTTAAAAGAGTTTCAAACAGATACAACTACTGATGTATCTGAAAGGCAATTCCCGTATTTTTATGAACCATCCCGTATCTATTCTAATCTGTCTCAATATGTCAAAAATTTACCCCTTTTTTTGTGACATAGTGTCTCAATGATACATACAAATTTCTTGCACATAATAAACTTAAACTTGAGCTTAAACTTTGAATGCCATGTCAAAAAAAAATGTTAGGCCCCCATCCCCATATCTCCGCCCCCGTCCATTTGGGGTCCATTCGGATGGTACGAGGGGGTTCGTTATCACTTCAAAATCCAGATTACCACTCGCCATCCGGTTGCTTCTCCGATGAAATTTTACGTGCCATTGCCTTGAATAATATAAAGCCTTTTCACAATCATTTTACCTCTGATTTTGCACCACTGTCAAAATTTTTGCGCTATTACGGTTTCTGGCAAGGTTGCTGTCAAAAGTAAAATAGCTGTGAAAGGACTGTACGCCTACAAATAGAACGTTTTTATTAACGGTTCGGGCTTATGTTTTATCAATAACCTATCCTTTTAACAACAAAGAGAGCCTTGTGCTCAGAGTGGATGAAGTTGGGGTGTGACTGTGGATGATGAAGAAAAGGTCCCTTGAAGCCAAAGAATCGACTCACAATATGCATTGTGCTCACTGCCTTAAATTATCAATTATTTAAATTCTGTAAGTAGGTTTATAACAACAGTTACACGTCAATAACATTTTAAAAACTAGATGAGGTTGATGTTTCTTATTCGACTACTCTGAGAAGAAACACCGAAATAAACTCTACTTACAAAATTATCTTGGCACATCCTTCCTCATTCTATGATCAAAGACGGATATAGAACAAGACGCTAATATGATAAATATGTATGTTATAATAAATGATAATATTATAAATAGGAAGTATACAATACGGACCATAGTTACACAGATTCGCGTAGTAATAATTTACATCTTGTGTGTACTTTATCAAGCCATGGTGAATAATCAGATTCCAGTGTGCTTCTGAAAATATTCTAAAGGAAATGCCCTGGAACCCACGTCAAGGATTTGCTCTTGTGACCTCTATACCAACGAGGTGATCAAAGAATTCTCTCACTAAAGTATCAATCAACTCAACCTATCACAGTCCACTGCTGGACATAGGCCTCACCCAGGCTGCGCCACAACACTCTGTCCTCCGCCTTCCGCATCCAGTCTGTCCCAGCCGCCTTTTTAAGGTCATCCATCTAGCTGGGGGCCCCCACTACGCTTGCCGATACGCTGTCACCACTCCAGGACTCGTCTCCACTGGCCATCGATCCTGCGACAAACATGGCCAGCCCAATGTCACCTCAGCTTGCATACTCTGCAAGCTATACTGGTAACTCCGGATCTTTTCCGGTTAATTTCATTTTTGGTTTTATCCTTCAAAGAAATTCCGAGCATAGCCCGCTCTACAGCGCGCTGAGCGACCTCGTTTTTGTAAACCAGCCCCACTGTCAGTACTAAAGTTACTAAAGTATACTTTCAGTCAATTATAAAAGAAAATGAAAACATTCAGCAAAAAATATTCAACTAACAGAAGATTAAAAGTGAACTGGAGTTAATATTAATTCAATTTGTGTTGTATTTGCGAGTAATTTAAAATCCTCCGCAATCCTAGCTGCATGCCGTGCTTCGGAACATAATTATTCATAAAAACTCTTTTATTTGTTGAATTGTTTTTATTAGAGCTCTCCGTTATTTCTCGGACGTTAAATTGTGTTTATTTTTGTGTTCTTACTTGAAAAATAACAAAAGCAACTAAAGTTTTGAGCTACGCCCAAAAACTCAAACGGAAGTGGGCAGGTCACCTATTTATTTGAGTTTTGCCAAGACCTTACGGACCAGAGATGGACTGTTAGAACGACACTGTGGAGTGGTCCACTAGGTAAACGCAGTATAGGTAGACCATTGACACGTTGGGAAGATGAAATGAAAAAAATAGCAGGCCCATTGTGGACCAAAGTAGCACAAGTCAGAGAAACATGGACATCTTTGGAGGAGGCCTTTACCCGTACAAGAGTGCTTGCAGACTAATAATAATTTACAAATAAAAACTGGAATATAAATACTAACAAAACTAATAAATACCATTTAGATAAAAACTTAAAAAAAAACAGAAACAATACTAATATTAAAACTAAGTACCCATATTTAGAAAATGTATTATTTGCAGTAAATAAATGGCTTTCTTGTTTTATTTATTTATTTACTTGACTTACCTATTAGGCTACGTTTGTGACTTTATAATTGCAGCTTATCATTAAACTACTACAAGTATCTTTTGGCGTTTGAATCAAATTGACAGGGGGCGTTGTTGGTAAACATTGTATTGACGAAACAAGATGGCGGCGATAGTTTCGATTTTAGCTACGCGCCAAAAGAAAGAAAGAAAATACATTTATTTAGCACAGACCCAAAATAAAGAACCTTATAGTATTGTTCATTCTTGATCCAAGATAAATTCAGATCATAGAAATTTATTAATTTTATTACTAGCGACCCACCCCTGTTTTGCACGATTTTACGTCTTGACAAAGTATCAAAATTTAATTATTATATTTTAGTTTAAATATTACGGTACTAGACACATAATCCATCCGGAATATATTCCGGATGTTGAAAACCTCATCAAAATCCGTTGCGTATTTTAGAAGAACAATGCGGACATACAGACAAACGCCAAAAGCGACTTTGTTTTATAATATTTAGAGATAGAGATAGGATAGATTACGGATAGGCTCACGTTTGACCACTAATCCACCTGAGAAGAAGTGTTAAAAATCAAAAACAGAATGCCAGATGATTTGGTTATGGTGAGATAATGAATGGAGGGAATTACTAAAACGGATCTTAGAAAAAACGCTGTGAGGTAATGCCCTAGACTATAAAAATACTGACCTTATTGGTGATGTTCTTCAAACAGGTCAGGTGCGTAGTACTCGCGACCACTTCTCGAGGTTTATCGTAACACAATGCGTTCTATAAGTAATTTCTGCTTACATCCATGGGCATTAAGCGTTAATTTGTGTTATTAAAACAGTGTTTATTTCACTGCTATCAATGAAAACACACAGATTATTCTAACACAGCATCTTCCCAAATACCTACAATCATTATTCAATTCAACTGAACTTGACACTGATCCCATAATTTGCATTTTAACTGTATTCAGTCTTCACGTCCTTAGCAAACACACCACAAATCGTCAGAACAGTTACGTCAGACGTTCCGACTTTACTTGTGTAATTGCTGACACAAAAAGCACGAGCTAAGACAGTTTCTGACTCAATTAATTAGCGATCACCCTGAGAAAGGGTGTTACATGGGGTTGGCTTAGAGTATGGAACAGACTAGCTATGGAATCTTTGAAGGCCTTATTGTGGGTTCTCTATTGTGTTCCCTAACTTTTTTATCCATAATCTAAAGTACCATAATGTTTTTAGTCTTAATCATCATTTGTTCGAATGATAACTTGCCCGAACTTAATGTCACATACCTAATATAACATGACATAAAATTGAAATCCCTAAATACAATATGTCCTAAATTTGTTTGTCATAAATATTACAATCTATAACATACAAAAGACTTAAAACCGTTTTCAATAAAAGTTATAAGTCCTAAATTTTAATAATTCAATATTTGTTTATTATGATAAATTTAGATTAATAAACATTAAATAATTTGAAGGTTCCGGCGCTGCATGTATTATCACTCAATAAAATAGTTGATTGTGAACATGGGTTTTTATTTCTCCGTAAGAAGCATGCAAACAAGCATACATCATGCATGCAGCATGCAAGCGAGCATGCAAGCAAGCACGCAGCATGCAAGCAAGCATGCAGCATGGCAGCGACCAACATGCAGCAGACGTGGTTTCTGTCACGGCTCCGGCGCTGCGGGACTCCGGCGGCCCCACGCGAGTTTATCGTCGCAGATGGTTTAACGCTTACCACCGCAGCTTCGTCTTGCTGGCCGGCTTTAATTTTTGCAAAAGTTTTATGACTAACAATTTTATTTGAACATTCGGAATAATACACATTATATAATACAATACTTAGGACATATGACTTTATTTCATGCAAAATTAGGAGATTCAATTATTATAGTAGTCGATATTAGGACAGAATAGTTTTAGAAGTAAAAATAAATATGTAAAACAAAATTTCGACTTCTTGAACATTATAGCTACTGAAGTTTATAGCAAACGTGTTATGGATAATGATTTTCGGACAAACAATTTTAGGTGAAGAAAGGGAGTACCCTTATTGTGACATTCATTCGCTTTGCAAATTCATGAAACATGATTATTCATGTTGGCAATTTTAGGCCTCTTCAAGATTTTTATTTCCATCCTTACGGGGTTCAAAACTTTGCCATTTCTATATATATTGTTGTTAGTTGTAGCACAAAACTTATTTTCAATGAGCCAGCCTGAAGTATTAATAAAAACGTATTATAATTTATCTACGGTCCACGATGATATTATTGTGAAAAAGTCATGTTTCAGAGCTAGTTTCTAGCATTTATACTTCTACTTTAAGAGCGTTTATTCTGAAAGTGGACAACGTCGCAAATTGATGTCAAACAATTCGCTGTTTTGATCAATTTGGCAATATTACTGTATGGAAATAAGAAATGTGGCTAACTAGCGAACTAGAATATTAAAAAATGAATTGGTTGGTTGGTTTTAGGTATAAAAAAGGAATTTGGAAAGTTTCCAAATACTTTTTTAAATCTAAAACTAAATTATTCGGTATTACGATATTAATTATTGCATTTCATGATCAATATTTTATTAGTTCACTAGTTAGCCACATTTCTTAATTCCATACAGTAATATTGCCAAATTAATCAAAACAGGTAAATATTTGGCAGCTATTTGCGACGTTGCCAACTTTTAGGATAAACCCTCTTAACTAATCTGGCTAGTCTGTTTAGGGGCCCACTGCATGGCAAAGTCTTAGAATTTCATTTTTATAAATATACGTTTAAACTTATTTGCAGTATTTTTTTTTTCAATACTGTTAAAAAATCAAAGCTTCACCACCAAATACTCGTATTAAAACTGCAGCAGTTTATCCATTAAATGCGCTCCACAGCTTCCATGCTCAGCCCCCAAGAGGATAGAAGGTGGGTTTTCAATCAACAGCGTCTTCAAATTGGAAATTTGCAGAATTGATGAGTTCAGAATTCATTACGGCAGGGTGGTGCCGCCGAGGAACAAACTCCATTGATTATAATTAGTAAAAGGTGTCGCTAAACGGTAGATTGTTCCGAGTGGATGTAGGATGAAGGTTAGTTAGGGAAATGGTGTGCTGGCTTGGTGATGAGGGTGTTTTGAATGAGTTTTTATTATGATTTTGGATTGAAGATTTTTTTTATTTGAAGTATATTTTTTGGCTAACAGATTTGTTTAATTGTGTAGCTTCGTCTTATGATAAAAATTGGGAAGTTCAACTATCACAACCTTGCCTCCAAGCAGTTTGAAAATTGAATGTACAATTTTACAATGCAGTTTCAAAACACAATAGATTTTTTTTTCTGAGAGTGCAGGCTTGGGCAGTAGCCTTGACATTATAAGTGTTCATAGGTACCGGGAATACCTTCGATAACTCTGTTGATCTTAAAAATAGATCCCTGTTTATAGTTGATTCAGTTAAATAGCAAAACACATCTACTCATCAACTGATTAGCCTTCATAAAAATAACTCCACCTCAGCCCAACAAAACCAAATGCATGTAAAGCTAAATTATGCGTTAACCGATATGCTTTCACGGTTAAAAGCACTCTCGTGATGTAAAACGCGAAATAATTGCACTGATAACCCTTAAGCACCCTATTCACCCTCTTCAGCTATGAATGCAGACCTCAGCCCCGTTTCTATGCCACCAACCTCGCGGTATGAGTGAAGTGGGCTCTACTTCTATTATTAAAACTGTATACGGAATGACTGGCAAAACGATGGACATTATTGAAGGGTATTCAGTGTTGGATTCTCGTTCCAAAATGCAAAAATTGAATTCAATATTTACTTGTTTTATTAAATACTAGCTATGCCCGTGGCTTTACTCACGTGACTGTGTATTTCATTGGCATATTATTGAAGGTGACGTCACAAAATAATATATTATTTGCTTTCGTTTAAAATGAATAAAAAAACCTTGATTGTAATTTCTTTCATTCCTTTTTAACTTGATCAGTGTATTAATGAACAAAATCAAAATCAAAATATTTTATTTCACATAAACCTACATGGGCACTTATGAAACGTCAGAAACTAGATGCATGGTTCCAATTGGTCGCTTCCTATGGAGAAGAGCCGGCAAGAAACTCCACGGTTACTCTTTTGAAAATAGTTTCTACAACGTTTCGAAATTACAGTGTTAATAGGTATGGGAGGACAGTCTAGGCCTATCAACAAGTACCAAGTACTTAGTAAAATAGAAAATGGTCCACAAGTCTACAGCCTACAACGTTCTCACATTCACAAAATCTAAAAAAAAACTTATTGAATCTTACTTACATAACAGAAAGCAAATTTTAGAAATAACACGAATATGCACTGGAAACGAAAGAAAATACAGATCTAGTAGTAGGATAATTAAATACGGAGTCCCACAAGGCAGTGTGTTAGGACCTCCACTATTCTTAACTTATATATAAATGATCTCCCTAGAGAAATAAAGCATCCTATGGTACTATTTGCTGACGACAGCACGGTAGTAGTAAAATGTGATGATCCTAATACATACGAAGCAGAGATCAATTTGACATTGAATAAAATAATTACTTGGCTAAATAATAATAATCTTGTCATAAATCTAGAAAAGACTAAAATAATGCATTTTTTTCAGAGGATTCCTAATGTAAACCTTGACATTAACTATTTGGGGACTAAAATAGAGTCGGCAACTATGACTAGATTCCTTGGTGTTAATATAGATAATAACTTTTCTTGGAAACCCCAAACAGACGATATTTGTTTAAAAATTTATAAATTTGCATATGCACTATTTAAACTGGCTAAAATTGTAAACCTAGAATCTCTTTTAATGGCTTACCATGGCTATGTTGCATCCACATTAAGATATGGCATAATATATTGGGGCAATTCAGTAAATAAAGAGTATGCCTTCAAAGCCCAAAAAAGATGCATCAGAGCTATGTGTGGGCTACAAAATACTGACAGCTGTCAACCTCTATTTAAAAGCCTCAAAATCTTAACTTTACCTTCACTGTATATTTATGAAGTAAATATATTTGTTAAAACAAACATCACTCTTTATGAAATAGCTTTTAAAAGCCAATATAGGAAACTACGTGATAAAAATAAGTTAGAGCTTAAAGTGCCAAATGCACGTACGGCTTTAATGAGGAAAAGCTTTTTTTGTATGGCCCAAAGGATATTTAATAAGTTACCTTGCTCAATAAAAAGTTTAAATTTAGTAAACTTCAAACGTAAATTACGTAACATACTAGTACAGAAATGTTACTACTGTCTCAGTGACTATTTTGATGACAGTTCTTTGACATAATAAATATTTGTATACTCGTAACATGACTGTAAATGTATGATGACTTTCTGTGAACTCTGTCAATTTGGTTTTGATTTTTGATTTTTTTATTTCTTATCTATAACTTATTGACATTATAAGTATTTATTCGTTTATTCACTTTGGTTCTTATTAAGCTACATTTTTAAATATTTCTTAAAATAAAAGAATTAAAAAAAACATTTAAAAATATAAAAAAATAGATGTCCGCCGGTGTCGGGAGCAGGGTCCAAGCTATCGGTGGTTAGGGCTGCAGAGACAGGAACCTCCTCACAATGCGAGCCGTATCGAGGAGTACTGCCTTCTGAATCAGGCGCTTGATCCAACCGCCTAACGAAAGCCTCGAGAGATGTTGGTCGAGGCTTTCGGCCATCAGGCCATTAGCCGTAACGACAATCGGCACAATGATAGCCGAGCTCACATTCCACATGTCAACAACCTCGTGTGCTAAGTCGAGATATTTTATTTGTTTCTCTTTCTCAGCTTTCACGAGGTTCTCGTCATGTGGAATGGTAACATCGATTATCATTGCGCGGCGCGCTAATCGATCTATCACTACTATATCAGGCTTATTTGCTACAATAGTCCTGTCAGTAATGATAGACCGATCCCAGTACAACGTGACATGGTCATTTTCGAGAACTGGGTCGGGCACATACTTGTAATACGGTACCTCAGAGTCCACAAGTTTATATTTCAAAGCAAGTTGCTGGTGAATAATCCTAGCCACTTGGTTATGTCTGTGCAAGTACTCGCCGTTAGCTAGACGCGAGCAACCAGAGATAATATGTCTGATGAACTCACCCGGACGATGGCATGCCCGACACACGTCAACCGTACCGTCCTTCATAATATGTCTCCGGTAGTTATTCGTCAAGATATAAGTATTTATTATTATTATTGATTTTATTACATTTCGTTAAATATTTTCATAACTTACCTGACATAATCTATTGCATTTTATATAAAAATAAAAAAAAATTGACATCGAGACTATTGATAATACTGAATTATAATAATTTAATTTACTTGGCAAAAGCCTCCCATACATGTATATTTGTACGCCAAATGGCAAAACATAGAGAACCTATAATTTAATAATTGTAACATCTTGCACACTGTTGTAACCTATGTTTACAAATAAAGAATATTGATTGATTGATTGATTGAAGAATCTATATAAAAGATAAACAAAATAATAAAAATAAGGACCTATTTAAACCAAATGACATGATTGCCACTACAGCTGTAACAAATCTAATTTGATTTAAAAAAATATAGAAAATTGTAGGTATATAATGTCAAATACTGAAAAGATTATGTCAATGAAGTATGTAAAAAAAGTAAAATAAAATAATCATCGTAATTTGGGAGCAGTTAACAGACATTTACATAGTTATACCGTTAATGAGATACCAGGGAAGCCACATGTGCAGAAGGAATTATTGCCAGACTTCCTTATCTTCAACGTAGTCTTTAATCTTATAATATACTTTTTTGATAAGGACACGTTTGATGTGGGTTTTGAACTTTCCATCGCTTAGTTCTGAAACAGACTTTGGCAACTTGTTATAAAAGCGGATACCGTTTATAAGATATGACTTACTGGTTTTAGTTAATCAAAATTTGGGCATCACAATTTCATGTTTACTACGTGTATTTATATTATGAAAATCGCTTCTTATTTTGAAAAGTCCTAGGTTTTTGCGAACATACAAAATACTTTCTAAGATATAAAGAGAAGGCTGAGTCAGTATATCAATTTCTTTGAATTTATTTCTTTCACACGAGGACTCATTTTGTAGATCGCGCGAATTGCCCTCTTCTGTAAAATGAAAATTGAATCTACGTCAGCTGCCGATCCCCACAGCAAAACGCCATATGACATAATATTGTGGAAATAAGCAAAGTATACTAACCTAGCTGTGGCTACATCAGTTAACTGCCTTATTTTTCTTACTGCATATGCATAACTTAATCTACCTGAAAGGGCTCTAATGTGGGCGCCCCATTGCAATCTCGAATCTAGAGTAATTCCTAGAAACACAGTTTCCGTAATAGCATCTAGCTTCTTGCCATCAAGTTTTAAATTGAGACCTACTTGAGGTACAGTTGGTAATGAGAACTTAAGACATTTAGTTTTTTTCGCATTAAGTAAAAGATTATTAGCTGCGAACTATTTCGAAAGAATTGCCAGACTATCGTTGACATGTAAGACATCTGTATCTTTTCTATCTATTTTAAAAATAAAAGTAATATCATCAGCGAATAGAATTTTATCCGATAAATTAGCCATCATGTAATATATAAACTAGAAATAAAAAAGGGCCAAGAATTGCACGCCCATCTTAACAAAAGTAAGAATATGCATAAATACCCGTTAGTGATAAATACTGTAATGTGCATAGGTACAGGGTGAATTTTCCCATCATGCGTAGATGGCTAAATCCACAACTAAGTATAAGAAATATTGAATGGTCCTCAAAGGAGTCACTGAGCTGATTTTGATCAAACTTGAAACGATATCATAACCCGATTATTAGTCCGGTTCTATCGCCTACACAAATGTGGAAAAACTTATAATAAAACATACAAATAGAAATGCCCCAACCCCCTCCCCTATTACTTGACTTAAACCTAACTTCCAAAATGTGAGTGTAGATACTACAGGTCATGCCATCGGAGAATACAGTGATGTTTTGTTATAGATAGAGGTGTGCTTTGCGATTTTTGAATTAATTATTTTCGTTACGTTTTTGCATAAGTTATAACATCTCTGAGTAAGTCCCTAGTTTACCAGGTCACACTTTATTGAAGTAGAGCCACTTTCGATTGCTTATTTCCCTGATTTATTGGAGGTTTAAAAAGTACTGTCGTTACCATACTAGCTATGGATATGCAGCAAAATATATCGCGTTGAGCAAAAATATGTTTTAACTGGAACTCGTAACAAGTTAGCAAAAGTTTTTGATATATGAGTCGTAGTGATAAATGTTGATAAATTATGTAATCAGTGTAGTGAAATGTGTTAAGATTTTAGGCTGTGATTTTTGAGGTCTTTTTTCTGGGATGATAAGTAGGCATCTTAGGATTTTTTCAACAAGTTAAGACATTAAATAATTTTATTGTAGTAACGAAAGGTCAGACATTTTAGGATTTATTTTAAGCCGTTAGAGAGCTTTTAGTCGTCCTCTTTTTGTAAATAATTTAGAAGAGAAGTAATAAAATTGTATTTAATACCTTTTTAGAAGATTAAAAACTAAAGGCTTAAACAGCAATTTAATATTAATGGACTCGCGCGTCATAAATGACAAGCTCTATTTGTCTATGTGACAGTTAGTTATTTTCAACTTAGGGCGAATTTCACCAATAAAACTGAACGCGATCAGCACATCTTAACCACATTCAAGAGCTGTCAGTGTCAATGTTCCACAGAAAATAATGACATTGGTGTCGATTCTCTTGTCACAAATGCCTCTAAACTAGACTAAAAATCACCAAAATTTAGTTTAATCCTGTCAAACGACGATTTTCCATTCAGAAATAGACTAAAATGACACAACTTAACTATATTTTAGTTTGGCAGCACTAAGATGATATTAGTTTAGTGAAAATGGCAATTTTGCTGTTCTGAATTTGACGTTTTTCACCTAAAATTTATATTTTCAAACTAAATCTGACTATTTTTAATCGCGACTAAAAACGTGTGGTGGAATAAAATTGGTTGGAACTTTAAATTCACACCAACCTCGACTTCAGTAGTGCTATTCTGTAAAAATCTCACCGTGATATCTTTAGGTGAAGTGAGCTGCCAATAGTGTCAATCCTTAGCAACTGACAGCTCACTCCACGCTCACTTCACTTAAGATAACAAGGTGAGATGGTTACAGAATAGCACTACTGATGCAAAAACAGTACTGATTTTTTTTTCGTTTGCTTACTATATCTCGAAAACGGTGTGTCCAATCGCAAAAATAATGAAAATTTCGACACCCTTTATAAAACGTTTAAACCCCTAACACTCTACAGGTAATTTTTTTTCTTATTTTACATACAAAAAGTAAAAAAAACCCATATAAAACACATCGAGGCTGCCCCCCTGCGCGCCTCCGGCTCTAAAAAGATTCACGTGGTTAGGTATCACGTGTGGAGTCGCGATTGTCAAATTCGATTTAGATGTGTCAAAATTATTTTTAAATTTAGAGAATTTATTTTGCAGAATAGCATTGAGATTCTCATAGTCAAAAGTAAGGAATTTTAGTGAATGTTTAGTTAGTTTAGTTCAGTGTACAAGAGAATCGGCACCAATAACAACCCTTAAACGTGGTTTAAGAATGCGGCGACCTATGAATTGTCCATACAAACGTAGTACATCAATCATTTGCAATTTGAGCATATTTCCACCATATTATGTTGATATTCGGATTGAGACAGTATTTATCTAGGCTCCTACGTCTTTTGATTTTCAAAAACTTACCTTTAAATGAAATGTAAGCAAATTACATTTCGTACATTTTTACAGCGTAAATGACATGTTTTCATATGGTTTTTTCTGTATTATAAACAACAATATTTGTAATATTGTTTCCGTAGAAGCATAGTTTATGTTATCAAGTTACAAATTATCGAAAAAAAAATGGAAATACATTAAGTTTTCATTCATCATTTTTTGTATTACGGAACACATCCAAATTTATCATAATTTTTCGATGCTAGTATTGCCATCGCGTCAAGGAATAATTTGTCAATGTGTGCGTGGTCGTACTTCTCACTGTAGTTGTATATCGCTCCGACAGGCACTCACGATAGCGCAACGTGCTTGGTTGGAATTCGTTCGGGGTATTTTTTGTCAGTATTATAAGATTAGGTATATTATATAGATACTTTACTGTGCTTATTTGTTTACTAAATTAAAGCAGCTGCCGACTACTTCTGTTTTGTGCTCGTGATTATATTTAAATCTATTGTTTGATTGTTTTACTCGAGTTAATTATCTTTTTGTATACACGTGTTTCTGAAAAAAAAAATTTTTTTCATTCTATCTTTTCTTTCTTTCTATCTTTAGATAACATAAATGTGTTTACAAACATCCGTATCTGGACAAACGAGTACTTATGTTTCATAAGTAATATTAATCGGTAGGTACCTATTTATGCGTCTAAAGACCCTCAGCGAGTCGTAGAAACATCTAAATTATACACACGGCCGAAACGCGGTAGTCCAGGTATAGGTGGCTTGTTGAGAATCCAACGTGCTGGGACGTACTCTCGTCCCAGCGCGTTGAAGAAACACTGTTGGATTTTCAACTCTCGGCGCTAAGCAGAGCGTTGAAAATCAAGTGCACGAAAAATTTCGCCGCGATTTTATTACGTCCGTGCGAATGAGGGCTATATTATAGGACCAGGTTTTTATACTAGGTATTTACTTGCAAGTACGCCGACCAAGTGCCGATCCGAAATACTCGCAAGACTATTTTATTTCTTATTTATATTTAGTTACGGATCAATGTTCTATGTAGGGCTTTCAATACCGGGATCCCAGTATTGGCTAATACCGGGATCTTGGACATTATTTGACATTTTTCAATACCGGTATTGAAATGTCCACTACCGGGATACCGGTATTGGTGATTTTATTTTATCAGTAGACACTACAGTGAAACAATTTCTTTTTATTACCTACACATTATATTTCCAACCAATTTTATAATTATCTGGATAAGTTTTAAAAACTGCGTATTTTAATTCGACAGTTAGTTACTTTTCATTACTACTTGTGCTACTAACTGAAGGCAGAAATAGAAGCTAAAACTCAAAGGGAAGTTAGGACCCATGCTTCTTCCAGCAGGCCTAACATGACACACGCGATAATTATCCACCCTCGCGCGACTAATTTTTGTCTATTTCTGTAGTGTTATTGTTTTCTGATAGCTACGCCATACAAAATACTTGACTCGTTCTGTCAAACTTGATGTTTTGTCAACAAACCCTAACATGACACGTTACTTATCTCGATTTTTGACAGTTCAACACGAGATAATCAGTTATTTTGTCGTATTTAGTCGTCCTCAATTTTGACGACGAGAAGAGTAGACAAAAAGATATTTTTTTTTAAATTGTGGGTGTACACCGGTATACTGTAGTAGAGGGGTGCACTACCCCGTAGATGACTATTACTTTCCAGTCACTTTGCCAATTATGGTGATTAAATAAATAAATTAACGAAATCTAGGGATTATAGCTGTATGGTAATATCAAATATTCGCAACATAATTACTAAAATCACCAGTTTATTTACTAAGGGTGGTGATTAACAATTTTTATGGTTATAATAGCGGAATCAACTCCACCTGCCAATTTATTTGAACGTCAGTCTTTTTGGTGACTGGTGATTAACAAAATTTGCAACGTCATGGACTTTATGGTGACTGTTACAATAATAAACTTCGATTTGTCAAATTGCGATCGTCGGCCTATTTGTCATTTGTGGTGATTATATGAGTATAGGTGCCACTAATTTTAATTTCCGTCAATTTGTATTTTAATTTCAGCATGCCAAAGAAATAATTTAATTTTAATCAAAAAGTCGGTTACACAAAAAACTAATCATAAATAATTAAAAGAGAGAATAATTAAGAGAGACGTTTATTCAATAAAGTAAAGTCCCCGTCACGAGAAGCTATAAATTTTGTAAACACACATTCAGGGGTTTGCAATCTTTAGGTACTTAAAATAAAATAAAAACAGTTTTGTACTATTTTTTACAGGGATATAATTATATTAACACACACATCTAATTACAAACAAACAATATAACCTAATCCGCGAAAACACCACAAACAAACAGACGCATTCGAAACTCGAAAGACAGCAGAGACAACGTCAGCGTGAACTTACTTCAAAATCGTGGCTCAAATGTTTACGTTCCATGAATCAGATGCGTTCCAGTACCACAAAACCATAGACGACAGCGCTTTATATCGCTAAAATATAACCCGATCAAGTGAAATTGCTCATTAGTTTCGTATAACACGTACGTTACTTTGACTTCATTGAATTTGGGATTATTCGTTGTTGATTAAATTGTCGCTACGTAACTTGGTAGAAATTCTTTATTTACAAAAATTATAGCTTCTCGTGACGGGTACTTTACACAATTCCATGCATAAATTGAATGAATGAAACAGAACTTCAAGCCGATGTTGCTATCATAAAAATAATTTGTTTTTAATCACTTGCAACATCGGTATCCCGTCGCGCGATAAAGTAGTGTCAAAGTGCCTTTTTCGAGTTTACTCGCCGTTTGCGGTCATGTAAGGGATTAGAATGACGTCAGAATCGTAGACAAATTCCGATAAAACGAGAAAAAGAGCGTTCTCGCGCCTGTTATGTTAACCCTGCAGCACTGATATAGAGTCTATTGTAAGAGTTGAATTGGGCATTTATGATAGTTCTGAAGGCGGCCGAGAGATGTATGTTGACATGGCGTATAATTATTTACTGAGCATTCTACCTACGAGCGTAGAGGTAGAGAGAACGTTTTCCTCGGTTACATATTTGTGCAACCGTTTAAGGGGACGATAACCGACTTTTAATGATTTTATACTGAAGATGACGTCTAAACGAGTAGTGTTAGTAATTTGAAAAAAAATATGTTAAATAAGAGCATTTTCTTAATATTTTAATATAGGCATATTTTTGATTATGTTTATATTAAATAGTGAAATTAATTTGTAAAGTTATGTCTAACGCGGATAAAAAACTGAGAATGACGCAAAATCTATCAAGCGTTTTTTTCTGAAAACTTCACCATTTTGAAAACAATTAAATTATTGATCTTTTAGTATACGTGTTTTATTAAAATACCTTTTGTTTTACGTGTAATAAATTAATAATGCGTCTAATTTGGGACAGCGCTCCTTGATGGACGAGTCCTATTACTGGCTAGACGTATGACGCGTTGCATGAGCTCAGTACAAAACACGCAAGATAACCATTCAAGGTCACTGTCATATATCTGCGTCTTAAGAAGCTCGCTCTCAGATAAAACTTTAGATGCTCTTTCCTTCCTACGAACTCATTTTCAGGAAGAAAGAGCCGAAACAATGTTGATTTTATAGAGATTATATGCAGATATTACTTTATAGCAAAAGATGCATGTTCCATTCAGTAGTAACTGTAATAAGTCATGAAGAAAAACCCATAACGGGGAAGCATCAGGGTAACCCGTGAAATTCAAATTTTATTACGTATTTTGCAGGTCAGTGACAGGTTTTATGTTGATTAAAATATGATTCGCGGTCATAACGAATATGGTTTTACTCAATTATAATCATTACAATCAGCAATACAACTCCATAAGTTAGCAAAGGAGTCAAATGTCATGATTTCATGAAATCATGACATTTGACACCTTTATCTTCTTCTTAATCACTATTGCTGATTGTAATGATTATAATTGAGTAAAGCCATATTTGTTACGACCGCGAATCATATTTTAATCTACATAAAACCTGACACTGACCTGCAAAATGCAAAAAACGTAAGAAAATTTGAACTTTGCGAGCTACCCTGGCGCTTCCCCCTTAAAAGCACGATGAACAATTTTGACTGATTTTTATGTGATTTTATTAAAACATATTGTATGTTGATTTTAAAGAGATTTATTTTATAAAAACATAAAGATAAATAGATCGCTAAATTGTAATTACTTAGATACTGATTATTCAAATTTAAATGTTTTATTTTATCTAGGTACTTTTCTCATACTATGTATCAGATTATTTTGTTATTTTTGTTAGGAGATTCTGTTTGCAATTTAAAGTTGTATAAAAAGTGACTTTTTATTTAAAAAGCAGTTTTTTATTATTTTGTAGTGAAACTTATTAGTTGTTGAATAAAAAAACGATATTAAGTAAAAAAATAGTCTCATACCGGGATCCCGGTGTTGGACATTTTCTATACGGTATTAATACCGGTACTGCAAAAATCCGGTATTCGAAACCCCTAGTAGTTCTATGCAAGCGTTTTTACTTTAAAGGATTTGGAAGTTTTTTTTTTGTAAACGCGATTGTGCTCTTTATTTATACTAAATTACGGATTAAAGGTTTTGGAAGTTTTTTTTTTTAAATGCGATTGTGCTCTTTATTTAGGTAAGGTCCGTACCAATGTTCTATACAAGTATTTTTCTTCAAAGTATTTTTTTCGGCTACTCGCTCCTTCGACGCTCGATGCAATTCTGCTCCTTATTTATATTTAGTTATGGATCAAAGTTCTATGCAAGTATATTTACTTTAAAGGTTTTGGAAGTTTTCTTGAAGTGAATACTTCTGTAGGCGCGTTGAGCATTTTTGAGATGGGACTAAACCTTTGATTTCGCGACACTGTAACTCAATTTACCGAAACCGTGGAGTAAAAGGCATCAATGCGTTGATTACCGCGGTACTGATTTTTTTAATCTGACGTGTAAAAGTGATTCCGATACTTATCCTATTTACAGAATAAACAATTTCATTTCATATCTACTAGATTTTCTCTACAAGGCCTAGATCCAGAGATATTCTAAAACATTGAGATATTGGCATTGTAAAGAAATTTCCAAAAAACGCATTACTAGTCTGTACATATACTAACGATTCCCCAAAGTATTCAACAGAAATAAAGCAAGTAATGAACATACCTAATTACTAATAATAAAATATAAATGCCGTCGACTCGTTATGAATGAATGGTAAGTAGCTATCTATCCAGTCACACACACACACGGATGCGCACCGCGTCCGCCGCCCACCTGCTGTTGTCAAACAGAGATAGCAATATTCCGAACGAATTTTGCAAACGTCTCGATTTGTAGTTGCGAGCCGCGGTCGCAGCGCTCTTAAGTGCAGATCCCGTTCATTTTCATTGGTGAAATTCACGCCTTTTTTTTTTTTTTTTTTTTTTTTTTTTTTTTTTTTTTTTTTTTTTTTTTTTTTTTGGGTGGGAAATCATCAAATAACTTCTCCCGCTCTGGGCGGAGCGGGAGGGCGTGTCAGACTCTTACTGACTAAAACCCACCCGTGTTCCTTCAGTTGCCGTGTTGCCAGGGGGCCACGATTTCCCTATCGGTTTTCTTCGAACCCCCGGCAGGCATTGGCCCTAGCGGACCCCGTCAATTCTGCTGACATCTCTTTGAGGCGCGCGTGGAACACAACGCGCCGTCGACCCGGGCTTGGTCCTTATCGGACGGCGAGCTACCCATTGCTCACCGTCCGCAAGCCCGCGCTTACGGTGGCCGGAAATCCTCTCGTGACTCCCGACGCCCAGGGCGTCTCCTGCTGCGGCGGTTAGGGGCGCGAGGGCGCGAAATTTGCCTTTCCCTCACGCGCTCCGTCTCCTCCTTCGCGAGCATTACTGCTTCGCAGAACGAGGTGACGGCCTGCCATTTCCTCTCGCTCCGTAGCATGGCCCGAATCAGGGCCGGACGCGAGAGATCACCGCCGCCGATCGCTTCCACGAGGACACGGCGATGCTCTGCCCAAGCCGGGCAGACCTCCACCGTATGCTCCACCGTGTCCTCCGGGCGATCCACACAGTGATGACACCCGGGCGTTTCCTCCCGCTTTATCCTGAACAGGTACCTCCCGAAACAGCCATGTCCGGTGAGCACCTGTGTCAGGCGGAAGGTGAGGACGCCGTGGCGCCTCTCTAGCCACTCCTCAAAGAGGGGTCTTATCGCCGCAATTGCGGCGTGCCCAGCGCTGGGTTGCGACAATCGCACTCTCCATTCCGCCATGAGATCCCGCCGGAGCTCTGTCCGCTGTGCCGCGACTTCTTGCGGCATCGGAGTTAAGCCCCGGCGTTTCGCCTCCTCGCGCCACTCCCAAATGTGCGCGAGGACCTTTGCCTCCAGATCCCATGGCGGTACTCCGGCAAGGAGGCTCGCCGCCTCGCAGGAGACCGTGCGGTATCCTCGGGCCAGCCGGATGGCCATGACCCTTTGGGACGCGTTAAGCCGGCGGGCTGGCTGCCGCCTCAATGAAGGCGCCCACACCGGCGCCCCGTAAAGGGCCATGGACCGCACGACCCCCGCGTAGAGCCTCCGGCAGGAGGCGTTTGGACCTCCCAGATTGGGCAGGAGCCGCTTCAAGGCAGCCCCGGCCCGTGAAATTCACACCTGACGTTTAAATTTTCTGAGAATTGTTGTCGTATGTGATAAAGGAATTACAAGGTTGACTATCATCATCACCATAATAGGGTAGTTTCCTAGGTAAAAAAAGAAATTCTATTTAGTCCGTTTTTCAGATAATAAAAAAATATTAGACACGTATTTTTCGCTTTATCATATTAATCAAAAATAACTGAGAAAACACGCATTAAAGTTGGGGAGTGGGGGCTCGCTACGTCACAACGTCGTATAAAATCTAGCAAGGCGTGACGTCATGCCACATTTAACTCAATGTATCGCCGTAATCTTTTGATTACGTCAAAAAAGAAAAAAATACGTGTCCAATATTTTTTTATTATCTGAAAGAGGGACTAAAAAAAAAAAATTGGACACAGGCCTATTCTTCTGCCCATTATCCCAATTTATTTGTGATCGGCAAAACATATATTTTTCTTCTATAGGTATTCCTCTATTAGCCGACGTTCGCACGGACATAATAAAATCGCGGCGGGATTTAATCGCGCACTGGATTTTCAACTCTCAGTGTTAAGCCGAGCGTTGAAAATCCAAGACGCTGGGACGCACTCTCGTCCCAGCGCGTTGAAAAACAAACAGTTCGATTTTCAAGTCTCGGCGCTAAGCAGAGCGTTGAAAATCAAGTGCACGGAAAAAAATCGCCGCGATTTTATTACGTCTGTGCGGACGACAGCTTCTTCGTTATCTCGGTGGGGTACATCTATCGTTTATTTGGTCTTCTCCTTCTCTTATAGCCAACCACATCCATACTCAAAACTTACTGAAGTAAATGAAAATTACAAGTTAAATCTTCTACTTCTGTTAACCACATAAAGAATCTAAGTGCAAAGCGAACTAACTACACAAAGAAATTAGTTTTTAATCCGAGCGCAAGTTTGTAACTTGCACAAGACACTGGGACTGCAAGTTATTGCAAGTTTTATCGTAAGAAGTTTTAATCTTGGGAAGAGTGATCTATTATGGTCATCGTAGCTTTTTATGATGGTCAGGATTTACGGGGAGACGGGGATTAATTGCTTTTGAGAATTGTATTGGAAGATAGCATTTGTGTCTGGTGAAATTGAAAACATCGTTTTTAAATTAAACTATGGCACGATACCTTCTTTTCCTTAGCGTGTTGATGGCAAATATAATTTATATTTCCTGTTTTAACTTGGCTACGCTAACAACAATCACTGACGCAGACATAAACAAGGTACGTGTTCATACAGGTGACAGGGAATGCGGCGCACGATCAAAGATGGACCATGGTCTCCGGGGAGACGCCCCCTCAGATCAAATAAAAAACCGAGACCTAACGCTGTCAACAATGACGTGAGGCCGGTTTCGTAAACATTTGTGCAATGAGTGCGTGTGAGCGTGTATGCACAGAGTAGAGGTGTAGTTTTGGCATGCTTCACTGTATTGTTCGCAGTGCTCTATCTTGGTTTTTATTAGGTCTGAGGACACCCCATATTACATTGAGGATCGGAACTATTCGAGAAACCTCACCTGTGGAGATTGTCTTTGCTGTGGCGGAGTCTATTTAATAGCACGATATAAGAGAAAGAATTTACGTTTGGTAGCTTTTTACAATATCTAGTGCGCACTTGGCATAAACCTCTCTACAAACCCTGCAGTGCTATTCTGTAAAAATCTCCCCGTGAACGCTAAGGTGAAGTGAACTTGAAGTGAGCTGTCATTCCACCATATACTAGGGATTGACACTGTTGATAGCTCACTTTCACGGTCACTTCACCTAAGCGTTCACGGTGATATTTTTACAGAATAGCACTGCTGGTCACAGGCATATCGCTTATCGAGACATGACATGATATCTTCGTCAATACTGAAAGGCAAAGGTTTCTTCTCATGCAGAGGAGGAACCAGCATTAATAAACGTGATAAATTTTTCCAACTCACCAAGGTTTCTTTAGGGTATACACCCTAAAGAAACCTTGGTGAGTTGGAAAAATTATACAACTTCACCGTTAGTTAGCGTTGCTTTAGATTGACTTAAGTTTAAACTATCAAGTCTCGACTCTCGAATAATGAGACACGATTAATTATCTTTTGTAGGTGTCTTGGGAGTCAGCTGTTCTCGAAATTTAAAAAATAAGAAGTGAATATTGAAAAAGTTAAGCTGCTTTATTCCAGTTTTCAAAAGTGAGTCTTGATGTTTAAAGAAACAGGCCTTGACACTTTTGAACCTCCACACCAGCTCGACATACGATACTATTCCTACGTTTTTTTCACCTGTAACACGAATTCAACTCCAACCCATATACCAAACCAGGTCACCACCATACCACAAATCTAACCTTCTACCACGACACCAGCATTTAAAACAGGGGGTGAACAGGATTCCCCAATAAATAACCTTCGTCGTTCCCAGCAGCCGGCATCCATCAGAGCAGCATTTATCTGCGTCAGGGCGCACGTGGCGGTGAAATATAGCTGTCATCTGGTTGCTGGAAATATTAATATGGCCGCTAAAGATTTTTGGGGGATAAGAAGGAATGGGCAAAGTCGGTCAAAGCTAATTTGTAAAATTGTAGATGGCGTGACCATAGCTCGGTCCCTACGGCCTACGATCAATTTGACATTTATTCCTTTGATGATTATTTACGATTTCACTATTTGAAATCAAGTGGATTTCAAATCAAGTATTTAACATGGAAAGTTTGAACATTAACTAATTCAAAATCAAAATATTTTATTTCACAGAAACCTACAAGGGCACTTATGAAACGTCAGAAGCTAGGTGCACGGTTCCAATTGGTCGCTTCCTATGGAGAAGAGCCGGCAAGAAACTCCACGGTTACTCTTTTCAAAATAAATGGTAATGGCAAGGGTTGGATGGAGGTGGCCCTGGAACAGGATGTATGGAAGGATTTAGAGGAGGGCTTTGTTCAGCAGTGTGGACAGTGTAGGCTAAAATAAAAAAATTAAAAATTTACATGGAAAGTGTCAGAATTTAAAATCTTAAATATTTACTCGTAATCACTTTCTTCAAAATGTTTCCGACATAACTTCAAACTCTGTTTAATTTTCTTTAAATTTTTGTGTCTTTCGGAAAATAGTAGACTCCAATGTCGGAGTACACAGGAACACAACAACTCGTGATTTTCGCAAAAACTAAATAAAACCACCTGGGAGCTACGACAGATCCATTTTGACAATTGCCTTCCCTATTAGAAGCTGGGATTTATTTATAAGTAGGTAAATGTTCGATTAGAGGGGGATTGTGAGATTTCCTTTTAACATTGTTACACTCTTGGCCTGCATCTCACCTGATGGTAAGTTACGATCAAACTGAAGGTGGAAGCGAGCTTCACCCGGAATCCTCAACCACAGTGGAACTGGCTATCTTACATCTAACTGCTGAAACACAACATTGCTTTTAACATTGTTGTTATGGCGACAGACTTAGATAGATGGTGGTAGCTAGCCAGGCGGACTTAAACAAGCCGTACCATCAACCAAATCAACCAGAAAATGTTGCTCCCACTGGGAATCGAACCCGGGACCACTGGGTCTGAAATAGGTGGTAGGCCATTAGACCACAGAGGCGGTTAAACTACTACGTTTAGCCTCGTAAAATCGTTGTACCGGGTCTGGATTTTTATGTATCACATATTTAATCCCAAGCCTACAAGCAGGGTCGTACATCACTGGTTGAGCGAGCTGTCAGTTGAAAGTGACAGGAGCGTGACCACCCGTGGTTTCAAATTGCCGGGCGATTTGGATATCAATGTTGGAACGTAATTAGTTAAGTTATTAAAGTAATCAACACACTTTTAATTACTGAGCCCGATAATACCTACGTAATATTTTTAAGTAATAACATTGGTGGCTTACCTTAAAATAAGCAGAATCCTTTTATCATTATACACCACCTCAAATTACACATTACTCTAGAAAGATCACAGTGTCTTTAATGATTTGCAGTTCGCACCCATAACTAAGACGAAGAGATAGAGAGAAAGATATTTTGATCATGTTTTACTAATTTATCATTTTTAATGATTTATATTATCATAATGTTATTATAGTGTTCCGATGACCTTGGCCGCAGGAATCCGTTGGATGCGAGACGCACAGAACCGGTCAAAGCGGCGTTGCTTGGAGGCCTATCAGCAGTGGACGTCTTTCGGCTGAAATGATGATGATGAGAAAATATTATCATGACATTTTTTTAATAATTAGGCTCGGAGTGACATTATACATTATTTTATTAATATTTTCATGCCATTGTTTAAGGCAAAAGTGATGATCTGTTTTTATCTTTTTCTTTTAACATCTCTTGCATACTGACAATATGTGTTGTATATATTGTACTCACGTTTTGGCAAATAAGTGATTATTTTATTTTAGAGTTTGAAATAATTCTCACAAGCCAACAAATCGCTACACAGCTTTGCTGCATGGTTCAATACTTACCCGAACAAACTCCCAAATTCCTTCATATGTACAGGAATGCACAAAACATTTTCAGCAAGCCACAGTGAGTTTTTTACTTCGTTCACTAACCAAACCTGTCGAAAAACCCGCTGCACTAGCACACAATAAATCGGGTGCGGTGACCAGCGCGCAGCGTCGCAATGCATCAAATCAAACTCGCCCGCACCGATGGACAAACAACTGTCCACACAGAATAGATATAAGGTACAGAAGACCAGCTCCACTCCATACAATAACAAGCAGACGCACGCACACACAGACAGTTTCTTTCTCTAAATAGAAACCAAAGGAATGTATTATTATATCTTCATTGTCGTTCGGCTGATGCGCCAAATTTACAATTAGTTTAAAAACATCATACCTCCCTGCATCAAGCTTAAATTTATATATATATTAAAAGAAAGATTTGTATTTTTGTATGTTACGAATAAACTTAAAAACTACTGGACTGATTTGAAAAATTCTTTCAACAATCATTATCAGCTACATTATCAGCGAGTAACATAGGCTATATTTTATCCCCGTACTCCCACGGGAACGGAAACCACGCGGGTGAAACCGCGTGAAGTCCGCTAGTAAATAAATAAACTCCAGTCGTTCGAATTTTCATTCCAATTTCCAGAAGAACCATCTAAGCCAAGATGATACTAGAAAACCACAACAGAGCGTATCACATCAGTCGCTTTCGTTATCCAAAGTTATTAGACTTTGCAAAAGGAGGTCACAAGGATATTCTAAGAAATAAAAATAGCATTAAATGGTCACAGAACAGTACCTACAGAAGTGCGGCTCCGTACAACGAGCGAACTCTCACGTACTCATAGACACGCTTCACGTACAGCGAGTGCAAGGGCACTTGTTTGAGATTGCCGCACGAATGTGTCTATGTGTGCGTGCACCTGTTATCACTCCTTACATGGACCTAACCTTCTGTACCTATCTATTCTGTGGTGTCAGACACATTGCATGAGGTGTTCACGGTGGGTAGAAATTTAAATAACGTTATCGACATAAATGTAAATGATTTTAGTGAACTACGTAGGGTCTAAAAAAGCTAGATTTTAGCCGTAGCTTATTCTGGCCGATTCCTCATCATCTGCCTAACCTTTTCCATATTATGTTGGAGTCAGCTTCCAGTTTAATTGGATGCAGCTGAATATTTATGTTATGCTGAATGTTTATGTATTTTACATGGAATGACTGCCTATGCAACGTCCATAGTACTAGGTAAAATCTTTGACTGTACATCTCAGTATGTACCTACAGTCAGGAAATTAATTGTGCAAATGACACTCTACTCAACCGTAGCAATTAACATTGTGGGATCTACATTTTTGCGATTTTTAATTAATTGCATTTTTTTTTTTTAATAAATTATAAAAATGCCCCCGCAAACCTTTAGGTAATGCAATAAAATAAAAATCGCAAAAATGTAGATCCGACAATGTTAATTGCTACGGTCGAGTATGTCAATTTGCCGTGTTATAGCCATTTCATAGAACTATCAGTTTTGATTTGAATATATGGTAAATTTAAGTTGGCAGTCAATTTGATTAACAACATTTTTTTACCTGACTTACTGATTACCTCCGTAGTCCGTTTCTACAAACGAGGTAAAAAGAGCATTTTTCTCCCGAATCCTTTAAAAATTATCTCAAAAATAAACTCGGTACCCAAAAATGCGTGACAATCAATTTAATGTGAAGTCTGCACCTGCGCTTGACTCCGGACAGCCGGACAGTTTCGAGCCCGGGGGAGTCCGGCCGGACACCGGACAGAGCTGCTCAAAAAATAATCACTCACGCGGGACGATTAATAACTTGTATGTGGGGCTATGAAGATGTAAGGTGGTGTGAGTTATAGGAGATAGCGGTGTATACGGCACAGCTGTATTGTTGCTGTACCTACGTTAGGTACTCGTCTTAGTTAAAATTATCACTTTACTATAAAATGTAGTTTAACTATGGTCTTGGTTAAAATAATTATCACAAGCTTTAGACAAAAACTATTGCTTTGTACCTATCAAAAGGGACAGAATGTGACAGCTTTAATTTGCGATTTGACTGAGTTAAAAACATTGTATTTCAAGTAAATTTATGCACAATTAAAGCAGAACCAATGTTCAAAATATATTGGTATAACTACAGAGAGAGACATGAGAGAGAGAGAGAGAAGGATGACAGATGACATGATGATGTGGGTGTGTGAGATGTGTGAGATGTCTATTTACATTAGCCAGAGATGATAGATATCTACAACATTTCTTTAATCCCATTTTGAAGAATAAACTTTGGTGGTATGAGGAACAGGGTGTAAAGTTCACTCATCCACCATAGAAAAGGGAGGATCCTCCGACCAGACGGGTGTTGTGTCTGGCGGGCAACTGCCCCATGGTTTGAAGTTGGAATTTTGTAAATATGTCGATCGCTCGGTAAACTCTAATTGCGCGATGCAGGATTTGTGTGACGTCATATCTATGATGCGTAGTTCATATGTGGCGGTGTAACCGCTACAGAACTTAGTCGGCAGTTTCTAAGTCTTTTAAAAAATTATTCGTAATCACTCCGCTGTTCTCATGACCCCGTCACGCCACAGCGACGCGTGACGCCTGCTCGTGACGTCACTCACACTCCTCACACGTCACGCATTGTAACATAACTTTGATAAACATTCGTCACGCCCACCATTTGGTAGGGTTTACTTCTAAATGAAGGCAAAACTCATTTATTTTGGACTAAAATGAGTGATTTTTAACGACTTTGTAACAAAACTTCACCTATTCATCTATTGAGCAGTTTATCTATCAATTAATTCTTGAAATTCTAAAGGATCAGCAACAGACTATGTAAACTGTATGCAATTTGTCATCTTTTATAGACCTGTAGTCCTGTACCCTAATTGCGTAACTCATTTTCGTAAACAATTACGCCTAATTTGTTTAATTTTGACAGTTCAACAACATTCATTGCATTATTTACGTTGTTGAGCAGATTTTTTTTCCAACTTATGAAGCAATGGATTAGCAATCTGTTTCAAATCGAAACAAATTATTGTTGATCGTGTATTACGCAATTAGGGTACTGATTATAGGATGCATCACTCGTACACTATTTTTGTTTTGTTATTTTGAGTTGCTGCATTTTATTGCCTACTCCTTTTTAGGTTACCGTACGTCCGAATAAAAAAACAGAACCCTTATAGCAGGGGTGGCCAACAGGTCGATCGCGATCGACCGGTCGATCGCGACTGTTAGTCCAGTCGATCGTGGCAAGGCAAAAATATAAATACGTAGACCAGACTGCCCAACGTAATCACCTACTGCTGGACGCATCATCTTGTATCATTTTTCAATCGCTGTTCCGTCACGGTATTTATCCTCTCTTTTACGCAGTATAGTCTTTTGTTTTCGGCGCGCGATGACCAATAAGCGGGAAGCGTGTAGGACGCGGGGGAGGGACGGGAGGGTCTCAATCAGTCAGTTGACAGTTGACGACAGAAACTACCGGGGTTACGACGTTTCAACGATTATCGATGTAAATCACGATTAGACTTTGTATTAAAAATGCTACATGATTGTGTACTGAACTATGCTGTTTCATTTAAGATTTCTAGAAATATGTAATTGGTAGATCGCACAGGGTCTCGTTAGTGAACAAGAGATCTTGGGTCCAATCAAGTTGGCCACCCCTGCCTTATAGGATCACTCATGTGCCTATCTATCCGTCTATCTGTCTGTCAGTTCGTCTGTCTGTCCGTCTCTCACAGTCAATTTGCTCTGAATCTAACGGACCGATTACGTTGAAAGGTACACATATGAATTTTTGTGACCCAAAAACACGGACGTGTTTTGTAAATCATAAATAAGTCATAGTTTCATGAAAAAGTCTTATTTCCATCAAAAATAATTGCAAGACTTATATTGATCTAGGCTCCGTGCACGAAAAACACCCTTTTTCGACCATCATTTATCTATGTAATTGTGAGAAAGCTTGAAATAATTGAAACATTTAGTCTGTGTAGTGTAAGTATAAAAGTACAGTTCGTGTCAGTCACAGCACCTGTTAATAGTTGCATCACTT
The DNA here is from genome assembly GCA_963680765.1 of Agrochola lychnidis. Lineage (NCBI taxonomy): Eukaryota > Metazoa > Arthropoda > Insecta > Lepidoptera > Noctuidae > Agrochola > Agrochola lychnidis. Next base: position 862,353 of record OY796873.1, read on the forward strand.
TTGCGCTCTCAAAAATATGGTTTGGCCGCCTTTGATTTACCTAATGAAGTTATAGTATTATCATTGAATAAAATTTTGATTTCATTTGTGTTAAAAGTGGTTCCCCTATGTACAAGTAGGCCATATAACGATGTTGATTATATTTTTTAATTTTCAAAATCAAAAGTAGTGTCTTCTAACGAAACGATCAAATGTCAGTCTCGCGTCAATTTTTGGAAAACTTGTTGCGAATTTTAGTGATTTTCCACGAACCCTTTAAGATTTTTTAATTTTAATCTTAAGTTATTATAATTTTAATTTAAAAAAAATTGTTTATATTATGTAGGAAAAATAAATCTAGTCTTTATTTATATACACGTATTTACATTATTTAAAACTATCAGACTTAAAATACTAATATGATATGTACAAGTACATAAAAGGGGGGGAAACAATCATAGGGCATCAAAAAATTCGTCCGCATCGCTGTCAATAGGAAAAGTGCCCAAAAGGCTGGCAGAATTGCCACGTTGTATAGCAATGCTGATTCTTTGACCAAAGAATAGGCCAGCCCTCTGGTCACGTGAAGAGTCGACCAGCCGCTTGGTGATGTCTTGAAAAATTAGGTGGGCACTCGGACCCCATGTCCCTAGTGTTTCAACCCCAAACGGCTCAAACATATAAGTCCCAATAAGATTGGAGTATTTGCGCCGTTTGTGGTTTTCAGCACCTGCAGCAGCAGCCCCAGCACAGCCACCGAATCCTTAATTTATTTGAAAAATCCTTTTCCACTATGTACAAGACAAAGTATTCGACTTTTCAAATCACAAATAATTTTCTTTAAATTCTGTTTCCCTTTCTCACAACCAATGAACAAAATTGATCAAAATCAATCGATTTCGTGCACGGCCCCTTAAGGGTAGATACTGCTAAAATAACTTGGTACTTGCTAACCAGTTGGTCGTCGCTGACGATTAATAAAAAAAACAGGAGGATTCTAATCTTTCAACAATTACTTTTAAGGTTCTAGGTACTCGTAGTTCTAATCTCCGTCCTAAGCATTTAAAATTTTTATACCAGACTTTGTTTGTCAGAAAAGAAAATATTAACGTCAAAAGTGGGTTAAATAATGCAAGACAATAGACACGACAAAATGGTGACCGCCCACCCGTCCTGCTTACGTCAGGGGTCCACAAAAGTAATTTCATATTATGATTATGTTATCAAAGGGGCGGGATATAATGTTTTTTTCTTTAGGGTGGGCAATTCTTGCCGATTTTAAAATAACTTCGTAAATGTCACGCAGTCAATGGCCCTTCATTGTTAGACTCACAAAATATCTTAACTATATAATATTTGAACTTTAAAAGAGACCATGCATGACCTCTGAGTTTGGTTCTGCATTTCTTTTCAGGGATCAGTCAGCTAGAAAATCCATCTAGCCATCTAGTTTTAAAGTATTGATCAAACAATTAACGTGTAAAAGGGTCTAAAAAATCCAATGTATGGAAATATGTGTACACATATTTCCATACATTAGATTTTTTAGACCCTCACGTTATCGAGGACGGTTTAAACCGGTATCTTCTATATTTCCATACATTCAACTTCCTTATGTTTAGAAAAAGAACCACACATTCACAGAAATAAACATCATGTCATTTTAAAATGCCACCGTTTCTTCGCTTTTGGGTATTAGTTCAACGGTCACGATGCCTCATTGAGGTGGATAACAATTAAAATTCTATTGTGTCTCATTAATTACTGTTGAAAGGATATAAGTAAATGCTTTTGCCGGGCAATTGCACACATCAAAGTACCAAGTTTTCACAACGAAAGACTAGAAAATATCGTCCAAAATGTAAAAATATTAAATTACCTAATAACAAAAACATCCCCAGTCCCCACACATTAAAACTTCATTCAGAGAATGCTCACAAACTCATTACCCAGGAATCCTCAACAACACTGAATCACAAAACCAATAAGAACACATTAATGAAGAAGAAGCGGCAGGGGAACGAGGTGATCGTCATTATTATGGAAAAGTTTTTAATTTAGACAGGGAAGAGGCACAGGCCCAGGGGAAATATCCCTGGTAACAGTATTGGATGGTTTAATGTCCACCGGACGGACGATAAGTATTTTGTTTTTCTGCGATTTCTTATTATTGAATGGGTGGAGCGTGTGGTCATATATCATACCGGATTGAGGAAGAAATATGTGTTTATGTGACAAATGTTCGTGGCGATATTCTTCTGTTTTACCAACTTTTTATTCGATGATTTCAGAGTGGAAAAATATAGTTAGGAGTTTTACTACCTACACAATTTCAATCGTCAGCATTTCATTGTAATTTTTCTGATTTTACATTATAATTTATGAAATTAAGTTATATCAAGGCATGGTGGACGATTTTGGTGCACGGTAAAACTCCAATGAGCTTTATAATTGCGTCAACTTGAAATGTACGAATGTATGTGTATTACTGAATGAATTAATAAATAAATAAACAAATGAATTTTGAAGACGATTTTTATAAAAAGTACTATTAAAATGTTGCATAGCTTCTGGGTACCAGTAATAAATTAACCGTAAATATTCACGATACAGGGTATTTCCTTGTGTTGTAAATAAACCATGTTTGTACTTTAAACAAAACATTATCATTCAAAAAGACGTTTGACCTTCCAAAACTAATTGAATTCCACATTACGACACAAAATCTTCAAGTACCTACCAAAAGAACACAATCTAGCAATAATTCAAGACAGTACGTTGTCAAATCACAACGTACGACGCACATAAATAAGAGCAGAGAGAGATGTCACGCGTGCAGCATCCCTGTGTAAATAAATCATGGTCACATCCTCTGAGAAGCGCCGCGAAAACGGTCGGAAAACACTCGCGAGTACGCCGGCTGAATGCAGATAGGGGACGGAATGTACGACGGTGTAGTTGGAGAGGAGACGCTAGTGGGATGGAAAAGGATTGGGTATTATAGTCTATTAACATAGTACTTTTTATGTGAAATGTACTTTAATCATTGGTATACAAGGAGCCGCTTTTCATCATCATCTTACTAGGTAAACACCGCAATAAGTAGCCGCAGGAAGTCTCGTAAGCGAAAGGTATTTAACTCTTCTTCTCTTCTGACGTTTTTGCACAACATGCATGCAGATTTTTTAAATATATTTTATCACAAATTTAATGATGTTTTAAAATTAAGAAAAGCTGGCATGGCAATTCGTCATTTAATCATTAGTCCAATGGCTACCTACATACTTTAACTTTTAAGGTTTGATTAATACATATATAGTATAGGTACTACATATATACTTAACTCATGTGCTCTGTATTCATTATTTTAAGACATGCAGTGTAATTTATGATTTAGGTTTAGGTACCTTTCATTGTGATATTGTTTTGCCCAAACCATTCATTAAAATAAAATAAAAATCTTACTTACTACAACTTTTTAAATCCATCTATCATAATTATAGTATTATCGTATTCTTACTTTTCTGTAAATAACTCTATGAGTTATGTATTAGTACCTACCCAAAAAACCTTAGCGTCCCCGTCCATTCTATCCTCCCGCATCTTCCTCTGAAACTATTCTGCCTCCCCCCGCGAGGAAGCCACTCCTGAATATGTGAATGTGTGATGTAATGTGAAAAATCAACTCGTGATCGCTGTGTGTACCGAGTGTTCGCGAAATTGACTGCGGCCTGCCAACTGTATTTAGACAACGTTCAGCTAGAATATTTGAATTTTAATTTTCTTTGTAAGAACTAAAATCGTAGTAGAGGAAGTCTGTGAAGTGAAATGTTACGAGTACTTCCTGTATAAAATAATTATTTTCATATCACTATACTTGCATGACTTCAAGTTCCCTTGCCGAACATCGTCACAATCAGGTGACCGAAGTCACGGGCACAGCTAGTCCCGAATGACGAAGAAAATATACATCTGTTTTTTTTTTTAGTTTGTTCGTCGAAACCCAAAAGCGATACTGTGGAGTTTTCAATCAATCTGCCTAGCAATCAGTCTAACTGGATGCAGCTGAATACCAGTATTTTACATGGAGCAACTGCCTATCTGACCTCCACAACCCAGTAACTGGGTATAATACGATCCCCTTGGTAAGACTGGTGTCAGACTTTCGGGCTTCTACCGACTCGTATCGCCTGTCATAGATCCACGAATGACAGCCGGGACCAACGGTATAACGTGCTTTCCGAGGCACGGAGGAGTCTTGGTATGTAAAGATGGTCACCCATCCACGGACCAACAACGGCAAGCGTAGCTTTACCTGGTGGATTGACCCGTACGGCTGTTATTACTTAGCCACGAGCTCCTCGATACTGAGGAGTTTTCGATGTCAAATAAATAAGACGTTTTAGCTGTTGCCCTCCCTGTACATTGCATATGTTTACTGAAAACGTACATACTTAAAGCTAACTTGTATAGGGTGCAGTCGCGACACACTCTTATAATACGGTCGACTAAAGACTAACAGCGTCTGCCTAATAGGCCTATAAGGTACCTACTTCATTATTTATAATAAGCCGTGGCCCGATGGGTTTTCCCATAGGGAAAAATTACAAATTGCATACAATCTTTTATCTCCTATTAACGCCCTTAGGGAATGAATTTTCAAAAATCCTTCCTTAGTGATCACTTTCGTTATACAAGGTAGCAGTTTAGATACTTGTAACCTTCAATAAACAACTTCGAAAAGAAGTCATTCCTTTATAACAGTAAACAGACTATTTCAATTCATGTTTGAAAAGTTTTTTTTTTCAATCAAATCAAATCAGTATTACTTTGCAAACATAGGTAATTATTACATTGATGTTTTATTTAGGTACACAAAACGTCGAACACCAGTTCATACTTGCGTTTTAGATCTCTCCCGTGCCTTTGACCTTGTTTCTTACAAGGTAATGTGGGAAAAGCTGCGGGAGAGAAAAGTGCCAGCGGAGCTGTTGCGTATCTTCCAGTATTGGTATTACAACCAAACGAACAGTGTGAGATGGGCCGATGGGCTGTCTGTGTCGTACGGGCTGGAGTGCGGGATAAGACAGGGAGGGATAACATCACCTAAACTGTTTAACCTCTACATGAACGATCTAATCGTTGAGCTCAGCAGCAAGAAAATCGGATGTCGCATTGATGACGTCAGTGTCAACAACATTAGCTACGCTGACGATATGGTGCTGCTGAGCCCTACGGTTAGGGCGCTTAGAGAGCTGCTTAGTTGTTGTGAGCGCTATGCTCGCGAGCATGGCTTAGTCTACAATGTCAAGAAAAGTGAGTTCTTGGTCTTTAAGGCTGACGGTGCTAAATGTCCTGAGTATGTGTCCCCGATTAAACTTAATGGGAATGACTTAGTACGAGTGTACCAGTTCAAGTACTTGGGGCATTATGGAACCGACGACCTTAATGACCAAGTAGATATTGAGAGGGAACGTAGGGCGCTGGCAGTCCGATGTAACATGTTGGCTCGCCGGTTTGCACGCTGTAGCAGGGCAGTAAAAATAACGCTTTTTAAAGCTTATTGCCAAGTATTCTACACGTGCAGCCTGTGGACCAGCTATACTCAGCGCCCTACGGGTCCAATATAATAACGGGTTCTGGATGTTGATGGGGCTGCCCCGTTTCTGCAGTGCAACAGATATGTTCGCACACGCACGCGTCGATGGCTTCCATGCCATCGTCAGACGGAAATCTGCCTCTTTGCTCTGCAGAGTGCGGGAAAGCTCCAACTCCATCCTGAGGACCATAGCGGGGAGGTACGATTCTCCTTTGTTAGGTGATGTTGTTCGAAGATGCATTGCTAACAACAGCCTGGTTTCGAAATAGATAATAAGTTTACTAACATAGATATAAGTTATCTTATTGTTTACTAACCCATATATGGATGTCCCTTATAAGAAATAAAGTTTTTTTATTTTTATTGAGAAAGTCCTCTATGTTCTACCGTCACATGGGCATGCAAATCATATTAATTTACACTTTAAAATTTAAATAACAAGTAGGAAATTTTAACAATACATAACAAAAATTAATGTCAAATCGTTCAAATTACAGTAAATGTCAAATTAATACAAAAATGTCAAATGTCAACAAGGTAGCAGTAATCAAAAAATAAAATAAGTCAAATGGATTATTAGCATGTCAATCAGTCAGTGATTCATCATTAAGAAAGTCGTCAGTTGTGTAATAACTTTTTTCTATTAATATTTTATTTAGTGCCCTTTGAATTTGAAAACAGTTATATTTTTAATAACATTAGGTAGTCTGACAACCAGTCTTACCAAGGGGTATCGTGTTACCTAGTAACTAGGTTGTGGAGGTCCGATAGGCAGTCGCTCCATGTAAAATACTGGTATTCAGCTGCATCCGGTTAGACTGAAAGCCGACCCCAACATAATTGGGAAAAGGCTAGGCAGATGATGGAGGTACTTTATTATAAATGCGAGGGGCAAAACCAAAAAAACTTTTTTTCTTTTTACGAATCGTATACCTATGTGTTTCGTAGCGAAAGTTGTATATTGTGACAGGTAGACTCAACCCCTTGACGGATGCAGATCACTAAATCGCCATCCTGTATTAAAGGAACTCTTTTGCTAATCTATAGTATACTTCCTACACGCAGCGGTTTACGCTATCGTTGTCTGTCAGTGAATTTAAGATTTTTATTGTATAGATATTTGATATTTGAGATGGTTTGGGCATGTTGAAAGGATGAATGAAAGGCGACTAACAAAATGTATTTACAAAGTTGTTTGTGAAGGGAAAGGCCGGTCGGGAACACCCTAGGAGAACTTATAATGACCTTATTGGTGATGTTCTTCAGAAAGGCCTGGTGCGTAGTACTCGCAACCGACGTGCATGTATGACCAGATGTATGAACGTAGACGAGGCAAAAGAAGTATGTAAGGATCGTAGCAGGTGGCGTTCTGTAATTTCTGCTTACCCCCATGGGAAGAAGGCGTGAGTTTATGTATGTTTATTTTCTATTTCCTACTTAATTTGTAGGTAAGTACTATTATACAGTATGTTAAATAACAGAGGGCGTTCCCTTAAACTCGTTAATCTATATCATTAATAAATAAAAATAAAAATATCAGCATAAAAAATTCCGAATTCAAAAAATTTAATAATTGACAATAAATTCGAAACATCCTTTTAAAAATCAAAATAGTAGCGCGGAATAGTACCTAGCATAGTGGCGTTGCACAGACCGGCAACATCGCAATTTTTGTGTAAGATCCGTTCGCCAATACCCACCACTTATATTAACTAGTAGAAACTTATGGAGGTGTTGTGTGAATGATTTAACAGCACAGCACATGGGGAACACCGTACTTCTGTCATTCAATATCCTTCAAAATAAATCATTCCCGGTCACTTCAGGCTGGCATAAGTCACCTTTCCCCAACAGTAATATCTCCAACCGTGACGTACATTTACGATCCGTAGCCTAGCGTTCCATTTCGCGCAGTTAACTCTTACGACTCGTAGAAGATTGATGACCCTCACCATGTTTTTTCTGCCGTTCCCAAACAAGGAGGCATCTTGACGTCAATCTGACGCACAAACAGATATAAATAATTCGAGGGTTTTTTATTCTTTTTGGGTTATGGGTAATCAGGTTTCATAGGAGAAATGTTGTGTTTCCCCTATCGAATTTATAGTTGGGCGCGACTATGCTAAGGGCATAAAGTAAAAACTTGGAACTGACAATTTGGCATAGTAATGTTTTTAAAGGCCCGAATTTGGCTAGGGCCAATGCCTGCCGGGGGTTCGAAGAAAACCGATAGGGAAATCGTGGCCCCCGGCAACAGGGCAACCGAAGGAACACGGGTGGGTCTTAGTCAGTAAGAGTCTGACACGCCCTCCCGCTCCGACTAGAACGGGAGAAGTTATTTGATGATTTCCCACCCAAAAAAAAAAGGCCCACATTTGGCTTTTAATTTTTCCATGATGATGATTTTTCATTTCAATTCGTTAATTAACATAACGTAATATCACGCCTTATTTCCCCGAAGGGTTGGGCAGAGGTATACCTATTGTAGGTACACCCACATTTCGTCAGTTATGTTTAAGTCCCATGTAATAGGGGGCGAACCTATTGCCATCAACCGGGTACAAATCCAGACTCCGGGCTGCTACTGAAAAATACCAGATAAAAAAAACCCAATAACACTTTGTCCGACCCGGGAATTGAACCCAGGACCTCGTGCTCAGCAGTAGCACTTGCGACCACTAGACCAACGAGTCAGTCGTTAATTAACTTCATTTCAATTAATATGATTTGTGAAACACGGACAGAAACAGAGATTTTTTAAACTAGATTATCGATGCACTGCTCAACCTATGAAATAAATTGTCATAGTAATAAATTATGAACCAAAAATATTTTTAAAGAACGGAGTATGCTGAGTTTTTATGAAAAAAAATCATTTAACTTGTAATTTAAATTCATGCGTGACAAATAAAAAAATTGAATTTAAAAATACATAATACAGATACCATTAATCAATCAAATTATTGTTATTTATGTACAATCAATCAATCAATCAATCAATCAATATTCTTTATTTACAGTTAATTTAATTCTTAATAAATATTTTGTATCCTATAAAACATTATAATTGAATAGAAAACCACTTAAAGTTAAACCAAAGAAACAGCAACACCAAAACATGACCAGTTTATTGACTCATAGCGGCAACCCCGTGACGTGTCGTATCCAGCCCCTGACCAGGGGGATGTTGCTGTACACTCCTGGCTGCTCTTTCATCGCGCATCCTACCCCGAAGGAAACTAGGCCCAGGAGCTTGCCGTTGCTGATCGCTGGACCGCCGGAGTCACCCTAAAGAAAAAATAAAAAAGTAAATAAAAAAACGTATGGCACTCGGGGACTGCCGCGGTAAAGCTATTGCATAGCATTTGTAACCTCCATACTTCCTATTTGTCAACGCTACACTTGGGATGATGACGTGATGACATAAAACAAAAATTACGTTCCCATGACAACATCACGTTGTCATGGGAACCGTCATTACATGGTAGGTGGAGTGGGGGTGTTAGGTTTTATTTTCGTTACGTTACGGAATTTCTTAATTCGGTCGCCGCGCTCAAAGCCCGCGATAAAAGCTATGCAATAGCTTAAAAATTATTTGTCCCAGGTTAAGGCTCACATATCAATCTGCCTAGCCTTTTCCCAACTATGTTAGGGGTCGGCTTTCAATCTAACCAGACGCAGCTGAATACCAGTATTTTACATGGAGCGACTGCCTATCTGACCTGCACAACCTATAGTAACTAGGTAATACGACACCCCTTGGTAAGACTTTCGGGCTTCTGACGGGTGTAACGACTGTCAAATATCCACGAATGACAGCCGGGACCAACGGTTTAACGTGCTTTCCGAGGTACGGAAGAGTCGCGGTATGTAGAAATGGTCACCCATCCACTGAACAACCCCGGCAATCGTAGCTTAACCATATGTATCGACCCGTGCGGCCGTTAGTACTTAGCCACGAGCTTAAGACTCACTTAAACACACGGCAAAAAAACAGAAACATCTTAGCCCTCGCAAAGAAGGAGCCAGACTGTAACATTTCTGCTTTTATCAAGAAACATACTACGATACTTCTGATCCTATCTATTCTGTATTCGCGATTTTGTTTCCAAAAATGTAAACGAATACCTATGTGTAAGTATTTGGACAAATAACTTTACACTGGCGTAAAGTTGATATTTTGAGATTTGAATAGACTTTATCTGTGATTTTAACATAACACTTTTTTGTTGATCTTTCGATAGGCAAGCAAGCGACGGTTTACAGGGTTGGGTGCCAATGTATTAACTGGTACATGAGACCTTCTAGTTTTGTCTTCAAGATGGCAGCCCAGTTGCGATGGAGTGTGTACGTGCTTTTACTACTGCAGATGTATTAGCTGGCAGGCAGTCACTTATATACTATCCAATTATAGCCTAGGACCCCATCTCGTGGGTTCGACCCTCAGTCTATCAAAGTGGGTGAGTATTGGGTATTTCCAATAGTTCTTCGCCAGGAGTCTGGATTTGGGCCCAGTTGAAAGCAATATTCTCGCCCCCTATTACAAAAAACTCGAACATAACTGGCAAAATGTGGGTACTTGGGTACACTATTGGTTGCCCTCTCAAGGGTTAGGCCCTTGGGGGATAACCGCTGAAATGTTTTTTTTGCAAATATATTGTAATGTGGAGTTACCTGACAAGAATCCTTGGTGCCGTTGAGGTAGCCAGCGCAGAACATCCTCGGCGTGACGGTCTTGTAGTTGGTGAGGGGGAGGGACTTGCAGGTCTCCTGGGACATCACCGGGACACGGACGCGGCGCACTATGTCTTGCATTACGCGTTGCTAAGGCATTATAAAGGTGAAAAAAGATTAAAAAGCTGCGGTAATCACACTTTAAATTCTAAACAGAATTGCAAAGACTGATCGTTTTTTAAAAGGAGGCAAACAATTTGTTTATTTGTTTAATGTCACCTTACTAAGGAACTAAGCCGCTATCTTAAGTAAAAATAATTTATCTACTCTCATAGCGTAATATTCGAATTATGAACTTCAAAACGAGTTTATATTGACATACTTTATAAACAGAATACCGAAATTTAAAAATAGAATCATATTATAACACTTTTTCTCTAACAAAATAATACTATAAAACATTTTTTTTCTGTTACGATACAGCGCTAATCCAAGAAGTTAATATCACCAAAGAGTTTCCATCAACTTTTGGCGGGGGACAGCAGCACCCGCTGTAGTGCATGTGCGGCGATGTGCTGGTGCAGACGATATTCATTTGTTTTGTAGTACTTACTGAATTTCGTGGGATTTTTGAATTTATTCTTGATCTTTTATTTAGTATTTATTTCAATCCCAATGTTTGAGAGTAGATAAAGTAGTGTATGAAACTGCACATAACTAGGTATTAAAACATTCGTGTGATACTATATTAATACCCCTCATTATGCAACAGTTTCATAAACTACTATTATCTTATTATTCTTCTAGTCCAACCTAGTACTAATAACTGGCTCAAATGTCTGCAGCATCATAAAGAATGCTTAACCAAGAAGAACCAATACTTTTTTTTTCTCCACTTTCTTTTAAAACACGTAACTGATCAGTTTTTGTGACAGCTTTCTATATTTATGCTCCCAAATCCTCTTCAACGCACTCTTGTATAAGGTTTTTATAGAAATAGCAATCATAAACAAAGAGATTTTTTTTTTTGTATTTTTAATAAGTCCAAAACAAAACATACCTTATACTTCGTATGCCCCCACCCACTGACTGATACCATCTCCCCTTCCATAATATCCTCAACATTCCCTATAGCGATGGGCCTGGAGTTGGGGGTCACGGGGATAGGCTTCTCCAGCAGAATCAGCTGGTAGTCGTAGTCATGGGTGTGCAGGTGGGTGGTGTTCCAGAGGGGGTGGATGAAATGAGCGCAGACGGTGTACTTTGTGGCTAAAGAGCGCTGCGTCGAGCCTGCTAGGACGAAGGATTCTTTTTCCCTGTAAAGAAGGGTTGATGGTACGGAATAGTTAGGAGTTTGATGCAACTTTTAGAATTAGCCATTTTATTTTCGGGCAATGGTTTAGGTACGGTTGACAAAAGTCGGTTAGCACTGTTTCTTTTACATAAAATCCACAAATTACTACGATATAATTATATTGCTTTTCAGTATTTTATATAACTACTAGCGGACCTGACAGACGTTGTCCTGACCGAATACCGCCACCTATCGGGTCCGATTGTGAATCTAAACCATTCCCAGATCTCCTTGAACACACACAAAAAGATTCATCAAAATCGGTGCAGTCGTTTGAAAGAAGTTCAGTGACATACACACTCACAGAAGAATTATATATATAAAGATGAATTTATAATTATGATGGTAATTTTTTGCCTCCTGGGCGTCATCTGCAGTGGCCTATATGGAAAACCTTCATCAATCAATTGTGAACCCATGTAGGCCGCTGCAGGCACAGTTTGTCGAAGTGGGGGATCACTAAACCATCCAACACCCAGTGCAAGTGCGGTGCTTCTGATCAGACCATGCCCCACTTGCTGGAGTGTCCTAGGTGCCCGTTCACCTGCACCTCGGATGACCTAAAGAATGCCACTAATGCCACAATCAACGTGGCCACCTACTGGGCTTATATTATATAAAAATAATATATAAAGAAGAGTACCATCGACACGAAAAGAAGAAGAAGAAGATGGTAATTTTTGAAGTGTTCCGTCTTTTTTTTATATATTTAGTTCAATTTATAATATTTTCTAAATTTGAAGTGTAAATCGATTTTCATTGACCGAACCAAAGTGTTTATTATAAACCTGCATCAACTTCTCCAAACTATTAGTTTGCAAGATTGTTTTCCTTTGTATAAAACCTTGATTTCTTCTCATCAAAACAAGAAACGTAATAAAGTATGTCATTTATAAATTGAAAACTCCTTGATTTAAATTCTAAAGTGCTATAAAGCCGCTCTCTGTTTAATCAGATTAGACGAAGATTTTGACGCCTCTAAAAGATTAGCAGGATTATTATCATACACCTCGTTTGCCAAGGTTATTCGAATTATTGGTTCAAAGTTGACAAAATCACTTTTCTTTAATATTAAGGTAGTTAGAAAAGGGGTAAATTCGCAAACTTTCACTATGAATAAGACGATAGAGCGCAGCGAGCGTATGAAAATTTAAATTTTTCAATTTACGAATTATTATATCTTATTATATTTTTTATGATGACTGGCCACTAGCCCTACCCGTGTATTAAATCAATGTCGCCATTGTAGCGGCACGTTGTATGATTAAACTACAAATTAACGATTGTCAGCCTTTTTCCTTTACTTGTTTTCTAAAACCTTGCTTCGTGCCAAATTTTATGATTAGGTCAACAGGAAGTCTGCCGGGGGTTCGAAGACTGCCAGGGGTTCGAAAAGAACCGATAGGGAAATCGTGGCCCCGGTAACATGGCAACTGAAGGAACACGGGTGGGTTTTAGTCAGTAAGAGTCTGACACGCCCTCCCGCTCCACCCAGAGCGGGAGAAGTTATTTGATAACATCCAACCCAAAAAAAAAGGTCAACGGGAAGTATGCTATAGGTTTTGATTTATTTGCGAGTATCAAAATATGTCGTATAAATGTTGCGTTGACTTAGGAGTTTGATTTTTTAGAGCTCCAAGGGACCGTAGACCAACGTATTGATATTAATTTCAACTTGATACCTCCACGCGTTCCTAAGAAAATGGGTTCTTGACAGACAGACAGACGGACAACGAAGTGATTCTATAAGGGTTCCGTTTTTTCCTTTTAAGGTACGAAACCTTAAGCAGCCAATTAAGGATTTATAAACTGATCAAAAAGTAAAAAATACTCACTTACAATGCGCAGCTGTGAGGACCCACTCGGGCGCAATGATGGTACCTCCACAGTACATGCCGTAGAGGACTTGATAGGGCACCTCCTTTATAGAGACCTGGTTGCCTCCTACTATCCTCCATTGGACCTGGGGATAGAAAACCCTATTGTTTAAGAGTAATAAGAGAAGTTGAAATGATAGTCCTCCTCATGTCTTTATCCTATTTTTTTATGGTCATCGCAGTCTGTCTTCTTCTGACATACATCTTTACATGGCGCTTCTTTCTTAACCACATCAGCATCTTCCACGATGAAACCATCGTTTCTTTGGTCTTCCCCTACTCTTATAATCATTGTATTCATTATCATCATCATTTCGGCTAAAAGACATCCACTGTTGGAGATAGGCCTCCCCGTACCCACACGCGTCGCCACACCGACCGGTCCAATGCTTTTCGCATCCAGCGGATTCCCGCGACCTGCATCAGGTCATCAGTTCACCCTGTGGGTGGTCTACCAATGCTTCGCCTACCACTGATCACCAACCTTCCGCCTACCTTTTAACTATCTATTACTATACAACCAAGATTTTTTCTCAATGAATGTTGGGGATGCCTACGTCCATTATCGGATGTTCTCGGCCTGACTGTTTGGCCGTCATCATAAGCCTGACCCTTACATCGACAGGCCCGTCCTCATCAGGAGCCTCCTCCTCTCTGCCCAACGGCTCAGGAGCCATGGCCTCGTGGAAGTACAGGTAGTTTCGAGGTGGAACTCTTCGGGTGACGTAGATCCTCCAGTAGTGAGCGACGCAATCTGATGTTAGGCGACCGAAGTATGTTCCTGGAAATGTTGAAGGATGGGTGTAAAGCATACATGACTAGTTCGTCCATCAGATCCGTTTGTACGGCTTCAAAATCTATCACCAACCACGGCAGGAACGACTTAGGTACTATTAAAAGCAAATTCTGTAAACTAAACAGTAGGTGTCTGACGCATCCGGTCAGATCAATCAGATCTGATTCGTCTGCAGAGTGTTTCTTAGGCCTTTGAGTGTCAACGAAAATGTTTTTACCACTATAACCCGGTTAAAAATATCAAAAAGTCTAAAATTGTGAGTTACTTTTTACCATTTTCTAGTTTTTCTTTAGTATTTCGAAGCGTATTCAAAGATAAACAGGTTGTTACTAAGAAGAAGACTGAGATTAATCTTAAATCGCGAAAACACTTTCATTTTCATTCCTAACGCAGTGCGCGGCATACTTGCGGCAAATGCCAAAGATAAAGTACAAGCCACACTGTGTGAAAGTGTCCTGAGAGCTATGCTTTTCATTCAAATTTATGATAGCGTCAAAAACCTTGATTCTTTGGATTTAATAAATCCAAATTATCAATGGGCAAATGAACACACGGTGCCCTAAAATCATCACTGCACTTCTTGCTTCTTACTTCTCAAATAATTACTTAACGTGACTGTACGAGTTGTTATTGAAAGCATTTTAACAATAATTTAATGCAATTTCCGCGTTACTCTGTAACTCGCATCAACTTCGCTCATTATTTAACATAAACATACTCGTAACATACAGAAATTATCCCACGGGAACGTACTATTGGGACAAAAAGCATCTCATGTCCTAACCCAGGTCATGGTCTATCCATGTGCCAAATTTCATCCACATCCGTTCAGCCATTTTTGCGTGAAATAAACAAACTCACTTTCGCATTTATACCTAACTAGCTGCGCCCCGCGGTTTCACCCGCAGAAGTCTCGGTCCCGTAGAAATATCGGGGTAAAAAGTATCATATGTGTTAATACAGTTTATAGACTATCTGTGTACCAAATTTCATCCAAATTCGTTAAGAAGTTTTTGCGTGAAGAAGAGACAAACATACACACACTCATAAATTTTCGCCTTTATAATATTATAGTAGGACTAGCGGACGTCACGCGGTTTCACCCGCGTAGTTCCCGTTCCCGTGGGAGTACGGGGATAAAATCTAGTTTATGTTACTCGCTGATAATGTAGCTATCCATTGCTGAAAGAATTTTTCAAATCGGTCTAGAATTGTTTAAGTTTATTCGTTACATACAAAAATATAAAATTACAAATCTTTCCTCTTCATAAATTAGTATAGAAGTATAGATATTAGGTAGGATAACCAAGTCATATTGTAATTTTCTGCATCGCTGTCTCTGCGTCAAATCCTTACTAAGATACTAGTGAAAGTTCCAGTACTGAAGGTATCGCTTAGTTTTCATATATGTATACTGGGATATATGTGTTTTCAGTGGAAGCACGTCGGTATCATTTAAAGTTGCGGCTAAGCAATAACTTAGAGGTAAAGCTTACGGTAAGTAGAGATAGTAGGGTAGTTAGGATGATGAAGTTAGTAAGTAGAGTGTTATAATAACTTCGTGTATAGAGGTCGTTGTCCCCATTTTTAACCGGCTTCCAAAAAGGAGGAGGTTATATGTTCGTTGCATATGTTTGTTTTTTTTTTATGTATGTCCACCGATTTCTCCGTCAATTGTGGACCGATTTTGAAAATTCATTTTTTGTTTGAAAGGGTATGCTCTCGAGGTGGTCCCATATAAATTTTAAATTGGCTTTGACAGTTTTTGAGTTAGCTTCAATAATACGTACTTTTTTCCCACTTAGTATGTGGATGATATGATAAGTTCCTGTCACTATTATTTACATAGCAGGTAGTGGTTTTCGAATTTGTGTGGGGTAGGTACCACAACTAAAAAGTGAAAAATAAAAACTTTTTACAAAAAAAAAACAAACGACTCCAAAAAAAAACACTATAAAGTGAAAAATAACTTTAATTTCGGAAGTCGGTGGCAAAAAACGAAAATACAAAACCCAAGACACCGACTTCCG
Source organism: Agrochola lychnidis (assembly GCA_963680765.1). Classification (NCBI taxonomy): domain Eukaryota; kingdom Metazoa; phylum Arthropoda; class Insecta; order Lepidoptera; family Noctuidae; genus Agrochola; species Agrochola lychnidis. The sequence continues at coordinate 878,662 of OY796873.1, forward strand.
AAATTAAAGTTATTTTTTACTTTATAGTGTTTTTTTTTTGAAGTCGGTTGTTTTTTTTAACCCTTAATATGGCAGAGTACTCCATGAATTTAATTACAAAACGATGTCTTAGTATAATGTGTGGCATTTTTGTACACTGACAGCTCAAAATGTTTCTCCTGTCTTTTAATCCATCCAAAGGTTGTCTGTAAGAGATAACACCGCACATTGTAGTTTTTTTTTAGCTATTACCATCCCACTACTGGGCAAAGGCCTCCCTACTTTTTTTCCTCTCTCTCTGTCGAATGCTGCCAAGTACCAATCTTTGTTAAAGAAGTTCAGCTCATCTGGCCATCTCCGTTGGGGCCTGCCACGATGTCGTTTGCCATTAAGTGGGATCCTTTAATAAATAAATTGTTTGTAGTTTATTCCCTACTGCAAAGAAAAGTATTGTTTTTTTTCTGACCTAACAGTCCCACAAAATTTCCTCTCTCAGGAACGAAAATCAACTAGGTAATTAAGATGTTACTACTTAATATGTGCGGTTCACTGTACGAATCCAATTTGACGATTCTATTACAATTAGTTTTATTTAAATATTATAATGAATCCAGTGTTTATTTTTCATTTACATTCATCACAATGATCCCTCATTAATTAATGTTTTATACCGTTGAGCCTAATTAATTCACTTTTAATTAATACCGACTAACTAATATTTATTTTTGAAAACCACACAGTATTATGATTCAACTAGCTTTTGCAACATGCTTTGTTCATGTGTTTATTTTGAAGAACCGTAAACAAAGAAACAATTTACTCTAGATGCAGATAAAATATAGACAATGTTTTAACATTAATATGTATTAATTTAATGCGCATTTTCATAATTATGGATAAACCACTCAAGGACACAGGCTAAACCTAGTGTGGAGTTCATAAGCAAAATGTTTCCTTTGCGTCTTATTTCTATGAAATGTAAACCTAGGTATTATTGTAGCATAAGCATGATAAGCTTATTATATTCCTACTGCTGGGACACAGACCTCTCTGCGAGAGGGAGTGGGTCGTAATCCACCACGCGGGCCCAGTGCGGGTTGGTGCATGTCAAATGTTTCGAATTTTCGGTTCTAGGACTTGCGGTTCATTCGGTTAGTGCATTCGATTTCCTCACGATGTTGACCTTCATAATTTTGAGAGCAGTGCTTGGCTACCGAGGACCTTTAACTCGTAAGTCGGTGCCAATACCACTGGGCCACTACTGCTCTCATTATTGTAGACTATAAGGAAATGTAAAGCACTGTTTTTGGAAAAAAAACATTATTATTTATTTACTCCGAAACATTTCTCTACACCACTGATAATAACGTCAATGTAAAATCAGCCACAAACAGATGTTGGAATAAAATTTCTCATTTTGAAAGAAAAACTCAATTTGGCCCTGTTATTTTTTCAGAATTATACATATATTTTATTTTATTTTTTATGGAAAATGATCAAATAACTTCTCCCGCTCTGGGCGGAGCGGGAGGGCGTGTCAGACTCTTACTGACTAAAACCCACCCGAGTTCCATCCGTTGCCTGTATATTGCCAGGGGCCACGGTAAGCCTTTCGGACAAACCCGCAACCCCGGCAGACGTAGAACATACCTACGTATTTATTTTGTTTTTTGTGAAAAAGTTCACTGATTTAAGAGGTAGTTTATCTAAGAAAATTTACATCCGCAAATCTTCAGCACAAAATATGAAAACTGAGCTTCAAATAAAATCTAAGTAAAAAATCTAGTCGGAACTATTCCCACAATAATAGTTATAACCCGCGGCACCTCTTTGTACAGTCTACTCATTGTGCTGTTCGCAAAGAACTCAATCCAGCTTACCCGAAGGCGTTCTGCGCAATCCTTGTTTTCCTAAGTTCTTTGATAAAACGAATGAATAGAGAAAATTAGCTAGCACTGTTTTAAACCGACATCATGAAGTAGTTCTTATTTTTATGTGGTTTTTAAGTTCCTGTATGATTTTTAATTACATTACATTTTAATTACTGGGTTGTGGAGGTCCGATAGGCAGTCGCTCCATGTAAAATACTGGTATTCAGCTGCATCCGGTTAGACTGGAAGCTGACCCCGACATAGTTGGGAAAAGGCTAGGCAGATGATGATATGATTTTTAATTACAGTCAATTTAAATAAGTAGGTTGGCCTCTGCCTAACCCTACGAGGATAACAGGCATAATGTTATTATCTAAACTTAACAATCTAAACTAATAATAATCCTTAATATTATAAATGCGAAAGTAAGTTTGTTTGTTACGCCTTCACGCTAAAACGGCTGAACGGATTTGGATGAAATTTGGCACATATATAGATGATGCCCTGGAAAAGAACATAGGATACTTTTTTTTTTCCCACGGGATCGAGACTTATGCGGGTGAAACCGCGGGGCGCAGCTAGTAATATTATAAAGAGAAAAGATTTGATTATTAAATGTTTGTTTGTTTGTTACGCTTTCACGCTAAAACGGCTAAACGGATTTAGATGAAATTTGGCACATAGGTAGACCATGACCTAGGTTAGGATATAGGATACTTTCATCCCGATATTTTTACGGGATCGAGACTTATGCGGAAAAAACCACGGGATGCAGCTAGTGTAAAAATAAAATAGTTGACTGTTGAATTTAAAGTACAAAGTTCTGCGGGTTAATTGCATAACGCAATAACAATTGTCTGCCTCGCTGGTCTAGTGGTTGCAAGTGCTACTGCTGAGCATGAGGTCCTGGGTTCGATTCCCGGGTCGGGCAAAGTGTTATTGAGTTTTTCCATGTAGATTTTCTCAGTAGCAGCCCAGTCTTTGTGCTTGATTGATAGCAACAGGCTTGCCCCTTATTACATGGGACTTAAACATAACTAGTAAAATGTTCAGTACTATAAGTACACCTCTACCTAACCCTTAATCTTTTTTGCGTGTTTTACGTTGTCAGTCGGAATTTTCAAAACTTATGAAGCAATGCATTAAGAATTTCTATGAAATCCTTCGGATTGTGAAAGAAAGTGTTTTACGCAATTGGGGCTGGATTCGATTCCTACATCGGGCAAAGTGTTTTTGACTATTTCCATTAGAAATATCAGACCGGAGTCTAGATTTGTATAGGTACTCGATTAGCGACGATAAACTAGCCAACGATTACATCTCGCAAAAAGCGAATGTGGTACACACAATGTCACACCTTTGCCTGCCCCTTCCAAAAATACCCACAGGCGTATTTTTTTAGGGTTCCGTATCCAAAACCCACCAACGGGACCATATTACTAAGGCTCCGCTGTCCGTCCGTCCGTGTCACAGGGCTGTATCTTTTGATCCACATAAAGCCAAGTTAGTATGTGTAAATAAAATATAAAAACATAACTACCCACCATTCCCACAGCTAACAAGTCTAAACACCAAACACACACATACAACACAAAATACACGACTAATATCACACATTTTTATATATAAAAAACCAGTTATAAAATTAAAAAAATATTTTCTGAAACAAACATGGCTGTCTCTGTCAAAGGTTAGGACTAAAATAATGAAGTTAAAACGTCTTGTTATACCACTGTGACTGATGATTACTTCACGGTATTTAAATATTACTTTCGTGATTGAAAACAGGTGATAAAACTGGACTAACGTGACGTCATTTGGTGTAAGTAACGCTATTTATAATGTAAATATTCAGGGTTTTGGTGACAAGAACCTTCTCCTGTCGTTTAAATAGCTCATCGTCATAATTTCCTTGCCTGGGGTCGGCGCAGCATAATTATTATTATCTTCTTCCATACTCTCTCATAGTCGTCATTTCAGACGTCACTACGCCTATGTCTGTTGTATAGGAGTCCCCTCTAATATTTATTTTGTGTTTTTTACCCAACTGCCCAAGAAGGAGGGTAATGTTTTTCGAGAGTATGTATGTATGTATGCACCTATGTATGTCTATTTCTTTGGTTCGCTCTGTAGCCTAAACGGCTTAATGGATCTTAACATGTGAGGTGTCGTTAGATTCGTCTTAATGTGGGAGTGTCTTAGGTTACATAATATTTTTATATTGCATCTGCAAATACAAAAAAAGGGAGGGGTAGGTTTAAAAAACAGCATTATTGGTATCACATAAAAGCTAGTAATGAGGTCAATATATATTATTTTAATAGAACTAAAAAGCTTGAAATACAAAAAAAACAAAAACAAAAACCCGACTGTAAAAACACATAACTGAAAAGAGAAAAACAAGCATTATAATCTATAGAATTTTGGTATTGCAGGCGGGACAAACAAAATTTACACCATCATTTCAGGTTATTGGTTTGTCCCGCCTACAATACCAAAATTCTATAGATTGTAATGCTTGTTTTTAGGGTTCCGTAGTAAACAAGGAACCCTTATAGTTTCGTCATGTCCGTCTGTCTGTCTGTCTGTCTGTCTGTCCACGGTCTAGCTCCGAGACCCTTAGTACTAGAAACCTGTAATTTGGCATAGGTATACATATTAATTACGCCGACAAAGTGGTAAAACAAAATTATGAAAAACATTTTTTTTAGGGTAGGGGGAGTCCTCCTAACGCCGGACGGCACCTAGCGCCGGACACAACTACTATCTCAGCAGGTCGATACGCTTTCTATACGAAGTTATAGTGAAAGGGGTGCGGGGGCGCAGCAATACACGCACACGGAACGCGGATCGCCAGTCTCACTCAAGGACAAGCTGGGAGCCGTCGAATGCTGTATTTGGCGGAGAAATACTGTATCGGATAATATCAAAGTGAGTGTTACTCCTAAGTTTTTGTGATTAAGTGTTTATGGTAATCGTTGCTTGATGTCATGTTCCTTATTTTTATAAATACCTAATAATTTTTGTTTGTTGTCTAAGAGGTTTTATAATATAAACATTATTTTTTAGAATCGACTGTCCCCTGGTACCGGACAAAAAGTTGTCCCTTAACACCGGACAGTGATTATGTTGGTTTTTCGTGTCTATTTCATACTTTTTTATAATTATTGTCATATATTATTTCAGAGGATAGCAGATTGCAGCGAAAATAAGCATGGTAGAGATAAAAGAGAAAGGAGGATGGGACCAGAAAAGTTAAATAAAAAGGCTCTAACAAAGAAACTAGTTAAGAGGACCATGACGAAAATTGGACCCAGTGCTGCAGCTGTCACGCGTGGGCTCAAGAAGCCTGTGCTGATATTTCAGAATATTATGATACCTGCATATGCGATAGCTGCAATACATTTACGTATGTTGTCCGGCTTTAGGGGTTTCAGAATTGGTGTGTCCGGTACTAGGTGCCACTTTATGTGATTTAAAAATCATAAGCACAAGTTTGATTGTAGTTCTTATAATAATTACGCAGAAGTTACCTTTTTTGTTCATTTATATTGATTTTAAATATTGTTAACTTAATTAATTCATAATTAAAGTGAGATATCTTAGGTATTATTTTTATTTATCGCCAAAAAACCTTAAGTGTCCGTCACTAGGGGAACTCCCCCTATCTCTCATACACGTAAAGTGGGTATGTTTATTTTTTTATTTTTTTACCCCATGGTGAGGGGTATCATTAGAAAGGTCCTTTAAAAATATTTGAGTTTTTGAAAACTATTTTTGGATTCAAGGATTCGTTTGCGAAATATTAAGCTTTAAAGTGCTAATTTTTGTTAGAGTCAAGTGTGTCCCCCCCTGCCGGCTAAATGGTTGGTTTTGGGTGTGTGAATAAAATCACAACAGTAGTTTATATAACGAAATTAAAAGGAAAACTATCACAACTAAGTAGGCTCTACAGGTTAACGAGTAATAATCAACCAACTTAACTTTGCAGTTGCAAAAACATGTTTTCCCATACATTCCGTATGGGAGACCATATTTTTCAACTACAAAGTTAAGTTTGTTTTTGGGATAAATTCATCCCAACTACGGAACCCTTCATTGTGCGTGGTCCGACACGCAATTTTGTTTTTTCTCTTTTCAGTTAGGTGTTTTTGCAGTCGGGTTTTTTGTTTTTTGAATATATTTTTTTAGCCATATTATTATCATCTTTCACATTGTTTCTTTGGTCTTCCCCTCCACATTCATACCTACTCAAAACTTTCCTCGAGACATTTCTCGGTAAAAATAGCTCAAACCGTGATAAAAACATTATACAATCGCAAGGTGGTAGTGGAGCTGATCGTGTGAAAAGACGCTTAATTTACCTAAGAGGGTATTTTAATGCACCTTACAAGACCGGAGAAATAATCTCCATCATGATTGCAGCTCCCATTAATTGACGCGATTCAATGTTAGCTCGTGATTAATTAGGTCCTGAAATGAATCAATGCGCTTTGCATATTTAGGCTCCGTGCACAAAATTCACTCGACAGAGTTTAGGTAAATTCTTGCCATGCTATGTTTGTGTGCACCGTTCACGCACACATGCTTAAAGATCGCTTAAACAGTTTTGATCCTTTACAGACGAAATTTTGTTAAGTTACGTAGGTACGGATAAAAAATAAGTCTGGAATGTTTGTGTATATTCGTTTAGTATATTTACTTTTTGTATGGAAAACATGAAAAATTATTAACTACATGTTGAGTTTTATGGGTTTTATAAAGGGGGTCGAAATTTTTATTACTTTTGCGATAGGACACACCATTTTCGAGATATGAGCAAAAGAACAGAAAAAAGATATAGTACAGTAGTTTTTTTTTTTTAAATTTCTTAAAGTTTTTCTAAGTATTATAAAAAAATATTTATTTGTCTTGAAGTTTTGAGAAAGTTACGTTATTTCAACATTTTTTCTGCTATATTTTGTATGAAAGTGGTTCCCCTGTGTACAAGTAGACCATATAGTGACGTTGATGATATTTTTAATTTTCAAAATCAAAAGCAGTTTCTTCTAATGAAACGATCAAACGTCAGTGTTGCGTCATTTTTTGGAAAACTTGTTGCGAATTTTAGTGATTTTCCACGAATCCTTAATTTATTTGAAGAATCCCTTTCCCTTATATACAAGATAAAGAATTGGACCTTTCAAGTCACAAATAATTTTGTTTAAATTCTGTTTCCCTTTCTCACAACTAATGAACACAATTGATCAAAATCAGTCGATTTCGTGCGGTGCGATGGACCCTTAACACATTTTCTCAAATCGAATATTAGTTTGTACCTACTCTCGAATGGTTTTAAGATTTTATTAGAAGGTTAAGGTTTCTAATAAAGAAATTAGTCAATAACAATGTTATCCTTACCCTCTATTATTACCTTTTATTAAACCCGCATAGTCTCTATATTATAGAGACTGTAGGTACGGGAAGAGAGAGTGAATTTATTTTGTGTTACACACGCCCTCTCTCTCTCTCTCTCCTGCGTAGTTGTGATTGGAAGGTCGTTCAAGAATATAATTACATTTCTTGCAAAATACTTTTTAGATCAACCACAATCACCTCAGTAGTAATTAAAACTCAACCTTTTAAATTACCACTATTACGAAGCTGACTCTACCCTGATAAATCCATTTATTTTAATGAAAAATCAAGAAAGCGTATCTAACGTATCATAAATAATGTAAACGTATTGTAATCATTTATTTATATTAAAAATAATGTCCGTAGCATCAATCGCCGCTTGCGCACGTCTTCACGTCACTAGTTCGTCGCGGCTAGGGTGCTACCACACAGGTCTATGCGTTATCGCAGCGCATAAAGTCTTCGTTTACACGAGGTACGACTTTCCCAACCTTTGAGAGGCGAGAATGTCCATGGCAGACTCGCAGACGAAATTCTCCATGCGATTCTTTTAAATGAATAGCCGTGGAGTTTCTTGCCGGCGCTTCTCCATAGGAAACGACCAATTGGAACCGTGCACCTAGCTTCTGACGTTTCATAAGTGCCCATGTAGGTTTATATGAAACTAGCGGACCTAACAGACGTTGTCTTGACCGAATACCGCCACCTATCGGGTCCGATTGTGAATCTTAACCATTCCCAGATCCCCTTGAACACACACAAAAAATTTCATGAAAATCGGTCCAGTCGTTTGAGAGAAGTTCAGTGACATACACACTCACAGAAGAATTATATATATAAAGATAGGATAAGATTACGTATTTTGAATTTGATTTATCGTACTAAGGCCGAAACCAAGGAGTTTCGTTTCGCTTGATTTGCACAAGCGAAGTTCAAGTTAAGTTTTCACTGGGTTAATAGGTAGTATTGCTCAAACGGCGCAGTGTGGTTTGCTAAACTAGGTGGTAGATGGTCAAGTGCTAGGCAGCCCCGGATCTAGATTTTCTTTCCCTGGATCTAGACACTGCTATCTGCCGCCCCCCACCAATCTTTTATGGGGATGCGCTAAGTTAGCCCGCGAAATTCAAATTTTCTCAAAATGAAAATTTTGCCAGCAACTTAATCAAATTTTATCGATCGATAATGCGACAATCAAACAGAGGTGCCAAAACTGTGGTGAAAAAAAGAAAAAAATTGAATGATTATAGATGCTGCGCGTCTCATTTATTGCAAAGTTACGGTGTGCTGGGTGCTGCACTTGTCTGCTACACTTGAATTTGTCGCCCCCTAAAGTTGGCGCCTGGAGCACATGCCCCGGTTTGCCCGCCCCTAGATCCGGGGCTGGTGCTAGGTGCGTTGCTCCTGAACAGACTATGCCCCATCTGTTAGTGTCCCTAATGTCCGTTCACCTGCACCCTCGACGATCTGAACAACACCTCTGATACCGCAATAAATCTGGACACCTACTGGGCCTAAACAATATAGAAAGCATAGATGTAATTTCGAAACGAAAAAGCTACGTAAAGTTACGTAGCTTTTTAGGGTAACGTGTTTTGGAGTAAAGGTTGTTGCAGTACTGTAGAGATCTTAACCTGCTTGAGATAAACACTATATTACCGTGCCTTTATTAATAATGTCTGTTGCACTAACGGGCGTTTCATAACAATGTTAGTCAAGATTTTCTTATGTTACATTCGCCTAACAAGTCTAAACACTTTGATGTATTTCACACTTATCAATTTATATATGTTATTACAAAGTATACGACCACATATTAGTATTAAATTATTTATGCATGTATTTTCATCTTGTTAGTTGTCGCTGTGACGAAAAGTAGAGCAAATTAAAATATGTTAGTGATAAATAGTTGACGGTTGATGTTGTTTCTTTCTTGTAGCTAAGAAATAAGTGACGAAGGTCATTGAGTATAAAAAGAAAAAAAAAATACGACCGAGCCTTGCAGTAGTCGCATATGATGACATCTGACATCTCACCTTTATAATAAGCAACATTAAAAAACATTTTTCGTGACGAAGAATAAATTATGTTTAATGAAAATTGTATTTTATTTTATTAACACTAGGAGTAATGCAATTGTTTCTTGAAGACAGTAATTATTTTTGTTCAATTTGGGGGAGAGCTGAGATATATTATAATAACTAAATTATGAGACAATTATACTTGTGATTTCAAATATCAGTTTGTTCACAATATTTTTTTTGATTCTTGGATCCTTTTTGAGAAATTAAAATAAACACTCCATAATGTTCAAACCAATTTAGCAAAAACGATTCGAACCCAAATTTTTCCAAATAACTCGAAAAATACGTCAGTCTATGTAATACAACTTGACTCATAAAAATATTAGTATATTTGCCCATATGTGACAATAATTCAAAATATTCCAAATACAACATCATTGCAGCAATTCACATCTAAACTTAAAACCTCGATAACTTAAAAAATACTATTTGTGGGTTGATTCCTTTCTGCTAATCGACGTCCACTGTTATCAGTTTTATATTCATAGTAAAATAGCGAGAAATCGGGGTTTAAACCCAAGTGGTCCGAAAAGGTTTGCAGTAAAGCGAAAGGAAAGATGTTACACATCAAAAAACATTATTAGATTGAATAATATTGCATTTTATTGTTCAATTATTCCACTCCGTTTCGTTATTCTATAAATATTCCAAATAGGTAATATTGTTTTTCCAAAAAAATACAAATAACCACTTGAAAAGTCACTAAATAAGTAAGTAAAGAAAGAAAGAAAGAAAATACATTTATTTATCTCAAGAAGTGCTGTTATCTCAAATCAATACTTATTCCTTTAATACACAAATCTCAAAAAACAAACCACAATAATCAACAACACCCAAACTCCCCGAATCCAAAATCTGACCGCAAAACAAAGAAAAACAAAAAAATAAAGATACACCATACATCTTTCCCGATATGATATGAATTCAGCAAATAAGTCGCGAATCAATTTCCTCCCTGCATGAAGAGGCAGTAAATCGCGCCATACCCCTCTCGGGGGTGGGCAGGGAGGGAAGGAGGGCTATCTTGTTACGGCAGATAACCGGCGTTTGTTCGACAGCACTATAAAGAGGATAGGGAGGGACAAAATGTCTAAAAACTATGATAATATGTAAATTTTTTAGTGTTTCCATTGTTTGAGGCGGTACGATTTTTTTTTTTTGGATTGGATGTATGATAAACTTGCCTGTCCTGTCACGTTGTTTATTTATAACAGTCTTTATCACTTTTTTATTTTGTGTTTCATGAACTGTGTCCAAATGAACATTATTCTTTATTTCTTTCTTCTTTCTTCTTTCTTTCCTAGCTACACTTGACTGTAGGGCGAAGGCCTTTTATCTTACATAGAAGGCAATGGCATTGATCACCGCGCCTGCTCAAGGCGATTTCAGACTTACATTTTTATTATAATAATAAAATAAAATACCCCACCGTCGTATCTCTACGTTGACGTCGTGGTGGGGCTTGCGCGCTCCGATCTCTAGGCCTGTGCCAGTAGAGTTTACTTTGCCGGAACAGGTCTGGGATTAGGAGCCAGACCAAGAGAGATTCAAAAACCCGCAGGGCAGCATGTGGCGAGCTGTTGGGCAGTAGCGACCCCACGGACCCTATCTCCCGGGAGAAGTCTTGTTCCTCACCTCTGGCTTGCCTTAATTGGCCGGCTGGAGTGAACACTGACGAGGAACAGAGCTCCTGCCTCATTCTTGCCTTAATTGGCCGGCTTGAGTGGAGATTCGCAAGAGCAAACGTGCTCGGAGGAAGGAAGTATTCCAGTAAGATGCTGGTAGGGATCTTGACCGTACTTCCGGGATTGTCCTGATAGCCGTGGAATACCTCTCCACTCCTCATAAGCACCTCAGGACGTGTTGCCCCCTTGTCGCTACGACACTATGTGCTAGCGACCGTTTTCGGGGGCCCATTATTGAGCGTGCAAGTCACCCCCTGCCATTTTATCCGTGTACATTTAAACATTGATCAGGCAGGGGCCATAGTCCTTCCATAGCTCCAGGTAACCAGTCCACTTAAGCCACCCAAACCCATAGTCCAATATCTTTGTTTCCATATTCTGCAATAGTCCTACACCAACCGGGGGTTGTCCTTGGGTGCCCTTGCATAGTGCGAACAGGGATAATCGTCGGTTGGTGCCTCAATACTTAAAAATGTCTAAGGGGCCTCTGCGAGTTGGCTTCGGCCCCTCGTACGCCTTCCAAAGGTCCGGGACCCCAGGGTCCCGAGATATGTCAAAGACATTTAAAAATAAAATATGTATTAAAAAAAATAAACGAAATAAAAACTATATATCACGACCTTTTCTTTTTCTGTCAGCGATGTCCACTAGAGATAAACTTAGAAAGCACATAATATACATATGTACACAATAGTCACATTTGGTGTATCTAGTTTAAAACTCCAGAAAGACTTAACCTCTGGGCTATCATTATATTGGGGCAAAGCTACTGATATTCAAAATACATTTGTATTTCAAAAACGAGCTGTTCGAGTTATTCAATTCAAATATCAATTTCACTGAGAGATTTTTTCAAAGACATTGGTATCCTTACTGTGGCATCGCAATTCATCTTCGCCAACATTTTATATATTAGGCAAAATATACACTTATACACTAAAAACAGTGATTTACACAATGTTAACACTAGAAATAAGGACAAAATTCAATTCAAAATTCAAAAGTCATTTATTCAAACTAGGCTGAGAATCAGCACTTTTCGAACGTCAAAATTACATAAGACAGTCCCCTAAAAACGCCCACCCTTCACCACTTCCTAGTGCCTTTAGCTGGGAAGAAGAAGTGGCGCAACAAACTCTCCAGCAGCACAGCTGTCTGTTCAAGTTAGAAAAAATTATTCTATACAATAGTATTCAAAAGAACTTACATTATGCAACACAAAACATAATTCTAATGATAAATTATAGGCCATATGCCAGCTAGCACACGCCAATATACCAGCCAAAAACATCGAGAACTATACTCAAGCAATATTTAAAAAAAATAAAAACTAAACGTAAAAAGAACTAAATATCTATATAAAAGCCTCCAGACATAAAGGGCGTTCCCGCCTACATAAAGCTGTAATTGACAGTTATAAATGATAAACTAGGACCATCGGGGTAAATGAACAGTTAATTACTAGTAACAATAACAAAACCATGATCAGCAAGACGACCAAGCAGCACCCGTCCACGAGCATAACTCAAAGATCAGCCATTACCCCCCTCGCCATATTTGAGGGAAGGAGGCAACCCGACCCCCGACGCTACCGCAAGCAGTGACATCTAAGGGAGCATGACGAACTTGCTGCTGGTTGCTCAGGCAAAAAATAATATGATCAATTGTCGAGGTCGCTAGCTAACCACAAATTGCAATACAACTCATAACAAAAACATTGTAATGAGTAGATTATGTCAACAATAAAATAAAATTAAAAATAAAAACTCATAAACTGACAGTAGGTAAGCTAATTCTGGAGAAAGAACATAAACATTGTGTTGAGTTAATCACAGCGACCAACTATTCTTATCATTCAAGTAATCGACAGACAAATTACGAGCTCCCTTTCACCGGCTTCATAAGGTACATAACTCATTTGTTGGGCTTGGTATAGACTTTTATAACAAGCTACCCTCTTCTTTGCTAGATTTGCCTTTTAATGCGTTTAAAACTAAAGTAAAATCCAACCTTTGTTCAAAGGCATACTATAGTATCAACGACTACTTAAATGATAAGAATAGTTGGTCGCTGTGATTAACTCAAGACAATACTTATGTTCTTTCTCCAGAATTAGTTTGCCTACTGACAGTTAATATAATTGTTTATTTTATTTGAATTTATAAGTCAGTTCATTTTTATTTTATTTTATTGTTGACATAATCTTCTCATTACACTGTTTTTGTTATGAGTTGTATTGCAATTTGTGGTTAGCTAGCGACCTCGCCAGTTGCTCATATTATTATTTTTTGCCTAAGCAACCAGCAGCAAGTTCGTCATGCTCCCTTAAATGTCACTGCTTGCGGTAGCGTCGGGGGTCGGGTTGCCTCCTTCCCTCAAATATGGCGAGGGGGGTAATGGCTGATCTTTGCGTTATGCTCGTGAACGGGTGCTGCTTGGTCGTCTTGCTGATCATGGTTTTGTTATTGTTACTAGTAATTAACTGTTCATTTACCCCGATGGTCCTAGTTTATCATTTATAACTGCCAATTACAGCTTTATGTAAGCGGGCACGCCCTTTATGTCTGGAGGCTTTTATTTAGATATTTAGTTCTGTTTACGTTTAGTTTTTATTTTTTATTTCTGCTTGAGTATAGTTCTCGATGTTTTTGGTTGGTATATTGGCGTGTGCTAGCTGACATATGGTGAATAATTTATCATTTAAATTATGTTTTGTGTTGCATAATGTAAGCTATTTTGCATACTATTGTATAGAATCATTTTTCTAACTTGAACAGATAGCTGTGCTGCTGGGGAGTTTGTTACGCCACTTCTTTTTCTCAGATAAAGGCACTAGGAAGTGGTGAAGGGTGGGCATTTTGAGGGACTGTCTTATGTAATTTTGACGTTCGAAAAGTGCTGATTCTCAGCCTAGTTTGAATAAATGAAATTTGAATTATATTTCAAAGAACCAAGTACAGTCACCTTACGCAAAACTAAAAAATGATTAACTCGAGAAATACCGATTCTGACTTTGAGAAAAAACGTCAATTATAGTATGGTTTTGTAAAGACTGTGTTCGTTTCGAAACATCATAATATTCTTAACAATAATTTAGGATAAAACCACGTTATGCTCTTGCCGGCTGTCATTCGCAAATCTTTGACAGTCGTTACCCAAAAAGCCCAAAAGTCTGACAAACAGTCTTACCAAAGGGTATCGTGGTAGGTATCCAGTAACTGAGTTGGTCACATAAGCAGTCGCTACATGAAAATATTGGTATTCAGTTGCATCCGGTTAGACTGGAAGCCAACCCCGACATAGTTGGGAAAAGGCTACACAGATTGATTTCGAATTTTGAATCGCTTTTGAAACATATTTTCGCTCGTGACTGTACGTTCGGTATTCACTGAGTTAATAGTCAGCTTTGCTAGTCAACATGATCTTTCCTGGCAAACTCCCTAATTAAAAAAGTTATTTTCAGAAAAGATCGAAGCGTTCTCCAGATAAAGATCTGGAGAATAAGCTTCTCGCCTTGAAATGAGACAGAATCATGACATTTGATTAAAAAACGGATGAAATATTCGTTCATAACAAATTAAGTTACTTAAGGTTAAGGTATAAGGTCAAATACAATTTTTTTTTTCGATAATTTGAATGACAGGAATGTCTAGTCCAGTCCCCTGAACAGACCAGACATGTCTGTCACATGTCAGATTAACCATGCTTTAAAATAAAACCTAACGGCATCGACTGAATTAGAGTCCAACCGAATTTCGTTTTCGGTTTTCGGTAATTTTCGACCGAAATATTCATTTTCGGCAATTTTCGTTTTCGTGTTTCAAAGTTCTTTTTTATTATTATTAATTATGTATCAGCCGCACGGCTCAATCCATCAAGTTAAGCTACGCTTGCCGGGGTTGGTCCGTGGATGAGTGACCATCTTTACATGCTGAGACTCCTGCGTGCCTCGGAAAGCACGTTAAGCAGTTGGTCCCGACTGTCATTCGTGGATCTTTGACAGTCGTTACGGGTCGTCAGAAGCCCGAAAATCTGACAACCAGTCTTGCCAAGGGGTATCGTTTCAATTTATTTAAGTTTTGTTCATCTATAATGCCTACCTTAAAACAATTTATCTATATCATAATTGCTATTAATTTTATATTAATTCACTCGTGTTATAATAATGTTGCATGCCTAATATAAGGTAGATTGTACAAGGATCACCCATATTTTAACTGTCACATCTTATTTACTGTACCTGCAAACAAATTATGCAAATAAATTTTTACTAACTTACTTGCAGTCACTCCATGTAAAATACTAGTATTCAGCTGCATCCGGTTAGACTGGAAGCTGACCACAACATAGTTGGGAAAAGGCTAGGCAGATTGAAATAATTATGTATTCTAGAAAATAATAAGTTTCATGTGATTTAAGTTTGAACGATTAAATTATCATTCTCTTTCCCTTATCCCAAATTATTATGTCCCCCTCCTTCATATTTCTCTATCAGTCGTCATCTCGGAATCACCCCCTTTCTATCCATATCATCTTCCACACAATCCATCCATCGTTTCTTTGGTCTTCCTCTACTCTTATAGACATCCACATTCATACTCACAAATTTCCTCACGACATTTTCCTCGTTCCTCCACATCACATGCTCATACCATGACAATCGATTTCCGCACAACTTTTCGGTCACCGGTGCCACTTCCAGACTTCCTCTTATGTACTCATTTCTTATTCTATCCATTCGCGTAACACCACACATCTCTCTTAGCATTCTCATCTCAGCTGCATGCAGTTGCCTTTCATTCATCCCTTTTGTGGCCCAACATTCTAATCATTTTGAACGATTAAATATTGAAAGATTGATACTGCAGACACGGTATATGTTAAAAAAATAAAAAAAAAACATGTGGCACTCGGGGTCTGCTGCGGTAAAGCTATTGCATAGCATTTATAACCTCCATACTTCCTATTTGTTAACGCTACACTTGAGATGATGACGTGATGACATAAAACAAAAATTACGTTCCCATGACAACATCACTTTTCCCATGACAACGTGATGTTGTCATGGAACCGTCATTACATGGTAGGCGGAGTGGGGGGTGTTAGGTTTTATTTTCGTTTCGTTACGGAATTTCTTGATTCGGTTGCCGCGCTCAAAGCCCGCGATAAAAGCTGTGCAATAGCTTAATAATAACAATAAAGCCAATTATCAAACTAAAATATGACGTCGATAAATTCCTCCGCATCGCTGTGAACTGGTAATACATATAAATATTATAATATTTCTAATGGCAACATTCCGTACCGTCGGCAACGACGCTCGAGCGTTTATACTTTATACGTTTTCTCGTGTGACAATGAGAACGCGCGTTACACTCTGCCGATAACAGAACCGACAAAGTTTAATAATTGCGCAAACTTGTGGAGATAACTGAGGGAATTATTTCAAGTATTTTATTTGTTTCGATGGGCGTCTATTTACCTTTCCTGTGTGTACCTACAACTATGTATATGAATTTACAGGTTCGGCAGAGTTCGTGGCACTTTCAATTCTTTACATTACTAGATACCCTGCTTTACACGGTTTTTACGATTCAATTCAATTCATTTATTCATTAACAATTTTTACATCGTATCTGAATTTCTATAACTAAATATACAAGAAACATCATACATGCAATCTATATTTAAATCATTACAATTATCCAAACTACATAAAAATCAATCAAAAATATAAAAATAAATGTCATAAGTCAATTCATAAAATTCAATAAATATTTCCATTTCAAATCCATTAGATTACGTTACTATCGAATTTGTATTAGTATATAGTTCATCAGTAGAATATAGACACTTATTTAACAAGAACCGTTTAAGCTTATTCCGCTTTTCGCTTTTTTGTTTTGATTTGACAAAATATCGAAATTTCTTTATTTTAAGTAACTTCTAATATGATTGTATAGAAACCTACCGGAATAAATTCTCTAAATGTATTAAAGAGCAACCTGGTCACAGCCAGCTACGAAAAGCGACTTTATATTTTAATATTTATAAATAGTTTAATCTATGTATGTACACACGGCTACACATCAAGCTATAGGTACATTTCCAGTATAAGCTAACCTTACATATTTGTATGGAAATTCTAAACAATGCGAGATCGGCATAAAGGCTCGTACAGACCAGCACGATATCGCGGGCGTGACAGGCAGCGCAACCCGTGTCGCGCCCGCGATGTCACGCCGTGTACCAAAAGTTTACATGGCCATTAATTTAGCACATCAATTTTTTATAATAAGACTGTCACACGGGACGTATGTGTGACGCTCTACAAAGAGGACTGTTCTAAAATAGGCCGCGTACGGTACAAACATCAGTGGTAACAATTTGACATTAACAATATCGCCTTTATATCGTAGAAATAAGGGTAATTTTTGTAGTCCAACCAAACTGATGTGCAGTTGACTGTACTATACTTTTGACGGGATTTACAATAAATAATCGTTTGATTATGATTTATTTTTCTCACTTTCGTAATGTAACCGCACGGCAAAAGGCAATAGAAGAACGCAAATCTCTTTTATAAAAAGAAGATGCTTATTTCCTTTTACACCTTGAAGTATTTTCCACTATACTACACAAACAAAAACACCTCTCAATAAAAACAAGAATAATGTCGCCATCTTAAAAAAAAACACCGGCATAATCAAAGGCAACACAAGCGGCAGTTAATCGCATTGATGTCGCCGCCCGCTTGTGATTGGCTGGCCGGCACTGTGGTCGCTTGCACCTGTCAATTAAACGTGATATACTGCCAGGAAGGATGGCCAATAAAGATTTTGTGGGTCGCTATTAAATCTTGGAAATGTCAATTGTTGAATGAGAATTGAGCTTAAATTGTGACAAAGTGACAAACTTTTTGCTATCTTAAATGCAATTTCCATAAAAGGGAACGTACCTATTAATAACCTAGAATGCACTACACAATGCTGTGGACGACATACTGCTTTAATTATTATGGTGAACTAGCTTTTCCCGTGAGGTCGGAAATAATTCGATGGAACGTATGTACTACTGGAATAAATTTATGCTGTATCCTGGGCCATGGTCCACCTGAATGTCAAATTTCATCGAAATCCGTTCAGACGTCTAGACGTGAAAAGGTAATAGACTGACAGGGCTACTTTTGTATTTATTATAGTTTATGGAAGTATGACTTTTTTTTTTTTTGTGTGGGAAATTATCAAATAACTTCTCCCGCTCTGGGCGGAGCGGGAGGGCGTGTCAGACTCATACTGGCTAAAACCCACCCGTGTTCCTTCGGTTGCCCTGTTGCCGGGGGCCACGATGTCCCTATCGGTTTTCTTCGAACCCCCGGCAGGCATTGGCCCTAGCGGACGCCGTCCATTCTGCTGACATCTCTTTGAGGCGCGCGTGGAACACAACGCGCCGTCGACCCGGGCTTGGTCCTTATCGGACGGCGAGCTACCCATTGCTCACCGTCCGCAAGCCCGCGCCTACGGTGGCCGGAAATCGGCTCGCGATTCCCGCCCCGGGCGTCTCCTCCTGCGGCGGTTAGGGGCGTGACGGCGCGAACTTTCCCTCACGCGTTCCGCCTCCTCCTTCGCGAGCATTACCGCTTCGCAGAAGGAGGTGACGGCCTGCCATTTCCTCTCGCTCCGTACCATGGCCTGAACCAGGGCCGGACGCGAGAGATCACCGCCGCCGATCGCCTCTACGAGGACACGGCGTTGCTCTGCCCAAGCCGGGCAGACCTCCACCGTATGCTCCACCGTGTCCTCAGGCCGATCCACACAATGGTGACACCTGGGTGTTTCCTCCCGCCTTATCCTGAACAGGAACCTCCCGAAGCAGCCTGAGGACCTGCGTCAGGCGGAAGGTGAGGACGCCGTGGCGCCTCTCAAGCCACTCCTCAAAGAGGGGTCTTATCGCCGCAATTGTGGCGTGCCCAGCGCGGGGTTGCGACAATCGCACTCTCCATGACGCCATGAGATCCCGCCGGAGCTCTGTCCGCTGTGCCGCGATTTCTTGCGGCATCGGAGCTAAGCCCCGGCGTTTCGCCTCCTCGCGCCACTCCCAGATGTGCGCGAGGACCTTTGCCTCCAGATCCCATGGCGGTTATCCGGCAAGAAGGCTCCCGCCTCGCAGGAGACCGTGCGGTATCCTCGGGCCAGCCGGATGGCCATGACCCTCTGGGACGCGTTCAACCGGCGGGCTGGCCGCAGCCTCAATGAACGCGCCCACACCGGTGCCCCGTAAAGGGCCATGGACCGCACGATCCCCGCATAGATGGAAGTATGACTTGAAAACACGTATGGGGCTCCACGAAACAGGTAGCCCCGCTACCACCTTTCTGACTGACATCATCTTTTTCATAAGTTACATGTATATAAGAGAACAAACTGGATAAAATTACTAAATTATGACGACACGGAGGCACTCTTGGAACACATTAAGTAAAATGTGCTAATTAGGTAGTAATAATCACACAACTTATCCACACCTATATCTATAAACACCAAATGCACAAAACACACACACACACACACACACACACACGCACGCACGCAAATAAGATAAGTTATACCTAGCTGTAAATATCTAGGTCATATTTTGTATTGCTTAGCTATGGAAGAGCGGGGCTCCCCAACACAGGCATCACTTGCTTACAGGGGAGCTCCAAACACAAATATTCTAGATGTAAACTTTTTGAAGCAATAAACCATTTTGTATTTTTTGTAACAAACAAACTTTATAAAGTGGACAGCAAACCTTTGTTGCATGGATTCGACAACACCGGGGGACTATGAGACCAAGGGAATCGAAAGTGCACCCGTGTTTGCGCACATGCTTGTGCAATAATATCTCCTGCCTACTTACCTATACTCCATTTGAAATAAGATTAGACATTTAAACAAACCTTTTTTATAGTCATTTCAACCGATTTTGACTTCTATACTGTAGGCATAAGGATGGCATTAAAAGCAAAAAAGTGGTTACAATACCAACTGTTTACTGTAACTGCCATTTGTCATGCCACCAATGCAATAGAAGTCAAAATCGGTTCAATGAACTGTAAAAAAGGTTTGTTTAAATGTCTAATCTTATTTCAAATGGAGTATAGTCTTTGTTGAGATTGGCTATCGTGACCGAAATTCGATCGGGAGGATATTGTTATTGCATGGTCGCTAAAATAGTTCAGCTACTGCGGTAATCGTCCCGAACATTTTGTTTATTACACAAAAAAACAATATATTCAACAACAACTTAAGAATGCGGCGACGCATAAATTGTCCATACAAACATAGTACATAAATCATTTGCAATTTGAGCATATTTCCACCATAGTATGTTGATATTCGGATTGAGACAGTATTTATCTAGGCTCCTACGTCTTTTCATTTCCAAAAACTTACCTTTAAATGAAGTGTAAGCGAATTGCATTTCGTACATTTTTACAGCGTAAATGACATGTTTTCATATTGTTTTTTCTGTATTATAAACAACAATATTTGTAATATTGTTTCCGCAGAAGCATAGTTTATGTTATCAAGTTATAAATTATCGAAAAAAAAATGGAAATACATTCAGTTTTCATTCATAATTTTTTGTATTACGGAACACATCCAAATTTATCATAAATTTTCGAAAGCTAGTAGTACTATCGCGTCAAGCAATAATTGTCAATGTGTGCGTGGTAGTATTGCTCACTGTAGGTGTATATCGCTCCGACAGGCACTCACACTAGCGCAACGTGCTTGGAATTGAATTTTTTAAACATCTCGATTTGTAGTTGCGAGCCGTGTCGCCGGCCTCTTAACACTCAACAACAAGATACATACGACATATTTTATTTCTTTCTTTATTTCTCCATTGAATTATAAAGTGTCAACAGATCACTACCCATCTACTCAACCCGTGTGTCCTTGCAGGTAACTGCAGTGTTAATGGGAACGATCAAGAGAAGATCTTCACACATACTCCAGTAACCACGCTTGAGCCTGGTGTCTGGCGTCGAGAGGTATGCCTATGTAAAGTCGGAGAAGGTAATTGTTTAGCAACAACCTGCTAAATTATTTTCTTCTTATTTTCATGACAAACACGAGCACTCTAAAATAGGGTTGAGCTATACGATTACTGATCCATGCATACCGTATGTCGGGACCGGGCAACTCAAAGCTGCAATAGCTCTTCCTTCAAAAGACCCTTCCAGACATGGCACTGCATTTGTTAAACTCACATTATATCTTAATAATTATATCTCAATCATTATAGCTTCAGCTTTTGCATTTCTTCTCAGAGATCAGTCAGCTCGGATTTAAGAGGTCGATACTTTTCATGCCGACGGTACAAACCACTTTTATAGGCGTTTTGACGACGTAGTATCTGGTAGTATTATTCGGGTTGAGTTGACTTGGGCCGAGCTATCATCACTGACCCAAAATGCCAGCGCCATCTACTTTTAAAATGTTGACCAAAGAAATAACTTTTAAAAACTGTCTTAAAAGATCTACTAATAGAAATAAACATAATTTCATTTAATTTCACCGTTAACAGACTCTCAATCTGTTCTGTAAAAATCTTACCGTTTGAGTAAAGAGCTCGCTCCACCCAACTTTTTACAGTGAAATGACTTTAGCTTGAAGTTAACTGATGCTAGGGATTGACTCTCAATCAATCTGCCTAGCCTTTTCCCAACTATGTTGGGGTCGGCTTCCAGTCTTACCTAATGCTATATATCAATGTTTTACATGAAGCGACTGCCTATCTGACCTCCACAACCCAGTAACTGTGTAATACGATACCCCTTGGTAAGACTGGTTGTCAGACTTTCGGACTTCTGACGACCTGTAACGACTGTCAAAGATCACAACTGAAGAAGAATGACAGCCCGGACCAACGGCTTAACGTGCTTTCCGAGGCACGGGGGAGTCTCGGTATGTAAAGATGGTCACCCATCCACGGACCAGCCCTGGCAAGCGTAGCTTAACCTGATGGATCAACCCGTGCGGCTGTTATTACTTAGACACGAGTCTCTGTTCTCAAAGTATGATTAAGGAATTCTCCACTGATACAAATTAAGCAAAGAGGCCTTAAAAGTTTCAAATTAAAACTACTGACACATAACTTTAAGAAAATACCTTTTTGTTATGCTTAAATGAATGTAAGAATACAATGAAAATTGTCAACGATAGCAACAATACATAAAACTTATATAAATATAATTATAAAAATAATCAAAAACTTAGATTTGGCTATTATCTTCAATAAAATTTTATGCACATCGTAAGCTATTTTTTCGTGGTATTCCTACATTGTATTTTCTTAAAGTTAGTCAGTAGTTTTGATTTGAAACTTTGAATACCAGCGCCGAAGTCATACTACAACAATATCTGCTCTCCTGTTTATGAAAACTGACTTCTAATTATGTCAAAATGTACTAGAATTAACTAAAAAAACCCAACTATGACAAAAAAGTCAACAAAAAAGTTATAAGTATACAGGACAGCAGACATTACTGTATGGACTTCGGCTCTGGTACGTAACGCAACCTTAACAAATACATAATAAAATCGTATACTTTTCGTGTCTGAACATTATAGATTTTTGCAAAAAACGTATTGAAAGATGCGAGAAATAAGTCATAGAAAGTAAAAAATCATTTTTTTGAAATTTTTGTCCGTTTGTCGGTTCGTTTGTGAGCGCATCACGTAAAAGCCACTCATTGGATTCAAAATCGAATTACTGAAAGATAAGAAGCTTTTTCAGAAATTTGAAACTAAACAATGAGCTCGACGATGGATTACGTGAGAGTAACTTGAATCGATGCTTGGTGGATACCGAAGACACAGTTACATCTACTCTATCGCAGTATGGCATGCCCCACTCCGAGTTTAAATTATGAACGCATTAATATTGAGTACGCAGCGGAAATAAATGATAATGCACTGGAGCTAGATGAAATATTGCAGAATGATCTCACAAATTTGACGACCGAAACCACGTACAATATTCGAGTATGTCAAAGCGTAGCTGTTAATTTGGGCGAAATCCTGTTTTAAAATGCACCGGTGGTACGGGAAAACATTTCTCACCAAAGACATCTTAGCCCAAATACGCACCTCACCAGACACGGCTACTTCGGGAGGTTCCAGTTCAGGATAAGGTGGGAGGAAACGCCCGCCTGGAGGACACGGTGGAGTATACGGTGGAGGTTTTCCCAGCTTGGGCGGAGCATCGCCGTGTCCTCGTGGAGGCGATCGGCGACGGTGATCTCTCGCGTCCGGCCCTGGTTCAGGCCATGGTACGGAGCTAGAGGAAATGGCAGGCCGTCACCTTCTTCTGCGAAGCGGTAATGCTCGCGAAGGAGGAGGCGGAACGCGTGAGGGAGAGGCAAATCTCGCGCCCTCACGCCCGTAACCACCACAGGAGGAGACGCCCGGGGCGGGAATCGCGCGCCGATTTGCGGCCACCGTAGGCTTGCGGACGGTGAGCAATGAGTAGCTCGCCGTCTGGTAAGGACCAAGCCCGGGTCGACGGTGCGTTGTGTTCCACGCGCGCCTCAAAGAGATGTCAGCAGAATTGACGGGATCCATTAGGGCCAATGCCTGCTGGGGCTGCGAATACAGGCCGAAAAGTACATCGTGGCCCCGGCAACATGGCAACCGAAGCAGGGTTGTAACGGATATCCGTATCCGCATCCGCAACTGCGGAGCATCCGCATAAATTTTGATATCCGTAAAACATCCGCATCCTCAACTTTTGATTTTAAAAGCTCCGCATCCTCATCCGCATCCTCATAATTTCTATGAGGATGTGACCCTACCTTGTTCGCACAAATAATGGATTTTTAAAAACTCGCGCCGAGCTTAATGGGCGGGTCGATAAGTGAGTTACGCGTTACTATTGGCTGAATTCGCAATGTCCTTGTCCTATGACAGATGATCGGCCGCACGTGGCACTGGTGGCACGACTGTGGTGTCACATGTCACAATCTGAGTTAGCCGACGTTCACACGGACGTGATAAAATCGCAGCGATTTGTTTTTTCGTGCACTGGATTTTCAACGCTCTGTTTAGCGCCGAGAGTTAAAAAATTTCTACGCGCTGGGACGAGAGTGCGTCCCAGCGCATTGGATTCTCAACGTTCGGCTTAACACCGAGAGTTGAAAATCCAGTGCGCGATAAAATCCCGCCGAGATTATATTACTTCTGTGTTTACGTCGGCTTACTGGGTATAAAATCATTCGATTTTTTTTATCACCGCCACTAGCAAGTATCCCGAGCGAACAATTATTTTGTGGAGCAGGCTCTTATTTATGATGAACTTAGAAATCGCTTAGAAGGCGAAACGGCCTGCCAGTTACTTTTTAACAAATATAATTTACCTTTACTTAATTTTGAATATTAAAGTTGTGCATTTGACTCCACAATTTGAAATTTCAGTTACCAAATTTCATCATCATATATCATAATCAGCCTATAATGTTCCCACTGCTGGGACACAGGCCTCCTCTCGGTGAATATTAACAACTTTAATATTCATTTTTTTTTACCTACCAAATAATTACCTACAACCTATACAAAATAAATACTATAAAAAACAAGGGCTATTTTTCATACGACATCCGCATCCGCACCCTCATCCGCATCCTCAATAAGGAATTTTCCAATATCCGTATCCTCATCCGCATCCTCAAACCCGATTATCTCGATATCCTCATCCGCATCCTCATCCGTTATACGACATCCGTTACAACCCTGAACCGAAGGAACACGGGTGGGCTTTAGTCAGTTAAAGTCTGACACGCCCTCCCGCTCCACCCAGAGCGGGAGAAGTTATTTGATAATTTCCCACACAAAAAAAAACCCAAATACGCAATCAACGCAAAATTGCTCTCGTTGTAACTTCATCGGGCATAGCAGCTACATTATTACCCGGAGGGAAAACCCGTGTTTAAAATATCAATTAACTTAGACAATACGGAAAGCCCAGTTTGCAACATTACTAGAAACAGCGAAGAATCAAAGGGGTTACATGATTGCTGCTTAGCAATATGGGATGAGTGCACAATGGCAAACCGTAAAGAAGTTGATGCGGTGGACAGAACTTTGCGAGATATTATACAAGACGATAGGCCTATGGGTGACATCATAATGCTTCGGTGGTGATTTTAGACAGACATTACCAGTAATGCCTCGAGGAACGAGGGCTGATTAAATTAAAGCATGTCTTAAGAGCTCGAGTCTATGGTGTCACGTAAGACATCGTCCATTTTTGCTGTATTCCCATCTCATATTGTTAGTCTTCCACATGTGGGCTGTTCTCAAGGTGCGATTAAGGAAATATCCACAGGTACGAATTAAGAAAAAAAAAAAACTACAAACAAAACATAACTTTAAGAAAATACCTTTGTGTTATGCTGAATGTAGGAATACAACGAAAATAGCCATGGACAAATATAATAAATACCTTTTCTCAAACATGCATGGAAATATTGTCATTATTTTCAAACAAAGAACACGCGAAGTATCGAATTTACGGTCAAAGAAAATCAAATCCATTGCAGGCGCGTTTTTTGAATTTGGAACATTACAACGCTCCAGCAATGTTGTATGAAATGGCGTGCTGGGGTTATTAAATACTCTTTGATTGGATCTCTTTTATCATTCTTGGCATACCAAAGTTCTCTTTGCTTAGTACAAATTGCGTTCACGTGGCTGTATAGCCTTAGATGCGTTTGCCTTTCGGACCAGATGATAAATAGAAAATTGGCAGCAAAGCTGAAAATTCGTCTTGATTTGTTATTTACTTAGATAATTAAAATGAGTTCCAACGGTTCAGAGAGTGAAATGGAGATTGATTGTACTCCACCAGATTTAAGATCAGAAGCCAAATTAGCAATGGAAAACCTGCTTCCAGCGAAGTCAAAAGAAAAATACACGAAAGTTTATATGAAAATTTTATGATTTGGAAAAACGAGAATAAAGAGAACATTTTCTACAAACTGTATTTTTGGCGTATTTTAATGAGATTACTAAAACTAAAAAGCCATCTACATTATGGGCAATTTATTCCATGCTGAAATGTACAGTTCATGTTAAAAACAGCATTAACTTGAAAAATTATGGAAAGGACCATGCGTCAGTTTGGGCCCACTTTTTCAACATTGTTCAACAGTGACGTATTATATGTCATATGAAAGCTCTTAGCGTGTACTTTATTTCATTCTGTGGCAGTTAAATTCAAACCCAACGCAAAAATGTTTTTTTGCGGTTTTTTTTAATCTGTTTTGTTTTGATATTAAATTATTAAGCTGTCAGTCAGTAGCTTTATTATAGATTATAGATTGCTCGTGTTTGACTAAAAATACACTAAACACATAGGCCATTTATTGCCCTGGAACGTTTTATTTTAATTTTTAATGATTTGTTAGTTTTACATTTCTACGATCGTTATAGCCAACTTTGCTACATAACGGACAGGTTTTTTTTACCTGATGTAACAAAAACCTTTTTTGTGCCTGCGCGCATGCAAGAAAATGCATAATACTAGTTATAAATGAGAAAATCAACTCGCCGAATCTTTTGTTTAATTGTTACACTGAAAAACCTAAACAGGCAAAGGGTAGCGTTTATAAAGATGGAAGCTAATCTGCCTCATTTAGAAGATTTAGAAGAATGAAATAAAGTACACGCCAAGAGCTTTCATATGACATAGGTTTCATCACTGTTGAACAATGTTGAAAAAGTGGGCCCAGTGTTCATACAAAAGTGCCCATGGTCCTTTAACTACTTTTATTTCCCTGCATTCTTTTGAGAAAAGCACTATATATGCCTCGGCGGAAATGGCAATTGCCTGTCTCGTATTAGTGAAGTCCTCTCCTACGACTCGGCCTTCAAACTCATACTCAATAACTCGACCTGCAATTGCCTATTTCCCGGCCTTTGCAATAATGTACTATTATCTTATATTCTTAGCAGAAACAGCTTGCAGATGTGCATGAAATAATATTGAAGACATTGCAAAATCTAAGTTTTTGATTATTTTGACTCTCCGTACATTTTTACACAATTAGATGACAGTTTTCATAAAAAGTAGAGCAGATATTTTTGTAGTATGACTTCGGCACTGGCACACACGGCTACACATCAAGCTATAATTTTCAGTATAAGCTGACCTCGCATTATACGGAAATCCTATACAATGTGAGATCAGCATAAACTGGAAATATGTATATAGCTTGATGTGTAGCCGTGTGTACGTGTAACGCAACCTCAACCTTACCTATAAATACCATATTGAATCATCGACGACAATTAAATAATAAGGAAGGAACAAACATTTATTTTGTTATTGCTCTTATTTACCTGTAGGCACCTATTTGTTTGTTTTCCTGTATACCGACGTCATAGTTCACCAGTCTTTACATTACCTAAAATTTACAAAATTATTGTTAGCGACGCGCTCAATAGAATTTAGGAAATTGTAAAATAAAGTAGCATCACTAGTTTTAGTTAGTTAGTAATAAACAACCCTAGTTAAGAGGCGGGACACGCTGACATGCTTGTCACACTATGGACCCCCCGCCAGTCTGCCTCCGAACGTTAATCGATGCGCACACCTGAATATGTAAATTTTTGCGCACGCGGCCATCTTTTTCTTGTTAAAATCTCATTAAACGTGTTTTCAAAAGTTCACTCGTATTTTCGTTGCGACAAACCACAAACCAGTTGCTCTCTGCAGCACCACCCCTAACAATTATATTGTCATTGTTTTTGACTTCATTTATAAATAGTATACCATAAGCACCACTAATTATTACTATACTAGCTTTTGCCCGCGGCTTCTCCCGCGAGAATGTCGGAATCTCGCGGGAACGTACTACCGGAATAAAAAGTATCCTATGTCTTAACCCAGGTCTCCCCCCCGACCCTTGCTCGAAAACGAGGTGCCAGCAGTTGCTGCAGCTGAGCACGTAGCTTTAAATACCCCGCATAATAATCATGATGAAAACCTAACTTTGATCCAGCCTGTCCCTTCTTGCTATCCTCCCCCCAGCGATGCCCTAAGCTGAGGTTCGTACCCCACAGGGGGCACCCCCTGTGGGGTACGAACCTAGGCTTAGGGCCTTAGCGAGCACTCGTTTAATTTTAATTTAGAATAGTTTATATGCTCCTGGCTGGAGGCTCTAAGTGTAGAAGCTTAAGGCACCCACAGGAAAAGTCCGGTTAAACAGCCAAGACCTTAGTGGTCAAAACTGCGAGATGCCATTTAAAAAATAAATAAAAAAATAACCCAGGTCATGATCCATCCCGTTCATCTAAATCTATTCAGCCGTTAAGGCGTGTAAAGGTAACAGACAGAGTTACTTTCGCATTATATAAAATAAAGTTCTGCCTAAGATTTCGTCTGTGTACCGGACGGGCGTGATCGCTGGACGCAAAGATCAGGTAGGTTGTAAGGTTATCCCAGTCCAAGCGGCGCTGACGTCCTGCACTTACAGTTCCAGGTATCTTCAATACTCACCGAGAGGCTGTGTAGTATTATTCTTTTATTCAGGTTTTTGAAGGGGGAATAACAACTCCATTTCTTTGATAAGTCTTCATAAGTATTCAGGAAGCGATTTCAGGATTCTTCAGAGCTACTGCTTTACTTGTTAGGTGGAACTAGTTTCCAAGGCGATGACTACAATTTCTAAAGTGGTGCGCTAGGTTAAGTAGTCGCGACCCTTTACCTTGAAGTGTTACGGGAATAGGCACAATAAAAACTACTTTGGCCGTATACGACTTGTATTACTGCCTACCTCGGCACTTCCTTAACATATAATAATAATAAATAATAATAATAATAAATTTTTATTTCAAAAAGTAGTTTGTACATGGTATACAAAGTTGTCTTATATAATTAGAATATAAAGGTATCACACAAACGACAAAAGGTAACGTAGAGAGATCTAGGGCTTTGAGGAAGTCTAGATTTTGGAGTTTAACGAGCCGTGCGTTCGAATCCAGATGAGATCGTGCACTGAGGTCAGCTGAGGTCGCTGAACCCTGGGAATGATTTTTTGCAAATCATCTGTGTGTTTCAATTCACTGTCTGAACGCACGCTCCGTTTCTCGCACATATTAACATTTACATTTTAATTAATAGATGTGGAGTGTAAATATAATTGTTAGATTTGTTAAATATGTTTGTAGATATTATGTGTGTTGTAAATATAGTAAATAAGTAATAGTTGTAAATATATTTTTGTTAGTCATGTTAAGCCATAGATAATGATATTATTCCTCGTTTATTGTCTATGTGAATGAAGTATGAATGTGATAGGTTGAAATGTCAGACGAGAAAATATTATGTAAGAGGTTATGAAATGTGTAGTGTTTACAATATAAGTAATTCTAAATAACATTGGATTTCAATTATTAAACTAAACATGGTAACTGCTACAACCTAAAGCCCGCTAACACTCGCGGCGCGAACGCCCGCGAAAGCCGTGAAACACGAGTGTAGATGGGTTCACGCCTTCGCGTTCGCGCTTCGCGCTGTTCCCCGATCGGTGACGGTTTTTGGTCCCGCAACAAAGGGTTCGCGCTTGGTTCATAGCGTGCGAACGCATCTACACTCGCAGCTTTTCGCAGTAGCGCACGAGTCGCTGTCGGGAGTGGTCAAGCGTGATTTTTTAATAAGCATATATTTTTTTATAAGGATTTTCGTCATCCACCATCTTCTCTTTCTCCATCTCTTTTTTATTTGTTTGTTATTTTTAAAACAAATATAATTGTAATACGCTATAGCACATAGCGTCACAGCAGCAGCAACAGACACATCGGCGTCCATTTTCTATGAGATCGCGAACGACACTGCGAAACTTTGCGAGTGTGGAGGGACACGTTTTCACGTGGAGTTCACGCCGCGGTTCGCGCCGTGAATTCGCAGCAAGATTCGCGCGCGAGTGTAGAGTGGGTTTTACAGAGACCCGTAAATTGTCTCTTGTTCCACAATCTTTATTTATTTTTAATGTCTTAAGATTAAACATGTTTTACAGCTAAACACCCTTAATTTAATAGCTATACACATTATGTTATTGTAAAATTATGACCTTTTCAATGAGGTTTTTTTCATGATTGTAACTATTCCAGCTGAAAAGGTATTTCAGTTGTAACGGAATTAATATTAATTTGTTTACAAGTAACTTTACTGGCAAAGTACTGAACCGATCTCCACCATACTAAAAGAAACCTCAAGCTAGTCTATTGCTCTAGAGAAATCTAGTACTTATCTTTGTTTTCGTACCTAGATTTTTCAGCCCGTTATGAGCCTCTGAATACAGGTTGTTTAGCCTTTATTTTACAAATCCGCTTTTCAGTATTTAAACTCGATTAAGTAGGTATTCTGAAGGGCTAAATTTCTAGAAGTTAGGTCCAGGGCTAGGTCTTGGTCTGGGTGACCTAATCTATCTAATCGAGGTGGACAATGGTCGTGTTTACGACTTTTACTAAAATTACCATTTTGATTTCATTTTATCTGCTAAATAGCACTATCAATACCCATGCTATTTACATATTTGAGTTAATATAGCGACTCTAAATAATTAATATTGTTTTGTTCCACATTATTGCAAAATAATACTTTCCTTACCTGTATATACGTAGGTAAATTGGCATTACTATTATAAATAGGAATATTTTTTTAAGAAAATATTTTTACATGACGCATTATTGCGTATAACTACAATTTTATACAATCTATGCTATTTTCTCGCATTTTTGCGAAGAAAATAGCATAGATTGAATAGAATTTGAAAAAAAAAACATATGAACTAAGTTAAAAATAATGATTTTAAACAAGCTAAATTATCGGTGAAAAAATTAGCAAATTTTTAACAGGGGTTTATAGGTTATAACTTGTAGCCATCCGCTAAATGACGGACCCCGCGCCCCATGCATAGGTAACCCCGTAAAATTCACAATTGAAAAAAAAATAGGCGATTTTTTTCTTTTTTGTCTGATAATAACCACTTATATAGACTCTCAGTACGATACTTAACAACAACCTCACGAATCGGACAGGGTTTTTTCTACATGTTGCATAATTGTAGCATAATTAATCAGTTAGCTGTAAACTTTGTAGTTTTCCTCTTACATTCGATCAAAACAACAATAACATCATACAATGTAGTGATACTTTTTTTTTTAATAATATAATAATAATTTATTTATTTCAAAAAAGTGTGGTACAGTCAGTTACAATAAAATATAATTTACAATTTATGGATAATCAGAAAAGAGTAACAAATGACGGAATTGAATCTGGCGTCCTAGCTAGGTTACATAGTAACCTGTATTAAGGATCGCCAGCCCATGTTCCCAACAAAAGGAGCAGAATTTTATTTTTATGAGACTGCTTATGACTATAAGTTGCAAGCGAATGTTAACTTTTATTTACTTACTAAGTGTGTGAAGTGTTAGAATGTGTGTGTGAAGTGATAGAATGTATGTGTGAAGTGAGAAAAATGTGTGTGTTCTGCGATGTCGGTGTGGTGTGCGTGTGATTGTGATGTAGGCGCGGCATGTATCTGTTTTGTGATGTAGGTGCGGTGTGTGTATGTGTTGTAAACGGAAGGGAAAGAGGTTGAGTTTAGATACGGAGTGTTTGAACTTAAAACTAATACGTTTAAAGATGTGTGCAAGTTGGTACTAAGATAAAAATTACGAATATTGAAGTAGTCAAATATATCGAAACACCGTTTTGTCATAATATTATCGTTGATATTGATGAATGATGAATTCGTTAATATTTTGTACTATTCTTAGTTTATCTTCAAGTTTGGCATTTAAAGTAACTTTCCACGCAGTAGATAGTGAAAATAATGAGTGTAAGTATCGTTACCATTTGAACCCTTAATCACTGACGTACGAATGACATTCGTCGCCGAAACCATTATTCGTTCAAAACGTAATTTTGGGCGGGAACACGTTCACGCCATTTTAGATAGTTTCCTGACCTGCCAAACGCGTGCGCGGCGGAGGAGAGCGGACGCGTGGCACGAGGATTAACAGGTAAGTTCGAGGGCCTGACATATAACATACGTATGGTCAGTGATAAAGTATTTTTTTTAAAGTTGTTTTTTTTTTGTAGTAGATAAAATGTATGAATGATTGCGGGTTAAGTTATTTTCGTTGCTACCCTTTTCTATCCGACTCTTCCATCTTTCGCGATCCCGCGCTTCCTCCTTCCAGTTTTGGCGGTTTCTACCAGTTCGTCCCGCCATCTCCTGCGTGGCCTGCTGCGACCCCGTCTCCCTGTCTCACCAGTTCTGTGCTATTTGTTCCCACAGTTGGACCTGAACCTCCTCCTACCTCTACCTCTTTATAATATTATATATATAATAAGTAATACTAATATACTTATACTGTACTATACTTACTAATGTTATAAAGAGGTAAAGTTTGTGTTGTCTTGTAAGTTTGTATGTAGGGGGTAATATCTGGAACTGAATTTGGAAAATTATTTTTGCATTTCTTGGCCCAATTCTTGAGGAATATTATAGGCTCATGGACGAAGTCGCGGGCAGAAGCTAGTAACTATATAATATTATTATAAGTATAGATTGTCATGCGGCAGACATGTCCTGGGCAGCCTTTTGAGTCCCTATGTTATCTGTTATCACACCTAGTGTGAACAATCACTCTGATTGTTTGGTCCTTGGTCAGTTTTAATCTAGAAGAAACCTTTTTTTCCCAGACGGTGGCGTACCAGTACTAGTCTGTACTCGACATGAGTTTATATATCACAGAGGTGACGAATTTAAATTGTTTATACGACTAACGAAAAATTTATTCAATATTACCGAAGCACTTGCCGTTGTAATAAATTCAGGTAAGCTTATGAAAAAAAGACTCTTAATAAAAATACTTATTGCAGAAACAATTGAAATTAAAATACATTTTATATATTCTTAGGTATCAAATATTATGGCCAGAAGTTTTGGGCAAAGGATAGGGAGCCACATTTAAATGTGCTGAATTTTCACCCGGAATCGGATAAATTAACAATTGAAGTGGAACTGTCATTGAATAATACGTGTGTAAGACAAAAAAATTTGGAAGGAACAGCGGTGTCGAGAACATTGCAGGAAGGGACAAATATCGCGGCATTTAAATATAAGAGAATGTAAGCCGGCTATAGGTACATGTTGGTATAGCTCGCCAAGCTGAGCCGAGTACCAACTTACACCAGGGCCCTGTATAATAAACGTTACAATCCTACAATTTTGTAAAAAAGTGACATAGGTATATATTTGTTCAGTTATACTACATGTGTTATTAAATAACCCTTACAAATATATAAGAAACTAACAAGTAAATTACTTACAATTATCAAAATTGTATATTTAGCTTGTTAGTTCTTCATAAAACTTTGATTACCTAAATAAAAGTAATTAAGTATTTATAACTTTGATAAAATTTTATACTTATGCCATTTATTTTAATAATACCTTATTATGTTAACCAAAACGTTTATGTAAGTGCTATTTTTTATAAGTTTAGAGTGTTGGTTTTTTGTTTAGATCGACCTTTATAACGTTATTGCACAGACAAGTTGTACTTTTAATTTAACTTTCTGCGCAACAACATCACAAATGTAGGTATCGTGATGAAAAACAATAAAATTTGCCACTTAAATAACATATTTCTGAATCAACCATAATTTGAAAATATAAAGTATAAACAATGTTTTGGTCATCGATATATCATAGGATTATAAATACATTTCACTGTATTAAAAAATAACTTTTAAATCTATCTCCTGAATAAAACGTCATTTGTTACTTATGACGGTGTTGCACCCAGTGTGAAGTTTATATATTGAAGCTTTTTGTATTTATTTAAGTATATGTAATTCTTTTTGCATTCTTCGTTTAGGTATATTTAATATTTTAGTTTAAGACTTCGCACATTCTAATTTTCACAATGTTTCTTTTTCATTTATCCGTTCGCAGGTCTGCTGGAAAAAAATCTTAAGAAATAAGCAGTACCTTTGTACTCAAAATTATAATTATGTCATTTCTATATGTATTTTACTGTGTGTACATAAACAATAAAATAAATAGTCGCTCGTCAAGCTGGCCGAGTGAAGGTGAGCGTCATCGTGTATAGGGTTCGTTTTGTTCGACAGAATAGAATTATAATAAATACGGCTTCTGATTTCAATTACAGTGTACAGTAGGTAATATAAAGCCGGCAGTACATTTGTTAGCGAAGCCTTAGACAATGTGAGTGTAGGTAAGTTGAGAAAAGGCACGTGCTACCGTTTAGATGTTGGTAAAGCTGGAACGAGACCAACGCCAACTGCCAATGCAAACAAATTGCAGACGAGCATCTGTCATTTGTGAAGAAAACAGAGTCCTGGCGAGCAATAACCAGCAGGGACAGGTTTACAATTTCACACGAAACGAACCATATGGGCGGTCTGATACTCGCCTTATCTTAGTATGCTATGGCCAATGAATTGTATAGCCGGCTTTACAACGTTTATTGAAGTCCAAGTAACGAATTGATTTATGTATAAAGTAGGTAAATGTAGAAAGAAAACTTTACTTAAAGTTTTTTTTTTTTTCAGATAACGATATTTGTTTAAAGAACAACAGTTGTGTGGTTCTGGTGGACCCGACTGGAGAATGTGAAGGTAACTGTTTTGAGACTCTTTGCTAATGTAGCACATAATGAAAAAAAAAAATGTGTTTATTACCTTAAATCTAGATACAATTTAGTTGCCGGGGCTTCCCAGAAAGTAATCCGAAGATACTTGTGATGGGATAAACCTCGCTCTTCCTCGATTAGTACAATTGTTTCGTTGTGCTAATTAGGTATAAGTTACACATTTTTTATTAAACCAATAAAAATTAAAAACAAAGCCAGTAAGAAAAAAGAAAAACAAAAATGAATTAAATCGTATTTATGGCAGAAAGGTGTAAATGTGTGTTTATGTGCGTGTGAAAGTATATTTTGTGTGTATGTGTGTGTGTTTAAGTGGGTGTGTGGGTGTGTATGTGTGTAAGAGTGTATGTGAGTGTGCGTGAGTGAGTAAGATGGTGTGTGTGTGTGAGTGAGTGAGATGGTGTGTGTGTAATGATTATAAAATATTTCTGGTAATCCGGTATTTTAGCGAAAATCACATCATCGCTTTTTGTTCCTTGTAATACAAGTTTTGCCTTTTTTTTTAATAACAAGTCGTTGAAATACTTTTGCTCTCGTTTTGCTCGAAACGACTTGTCTTCAAAAATTCATCGTTTTTTTCCATTATTTTATTAGTCGTTCGATGGAACGCTTCATCGAATATGTCTTTTCAAAATTGCATAGTGGTATTTAAGGTGGAATCGCAGTTGTAGCCCGCGAAATTCAAATTTTCTTACGTTTTATTGCAATTTTCAGGTCAGTGTCAGGTTGTATCTTGATCAAAACATATTTTGATGAAATAAACTAGACAACTTGGATATGAAGTAAAAACGTTGTTTGCAGTTTTATAATCATTTATATAATTTTAAAATCTAAATTTTTACTCAAAAATCAAGTAAATCCATTTACCGGTTTCCCTTTACTTTCACATAACCTCATAATAATTGAGGCATCGCATTGTCTGTTGATTTTTGAGAAAAAAAAAACAATTATAATTGTTTTTTTAAATACATATGACATTTACCCATATTTCGTAAATAGATAAGTTTACTTCCTTACCTATTTGGTGCTTATGTATTTGTAGTGTTATTTTATCATTATTTATTTATCATTTACATTATTTATTTCCATTATTTTTCATGAGTATGGTTGATTTATATTTCTACACATATATTGTTATTGTACTCAAATTAAAATCCTTAAAACTATTCTGTAAATCGATTAGATGGTCGTTGAGAAATGATGTTTCAAGATAATGGGCCTTCGCGCTGCCGATGATTCGAGCTGCTAGTTATTCGAGATTTTGATGTATCGAGGTAGTGAATGAATTGTCGCACTCATAATTTATCGATTTCAAGTACTATCGAGTTTTCGAGTAAGTATTATTCGATCTCACGCCATTCGATTTCAAGAAGGGAAACCAAATTATTGTACGTTTAAAATAAGAACTGATGTACACCGATACGCAATAAATATAATATCTTTATCTCTATAACTTTATCTTTAACATCATCTGCCTACTTTTCCTAAATTTATCAAAATCAAATCAAAATCATTTATTTGCATAAATAAGGTACAGAAAGTTCTTATGAAAATATATTGATCTCTTATTATGCCTTTAATTTCGGCGTGCAAATTTTACATAATCAGATATTATTATAAGAATTTAATTAATTACTTGAATAATGCATGCGATTAGTAAATTACATTAAATAAATTCAAATTTGGTACCTACTTAACAATTAATTCATAGATGACATTATACTTATACACTACAAAAATTCACAACTTATAATCTAAAAACTCAAGTACACTATAAAAGCATTTATCAGTGAAGGAAGTGTCTTTATTGTACTCGGAATTTTATTATACAATTTGATGCACATGATATAGCTGTTGTTGGATGTAAGTGTGAGATTCGTCTTGGGTTGATACAACTTATTAGTATTATGAGATCGAGGGGCATAGTAGCTTGTCGCTTGCTGAAAAAGAATCTTATGCTTGTAAACAAATATACATGATTCCAAGATATAGATGCACGGTAAAGTAAGTATCTTATATTTTCTAAAGAAAGGGCGACAAGACACTATTTGTTTCAGCCCAAATATAGCCCTTAAACACTTTTTTTGCATCACGAATGCTTGATCAATTTCCACACAGCGACCCCAAAGAACGATACCATATCGCAAAATGGAGGAAATATAGCCTTGGTATGCAGTAATTGCGGCATTTCGAGATATCTCGCAGCTGATACGCCTCAGAGGGTAGACAAAACTATTTATTCTACTGCAAATGTCATTTACATGGTTTTTCCAAGAACAAAATTTATCTAAAGATATCCCAAGAAATTTTACTGAGTCAGTTTCTGTCAGGGCGACCCCTTTATATGCCACATTTAAGTTCAGTGGTTTTGTTCGGTATGTATGAAACTGCAGTAATTTCATTTTACTAATATTGACCTTTAAATTGTTAGCTTCAAGCCACTCTATAGACGTTTGGAGAGCCGTGTTTATTTCCTGCTCGTAGGTATTTTTATTGTTGCCTTTTAATATAATAGTAGTATCGTCCGCAAATAGTACACATTTATGGTTCAAAATATTTGGAAAGTCGTTTATGTAGAGCAAGAATAAGGGTGAACCTAAAATACTGCCTTGTGGCACGCCATAACTATTTAACAAAAATGCAGAATGAGATAACTCTCTCATTTTAGAATGATCATTATAACTTGATATTTCGACCGCCTGTACTCGATCAGTCAGATATGACTCCAGCCAGTCGTACGCTTTTCCTCTGACTCCATATCTGAAAACTTTTTCTAATAGGCGGTTATGACTGACATGATCAAACGCCTTGCTCATGTCCATAAAGAGCACTGAGACAGGAATTTTGGTATCAATAGAGTCCGTTACTGACTTTATTAATTGAAAGGCTGCTAAAGAGATGCTTCTATTTTTACGAAAACCATTTTGTTCGTCATTTATAATTTTGTGTTTTTCAATGAAATTTGATAATTTGTTATGAAATACTTTTTCAAAAATTTTGGAAAATATAGGTATTAGTGTAACGGGCCTGTAATTGTCCATTTGAGTTTTATCCCCTTTTTTATATAATGGTTTCACTATTGCTCTCTTTAATGTGTCGGGAAATATTCCTTGTTCTAGTGAGAGGTTGATAACATATAAAAGTGGTTCCAGAATCAAATTTACAGATAATTTTATAATGTCAGTACGAATTTCATCAAAACCACTCGCTTTGGAATCATTTAGAGACATCACAACTTTTTTTAAATCACTACCGTCTAATGGACACAGAAATATAGAATTGCCGATTGATTCAATATTTTCCATATAATTTAAATTAGAATGTTCTGTACTATTCGGGCTATTCCTGGTAACAGTGTTAATGAAGAAATTGTTAAAATGATTTGCAATAGAGTCAGGATTTACATAATCAATGTTGTTAATAGTAATTTTTAAAATACATGAATTCTTTACATCTGTGTCAGTATGTTTTTTTATCACATTCCACGCGGCCTTACACTTATTTTGAGCTTTATTTATGTAATTTGTATTATTAATTTTCCGTGACGTCAAAATGCATTTTTTCAATAAATTACAATAGTTCTTGTATCTCTTTCTATGAGGTTCATTATTTTTGTGTTTTAGTTTATAGTAGAATTGACTTTTACTTTTACAACTTACTTTTATTCCTTTAGTAAGCCAATTTAATTTATTTAATGCTTTATTAGTAACCTTTACGCGAATTATAGGAAAACATAAGTTATAAAATAGTGAAAATGTGTCGAAAAATTTACGGAATGCTTCGTTTGTTAATGTTTCTTCAAATACGTCATTAAAAGACAAACATGAAATTGATTTTAAAAACTTATCCTTATTTTCATCACTATAATCTCGTTTAAGTTCATACCACCATTTCAGAACCGGCTGCTTCCTCTTTGCAACAGGCCAGGAATAGGATTGAGCTGAGTGGTTTGATAAACCCAAATCGTGTACTTTTGCCCAACCTTTTCCAACACTGGTTGCGATGTGATCAATACAAGTTTGTGTCATTTCTGTTACTCGTGTAGGCGTTAAGATCATGTTTGATGTTGTACGTATCTAACAGGGAATTATATTCCCTACTTTCCTTAGATTGTTTTAAAATATCTATATTTGTATCTCCACACACAATAATTTTCTTTCTTGTATTACGACAGAGCGTTCTTAAAAGAGTGTCTAGTTTATTAAGAAAAATTGTAACATTCGATGAAGGTGTTCTATAAAGACAGATCAATATTATACCATATTTAATTAGTTCCAAACTACAGCATTCAAATACACATGTCTCACTTATTTTTTGTGTTTCCTGTATAACTTTAAATTCAATGTCATTTTTTATGAGAATAGTGACGCCCCCTCTTTTAGATGTTTTCCTCGAATAGTATGCTGCTGTCGTGAAGCCTTTAAGGCGAAAGGTTTTTTCAGTCCCTTCAAGCAAGAATGTTTCAGTAAGACATAGGACATCTACGCTAATTTCATTATTTTCTAACTCTAATATAGCAAAGGATATTTCATCACGCTTGTTTAATGCCCCGGCTATATTTTGATGCATAATAGTTAAGCTAGACTCACATTTGTTCACGAAAAAAATCATCATTTTTTTTAGTCGCTGTATCAATATATTGTCAGTCTGTACACCCACATCTTTTAAACTATAGGTTTGTACACCTACGTTCTTCCCTGTTCTTCTACGTTGTTGCCTTTTCTCAGTTAATTTCTCAGTATAACTTTGATAAATATTTTTGTAATTTACCTGAAGGATTTGCCTATGAATCAATCTACAGGCGTGCAGTTTATTCACATATTTTGTTGACATGTTAAACTCACTATGTAATGATACAAAATACGAATTCTTGCAATTACAGCATACAAATTTCAATAAATTGTTAACATTTTTCTCATTTAAATAATTATGTTTGTAAACTTGACCGACTAAAACATTAGTGAATTCTAATTGACATAGTGTGTGATGTAAGTACGTTTGAATGTCCATAGGGTTTATGTCATTTGAGCCTGTTAGAATTTTCACAAAATCAGATTTATTAAAGTCTTTACACATACTTGCGCAGGTTTTCAAAACTTCTTTAGTAGTTGCATTCGGTTTTACAAATGAAGTCACGGCAAACTTCTCCCCAAGATAGTCCTGGAGAATGTTTCGGACATCGTATCCTAATTGATCGGCAAAAACCATGACTCTCTGGGTAGCACTTGTTTCAGTTCTAGTTTGTGGTTTCGACGTCAACTGCAGATTCAGATTAGCTGGCTCCTCGTTAGTTGCTTGTATATTTGATACTTTTAGATCCGTATCCGAGGTGGAAGAAGTCTCTTTGCTTCGTATGTCGTGGTTAATTGGATCAATGCACGTACTGGAATTTTCAACGATGCTTTTTGGTGGCGACTTTGCGTGCGTTATTCTCTCAGAACTACAGATTATCCCAGCTGTATCAAAAGAAATGTTACCAGTATCGTTTGGGGTCTGCGTTACCACGGCAGTATCAGGTTGATGAGTCAACATAGGAGAAAGACTTAATTTTTTCGGGGTAGAGAAACAGCTCGTTCTTAATATATTTCTTTTGTTTGCAGACTTCGGCGAAAATCTTTTTGTTTCCAATAAATTCACCTTATAGGTTTCAATAACTTTTTGGAATTGACTTACATCCATTTTTAGGCGACAGTTCTCCCTATTTAAGTTGTCAATCTCAAAATGAGCGCTTTCTAATTCCTTAGTTAACCTTTTTATTGTTTCTTTATAGTTTACAATAGCGTCGCTGTCATTCAGTGAAGTATTTGGCAAACTCATCATTGTAGTGTCTAGTATCGTAGAATTGGTGCTCAAGTCACTATTTAAAATATCACCCATTGAGTTCGACCTTGTTGGTTTACGGACAGTAATGTTTTCCATTTCTAAATTGTATATGCGTCGGAATTCACAAAAAACGTACAATAATGATAATCTATATTATGTCCAAACTGTTTAAAAGTTTAAAAACACAAAAAGTCCATACACGCAAACTGTAATTTTGCGAGATTTGAACGCGCACTCTCTATATTAGAATGCAAGGTGCTAAACCGCTGCGCTACGGCGCTACACGTAGTTCGTTCCAAAAAACGAGATGGTTTCTTGGGTAGAGTAAATTAGTCATCGAATTGCGGTCGCTAATGACCATTTAAGGTAATGAGTTCGTGTCGCACACACTGTCACTATGATGAGTCACTGAGTCACTAGTTCACGAGTCTTGTAATGAATTTAGATTTTTGGTTTTTTGCTGTTTAACCACACACCGCTTAAATTATTAAGATACTGTTTTATTAGCGTTTACACTCACACGTTTCACTTTAGATTAGTTAATGTTTCATTGATAAATACTCATATTTGTAATTTATAGATTTTTTCAACACTGATTATGTGCGGTCAGCGGGACGTCCGCGCGCGTCCTATCAATCAGTTGGGAAAAGAACAACAACAACATAGGGTCGGCTTCTAGTCTAACCGGATGCAGCTAAAAACCAGTATTTAACATGGAGCCACTATCTGACCTCCATAATTCAGCAACTGGGTAACACGATACCCATTGGTAAAACTGGTTGTCATACTTTCGGATTTCTGACTACCCGCAACAACTGTCAAAGATTTACGATTGACAGCCGGGACCGACGGCTTGACGTGCTTCCCTGTTATGTCAATATCATTGAAAATTAATATTTTTTAAACGGTGTGACATGGATTGCTTATTAAACATATTTTCCCTGTCTCAGACGGAAACCTCACCCCTCTGCCGTGCGAAGTTGGACGTAACATACAAGTGTTAACACCAGCTGACGACAAGCGCTCGAAAACTGCAAATGAAACCGAGAGTAACCCGGGAACTCCAAGAGCAATAGACGATTCGAAAGAGGGTATGTTTTTTACATACAGTGTGATTCTTATAATGTGCACATATCGAAATGAAGGAATCTATGCTTAATTGTATCGACGAAAAAATAATAATAATAATGATATTAAAAAATAAATCTGTTTGGCATCTCATTGATACATTTTACAATAATTGTAAAAATTTATGAAAAATAAAATGTTTGCTAAAAAAAACATGTTTATTTTCAATTGAGTTTTTTCTTCTCAATTTTCATTTTATGAGGATACCTAATTAGTTCTAATCATTATAGAGTTTGTTTCATCGCCATAGATGATTCAGTTTAAAAGTTACACCGTTTTGTTACAATATTTTTTTAATTCCATAAAAAATATCAAAAAAAAATATTTAGATTTTTTTTTAATATTTTTTCTGTCGTTAATATTAAGCATAAATTTTCTTATTTCGATATGTGAACATCATAAAGAATCACACTGTATTATAAACCCTACTTATGTCCTAAACTAGGTCACGATCAACCCGTGTGCTTAATTTCATTAAAATCCATTCAGCTGTTAAGCTCGTACCCTAATTGCGTAATGCACGATGAATCACAATTTGTTTCGACTTGAAACAGATTGCTAATCCATTGCTTCATAAGATGG
This sequence comes from Agrochola lychnidis, assembly GCA_963680765.1. NCBI lineage: Eukaryota > Metazoa > Arthropoda > Insecta > Lepidoptera > Noctuidae > Agrochola > Agrochola lychnidis. The sequence goes on from OY796873.1 coordinate 920,952, forward strand.
AAAAAAAATCTGTTCAACAACGTAAATAACGCAATGAATGTTGTTGAACTATCAAAATGAAACAAATTTGTCATAATCGTTTACGAAAATAAGTTACGCAATTAGGGTACTGATTGATAAACAAAATTTTAAACTCGCAGACATACGGACTGTCAGACGCTTCATTTTATTTGTTTCATTTCACCTCAGACCAATAAAAACCAAGACACAGTGCTGCGAACAATACAGTGAAGCATATCGAAACTACACCTCCGCTCTGTGCATACACGCTCACACGCACACATGTACAACCATTTACAATCAAACTACACCTCACCAAGTGCACACTAATGTTTACGAAACCGACCATCGGCCTTTCATTTAAAGTTTTGATCATTCGGTAAACGATGCCGATTGCTGAAATCCAACATCTTTGGATCGGTTCACTAATTAATTTATTTTTTAATTTATAACTCATTTTGTGTTCAGACGTTTCACTTCAAGTGAAAGATGGTGAATGAAAGGAAAAAAACTGGCCAAGTGCGTGTCGGACCACGCACAACGAAGGGTTCCCTAGTTGGAATGAATTTATCCCAAAAAAACTTAACTTTTTAGTTTAAAACATGTTCCCCCATGTGTAGATAATAATCTCGGTCAATTCTCCAACTGCAAATGTAAGTTTGAAATAGCAAAAAAAAAATGTGATAAAATGATTTACGATTTTCGGAGTTACTTCTACTGTGAGACCTAGCTTCCTGTCAAATTTCATGATTCTAGGTCAACGGGAAGCACCCTGTGAGTTTTAATTTATTTGCGAGAATCAAAATATGGCACATAAAAGGCCGTATTTTTTTATTGCGTTGACTTGGATGCTTGATTTTTTTAGAGCCCCAAGGAACCATAGATCTACGTATTTCAACTTGATACCTCCACGCGTTCCTGAGAAAATGGGTCTTGACAGACAGACAACGAAATTATCCTAATCTATATGGTTTCCGTTTTTTCCTTTTGAACAAAAAGTGAATCGTATATCGGCTTAATATTAAGTCTCGTGTAGACTGGCGCGAAGCGACGGCGCGACGCATCTCTAACAAAACAATTTTTAAGAAAACTTCACGATAAAACAATTACTGGTGTCGCGTCGCGCTAGTCTGCACGAGGCTTTAATTAAAATAGTTTGTTAAGGGCAGTTTGAAACTTCTGAAAAAAAATAACTGGTGACACTCGGGGACTGCCGCGCTAAAGCTATTGCATAGCATTTGTAACCTCCATACTTCCTATTTGTCAACGCTACACTTGGGATGATGACGTGATGACATAAAACAAAAATTACGTTCCCATGACAACATCACGTTTCCCATGACAACATCACGTTGTCATGGGAACCGTCATTACATGGTAGGCGGAGTGGGGGGTGTTAGGTTTTATTTTCGTTACGTTACGGAATTTCTTGATTCGGTCACCGCGCTCAAAGCCCGCGATAAAAGCTATGCAATAGCTTAAAAAACAAATTATTATATATTTTCAGAGGCAGAAAATACTTATTTTACAATCATGATAGTTACATCAATAACTTCCGCAGTTGCATTGATCCTGCTAATTGTAATTGCAATCAGGAAACGCTGCTGGATGAAATACAATCCACCAGGCGTCCCACAAATTATGCCAACAAATGAAGTAAGTTTATGCAATATTCACATAATACATAACAAAAGAGATGAACAGCGGTACAAGACGAAGTATTCCCGTTAGAGCACCAATCAATATAATAGCTTGGTGCTCAATGAGGAACATTAAAAATATTCAACTTTATTCCCTTTTGAGCACCTACGGTGCAGCAGCTTCTAGTGATAGGGTGTATAATAAAAAACCGGCTAAGTGCGTGTCGGACCACGCACAATGAAGGGTTCCGTAGTTGGGATGAATTTACCCCAAAAACAAACTTAACTTTGTAGTTGAAAAATATGTTCTCCCATACGGAATGTATGGGAAAACATGTTTTTGCAACTGCAAAGTTAAGTTGGTTGATTATTACACGTTAACTTGTAAAGCCTACTTAGCTGTGATAGTTTTCCTTTTAATTTCGTTATATAAACTACTGTTGTGATTTTTTTCACACACCCAAAACCAACCATTTAGCCGGCAAGGGGGGGGGGGACACTTGACTCTAACAAAAATTAGCACTTTAAAGTTTAATATTTCGCAAACGGATCCCTAGATCCAAAAATGTTTTTCACAAACTCATAATGTTTTTGAAGAACCTTTCCAATGATATCCCTCACCATGGGTTAAAAAAATAGAAAATAAAACATCACCACTTTATGTGTATGAGAGGAACCCTAAAAAAAAAATGTTTGTCATAATTTTGTTTTACCACTTTGTCGAAATAATTAATATATATACCTATGCCAAATTACAGCTTTCTAGTACAAAGGGTCTTGAAGCTAGACCGCGGACAGACAGACAGACAGACAGACAGACGGACATGACGAAACTATAAGGGTTCCTTGTTTACTACGGAACCCTAAAAAGATCGATAAGAATTGGCAGTACTTTTACCATAATATTAATTTTAGGAAACTTAGTCATTATTATTATTATCACAATCAGCCTTACATTATTTTCTAGGTACCTCACTTACTTAAGACAAATAAAAGAAATCACATTCCTCGTAACAACAGAAGTTTTGTCGCTTCTTGTTTTTAGTTATATAATGTTTCTTAATAATACTTACATTATATTATACAAATAAAGTTTTTAGTTGTTTTAGAAACGAAAAATATGAACTCTATATCAGTCGTGGAAACTTTTGGTAGTAATAATAAATAATTAAATTTGCGGTCCCGCATTGCTATAGCAGTCCCGCATGACGAGAACCTCGTGAAAGCTGAAAAAGATAAACAGATTAAGTATCTTGATCTGGCTCACGAGGTTGTCGACTTGTGGGATGTGGATACAGCAATCATTGTGCCGATAATCGTTACGGCCAATGGCATAATAGCTAAGAGCCTCGACCAACACCTGAGGAGGCTCTCGTTAGGCAGCTGGATCAAGGGCTTGATCCAGAAAGCAGTACTCCTGGACACGGCGCGTATCGTTAGGAGGTTCCTCTCTCAGGAGCCCTGACCACCGGTGGCTTGGACCCTGTTCCCGACACCGGTGGGCTACTATTTTTTTTATTTTAAATTATTTTTAGAAGAATATTTAAAAATGTAAGTAGTATGCTTAAAAACGAAATAAAGAATAATAATTAATATGGTAAAAAACTTTAGGAGTGAGGAACATGTTGTAAAGTTGATGAGTTGGATGAGTGCATCCACCATAGAAAAGGGAGGATCCTCCGACCAGACGGGTGTTGTGTCTGGCGGGCAACTGCCCAACGGTTTGAAGTTGAAATCTTGTATCATGTCGATAGCTCGGTAAACTCTAATTGCGCGATGCAGAATGTGTGACGTCATGTCTATGATGCGTAGTTTGTATGTGGCTGTGTAACCGCTATAATCAAATGTATATAAATATATTTTTCTAAAGTTAAAATTATCACCATTTAACTCGAAAATAGATTAATAACGCTATGCTTATTAATCTTATCGCCACATGAAACTAGTAAATACAGTATTTTTTTCGAGTTACCAAAATAATTATAATTTTCAACAAAAAAAACTACTACCAATAGTTTCCATTACTGAAACAGAGTTTATATTTTTCGTTTCTAGAACCACTAATAACTGAACTTGATAGTTTCTTTTACAAATTCTTAGGATGATAAATCAGTCAATCAGTCTTTTTTTAATATCACAATCAGTTCTATTTAAAGTTGTTACTAAAAAATACCACACTAATCAGAACACCAATTTACTATTTTAAAATTGCAGCTTTTCTAAGCAATGGTCAATTATAATAAGTCCACTTTTATACTCTTCAAATATTGAAATTATCAATTGATTTATTCTTTTCGTAACTTTTTGGTGTTTTGTTATTTTTTTCATTTTTGGCAAATTTCACTGTAATTCAAAAATTCTGCAACAAAACTGCTTTTTTTTATCGATATTATTTATTATACACCACTAGAAGCTATCGCACCGTAGGTGCTCAAAAGGGAATAAAGTAGAATTTAATTTTCTGCTCGGCTTTTAGCACCACGTTAAAATATTGATTGGTGCTCAAATGGGAATACCTTTGGTGCTCAATTCATAGGTGCTCAAAAAATAGGTCAAACGAGAATACTTCGTTCTTTTTACGCGTGGCCAAAATCGGAACTAACGCCGCCATCTTGTTTTGTCAAAACAATTTCTGTGTTAATTCCACAAAATGTTTACCAACAACGCCCCCTTGTCAATGTCATTAAGGGCTAAAAGATCCTTTTAGCACTCTTTCGGAACAGCGCTGACAGCAGCAAAATGCTCGAGTAGGTTAAGATTATTATTAATTGAAATTAAACTAAATTTCAACTAAGACAGAGTTCAAAATTCCGTACAAGAAATTATTCCTTGTGGCGTCTATTCGAGCGTAGCTCATAATTAAGACAGCAAAGAACATGCCCTGTCTGTGCTAAACCTAAGTCACAGAACTATACAAATTAATGTTTTCTTATTTCTTTCTTTATATTTGCCTGTGCTTTTTACCTCAGCAAGTAGAGTTACTACAACCTACTTACCTTACTACTTAAACTAAGGGGCCGCCATCCATAAATTACGTCACTCCGTAATTTTTTCACCCCCCCCTCCCCCTCCGTCTTTGTCATAGGTGGTCATATTGACCCCTGGTACGACGACACATTATTTTTTGAAGTGAAAACTCTTTAGGCGCGTTGGGCATTTTTGAGATGAGACTAAACCATTGATTTCGCGACACTGTTACGACTCCAGTTTTTGACCATTAAAACGACATCAACACGTTGATTACCTCGGTGGATGGAGTAAAAGACATCAACGCGTTGATTACCGCGGTGGATGGAGTAAAAGACATCAACGTGTTGATTACCGGCGGTGATGGAGTAAAAGACATCAACGCGTTGATTACCGCGGTGGATGGAGTAAAAGACATCAACGCGTTGATTACCGGCGGTGGATGGAGTAAAAGACATCAACGCGTTGATTACCGCGGTGATGGAGTAAAAGACATCAACGCGTTGATTGCCGCTGTGCCGATTTTTTTTTTCAAGTTTTCGCTTCTGTCGGCACTCCCGGAGTGCCACTGTTTTATTATTTTAATTTTAAATTAAACCTTAATAATAATATTGATAGGAACAATTACCGTCGTCGCGTCGCACCTGTCTGCACGAGGCTTAAAATATAATAATTAAAGACCTTTTTGTTTTACTTGTCGGTGGATCAGTGCAAGCAAATTTTGGACTACTTCCTATCGTTATAATTATCAGGTTTATTTGTATACTCGTACGGTCCCTGTGACAGTATATTTTATTAGTAGAGATCATCATCTATCTAGCCTTTTCCCAAGTACGTTAGGGTCGGCTTCTAGTTTAACTGGATCCAGCTGAATACCAATATTTTTAATGGATCTGACCTCCACAACCTAGTTACTGGGGAAACACGATACCCCTTGGTAACACTGGTTATCAGACTTTTGGACTTCTGACTACCTGTAACGACTGTCAAAGATCTACGAATGATTACCGGGACCAACGGCTTAACGTGCTTTCCGAAGTACGGCTTTATTCAAGCGACAATCAGTTTACACACTTGATACTGACCCCTTCCTCTTCCTTCAAAAGTGACGTAATTTAAGGATGATCCCTAAGTGGACACTCATTTCTCGTTTCAGTTCTCGCGTTGTAGTTATTTTTCTCTTTGACCACAATTTTAATGTTATAAAAATTAAAAAAAACTATTCGATGTTTTCAGAACCCATTTTATGAAAACGTGCACCTACGAACAGAATGCCAGAAAGAAATCGAAGAGTTGGAACAACGTGAATATGACGTAGTCCCCGCAGAATATGATTATGTAGAAGTTAATAACCGCAATATCACTGAGTGACTAAAACTATAATTATGAAAAATCTTCTTAGGACCTGCGCCCCAATTGGTAGCATGGCACGGCAAGGGATTTTAATGCGACGAATAGAAATATAACATAATAGTATGACAATAAAATTAAAATTAAAGGGATTATCATCGTAGATTTGTAGGTACAATAACAAAGTTGCGGTATGCTTAGGCATGCCGTGTCACCAACCTTTCGAACGCCTGGGCATCCCTCGGCATGCTTCGGCAGCCTTCGTAATGCTGAGGCAAGGTCTTGAGCGCAAAGCAGCGTTACGACGACTGTTCTGATGTGGAGCTACTGTTGTGAAAAGAACGCTTGAGCATGAGGCATGATATGACATGCCTAAGCATTAAGCATACCGCAATTTTGTTTTTTTACCTACGACGATTAGGTATCATTCAAATTTCGGGTCAGCGCACTATGTTTTTTTACTTACATAAATAAATTAATATTATCTAAACAAGACAAGTTTTTTTATACCCTGTGGCATAAATGGGTCGGCTTCCAGTCTAACCGGATGCAGTTCAATACCAGTATTTTGTAACACGATACCCTTTGTTAAGATTGGTTTTCAGACTTTGGGGCTTCTAAGTACCCGTAACGACTGTCATCTATGATTGACAGCGGGAATCTACGGCTTTTTTTTTTTTTGGATGTGAAATTATCAAATAACTCTGGACGGAGCGGGAGGGCGTGTCAGACTCTTACTGACTAAAACCCACCCGTGTTCCTTCGGTTGCCCTGTTGCCAGGGCCCACGATTTCCCTATCGGTTTTCTTCGAACCCACGGCAGGCATTGGCCCTAGCGGACCCCGTCAATTCTGCTGACATCTCTTTGAGGCGCGCGTGGAACACAACGCGCCGTCGACCCGGGCTTGGTCTTTATCGGACGGTGAGCTACCCATTGCTCACCGTCCGCAAGCCCGCGCCTACGGTGGCCGGAAATCGGCTCGCGATTCCCGCCCCGGGTGTATCCTCCTGCGGCGGTTAGGGGCGTGAGGGCGCGAAATTTGCCTCTCCCTCACGCGTTCCGCCTCCTCCTTCGCGAGCATTACCGTTTCGTAGAAGGAGGTGACGGCCTGCCATTTCCTCTCGCTCCGTACCATAGCCTGAACCAGGGCCGGACGCGAGAGATCACCGCCGCCGATTGACAGCTTAACGAGCTTTCCGAGGTACGGAGAGGTCTCGATATATAATGGCTGGTCACCCATCCACGAACCGACGGCGACAAGCGTAGCTTAACCTTCAATCGACCCGTGCGGCTGTTATAATTAACCACGAGCCCCGTACCCCGTGTTTACTGTATTAGTAACATAATTATGGTAAGTTTGTGTTTGTGTTAAGGACGTGTTCGACTTTTGTTGTCAACCGTAGTATTCCCTGACATAAAACAGGGTACCTATATACTTTTATTATCACAAACGGATTTGCCGACCAAATTGAAAAGGTAACGTCGCGTCGGGAAAAAATAATTAGGAATCTCTATACAATATAATTATTATACCTGTGTTTTAACTTATGGAAGCATATTTTTTATTACGTGTCATTTTTTATTTTAATTTTTTTTTTTCTTTTTGAAGTAGGATACTGCTTTGTAAAATTACCCTTCTCCATTATTTTTTGTGACGCTATATAAAAAACATGATATCGTTATTATGAAAAGGGAAGTTTTTCAAAGCCAGAGGAGAGGATGGTCGCAAAGTTTTAATTATGTCAAACTTTGTTACTTTTATGTACCAGCGTTAACTGTTATCATCAATATCGCCTGTAAACACCAGTGGACTTCTTTATACCTAGACAAAACAACGTTACGCCTACAGCCAAAGGGCTTGGCAGAAATGTACTACACTCGGCAGAAATGTACTACACTCGGCAGAAATGTACTACACTCGGCAGACTCCGTTCGGCATGTACCCTCGCTAAATCATGTTCGACACAATTCGAGGTAAGCTGAGTGGCTTTTCCCGAACATATTCAGTGTTAGCTACATGGATCTTTTGGCGCCTGAAGGGCGTTGTTTGTAAACATTTGTGAAATTGTCCGAAATTGTTTGACACAAAACAAGTCGGCGCGGGCGGCGGCACGCTAGTTCCGATTTTGGCTGTCAAAAGATTTTTGTACCGTTGTATCTACATATTCGATTATGCCGCCCGGCTTTACCGAATCATGCCGAGCCGAACAAGTGTGTAGCACCCCTTAAGTCCAAATTACCAGTATACACTGTAGTACTATTAAATTAACGACGTTTGATCAATTAAGCAAAACGCACATTATACTAATCAAATATTTGTGTTGAGAATTGAGGGTAGGTGTGTTTGCGTACCTACCTTCCTGTGTGTCGACTGGGCAACATTCAGATGGGTTGGCTGATAACACATCTGGTTAATGATAAGACTGTGTACAATCGACCGCTCATCAGTGGTAACACTTTGGATATGTTGCAAAAGAATAAGAGGCCAGTTTATACTTGTTCCATTGCCATAAACGTGCGGTCGACTATACCTTGCAGGTAGGTATGAGGTTTAAAGAGTTGTGTGTAATTGGCTGTACAGATCGAATAGGTACTTCAGGGGGCCTACCACCAGCTCAAAAGCAATATTATTTTAATATTACTTCAGTGGGAGAAAGAGATGGAGCTATACGTCCTGTAGAGCTTCATCTCTTTCCCACACTGAAGTAATATTAAAATAATAGTGCTTTATGAGCTGGTGGTAGGCCTCCTGTAATTCTTTAAGCTGCATCATTTAATTTTCTTTGAAAGAACATCTATCTATCCACCTAGCCTTTTCCCAACTATGTTGGGGTCGGCTTTCAGTCTAACCGGATGCAGCTGAATATCAGTATTTTACATGGAGCGACTGCCTATCTGACCTCCACAACCCAGTAACTGGGTAATACGATAAACCTTGGAAGACTGGTTGTCAGACTTTCGGGCTTCTGACGACCCGTAACGACTGTCAAAGATCCACGAATGACAGCCGGGACCAACGGCTTAACGTGCTTTCCGAGGCACGGAGAAGTCTCTGTATGGAAAGATGGTCACCCATCCACGGACCAACCCCGGCAAGCGTAGCTTAACCTGTCGGATCGACCCGTGCTGCTGTTATTATTTAGCCACGAGCTCCTCTTTGAAAGAACAACAATTAACTAGTTTAAATTAACCGTAAACAAATAATCCCCATTTCCTTCCGAATATAGGTAAGTACTACCATAACTTCACGTCTCCATTAACTTAAGGCCCCCGAAGACAGGCGCGATACGACAGCACGACACGTCAGTGCAATACGACTCTAATAGAACACTTTCTATGAAAACTTATTGGAAATTGTTCAACCAAAATCGCGTCGCGCCTGTTTGCGCAAGCCTTTATAAATAATGCCCATAGAATATAATACAAGTGACGTAAGCGAAGCCACGATCACAGCTAGTTAAAAACACAGGGCAGTTGTTTTCGACATTAAAAGAGAAGAAAAGTGGACACACAAGAATAGCTACCTAGGTACTATAGTCAACAGATTTAGATGTCCTTTTAATCCTGAAAGTAGCCCAAATTAATCTGTACAGCTAAAAAAGACCTTTTTAATTCATTCTCCTGATTTATGCCCTCCTTCAATTACGCCAACCGTCCCTTTTTGACAAAAAAACTAAAATTTTCTTTCCATCAGCTAAATCAACAAGTTACGAAGCAAAAGTAAAACAATAGGGCCCCGACTCCGCCCGTTCTCGTCAACACCAAATTTCTAAGCGAAAGGGAGGATTCTTGAGGGTATTTGCACAAAAATAGCACTGAAAATAATTTCACTTATTGTTTCAGAGGAGGTGGTACTTGGGCAAAGAGTAGGTGGAGGTATGTGGGTTGAGTAGGAAGGATTTGTGCCTAATTTTGTATGAGCTCTTGAAGGAATTAGGTAGTTATAAAGACTGGATTATGAGTTATAAAATGTATAGCGCCATAGATTTAAATCACTACCGTGAAAAGGGCTCCTTACGTGGTGACATGTCAAAACATCAAAATTTCTGTGCATAACCTAAGTTAAATATTATTGTATTATACAATACACATAAACCTTCCGGAATACATTATCTAAATGATGGTGAAAACCGCATCAAAAAGAACTACGCGGTCATACAAACAGACATGAAAATCGACTTCGTTTTATCCTATGTATTGATGCTTTCACCCGTGGTTTCACTTTCGTGGTCTATCACGGGGACCATAATTATTAAAGTGAAACTTTTATTACATCGTCTCAAACTTTTTCGTCTGTGTGTTGCATGTCGCGTGACGGTCGGCCGGGGAGTAGGGATAAAGTGAAAGGTGCTCGTCAGAGCAGCCAAGGCCAATATGGCGGCGTCTATAGAAGTTTCACTTTTACCGTGGTTTCATAAAACCACACATTCCTTTTTGTACTTTACCGGAAAAAATACCAGGCTACCAAAAATCAATAAGAGTATAAGCCAAGACCAGCGGTGCTGTACACGCCGAACACCTTCAGGTTGCAACTCAGACATCTTAGAAGTTAGGTTATAATATTATAACCTCGCTTTATAAGCAGCGGTGGCCCAGTGGTATTGGCCCCAATGCGCTATAGCGCTTTACTTTTTGTAAATAATTTCAACACCACTGCTCTCAAAATGGTGAAGGAAAACATCGTGAGGAAATTGGCATGTCCTAGAAACAATAAATTTGAAGACATGTAAAATCTACCCACTGGGCCCGCGTGGCAGACTACAGCCCACTCCCTCTCAAAGAGAGGAGGCCTGTGTCCCAGTAGTAGGAACATTATAGGCTGATTATTATATTTTAGTACTACGGATTCTTGAAGTCTTTTACCTGCTGCTGTCGTCTCTCCCACTAAACGTCTCTCCTACAAAAATTATTCTAAGTCATTTATGGAAAGATAGAAATATTAAAAGAAGAAGTATCTTTCCCACAACTTCTATGACCCATCTGCACCACGTTTTAAACTTACTCTTAGGCGGCGGGATCTCTAACGAGGGGTCGGCGCAAGGGTTATTTGAACGAGATTTGCCTGATTCTACTCCGGCACACTGTTTCGTGTTTACTTTTAGACTTTTTTCCCTTTTTATAGGGGCTGCTATAGACACTAGAGATTTGTTTTAGATTAATTTGATGGGGGACATTGAGTGTTAATAGAATTAAAGTCGCAAGCGAAGTTTTTTGGGTTGTACGAGCCTATAAAACCATACCCGGGGTAAGCCTTGTGGGAATAAAATTGAGGAGACCTAACTTAGCGTTATCTGTGATTCTCCGGATTTTTTTCTAAAAAATTACCTAATAGTTAGTCCGTACTAGGGCATTGGGACAATGTTTCAATTTCAAGGGACTACTAACATAACTTAGGTAGGTATAACACGCCAGTCTTACATAGGTACTTATCAATGTTTTGCAAAAAAAAAACTTTAAACACCGAAAAGCCAAACTTTTGACAGCTCTACCAGGTTCCACCAGGTCATTCTTTAGTTTAGGCACATACACATACATACATAAACTCACGCCTTCTTCCCATGGGAGTAGGCAGAAACTACAGAACGCCTTTTGCCTCGTTTATGTTCATACATGTGGTCATACACGCGCGCCGGTTGCGAGTACTACGCACCTGGCCTTTCTGAAGAACATCACCAAAAAGGTCAGTATATGTCCTCCTAGGGCGTCCCCGACCGGCCTTTCCCTTCACATCAGCCTTGTAAATACATTTTGTTAGTCGCCTTTCATTCATCCTCTCAACATGCCCAAATAATCTCAGCATACCCTTTTCAATTTTTGTCACTACATCTTCTTTTAAATCACCGCGCTGTCTTGTTTTAGTTTAGGCACCTATAAAATTAATGCCTATAAATTAAAATTTTGTACTTCTTCTCTTGCCAAATTAACTGTCCAGGAAAACAAAAAAGAAGTACCTAGGTACTTTTCACTAATTATAATTTTATTATTACACCTATTATTATAGTGACCTCCAGCCTAGCCCTTCATGTTACAGGGTGTGCCTATAACAACCTGTCATCCACTTTTACAATACCCGCGCCTAAACTAGCCCACATTTACAGCATGAGTCGCCCGAAACATTGTGGTCTTCTAATTCAGACGCGGTAATTAAGTCGGCGCGCATGTCATTCATGATTATGAGGGGGACATTATGCTAATCGAATTAGAACAAAACGTAGCCCGCTGTAACACTTTATTAAAGTTTGGGACACATCTGCGGGAATATCGGATGCTTGTAGACAGAAACCTTGTTTTGACAACACACTCTTTGTGTGTGCTGCTTAGAAGTGGAACTCTTTGCATTGTCTGTGTTTTCCGATAATTTTAACCTGCGATTCCTGTTGAAGTTTTAATTCCTACTCATACTCAAACTCAACTCAACTCAAATTCAATACAAACTCAATTCATACTCAACTCAAACTCAATTCAAAATCAACTCAAACTCAACTCAAACTCAAAGCATTTTTTCAAATAAACCAATTACAGGCTCTTTTGAATTATCAAAGGGTCGGTCGGTCATAAAGATGAAGCTAGTTGCCCGTTCCAAAGAGTAGTAGATTCCTATGGAGAAGAACGGGCAAGAAATTCCACGGACACTCATTTAATACATCTAGGCAATCATAATAGGTAGGCGCTTACTTAGACACGTTTCTGTTAATATGTAGGTACTTATGTATAGGAAAGCATTCCTTATAGAAAGGTAGATAGACTTAAAACACAAAAATATTCGCCATTCAGCAGGTTGATGATACAGCTGACAGACTACCCACAGAGCTCCGGATGGCATATTCAAATATTATTGCTCATGGAGTTTCTTATAACGCCACCTGTCATGACTGTCATTCCCCAACTATGTAACTAAACATTCCATTAAAATATCTTTTCCCAAAACAAAATAATCTAACATCAACTAAAAGTGACAACTCCACACGTGTGCGTCCCCCCTTACTTCCGTACCCAAACGAGGACAGACAAGGGACCGCTGTCCTCGAAACGTCACGTTTTTGTGTGTTCACGCCCCTAGGGTCAATGCTTGAAGATGTAACATACATAGACGTGTTAATTTTCAACTTTGTGAAACTGTGTTCGGTACATTTTGCATAGTGTGTTGGGTGCGGTCGCTGTGGAAGCGAGTGTAGGTTTTTTGTCAACTTTCTGAAATTGATTGATAAAAGTGGAAGTCCTAAGAAAAGATCATCATCATCAGCCTATAATGTTCCCACTGCTGGGATACAGGCCACCTCTCTGTGAGAGGGAGTGGGCCGTAATCCACCACGCGGGCCCAGTGCGGGTTGGTAGATGTCACATGTCTTCGAATTTTCGGTTCTAGGACATGCCGGTTTCCTCACGATGTTTTCCTTCACCGTTTTGAGAGCAGTGGTGATGAAATAATTTACACAAAGTAAAGCGCCTGTCTGGGTTCGAACCTACGACCGACTCGTAAGTCGCGGCCGTTACCTGGGCCACCACTGCTCTACAAAACCTCTACTCTAAGAAAAGATACAAACCTCTAAACGAACCCCTGACGAAGATACTCTTCAGTGAGCGAAATTAGAACGATATTTTATTCGAAACTACAATTATCCTACAGCTTTTTGGTTTAAATTTTATAGATACGAATAAAGTCTTAAAACTGAGTAAATATTGTGTGAAACGAGCATTTTAAATTTTTAAATCGTTTGAATTTACGTTAGTAACAACAGAGACGAAATTTAGTGTAAACTTACGCTTCAATTTGTTTAAAAAGTTCTGTCTCTGTACCTTACCCCTAGACGGCTATAATTAAATATTGAAAACTTGTAAATCACCATGATTAAAAAATTGTTGTAAAGCTTGAGAAAGAGACAGTCATACAGGTAGCTATGAAAGATAGAGACAACGCTCTACAAAGCGAAACTTTTTCTGTACCAACCTTTATGTCATACAAATATATGTTCTGTGCAGGAATCGAACAAGCGACCCATAGTGAAGACGCTACCACTCAACTATGACCTAAGCAGTAACTCGCTAAAACTGACACCGCACTAAAAGGGTTACTATTTACATAATAATCATTTTGAACCCAATAGCGAGAACATCTCGAATGCCATTAGCTAACGACCCAGAAATTATGATAATCATCATAATTTTAGCGTCTCGGCAAGTCGGCTCTATGCTAATACCTACTTGGTGACTCTGGTGGCTTAATGTGCTTGTATTTAGGGCTAAAGGACCTTCCATACAAAAAGATAGGATACGAACAATAAGTGGTCTAAAGCTGTAACGAAATAACAAATCAGATGGATCGAAAAGAAGTAGAGGATGACAACGCAAATGCTGGGACGATGACATAGTTGAGACAGCTGGTGACCTGTGGGCTAGAGACGCGAGACTGACAAGTGGAGCGTCAAAGGACGCGCTGATCAACGAAGTGGTGAACGGTGGGCGTTTTTGGAGGACTGTCTTATGTAATTTTGACGTTTGAAAAGTGCTGATTCTCAGCCTAGTTTGAATAAATGACTTTTGAATTTTGAATTTTGAAGACACCGAAGAGCAGTATGATTATGTTTTTGCGTAATTTATTTTATATTGTAATTAGTTTTAGTTTATCAGTAAAAAAAGACTTTATTATTTATTTATATTAAGGACTACATAAATTAAATTAAATCTTTTATTTCAGACCTTGACAATTCAAAAGTACCTGTAATTGGTTTATTTGAAATAAATGCTTTGAGTTTGATCCATAAATGTAGTCCATTTGGTTAGTATACACACGACTTAAAAACTAGTATTAGTACTTACATCTACCAAAAAACACAAACTATACATTAATACGCCACAGTGGCATGTAGGCGTATCCAATGTCCCAGTATGGGGCTGTCCCAACTATCACGTTAGTATTCCGCGAAAGGGTGTTGACGCACTAGCGTATTGCCATGCATAATGGCACATATTCCTACCGGGCATCCCACTCCACCTGTTCATACAGCAGGAAGCGACAATGGCGGCGGTGCGTCTTAATGCAATTGATCTCTGGGGTAAGAGAGTCACACAACACACTGCGCTGCTTGAGGGACTCAACAATGAGTTCCCTATTACGAAAGCCGTAAATGCCCAAACAATTAACCTAAACAATTTATCTTCGATAAAAAATACAGAATCCAACTCCACGAGGACCGCAGATGCGAGGGTTTGCGCCCCGCAGAGCTGCGAATCTTCACCGACGGATCCAAAACAGGTAGTGGCACAGGTGCTGGAATCTTCTCGGAGGACTTCAACATACACATAGCCACACCATTGGGTGTCCATAACACAGTGTTCCAGGCCGAATGCATGGGTATATCTCTTGCCGCTTCAGCCATCATGGCCAGGGAAGTTAAGGACCACTCGATTCGAATACTCTCAGACAGCATGGCTGTTCTGCAAGCGCTAAACAGTCACACTGTTGATTCTGGGCTGATATACGAGTGCCACCAACGCCTCAACCAGGTGGGTGACCTCAATAATATAACCATTCAATGGATCAAGGGACACAGCGGTTCGCGGGGCAATGACGCAGCCGACGAACTTGCCAGAAGGGAGTCGAGCATGGCACCAGTGGGGCCTGAACCCATCACGCCACTCCCCTTCGGGTACCTACGCTCTCTGGTAAGGAAACGAACCAGGGAACAACATCACAAAATATGGGTGGACCACGGTGAGTGCAGGCAGGCTAAGGAGGCTCTCCCTACAATCGACGGCCGCCTCACGAAACAGGTTCTCCGATTAACAAAACAGCAGCTGCGCACAGTTACAGCTGCCCTAACTGGCCATGGGTCATTTAATAAACACCTCTTTGTCATAGGAGTCACAGACAGTCCGCTGTGCAGAGCTTGCATGGAGGACGACGAGACAGCAGCCCATGTGCTGTTAAACTGCCCCGTGGTCGCCACATACAGGGCCAAGTACTTCGGTAACCCAGGTACCCTACGTGAGATTGTCAGTGACACCAAGGCGTTGCTGGCCTTCTTTGAGGAGCTGGGGTGGATCGAATAACAGATTTTCCCACCCGTACGCAAAATACGCGCTTTGACGTGGAGTTGCGGATACCAGCCCGTATTACCTATTACCTACCGGGCATGCGGCACATTCAGACAAACAGACATAAAAATTCTTAAAACTATATTTTCGGCATTAGAATCAAGGTAAGTATTCCACTCAGTCGTTCCCACTTCCCAAAACTTCGCAAAAATTACTTTTTTTTTCAAAAATATTCAATGTACAGTTTTGACTTGTTACCTTTTTTTATTTTTTATTGAAATGAAATTAAATGAAATTGTTTATTCTGTAAATAAGATATCGGAATCACTTTTACACGTCATATAAAAAAAAAAATTAAAAATAAGCTAGATGAGTTCGGCGTTTCCTATCTGACTACTCTGAGAAGAAAGGCCGAAACAAACTCAGAGGTCGCAGTCTCTTTTAAAGTCCAGACATAATCTTGGTCAGGCCATATGAGGACCATGTAGATTAGTGTCTGAAAAGGTCTTTTGAGGAAAGAACCACACAGATTTGAGTGGACCTGTCCAGTCAGTGCAAGCATTTGTCAGTAATCGTGGAGCTCAACTTAGAATTTAAGGAGCTCAACTCGACGAGCAATACCAAAGAAAGGACATTTGGGTAGGCCGCAAAAACTACTCAAACTGCCAGACCATCACTAAAACTAGAAGAGAAATAAAAATAAAAATAATATCCACATAGTCCTCACATTCACAATAGTTAAAATAATATAATACTTTACAAAGTAATCATGTCATTTTGAATATAATTTTCAACAATGTCAACGTGTTTATAAAACTGGTTTATGTTGATTTTACATAATAATTAAAATGTCTAGTTTTATGGTTTTATCACAGGGCTTAGCAGAGCGAGCAGTTCAATCCCAAGCTTTTTTATCTTCTAAATAATCTGAAATTGTATAGTACCCTTTTTTACAAAGTTTGGTTTTAATACAGATTTTAAATCGTTTAATGGGTAAGTTTCGAATGTCAATGGGGAGTTTGTTGTATAAGCGTATACATTGACCCATGAATGAGTTGCCTACTTTGTGGAGACGTGTGCGATGTACAGCAAGGTTGTGTTTATTCCTGGTATTTAAACTATGAATATTGAAACTATTATGTTTAGATGTTCTTCAGAAAGGTCAACTGCATAGTACTGATAACCGGCGTGCGTGCATGACCAAAAGCAGGCACGCAATGGCGCTCTATATGTAGTTTCTGCTTAGCCCTATGGGAAGAAGGCGTGATTTATTGTACTGTATGTAACTATTAAAATCTGTAATTAAATTCTACCCGCACACGGGCGTGCGCTGCACTCAATTACTTGAGGGGTTACTGATTACATGCGCCCGCACTGCTTTAAAGTAAGCTGTGTCTCACTTTATAAGCTTTTTCCATCATCTGTTTGCATTACTCTCTTTAAAATGGATTACAAGTCATTGTTAAATATACGTGGTAGGCTCTATAAGGCTAAGTTAACTAAGTTTAAATCACTTTTAGAAATAATTAAAAGTTGTGATTCCTTTTAAGTTCTTTACAGATTAGAGAATTAAAACTTAGCTTGACTAAAATAGAATAATTGTACTGTATATAGAAAATGAATCTGCTATCTAATTACGTAACACATTTTTGTAAATGATTAAGACTAATCTGTTTTATTTTGACAGTCCAAAAACATTCATTGCGTTATTTAAATTGAAGAGCAGATTTTTTTTCGAACTTATGAATCAATGGATTAGCAATCTCTTTCAAAATGATTCGAATTGTGATTGATCGTGTATTACGCAATTAGGGTGCTGATATTCCAGTGGAGCAGTATGTAGACTGTCAAACGTACGGGAACAACTACTTTGGGGGTACGGACATACCGTGAGTGAGACGGAGTATGAAGCGCCCGTAACTTCGGCCGAAACTACGGATTTCGCTTAAGGAGTAGACCCCCAGATGCTGTTGCCGTTACCCGAGAGCTGTTGGATAAGCAGGAGACCTCTACGGACAGTGAGTCGGTTGCAAATTCTGGTACAGTTTAAGTCATTTGTTTAACATAGGACGTGTACAATAATAATGGTATATAAAGATTATAAAGAGTTCGCTTTGCTTTATGCCAGAGGGCGTACAAATGTTTGTAATTTAGTAATCATTGAATTAAATAAGCCTGAACAATAAAAAACAATTATAAAAAACACACATGTCATAATACAAATTAATTAATAATAAATATCAATAGAAATCAATTTCAATAAAAAATAAAATATAAATGTCAATACAGTGCATGACAACACACAGACTGAAAACAAATAATAAGGTTATTCAATATACAATACTAAAGTCAATATACAAAAACTGATGTCAATAAACAATACTAATGTCAATAAATAAAATTTATGTCAATACATTTATTTTCTTAGCATGTCAATATTCTGTTATAAAATTTCTGGAGATAATGATCAAACTTCAATTACCTACTACACATTTGCTTTCCTTTTCGGGCCACTATCACAACTGGTTAGAATTTCGTAACACAATACATACTTCATTAAATTATTCAAACGACACCATACCGGGAATTAGTAAGTTTCATTATTTGCGTGCAGCTCTAAAGGATAGTGCTGCTCTGATCATAAGTGCACTCGACTTCTTAGAAGAAAACTATGATTTCGCATCGGAGCTACTATGTGACCGTTATAATAACAAACGCCCTCTAATTTATTATCTTAAATAATATAATGCTACCCGACAGACGTTCTACTGCGCAAACGTTGATCGGAGCGCCATCTATCGGGTCTAATTGTGGATCTAAACCATCTAGAAACCTACTCAATACATTAAAAAAATCATCAAAATCGGTCCAGTCGTCGAGGAGGAGTTCAATGACATACACACGTACAGAAGAACTATATTTATAAAGAAGATAATAAATTAAATTAATGTTCAAGCTCTCATTAATATTGATAATATGGAATACTTTACTGCAGCTCTGCGTAACATAATTGACACAACCAATTGAAACTTGAGAGCTTTAAAAACACTTGAAGTACATACAGATAAAGTAAATTAGATTCCGTAACAAGTCAGTAATGGTAAACTTACCGCATCGAATTAGATGCCTTGGCCACAATTGTTGATATAGTATAATAAGTTCGTGCATACTTGTTAGAAACTGCAGAAGCACAAAACAATAAAGGTTCAAAAATAAGACAGAGCGACAGTGCACACAACAAATATACTCACTACAAACTCAGAGTCTTCAGCCACAGACAGAACATATTATTCCATAATGTAAAAGTAATCATGCCATTTATCACTGTTCAAACTTTAAGTCGCTTTCTATTGAAGCTCGCATTGAAACGGCAAAATCCCGCACTACTTTAACTGCATACACAAGGTGATCGATCATTCAAATGCAAGATTGGTGGCTGTGGACACTGTCATAAACGACATAGCACCATGTTACATTTAGGTTCACATTTCATCCAATACACAAGAGACAAGGAAACGTAGAACTGATACTCCACTTACTTCTACTGAACCTACGCCCAGTACTAGCAGTGTTGTACTTTGCACAGCGCAGTCAAACACACAGACATTAACAAGTCCTCAAGACAATGTGGTTGTATCATCCACTCATAATGGTCAATGTGTGACGTTGTTTTCAACAGCAGCTATTGTTCATGTTACCAACCGCAAATGGTCACAAACACAAAGTTCATGCTTTATTGGATGACGGTACTATATCAAGTTTCATAACGCAGAGTGTGACAAACTTAAGTTGCCAACTCATTCAACATTAACATTAGTTGAAGGGTTAAGAATGCGGCGACGCATGAATTGTCCATACAAACGTAGTACATAAATCATTTGCAATTTGAGCATATTTTCACCATATTATGTTGATATTCGGATTGAGACAGCATTTATCTAGGCTCCTACGTCTTTTTATTTCCAAAAACTTACCGTTAAATGAAGTGTAAGCGAATTGCATTTCATACATTTTTACAGCGTAAATAACATGTTTTCATATTGTTTTTTCTGTATTATAAACAACAATATTTGTAATATTGTTTCCGCAGAAGCATAGTTTATGTTATCAAGTTACAAATTATCGAAAAAAAAATGGAAATACATTAAGTTTTCATTCATAATTTTTTGTATTACGGAACACATCCAAATTTATCAGAAATTTTCGAAAGCTAGTAGTACTATCGCGTCAAGCAATAATTGTCAATGTTTGCGTGGTAGTATTGCTCACTGTAGGTGTATATCGCTCCGACAGGCACTCACACTAGCGCAACGTGCTTGGAATTGAATTTTGCAAACATCTCGATTTTTAATTGCGAGCCGTGTCGCCGGCCTCTTAAACCGTCAATCTAGTTGCATTAATAAAATATGTGATGTCATCATTTTATCATCAATTCATCACATTTCAGCATATATTTGGAAAACATTGTGTGGTTCCACACATTAGTCAAGCATTGCCTTTCACACATTTTAATCTTATATTATGTTGAATATACCTTTAAACACAACTGAAACGAATCCTTTATTTTACAGCTATAAAAGCTGAATTAATTAATTATAAGCCCAACATCCTAATAATTGTTATAAAACCTCTATAAAAGTTTCTGAAACAGTTAACTTATTGGCAACATTATAATAGCTAGTGTCCTAATAACCATTACTTCATCTCAATTAGTGTTACAATGTTGTACTAAATTTCATTACGCAACTCGTTTCAACGTTCAAGCGGGTGACAGCAGCACCCGCTGCAGGCATGTGCGGTGATGTGCTGCTGCAGGCGACGTACATACGTGCAGTTGTACTGAATTTCGTGAAAATTTCTTTATTCTTGATCTTGAATTACAAACACCCAATGGTTTCAGAAACTTTTATAGAGGATTCATATCATGGGTGTAGATAAAGTATTGTATGCAACTGTTATAATTAGGTGTTAAAACACTCATGTGATACTATTATCACACTCGTCTTCACCTCGTGTGATAAACCCACGTTCGTGTTTTAATACCCCTTATTATACAACAGTTGCATAAATAACTATTAACACACTTTATAGAGTAATCCGACGGTTTGGAAGGAAATTCCTACTCTATTGCTTCATAGGTACAAAAAAATTGTCTACTCAAAAACGTAAATAACGCGATGAACGTGGCTGAACTGTCAAAATGAAAGGCATAATATATGAATTGAAAAAGTAACATTGGTACTTGCCCGAATTTGAACTTATAACCAAGAGAAGCACCTTAAACACTAGACCATCACGACAAACGCTCAATAGCACATAAACGCTCTGTAAGAACCGCACTCAGTGGTGGCACGGCACAGCTAACGATTTTAAAGTGACGAATAGGAATATAACTTAATAGTAACGATGATAATTTTCATTGAAATTTATTACTGTCAATAATAAATTTAAATGAAAATTATCATCGTAGTTACAAAAACAAAGCTGCGGTATGCTTAGGGATGCCGTGTTGGCAGCCTTCGAAACGCTTCGGCATCTCTCGAGATAATTCGGCAGCCTTCAGAATGCCTCGGCATCCCTCGGAAAGCTTCGGCAGCCTTCTAGACGCCGATGCAAGGCCGCTCAAGGTAATATTACGACTGTTCTGATGAAGAGTTGCTGTTGGGAAAAGAACGCGCGAACACGATGTCGTGACGGTAAGAATACCATGGCAAAATTGCCATCAGTGCGCGCATGTAGTGATGCCGAATGATGCCGTGGCGTGCCACCAGTGGGCGCAGGCCCTAAGGAGGTTTATAAAACTTATATATTTAGTCTCTTAGTGCTGCTGCTGTGGTTATTAATTTCTTCATATTCATTTTCTGCGGCGACTACGTCATATTCACGTTGTTCCAGCTCTTCGATTTCTGGCTGGCATTGTGTTCGGAAGAGCACGTTTTCATAAAATGGGTTCTGAAAAAATCGAACAGATAGGTAAGTACATTTTTAATATCATTACAATCCGCCTGCGTACCTAGTTGGTCTAATGGTCGCAAAAGCGACTGCTGAAAGTTGTGTTAGACAGTTCACATTACGCAATGTGTCTTCTTGTGTGTGTCTTTGGTCTTGGTGTGGAACATTTTAGTTAAATTGTCACTTTGAAAGGCTTTCCGATATGCATGGCATGAAGTACAGCTGTTTTAAGTAGTATGAGATTGACTACTGCATGACAATGAAATTATAATTTGGAGGCTTTTTCGTAACTTTATGTATGCTACCTGCTACAATAATATTGCATTAACTTACTTCATTTGTTGGTGAAATTTGTGGGACGCCTGGTGGATTGTATTTCATCCAGCAGCGTTTCTTGATTACAATTACAAGAAGCAGGATCAATGCAACTGCAGATGTTATTGATGTAATTATCATGATAATAAAATAAGTATTTTCTGCGCCTGAAAATAGAATTTGTATTTTTTCTGTATTTTCAAACTGTAACCCTACCATCTTACAAAATATATAAATATACCTTGTTATATACCTATTGCAATTAAATGAAAGAAAATTTAAAACTCATATTAAAAATACTTTGTAAACAAGCATATTACAAATTAGAGGATTATAATATCCAAGATAAGAATGCTTGAAAACATGCTGGTCCTGCTCCATAAGATAATCTAGAATCTAGACAAAATCAAACTGGTTGCTAATTTAATTGTATAATTTATTCTTTTTTATTATGTGACATTGATTTTACATTTCGTAATTACTTAGGTACTTCGTCACACACTGACTTTAGGAAAAATTTAAAAAATTTAGGAAAATCGTCTACTTTTACAATGTTTGTAAATATGTGAGCACCATGTATCTATCACATAATTTAATTTATATGTCGTTGCTTCATTTTTAATTCTTTTTACCTATTGTGGTATAGTAATTTTATTCTAGGTGCGTCGTCTTTCCATATTTAACTTGTGTACCAATAAAAAATATTTTAAAAGAGTAACGGTGGAGTTTCTTGCCCATTCTTCTCCATATGAAAACTACCTTTTGGAAGGGGCGACTACAACCAATACAATTTTATATAAATTTTGACGGTCAAAAGTGCCTTTTTATTTGAAATAAATGATTTGACTTTGACTTTATAAAGCCGATAATAATATAAGACGTTTCGCTTTTTGTTAATTTTTGCCTTTCATTCGCGATCTTTCACTTGAAGTGAAACCTCTGTACGAAAAATAAGTTTAAAGCAAAAAACAAATTTATTAGTGAACCGATTCGGAACCGACCGATCCAACCATTTTGGATTTCAGCATTTTTCACTTGCCTACCGAATGATCGGAAAATAAAATGAAAGGAGCAGATGAACGTTTATTCCTTTAAAATTTTATCAGTATCGTGTGAACGTAGAATGAAATAAAAACCGGCCAAGTGCATGTCGGACCACGCACACTGTAGGGTTCCGTAGTTGGAATGAATTTATCCCAAGAACAAACTTAACTTTGTATTTGAGAAACATGTTCTTACAACCGCAAATCTAAGTTGGTCGATTATTACTCGTTAACCTGTAAAGCCTACTCAACTGTGATAGTTTTTCTTTTAAATTCGTTATATAAGCTACTGTTGTTTTTTTTTTTTTTTTGTCTCCATTTTCTTACAATCTGTCACTATAATAGGACATTCTAAAATTTTTATGATGAGCTATTATTGTCTTGCATGGTATGCGTCCTATGACGCATCCTAGTATTCCTGAAGCAACAGCTAATTTTATCCGATTAAATCCTGTGGAATTTTGTGTTTTAGCCTGCGTATTCCTTTTTTATCCATTAGGTGGTTTGCCAGGACATTTGGGTGGCGAGTTATTCTTTTTTTATATGACTTAATATAGCTTTTTATTTCCTCTTGGACTGTCGGTATTTTCAGATCATGGTGTAGAGCTTCATTTGGTACAAACCATGGGGCGTTTGTGATTGTTCTTAGAAGCTTGTTCTGAAATCGCTGGATGATCTCTATGTTAGAGTGTGATGCTGTTCCCCATAGCTGAATGCCATAGGTCCATATAGGCTTGATTATAGCTTTGTACAAGAGTGTTTTATTTTCCAGGTGTAATTGTGACTTTCGACCAATCATCCAGTAGAACTTTCTTAGTGTCAGTCCAAGTTGCTTCCGTTTTGTGAAAATGTGTTTTTTCCAAGTATGACGTCTGTCGAGGTATAAACCAAGGTATTTGACATGTTCAGCTTGTGGCACTTGTATTCCATTTAAGTGTACTGGTGGGCAGGTTTCCTTCCTCCTAGTGAATGTGACATTTACCGATTTGGTCTCGTTGGCTTTTGTCCTCCACTTTTTGAGCCAGAGGGCTATGTCATCCAAACAAGTCTGCAGCATAGCTGATGCTACTTTATGATCAGTATGGGATACCAGAATAGCTGTGTCATCCGCAAAGGTTCCTGTAGTCGCTAAATTTGATATTGGGAGGTCAGCAGTATGAATCAAATATAAAATCGGTCCAAGCACACTGCCCTGAGGAACCCCAGCAGTAATAGGGCATAGTTTTTAAATTAAATTAAATTAAATTTATTTATTGGCTTAGACAACAATGATCCATATGTTAGTTAGTTAGATACAAAAAGAAAACTTAAAAACTATGTTAGTGTGTTACAATTATAACTAAGTACAAACAATATTTACATACATTCACTGAATGTAATGAATCACTCCTGCCTAACCAACACCTGCATGAAGTGATTCATTATCGGCGAGTCAAATTTGTCCAATAACATCTTCAGAATGCTGTTAGGACTTGACCGCGTTCTCTCTAGCAGCGACGCCGTTTTTCTTCTCACGCGCCTGCGCGAACATGCCAGAGGCACTGCAAAAGCGCGGCAGTCCCAAAAGCATTCTGAAGCTGTTATTATATTGGACCCTCAGGGCGTCCATTGTTTTCAGCGTGTAGCTGGCCCACAGGCCGCTCGTGTAGAAGGTCTGGTAGTAAGCCTTAAACAACGTTATCTTAACCTTCTTACTACAACAAGCAAACCTGCGAACCAGCATATTGCTTCTCACAGCAAGAGCCCGGCGCTCGCGTTCGACATCTTC
Source organism: Agrochola lychnidis (assembly GCA_963680765.1). Lineage (NCBI taxonomy): Eukaryota > Metazoa > Arthropoda > Insecta > Lepidoptera > Noctuidae > Agrochola > Agrochola lychnidis. Next base: position 946,023 of record OY796873.1, read on the forward strand.
ATGATCCTTAAGGTCCTCCGTTACGTAGTGCCCCAGATATTTGGTTTGTTTCACCCTTTGCAGGGGTTGGCCATTGAGGGTGATAATTGGCTCGTATGACTGTTTCCTACCGGGGGTCTTAAAGATCATGAACATGCTCTTCTTACAGTTATAAATTAGACCGTGGCTAGCAGCATACCTTTCGCAAAATTCTAAAAGCTCTCTTATGGAGCCGGCCGTTGGACCCAGCAGCACCAAATCATCCGCGTAACTGAGGTTATTGACGCAAACGTTGTCAATCCAACATCCAATCCGTTTACTGCTGAGTCCAGCGATCAGCTCATTGACGTAAAGGTTGAAAAGCTTGGGCGAGGTCAGCCCGCCCTGCCTCACCCCACATTCCAACCCATACGCAGCAGAGAGTGAATTATTCCACTTCACATAGTTCACTTGATTACCATACCAGTACTGGAAAACACGTATAATTTCAGGCGGTACGCATGCTTCCCCGAGCTTTTTCCATAATATGTCATAGGAGACGAGGTCGAAAGCTTTAGAGAGGTCGAGGAAACACGCGTACACAGGCGTGCTTCTGTCAGTATAATATCGGACAGTCTGTTTAAGACTTAATATTGCGCTTTCAGTGGAAAGTCCAGGCCTGAACCCGAACTGTGCGTCGTTTAATTTCAACCATTTGTTGAGAGTTTTATCTAACAGATTGTCCAATACTTTAGCTAGTACAGTGGCAAGTGATATGGGTCTGTAATTACCTACATCAGACACGTCACCAGTTCTATTCTTTACAATTGGGACAACTAATGTGTTCATTAACTCGGGAGGAAGATAAGAGTGACTCAAACATAAGGAAAAGAACATGGATAACACTCTCGGACAGTGTACACCCGCATGTTTCAAGTGCTCGATGCTGAGACCGTCATGCCCATCGCCATGTTTTGATAAAGCTTCGCCGCTCTGCACAAAGAAATACCTATCTTTCAAGTACGACGTCAAGATTAGGAAGATGTTGTTTGGGAAGCTGTTTTTTTATTTTATAGAGGAGACCTTCATGCCAAACTCTATCAAACGCTTGAGAGGTGTCAAGGAATGCAGCAGCACAATATTTCTTATCCTCAAATGTATTGTGAATTTTACTAATAAGCCGGTGGACTTGATCTATTGTGCCATGTCTCTGTCGGAACCCAAATTGATGGTCGGGTATTAAACGTTTTTCTTTAATTATAGGCAGTAAACGTAATAGCAGAAGCGATTCAAAAAGTTTTGAAGTTATTGGAAGTAGACTTATAGGCCGGTATGACTTCGGGTCATCAAGAAGTTTTCCTGGTTTAGGAACCATTAGGATTTTAGCTGTTTTCCATTAGGGAGGAAAAAAGCAAAGTCTTGACATGGCATTGTAAATAGACAGTAGGAAGTTTAAGCCAGAATCTGGAAGTTGTTGCAGAATCATGCCAATTATCAAATCATAGCCAGGGGCTTTTTTAGGTTTTAAGTTATTTATAGCTCTTTTTAGTTCTTGCTTCGTAAACGTTATGACGGGGCTTGTAGATGAATCACAATCTAGCAGAACTTCTCGCAGAACTTCCTCTTTGTGCTCTGGGGGCCCCTCGTAGGTATGAGGCTGGAATACGCCTTTTAAGTGTTCTGCGAATGTTGTACATTTTTCTTCGTCACTTCGAGCCCAGCATCCGTTGGCTTGCCGAAGTGGAGGAGACACCGTTTTAGGCCGCTTTAGTTTTTTGGTAGCTTTCCACAGTGAATAGTCGGTAGCAGCTGTAGCATCAAGGTCACTCAGGGACACCTGGACACTATTATTTCTGTCATTGTCTAGAAGCTTTTTGAGTTTCCTAACAGCGTGGTTTAATTTACTTTTGTCATCAGGGCATCTAAATTGTTGCCATTGTTTTCTAAGTCTTCGTTTTTCAGATATTTTATCCAGTATAATATGGGATGTAGATTTTTTGTTCTTATTGAATTTGTTGGTAGGAGTAGATTGCCAGGCAGCTGTTTGGACCGAATTATTCAAAAATTCTATTGCTGCTACTATATCATCTTCTGTTTTTAAATTGACTGTAGGCGTCAAAGCCTGATCGACCATTGATCGGAATACTTCCCAATTAGTCTTTTTGGTGTGAAGGACGCAAGATTCTGGAGTTTCTTTGAAACGCCTTAATAAGGTAACTAAGACTGGTGAATGGTCCGAGGATAGCTCATAGCTGCTCTGGCACTCAAAGTAATTTTTCGAGATACCTTTAACAGCGCAGAAGTCTATTAGGTCAGGTAATTTTTTCCTGTCAGTGGGCCAGTATGTGGGCTCTCCTGTTGATATGATTTCCATATTTAATTTTTCAACAGTCTTAAGTAGCTCTCGGCCCCTGGGGAGGGTCAATCTTGAGCCCCAATAACTATGCTTCGCATTGAAGTCCCCGCCAGCTATGAACCGATCGCCGAGAGAATTGAAGAACTCGCTAAACTCTTCCTGTTTGATAATGGGTTTCGGTGGACAGTAGAGAGCTGACACAGTAACGGGGCTTGAATTGGTGCTTTGCAGTACGAAACTGACTCGTAATGTTTTAATTTGCTTCTGATGATTATAGCTGATCCACCATCTGCTTTCCCATCAGGGTGTGTGGTATGATAAAGCTTATATCCAGGGAAACTTTTTTTAAACACATAATGTTAATATCTGAAGATATTAACATTATGTGTTTAAAAAAAGTTTTAACTCCTCTGAGTGGTGTGACAGGCCATTTGCATTCCAGATGCATAATGTTAATGCATTAAATTTGGAAGCATGGATATGAGATCTCCCAGCATCTTAGTCATTAACATCATCTGGTTCATGAGTGACTGCATAAATTCCTTAATGTCATGTTTTGGTTGAGGCAGGTGTGTTGTTGGTTGAGTTTCTCTATTTGGTATACCAGCTGTTACCTCTGCGAATGATTTATTGCCAGCACTTTCATATCGGCTATATTTGACTGTACCGCTATTTTTTTCTTGTGTTTCTTTGCTGTGTTGGGTTTTTGGTCTCAGCGGCGGATACTTAACTTTTAGCAATTCCTTATATACGGAACATCCCTTGTAATTTGCGGGGTGGTTTCCTTCACAAAGAATGCACCGCACATTATCTGATCGATCTTTTCTCGCGCAGTCAATCGTAGCGTGTGCTCCAGCGCACTTAACGCATCTGGGCTGACGGTGACAGAGCCTACGCGTGTGTCGATATCTCTGGCAGTTGGAACATTGCGGGATCTCTCTTTTTGGTCTTGGTGGCTCAAATACAACGCAGCAATGGAGAAGGCGCTTAACGTTATAAATGTTTTTGTTATTTTGGTTTGGCTTGAGATCTATATAGTGCAGTGGAAGAGGTGTTTTGGTTTTTCTATCCTTTATATTCTTGAATTTAGATATTTGAAACCCTGTAGTCTAGTTCTTCAATAGCCACTTTTATATCGTTGGTGTCAGTAGACGGGTGGATATTTTTAAGGACTACTCGAAAGCTCCTTTCTTCTTTGGGTTTGTAAGTATAGAATTCAGTTTCTCGTTTTTGAAGTTCCTTGTAAATTTTAGTATATGCTTCTGTTGTTTTTGGCTGGATTTTCACTTGTTCCCCACGAAGGATCTTGATTTCGTACTGATCGGCGGCTGAGTCATTCAGCATATCATAGAGTGGCTGAATGTTGCTAACTTCATCTATAAACAATGGAGGTGGTTTGATGGCCTTTTGAGCCATTTCAGGAGGATCATTTGTGACTTCAAGGCTAGAGAATCGGTTGGAAGTAGTTACGGGAGCACTCAGCCAGTAGCTATTTAGTTTGGTTTGTTTTTGGCTAGTTGGTAGTTCATCTGGGCTGCGAGGTCTTTTGCGTCCGGGTATTTCCACCCAGTTTTCTTCAGGAGCATTGTCGGAGTCTACTAGATCTATTGTCGCACTGACGTTACTAGTAGGTATCGTACCACTACAAGAGTTTGATCTAGTTCGACTAATAAATAGGCTTTTGTGGAATATTTGCTGACTTAGTATTTTAGTCGCATTTGCATTATTCTTTTTAGAATTTTCTATTTGGCAATCCATGGATTATAGGGTAATTTAACTTTTTAGGTGGTAACACTGCTTTGAAGTTGACATTGACACTTTGACAGTGACATTTCAAAAGAGACAGGAAAAGTTTTAATAATGAGATTTTATGTGGGTAGATGTTTTTCACTAGGAGATACTTGAAACTTTCGATTTAGTTTTATGTGGTTTTTAGTTGTTAATAACACTAGATAACATTAACACGGAATCCGAAAGACTTTGGCTACACTTTTATAATGTTTTGAGGTACAACTTCACAGCGTTATAAGAAATCGCGAAAATAATTGAGGAGCGTATGTGCTTCTGACAGCAGTTTGACACGTCTATTCTAGCTACTGTTGTGAATTTTTTCACATATGTGAAACCAACCATTTAGCTGGCAGGGGGGGGACACTTGACTCTAACAAAAAATTTCACCTTAAAGCTTAATATTTCGCAAACGGATCTCTGAATTCAAAAATGGTTTTGAAAGACCTTTCCAATGATACCACACATGGTGGGATAAAAAAAATAAAAAAAAACATCATCACTTTACGTGTATGGGAGGTACCCTAAAAAAAAATGTTTTTCATAATTTTGTTTTACCACTTTGTCTGCGTAATTAATATGTATAACTTTGCTAAATTACAGCTTTCTAGTACTAAGGGTCTCGGAGCTAGACCGCGGATAGACAGACAGACAGACAGACAGACGGACATGACGAAACTATAAGTGTTCCTTGTTTACTACGGAACCCTAAAAATGAAGCGTCTGAGAGTCCGGATGTTTGTATGTGATTTTGTTTGTCTATCAATCGGCTGAATGTATTTGGATGAAATTTTGCACACGGGTAGACCGTGACCTAGTATAAGACATAAGTAGGGTTTGTTAGTAATACAAACATTCTTTTGAGTCGTCTTTTGCTCTTGAAGTTTCCGGGTTACTCTTGGTTTCATTCATTACAGTTTTTGGGCGCTGGTCATCAGCTGGTACTACAACATCTACGTAACGTCCATCTTCGCACGGCAGAGGCGTGAGCTTTCGGTCTGAGACAGGAAAAAAATGTTTAATTAGCAATCAATTAAACATGCTGTCGCGATGTTTAAATACATAAAAAATTTCAATGGTATTGATGTTGGTAACATAACAAAAGACAGGCGAAATGTGGGTGTACCTACTATAGGTAGTTACACCTCTGCTTTCTCTCTCTGCCCTTTGGGGAATAATTGATGGAGGCTGTATACCCACTTGACAGTGTTTTAAAGATTCGAGTAAAACTGTCAAGAATCTATCACTATAAAACTGTTCAACTGTCAAGGAGAAAAAAGTCATTCTGTATTTTAATCATTTGTGGTGATAATAAATGTGAACTCTCCTTACTACTTAAAGTATCTTGATTTCAATAGTTATGGTAGTTATGTGATATTGATAAATTAACTAATATGCCTCGGAAAACACGTTAAGCCGTCGGTCCCGGCTGTCAATCGTAAATGTTTGACAGTCGTTAATGGTTGTCAGAAGTCCGAAAGTCTGACAACCTGTCTTACCAATTATTCAAGGCAATGGCATGTAAAATTTTATTGGAGAGGCAATCGGATGGCGAGTGGTAATCTGGGTATTGAAGTGATACCGAACCCCCACCCGTACCGTCCGAATGGACCCCAAATGGACGGGGGCGGAGATGAGATATGAGGGATGGGGGCCTAACATTTTTATTTTTTGACATGGCATTCAAAATTTGCAACAAAACCTGATGGTGCAACAAAAAATGAGATTGACTTCATTATGTCGACGAAGAAGCAAGTATTCAATGATGTCTCTGTGAACAACGCGGTGAAAAGCGGAAGTGATCACCGTTTGGTAAGAGGCACATTGAACTTGAATATCAAGCTGGAAAGATCTCGACTGATGAAGTCTACGCTCCGCCCAGCACCGATCCAGGTCCAAAACCCCGAGACCTTTCAGCTCGAACTTCAGAATCGTTTCGAGTGCCTAGGGAGCTCCGTGGACGATTATAACGATGGGTTCGTGGAAACTGTCCATGCGGTTGGGTCCAAGATCTTCAAGACCCGCCGTACAAATCGAAACAAGAAGCTCTCTGATGCTACTTTGCAACTCATGGAGGTGAGGCGCGAGATGATCCTGCAGTCTTCAGACGATGCGCTCAAATACCCGGTGGCTCAATAGACAGATCTCTAAGTCCTTGAAAAGTGACCTGCGCCTCTATAATACTAACCGTATTAAGGACGCGATAGAGCGGAACAAGGGCTCCAAGGTTTTTGCAAGAGATCTGTCTATTGGACAGAGCCAGCTTGCGAAACTGAAGACCGATGATGGCAGAATCGTATCCGCCAAACCTGAACTGTTGAGAGAGATCGAGAGTTTCTATGGACAGTTATACACGTCAACCAGTAACCCCGTTACGAATCTAGCAAACGACCCAAGAGCTAGATTGACCCGACACTATACCGAAGACATCCCGGACGTCAGCTTGTACGAGATTAGGATGGCTCTGAAGCAGCTTAAAAACAACAAGGCACCGGGTGATGACGGAATTACGGCCAAACTCCTGAAGGCCGGTGGAAAACCCGTTCTTAAGGCCCTCCAGAAGCTTTTCGATTCCGTCATACTCGAAGGTCAAACGCCACAGGCATGGAACAGAGGTGTGGTGGTACTCTTCTTTAAAAAGGGCAAAAATGCCCTGCTTAAGAATTATAGGCCCATCACACTTCTGAGCCATGTCTACAAGCTGTTTTCAAGAGTTATCATGAACCGTCTCGCGCGCAGGTTTGACGACTTCCAGCTTCCCGAACAAGCCGGATCCCGTAAAGGCTTTAGCACCGTAGACCACATACATACGCTGCGGCAGATTATACAGAAGACCGAAGAGTATAACCTGCCTCTCTGCTTAGCGTTTGTGGACTACGAGAAAGCCTACGATTCGATCGAGACATGGGCTGTGCTGCAGTCTCTTCAACGGTGCCAGATCGACTATCGGACATCGAGGTGCTAAAGTGTACGAAAACGCCACTATGTCAGTCCGACTCCAGGACCAGATCTCGAAACCTATTCTTCTGCAGAGAGGTGTGAGACAGGGAGACGTTATCTCTCCGAAACTGTTCACCGCTGCACTGGAGGATGTCTTCAAGGTTCTGGATTGGAAAGGGCTAGGCATCAACATCAATGGCGAGTATATCACTGACCTTCGGTTTGCCGATGACATAGTTATCATAGCTGAGACCATGGAGGACCTCAGTACAATGCTCGATGACCTCAGTAGAGCCTCCGAAAGAGTGGGTCTTAAAATTAATATGGACAAGAGAAAGGTCATGTCAAATGCCCATGTGACACCCACTCTTATGAAGATCGGAGACACTACGCTCGAAGTTGTGGACGAGTATGTTTACCTAGGACAAACTGTCCAGCTAGGTAGGTCCAACTTCGAAAAAGAGGTCAATCGTCGAATCCGACTTGGCTAAGCAGCGTTCGGGAAGCTACGCAATATCTTTTCGTCCCACATACCACAGTGTCTCAAGACGAAAGTATTTGACCAGTGCGTGTTGCTAGTGATGACCTATGGTACTGAAACGTGATCGCTCATAATGGGCCTTATCAGAAGGCTAAAAATCACCCAAAGGGCAATGAAGAGGGTTATGCTTGGAGTTTCCCTACGTGATCAAATCAGAAATACACAGCCCGAAGAATTGCCAAACTTATTGCTCGCAGAACGGGTGGCCGATGGGGCCGAAAGGTTCTGGAGTGGCGACCACGTACCGGAAGACGTAGCGTTGGAAGGCTTCCCACAAGATGGACCGATGACCTTGTGAAGGCCGCAGGAATCCGCTGGATGCGGAAAGCACAGAATCGGTCGAAGTGACGGTGTTTGGGGGAGGCCTATGTTCAGCAGTGGACATCTTTCGGCTGAAATGATGATGATGATAATTCAAAATTTAAGCTCTACTATGTGCAAGGTGTGTATTAATGGTTCAAAACCTTGTGGTTTTGATAAAATTAACCCTCATTTTCGGTGATAAATCATCGGTGAAAAGTTTCAAGAATTTATTATATACATTATTTTAATTATAACTATGTCGGGGGGTGGCAACCGGATGGCATGGGTACACACAAATCCCTTGGATTTGAAAAATTATTCTCTCTCGGTTTTGAAAAAATATTTTTGCTTTGGATCGCCCCTTGAGGAAGTTATAGGCTCTTGAACGAAGTCGCAGGCTAGAAACGAGTCATTTATTAATTGAAAAATCGGTAAAAATTGTGTTTTGGAAACTAAAAATCAATTATGTGATTTTCGCTATAATGACGGATTAGTGAGAAATATTGTATTGGTAATTATTACGATTGTCATCACCAAATCTCGAATAATTATTGAGTGTCAAAATATTTACCTTTACATTCTTCAGTCGGGTCCACAAAAACCAAACAATGGTTTTCCTTTAAACAAATATCGTTATCTGAAAGAGAAATTTAAACTTTGAAATAGGTTTTTCTTCTGCATTTACTACTTTATGTATCTACATATAAATTAATTCGTAACTTGGAATAAAATAGCCGTTCTAAAGCGCATACAATATTGTAAATGTTGTTCATAGCTCGCCAAGTTAAGGCAAGTACACACCGCCCATTTGCCTTGCCTCACCTTTGCTCGCCAATCCGGCCAAGTGTAGGCAAGCCTAAACGAGTAGAGGGTTGGTTCCTTTCGGGAGGTTTCGCGTGAAAACTGAGAAATGAGAACAAAAGCTGTGACTGTTGTTGATCTTTTCCTTCAAACGCAACGATGCCGCTCTCCTTCACTCCACTGGCCGTTTTGCGTGGATGAGACACATATTTTCCCCCTTTTCGAAGTTGGGCTACTAGGACATGTGGGGTATTATATGAAAAACTGCTATTTACACAACCTCAAACTTTTTTTTGTCCGCAACTCCGCATAGATTTCAACTTTTGACGAAAAGTTTAAAAAAATACCGTTCCCCCCCTCTTATCTCCGAAGTTTGCTTAGAGTAAAATCAGAAATTATTCTGTGTGATAGAAGTTTACGTAAAGATTACAGGAAAAATAAAACGATGTCTCTAAATAGCACACTTTTTCAGAAATAATAAGCAAAAATTACATTAGTTCCACTATCGGTCAAGAGATGACGCTGACTTAAAACCTATTCTACACCGCAGTGTTAAAATTCTCTGACGAATATAGGCCTCACCGATGAAAATTTTATATGATGGTACGGAACCCTCGGTGCGCGAGTCCGACTTACTCTTGAACGGTTTTTGTTTTGTTTTCTTTTTTGCGTCATATTTACCGCAAATAAACGTGTTTTTCTTTCTTTCTTTTCTTTCACTCGGCCAGCCGAGCGAGCGACATTGGTGCCGATTCCCTTGTTCACAAACTAAACTAAATTTAAGTTCAGTGCATCTTTTTCTTTCTATTTCATTAAGAAAAGGACAGAAGATAAATGTTAGTTTAGTCCTGTCAAATTAATCAGCGCTTGACGTAAATTGACGTAATTTTAGTCGGCAAGTTTTTAATCACGTCTAAACTTGTATGGAGAGTGACAGGCACTGATTAATTTGACAGGACTAAACTAAAATTTATCCTCTGTCCTTTTCTTAATGAAATAGAAAGAAAAAGATGTACTGAACTTAAATTTAGTTTAGTTTGTGAACAAGGGAATCGGCACCAGTGTGCAACGGCGTGGCAAATAGATTGTGTGATGTGTCTATAAGTTGATACCTACTCGGCGAGCTATGACCAACTATTTAGCTGGCTTACATTCTCTTACATTTAAATCCCGTGGTATTTGTCCTTGTTGTTGACACCAATGACACCGCTCTCCCTTCCAAAATTCTTTCTCGTACACACGTATTATTCACTGATAGTTCTACGTCAATTGTTATTTTATCGAATTTCGGATGAAAATTAATCGGTTTCCCTTCTGGCCAAAACGGTCGCGTTAAATATGTATCGCCTAAGAATGTATAAATACATGGATTTTAGTTCAATTGTTTCTTTAAGCAATATTTCAACGGTTTTCAATTTTTCACAAGCTTACCTGATTCAATTTTTACAACGGCAACAGCTTTGGTTGAATTATTCGCTAATCGTAAATACATTGTAAATGCATCACCTCTGTGATATATAAACTTATGTGGAGTACAGTCTAGTGCTGGTACTTCATAATCTGGAAAAAAAGTGCTTTAAAAACATGACCGACCATGAACCGAACCATAGTAAAAGGAGTGGAAGTACGCTATCTTCATACAAACGCACCGCGCGCGGCTTGTATGTGTGCGCCATAGTATCTATGCGTCGCCGCACGCACACTTAAACAAAATCTCGACCCCTTTCTCAGTGCGCCAGTCGGGGCTAACGCCGCACAAGGTTCGCGCGTCACGGCTTTTCGGCACCGCTAAATGTATGAAAAATGAGTGATAATCGCAGGAAAAACTATTGCTGTGTATTTGGGTGTCTAAATAATTCATCGATTCCAGAGTTGTCTCTGTTCAGATTACCTACTGATCAGGAAAGGTAACCAAGTCACTTATTCTAGCATATAATTTTTACTTGATGATGAGATACCTACTTATTTTTTGTTGTATTAGTTATCTATCAGACAGACGAAGTAGGCAGGCCTACTTTCCGACTAAAATGTATTAGGTACCTATTTTTGATCCTTCAATTGATATGCCACTAATGCTTTGTTTACGTTTAGTCATGCCGATTTCTCAATATTGTAGGTATAGTAAAGTAACTAAGTACTTACAGTTACAAAATCGTAATTTCAAATATTTGACGAATTGTGAATCAATCAGCCAATTTCTAAGCACTGAATTAAAATTTAGCTAAAAGTGACAACCCTGAGACAGGCAAGTATGGTAGGCAATTACATCGCGGATTGGGCCGGAGATAGCCTACTAGGAACTCCTTATACTATGACCGAACAACCAAAGTGATTGTTCACACTAGGTAGGTAGGTATGTCAACACAACTTAAATTAAATGGATCAAGTTCGAAACACTATAAGCAATGTGCTCCAAAACAAAAGGCTGCCCAACTTAAATGGGACTGGGCAGGACATGTCTGCCGCATGCCGATAATCTGTGGGTCCAAATAGCACAAAAGTGGGTCCCTGAGCCAGAAGCGGGGTCGCGGCAGACCGCTAAGTAGATGGCGGGACGAACTGGACAGGTTCCGCCAAAACTGAAGGAGGAAGCAAAGACAAAAAGAGTCGGACAGAACAGGGAAAAAATACTTAAATAAAATAGTAACGATACTTACAAGTAAATTTTTCAACATTGACTGTGTGAAAAGACACTTTAAATGCCAGACTTGAAGATAAACTGAGAATAGCACAAAATATTAACGAATTCATCTTAACAAACAATAATTATGAAAAAACTGAGTTTCGATATAATGGACTAATTCAATATTCTTAATGTTAACTTGCACAGATCTTTAAACGTTTTAGTTTTAAGTACAACTGCAGCATTACATTGTCTCATGTTTGTGTTGTTTTCCTCGGATGTTAGAGGAAAACCACAAAGTTTGTTATTTATTGGTTAAAATAATAACATAATAGTTGGCCTTATGATTTTCTATATTAGATAGTTGCTGCCCGCGTGGATCCTAATTCTTTTTCTAAAATAAAAATAGGCTAAGTTACCCAATGAAATCCCGTTAAAGTCGGTCCAGCTGTTTCGGAGATTAACCGGAACAAACAGACAGACAGACGGATAATTTGTTTTATATTATTTTTTGTTATAAGTAACGTATATCTTTCATAAGCATTTAGAAAAAAGATGTTATTTTGACATTACAGACATTTCAATTTTATTTGTTTAGGTAGATAGATAAAAACTGGTGGACGACGTTTATACAGGAAAACAAACAAAAACAGTTAAATGCTGAGTAATAATATATATTAATATATATATAATAAATATACAGGGTAACTGGTAACTCGACGTATTCCTTGCAGGACGTCATAGTAGGGTTAAAATGTAACAAATTAAGCCACCAAATGTTCTACCGAAATTCAGTAGTTTTTGAATTAGTTAAGAGTTTTAGTTTTTTTATGAAAAATCCCAGATTAAATCATTTGAAACCAATTTAAAAATGATTTACGGCGCGACTGTACTGAAATTTAAGTTATTATCATAGTTGACGCCGTAGCAGACCTTTGTTAATAATTAAAAGTTCAATAATGCCTAAAACTTTGGCAAATATCACTAACCAAACATTTAATTTTTTGTAATTTTTGCTATTACTTCATAAAAAATGTAGTCTAGTGGAAAAAAAAAATACTACACCTGGTGTACAAATTACTAGGAAAATATCCTTGTCTTATCAGTTATTCAGAAAGGTATGATTGTCAATACTTTTGCATGTGTGCCAGGGAAGAGAAGAGTTTTATGGGGGGCAGGTAAAATTGCGAGACGGTCAACCTATTGTTTCGTATTCGTATTATTCGTAGTTTTTACCTGCGCTTGAACTCCAAACACTCGGGGAGCTTTGTGATTAGTCGCTATTGTTCTCTCGGCATGACAGGGGGTGCGATTTTGCAAAATTTGGTCGTCAGTGTTAGTTAGTTTCAACTCTACGTCGCGCAAGCTCGTGTTTTGTTACTGGCTATTTCCCTAACTGTTGCTGCGTATCTTGCTCTTGTGCTGTGCTGTGCTTTCATAAGCGCTGACTATGGCTGCATATTCTAATCCTGAATACGCTGACATAATGTACTGTTACGGACTTTGTGACGGTAACGCTGCTGAGGCGCGGCGAGAATATCAACTTCGCTTTCCCAACCGCCGACTCCCCCACGTTAGTATCTTCGGATCGACTTATCGGCGAATATCTGAAACTGGCAGCGTCCAAAGAAGCAGGCAAGTTGACACTGGTCGTTCCCGGAGATACACGGCTGAGGACGAGGAGCTTATTCTTCAACGTTTTATTGACGATCCTAACACATCGACAAACATCGTAGCGCGTGAGCTTGGTATGTCACAGTGGAAAGTCTGGTCTGTAGTTCACTTGTCAGGCCGACATCCATACCATTACCAACCAGTCCAATCATTAGAAGAAGGAAATCCGCCGAGACGGCTTGAATTTTGTCGTTTTATGCTAAGTGCCGACGCCGACAGCGAAAAATTTTTAAAATCATTCTGTGGACCGATGAGTCATGTTTTGATCGTGATGGTATCACAAATTACCACAACTTACATTACTGGGCACCGAAAGCAGAAGCAAACCCTAAAAAACTGAAACCAACCGCATCCCAGCGAAGGTTCTCGCTTAATGTTTGAATGGGTATTATTGACGACAAATTAATTGGCCCACATTTTTTACCCCGAACACTAAATGGGGAACTTTATGAAGATTTCCTCAGAAATCATTTATCAGCACTGCTCACGGATGTACCGGAAGAAAGAAGAGCAAACATGATTTACCAACATGACGGATGTCCAGCCCACTTCCGAATCACAATTCGACAATTGCTGGATGAAAACTATCCAAACTGATGGATAGGGCGCGGTGGGCCGATTCCGTGGCCTGCACGAAGCCTTGATCTGACGCCGCTAGACTTTTACGTCTGGGGTCATATGAAAGAACTAGTTTATGTGACCCCAGTAAATTCAATTGAAGAACTAAGGGAGAGAATTACAAATGCGGCGGACCAGATGAGGGCAACAATCACATCAAGAATAACAAAAACCGAAGTAAGGAAGCGAATAAGAACATGTATTCGAAACCGAGGGCAGCACATCGAACAAGACGTGTGAAATGTGTGTAATTAAAGTTTTTAATATTGATTAAAAAGAATAATAATGTTCACGATTTTGTTTTTGATTTTTCGAATAATCACCTTTTTGTGAAACGCACGCCTGTACTAAATCAAAAACGGTTTTCATAATGTAGTCCATGATTTTGTATTAACTTTCATACCTTTTTGGATAGCTGATAAGACAAGGATATTTTCTTAGTAATTTGTACACCAGGTGTAGTATTTTTTTTTTGCACTAGACTACATTTTTTATGAAGTAATAGCAAAAATTACAAAAAATTAAATGTTTGGTTAGTGATATTTGCCAAAGTTTTAGGCATTATTGAACTTTTAATTATTAACAAAGGTCTGCTACGGCGTCAACTATGATAATAACTTAAATTTCAGTACAGTCGCGCCGTAAATCATTTTTAAATTGGTTTCAAATGATTTAATCTGGGATTTTTCATAAAAAAACTAAAACTCTTAACTAATTCAAAAACTACTGAATTTCGGTAGAACATTTGGTGGCTTAATTTGTTGCATTTTAACCCTACTATGACGTCCTGCAAGGAATACGTCGAGTTACCAGTAACCCTGTATATAATAATATTATTAATTAATAATAAATTAATTAATTATAATAATAATATAATAATAATAATGAGTGGAGATTCGCAAGAGCAAACGTGCTCGGAGGAAGGAAGTATTCCAGTAAGATGCTGGTAGGGATCTTGACCGTACTTCCGGGATTGTCCTGATAGCCGTGGAATACCTCTCCACTCCTCATAAGCACCTCAGGACGTGTTGCCCCCTTGTCGCTATGACACTATGTGCTAGCGACCGTTTTGGGGGCCCATTATTGAGCGTGCAAGTCACCCCCTGCCATTTTATCCGTGTACATTTAAACATTGATCAGGCAGGGGCCATAGTCCTTCCATAGCTCCAGGTAACCAGTCCACTTAAGCCACCCAAACCCATAGTCCAATATCTTTGTTTCCATATTCTGCAATAGTCCTACACCAACCGGGGGTTGTCCTTGGGTGCCCTTGCATAGTGCGAACAGGGATAATCGTCGGTTGGTGCCTCAATACTCAAAAATGTCTAAAGGGCCTCTGCGAGTTGGCTTCGGCCCCTCGTACGCCTTCCAAAGGTCCGGGACCCCAGGGTCCCGAGATATGTCAAAGACATTGAAAAATAATAATAATTTATAACACAGATTTCTCTCAAGTCGATATATTTAACTGTAATAAACCTACATTCAAAAAACCGGCCAAGTGCGTGTCGGACCACGCACAATGAAGGGTTCCGTAGTTGGGATGAATTAATCCCAAAAACAAACTTAACTTTGTAGTTGAAAAATATCTTCTCCCATACGGAATGTATGGGAAAACATGTTTTTGCAACTGCAAAGTTAAGTTGGTCGATTATTACTCGTTAACTTATACAGCCTACTTAGCTGTGATAGTTTTCCTTTTAATTTCGTTATATAAACTACTGTTGTGATTTTTTTCACACACCCAAAACCAACCATTTAGCCGGCAGGGGGGGGGACACTAGACTCTAACAAAAATTAGCACTTTAAAGCTTGATATTTCGCAAACGGATCCCTGAATCCAAAAATGGTTTAAACAAATTCACAATGTTTTTATAGGACCTTTCCAATGATATCCCTCACTATGGGTTAAAAAAAGAAAAAAAATAACATCACCACTTTACGTGTATGAGAGGTACCCTAAAAAAAATGTTTTTCATAATTTTATTTTACCACTTTGTCGGCGTAATTAAAATATATACCTATGCCAAATTACAGTTTTCTAGTACTAAGGGTCTCGGAGCTAGACCGCGGACAGACAGACAGACAGATGGACATGACGAAACTATAAGGGTTCCTTGTTTACTACGGAACCCTAAAAACAAGTAATAAAAACCATAAACGAAGGCAAATGACAAACTGTTAATAACTTAATGTTTTACTGTTTTTTCTCTTTAAAATTTAAACTTAACTATAAGTAATACCTAAAATTGCACTTTTTGAATTTGAATATTTCTAAGTAGTCCGTTCGCATGTTCTATACTTATCCTAGTTATACAGGGAAACCTATTATTAGCCATACAATTCCGTAATTAACACATATTCGACAGTTTATCGGAAAAGTAGTCTTTTATTTTTGTGTTGTGTTGTGTATATTCCACCTAAAACCATTGAAAGAGAATATATGTATATGTTTTACTTACTAGAGCAGTTATGTATTAATTATGACGAAGTTATACTAGTGGCTGATTTAAATATGTACTCAACTAACCAGGATGTACAGTGTTATTATGAATACTTTGTCACCTTCTGTGGGTTTCGCCGGTGTAATAGCATTGTCAATTGCAACAATCGCACGCTTGATGTAGTCCTTACTACTTTGCCCGAAGACGATATCGTCGTTAGTGAGGAGCGCGATGAGTGTTTGTCTTGCATCGACCCGCAGCATCCGCCGCTACGAGTTTGTTTAAACCGTGCGCGAGCGACTACCCGCCCTAGTGGCCCTATGCCGCAAGCGTCTACCTACCTACCGCGGTGGAATTTTAGCAAGGCAGATTTTAATTTATTGTATGTGTCACTTGCGGCGGTAAACTGGAGCCCCCTGTATGAAGCGAGCAATGCCGGGGAAGCATACAGTATATTTTATGATATATTCTACGAGATTTTAGATGATAGCACTCCAAGAAAAAATACGAAAGGGGACTGCTCTCGCTATCACTACCCAGATTGGTACACAGCTGATATAATAGGTCATATTAAGCAAAAGGCTTTTTGGCACAGAACTTTTAAAAGAACTGGTTCGAACAACGACAATAGAAATTTTTCTTACTATCGTTCTGTGGTCAAAGATAAAATCAATGTTGCTTATAGTAACTATCAGCATCGTGTTGAACAACAGTTTGTAAAGGAACCGAGGTCTTTTTGGGGTTTTATTGGAAACAAACGTTCGAAACGTAGTAAAACTAAAATAGTTAAAAATGGTAAGCCGTTACCTGAGCATGAGTGCGCCCAGGCGTTCGCAGACTATTTCCATTCGGTTTATGGAGAGGTGGCACCGCGGTTGGAAGCGGCTGCTGCGGGGCAGGCTGCGCCTGAGCGCGGCGCGCGCATTCACGTGGGTCAGCTGTCTCTTGGTGAGGTGAGCGCGGCGCTCGCGCGTCTCAAGCCCTAGCGTTCCGTTGGTCCGGACGGGGTGCCACCCTACATAGTTAAAGATTGTAGGGCTGTACTGGCCAGACCTCTCTTGCATTTATTTAATAGCTTTCTACGAGAATGCTCGTATCCGGACGGCTGGAAGCTGACTAGGGTTACTCCGGTTCCAAAGGGTGCTCCTGCCTCTGAAGTTAGTGGATATAGACCTGTTGCAGTACTGTCAACATTTGCAAAGGTCTTCGAATCTGCGTTATGCTCTTGTATCCATTCGCAAGTAGTAACTCAGCTTAACGATGCGCAGCATGGATTCCGAACGGGCCGCAGCACAAATTCCAACCTAATGTGTTTTATGAATCAGGCCACCCCAGTGCTGGACTCAGAGGCAGGGGCTCAACTGGACGTCGCTTACTTCGACTTTAAGAAGGCGTTTGATAGCGTAGATAATGACATTCTGTTAAATAAATTTGCAAAGGCTGGTTTCACTCCAGCCCTTCTAAAGTTCTTTTCCAGTTACTTAGGCAATCGGAAACAAATTGTAGAATACGCTGGCTTCACTTCGGACTCGTATTGCACCCTTACAGGGGTAAGCCAGGGTACTAATTTAGGACCGTTGGAATTTATTATAATGGTAAATGATCTTCCTGAAATTGTGAAAGATGTTGGTTGCTTACTATTTGCCGACGATCTGAAGTTGTTCATGCGAATTACCAATCCGTCGCACTGCGAACTGCTGCAGCGGGACATTGATCGGGTAGTAGGATGGAGTATTGAAAACAAATTACTCTTTAATGTGGCAAAGTGTAGCGTGATGTCTTTTACGCGGGCCATGGCCCCCCGACATCACGAATATAGCATGGACGGGCATGCCATACCGCGGGTAGTGACGGTGCGAGATCTTGGGGTCACTTTCTCGGAAGATTTGACGTTTCGCACACATATCGTACAGGTGTGTAAGAAAGCCTTCAAAAATCTTGGATTTGTAATGCGTGAAACTCGGGAGTTTACTAACACAACAGCTGTGAAATCACTTTATAATGCTCTAGTAAGAAGTAACCTGGAAACGAGTGCTATCATCTGGAATCCATTTGAAACAAAGTATTGTCTGATGGTAGAAAAAATGCAAAATAAATTTACCCGGTTCCTTTATATGAAGCAATTTGGCGTCTACCCATACTATCCACTTATGTATCCAACCCTCTTTGTAATAGGGATGGTTGGTTACTATAAGTTGGAGGTAAGGCGCAATTTCGCTCTAGTTAAATATGTTTTTATGGTTTTTCGTGGTATGCTGAATAATCCTCAAATACTAGAATCTTTGGGATTGCTCGTTCCAAACAGTAGGCTGCGGAAAGGGCCGAGAGAGAGGCTGTTTAAAGTCCCGGTGGCCCGTACAAACCTATTAAAGTTTGCACCAGTGGGGCGGGCAATAAAGATACTCAACAGCGTCTCTCTGCAAGTGGATATCTTTACATGCTCATTGGCGGAATTCCAGAGGGTGACACTTAACATATTGTCCTCTGTATCACTTGTGCCACACAGTGGATATTGTGACTACATTTCTGTATTGGGTTGTACCTGTTAAAAAAATGTATGTGTGAATAGTAAATAAATAAATAAATAAATATTCATACTATTATGTATCGCTGTTGGTTGCCTAAATAAATAATTTCCTATTGTGATGATTCAATCTGATATTTTTTACTAGTTTCTGCCCGCGACTTCGTTCACGCGGTAGTCTTAACCCTCTATCACTCATAAACTGGGATTTATTTGATTTTTTGGACTGAAGATGATAACAAAAAAATAAAATACATGTATTTCTGGATTTTTAATTGTTTTAATTATTAGGAAACAAAATTACAAAAATAGGGAGTGTTGCTTTTAGGCAACACTGAGGTAAGTAGTCAAAATCTATGTAGTACGGCAGCACAATGACATGTTACGAAAGATGAAAGTTTATGAAGCAATTCTTGGTTTTCGTATAGCATAAGTCTACCCCGAATTTTGTTGCCGTACCCAGTCGTTGAAATTCAAAGTTTGATGATTTTTTTCAAATTTGTTCAACGTCATGGTTTCCTGTACTAGAAGTGTTCCAAGTATGGGACTCCAGTAGTTGATAACTCTAGTTAATTGGACGAGACATTAGATATGCCACACCTATAAATTGCCTGACATCCTCCTCAGACATCCGAAAAGCGCTAATATTAGGATCTTTAGAAAGAAAGAAAGAAAGAAAAAACGTTTATTTGCGGTAAACATGACGCAAGAAAAAAATATTATATTACAAAAATGAGAAAAAGTTGGGGGAAACATGCGTCACATCCACGCAAATCGGCTATCGCTCAGCATTATGCTACGACCCTGTGCAAGACAGAGCCCCAGCGCTGGTTTTCAGCGACAGCCGGCGCCGACGTAATGACGTCGACCGGTGCAGCAAACAAATATAAATACGCTGTACCAGTACAGCGTATTTAATGAAAAATAATTTAGATGCAACTAAATACACAACGGATATATAACTGATGAATATAACTGATATACTAAATAGATATAAAAGATAAAAAATAAATAGACATACTAATAATAGACTACATACATAATAGACTACTACTTTCTGCACTTGATAGAAATTCGTCGCTTCAGACTTCTCTTCTAGGCCATCTTTACTATCTGCATCATCATTTAGCGCAAAACTAATGTATTTGTCACCAAGGGACCGCTTACGAGACATCCTGGAACATAAAAAAAATTAGTAAGTGTTAAACAAAATTTTACACTTTTCGCCTGATGTAGCCTACGGGCAACAATCATAATTTACCAACAAAAACCAAATAAAACGAGAAGAGTATTCAAAAATAACATTACACAATAAAGTTCAAACACTTACCTCTTCAATTCATCAAGATAATACACAAGAAAAAAGCAGAACAATTTTTATTCTTTTTTTTTTTATCACAGTTTACCGCCACTTTTCGTAAATATCGACTGTCGAAACACAAATCTCAATTTGTAACTAGTAGCGCTTTCAAGTTGTAATTTTTGGTACTAATTCGTTAGTTCGGAGTGTAGACTACGAGCTACAGTGCGGGATAACGTTAAGAAATCAATTCTATAAATTTTCAGGCGTTTGTACGGTATGTTACCTACAGTCTACACAATGCTATAGAGGGTTAAGACACAATATACTACAATAATAGCCACATTTTTATAAAACTTCTCTGTAGACTACGTTAGTAGATTTGGTCTCAGCAGCCAAAATAAGCTAATTATTTAAAGTTGTGTGCTTCCATTGCCGGAGCAATAATTCCAGGATGGTCGAGTGTAACGGATGCGACGTCAGTTAACATGCAAACCGGCGAAGCGAAGCCGCCATATTTGATGATTTCCGTCCAGCCAAGCCAAGATGTCCACCAAAGCAGTGACGTGTTAATATAAGGTGTTAAAAAGTTTACAAACTTTAAGAGGTACCTACTTTAGACCATCGAATTGAATAACTTTTACTATGAAACCAACTTTGAAATCGTGAAAAAATAAAAAGCTGTCCCATACAGTTTAGAACAGTAGGTATTAAACTTTAGTATGGAACAGCTGACTTTTTTTCGCGATTTCAAATTTGTTTTCACTCCTCTTACTCAAAAAGGCAGTCATTGTAGAGTACCAGAGCGGGGAAAAATAGCATTTCTTGCTCTAGGGGGAAAAGTAATCTCTTTTTAATTTGTCTGTTCCAACGAGCCTTGTAAAACGAAAAAGTCTTTATTCTTATGTAGAATAATCATGATTCGACTTATTACTGGTTCACAAAAAAAGAACATTTTATTTTTGAAAATGGAACTAAATGCGGCTATCTCTTCGGTAGAATGCGTGCATTGCGTTGCGGCTACAGAAGAAATAGAAAAGGCATTGGCGCGAAATCTTTAGAATTTTTCTCTAATTACGAATTGAATTGGTGACCGTAATATAATTTACAACAGTAAAAATGTCATCATCTAGTGAGAACATCTTCACAGAGGACTGAAATTAAGTTGCCGGAAAAAAACATCTTGTTAAATATCCAGAATTGTACAAATTGTACATTTAAATGAAATAAACTATTTGTTATTGTATTGGATTATTTTATTTTCTCGCAATCGTAGTGAAAAGTAGAGTGTAACACACGGCGCTAAAACCCATTATAACTCGGTTTCTATTTACTCCCTCGCTAAAGTTTGGGAGTAAAACTACCTCGTGACTATGGATTATTTTAAGGTGATATATTGAAAAAAATGGGTTTTTTCTTTATCGTGTAACTTTTAAAGTATTTGAAATAAGGATTTAACATTTTGGTGTATGATTTTTGAGTGGACCAACTGAGGTTTGAGTACTAGAAAAGACAGAAATCGCAAAAACTTTTCCCATACATTTTGTGTGTGGGAATGGCACCCTGTAAACAATAAATATTCTTTTCTGATAATTAAATATTTTGTATTATTTGTCTACTCCATAGTTCGCTATATTCAAAATTTAAACAGTAGTTTGATGGATTTGCCACGCCCATCAAACTACTGTTTATTTTCAATATAGGCCCTTAACCCCTCGTATAACAATCTACTATCCCATAGTAAAACTTATTCAGTTCGATGATCTAACTAAAGTTTGTAAATTTAATTTTTTTAACACCTTACATAATAAGCTTTAGCCATTTATGCAGACAAAGTCGCGAGCAACACCTAGTTATTAATTTCTGATTTTATTTAGGACATAAATATAATTAAAACAGCACGAGTTTATACAAAAAAGCGTATATTTCCAGAGTACAATAATGTTCTTAAAATAAGCAATCAGGGTGTAGTAATACTATAATATCATGACAAAACTATTGATTCTTGTAAACTGTCACAAATGTAGAATATGTACAAAGTATTTTATTTTGTGGAAAACTGTTATGACTGCGGCGGAGCTTATTCCTGATTATTTCGATCATTGGAAAGTTCTTTCTTACCATTACAGTGGATTTAAATACGATGATTGAAAATGTTTATACTAATTACATAACACATAAAACAACATAACATCACGCCTTGTTTCCCCGAAGGGTTGGGCAGAGGTGTACTAATAGTACACCCACATTTTGCCAGTTATGTTTAAGTCCTATGTAATAGGGGCGAGCCTATTGCCATCAACCGGGCACAAATCCACACTACGGACTGCTACTGAGAAATCCTAAATGGAAAACCCAATAACACTGTGCCCGACCTGGGAAATAAACCCAGGACCGCTCAGCAGTATTAGTCTGATTCTGATTTTATGTATTTATTTTTTACTGATATAAATAAGTACATGATTGTGACAGTTCAAATAATGTGAATTATTACTGATAATAATCTATTGTGATAAGTTTTATTATAGTTTACATGTCGTTATAAATACTAAAGAAACGCCAAAACACAAACAGTTTGAATTTCATTCAACAATTTAACAAAAATAACCAATGATTTCTTATATAACAATTTGTTGATCACAGACGAATATAAACCTTATTCCTACAACTTACAGTTTATTATTATTTGTCCTAGGACATGTTAATTTGTTACTCTAAGCCAAATTCTGATATAGATTTATTTCAAATTGTTAGAAAAATTATGTGATCAGGTATGTCCAAGAAGTATAATAACTACAGCCTTTTAAAATGACTTCTCGAACTAACTCTTATGAAGTCGACATAAGGTCTAAATTGCAATGATTTCATCATAATATCATCATGCAATATCTATATAATTATACTATTTAAAGTTAGGTAGAATGGATACGGAAGGAGGCAAGATTTGTAGTAAATAAAATTGATTTTATTTAAAAAAAGTAAAATAACTTTTATTTTAAAGAACATCTTCCTTAGCTACTCGGAAACAATACAAAAGGCGGGTAAAAAAAAATATGTTTATTCCAATTTTGCTGACCAAATAACATATTTTCTCTCACAATTTAAAATCAACCCAATAAGCTCACATTTTGATTCGAAACTTACATCGCGTCACTTTTATATTAAACTTACTTAATAAATTTTATAAAATAACTTATTAATTAACAAGACTATCATTAGTTATGTGACTGATCCGAATCTTCAGTCTTACTTCCTTATTTATTGATGACGGTTGGCGTAGAAAAAGAATTATCAATTCATAATAAAATTACTGTACTATAACAATACAAGGATCTTTAGCCGGTGGCAGAAATCGTATTATATTTTCAGGTGGTGCATCTTTAGCTCAACGAAGCAAGCTTGATCATTTTTGCATTTCATCTTGGTTATGATAAGTTATCATTAGGCCAATCATACAGGCGGAAATTTGTCGACTTTTGCATAAAAGCATAAGAATGTAGGATGCAAGAGCGAGCCAAGCGAGTTAGATAATTTTAGCATCTCCCCTCGAATGGGACAGTTTTATTTTGTCCATTCATACAGAAAGAGGACGTAACTGTGTCG
The DNA here is from genome assembly GCA_963680765.1 of Agrochola lychnidis. Lineage (NCBI taxonomy): Eukaryota > Metazoa > Arthropoda > Insecta > Lepidoptera > Noctuidae > Agrochola > Agrochola lychnidis. The sequence continues at coordinate 969,493 of OY796873.1, forward strand.
ATTTATACAAAGAACCTTACGAATTGAGATAGAGTAGGATGCAAGAGCGAGCGAAGCAAGCTCAATGATGTTAGCATCCCGTCTAGGATCTCGCCTCAAATAAGTTATGTTCTCTATTATTGTGTTAGGCGTTTTCGGATATTTCGTTATTTGTGAATATTTTTACACCTTTATTTTATTTTAATGCCAAGGTAGGTGCAAGTGCAACTTCTTGCACCCGCTCCCGGCACCCATGACCGCCATCTTGTTTTTTCATTACATTTCACAAAACTGTTTAACACAGCGCCCCGATCAACATCATTGGAGCGCCAAATTATCCTTGTAGCAGTGTAACATTAAGCGACACCTAGAGACACTAAGACAAAAGCGCAGTTGTATTTTACACGCTCGGCTTAGTGCACAGAGTTGAAAATCCAACAGTGTAGTAATAAATATTTAGGCGTTCATTTTGGTGTTTGAATGTTAGTGAAAACGGGTAGGGTGTAATCATGGAGTTTCTTGCCAAGTTCTTCTCAAATAAGTTTTAAGTGAAATATTTTTTTTCTTTTTTATGCGATCTATGGCGTTTCAAACGCCTATAAGCTGTGGCTAATAGTGCGATTTTGAACGAGATTAGCGCTTGAGTTTTCCATCTTTTTGAAGTATTTTGTTTAGGGCAGGACAATAAATAACCACCTATCTGCTTACCACGCGTGGTAATTTAGGTTGTATTTATACTTCTAATTGGGAGGTCCTATTATGAACATAGAAATGCAAGGTGGAGACAAAAATACGACAGTACTTAAACTGCGTATATCTAATGACGTTCCCAGCCTACATACGATAATTCAATCAAATATATCCAATAGTTTAGTCACTATAACTATTCAAAGATTAGCAAAACCCATAGTCAGTCCATCACTACTATTTATTGTCTTTGCCAAAATCATTTTTAAAATTAAATGTTCAGATTTATTTGTTAGTTTCAAAGTACTCCAGTATTTTCAGTTATTGTCATATTGTTGTCTCCACATTGAATTTATAAATTTATAAATATTTATTACGGGATGTCCTGTTACGAACAAAGATATTTATGGTTAATTCTGAGAACTTAAAAAATGCTATTAATATCGCGATTGGCGTGGCGACCTACTGGGCCCAACTCATTTAACGTAATACCTACATGTATTTACTATCGACTCGAAAAGAAGAATATTATTATAGGTACTTCATGTTCCCTCTTTTTTACACATAGCTGTAGTATATCGCTGTTTCGCTCCTCTGCATAAATGGTTTTATTCTAAAAGTTAATTTCAAGGGTCCCAAAGTACAGCATTTTGTATAACTTGATTGTAATGCATTTTTATTTATTATAAAACAACAATTTGTATTATACAATAAATTATATTTGCGTCGTTAGTTCATATTTATAAGCCGAATGATATAAAAGTTTATTACAAAATATAGGTTTAAACAATTTGCAATTATTTATTTACAGAATTCCAATTACTTAAGTTAAATAATTTTAAATGTTGTTTTAAGTGATTCAATTTGAATAGATATTCAAATAGCCTCGGCACAAAAAACATTTTACATCAGAAAATACTATAAAACGACGAAAAAATAAGTTTAGATTTTTCTTTGTAAAATTGGAAGACGGGAAACTTTCGAGTAAGTTTTAAAGTAAATGGTGTTAGCACAATAAATCTGCCTGCCTTTTCCCAACTTTGTTGGGGTCGGCTTCCAGTCTAACCGAATGCAGCTGAATTCCACAACCCAGAACTGGGTAGTACGATACTCCTTAGTAAGACTGGTTGTCAGACTTTCGAGCTTCTGACGACCCGTAACAACTGTCAAAGACCCACGATTGACAGCCGGGACCAATGGCATAATGACGCCTTAAAGTGAAAACCTCGTAAGTGTAAAAGAAGTAACTTTTCAGGAGGAGGAAAAAACTTCATGCTGCAAAATTTTTGTACTGCGTTTTCACTCTAAGGCGTCGATAACGTGCTTACCGAGGCACGCAGGAGTCTCGGTATGTAAAGATGGTCACCCATCCACGGACCAACCCCGGCAAGCGTAGTTTAATCTGATGGATCGACCCGTACGTCTGTTATAGCTTAGCCACGAGCTCCTCTAAGGAACTTGAAGGACAGATGACCGGTAAAGTTATTTACAACATTCTTCAATCACCAATTCGGTTATAAGTCAGTCTGGTGATTCCGGCGACATTTTTCGAGAGGTTTAGCTTATCTATAAGAGAGGTATAATTATCATAATTGGACGTTCGCAGTCTGATATGCATTTCATTCACGCATGGTTTCTATGAAGGTGAGAGGTACTAGAGCATTTACTTGTAACAGATCATCGAGCATTCGCCGTTTTTAAATTTTATTGAATCGCACTTCGAACACGACGCTCGATGTTTTGTTACAACCTGATTTTAAAAACCAACGAACGTATTGGTGTAACATTTTATCGAGCAAAGGCACGAGCGCGAGTGACGACGTGTGCGGGCTAAGGGCAGCTCATTACAAGGTACGAAGAAATGTTACAGGTAAATGCTCGCGTCGGTGTTGATATGCTTTTTAAAATTGAGTTTTTGCTTGTAGTGTACCGTTCGTAAAAACATTACATTAAATGGAAATGTTCAACAAAATGCTCTAGTGTATACTCACCTTTTGACAGATCACTAAATCTGTAGTCCATTCTCATATCTCTTGTGATTGGTTGATAGAATAAACAAAACACAATTAACCAATCAAATTACTTAAAATATGACAGATTAGGGTAATGGATTAGGGTAAAGGCACGCGGATTTCAAATATTTTATTCTTATCTTTCGCGAACTAGTTTGAGATATCTCCCTTGAGACACCTGTCCCACAGCCGACGAGGAAGCGACTAGTTATCAACGATTATCTCGCTTAAGACACGAACAAAAGATTGTAGGTCCCGTGTGAGTAAAAAGGATACATAAATTAATAATTGATCGCTAACTGTTCACACCGCCGGCGAGTACTCGGCGACGCTCGCTTGGCGAGCACAACACTCGCCGAGAGACACGCGCTTGGTACATACGAATACCAGCGAGTAATCGCTCGTCACCATCGCACACTGGCTGCTCGCCACCTCGTTTTGAATCGCTAACTCTACTCGCTTCTCGTTCATCTTCGGCAGTGGGATAGATGCCTAAATTAAAGATTCAGGAAATCGAACAACAGACGTATTAATCAGTAGAGAGTCTCCATACAAAGATAAAAAAATTGCAGCATCACGTTTAGAGATAGATGTCGAATGACATTTTATAATTATTTTTCTTTACAAGAAAACTGATCACACATAAGCTTACTTTTCACATAACATAACATAACAAAACATCATACCTTTATTGATGTATAGGACACCCACAGGTCCCATATAATAGGGGACGAACCTATTGCCAAGAACACTATTTTACGGACGAAATGTGGGTGTTCTATACAGTATAAACCTCTGCTGGGGCACAAGCCTCCTCTCTGTGAGAGAGAGTGGGTCGTAACCCACCACGCGGGCACACGATATCACACAAATCTACGATTTTTTTTGTTCTATATTTTTGCCCACCTCTACGAGGCATACACTATAGTCTTTCAAATCACATGCACTGATCAGCCATCATAATATCAACGCTGTCTTCATCAGACATTTCATAAGCTTGCGTCCCTCCATCCTCTTGTTGTGTCGTATCGCAGAGGGCCTGCTCGTGTATCCTCTCTAGTTTGGCCTGCACGTCGCCGAGGAGGGCCCTCTGAGAGGGCTCGGAGGCCCAGCAGGACTCCATGACGTCCCAGCATTCGTCTGTGAAGTGGGGCAAGCGTTCGGGGCGAAGACCTGGGAAGGAATGAAGTTTTTGAATTATTTTGTAAAAAAAGTTTTATTTTTTTGGAAAATGAGAAATCAAAGCAACATAAAAACGGAGCCAATTTTGGGTTATACTGACCTTTACACACATCACACATTATAGTCATCGAAATTGAATGCTAAGCAAATTGAAACCCTAAGTCAATTTGCCGTGTGATGGTCATTTCATATACCCGTCTTAGGGCCTGTGCACACTACGTTTTTTAAACGCGCCGTCGACGCGCGTTTTAGAAACGCGCGTCGACGGCGCGCTTTTATTCTACAGAGCAGTTTGGGCTGCGTCTGACTCGCGTGCGTATCGCTACAAACGCGCGTCGACGGCGCGTTTAAAAAACGTGGTGTGCATAGGCCCTTAGAATGTCAGTTGTGATTTGAATATACGGTCCATTTAAGTTGGTAGTCAATTTGGTTAACAATCAATAACCCTGACTTTATATAAGCTGTCTTTGTAATGTTATAAATAAAATTGTACGTGTAGTGTACAATAGAGCATAAGAATACGGAATATTTACATTTATGACGATCGCAGAATATGCGGCAAAAAACGTAGGCTAAGAACTCACGGAGCGATTTTCACCCGCACCAGCCGCGGTGGCGGGTCCGCAAACACTCGCACGAACACGTGATACATGGAAATGTAGATAGTGAATTTCACGACGCGGTTTATGCCCGCGACTTGCGCGATTGTTTGCGGGGCCCGCTGCACCCGCCACCGCGGCGGACGTTGCTAAAAACCACTCCGTGAGTTCTTAGCCTTAGTGCAACATGATAATATAGAACTTGTTTACTTTCCACAGAAGTTTTTGTTGTTTGTTTGTAATGAATAAACTCAAAAACGAATGGACTGATTTTAAAAATTCTTTCACCAGTAAGTAGAATGCTACATTATTATGATAATAACAATTACTTACCTCTTTTGACTTTACTCCACAATTGTTCTTTGTTTTGGAAAGTTTCAAACGCTGAGGGTAGTTTTATGTTGCCGGCGCACACGTACCTGCAAACATACGCAGTTTATTAACTCAGGTCGTACTAATGGGAGTGTCAGTGTTTCGATAGGACTTGAATCACAATCACGATACCAAAACCTCCTGGTTGGCTCATATTTCAACCAGTACCCTAATTGCGTAATACAACACAATCACAATTTGTTTCGATCTGAAACAGATTGCTAATTTATTGCTTCACAAGTTGGAAAAAAAAATCTGCTCAACAACGTAAATCACGCAATGAATGATGTTGAACTGTCAAAATGAAACAAATTAGGCAAAATTGTTTTCAAAAATAAGTTACGCAATTAGGGTACTGGTTTGAGCTATCCATACATAAAATTCCATGCAAGCATGTCCCAAGTGTCACATGTCACAAAACATCGTGAGAAAAACCGGCATGTCCTAGAACCAAAATTTAGAAGTCATATGATCCGCGTTTGTTGATTACGGCCCACTCTCTCTCACAGAGACGAGGCCGCAGTCCCAGCAGTGGGAACGTTATAGGCTGATTATGCTATGTCACAAGTGGGAGGCCTATACTTAGCAATGGGTGGAATAGGGCTGCCAGTTATAATGATACACATACAAAGTCCAACAATAAAAGGTTTGGTGGCATCTACAACGCCTTATGCGAACTACGTACGTCACGCAAAATCCTGCATCATACAAGTGAATTTTACAACGCCACTAGCATGTATACAACGTCCCGACATCAACCGTCGTCCAGTACAGCTTACAGTCTGTACTGTAAGTTGTACTGGAAGTGATTCTTCAGCGAACACGTTTCGTGGATAGCACTATCTGTATGTGTGCTAAATTTATGATAGGTACTTTAGAGTTTGTTAAATGCACTGTACAAGGCCTTGGATTTTAATATGTAACATTGTGCATATACACTTAAATAAATAAATGAGCGAGATAACAAGATAACGCCTCACCAGAACAGTATCCCGAAGGCGTACACGTCGACGGCGGCGTCGTAGTCGCCCGCCAGCAGCTCGGGCGCCATGTGCACGGGCGTGCCCACCACGGAGCCCGACATGAGCGCCTCGGCCGCGCAGAAGCCCAGGTCCGACAGCGCCGCGCGGTCCGCGCTGTCCAGCAGCACGTTCTTCATCTTGATGTCGCGGTGCACCAGGCCCAGCGAGTGCAGGTAGCGGATACCTGCGGGGATGCCATACATGTGAACGCCTGCCAGATGTGATACATCGAAATCGAATCTCATTTATAACATTTTTGTCATACTTTATTGTTACAGCTATTAATTTCGAACAAAACACAGGCAACGTGTTCTGAAGTGAACAACAAAACTTCATAACGCTATAGGTATACAAGCGCAGCAAAGTAAGAGAGAGATCGCCGAGCCGAGTGGAAAAGTCGCAGAGTTACGAACGCGTGGCGACGACTAATTGGTGTGGCGGTGCGTCGCCATGCCAAGAACGCACGCATTAGATGTGTAACGTCAAAAAACTTAAAATCAAAGCTTTACGCAAAGAACACTGACGTCTTTCTAACTCGCTTTCGAAAAAATCAGACAAACAAAAACTATGCGATGTTTACATAAATGATTTTATTTCTGTAAATAGATTTGTGTGTACCGGCGAAGGTGGTGTGACGATCTAGTTATGTTTGTGGGGCCAATATGGCCTGAAATCGCACAAAGCAGAGAGGTTTGGAAGGAAATAGAGGAGGCCTTTGCCCAGCAGTGGGACACAATATAGGCTAACAAAAAAAAAAATAGATTTGTACATGTCAATTAGCAACTAGATGAGGTCGGCGTTTCCTATCTGATCTATGGTCGCGTTGACAGAGGGCGCCTTTCGGTTTTCCGAACAAATGAGTGACATACAAACGCGACGATTGCGTATTCGCGCAAACGATTTTTTTTGTTAAACACAAGGCTACACTTTATAGTTTTCTCTTCTTAATTCTCAGGATGCTAAGAAAGTGATGTCATTGTATGTTCTTAACGTCGAATTTATATAAGGCAACCCCCTAAAATGCCCGCCCTTCATCAATTCCTAGTGCTTTAGCTGGGCAAAAGTGTTCAGTGAGGCGTAGTCAGCAGTTTCACACTGTACCTTCAACGATGTCCCTGGATATCCTCATCCTGGCCGTGAAGGCCAGGCCGGCCCGCACGGCGGCGTGCAGGTCGCGCACCTTGCGCTCCGACAGCAGCAGCACGCAGGGCCCCGCGCCGCTGTGGCGCTGCACCACGGAGCCGAACAGCCGCACGACGCGCGCGTGCGCCGGGATGCTCCTGGGGACAAGTGCGGGTTTAATGTTCTACGCCCGGTAAAAAGAGATGTAGGAGTGGAATAGGTTATGGTCCCACTTTCGGACCCAGATAAATAAATGTAATGAATCGAATAAGAAGTAGAATCGTAGAAACAGTTTTTTGTTACTGCGGCTAGTATCATTAAAAACAATAGACCAACGAAACTATTGAAAGAAAGGAAGTACTTGCTATTTTTGATCTAATTATGTAGTATAATATCATTTGCAATAATTTAATTTACGAAACGTCTGAACATTGAATCAGTATTTCTTATTTCAATGACAATTTACCGTGACATTAGCACGGCATCTTGTGGATGAGAAGCTTTAAGACGAATCTTGACTATAACGAAAACTTACCTTGTATAAAAGAACTCCATGGCGAGTTCTCTATAATGCCGCTCGTCGGCCGGCAGTACTGACTTCACCGCGACGGGCGAGCGGCCGGCCCAGCCTCCCCGCACACTGTACACTACCCCATATTGACCACGACCTGGAAAACACAATGTAAGATAATATTCAAATCCTTAATTTTTTCCAATTGATCGCCTTTCGTCTTGCGGCCTTTGACTTCGGTCAAAAACCAAGCGGAGCACGCGCAACGCGAGGCGACAGGATGCGAGGGTGCCATCCACTCTATCGCACTCGCTTCACCTCATCTTGCCACCTGGAGAGTGTGGACCCGGGGCTACATAATGAACGGTATTAAAACACGAGTGTGTGTAGATAGATGATGATAATTTCCTGTATGGTACACGCCACGAAGAAAGCCCTTTGACGCGGTGCTAGTGTCTATGCCATTGCATCTCCACGGACCTTCTTTCGTGGCGCGCACTGTACATGTCTCAATCATCTTTTCTTTCTTTTTTGTAACTTAACCACAGATTAGTACAAATGGGTCACTCCACAGTATCATTTAAATAAAAAGCGACTGTTGCTACGACAAGTGCAATACAGGTCGCACAGCGCTAATTACCGACAGTTATATTCACCTAGAAGTAGCCTCTCTATCGCGTTACTCTTATATCTTCTGACTACGTTACGCGCACTGAATTCGACAAGTCGAGCCGCGTACCTACTTGTAGCTTCATAACTAAAATTCGGAGTGTCCCATGTGTATTCATCTGTGACTGAACACATATGTGAAAAAATTAAAGATTTTTTTCCAAAAATACATAGTTGTTTACATGTTTGGAAATTAAATGGTGAACGCAGGTGATTCGGACGGATTCGTTGTTCACTTAACCACACCTCAGTATATATTTTTCAAAGTATAGGAATTCAGCTATATTTTAGAAAGTTTTAGAGCGAGGCAAATGAAAATGTTTTTCTCTTACCTATTTCTCGCCCTAGTTCCGGGGTCCCGTACATAAGTAGATCGCACATAGATGTACTTTCTAGACACAGTCGGGCGAACGTTGGCGCGTATCTAAAATTAAACGTACAATTTCTTACCAAATTAAGTAACAAAAACAGATGTAATAGTAAATACAGCTTATAACATAAGTAAATTAGTTCCAGTCTGACAATAAAAATAGCTATCACTAAATGCTGAATAATTAAACAAATGCTTCCATCAAGAGTACAGTAGATACAGTACACGAACAAAAACTCATTGCTCAACTGGCCGCGATTACTAGTTCTGTACATTTATGTTCTTAATTCAAAACAGTTATAAAAGGCATTATAAATATCATGAACTTCAAATTATTATCAACCTTAATACTCGAACATTAAGTTGAATTTTACACAATAATTGATAAAATTAAATTATATAAACAGTACTCACTTTTTCCTAATAGCTAGTTTGGTATCTTCTGTGTGGTGCAACCGTCCCGCGAGCGCAGATTCTAGGGATGTCAGCGCAGATTGATACCTCTCGTGCGCCATACTCAGTCTTTCTAGAATCTGTAGGAAGATTTCATCATTAGTTTTTAGGGCTAAAACTCTGACAGTAATGAGAAAGTAATTACATTCTGAACATCTTGAAAATAAGCAGTTTTTTTTTAAGTGAATTGATTGATATTTTGAATTTAATTGTTGTTTTTGTTCAAGACGCTATCCATAGGTCTATAGGGGCTATCTAGGAGAAGCAATATTTTTTTGGGTAGGAGTTGACTGGTAGAAATCGTCACGTAAGGAAAAGTATTATGCCCCCTCCATGCGACTGTCGCTCTCTCTCTGTCTCTTTCTACTATCTGAGTGTGTATGTGCGAGCGAGCATCGAGATACGGGCAGACGAGCATTGTGCGCGCCCGGTTGAGTAACCTCAAGACTGAACGAATGGAAATTTCGTTAAAACTTATTTGTTTTTGTTTTAAATCATTTACGTATAAGGAGGAACTTCATTCTTGACTGGTCTTTCGACCGCACAGGTTTCTTTTTTTTTAGTTTTTATATTTTTCACTGATTTCAGCGTGGAAACTTCGGGATTGACGGTCAACTGTGCTCGCAATTGTGGTATTTGGTCCTTGGGGGGAAATAAATTCGTTATTCTGAATAAGTGCTAATCTTGTCCTGAAATAAACCGTTGTAACAGTTACCTGTGCCGATATGAGCCTGGCGAGCCGGTGCGGCGACAGCTGGTGTAGCGCGCTGGCGGCCACTCGGCGGCGCCACAGCGGACTGAGCACACAGCACGCTTCCTCCTCTTCGCCACCCACTAGGCGGAGTCTGTAACAAACATGAAATACACACAATTCAAAGAAAAAGAGAGAGAACGCTGGGAGAAAAATACAAAAGAAAATAGTTAAGTGATTACAGTGTCGTGGGAAAAAAATTGTACACATGAGCCCGAGTACAATGCATGCCGCAGAGAGAATTTGGTCAAAATAAAAATCCAAGATGGCGGCAGCAAATTTTTTGGTATGGGTGTCGTTTTCATAATTTTAAGGGGGCTAGAGCCGATAGTGAGGTCAAAATGTAAATCCAAAATGGCGGCTGCGAAAGATTTAATATTTTTCGTCATGGGTGTTTTTTCATAGTTTTCGAGGATGCTAAAGCCGATAGTGATGTCAAAACGTAAATTCAAGATGGCGGCTGCAAAATTTTTGTTTTTGTTTTAAATTATACGTGAGAAGCAACTTCGGGGGAACTACCGGAGGTCCCCCGACCGCACACGTTTTTACTTATTCCTGATGTACTTAATTCTTTTTTGACGCATTTTAAAATAAGTTTAAATAAAACAATGATTTTTATAAGTCAAAAATTTTGTTTTGCGGTTCTAAAAACATGTCCTTTGAAAGTAAATAGAATTTTTCCATACAAAAACTGTCAATAGGCTCGCCCCCTATTACATGGGACTTAAACGGCGAAATGTGGGTGTACCTACTATGTAGGGTACACCACTGCCTATCCCTTTAGAGAAACAAGGCGTTATGTTTTGTTAAAAACTGTCAAATTTCAATTTTATGCCACGGATAAAAGGTATCTGACGTTGGGAAAATCAGCCCTAAGTAAAAAATGCAGATTGACAAAATTGTTAAATAATCCTTAATAAAATACATAATTTAATTTACTAACATTATTACAGAGGGTCTATTCAGAGAACAGTATTATTTTTCCGTTTAACAAGTACATACCCTTTACGTCAAATCTTCCGCAAAGAGTCATAATCATGGCTATTTCCTCATACAAGGTCATCTTCCACTTATTACTCACTTGTGCAGCAGTCTCCTCAGCGACTCCAGCAGACTCCTGAGCACCGGGAATGTGGCGCAGGGAGACAGGTCCACCTGCCTCGCTACTGACAGTAACTGCCGCATGGCCTCGCTGGCTGGTCTACCGCCAAGCTCCTGTCGGCAGGAAGATTCTAGGGATTCTAGACATCTGGAAGGAAAATGGAGTAAAAAAAATGAAGAAACGGGTAATCCCTCAATGCATTTCAGTTTCCAAAAGTCATAGTTACCTAATAATTAAGATATATTTTATAACTAGCTTTTGCCCGCGGCTTGGCCTGCGTACAAAATATCCCAAGGGAACGTACTACCGGGATTACATACCTAATAACCGAAGAAAAGGTCATCGACTTCTACCGCTGCGCCCGTCCGCGTTACGGTCTACCATAATTATTATCTGTGATATCTTTTAAACTATTAATTTAAATGATAATTATGATGTCAAAGCATATTTTAATCTAAATTAAACTCCCAATAACATATTTTATTGGATAGGGATTAATATAATACTGTTCAAAATAGCTTCGGAAATAACAATGAAATTTTTATCCAATTCTGAAAGATGATAATGGTTACTGTGGGTCATCCTTAGAAGATAGACATATGCCATCGCGAATTTTTTTGTTGAAATTTTTAAGATGAACAATCCTGTCATTTTATGTAACTTTTACGATTTCCGCGGCGCACGCCAATAAAGCCCGACCCGGACCGGCCGGCCGGTCCGTTTTCTTCAACAATAATCTTCAAATTTCAGCCAATTTACACGAAACCTTTAATGAATTATACACTAAAACCTTGCATGAATCACTCCGTCCATTGGTGAAAACCGTTTGGAAATGCGTTCGGTAGTTTTTGAGTTTATCGCGTTCAGACAGACGCGGCGGGAGACTTTGTTTTATATGTAAGGATAAGGATTATTTATAGAATACTAGCTTCTTCTTGCGACTTCGTCCACTAGCCTATAACCTTCCTCAACAATTGGGCTATCCAAGGTAAAAATATTTTTTCAAATTCGACTGGTAGTTCCGGAGATTACTCCCTACATACAAACTTACAAACTTTTACCTCTTTATAATATTATTATTATTATATATTTTAACAAATCTCGGGACCATGGATCCCGGTCCTTTGGAAGGCGTACGAGGGGCCGAAGCCAACTCGCAGAGGCCCCTTAGACATTAATAAGTGTTGAGGCACCAACCGACGATTATCCCTGTATGCACCATACAAGTGCACCCAAGGAAAATCCCCGGTTGGTGTAGGACTATTGCAGAACATGGAAACAAAACATATTGGGCTATGGATTTGGGTGGCTATAATGGATTGGTTAACTGGAACTATGGAAAGACTATGGCCCCTGCCAGATCAATGTTTTAAATGCACACGGATAAAATGGCAGGGGGTGACTTGCACACTCAATAATGGGCCCCCGAAAACGGTCGCTAGCACAAAGTGTCGTAGCAACAAGGGGGCAACATGTCCTGAGGTGCTTGAGGAGTGGAGAGGTATTCCACGGCTTTCAGAACAATCCCAGAGCCCGGAAGATGGTCAAGATCCCTACGAGCACTTACTGGAATACTTCCTTCCTCCGAGCACGTTTGCTCTTGCGAATCTCCACTCAAGCCGGCCAATTAAGGCAAGAATGAGATGGGAGCTCTGTTCCTCGTCAGTGTTCACTCCAGCCGGCCAATGAAGGCAAGCCAGGGGTGAGGAACAAGACTTCTCCCGGGAGATAGGGTCCGTGGGGTCGCTACTGTCCATCAACTCGCCACATGCTGCCCTGCGGGTTTTTGTATCTCTCTTGGTCTGGCTCCTCATCCTAGACCTGTTCCGGCAAAGTAAACTCTACTGGCACAGACCTAGAGTTCAGAGCGCGCAAGCCCCACCACGACGTCAACGTAGAGATACGGCGGTGGGGATATTATTATTATATCCGTTTATTCATTTCAATTCTTATTCGATTACATTTTTAAATATTTCTTAAAATAAAAAGGATAAAAAAAACATTTAAAAATATAAAAAATAGAGTTCCGCCGGTGTCGGGAGCAAGGTCCAAGCTACCGGTGGTTAGGGCTGCAGAGACAGGAACCTCCTCACAATGCGAGCCGTATCAAGGAGTACTGCCTTCTGAATCAGGCGCTTGATCCAACCGCCTAACGAGAGCCTCGAGAGATGTTGGTCGAGGTCAAAGTCAAAGTCAAATAATTTATTTCAATTAGGCCATAAGGCACTTTTGAACGTCAAAAACAAAAAATAGAATTGATTCTAGTCGCCCCTTCCAAAAGGTAGTTTTCGTATGGAGAAGAATGGGCAAGAAACTCCACCGTTACTCTTTTAAAATGTTTTACAATATTTTGTATACATTGATTATATAATTATATGTGAAGACGATGCACCTGGAATAATATTACTATACCACAATAGGTAAAAATAATTAAAAATGAAGCAATGACAGAAAAAATAATAATTATGTAATGGATACATGGTGTTCACATATTTACAAGCATTGTAAAAGTAGGTACCTATACGATATTCCTAAAAAAATTACAAGTGATACTAATTAGTCAGTGTGTGAGTAATCACAGAATGTAAAAAAAATAATAATAATGTTATAATATTTAATTACACAATTAAATTAGCAACCAGTTTGATTTTGTCTAGACTCTAAATTGTCCTATGGAGCTAGACCAGCATGCTTCCAAGCATTCTTATCTAGAATATAATCCTCTAATTTGTAATGTGCTTGTTTACAAAGAGTACTTTTAATGTGAGTTTTAAATTTTCTTTCAGTTAACTGTAATATATCACAAGGTATTTTGTTGTAACATTTAACACAGTACCCCATAAAAGATGTTTGTACTTTGGATAATCTGAAAAATGGTTGATCTATTTTATCTTTATTTCTAGTATTAAAATTATGTCTTTCACTTATTTTCTTAAAAGATGCAGATTTTTCCTTACATACATAATATTTTCATAGATGAATTGGCAAGGTACCGTCATAATATTAATCTTTTTAAATATTGGCTTTCGGCCATCAGGCCATTTGCCGTTACGACAATCGGCACAATGATAGCCGAGCTCACATTCCACATGTCAACAACCTCGTGTGCTAAGTTTAATTTCACGAGGTTCTCGTCATGTGGAATGGTAACATCGACTATCATTGCGCGGCGCACTAATCGATCTATCACTTCTATATCAGGCTTATTTGCTATAATAGTCCTGTCAGTAATGATAGACCATTCCCAGTACAACGTGACATGTTCATTTTCGAGAACTGGGTCGGGCACATACTTGTAATACGGTACCTCAGAGTCCACTAGTTTATATTTCAAAGCAAGTTGCTGGTGAATAATCCTAGCCACTTGGTTATGTCTGTGCAGGTACTCGCCGTTAGCTAGACGCGAACAACCGGAGATAATATGTCTGATGGACTCACCCGGACGATGGCATGCCCGACACACGTCCACCGTACCGTCCTTCATAATATATCTTCGGTAGTTATTCGTCAATTCTTATTATATTATTATTATTATAGTATAGTATAGAAGTATAGATAAATCTTAAGTATAGGTAGCTTCTACTGTCGGTAAACTTTTAATAAATAAAAATTACCTAATTTCTTTTCTCGGTGTTATTTTCTCATTTTCATTGTAACTACTTTGAAGCCGTTTTTTAACAAACATTTTGTGTACCAATAAAACACACACTTAAAAAGTTTTTGGTTTCACATTGACAACAGAACGCTTACTCCTAACAGGATAGTGTTTGGGAGCCAGGGTTTATCCCATTTAATTCAGAAATGTCAAAGTTATTGACTCAAAAATATTTTTATTTATTTAAATAACATCCTGTTTTTTTTCTTACATCTATACTAATCTATACTTTTATACTTATAAACTTATATTAATATTATAAAGGGGAAAGATTTGTATGTTTGTATTTTTGTATGTAACGAATAAATTTAAAAACTACTGGACCGATTTGAAAAATTCTTTCAGCAACGGATAGCTACATTATCAACGAGTAACATAGGCTATATTTTATCCCCGTACTCCCACGGGAACGGGAAATACGCGGGCGAAACCGCGTGACGTCCGCTAGTGTTAAATAATATGCTAAATAAGACTTACCTCTGCAACGTTCCGAAGTAAGTGTCCTTGAGGCAATCCACGAACTTCGCTAACTTCAAACTAATCTTCTGACTTAGTTTGGAGAGAACTGAAACAACAGACAGCTAATTACAAAACGAAAAAATTATTTTAATGCTACGTAAACACACAGCGACTTTAGTCACAGATTGAAATCCCCAGCGAGTCGCCAGCGATCAAAGTCCCTGCCTGCGAGTGTACCCAGCACATGTTTTTTGACAAGCTTTTGTTTGACAGTGACAGTATCTGCATTGTCACCTGACTGCCGATTTGAGTGTTTGCTTTTTCTACAATTATTTTTAACTTTGGCTACTTTCCGAATTAGCCATAATCGTTCACAGCGCATAGATCAACAATTTGCGTTCCGATTTAGATATCACGAGTATGACAGCTAAGAGCTGTCAACAATTCGGAACGCACTCACAGTGTGGGCTCAACATCAAAACTTATAACATCATATTTATTTGTTTGTTTAATAGCGTGGGTTTAATAGGTGGCGACGGTAACCAGAAACAAAATTTCGAAAAGGCCACGTTATTTTAAAGATATGATGCGACTCAAAACAAAACAGCACAACTGTCATTTTTGACAACGCTCACTGTGATGGTGCATGTCATGACGTCATCTATGACGATTCACGGGTCATCGTTATCGCGCTCACGCTTATTCAGAACGAATGTTAGCACGCTCAAATCGATTAAAGTGTAACTCGGAACGCAGCCTTTATGTGCCTTTATGTTTTCTTCGGTTTGTTATTTTTGTCGGTTGCTTTTATAAGTTATGAATTTTAATTTTATTTTTAATGACTCCTTCTACGTCGTCGACGTTCGGATAAGCGACCTGTCTGCTGCACATCCAGCGACGCCTGCTTGATGGAGATGTTGCCGCTGTTGGTGCAGGTGGCGGCGGACGCGCCGCTGCCGCGCCAGCTGCCGCGCGCCGTGGACAGCGAGAACATCTCCGACTCGTTCTCCACGCGGATGTTGTTGAACTGGGGGGAGTCTTCGTCTGGCGGCGGGGGGGACTGCACAAAGAGAAATAAAACTTGAAGACAGCGCATGTGTTACCCTGTGTGATGTCGAACTTAGAACTGTTCTTTTACCAACCACACTTGATTAAGCAACGTTAAGAGAGCGTCGCAAGAAAAACTTCAAGGAATCAGAACTCTGAAACCGAGAGCCCTGACTATTAGTTTTTAGGGGAGGTTGTTGCGAGTAAGAAAGCGAATAACGATCTGTGTCATTTATTATGGGACGCTGCTTATATACACTACTAGTTCACATATATCAAAATAAATAAGGTACATGAATAAACTTAGGACTAACACAATATTTGGCAATGTAGGTAGAATCTGCCGCGCTCCCTACATTGTGAGAGCGTGATGATGCAGCCGGCCGGTCCGCATTCCTTTCTCCTCGGCAGGCTTAGTACGCGCGGCGCGCGCTGGCGAACGGCCGTGTGTGCTCCTCTACAATGTATGCCTATTCGTAAGTATGGACTGCTACATCATTCCCCCGCTAGTGAAACGTACGCAGGGCTTCGATGTCCTTCCTGTACGTGTGACGTATGCGGGCGCCTCTGTGACTGGTGCTTCTGACTCAGTGTTGATCCGGAAAGCTGGCTTTAGTCTGTCAATAGTGATGTTGGTGCATCTATTGCGTAACTGTATAGTGAAATACTTCTCCTTACGACTGATCACTTCGTATGGTCCAGTGTAGGTCGGCGTCAGGGGGTTTTTTGATGCGTCATTGCGTAGGTATACATGCGAACATTTATGTAGGTCATCGTGGATAAATGTCGCTCGGGATTGGTTGGATTTCCGTTGGACCTGGGCCTTTTTTAATGCTCCATTCAACTTATTCATGAAGTTTGAAATGGTATCGCGATGTTTTGTAGATTCTTCATAGAATTCTCCGGGTAATCGCAGCGTTTGACCGTAAAGTAGTTCAGCAGTACTTGTGCCAACATCCTCCTTTATCGAAGCGCGCAGTCTCAGCAGCACTGTAGGTAGCTCATGTGTCCATGTTGTAGATTTTAGTCTTGCGGTGAGTGACGTCTTTAGTGAACGATGCCATCGTTCTATCATGCCGTTACACTGCGGGTGGTAGGCAGTGGTGCGCGTGCGGTGAATTCCCATGCGTTGCATCAATTTATTAAATAGGTCAGACTCAAATTGCCTGCCTTGGTCTGTGGTTATGGTTACTGGGCAACCAAATCTCGCGATCCAACCCTCATAGAATGCATTTGCAATTGTTTCTGCGGTTATGTCTTCTAATGGTAAGGCTTCAGGCCATTTGGTAGCCCTGTCTATCATGGTTAATAAATATCGAAAGCCGTCAGAGATAGGTAACGGGCCAACAATATCTATATGCACATGCTCCAGTCTGTTTGCTTGTTGGAAACTCGCAATAGGTGTCTTCGTGTGTTGTTGCACCTTAGTAAGCTGGCACGCATCGCACGTTCGAGTCCACTCATTTACGTCGCTATTCATGGAGGGCCACCAGTAGCGAGCAGTGACTAGTTTCCTTGTCGCCCGTATGCCGGGGTGACTAAGGTCGTGAATTGCTCGGAATGCTACTTTTCGAAAATCTAGTGGCAGATATGGACGTGCAGTGCTTGATGACATCTCGCAGGTAACGGGTTCGGCAGTTGAGTTGGGAATGGCGATCTTCTTGAATATGTACTTTCCTTTGTTTGCTAGTATTTTAAATTCTTCGTCTTGGTCTTGTTTTCTTGCTAACTCGGTGTAATCCATTGGTGTCGGGCATGTTATTGTTTCCACCCGTGATAGTGCATCTGCGACTTTGTTGTCCTGGCCGGCTACGTGTTGAATATTTGACGTGAACTGTCCGATATATTCAAGGTATCTTGTTCGGCGGGGCGTCTCCGACTTGATGTTCGAAGTTAATGCATTACACAGAGGTTTGTGGTCTGTGTAAACGATTAATTCTCGTCCTTCAAACACACGACGGATGTGACGTATTGCCATGTATATTGATAGCAACTCACGGTCGTATGTGCTGTATTTTTGTTGTGCGTCACTGAACTTCTTGGAGAAAAATCCCAGTGGTCTCCACTTGCCGTTGATTTTTTGTTGTATAACGGCACCAGCACATGTGTTTGAGGCGTCTGTCATCAATGCGAAAGGTTCGCTCAGTGACGGATAGGACAATAATGAATAATTCTTGATGTCTTGTTTACATTGATTGAATGCTTCTTTTGCCGCTTCGGTCCATTGTATGTTCGTTTTATCGTTTTTCTTTGCGTTGTGAAAGTATGCACTCAATTCTTTTTGATGTTCAGCCGCATGGGGTATACTCGAACGATAAAAATTCAGAATTCCGACGAAACGACGTAGATCTTGGATCGTTTTTGGCAATAGGATAGGACTGAATTGCTTGTACCTTTTCTTCCGTCGGTGTAATGCCTTCTGGATTTATTGTGTATCCCAGGAAATCGAGTTTTGACTGGCCGAAGATACACTTAGCGACGTTTATTTTTAAACCACTGTCGTTAAGTCGCTTAAACACTTCTTGAAGCTCTCTTCTGTGTACTTCTTGGTTCTCAGAAGCTACAAGAATATCGTCGACGAATGGAAAAACAGGTAGGCCGCGAAGCACGTTGTCAATGTGACGTTGGAATGTCTGGCCTGCATTCATTAAACCAAAACACATCCTATTGAATTCGTACAAGTCGAAAGGTGTAATCACGGTTGTCTTCTTCACGTCTTCTTCTCTGTTTTTAATTTGGTAATAAGCCTTCTGCAAATCAATTTTTGAGAAAATCTTCTTGCCTTGGAGGTTATGTGTGAAGTCATGCAGTCGTGGTATCGGGTATCGATCGGGTGTGGTTACTGCATTGAGTCTACGGTAATCGCCGCAGGATCTGTAGGTACCGTCTTTTTTCAAAACCATGTGCAATGGACTAGCCCATGGGCTATTAGACGGTCGACAAATTCCTTGGTCCATCATGAGTTGGAATTCTTGTTGCAGCATTATATTTATGTGGCGGTAGTGGTCTCGCTTTTGTAAATATCGGCGGGCCGGTGGTTTCAATATAGTGTTCGACTTCACTATTTCCCAGTTTTTTTTAAGTTTGGTCTCGTGATGTCTGGGAACTTGGCCAACAGGTCATGGTAGGGAAGCTTGTCATCAATGGTTCGGATGCTTCCTTCAGCTGTGCGTGACAGGAAACCTCGTGCCGATAAATTGGTTTTTTTATCCACCAATCGTCGTCCATGGAGATCCACCATTAGGGCGTGGTGGTGCAAAAAATCAGCGCCTAATATCGGCCGACTGACTGTTGCAACCATAAATCGCCAACTGTAGGCACGCCTCATTCCGATGTTGAGAACAATGGTTCGCTCGCCGTATGCGGGTATTTGTGAACCATTTGCTGCATACAAGTAGTTGGTTGGTGTCCGCTGTTTATCTCGTGCAGTGGCAGGTAACACCGAAACATTTGCACCCGTGTCGATTAGAAATTTTTGTCCACTTGATTTGTCGTATAAAAATAGGCGGTATGTGGATAAATCGTCGACTTCGGCCACCGCCGCGGCTTGAGTCTCTTTTAGTTTTCCGACTTCTCACTTGTTATTTCTTTAAAACTGCACGGACTTCTGCATCGGTATGCTGCCTTGCCAAATTTCTTATGAAAATAGCACACGACGTTTCTTCTGTCCCGAGATTTCGAGTTAGAACGACTTCTAAAATTATGGAATCGGCGTTGAAATTTGCGGGATCTATTTGTTTTCAGCGCTGCAACTTCCATGGTCAGGGCTTCAATCATGTTGTAGAGCTTCTGGTCTGCAGGTTCAGATGTCGCCACTTTTTCGGCTGGCGTCGCTGCCGCTGGGACCTTTGACGTGGTAGGGTGACACTGGCAGGAACACACGGCGTTTACCTCTTTTAGCTGTTCTTGCATCCTGTCTGCCATGGCAGCCAACGAGCCAAGCTTGGATTCTTGACTCACTGCCAACACTGTGCGGGTAGAAGTAGGTAGGTGTCCTTGCCACAACATTTTCAGGGTGTCATCTGGCATCTTTTCCCCAGCAAGGTTTCTCATTCAGCGAAGCAACTGTGATGGTCGTTGATCGCCGAGCTCCATTTCATTCAGTAGTTTTTGTAACTGAATACCCTCGCTTTCTTCGTAAACCTCCAACAGTCTTCTTTTTGCAGCGTCGTATCGGCCGGAGTTGGCTGGTGACAAGATGATATCGCTGATTTGGTCGATGTCCTTGATCTCCAGCTGAGCCACAAGAAGTGCGAACTTGCTTTCATCGCCGAGCTTCTGGTTGTGGATAATAACCTCGAATTGGGCAAACCAAAGCTTAGGTCTGTTGCACCAGAATTTAGGTATGCGCGACTAGACGCTAATTGCTTCGACGTCTTCAGGCGTAGTCTTGTCTCTCGATACGGACGTGTCCATTTGGAACGCGGGGTCACCACTTTAGGGGAGGTTGTTGCGAGTAAGAAAGCGAATAACGATCTGTGTCATTTATTATGGGACGCTGCTTATATACACTACTAGTTCACATATATCAAAATAAATAAGGTACATGAATAAACTTAGGACTAACACAATATTTGGCAATGTAGGTAGAATCTGCCGCGCTCCCTACATTGTGAGAGCGTGATGATGCAGCCGGCCGGTCCGCATTCCTTTCTCCTCGGCAGGCTTAGTACGCGCGGCGCGCGCTGGCGAACGGCCGTGTGTGCTCCTCTACAATGTATGCCTATTCGTAAGTATGGACTGCTACAAGCTAAAGCAATGGCGCGTAAAATTTTATCGGAGAGGCAACCGGATGGCGAGTGGTAATCTGGTTGAAGTGATACCGAACTCCCCCGTATCGTCCGAATGGACCCCAAATGGACGGGGGCGGAAATATGGGGAGGAGGCAAAAACTAAAATTTTTTGACGAGGCAACCGGATGAAAATGCGGTTGCTTTGAAGTTTATACCCTATTTATATAGTAATTAAGCTCTAATAAGTGCAAGGAATTGTGTGTGTGTGTCTCTTAAGACCATTTTTTCTAACAACAATACCACAATGGTTAAGGTTACCTACCATTGCTGCCCGGTCTCAAAAATCCACCCTGTATTACTGTTAATTATGGATTTAGTGAAAAAAATAAACAGTAGCACTCCGAGAGTGTCGACAGAAGTGAAAACTTGAATAAGATCGCCTTGGTGGAAGAAAAATACTTGTAAAGAACATTAGTCCGTAATTTTATCTAAATAAAGAGCACAATCGCGTTTACAAAAAATATACTTCCGAAACCTTTAAAGTAAAAATACTTGCATAGAACATTGATCCGTGACGTAATACAAATAATGAGCACAATCGCGTTTACAAAAATGAGGTGTCTGTAACGGTGTCGCAAGTTCAATTGTTTTTTCCCATCTCAAAAATGCCCAACGCGCCTAAAGAAGTTTTCACTTTAAAAAAAACATATTCAAAATCTCTCTGTCCGTTAGTGTGCTCACAACTCGAGAACTTTTTAAACCACAGATAATTGTTGGTAATACGTATAATATTCTCTGGCTAGGTTTTTATTATTGATGAGTACACACAAACGTTGCCAAAGGAACAGCTTTTAAATATAAAAACATCCACGAACCTTAACCTTCCCATAAGAATCCGCAAAACTCTCATCACTGGTTCTTATAATCTCGTAATCATCGAAGTTGTAACTGTCGTAGGACACGGCTTCTTCGCCGTCGGACGGCTGGTCGCCGGTTCGGAGCCGGAGCGAGACCGTGTCCGGGCTACTGCGGGAGCGCGACGACGAGTAGAAGATGGAGTTTGAGACTATGAAGCGGGGATCTTGGTGCCAGGGGAGATCTGCGGGAAAAAAGGTGGATATTTTAATAATATTGGTTTTGCAGTTTTAAGAAAAAAAATATTTAGACACTAGGTCGTAGGTTCGAACCCAGACAGACGCTTAACTTTTTGTAAATTATTTCATCACCACTGCTCTCAAGACGGCGAAGGAAAACATCGTGAAAAAACCGTGTCCCAAAACTAAAAATTCGAAGACATGTGACTTCCACCGCCCCGCACTGGGCCCACGTGGTGGATCACAGCCCACTCCCTCTCACAGAGAGGAGGCCGCAGTCCCAGCAGTGGGAACGTTATAGGCTGATTATCCAAATATAACACATACGCCCGAAGGGGTAAGCAGGGGTGTTCAGTACACCCGTAATTCGTCAGTTTTGGGCAAAAATCGCGATTCTGCGCTTCTACTCATTTCCTTACGGAACACCCTATAACCCGACCCGACCCGACCCGTAGAACCCAGAACTTCATGCTCATCAGTCGTCACAAGATTTTTTTATTGCCAGGTCTGCCTAGTAATAAAAAAATCTTGTGGTAAGATGATGATTTATTAAAGTGTTTTCGTCAGTCACGAAATATGCGTTATATTGTTTTCTGTCTGCTTGAAATGAAAGGATGTTGCTATTAATAATAAATAATATTTACCATCGACACTCCAGTCCATATTATTAACTTCGGCCCTCATTTCTTCCAACACTTCCTGCATGATCTTCAGTAACTCTCGCTTTTTGTCGCCTTCTGAGAACTTCTCGTTTATTGTCTGCAAACAAACAGTATAATATCATAATCAACCATCTAATTTGGCACAGCCCAACTGTTTAGTGCAAAGCTATGTGAATTCTGAATCTTTTATAGTTCACATTCCATTGCCATCCAACTATCCACTTTAAATAAATGTACTCTGAGTCGATTTTTGAGTAGCCATTAATTTGTTAAAAAAAATTGGACGCAATATAATTGGAACTTAATCATGTATACCATAAGTTTGTGAACTTAATAAATATCTAGGTTTCTGAATTCAAGTTTACTTTTAGAAAAGTCACTTTGCCCGGGTCGTCAGAAGCCCGAAAGTTTGACAATTACTGGGTTGTGGAGGTCAGATAGGCAGTCGCTCCATGTAAAATACTGGTTATCAGCAGCATCCGGTTAGACTGGAAGCCGACCCCAACATAGTTGGGAAAACGCTAGGCACATTGATTGATTTTGCCCAGCAGTGGTACATATTAACTTGTCTAAATTAACTGCTAAATTAAACGTTTAAACCCACCTCATATAACTGTTGTTCTTGCCTGGCCACGTACTGTATCTTCTTGGGCACGACTTGCAACTCGCGCGCCATGTCGAACGAAGCCAGGATGAATTGTTGCAGGAGTTTTACGTGCACCTGTGATTTACCGAATTATTTACTTAATAAATAATAAGAGTCCATTGAAGTCCTTTTACCAACATCGTAATCGCGAATAATTTATCAGATCTCTCATACTAAACTTCAATACCTACTCGACCCATACATATATATGGGGATGGCTGATTATTTCTTCGCGATTATAATGTTGATAATTCTTCAATTTATTCTGTTTTTATAATATTTAACACAACTAACTATTTCCATTTGATACTGAATTAAATGACTAACTATACAAATAAATTCAAAAAACAAAAAGACAATTAGGCGTCGAAGTATTCGTCCGCATCGCTGTCATCCGGAAACGTGCCCAGAAGACTGGCAGCATTGCCACGTTGAATGGCAATGGCCAAAGAACGAGCCAACCCTCTGGTCACGAGAAATGTCGACCAGTCGGCGAGAAATTTCCTTAAAAAGTATGATGTTGGTACCATAGAGAAAGTTGTTGATTTGATGATTTTTACCACACCCTTAAATATGAACCCACCTTTCTGATACAAGCTGTATTATATTCTGTTGCCCGCGCCTTCACCTGCATTGACCCCAATTCTGTTTCTAAAGTAAAAGTAGCCTAAATTACTCCTTATAACATAAGCTATCTGCCAGTGAACGTTTCGTCAAAATCAGTCCAGCCGTTTCGGAGATTAGCCGGAACAAACAGACAGACAAAAAAAAAAGATTTTTTTGTTATAAGTACCGTATATAATTTCATATGCATTTAGTAAGAAACTGTTATTTTGACATTACAAAAAGGTACTTCAATTTTATTTTTTCAATGTATAGATAAATGCGAAAGTAACTCTATCTGTCTGTTACCTCTTCACGCTTTAACAGCTGACAGGATTTCGACAAAATCTGGCACCGTTTTAGATAGACCGTGACCTCGGTTCGGACACAGGACACTTCTTATCCCGGTAGTACGGTCCCGTGGGATAATTTTCGAGCTCTATACAGGAAAGCTAGTATTAAAATAATAAGTTAATAACACTAACCTCGCTCAACTTCGTACAATACTCCAACAGGTAACTCTGCAGACAATCTGCAGCAAACTTCACGACGGTACTTAACAAACCGGTCCTAGACTTAACACTCTTCTCATCTTTGCCCTTCGCAGAAGTTTCACTTGCATTTTGTATGGCGGTGCTAAGAAATGGTGCGAGGGGCTTTTGGTCGGATGTACGTAGGAGGTCGGAATCGTCGAGGAGAATACATTGGCTTTTTACGTGATGTTTTTGTGGTGGTGTTGCTGAAATAAAAAGTGGTTGGATAAAATATTGGTCGAAAGTAGGCTGAAAACAACATATAATATTCAATAACACAATTGAAAATGTAATGCAATAAGAATAAGCAACATAATTTACAAAAAACAGTGGCACTCCGGGAGTGCCGACAGAAGTGAAAACTTGAAAACAAAATCGGCACCGAGGTAATCAATGCGTTGATGTCTTTTACTCCACGCACAGCAGTTATCAACGCGTTGTCTTTTACTCCACGGTGTCGATAAATTGCGTTAGTGTCGCGAAATCAATGGTTTAGTCCCATCTCCAAAATGCTCAACGCGCCTAAAGAAGTCTTCACTTAAAAAGTTTTTGATACAGGTCGATAGGTCACTCGAAACTTGTAAGTTTGGTCAAGTTAAAAATCACTCTTGGTAACTTAAATTGAGGGTCGATCAAGAGTCGTGATAAGCAATTTAACAAAGATTCATAACTTTAAAGCTTATTTAAAATAAAAAAGAATTCTACAAATCGGTTTATACACGACAGAGTAATGACGCAACAAGAAAAAAAAAATACAACCGAATTGAGAACCTCCTCCTTTTTTTGAAGTTAGTTAAAAAACAGTCGCTTGATTTGTTATTTACTATTGCCGACCAATTCAAGCAATTAAAATCATAACTGATTTTAAAGGTTAATTAAATAAAAATATACAAACCGACTAAAAGAAAAAGAGCTTACGAAAACTGGAAAATGAAAAAAATATTGGCTGTCTGTAAAGTCGGTTTACGGACGATAGTTTTACGTGATAACGTCACAAGCCGAACGCTTAGTTCGATCGTGCTTCTCTATCGCTTGTTCCGCGCTCTCGCTTGCACGCTCGGCTCAGGCGGAACGTGACACTTTTTCGTGCGTGCAGCTGGCGTTCATCGATTTACAACACCTTATCACGTCAAAAATACGAATAACGTGCATACATATAAAACTTGTACTTTAGTAACTATGCACTGCTATTCGCCTATTGTGTTAACATAGAAAAAGCTGAAATATAGTACTGTTTTCTGTATCATCCCTGTAGAAAGTAGTGCTCGGCGCTATGGTGACCTAACACACCTTTCTCGTATTGATAGGATATGGTATATATGGTTTAGGTTAAAGTCTCGAATTATAAGGGAAATAGCTATATTAAATCACTATAACACTTAATTACAAGAACTGGAAGAAAATGGTAAACTATATAACTAACTTAATTATTGGTAAAATGTATGGTAAAATGGTATGGTAATGGTTTTGAGTACGTGGTGTCTCTAATGAGATCTAAACGAGAACTGGCCCACGTTTAGGTGAACGAGCGAATGTGCATATTTGCGTTCGATGCAATTATACATTTTCGCCGAGTGTTCGATTAACTCGAACAATCCCACTGTTGGGCAAAGGTCTCTCTCCATGCCTTCCAAGTTTTTCGATCCAGGGCTAATGCGGACCAATGGTCGTAAAAATACAATATTTTATAGAGGTATGAGGAACTGGGTGTAAAATTCACTCATCCTCTATAGAAAAGGGAGGAGCCTGCGACCAGACGGGTGTTGTGTCTGGTGGGCTACTGCTCGACAATTGATGTCGGGGCGTTGTATATATACTTGTCCCGCGATGCAGGATTTTGTGTGACGTCAGGGTATTGCGTAGTTCGCATGTGGCGATGTAGATTCTACCACAACCTAAAATGTTCATATTGTTTGTACTCACACATCAGCTCCCACTGGTCCATCATATCGTTCATGAAGGCGGTTTGCTCTTCAAACAGTCTTTTGTCCTCTCCTTTGTGTTTCTGATCGGAGGATTTGTGTGGATCTTGACTTTGTCTGGAACTAATTAATTATTCATTAATTACATAAAAATTCTTCAGATAATTGAGCGCGACTGATTCCCGGGTCGGGTGTTTTTTTTTTATATAAGCTTATTTTCAGCCGCCTGGAATCTAGATTTGTGCTAGTTAGTGGCAATAGGCTTGCCCCCTAGCACATGGGATTATTACTAACCTAAATATCCACTTCAAAGCTTCCACATTGATCCTCTTCTCTGGCCTTCTGTGCTCTTCTGTGGGATCTACTGTTCGGTTCATATCTTCGCTGTTAGAGAAGAGAACGAACAACACCTGTGAGTTGGGGTTTATATCCTTTATTTGATGGAGATCTAGGCAGTTCTGTGGAAAGTAAAAAAATAAAATTTGACGATGATTTGCTATGACAAGTTTCAAGTAGCTCGTGCATTACGTACATTTACGGTATTTCTTAAAACACGCTTAATGGAAATTGTATTATATTATTAGTTCAAAACTTATAGGTATTCATAAAAAGAGTCTCCACAAAGACAAAACATAAGTGGTGTCCGGTTTGGGCTGTTAGTTCCGCCAGCAACTAACACTTAAGTATTGTTTTTTTTTGCCTTTGCCTGAGTTTAATTTGTGTAACTCATGAGCACAAAATCTTAGGTATAAATACAAACATACTCACCTCACCAGTAAACACAGCGGGCTCTCTACTCCCATTCCCCACTTTTTTCACCTCACTTTTATCGCCATCCCCACTTTCCCCACCCTCCACACCGTTCCCCCCACTCGCCATAGAATACAAATTAAAGGTATTCCAAAAATCCTCTTCACTCCTAGAAGTAGTTATGGTCCCAGAAATATTCTCACTAAAAATATTCTTCCCAATTTTATCCACCCCAAAAAGATATACAGGGTTAAAATTCTTCAATATGCTGGCTCTTTTTGAATATAGCTCTGCATGGAGTTTTTTCAGCGTCTGGTGACTGGCAACTCCTGGGTCTACATCCAGGTCTGGAGGTAGGATTATTCGGAGACCATCTTTAAGGAATTGGTTGTTGATTTCAACTTCTAATATTGTTGTGAGATCAGTCTTATCTTGTCGTATTAGGTCCTGAAATTATGCCAAAAATCATTTGAATAGTATTTTCGAGCTACGAGTAAGTTTTCCAGAGGAGGTCTAGAGGACCTCGTAATAGGGATGATGACAAAATTTATTTTTTGCTCGTCAGATAGATAATTAAAAAATATAAGTTCTGTATTTTTTTTCGTAATCAAAAGATATACACAGCAATACACTGAGTTAAAACGTGGCATTACGTCACTCTTCAGTAGATTTTATACTGAATTGTGACGTAGCGAGCCCCATTCAAAAGCGCGTGCAATATCTTTTTCACTCGTCTTGCTCAAAAAGGCCGTCATTGTAGGGTACCAGAGCGGGGAAAAATAGCATTTCTTGCTCTAGGGGAAAAAGTAATTTCTTTTTAATTTTTGTCTGTTCCAACGAGCCTTGAAAAACGAAAAAGTATTTATTCTTATATAGAATAATCATGATTATGGACTCGACTTATTGGTAAACAAAAAAAAGAACAACATTTTATTTTTGAAAATGGAACTAAATGCGGCTATCTCTTCGGTAGAATGCGTGCATTGCGTTGCGGCTACAGAAGAATAAAAAAGGCATTGGCGCGAAATCTTTAGAATTTTTCTCTAATTACGAATTGAATTGGTAACCGTAATATAATTTACAACAGTGAAAATATCATTATCTACTGAGAACATCTTCACAGAGGACTGAAATTAAGTTGCCGGAAAAAAACATCTCGTTAAATATCCAGAATTGTACAAATTGTAGATTTAAATAAAATAAACTATTTAATATTGTATTGGATTATTTTATTTTCTCGCAATTGTAGTGAAAAGTAGAGTGTAACACACGGCGCTAAAACCCATTGTAACTCGGTTTCTATTTACTCCCTCGCTAAAGCTCGGGAGTAAAACTACCTCGACAGAATGGGTTATTTTAGCCCCTCGTATAATAATCTACTATTTGTTATCTGACTGATGGACTAAATAGCTTTTTTTTTAAACCAGGCAACATCCCTATTGCTTTACCACACTTTTTGTTTTAACATCAATTGCCAGTAATTTGAAACTTCACTAAGGTTGAAACTATCTAACTTTCATACAGAATAATAGACCTTGTCGCTTTATGACGTGCAGCCGACCGAGGTCGACCATACTTCCACCATTTTTAGGGTTCCGTAGTAAACAAGGAACCCTTATAGTTTCGTCATGTCCGTCTGTCTGTCTGTCTGTCCGCGGTCTAGCTCCGAGACCCTTAGTACTAGAAATCTGTAATTTGACATAGGTATACATATTAATTACGCCGACAAAGTGGTAAAACAAAATTATGAAAAACATTTTTTTTAGGGTACCTCCCATACACGTAAAGTGGTGATGTTTTATTTTTTATTTTTTTTATCCCATAGTGTGGGGTATCTTTGGAAAGGTCTTACAAAAACATTATGAGTTTGTAAAAACATTTTTGGATTCAGGGATCCGTTTGCAAAATATTAAGCTTTAAAGTGCTCATTTTTGTTAGAGTCAAGTGTCCCAAGGGTTGGTTTTGGATGTGTGAAAAAAATTATAGCAGTAGTTTATGTAACGAAATTAAAAGGAAAACTATTAGCTGTGATAGTAGGCTTTACTAGTTATCGAGTAATAATCGACCAACTTAACTTTGCAGTTGCAAAAACATGTTTTCCCATACATTCCGTATGGGAGAACATGTTTATCAACTACAAAGTTAAGTTTGTTTTTGGGATAAATTCATCCCAACTACGGAACCCTTCATTGTGCGTGGTCCGACACGCACTTGGCCGGTTTTTTATTTTTTAGACCAAGCAGCATTACTTTATTCCGGAATGAAAAGGTGCTGTTGAAATTATAGACACACTAGCTGTTATCCGCGACTTCGTCTGCGATCTAAGATGAAAAGTAGCCTATGTCCTTACTCAGGCCAAATTTCGTTCAAATCAGTTCAGCCGTTTTAGCGTGAAAGCGTAACAAACAAACTCACTTTCGTATTTATAATATTAGTTAGGCTGAATCGTTTTATTAAGCTCTAAGATTAGCAACACGTCAGCCTACTCCTTTGCTATTAGACGTCTCCCGGTGTCATAAACTTGTTCCATGAACGGGAAGGAGAAATGGTCTGTCTCATCATCATCATCATTTCAGCCGAAAGAAATCCACTGCTGGACATAGGCCTCCCCCAAGCACCGCCACTTCGACCGATTCTGTGCTTTCCGCATCCAGCGGATTCCTGCGGCCTTCACAAGGTCATCGGTCCATCTTGTGGGAGGCCTTCCAAGGCTACGTCTTCCGGTACGCGGTCGCTACTCCAGAACCTTTCGGCCCCATCGGCCATCCGTTCTGCGAGCAATGTGCCCTGCCCATTGCCATTTGCACTTAAGTTTGGCAATTTTTCGGGCTATTTCGGTTACCTTGGTTCTCTTCATTTCTGATTCGATAGTCTGTCTAGAATAGTCTAAATAATAACTATACTACTGCTGAAATACTGCTAAAGCTGAATGATTTTCTTGGATGGCTGATTGATGAAAATTCAGTTCCTTAAACAGAATTTTGCACTAACTAATTTCACGAATAACATACTTTTGCAACTCCAGTGGGTCATATTCAGTGATCGGAGTAGGTAGATTGATTTTACGTACTCGCTTCATGAATAGCCATAGAAATCATAACATGGATAAGCGTATTTTCCGGGATTTCATTTCGGTACTTACGGGATTGAATCAAATATTGTTAAAGTAAGGATTTTTAAACTACTACATTAGAAATTTATAGAATGCGATAGATAAACATTTAAAATATGTTATATTATTATATTGTTTTTATAGTACACCTATCTTTTTCTTCATATCTTTTTCCTGGACCTGGCAACATACAACACGCGTACACTCCGGACCGACGAAAAGATCATCGAACTCGAGGAAGAATTGAGCAAGTTACGATGGGGTATAGTAGGGTTATCTGAAGTCCGAAGAGAGGGCGAGGACTCGATAATCCTCAAATCCGGGAACTTGCTCTATTTCCGGGAGGGCGACCAGCAGTCCCAAGGTGGTGTCGGGTTTATCGTCCATAAGTCCCTTGTGAGCAACGTGGTGAAGATCGAGAGTGTGTCGACCAGGGTGGCGTACCTTATACTCAGAATATCCGCAAGATATTCGCTGAAGGTCGTACAGGTTTACGCCCCGACCTCGTCACACCCCGACGATGAGGTGGAGACCATGTATGAGGATATTTCCAGAGCCATGCATGGCTCTAAAACTCACTTCACCGTTGTCATGGGGGACTTCAACGCGAAACTGGGCAAACGAAACGATGATGAGCTGCGAGTGGGGCAATTTGGAGTTGGACGTCGAAACCACAGGGGTCACCTACTGGCCAGTTTTATGGAGAAGGAAGGCCTCTTTATGATGAATTCCTTCTTCAGAAAACGTGAGCACAGAAAGTGGACCTGGCAGAGCCCTGATGGTGCAACAAAAAATGAGATTGACTTCATTATGTCGACGAAGAGGCAAGTATTCAATGATGTCTCTGTGATCAACGCGGTGAAAACCGGAAGTGATCACCGTATGGTAAGAGGCACATTGAACTTGAATATCAAGCTGGAAAGATCTCGACTGATGAAGTCTACGCTCCGCCCAGCACCGATCCAAGTCCAAAACCCCGAGAGCTTTCAGCTCGAACTTCAGAATCGTTTCGAGTGCCTAGGGAGCTCCGTGGACGATTATAACGATGGGTTCGTGGAAACTGTCCATACGGTCGGGTCCAAGTTTTTCAAGACCCGTCGTACAAATCGAAACAAGAGGCTCTCTGATGCTACTTTACAGCTCATGGAGGAGAGGCGCGAGATGATTCTGCAGTCTCCAGACGATGCGCTTAAATACCGGCGGCTCAATAGACAGATCTCTAAGTCCTTGAAAAGCGACCTTCGACTCTATAATACGAACCGTATTAAGGACGCAATAGAGCAGAATAAGGGCTCCAAGGTATTTGCTAGAGATCTGTCTATTGGACAGAGCCAGCTTGCGAAACTGAAGACCAATAATGGCAGAATCGTATCCGCCAAACCTGAGCTGTTGAGAGAGATCGAGAGTTTCTATGGACAGTTATACACGTCAACCAGTAACCCCGTTACGAATCTAGCAAACGACCCAAGAGCTAGATTGACCCGACACTATACCGAAGACATCCCGGACGTCAGCTTGTACGAGATTAGGATGGCTCTGAAGCAACTTAAAAACAACAAGGCGCCGGGTGATGACGGAATTACGGCTGAACTCCTGAAGGCCGGGGGAAAACCTGTTCTTAAGGCCCTCCAGAAGCTTTTCGATTCCGTCATACTCGAGGGTCAAACGCCACAGGCATGGAACAGAGGTGTGGTGGTACTCTTCTTTAAAAAGGGCGACAATGCCCTGCTTAAGAATTATAGGCCCATCACACTTCTGAGCCATGTCTACAAGCTGTTTTCAAGAGTTATCACGAACCGTCTCGCGCGCAGGTTTGACGACTTCCAGCCTCCCGAACAAGCCGGATTCCGTAAAGGCTTTAGCACCGTAGACCACATACATACGCTGCGGCAGGTTATACAGAAGACCGAAGAGTATAACCAGCCTCTCTGCTTAGCGTTTGTGGACTACGAGAAAGCCTTCGATTCGGTCGAGACATGGGCTGTGCTGCAGTCTCTTCAACGGTGCCAGATCGACTATCGGTACATCGAGGTGCTAAAGTGTTTGTACAAAAACGCCACTATGTCAGTTCGACTCCAGGACCAGACCTCGAAACCTATCCTTCTGCAGCGAGGTGTGAGACAGGGAGACGTTATCTCTCCGAAACTGTTCACCGCTGCACTGGAGGATGTCTTCAAGGTTCTGGATTGGAAAGGGCTAGGCATCAACATCAATGGCGAGTACATCACTAACCTTCGGTTTGCCGACGACATAGTTATCATGGCTGAGACCATGGAGAAACTCAGTACAATGCTCGATGACCTCAGTAGAGCCTCCGAAAGAGTGGGTCTTAAAATGAACATGGACAAGACAAAAGTCATGTCAAATGCCCATGTGACACCCACTCCCATGAAGATCGGAGACGCTACGCTCGAAGTTGTGGACGAGTATGTTTACCTAGGACAAATTGTCCAGCTAGGTAGGTCCAACTTCGAGAAAGAGGTCAATCGTCGAATCCGACTCGGCTGGGCAGCGTTCGGGAAGCTACGCAATATCTTTTCGTCCCACATACCACAGTGTCTCAAGACGAAAGTCTTTGACCAGTGCGTGTTGCCAGTGATGACCTATGGTACTGAAACGTGGTCGCTCACAATGGGCCTTATCAAAAGGCTAAAAGTCACCCAAAGGGCAATGGAGAGGGCTATGCTTGGAGTTTCCCTACGTGATCGAATCAGAAATGAAGAGATCCGCAGGAGAACCAAGGTAACCGACATAGCCCGAAGAATTGCCAAACTTAAGTGGCAATGGGCAGGGCACATTGCTCGCAGAACGGATGGCCGATGGGGTCGAAAGGTTCTGGAGTGGCGACCACGTACCGGAAGACGTAGCGTTGGAAGGCCTCCCACAAGATGGACCGATGACCTTGTGAAGGCCGCAGGAATCCGCTGGATGCAGAAAGCACAGAATCGGTCGAAGTGGCGGTGCTTGGGGGAGGCCTATGTCCAGCAGTGGACGTCTTTCGGCTGAAATGATGATGATGATGATCTTTTTCTTGGAGTCCGATCACCTATATACTATTAAAAAGACAGCAAAAGGGTTAAACATTTGTTATTCATATTGATGTATTCTTTATTCTACACATTACAACATTTGAAATTCCTTAAAAAAATCTTAATAATTTTAAAATCCCGGAATCCCGGAGGCATATCCATACTAATATATGCGTGCCAGTTCATTGACCCCAAATCAATCTACCTACTCCGATCACTGGTCATATTCCAAGGTTAGTAATACTCTAACTGGTCTCACCTCAACAGGCAGTGTATCCCAGGGCCTCTTATTGCATTCCAGCTCCTCAACCAACTCAAACTCTGAGTTGCCGAGAGTTAGGTGCACCTGGCGCTGGTTGCTGCTGCCGTATTGGATGCGAACCTGAGGAACAAAGATGAGAGATATTGGAATGTTTGATGAATGAGGATTGAGTTTAATAGGTATTCTAATCTGGCAACACCGTTTATTACAAAGGCAGTTAGTTTTTCTTACGTTAAAGAAATCCATTAGTCTTTGATCAGAATATTGCGGAAATCCATTATAAAATACAATAGTACGTGGATATATTTAATAACCTATGCCGCTTAAAACCCTGCAAGAAATCGACACGTGTTTCACCTCTCAACGAGGCATCCTCAAGATGACGATTGACTTGTCGCGAACCCGAACACAACGTGTTGCCATGCCGAGCGCCGGACGCAAAAAACTGGCATCTCCTGTTTTCTGTGAAATCCTGTTTGACATCTCCTGTTTTCTAGGAATAGTTAAGCGGAAATACAATATTAGTACGTAGATATATTTAGTAACCTAACTAAATATATCTACGTACTAATATTGTATTTCAGAATATTGCAGTCAACTTACTAAAGTTAGCTGGTCAAAATGTCATGTTTTGTGGTATATCGTTTGTTGGAGGTCCTAAATAAATAAATGATAACGTCAACCAATCATAATCATGATATTTAACAAGACATAAAATTAATAGGCTTTCAAAAAGCGGGGAAACTTCTTTCTACTCTTTGGTGAGAGATTACTAATTCTTTAGCTTTCTATTATTTTGTATTCCTGACACGTGTCCGTCATAAAATCATCGTCATCGGTTAGGGAAAAACCTATGCAAGTAATTCAAAAGTTTTGCATTGATTAAGAATAAAAACAACAAAAAAAATGTGATTAAACATCTATTCTTAGCAAATTGCTTGAAATCTCACTAAGGTAGGTAAGTTGGATTTCTGCTGAAAACACTTATTTTTTTATGAATTGGGGCAATTGCTGATAGAGACTTGCCCAAATGAACCAGTGCTATGAAAACTTCTGGATTTGGCAAGAGAGGAGATGGACTATCTCTTCTACTTACCCATCGACATCCTCGGGGCGGAGGGTCAGGCAGCAGCTGATGTCCTAGCAGACAGTGCAACAACCGGGCACGTGCAGATGGTGACGTGCCGAGTAGTACCAGCGCGGTGGAGCGGAGAGACTGGGTCCCTACCTCTTGCACTGCTGTGAACACTTCTGGGTCTGGAAAGAGAGATGATTTATTATAGAGAGTTACGTTGTACTGCGGTTTGAATATCAAACTAGCAGACCAGCTATAACCTGGGTGTCTTCAAGTCGAGAGTGAATACATTACTTCTAGGAAAATGCGTTCCAGAGTCGACCACACCATCGCTTACCATCAGTTGAGATACTGGTCAAACGTGAGCTGCCACACGCAGCCGCAGCCGTGAGCGTGTGCGTGAATAATAAATAATATAAGGGTTCCGTTTTTTCCTTTTGAGGTACGGAACCCTAAAAACTAAAAAACTTTTACAAAAAAAAACATCCGACTTCGAAAAAAACACCAAAGTAAAAAATAACTTCAATTTCGGAAATCGGTGGCAAAAAACAAAAATTCAAAACCAAAGACACCAACTTCCGAAATTAATTTTTTTATAAGTTTTACTTTTTTGTTATGGTACCTACCTGACACAAATTCGAATGCCACTACCTCCTGCTATGTAAATAACAGTGACAGGAACTCAAAATTTCAAAATATTTTATTTCACATAAACCTACAAGGGCACTTATGAAACGTCAGAAGCTAGGTACACGGTTCCAATTATTGGTCGCTTCTTACGGAGAAGAGCCGGCAAGAAACTCCACGGAACTTATCATATCATCCACATACTAAGTAGGAAAAAATACGTATTATTGAAGCAAAGTCAAAAACTAACCAAGCAGACATACGCTACGAACATAGAATCTCCTCATTTTTGGAAGTTGGTTAATATAAACCAAAATCAGGGGTGTGCTTTTCAATGTTATTTAAATTAAGAATCCCACTGAATTATGATAGAGGAAAGAAAACTGATAGAATATGCGTTAAGCGGGTATGAGGCCTCTCTAAAGGAATTGGTTTTGCATAACTTCGCTCACTGGCCAGAAGCCTGCCTGATGTCAAGTGGTTGACACAGAGTAAGGATTAGGGGATTGCATATTACTAAACACTGACGTTTGACACAAAAGTAATAAAATACGAGTCAAACCTGGGTAAGTGAGAAGAGGTTTAGCCAGAAAGTTCTATAAATGAGAGTAATTGCCCGGTCCCGTCATGTTAACCCTCTTAAGCCTCTGTAAGTGGGACACAGAATCCACAAACAAATAAATTGTTGATGTTTTTTTAAAATGTTGATGGTTGATTGATGTAATTATACTTCACCTAACTTTATAATTTTGCATGCTATGTTTTTATCCTAGCTAAACATGTTTGTGCCATATAAATTTGTATTTAACAGCATTGTATACCATGTTTTACGCAAATAAATATTTTATTTATTTATAAGAGAAAATATATTTTCCAGGGATGGGCCGAAATTCGGTTCACATTCGGTTCAACCGAATTTCGGCAGTTTGAACCGAACTTCGGCATTCGGCCGAAATTCGGTTCAGATGCCGAACATTCGACATAAGAAAAATAATAGCTACTTGCATTATTATGACTGAAATTTAATAGAATTAGAATAGCATTAAAATAAAATTATGTCTAACTAAAATAAATGACCATGAGTGAGTAAATCACTAATGTTCATTTATTTTAGTTAGGAACATTGTAAATGTAAACCTTAAATTAAATCAGTTCTTCTTCTTAGTCTTGAAAATATGTTCTTCTTATTAGGCCACGCGGTGGAAGCACGGTGTGCGGGCGCGGTACATCTAACAATAATTAAAGTAAATGCGTTGTTCAAGTCACGACGTGTCGCTCTCGAGAAAGCGCGCGAAATTGAACCGAAGTTCGGCCGAACTTTTCATTTTAACCGAATGTTCGGCCGAAATTCGGATTCGGTTCAAACCACATTCGGCCCATCTCTAATATTTTCACTGGTGGACCTCTATAACTCAGACTGCTACTTGCCTATACCTCTACAAACGACAGTCGAGTCTAATTTAACATCTGCTATTTATGACTCATTTTTTTAATTATTTATTTATTTACTTAATTATCGTGGAACTAACATTGTTTTTATCCCTCTCAACCTTGTCCAACCAGCCTCAACGTCTTTAAGTGAGGAAGGCCACTCCTGTACCTCTATAAGCTAGAAACTCGAGTCAGTGAGAAACTTATATAAGCGAAAAAGAGATCGCGGTCCCTTAAACTCTCGCTTATCCAGGTTCGACTGTTTTTAACCGACTTCCAAAAAGGAGGAGGTTATATGTTCGTCGCGTATGTTTGTTTTTTTTTTTTTTTTTTATGTATGTCCACCGATTTCTCCGTCAATTGTGGACCGATTTTGAAAATTCTTTTTTGTTCGAAAGGGTGTGCTCTGGAATTGGTCCCATATAAATTTTATTAACTTTGCTTGAATCGTTTTTGAGTTAGCTACAAAATACGTATTTTTTTCCCACTTAATATGTAGATGATATGATAAATTTCTGTCACTGGTAGCAGGTAGTGGTATTTGAATGTGTGTGGGGGAGGTACCACAACTAAAAAGTGAAAAATAAAAACCTTTTACAAAAAAAAAACAACCGACCTCCAAAAAAAACACTACAAAGTGAAAAATTACTTTAATTTCGGAAGTCGGTGGCAAAAAACGAAAATACAAAACCCAAGACACCGACTTCTGAAATTAAAGTTATTTTTCACTTTGTAGTGTTTTTTTTGGAGGTCGGTTGTTTTTTTTTTTGTAAAAGGTTTTTTTGATTCTGAGATTCCGATCGGATGCAGTGCAAGTGTCCTTTGCATTCTTACAATTTTCACGAGGACAATTACGTAATATGCAGTAACCAGTTTCTATTTATAAATACATAGCGGTCCGGTGACCTCACAGTGACGTCATCGTAGTGCAACTACCTAGTATATTTATCAGAATCGGTTTACTTAGGACAGGAAAAGGGGGTTTTTGGTGTATGTGGCAATTAATTGGCGTTAACGAGCTATGCTAGGCGTACACAGTCCACCTTTTTGCTTCGTTGGTATTTTTTAAAGGGCCATTTTCCTGCTTCAGTTTTTAGATTATTACGTGCATGACTATTTCATTCAATTAGAACGTGATTGGCGTTAAAATTAGGGAAGGATGAATCAATCTTTGGTGAAATTGAATTGAAGTACTAAATATAGAAGCAGTAGATTATTACTAAGATTCTAAGGCTCGTAGGACCAGAAAGCTTGATGTTTTATTTTGTTTGTAGCGGTAGTTTTTTTTTTTTTGCTTACTATGCTGGACATAGGCCATAGCATCACAGACGATTGGTCTCTCCCTTCTTCATCCAACGGATTAGCACGACCTTCACCAAGTCGTCGGACCACTTAGTAACACTAAGCTATTATAGTCCCACTGCAGGGCAAATGCGTCTTCTCATACAGAGAAGGCACGACCATTGATCACCACGCTTGCTCGAGACGATATTTAGACTTCAGACTGACATCTACTGGTCTAAGTTTCCTAGTGATGTTTTCAGACCACTTATCAAAATGTAATATATCAGCCACATCATGCAATGCGCGCTGCGTGTCTCTGACGAGTCCTCGGAGCGTGCGCGTGCGCACAGCCACGCGGCGCGACCACACGCTGCCGCCCGCCATCACTGGCGCCCCCTAGCCGAGTAGTCTTCTCATACAGAGAAGGCACGACCATTGATCACCACGCTTGCTCGAGACGATATTTAGACTTCAGACTGACATCTACTGGTCTAAGTTTCCTAGTGATGTTTTCAGACCACTTACCAAAGTGTAATATATCAGCCACATCATGCAATGCGCGCTGCGTGTCTCTGACGAGTCCTCGGAGCGTGCGCGTGCGCACAGCCACGCGGCGCGACCACACGCTGCCGCCCGCCATCACTGGCGCCCCCTAGC
Source organism: Agrochola lychnidis (assembly GCA_963680765.1). Classification (NCBI taxonomy): domain Eukaryota; kingdom Metazoa; phylum Arthropoda; class Insecta; order Lepidoptera; family Noctuidae; genus Agrochola; species Agrochola lychnidis. The sequence continues at coordinate 1,007,905 of OY796873.1, forward strand.
CGAGTAGCGGGTGGGGTGGAGTGCATGCGGTGATACCTGGAAAGAAAAAGAAAGAGATTCTTGAATGGCGCAAATCTGAATTTACTTTGAGAGTCGTAGGTAGATCTATGATTTCCATTTCCGAATTTTTTATGTACTTACTACACAAAATATATAACTGAATACTCCTAATTTAGAAAATTAATGACGCAAAAATTTTGTGTTATTTACAATTTGAAGCTGTGGTCTGGAAGTAGGGACGTGTCGCGCTGATTCTTTCAATGTCAAGTGACGAATGGCTTGAAGATATAAATTACGCTAAAATCAAAATATTTACGAAACTAAGTAAAAAAATCATAGGGTAGTTTACTGATAACTAGCCTATTACTGGCTATTACAGACACAGTCCTAATTCAATTGTTTTTCTCGTGGGTCTACGTTCAAAAAGGGCCAAACACATCCTTTATACTCTAATTGCAATGGCAATCAGCGGATTCGTATTGTATCGACGGAATCTTCTTTTTTGCTTGTCAATGGCAAACTAAACTCAAAGCATTTATTTCAATTAAACCATTTACAGGTAATTTTGAATTGTGAAAAAGTCGGTCAGTTAGAAAGCTGAAGCTAGTTGTCCATTCCAAAACGTGGATCTCTACGGAGAAGAACGTGCAAGAAACTCCAAAGACACTCTTTGAAATCAAGATATTTTATTACAAAATCCTAGTTAAGTATATTATTTTTGTTGCTCCTAAATGTAAGAACAATATTTGAAAAAAAAAAACAATTCAAAATATAAGATTAAAATAAGCCCTGGCAGTTAAGAGATGACCAGTCTCGACCGACGGCACCCGTTCACGAACATGACGCGTGGATCAGCACCATCCAGCTCAACCATTTTGTAGGGATCTAAATAGACTGAGGCCTGAATTAACAAATAAAAATTGACAGAATATGGATTTCAGAAATCCAGACTCTGTGTCAATACATTCTTTATAAGTCTAACCTAACCCAACTCAGCAGAAGTTACGCTTGGTGGTGTTGACCTAGAACGTCACAGTAGGTATGGAAATCTTAGTACAATCGCATAATTCTTATCGAAACGAGCTGTTCGAGAGTAGGTCATGTCATGAAAAGATTAGCGGTCAGCAAGGTTCGTAGCGGGATTGAATGTCCTATATTACATCTTACGTACTTTAGAACCCGTAACATGAAGATTTCGCGGAGCGCATAACGTTATCAGTCTCTGTGATAGTGCTGCCCAATATCGTTACAATAAATTTTCGGAGCTCGCGGCTAAATAATAACAGCCATACGGATTGATTGCCGCGGTCAGTTCGTGGATGGGTGATCATCCATTACATATCAAGACCCTCCGTGCCTCGGAAAGCACGTTAAGCCGTTGGTCCCGGCTGTCATTCGTAGATCTTTGAAAGTTGGCACGTTAATTCAGAAGCCCGAGTCTGACAACCAGTCTTACCAAGGGGTATCGTGTTTACCAGTAACTGGGTTGTGGAGGTCAGACTGCCTCCATGTAAAATACTGCTATTCAGCTGCAACCGGTTAGATTGGAAGCATACCCCAAAATAGTTGGGAAAAGGCCAGGCAGATTGCAGACTTTCAGTCTCCAGCACGCGTAGCATGACAACCATAGAAACGGATTTTCTACGGGTTTTGTCGACGGAAGAATAGAAAATGACAGATTGTGATTGTTTATCTGTCATTTTCTCTATTCTTCCGTCGACAAAACCCGTTTCTATTGTGGTGCTTAATGCTAAGCGTGCTGACTGTTCTTGTCATTATATTCGTCTACCAAGTAAGACTAATGATTGAAACATGAAATTGTCTTAATATAATAGGATCGAATGCTTTGACATCCTCCGTCAAAGCAAATAATTGAGACAACAAACGAGATTAGGATGTGGGAAGAACTGTGGACAGGCCTACCCCAAACGCGCCTAAATCATAATTCATGCATCATGCCATTATGAAACTGCGTAATAGGCATCTACATTTGCCGTCAAGTAATGCCTAAAACAACATCACATTACGAACATATACCAAAAAAAAAAAAAACACAAATGATGACAAAAAAGCCACAAAAACAACGCGTTCAAGAACGTTTAGTTCATACTCGGTACAGTGAGTACGGCGCAAGCGCAACTAATACGTTCTTTATCACAGAATAAGTACAGAAGTACCGGTACAATGGCGCGATAAGAGACTCACAGTCAACTACTTAAACGGTACATTACACTCGCGGTATAATGTCGGAGATTGCATGACGCCGACTTGTGATGGCTAGAAAGCCGAGATGACGACGAATAGAGAAATATGGAGAAAAATTTAAGTTATAAAAACTAAAACCCAACTACGACAATAAAGTAATATGTTTTTTAAATTATGACATGTTTGGTATCAAATGTAAGGGCTTACCTTTCATTTGACAACAAACATGACAAAAAAAAAACTACTGTCCGTGTTGGTTATGAAATGAAAGAGCTTAATTAGCACATTCCAAAAATATTTACATTATAACCCCAAAAGAATTTAAATTAAAATAAAACTAAAACCCAACTACGACAAAAAAGTCATCTAAATACTCTCGAAAAGGTATAAACAAGACTAACGGACAGACAAATAAAAATCCAGAGTCACACGTAATCTGCTCGATTTATGCCCTGACTCTGATTCCGGATTTTTAATTTGTCTGTCTGTGATGTCTTGTTTATGTGTACCTTTTTAGATGACTTTTTGTCGTAGTTGGGTTTGAGTTTTATAACTTTTTTCCGTTTGTGGAAATTCCAATGGTCCTTCGTAAACTATTTTATATTGTGTCACAATCGTTACGCTGATGATTGATATAATGAATCATATTTCAGCGCAGATTTAGTAATTCACACGTGTTTAACTACGCCGTTTGATCTCGTGTTTGGAAGGACCAGAAGCTGTTTTTCGTATACATATTTCATGCAATTACAGCGCAAAGAAAAAACTAAATATAATAAGGAGCTTTGGGATTTGTGATTTCTTTAGTGTTGATTGACCGAAAATTTAAATATATTTCCATTGTGTCAAATAATTTTTAATCGTATTTCAAGAAAGCGTTTGACATTTTTCATTTGTTTCCTGGTTAGCAACAACTGTTTTTTATTCTTGAGCTCATACTTAGCAGTTGCCTACGTTGTATTTATTGTTATAAACTGTATATTTATGTAAGATGTTCATAATTTTTGTTTCCATACAATTTACAACTACAGTGTGAGTCTTTACAATGTGCACATAGCGAAATGAGGGAATCTATGCTTAATTTTACTGACAGTTTTTTTTTTTTTACTGATTTAAAAAAAAATATAACAAAACGGTGTAACTTTTAAACTTAATGATGTATCGCAATGAAACAAACTCCATAATGATTGGAAGTAATTGGGCATCCTCATAAAATGAAAATTGTAGAAAAAAAACTACCCTCAATTGAAAATAAACATGTGTTTTTTTGCAAAAATCTATTTCTTTTTCATCAATTGTTACAATAATCGTAAAATTTCTCAATAAGACGTCAAAGAGAAAAATAAAAATTAATTAGATTTTTTTTTTAAAAATTCCGTCCATAAAATTAAGTATAGATTCCCTCATTTCGATATTGCTCATTATAAAGACTCGCACTGTAGTTGCAAATTGTTATATGTGTCAACTTTCTCTTCTCACCTCACAAAACGTGACAAGTAGGCGGTACCGCTGTTATCTAAGCGACTACATACATTAACCTCTGTAAACCTATGTGATAAACACTAATTAGCGTGTCTACACTGTTCTCCTACAATCTCTTTTTACTACCTAGGTTTTTTTGGAAAGTAGGCACTAGGCATCTACTTAAGACGCAGATATATATGACAGTGACCTTGAATGGTTAGCTTGCGTGTTCTGTACTGAGCTCACGCAACGCGTCGTACGACCAGCACGCGTAGCATGACCACCGTAGAAACGAGTTTTGTCGACGGAAGAATAGACAAAATGACAGATAAACAATCACAATCTGTCATTTTGTCTATTCTTCCGTCGACAAAACTCGTTTCTACGGTGGTCATGCTACGCGTGCAGGCAGTAATAGGACTCGCCCATCAAGGAGCGCTGTCCCAAGTTAGACGCATTATTAATTTATTACACGTAAAACAAAAGGTATTTTAATAAAACACGTAGTTTTCAGAAAAATACGCTTGATAAATTTTGCGTCATTCTCAGTTTTTTATCCGCGTTAGGCATAACTTTACAAATTAATTTCACTATGTAATATAAACATAATCAAAAATATGCCTATATTTAAATATTAAGAAAATGCTCTAATTTAACATATATATTTTTTCCAAATCACTAACACTACTCGTTCAGACGTCATCTTCAGTATAAAATCATTAAAAATCAGCTATCGTCCCCTTAAGTTAATTTTATTTGATGATTCTTAAGCAAGTTGGCAGGAAAACTTATATGTTTTATTAACTTTTCTTTTGAAATGTTTTAGGCCGCTGTGTTACACATTGTACGAAAAAACTTTTTACAAAAAAAAAAAACAACCGACCTCCAAAAAAAAAACACTACAAAGTGAAAAATAACTTTAATTTCGGAAGTCGGTGTCTTGGGTATTGTATTTTCGTTTTTTGCCACCGACTTCCGAAATTAAAGTTATTTTTCACTTTGTAGTGTTTTTTTTGGAGGTCGGTTGTTTTTGATTTTTGTAAAAAGTTTTTATTTTTCACTTTTTAGTTGTGGTACTTACCCCACACACATTCGAATACCACTACCTGCTACCAATGACAGAAACTTATCATATCATCTACGTATACAAAGTGGAAAAAAAAAACGTATTTTGTAGCTAAGCAAAGTTAATAAAATTTATATGGGACCAATTCGAGAGCACACCCTTTCAAACAAAAAAAGAATTTTCAAAATCGGTCCACAATTGACGGAGAAATCGGTGGACATACATAAAAAAAAAAACAAACATACGCGACGAACATATAACCTCCTCCTTTTTGGAAGTCGGTTAAAAAGCATTTGTTAATAACCATTGTAATACGATCGTGCAGCAAGCCCGGCACGATTACCAGGAACTCGAATACTACAATGAACTTTTGCTAGCACAACATTTTGATGTTTATCACGAGCTTTTTAGGGTTCCGTTGCCAAATGGCAAAAAACGGAACCCTTATAGATTCGTCATGTCTGTCTGTCTGTCTGTCTGTCTGTCTGTCTGTCTGTCTATCTGTCTGTCTGTCTGTCTGTCTGTCTGTCTGTCCGTCCGTATGTCACAGCCACTTTTTTCCGAAACTATAAGAGCTACGCTGTTGAAACTTGGTAAGTAGATGTATTCTGTGAACCGCATTAAGATTTTTACATAAAAATAGAAAAAAAACAAATAATTTTGGAGTTCCCCATACTTAGAACTGAAACTCAAAAAATTTTTTTTCATCAATCCCATACGTGTGGGGTATCTATGGATAGGTCTTCAAAAATGATATTGAGGTTTCTAACATCATTTTTTTCTAAACTGAATAGTTTGCGTGAGAGACACTTCCAAAGTGGTAAAATGTGTGTCCCCCCCCCTGTAACTTCTAAAATAAGAGAATGATAAAACTAAAAAAAATATATGATGTATATTACCATGTAAACTTCCACCGAAAATTGGTTTGAACGAGATCTAACAAGTAGTTCTTTTTTAATACGTCATAAATCGTAAACCGCAATTTACCTTTCATTCAATGTTACTTGCTGCTACGGAACCCTTCATGGGCGAGTACGACTCGCGCTTGGCCGGTTTTTTTTAAAATACCTACCAAAATATTTAAAATACTTTAGACTCCTACAAAAGGAGCTCGTGGCTGAGTAATAACAGCCGCACGGGTCGATCCATCAGGTTAAGCTACGCTTGCCGAGGTTGGTCCGTGGATGGGAAACCATCTTTACATACCGAGACTCCTCCTTGCCTCGGAAAGCACGTTAAGCCGTTGATCCCGGCTGTCACTCGTGGATCTTTTACAGTCGTTACACGTCGTCAGAACCCCGAAAGTCTGACAATCAGTCTTACCAAGGTGTGTCGTATTACCCAGTTATGGGTTGTGGAGATCAGATAGGCAGTCGCTCCATGTAAAATACTGGTATTCAGCTACATCCGGTTAGACTGGAAGCCGACCCCATCATAGTTGGGAAAAGGCTAGGCAGATTGACTCTTACGAAATGAATGGCAGTGGACAGACGTGTGTGGAAAAAATAGAGAGGCCTTTGCCCAGCAGTGGGACTTTACGGGCTAAATAGATAGATAGATATTAAAATAACATATATCATTAAACCTGTATTAACCAGCCCAGTGGTAGCGGTCAGACTTTCGGGGTTCTGACAACCCGTAACGACTGTCAAAGATCCACGAATGACAGCCGGGATCAACGGCTTAACGTGCTTTCCGAGGCATGGAGGAGTCTCGGTATGTAAAGCTGGTCACCCATCCACGGACCAACCCCGGTAAGCGTAGCTTAACCTGATGGATCGACCCGAGCGGCTGTTATTACTTAGCCACAAGCTCCTCAGTGCTCCTCCGTATTGTTCGCAATGGGACAATACGGGCTAATTATTATTAATAACAGCTTTACATACCGAGACTCCTCCATGCCTCGGAAAGCACGTTAAAGTTAAAGTTAAGTTTTGTAATTACAAAACTTAACTTTACTTCAACTATCACAAACACGAAACCTCAGAACCTGGTCCTTCGAGACGAGACCTCATAAACTTCAGCAGACGTTTATTACGTGGAATCATTGCAAGGTCACCGCTGGCCGCGATAACCCACAGGACAATTACCTTGAGAGGGAACAAACAAACGTCACTCGGACTAAAGTAAACAAACCACATAGTAACCTTATTCTTAATCTTTGTTTGAAGCGCAGTGATCGTTTTTAATTGATGTTTTGAGAAGAATTGTGTTTTCATATCACAGTCTGACACAGTTTATAAAAGGGACATAAAGGGTAAAGGGTACTCGAATACGTAATAACTCAGAGGTTCACGCTTGTCTTGTCGTTTGTCTTGTGCTTGTTTGTTGTTGTCGCTTAGTCTCTAACCACACGAAAATACACACATATTTTGCCAACTGACACAAACGGGTCTCTAGACAAGTGACATCCTATAATTCTATTAACGCAATCGATGAAATAGGAAGCGCTAGAAATAAACAATAGTTTTATGTGAACGTATACATCAAACGTTGTAGTTATACTCGTAACTTGAGGGTATGTATTAATTTTATAAAGAAAACGTTAATGGATCCCCTGAAATAACATCTACCGATTAGACAGAGACCTAAAGAATCAAGTGACTCAGACTATAGTAGATAACAATTTCATCGCAATTGACATGGGCTCTCTGGCTAGTTCGTCATACTGCCGGTATGAGTATGACGACGTTCAGTGATGCAATAAATGAACTTTTTTGAAGTATTCTTTAGATTATTCTTAAAGAACTCAATGTTGTAGCAGTGTAACATTTTAAAACTTGAGGGGCCAGCACATACTGACGCTGTGTGTACCACTTATTTGCGTTTGACTGTACACCCAGTATTCGAATGACGATATGAAGGCCTATCTAACAGGCTTTGCCTAGCTCGATCAAGGCAATAGAAGAAAATTTGAATTAGGGGCGAACAAACATTCGCCAACAGGCAAGAGCGTTGTCTGTTGACGATTGTGTAGGTCTCCTAACAAATAATTAATACATTATTGTGGTAAATAATTTTAGTAGATAAAAACATGGACTTGCATACAATACAAGGCATCAATCTGCGTCACCAATAGGTATGTCACTGAATGTGTCTGCAGACAGAAGTTCGGTAGACTTTTATCAAAACCGGTCCAGTAATTTAGATTGGCGATATTTTCTGCTATTCAAAATAAGAACATAACCTTATTAATTCTTATTTTGATCAAATTAAAACATGAACAGTCTGCTTCAGTACGCTTAGTATGACCATAATAGAAACGGGTTTTGTCGACGGAAGAATAGACAAAATGACAGATAAACAATCACAATCTATCATTTTGTCTATTCTTCCGTCGACAAAACCCGTAGAAAACCCGTTTCTATGGTTGTCATGCTACGCATGTTGTAGTTATAAGGGTATTTTTGAATGGACAGGTAATAAATAGTACATTATAACTTATGAACGTGGGATAATCGATTTACTTTTGTTAATTACACTAATTAAATGATTATCAGTAATAAAAGCTATCGCGACTGTGTTGTAATTGTAATTACGTAAGATGATCGCGATAAAGCTGACAGTATAGTATCACCAGAATGAGGAATTTGTAAATAAATATCATAGTAACAGTAATGTAATACTTGTTATGTAGAACAGTAGAATTGAGAATATGGGGCGCAATGCTCATAATGTTTGACATGTTTTTCAGGTGAGGTTTTATGCATCTTGCCAAGGTGAAGCGTCGCACTTAAGATTAATATGTTATGTCTCGACTGTCAGTATTGTTATGCACCGGCCGGCTTTGCGAGGACAACACCTGTAAAACCTTGATTTTTACTGAACACAAAGGTCCAAAAATAACCCAATGACTCACGACGTTGTACTGACGATCGTTTGAGCTCTCCTCAATTCATTTCACTATTGTTGAAAATTGAAATTAATAGATTATTCTTGGTCCGCATTGGTGAATAAATGTAACAAATACTGTCAGACGTTAGACCTTGAGTTCGAATCTCAGGTTTAGTAAATTGATACTGATATTGGGTTTGTGAATCATTGGCTGCGCCCGCGGCGTCACCTGCAAGGCTGCATCATAGTTTTATTTATTTTCATATAAATTGTGGTAGGTACTATTAAACGCCAAATCGCGTGGCTATTGTGGTCATAAAACGTGGGAGTAGGACAGTGAATATCCAGTCCGGTATTGTAAAACTACATTTATTATAGGGCCGGCGCACAACTGGCGAGGCGCAGCGCAGCGCAGTAGTCACTGCCTTATAGTAGTTGAAATAAAGTTGAGAATAACCTGAGACGCGCACCTTTGTCTACTTAGATGCGCTCTCGAACTAATGGAAGTTTCTTTACCTCAACTTTATTTCAAGTGTTGTAAGGTCGATATTTGTTTGGCAGTAACAACAGCGCTGCGCTGCGCCTCGCCAGCACGCGTAGTATGACCACTGGAGAAACGGGTTTTGTCGACGAAATAGACAAAATTACAGATTGTGATTATTTATCTGTCATTTTGTCTATTCATAGACAGTCTGGTGTTGTCTCGTTCCCTTGTTTTGTGACCGCGACTGTCACGAATTTTAGCGTTTAGTACATTATTCTTTAATCGGCTGCAGAATCTCTTGTTAGCTGTAGTATTTTGACGTCCAAAATAATAGCTGTGAAAGAGACTGTGACCTCTGAGTTTGTTTCGTCTTTCTTCTCAGAGTAGTTGGATGGGAAGGAAACACAGTTCTCATCTTATTTTAAAACATAATTTATTTTTGATGTGTAAGTGTTTCAACAGATTTAGTTTTCAAGCTTTTAGAAACCGTTGGTCATTGCGTAACAGACAGACTCGTTTAACAAAATCCCACACACACAAACCCTTCACACACACAAAAAACAACAACACACACAAGAGCCCTCACAAAGTGAAAAAGTAAAAAAAGTGAGAGTGAGTGAGTGTGTGTGTTTAAAATGAGTGAGTGTTGTGGGTTCTTCACAATCCCTTTTCCCTGAAATCTTAGTAATTCCAGAAGTTTTACTCTTTCAGTCACGCCGACGGCGACGCCTTGAAATTGACAGAGACAGCATAAAACTTAACGGCGACCTAACATTGACTTGCGTTTGAGGACTCGCCCGTTAGAAGCAATCCTGATAGTCACGCCCTGATCATCATCTTCCTGCCCTTGTCGCACGTTACGTGGGGTCGGCGCACACGTTTTCTTCTTACATTCTCCCCTGTCAACCGTCACGCTATCATTCACTCCCTTCTCTTTCATATCATTCCTCACACAATCCATTCGTCTTTTCTTTGGCTTTCCTCTCCCTCTCTATCCATCAAGATTTTATATTTACGACAGTCAGGCGCTAAATTCTTATCAGAAATACTTTATTGAGTAGTAAATTAAACAGTATAGGTCAGTGCTCGGTGGCGAAAACCCCGCTATACTTTATAGTAACTCTAGCGAGATTGCACAACATCCATTTATGTGAGTCATACTAGCTAGACTATAAACTTTGCTGCAGAATCATTAGTTCGGTTACTGTTTGTCCATTAATTAAGACTGTTTACTTCTACGACTGTGTTCTAAAATAACAATGGTACTTAATGGCATAAAAGATAAGCCAGCGCACAAAGTAGTTGAGCCGACTGGTCAGAGGCGCTGACACTTTTTTTAGATGTGACTTGACGGAATGGTGATCAAAGAACTCATGAGTATGGTTTTAGATGAAAAATAAAACAGTATTTATAGCTGATACAAAAATACCGCCCTGTATATTGCAGTGAATGACAATGTTGCTGATAAGGGTCGACTTATAATAAAAACTTACTTTACAATTCAAAGATTATAGCGTTTTAGGGTTCCGTACCCGAATGGTGCCAAAAGGAACCCTATTACTAAGACTGGCCGTATACGTACGGTTTCCTGATCAGGATTCCAGATTCGGAAACCTGAATGCTTGCCTTACATACAAAATGTTCAACTAGGCGCACACGGTTGTACATTTTCCGAACGGAAAAAAACTGACGTTCGTGTCGGAAACAAACAAAAAAAAACGAACGTTTGCGCTAGTCTGACGGAATTCAGAATCAGGAAACCGTACGTACATAGTCAGCCTAAGCCTCCGCAGTCCGTCTGTCTGTCTGTCAGCGGGCTGTATCTCATGAACCGTAATAGGTAGACAGTTGAAATATGCACAGATTGTGTATTTCTAGTGCAAAGTCAAAGTCAAATAATTTATTTCAATTAGGCACAAAAAGGCACTTTTGAACGTCAAAAACAAAAAATAGAATTGATTCTAGTCGCCGTTATAACAACAAAAAAAAAAATAAGTTTAATAAAAAACTGTAACCCGACTACGGGAAAATAAAAATGATCTAAAAAGCGAAACAAAGAAATATTTCAGACAAAAATCAAGACATAGGTACAAAAATGGTCAAGGTAAAGCCGTGGTCGCATGCCATTATAATTTTGTAGGTGTTTTTGGCACAACATGGTATACAGGCATGCGACCACGGCTTTACCTTGACCATTTTTGTACCTATGTCTTGATTTTTGTCTGATATATTTCCTTGTTTCGTACTTTTTAGATCATTTTTATTTTCCCGTAGTCGGGTTACAGTTTTTTATTAAACTTATTTTTTTTATTTTATACTTTTCCGTTTTTACACTTGATAAACGTAAATAAGAGTAATCCAATAGTTCAGTAATTAACCTATTTTAAATTCCAATAGCAGTGCATAGTGCTTTGGACGAAACCATAGAGCGATTTATTTCGACGCCAACACCATATATCGATATCGAGCTTCGAAGAAATCCAAAATATAAATATTTCGTTGTACTTGTTTTTCTTCATAAGAGTGGAATTACAAATCGGTACTACTTATTAAGATTTGATTAACTGCACGTTGGTAACATCTTGCGATACTACGTAGCGCAGTCTCACTTTTGCTTGTTTTTATCGATTTAAACATATTTGTTTACTTTGAAAATATAATATTATATACATATTTGTAATGTGCTCGTCAAGACCTTTCTTTTGATACCAAACATGTCATGATCATCCCATTTTAATTTTTTTCGAGGTTAGAAATTTACGTGTAAAGTCCTCCAAATTAAATTTAGGGAAAAATTATATAGCCTATGTCACCCGGACCATTATTACGAATCTATTGATACCTCATTCATCAAAATCGGTTTAGTAGTTTAGGCGCTACGGTGGAACACACGTAAAAACAAACATACATACATACATACATACAAACATACATACATAGACTGCTAAAATCATAACCCTTCCTTTTGGCTTTGCCGTAGTCGGGTAAAAATAAGGGAGTCTACATACAAGAAACGTTTTCTTTTTTTGCGTTTTTTACTAAATATTGTATGGTGGTACGGAACCCTTCCGTGTGCGTGTCCGACTCACACTTGGCCAGTTTATTTTTGGATCTTTGGGGGATACCCTGATATTAAACTGAGGCTTATTCAATAAAGATAATGATAGGAATGCAAACGCTTAGAGGATAAAATATAGTGACCTTATAGGTGATGTTCTTCAGGAAGGTCAGGTGCATAGTACTCGCAACCATATGACCAGATGTATAAACGTAAGCGAGGCAAAAAGAGTGTGTAAGGATCATAGCAGGTGGCGTTCTGCTGTTTCTGCTTACCCCAATGCGAAGAAGTGTGAGTTTGAGATTATAGAATAAATCTGCTACTTACTTGTTAACAATATTATTAGGTTACTTAAACATTTTCACTGTAGCAAAGTACTCCTTGAACAATCCCTGTGAACTATTACTGGATTACTGGCTCGGGAAACAGTTAACTTTTTATACATCTGCTGACGCAAATACTTATGGTATTTAACTTTAAGGTGTTCATTTTAATTTTTATTTAATTCAAATACGAAGTAAGTTGACTGCAGAAGAATTGTGTACAGTATAAATTACTATTGATTCATAATTAAATTGTAATTAGTTAATCAATTTTCATATTGACATAGTTTAACATTATTTATATGACTGAGATAACATCTCTAGTGTATTTTTTTGTACTTTTGCATGCCGTTTGGTTAAATATGGCTGTTGTTAATTATATTTTTTATGTCACCGAGTTTTGTACTTACCCATATTTGCAAAATAAATATCTTATCTTATAGAAGTTTGAGTATAAAAACAATGAACTTATTCAATAACAGCTGTACATAAGTTGGGATGTAAGTGCAAGGTCTTAGCATTAAAAATGTAAAAGAATATTTACACAACTGTTAAACAATGCTGATATTGAAATGTGTTTAATAACTGATCAAACAGTTGTTTGAGAAAACTGGCTTTTCAATTTACTGTTTTATTGTAGTTAGGTTATATTATTGAGTTACGTAAGGTCTCACTAAAAAAATTAAAACATTCTCGAACCGCAAAAAACAATAATAATTACTTAAGAGCTTGTGTACCGAATGTTTCCTTCTGATAACACCTAGAATTATTGTTTTGTTTTGTATTTTAATTGTTTTAAACAAATTAAATCGCATACTACTTACTTATTAGACAAATTAGAAAACAAAATAATTTCAAAAAAATTGAAGCCCGGGATTCCGAAATGCTCATGCATCAGTCAAATTCAAATTATTTTATTTCACATAAACCTACAAGGGCACTTATGAAACGTCAGAAATGTGACATCCAAATTTTGACAATCCTAATTGGAAATCAGACATTAATTTGATTGAAAGGCATTTTTACGCTACCGGTTTTTTTACATGGCAAGTTATTTGGCATGCTTATTTTATCCTATTTACTAGAGACTGCTTGCTTTGCCCGATTTTAACGAATTTATATACAAAAGATCAGGATAATTTTTCTAGTATAAATTCACTATATGATATTGAAAACCACATTAAAATCCATTGCGTAGTTTAGGAGAACAACGCGGTCACACAGACAGACACAAAAAGCAACTTTGATTTATAACACGTATGGATTACTTTTGTATCACCAAAAAGGTTAATAACACTTCTCAACTATTATTATTTACTGTTAAAAAGCACCTTGAGGTCAACTGACAAATATTCATACAACCAATAGTACAAAAAAAATTGGATTCCATGTTTCTGCGACAACTCATAAACTATTGCATTAGGACTGAATATTATTAATGTTTTAACATTAACAGCTAGCTGAAAAAAACATCATAACTATATAATATTATAAATGTGAAAGTGAGTTTGGCCGCATTCCGAGTTACGATAAAAGTGATTATATCGCGTATCCGACCAAATTTAATAGTCACAAAATATAAGGGTTATTGAGTTATCATTGTAACTTTGGACTTTGGTCGGATTCGCGATATTTTCGATTTTAACGTAACACGGAATGCGGCCTTTGTTTGTTATGATTTCACGGTAAAAGCGCTAAATGGATTTGGATGAAACTGAGACATGGGAAAACCTTGACCTTGGTTAGGATACTTTTTATCTCAGTAGTAAGTTGCATACATACAAGACGGTATTCTGTTCACGAAACGTTGTGCACAATTTCTGAGCAGTAATTGAACAAAAAGTACTAAACTTGCATGAATTCACAATAGTAATTCAATTATTAGCATTTTGCTAATAATAGGATTTGGATGAAATTTAGCACACAGATAGTTTGTAACCTGGAACACCTAGGATACTTTTTATCCCAGTAATATGTTTCTGTGAAATAATGTCCAACCTCCACGCGGGCGATGTCGCGGCCAAAAGCTAGTTTGAAATAAAGTGTGAAAACTGGCAGTGAATCCTTTAAGAAATGTCATTTGTAAAACTTTTACTTTTACAAAACATTTTATAACTTTACATGCAAATGACAATCTTATGTCAAGCAAAATTGGGTATGTTTTTATGTGCACTTTGCAAGACAATCTTACTGCCCAAAAACCAGTTTACCCGCTTTATTTATATTCAATGCGCACATTACCGTCAACAAGAACAAAATCAACCGGCTTGTAACGAACTACGTACAATTTTTTACGGAAAAATTGGAGGTAAAATATAAAATTCTTGCAAATTGGCGCCACCGAAAATATTCACCAGATGCATTGCGAATTGTTCGACTGTAGTTAACGATCGTAAATATAATTAAAGATGTTACGGACTGTTGTTACAACATAGATACACTTACCACGGTAGTGAATGCGTTCAGAAAGCTTTATTATCCAATAACAAACAGTTGTTGGCACATAACTTGATTATCTCGTGTACAGAACGCCACAAATTAGTAACCGTTATCACTCCAAACAGATGTTTCACCACAGTTTTAATGTTATAGCACTCATTATGTTTTGAAACGAAATTAGCACAAGGAAAGGAAATCCAAACAACAAAAAAAAAACAGCAAACAGCCTCCCTACTCGACGTAGTGACATTGACGTTTTTGTGTTGCCAAAGTCAAAATGAAAAGTACCAAGAGAATTCCTTTTCTTTCGAATTAAAATTATTTTATTTTTCCAAGCCCTCTTTTAATATAAACATCACAAAATAGGTCAAACGTCAACTGGTATTTGATGAAAATGAGAAGCATTAAAATCACAAAAAATCAGAAGAGTGTAAATTTTAGATGAATTCTTTTTCCCTATTATCAAAAGATAAGTGACAAACGATTATTTATTATTTACAGTGTAATTAAAATCCTAATTATCTAGAATTAGCTATAGTAATACCTTTTATTTACGGAGATCTTTATTACTTGCAACATTATAAAATGTCAAATTGCGTTTTATTATTGCACTGTGAGACAAACAATTTACACGTAATTAACCAAATTAACAGTATCTAGTTTATTATTTGAAAACAAGAATCTGTTTTATTTCGGCCTATTTTCTAAGTCAATCTATGGCATGAATTATATATCATTAAATGCGTCCTTAACGTCAATCTTAACACCAAAAACTCTTTACTAAATTTGTAGGTAATCTTAACAATATTATCATTATTATCTTTAGATAAATAGAAGAGCAGCTGATCCGTGATAACAAAGGCGCCACCTATATTAACAAATTGAAACTAAACTTAACTTAGATAAGAACCATTAGGAATATTCATCCGCTAGGTGTCAACTGGTGACCTAGTTCCCTCGCCTAGTAAAAATAGCGGTCGACAATAGCTCAAACACTATTTTTAGTGCGTATCTAAAAAAATCTCAAATCACACACTGTTATCTCGGTTGTTTTTTTTTTAAACATCACTCGAATACCATCCGTGTGTCAGTCACGTCGTGGTCCGTAGCGCGCAACTCACAAAACCTACCTATACAACATAAGTGCCACTGTAATCGATAAAACCTCGCGTTACAGACAATCAGTTGTTTTTTCGTGAATACCAGTGCCCTCTTAGTTGCCGCTAGAGATTTTAGTTTAGTAAACAAGGGAACATGTTATATTAGTGTTTTAAAGTGTTAGATACAATGGAAAGTGTTAAAAGGTACATAAGGAGTGAGTCTGCGAGTTGCGCTCATATGGTTGAAGAAAGCACGGCGAATAACAGGAAGACGGCAGACCCTCACGAGAAACTGAAGGCTCTACTGAACTCTCCTGACGATGACACGGATGATACACTCCCTCCGTCAGATGCCCCAAAATTCGGGACAGTTATACACAATAGGATCTTTGTGGGAGGGTTCTCTTTGACCACGACGGATGAGGACCTGTGGAAGTTCTTCTCAGGGTTCGCGACCGTCACGGCAGCCCGGGTGATCTACGACCGAGCTGGTGTCTCCAAGTGTTATGGTTTCGTCACATTCGCGAGCCCCAGGGTCGCTAGGCTGATCGTCAAACAGGTTTGTCCTTTATTCTTTATTGGAAAACTTTTCAGTAACAATGTTGGGTGTATCTAAACGTTTAATTAAAAATCTGGGAGTTTTAATTCATGCTGTCCGTGGAATGTTAGGGTCTTTTTTCAAAACGGGGACGAAAATTGTTTGGTCCCATTGTTTCGAGTCATTGGACTGGGACAATGAAACCCCGAATTTGTGGGACAGTTCGATATTTTATTATCCGTACTGCTTTTATCAACTCTGAATTATTTCAGGCACTTATTTACATAGTAAACGGGAATATTTTTGGCTGGGCGATGTTCTTTGTTTAGTCCTGTAATACGGAAATTTTCGCTCGATTTTCCGAGGCGTGTTCTTTACAAACATGAACAAAACATCTCGTTTTATATTGCCTGATAAATACCTATCTTTTGCGAATTAGATTATCAGTCCAAACTTTGATTTAATTTTCGACGCATTTTAATATTTTTTTCGGGAGAAGTTTAACTCGGTTGCAAAAATTTCAGCAACTGCAATTTTTTTACAGCTCGACATTGAACTTCGCTGTATTAATGATAATTTATGCGATAATACAATATTATCTAAAGAAGCTGTTATCAATAACGAAGAAACATGACGTTTGAATGACAGATTACTAACGAAGAATTGGAGCACACTGGCTCAAGGCAGCATTTTATCTGATACGATGAAATTACTATGATTATTTTAGCACTATGCTTGGTAACATGTTATTATTGCACGCGTTTTTTGTGATAAGAATTTATCATGTGTTAGGGTACCTACCTACTATGGATTTTTGCCATGTGGTTACTTTTTTGACGTCTATTTCTGCAAACATCAATTTAATATCTCTTAGAATGAAAAAAATATTCTCCCTGATCCTGCAAAACTGAAATCAGGGTTATGTTGATCTCCCATTATTTAGTCTCATTCGTGTCATCGTGCATTTTCTACATTCAAACATTCCAGATCTCAAGGTTATCTAAAACCACGTGCGTTTCTAAAAACAATCGTTACGCAGATTTAGTTTCCTAGACGCCTTTTGTTTTCAATTCCAAAACTATTGTACAGACACAATAATGTACTACCTACTTACGCCCTTGTTTCGAACGAAACTTCACAAGACCTAACCTAACCTGTACCTAAATTATAATTAAGTATGTGACCTGTACCACCACACAGCGGCAGTGAACATTGATGATGAAAAAGTATGTGCTATCACCGTGCTTGACTATCAGCGTGTTGTTAACCTAGCAAAAGAGGATGTTACTCATCCTCCCGATATCTTTCGGGACTAAACGGCGCCGGTTCCTGTACATAATCCAGCCGGTACCTATCAAGAATCCGGTTTAAAGATGTGCCTTAGCTTAATCTACCTTGTTAGGACCTTCGCCTGGGTTGCTTTTTCTAATAAGCAGGTACTCTACGTAGATATTTTCAGGTACTTACCTAACTGAAAGCGGAAGTGGGTAGGTTCCTACCTTATATTCCTACCAAACTTTAAAAACAGTTTATGTAAATAGATTTTGAAAAATGTGCCCATCATTTTTGGCAACTGGTAAAAAGAACACAGGTAGGTACGGTATCCCAAAATCCAAATATAACCAGTCCAAAATATAGCTTTGTTTTTGTCCAAATCCCTTCATTACCTATCTACCTTTTTCCCAACTTTGTTAGGGTCGGCTTCCATTCTAACCGGATGGAGCTGAATATCAGTATTTTACATAGAACGACTGCCTATCTGACCTCCACAACCCATTTCCTGGGTAATACGATACCCCTTGGTAAGACTAGTTGTCAGACTTTCGGGCTTCTGACGACCCGTAACAACTGTCAAAGATCTACAAATGACAGCCGGGACTACGTGCGAGTCCAAATCTCTCACGATCAGTAAAAGCTTCGAAAGGATTTATACGGGATGAAGTCTTGGATCAATGGGGGGATGCATAGTTCAAAACTGTGGGGACACTTACAGTGGCACCTTGAGCAGTCAGTCACACTTTCACCTTGCTGTCTGGCTAATATTTTTTAAATTACATACAAAACACAAGATAACGCCTTGTTTCATGAATGGTTGCGTAGAGGTGTACCTATAGTACACCCACATTTCACCAGTTATGTTTTAAGTCCCATATAATAGGGGGCGAGCCTATTGCCATCAACTGGGCACAAATACAGACTCCGGACTGCTAGGAAACCCAATAATACTTTGACTGAACTGGGAATTGAAACCAGGACCTCATGCATTCCATTACATAAACTATTCGGAAACGCAATGAAACAAGAGGAGGCTGCCCTCGGGTTACGTGAAGCGACAATCTTTGAAAGGCAGCTGGTAACAGTTGAAAGAAAATAAATCGAGGATCGAGATAAACACCGACGGATCCAGCAGTGGACTGGTTATTGCTGATGACGACAATGAGCTATGAGGTGATGCTACAAGAGGCCCAATGATAACGCCCACATTTCCGAACTCAAAACAAACGCAATTCAATATGATCTAACACCCAGGTTTTTCTAGGTTAGTCGCGGCCAATATTTGCATAAAACGTAGGAACGTTTCTGGTATAATCTTGATTTAGATCAATCAAAACTGTTTTGGATCTGACGTGCAGATAAGTCGAACGCGTTTGAGCGCGCAGCAAAAATATAAATTCTTGTGATAAGTATAGGTAAGATCTAGTTTATGAATGTAGGATCTGAGGTTTTAGAGCTTAAATTCCTAACTATCTAACCTTGAGAACAACTAAGCCGCACGGGTCTGCCGTTCCGTGGATGGGTGACCATCTTTACCTACATACCGAGACCCCTCCGTGCCTCGGAAAGCACGTTAAGCCGTTGGTCCTGGCTGTTATTTGTGGATCGCTCCATGTAAAATATTGGTATCTATTCAGCGCATCCGGTTAGACTGTAAGACGACCCCAACATAATTAGTTGGGAAAACTCTAGGCAGATGATATTACCAAGATATTATAAATAAGTAAATAACAACTTAATAACTAATTAATTGTATACAGTATATTGTTATCTTAGTAATATACTATAAACAAAGTGCTATAAACAAGGAGCTCGTGGCTAAGTACTAACAGCCGCTCGGGTCGATCTGTCAGGTTAAGCTACGCTTGCCGGGGTTGGTCCGTGGATGGGTGACCATTTCTACATACCGAGACTCCTCCGTGCCTCGGAAAGCACGTTAAGCCGTTGGTCCCGGCTGTCATTCGTGGATCTTTAACAGTCGTTACGGGTCGTCAGAAGCCCGAAAGTCTGACAACCAGTCTTACCAAGGGGTATCGTATTACCCAGTTACTGGGTTGTGGAGGTCAGATAGGCAGTCGCTCCATGTAAAATACTGGTATTCGGCTGCATCCGGTTAGACTAGAAGCCGACCCCAATAAAGTTGGGAAAAGGCTAGGCAGAACACATACTATAAACAAAGTAAAAGAGTCAATATATAATATAATATATTCAATACAACATCATCTATCAATACTTCAGGAAAAAATCGCTTTGAATCTTGCGTAGCTGTAAGGTATTTATGCTTGTGACGACACACCTAGTCAATTATGGAAATGCTTAAAATAGGACGATGTTCCATTGTTTTACTAATTGACTGACTAGGTAGGTTATACCTAAGTGAGTAATACCTATAGTTACTTAACATTTCGAAGAAGTCAAATACAAGTATCAAGATTAATAGCATATACTAATATGTCACCGTAAGATTGTGAGCACCGTAAGTTTAAAATATTTCTAGCGAGATTATAAACTGTAAAAAATTGTGAACTGTTACAATATGACGCATTAATTTTCGGTAGTGTATAACCTGTCAATGTCGAATAGTCAAATTGTGAACGAATCTGCACTTGTCGACAGGGTTCATAAACTGTCCGTCGGTAAAATTGTGAACCGTCACTGATTGGTAGCCTAGGTCTTGGCGGTAGCCGAAATATTGGTCACAGTAACTAAGCAAGGGCACCCCAACCAAATGGTAACCCATTTGGTTGGGGTGCCCTTGCTTAGTTACTGTGACCAAACGCGAGCGAGCCGAGCGAGAGCTTCTTCCAAGTTGATCGCAGTGACTTGGCTATTTAGTATTAGGTGCATTCGGCACATGCAACATGCAAGAAAAAAAAAAAAAAAAAAAAAAAAAAAAAAAAAAAAAAAAAAAAGATTGATACCAGTTCACAATTTGTGGGTTTGCCATGGATAGATTATAAAATATCGAAAAATAATGCGTTAAATTGTAAATGGTTTCTTACAGTTCACAATTTTTCAATAGTTTATAATCTCGCTTTATAGATTATAAACTAACGATGTTCATAATCATACAGTGACACATACACAAATTTCAGGCGTACAAAACTTCAAAGAGAAAAAAAGACATTGGACAGAAGCTGCTTACTAATGAATTAATGATCATTAACAATTTGAACAAGTTAACTTATACAGGAAGACATTTTGTGAATGGCAAAACTCACAGCAAGTGAACTTGCAGCCAACGTTTCCACGTTGCAAGTCACTAACTTCAACTTATACAATTAAACTTGTAGTGGACGAGCACTGTTTAAGTTTTGAATATGTGACAATAGACCACCGCGGTGCTGTACAAGCTGAACACCTTCAGGTTGCAACTTAGACGACTTGCAGAAGTTCGGTTATATTATAACCTCGCTAAGTACTCTCGGCTACATTGTAGGATTTGTAGGCATCGACCATCACCATGATCTTTCTATCCTTATCCCATGGGGTTGGCGTAACACGCTTTCTCTGTCCACTCTCCCCTGTCAACCGTCACGCTATGATTCACTCCCTTCTCTTTCATATCATTCCTCACAAAGTCCATCCATCTATTCTTTGGCCTTCCTCTCCCTCTCCATTAATCATAATTTATATTCATCACTCTATTAGTCACATGCCTTGTAGGCATCAACGATCCAAATTTCGCGCCCTCGGGCCCCTAACCGCCGCAGGAAGAGACGTCCTGGGCGTCGGGAATCACAGGCAGATTTCCGGCCACCGTAGGCGCGGGCTTGCGGACGGTGAGCAATGGGTAGCTCGCCGTCAGATAAGGACCAAGCCCGGGTCGACGGCGCGTTGTGTTCCACGCGCGCCTCAAAGAGATGTCAGCAGAATTGACGGGGTCCGCTAGGGCCAATGCCTGGCGGGGGTTCGAAGAACACCGATAGGGATATCGTGGCCCCCTGGCAACATGGCAACTGAAGGAACACGGGTTTTAGTCAGTAAGAGTCTGACACGCCCTCCCGCTCCGCCCAGAGCGGGAGAAGTTATTTGATAATTTCCCACCCAAAAAAAAATGCATCAACGATCGATAAATGAAAGATGGTATTGCTTGAAAGGGGTGAATAATGAGCTGAGATGTATGGAAGGAGAAGACATGCTAGGCCGACTTCAACAATTGGGATGAGGATATGAGGATGATGATGATTATTTCGACTAGGAAATACCAAATATGGCAGAATAATTAATGTGGATAGCTATATTTTTGTAAGCAAATTCCTTCAGATTGCAACTCACCCATCTTAATAAGGTCAACGCACACCGGACGGCACCGGCAGGGGACGGCACGGCATCGAAGAGGATTTGCTGAGGAGCATCCTGCGGTATGCCACGGGGAAAATTGACTCTCCCTCGCGATCATTTGCTAGTGGATTTCGGTACATACTGTCGAGGTATCCTCCAGCGCGCTCTTCAATACCGCAGAGAGAAATCCCCTTTGATGCTCCGTGGTCGGTGTCTGAGATTTGGAATCTATATCATGTTACCATTAGATAAGGACGAATTTACGTTGGTAAATTTTTAAATACTCTACCCCGCCATCCACTGATGCGTGCGCTGGCCCTATGTAAAAGTTAGGTTATATTTTAACCGAGCTAGGTATTCTCGGGTTAAAATTGTGAAAGATATGGTTAGACAGAGAGTCAATACTGAGATGGTAGCTGATAGAGGTGTATGAAAGAGGATAGGATGCTGCACCGCCAACAAAAAATTTGGTTATGGGCAGAAGGATGATTTTGATTGTTTTGACCATGAAATACCAAATAATGAAATAACTGGCGAATTTCTCCAAAGAAACTACGTTCAAAAGCTATCAATGTCAATAATCCACAACAGTGATGACTGTGGCGTTTTAAATGTGCTGATCACGTTCAAATTCGCCCTAAATAAGGCAGAAGAATGAATGTGGATAGCTATTATATCATAATATTTTCATAAGTAATGAATGAATGACTAAACCTAAAAATAGTTGGATGAATAGTGTAAATTGTGAAAGATAATGAATACGACAAAGTAGGAAGAAAACACTGCCATGAACAGCGATGTCGACTGTTTATGGCAGAAAAAGATGATATAAAATTTGGAACAAATCATGAGAATCATTCTCATCAGCTGCCTACGCCTAGCCTTTCCCAAATATGTTGGGCTTGACTTCCAGTCTAACAACTATGTTGAGCTCGACTTCCAGCCTAACAACTATGTTGAGCTCGACTTCCAGTCTAACAACTATGTTGAGCTCGACTTCCAGTCTTACAACTATGTTGGGCTCGACTTCCAGTCTAACAACTATGTTGGGCTCGACTGCCAGTCTAACAACTATGTTGGGCTCGACTGCCAGTCTAACAACTATGTTGGGCTCGACTGCCAGTCTAATAACTATGTTGGGCTCGACTGCCAGTCTAACAACTATGTTGGGCTCGACTGCCAGTCTAACAACTATGTTGGGCTCGACTGCCAGTCTAACAACTATGTTGGGCTCGACTTCTAGTCTAATAACTCATGAGGATGATGGAAAGGCGTGAGTTTATGTATGTGTATGTTTATACGATAATAGTAAGATTAAAGTGCGTTACTACTATTGGTTCCTTGGTGACATGAGGCGAGTGTGAGTGAGAGAACATGTACAAAAGTTCGTAGTGCCTATGTTTAAACCTGCCAAGTTATATCGCCCGTATTGTAGTAAACTAAAGATCTCTTTTAGCTTTTGCCCACGGCTTCGCCCGCGTGATGTCGGAAAATATCCCACGGGAACGTACTATTGGGATTAAAAGTACCCTATGTGTTAATCCAGGCCATAAACTATATGTGTACCAAATTTCATCCAGATCCGTTCAGCCGTTTTTGCGCCAATCCGGAGCATAAACATAGTCAAGCAGACAAAGACAAAAAACTATATTTTCAGTATCAGACTCGTTCCTAGGTTCCCACACCTCGTAACATTTTTTTCTTTTCGAAAATATTAATCGTACAGTTTTGACTCTGTTACTATTTTATTAGTAAATACCTGAAATAACTTATTGATCCTTTTATAAACAATTGACGATATAAATTCCTTCTATCATTTTTTATGACCTACAACAGCTTTCCTTTTAAAGTTGAATACAAAATCCATAATTATCTTGCCGAGGTCGTTGATAATAATATCGTCATCAACTTCATCACAACGAAACAAGTAATTAGTGCTTCCATAAAGTTCCACTTTTAATCATACTACGGTAATAACAGCCAAGCTCACACGTTCTGCTATCAAAATGAAAATCGCCGGCTCCCGAAATGTTCCGACATTTTCCGAATATTCACGATGATTGACGAACCGAATAACGGCGTGAAGGCTTTTGTGCTCGGGGACGCTGTTTCGATTACTGTAACAGGAATATTCATTGTTGCCTTTTAGTTGTTTTGTGTGGACCTAGATGTTTACGTAGGTGCATATTTAGTCAACATCACGGGGTATTGTCGAAGCGCACCAACTTTGAAATCCACCAAATGAAGCGCACCAAAAGTATTCCTCGAAACGCACCAACGATGAAACATAGAGAAGAGCATGAAGGATTCGTAATAAATGATATCGATAAACGTTTTAAAATTCAACTGTCCTTTATTTATTGTTTATTTATTCAAACTACCAGGGAAGCAGAAATGAACTGGAAGTAGGTGCCTATGCGTTACTACTACTACATTTGGTGCGTTTCAAAGTTGGTGCGTTTCGAGGAATACCCCAACATCATGCCTGTATTCCTTGTAGAGGTAGGCAGAGGTGTGTACCCAACCCATACGACACGGACATTTCACTACCTCCCAGACTGGGCTGCTACTGAAACATCTTAATAGGAAAACCCAATAATACTTTGCTTGACCTGGGGATCGGACTCGACTCATTCAACTGGCGCACTTCAGGACAACGAGGCATTATGAAATTATCGGTTAGCCACTCACATGTGGAATTCAGCAAACAAACCACACCCATGTCATGATGGAAACTGTCATAAGCACCATTTGGTAATCGCAGAATACTAACGAGCTAATAAAATTCACGCCAATTTTTTTCTCGTCGTCGTCGCATCGGAACGCAAAAGAATCATATTAGTTCATGATGTGGTTCAAAATAATATTAGCTTAACAACTAGCAGCAGAAAAAAATCGTTTATAAAAAAACTTAATACTTAATGTCAAATATCTATTACAAAAAAAAAAAACCGGCCAAGTGCGTGTCAGACCACGCATAATGAAGGTTTCAATAGTTATCCCAAGAACAAAGTTGAAATGTAAGTTTGTACGCACAAAATTGAGAGATTTACCATGTTATTTTAAGTTCCATTGACTTCTTGTAAGTTTTCCTGTAATCTATGAGTAAAAAACCATTCACTGTATTTAAAAAAAAATTAGGCTCAGTTGTTTCGGAGATAAGGGGGAATGGTCAATTTTCATCAATTTTCATGAATATCTTTGAAATTATCGATCTTCAAATTGTAAAAAAAATATATTTGAAATCCTCGCAACATGTCTTTTCATTTAATATGTCACACGGTACAGTTTGCCAATTTAAAAAAAAAATCTTATTTGCCCCCCAAAAGTGACCCCCATATTCAATTTTTTTTTATTTACGTTATACACTCGTGTTTGGATCACAGAAATATATGTGTACCAAATTTCAACTTAATCGGTCCATTAGATTCGGAGCAAATTGGCTGTGACAGACGGTCAGACAGACACACGAGTGATCGGAACGGAACTCTTAAAGGTTCCGTTTTTTCCTTGTGAGGTACGGGACCCTAATAAAACACCTTAAAAGTAGGCAATTTAAAAAAAACTTAATTCCTTCAGCTCAGCATAATGTCAGATGCACCACTTGGTACTACCCCCTGACGCTGATTTTCAGCTGCAGCCCACGAGTGTCATACGCTCAAAAACCTTTAACAATATCGCCACTCATAAAGGCTCCTATATCGACACTTGCCCATCCTCCTAACATCCCTTAGGTACTCATTTTACGACATCAAAGCGAACAAAGAGTGACCTATTCTGTTCCGGAAAATAATAAAGCTTACTCCTTCATACATGACCTTTGGGCCAAGCCTTGGCAATATTCCGAAAAGCTCAAGGGCGAGGCACGATAGAATAGCTACCTACAGTATAAAATGACACAAACAAAATGTCTTATTTTTCGTTGAAACTGGCATCGGTTGGTATAGTCAGCCGCAAAAAGATGTGGAACAAGGAACTATTTGAATGTCAACAACCTTCGTTCCATAATGCATTTGGTGAAATACATTGGACCGAATAGAATACTCTTTATTAAGTACACCATACGAATTACAGATATAAATGTAGAAATTATAATAAATTAGTAATTTGTATTATTGGATACTACGTTTTGTAGCTTTACATGGATACACAATTATGGAACAATGGTTGCAGATACTAAAAATACTCCTTGTGCGTGTAATATTTTTTTGGAACTGTACCTTGTTTCTTTCTATTTATTTTACTGAACAGTATGGATTTATACCGAGCACTAAATTGAGTTGCAATGTATGGGAGAACATGTTTTTCAACAACAATGTTAAGTTTGTTCTTGGGATACAGTCATCCCAACTATGGAACCCTTCATTGTGCGTAGTCCGATACACACTTGGCCTGTTTTTTAATATGCATTTTATTATAATCGGAAAAGAAGTAAGATAAAAAGATATGAAATGAATAATTTTATGTGTAAAAGTAGCATCGACTTTTGTCGCTGATCGTACCTATCTACCAAAAAATATAACATCACGCCAGTATTTCGCAAGGGTTAGGCAGAGGTGTACCTACAGTACACCCACATTTCGCCAGTTATGTTTAAGTCCCATGTAATAGGGGGCGAGCCTATTGCCATCAACCGGGCACAACTCCAGACTCCGGGCTGCTACTGAGAAATTCCAGATGGAAAACCCAATAACACTTTGCCCGAACTTTATCTGTATGACTAATAACTTTAAACAGCTGCTGTAGGCTCTAACTAAGCATAAGCAGTCACTATAGGCGTGGTTTCGGTTATACAAATACAAAATAAAACTGCTGTTCCATTTTGACCGCGTTGGTATTGCACTTTTCTATGAAACAGCAGATTTTTACTAAAATAACCGATCATGGTAACAGTTTTGGCGTCGATCTCCCTGCCACCCTGTATATGTCAAAGAGGTACGATTTGAACCCACGACCTTTCGATCGACACTGGCTTCTCTGGACAGTTATTATTATTAGCTAGGTATAGTGTTTGAAGACCTTTCGTTAAATGGCGTTATTTACCTCAAAACAATTTAGTGTAAGGGCGCTTTCAATTTAGACGTTTCGTGTCGGACCGCTGCGGTGCCGAAGCGGTGCGTTTGTCGTATTGCGCACGGATGGTCGTTTGTTTTCACACAAAGCTCGCGGTGCGGCAACAGTGCGGCATCGGTACCGCGAACACTCGACAACAGGACGGCAACGTCACAAACTCCACGTGTTCATTTCGTCAGAGTTCATGGCTTAACTGTTGTCAAATATATTTAAAACATCACTAGCATACAAACGCACGGCAGTCAGATACGCTTTCAATTTAGGCGTTTGGTATCGGACTGCTACCGTACTGCAGCGGTCTGGCAGCGGGCTATAACCAGCGGCACGGTAAACGTGTGGCAGCGGTCCGACACGAAACGTCTAAATTGAAAGCGCCCTAATAGTATTATAACTGTTTGAATGTATTATTATTGATTCTACTTGATTATTGAAGTGAAAACTTCTTTAGGCGCGTTGGGTATTTTTGAGTTGGGATGAATGGTAAACCATTGATATCGCGACACTGTTACGACACCAGCTTTTGACCACTAAAAAGACATCAACACGTAATCCGCGGTAATCATACCGCGGTGTGTAGAGTGAAAGACATCAACGCCTTGATTACCGCGGTGCCGATTTTTTTTCAGTTGTCACTTCTGTTGGCACTCCCGGAGTGCCAGTGTTTTTTAGAACTTGTTTTCTTTAAAACATTTGTATGCTAGTCCATAGCGAGATATGTATAGATCTTATTCTTGTCCAATTTAAAACTGTATCGACTGAACTTATCTTAATAAATCTGTACTCGCTCGTTCTAGAGTTGAGTATTTACGTGTTATGCATAAACACTACTAAATTTAAAATTACACCAAATTTTCAAAAGTATCAATCGGCTAGTTTTCGAGTTCTAAGGTGGTTCCACAATTCAGGCATCTGAATTGAGGAGCCACCTTAAACTTCCTGTAACTTGTTATATACTAACAAATCCCAGGATCTGGCCTACAAAATCGGCTAATTTACTACTAAATACCCGCGGTAGTGCCCACGTTTAAATATGAGAGTTGGCTCCTCAATCCATACGGACACGTTCTATTGACAACATTTCCATCAAATCATTGAATTGATGAGTTTCAAGTTTTTGCAAATCTCACCTGGTCATAAGTCCACATGGTCCTTCGAGCCGGATGAGAGCACTTAAGAAATTGGAAGAACAAACTATTAAGACCATTATTAGCCGATTTGCGTGGATGTGACGCATGCTTCCCCCAACTTTTTCTCATTTTTGTAATATAATTTTTTTTTTTCTTGTGTCATGTTTACCGCAAATAAACGTTTTTTCTTTCTTTCTTATTGTACAATATTTTAATGCAAATAAAAATATTCTTATTCTAAAAATTGTAAAACCATAATAGCACTTGAACCTGAAACCCAAGACAGTTTTATCTGAGGGCAAGTTTTCTTAGCGAAAATGCTTGTTTTTCTAATAAATCTTATTTACCTTATTCAGTGTCAGGCATCGGCAGTAGGGGTGGCGGTGTTGCCAGCCTTCTGGGCACGTTTCCGGTTGCCAGTTAAGATGTTCGTATAAAAATTTATTTAGTAAGAAAGGCTTTTTCTTATCTCAGAGTGAATTTTTATTTCTACTACAGATTTAACAAAAAAATAGATGTTACCAATAAATTACTAATAAAAAAAACTTTTTACAAAAAGAAACAACCGACCTCCAAAAAAAAACATTAAAAAGTGAAAAATAACTTTAATTTCGGAAGTCGGTGTCTTGGGTTTTGTATTTTCGTTTTTTGCCACCGACTTCCGAAATTAAAGTTATTTTTCACTTTTTAATGTTTTTTTTTGGAGGTCGGTTGTTTTTTTTGTAAAAAGTATTTATTTTTCACTTTTTAGTTGTGGTACCTACCCCACACACATTCGAATACCACTACCTGCTACCAGTGACAGAAACTTATCAGATCATCTACATACTAAGTGGGAAAAAAATACGTATTTTGTAGCTAACTCAAAAACTATCCAAGCAAAGTTAATAAAATTTATATGGGACCAATTCGAGAGCACACCCTTTCAAAAAAAAAAAGAATTTTCAAAATCGGTCCACAATTGACGGAGAAATCGGTGGACATACATAAAAAAAAATAAAAAAAAAAACAAACATACGCGACGAACATATAACCTCCTCCTTTTTGGAAGTCGGTTAAAAATGCATGACACCACTTTTACTTATTTATATAGAAACAATTTGCTTCTCTCAAATTATGAAATTATTATGTCTATCTAATTAAGTATGAATGTGGACTGCCCCAATATCGCTGTGTTACTTAGCTTAATTTAACTTAAATTACTAGCTAAACAAACTATCCAGTCATTTTTGTTAAATAATTGCTTAGACAAACAACATAATTTATATCTAGTTCTTTAAAATGCGTGTTGTAAGAATCAACAAGGCGACGAAGAGGTGCACGTTCCCCAGCGTTTGTCCTGCATATCTCTGTATAAAAAAGTATAAAATTTTAGTGCGGCCAGCCAACCGAAATATTGATGCATGTATGTATTATCTTTCTGGAACAGTCATTAGTTTTTAATAGTATGAAAGGCAAATCAGTCTATTTCATACAGAGAAGGATGTTAAAAGAAATAAAGAAAAAATATTTACTAATTAATTAAAACATTAGTTTAAATCGTGAAAACTGTCTGAAAAAAATACTAATTGAGCTCAGGCTTACCACAATTATAATTCAAGTTTCTGTAGGTTTCTACTAAATTGAAGACTTTTAGTATACATATAGGTACCTACGGGATATTTTATAGGCCGTTAGAATCTTAGAAAAGTGTTTTTCAGAAGTACCTAAACTATGCCAGTTAAACTTTAGTACCTGGGCGACCGAGCTTTGCTCTGGTGAAAATAGAGAATGTTCATACTAATTCCATGTAGTATATACTAATTTCTTGCTGCCATGATAGTATATACTAATTCCATGCTGCCATGATAGTACGTACTTACTAATTCCATGCTGCCATGTCATTATTCTAAGAAGTGTATTATCTATGATTCTAAGGTAGCCATCTTGTTCTAAACTTTGGGTGATCGAGCTATACTCGGGTGAAAACGAATTTTCCCATATATGAGACCTGGCAGATCGATTTTTCGCCCCCGTAAACCCCTATATTGCAACTTTCATCGAAATCGTTGGAGCCGTTTTCCAGAACGTGATTACAAATATATAAATTAAAATATATTGCATATTACAAATATATAAATTAAATTATTTATAATTTCTCAGTAGCAGCTCGGAGTCTGGATTTGTGCCCGGTTGATGGCAATAGGCTCGCCCCCTATTATATGGGACTTGAACATAACTGTCGAAATGTGGGTGTACCTGCTACAGGGACACCTCTGCCCAACCCTTCGGGGAAACAAGGTGTGATGTTATGTTATGTTATATTGCTCGTTTAATAGTATAGGATAGAAAAGACTCGTGCAAAAAAAAGACAACTTAGCTCGATTAAAACGAAACAAATATATTATTAAAAGCATGGGAAAAAAGTAGTCCACAGGTGCATGTCCTGAATGTGACAAGTCCTCCACTCAGTATGATGTTGTGCGATGGGGGACCCACAGCACAGCGCTGATTGCTGATGCAGTGTTCACCCCAAAAATGACCTGACGTGATAATCATGTGCTCATTAAAGTAATTTTTAACGATTCCTGCAAATATTACACCGTTGAAGATAGATGGATTGAAAGAATGATTCATCAGACTTGCCTAGAGTGTTACAATTTATAAGTTTTGGCACGAATCGAATGTGTCTATTATTGAGACAGTCTAATTAACTAATAGCTAACCTAGAGATATTGTTTCTTAATAGTTTGTTAGACATTGTGGTATTAACTATGACTGATTAATGATTAGTTTACTAAATATATTTTGATGTTCATTGAGAAGGTTCAATACATAAAACCGTCAAGCGATTGGTCATTTAACCTGGCAAAGCTTAGCAAAGACTGGCGTCTTTTGGGAACTATTCCTTAAACATTAAGGCCTTTTACATGGAGAGAAGTTTTGAGGCCAGAATGAGCTTAGGCAATACTCGTCAGCTCTTCAACTCTTCGTGTAAATGAACCAGAAGCCTGCCTCACTATTATCAGCACCTGCCTAGCCTTTTTGAATGGTTTCCATTCTAACAAGATGCAGTTGAACACCAGTATTTTTTAAGGAACGACTTCCACAAATATGTAACTGGGTAATACGATACCTCTTGGTAAGACTGGTTCTTAGATTTCTGGCTGATTCTAGATTCTGAACTGTAACTAGGTATCCAACTTTAAAAAAAATCTTAATAATAATTATAAGCGTTCTCTTAAAAAGCCTTGGAAGTTATATGTTTCTTATGATTCGATCGTAAAAGTTAATGAGTAATAAACTAATGATTGACAAAAGGGTGTCACAATGAATTACAAATAACTCTTTAGTAATGGACGTACGCGTACGTGTAATTAAAATTACATTTTGAGAGATCACAACTTTATGGAAGCGATTCTCTGCTTCGAAAAAATGTGGTTTCGTGAAAAAAATAGCAGACGGGTCAAAATACCCCTTCAACAAAATTAAAATTAAAAAACACCCATGTTGCAAAAACGTAACGAGATTTTTAATCCTGATGTTACAATGGAAACTTTTCCAACTCCATTACTTTTACATTTTCGAAAAAATCTGGGGCAAATATAATTACACCCAACATTCTACGCTTTTTTCCTCAATGCAAATAAGAGGTACTAGAAGTATTTTACTAAATGAACCGTGTTTTTATGAGTAACTAGCTGCACCCCGCGGTTTCACCCGCAGAAGTCTCGATCCTGTAGGAATATCGGGATAAAAAGTATCCTATGTATTAATCCAGGTTATAAACTATCTGTGTACCAAATTTCATCTAAATCCGTTCAGCCATTTGAGCGTGAAGAAGAGACAAACATACACACACACACTCACAAAATTTCGCCTTTATAATATTAGTAGGAAGTAGGATACGACGGCGACGTCGAGTCATCTGCTAACCAAGGTCCAAAAAAACCATAATTATAAAATAAATACAGTATGTTTTTTTAGGGTTCCGTACCTCAAAAGGAAAAACGGAACCCTTATAGGATCACTCGTGTGTCTATCTGTCCATCCGTCTGTCACAGCCAATTTACTCCGAATCTAATGGACCGATTAAGTTTAAATTTGATACACATACCTATGTATTTCTGTGACCCAAACATGAACGTGTAACGTAAATAAATGAATTTTGAATATGGGGGTCACTTTTGCAGGGCAAATAAGAAAATTAAAAAAAGAGTTTTGCAAACTGTACCGTGTGACATATCAAATGAAAGGGCTTGTTGCGAGAATCTCAAATATATTTTATTATAATTTTAAAATAAATACATTTAAAGATATTTAAGAAAATAGATGAAAACTGACCATCCCCCACTTATCTTCGAAACGATTGACCAAAAAATTTTGAAAAAAATGTTGAGAATGGTTCATTACCCATAGATTACAGGAAAACCTATGAGAAGTCTATGGTCAAAGTAAGTACAAACTTACATTTGCAGTTGGAATGTAGGAGAACATGTTTTTCAACTAAACTGTTAAGTTTGTGCTTGGGATAAACTCATCCCAACTACGGAACCCTTCATAGTGCGTGGTCCGACACGCACTTGGCCAGTTTTTTTTTCATATCCATATGCTGATTCTGATTCAGTAACTTATCAATTTTATTTTACATTTAGGTACCTTGACCATGACCGTAAAAAAATTGTTCGAAGTGTCCACCATTTCATGTTCAAAGCTCAGCTGAATACTTTTAAACATGTGCCAATAAAAAAAAACTATGAATTTATTTTTTATTTAATTTTTTTGTCATTTTAAGTTTCTTAATACCCATGGTGTCCATGATTCCTTTCAGCGTTTTCCTCCACTTTTTTTCGTATGTCAAAGTCAAATAATTTATTTCAATTAGGCACAAAAAGGCACTTTTGAACGTCAAAAACAAAAAATAGAATTGATTCTAGTCGCCCCTTCCAAAAGGTAGTTTTCGTACCTATGGAGAAGAATGGGCAAGAAACTCCACCGTTACTCTTTTAAAATGTTTTACAATATTTTGTATACATTAATTATATAATTATATGTGAAGACGATGCACCTGGAATAAGATTACTATACCACAATAGGTAAAAATAATAAAAAATGAAGCAATGACAGAAAAAATAATTATGTAATGGATACATGGTGTTCACATATTTACAAGCATACAAGTAGGTACCTATACGATATTCCTAAAAAAATTACAAGTGATACCAATTAGTCAGTGTGTGAGTTCAAGTAATCACAGAATGTAAAAAAAAAAAAATGTTATACTATTTAATTACACAATTAAATTAGCAACCAGTTTGATTTTGTCTAGACTCTAAATTGTCCTATGGAGCTAGACCAGAATGCTTCCAAGCATTTTTATCTAGAATATAATCCTCTAATTTGTAATATGCTTGTTTACAAAGAGTACTTTTTATATGAGTTTTAAATTTTCTTTCAGTTAACTGTTATATATCACAAGGTATTTTGTTATAACATTTAACACAGTACCCCATAAAAGATGTTTGTACTTTGGATAATCTGAAAAATGGTTGATCTATTTTATCTTCATTTCTAGTATTAAAATTATGTCTATCACTTATTTTCTTAAAAAGATGCAGATTTTTCCGTTTTTCGTAGTTTAAAACTTACGCATACTGGTTAGAAAAACTCACCCTCTTTATGATGATTAATTAATTACCATGCCTGGCAGACATGATGATCATACTATGTTGTTATAAGCTGTCAGAAAGATGCTAGTTTCATATTTTGCCTTTTCAAGGCTGTGGTTTTAAGACTTAATAGATCTTGGTAGGTACTACGCCAGAAAAGTAAAACAATCTAAATAAAAACCTTCGAGATGAAAGTTCGCTTCATATTTTTGGAAAAGAAAATCTAGGGCAAATTATTTTGCTCTCTTTCCTCAACAGATTCTCTTCACCCCTAAATTGGCGACGGTACCTACCTACCCACATACATACATAACACGTTGATGTCAAAGATATTTTTACCCCGAAAATGGGGAGAGATTAGAACGTCAGACAGGTGGCAAGTCGCAACCCACGTCATTGTCAACCGTGACGTCATATTAAAAAAGTACAGAACTTTTTACGAAATGAGGTTGGACATGTTTTTTGGGCTCGTTTCGAGGCAGAAGTTTTTAGAAGCGGTCACAATGTATAGCTATGTAAAGATGGTAAGGGAGTTAAAATCGTTTCTGTGTTGGTAGAAAAATATTTTAACACATTTTTATTGATGAGAATTTTTTTCCTTACTTTGGTTGAGTATTTATTTTAGCATTTAAAATGTCTGGGCTGCCGATATTTTATTTTAAATCTTAACTTGATTGACGCTTCTTAAAGTGTGATCAAATACTTGTATGTTAATGTACACATGGGATGTATTATTTGATTTATACAAAACTGGCGAAATGTGGGTATACAATAGGGTACACCTCTACCTAACTCTTCGAGGATTACAGGCATGATGTTATGTTACAAATGTACTTAAACTAAATAAATATGTATAAACCAAATTATGCCCCAAAGACCTCAGAAGGTAAACACCCTATATTTTTACCCGAATGCCCCAGAATGAAGGTAATGTTTTTTTTTTAATTTCTAAAGAAAGAAGAAATACTCAGTCGTTGTAATACTAAACTGTAACAATCCAAGTTTGCCAAAAGATAGGGCAAATCCTTAGCCAAGAACCGTTTGGGAGTAAAAACTCCCAGAAATTGGTCGCAATCCAGAATTACAACAATTTCGCTTTGAAACGGGTGACTTTAATACCCCCAGAATTAATTACCAGTACTTATTTGCTACCTACATAGAGCGATATCTTTGGATTATTATTACAAGCGACCCGCAGTGCTTTGCACCGTTTTTCCGACTTGAAAAAATATCAAGATGTTTTTATTTTATGTAATGTTAATATTAAAACACATAAACCTACTGGAATACATTCTATGATGATGTTGAAAAGCGCATCAACATACATTGCGTAGTTTAGAAAAATAACTCGACGAGGAGCTGGAGGAACTCGTGGCTAAGTAAAAACCGCCGCACGGGTCCAGGCTTGCCGGGATTGGTGCGTGGATGTGGGACCATCTTTACATATACCGAGACTCCTCCGTGCCTCGGAAAGCACGTTTAGCCGTTGGTCCCGGCTGTCATTCGTGGATCTTTGACAGTCGTTACGGGCCGTCAGAAGCCCGAAAGTCTGACAACCAGTTTTACTATGGTGTATCGTATTACCCAGTTACTGGGCTGTGGAAGTTAGATGCAGTTGCTCCATGTAAAATACTGGTATTCAGCTGCATCCGGTTAGACTGGAAGCCAACCCCAACATAGTTGGAAAAAGGCTAGGCAGATTGATTGAGCTTAGAATAACGCAGCAACGCGGTCTCACAAACAGACAAAATGTATATATAGTAATGCCTCATTGGTCTGGTTTTCGAAGCGCGACTGCTGAACACGTTGGTCTGTGCTTGATCTCCGGGTCTGGAAAAGTGTTACTTATCTTGTTTTTACTTTAGTAAATTTGTCAGAAGTAACCCATAGTTAAAATTCGTGCCAAATACCTACAAGGCAATAGGGTCATCCCCGATATTATATGGTACAGTCAGCATACACAAGTCCAATGACACTTCAGCACGCGTAGCATGCGAACCATATAAACGGGTGTTGTCGACGGAAGAATAGACAATAATATGATTGATTATCTATCATTTTGTCTATTCTTCCGTCGACAAAATCCGTTATTATTGTGGGCATGACCACAAGCGTGCAGTTTTTAAATCTTAATTACTGAGCAAAATACTTGAGTAGCTAAAATGGGAGCAGAATTCAAATGACAAGAATGTCGACTGTTAGCTATTATTTGAAAAGGTAAAAAAAAGATTATCGAAACAATTTCTGTCAATTTTGACGATAGTATGTAATTAACAGTGATGATCAAATCAAATAGTTCGTAAAAGTAGGTTTCAATACAATAGGATGTTATAATAAGATGGTCAGTTCGCTACATTTTACTCGAGAGCATACAAATAATATAAAGTTAGTAGTGTCGAAACAACAGACACACATTTAAAATGATATAACTCAATTACTTACTAACACTACACAAATCCTTACCAATGTCAAATAATAATAATCGAAATGTTATGCTAAATGTCAGTGTTGTCCTCCATAAACTCAGTTGTGGAGTAGACTTGATAATAGACTTGTTCCTGAACAAAACATAATGAAATGAGCTATACTATACTCATCTAACTCGAAATCAATCCACAATCTCCCACCCAACATGTAGGTACCACTAAAATACAAAGATCAAACACCTTTTACCACCAAAGGGGGGATCAAGACCAACGCCTTCAAAAGCCGCAAGTGACACTCAAAGACGTGGCTTCTCAAGAGTAGGGTTTGGTCCTCGAGGTGAAGTGGAATGTCTACAGCTCTTGAGACAATGACTGACTTATATGGATATATTTATTTTGTAGAGGGTAGTCGATTTTTATTTGAGAGGCGTTTTTTTTTTTTGTTTGGTAGGGCTGGTGATTGGTTTTTAGAAAATCGGTGGTTTTTAGTAAGTATATACTGTGATAATAAAATGCCGTAGCAATGAAAATGCTTTTAAATAGGTCTAACCAGAAAACATCATGTAACATATTTTTTTTATGTTATAAGACTTACAAGGCACTCGTTCCATGTAAAATACTAGTATTCAGCTGCATCCGGTCAGACTGAAAGCTGACCTCGTGGGAAATACTAAAGAGAAAAAAATAAGCAAGAAAACAAATTTATTCAGCTGAAGTTTCGGGTAATTGAGTTGAGTCATAAAAAATCATAATTCGTCATCATAACACAAAACAAATTCCCAAAAAGCCTATTTCGGTTTATAAACATTGCAGGCTGCATACCTTAACAACAAAAATACTCAAATCGCCAAACTTCCACATTAATCTTGATAAAAGAACCATAACAGACCGCACCCCACAATATTTTATTTAATAAAAAAATAAATCCAAATAATTCTCGTGGTCGAACACTTAAACGTAGATGTGGTTCCCGATATCGTCCGAAATGAAATCCATTTGTTACCGGTCGCGTGCGACGGGTAAATAATACAGGTGCGTTGGGTAGGTCTCACTGCGAGCGGGTAGCGACTCTGTAACAGCGATTTGACTATTAATTTTGGCGCTTTTGGATAGAAATCAAGCAGGTGGAAACACGTTTTGTACACCAGCTACGGACATTTGCAATTTCAGAGGTATCACAGGTCGCAAAGCTGAAATGTTTTATGTGCTTTACAGCAGCGAACATACCCTTTAAATACGAACACAGCAACTCTGCACAGGAAGTGGTGAAGACAGTAGGAAGTGGTGAAAGGCGGGCGTTTTGGGGGACTCTCTTATGTAATTTTGTCGTTCGAAAAGTGCTGATTCTCAGCCTAGTTTGAATAAATGACTTTTGAATTTCTGCTTGGCTGCCGAAATATTTGGTGTTTCTGTTTGGTGATCCCTGAATGAGATACAGCATAAACTCGAAAGCATTAATTTAAATTAAACCATTTACAGGCACTTTTGAAGTGTCAAGGAGTCGGTCAATCAGAAATATGAAGCTAGTTGCCCATTCCATTTTCATTTTGTTAAGGTTTTCTTGTCGTTGACGGATACCCCGGTAGTTGTTGTAGGTAGTTAGTTAAGTTACACTAAACCACTGTTAAGTTTAATAGTTTATTTTTGGAAACTAAGTTATGTTTGTTCAGTTATATGAGCCGCACTTAATGTTTTGTTGTTATTGATAGACCCGCACATTAGCGCGTGACGGAGTTTTGGTTACGACTGAATTGAGTGAATTTTTTTTCGGTACGCGTAAACGTACTTTTGCTGTATGAGCATTATTGGCTCGTACACAAACCGTAGCAGTAACCTATGGAGAAGAAATGGCAAGAAACTTCATGAACACTCTCAAATTATATTGTCAACAAAAATATTAGTTACATCATTAATGTTGAATTTATAATTAAATGTGAGCACGATATTAAAAAGATGTACACGTCGTTAAAAGCGTCCAGAGTACCGCAAATAGGAACAAAAATAAAAATAATTAAATAAGCCATGGCAGCTAAGAGCTGACCAGTCTCAACTGACGGCGCCCGTACACGAATGAAAGTTCTATTATTATCAATGTTATTTTGAGTCTTATCCGATCCTGGGACAGTCTAAGGAAATAAATTATTTATTTTTCATGAAGTCAAATAAAATCGCTTCATACAGACGCTCCCTATTTAAAAAGTGTAATGAGTGTCCGTCTATTTAGCTCAAATTGTTTTGTTTTGTAGTGTTGTAGATTTATAAAAATAAAAAAATAAAATAAAATAAAATAATCTTTATTTCGGACAAGGGACATCCATATATGGGTTAGTAAAACAAAACAAAAAACTTATATCTATGTTAGTAAACTTATTATCTATTTTAAAACAAGGCTGTTGTTCGACATGCATCTTCGAACAACATCACCTAACAAAGGAGAATCGTACCTCCCGGCTATGGTCCTCATGATGGAGTTGGAGCTCTCCCGCACTCTGCAGAACAAAGAGGCAGATTTCCGTCTGACGATGGCGTGGAAGCCATCGACGCGGGCTTGTGCGAACATACCTGATGCACTGCAGAAACGGGGCAGCCCCATCAACATCCTGAACCCGTTATTATATTGGACCCGTAGAGCGCTGATAGCCCGCCGAGTATAGTTGGTCCACAGGCTGCACGTGTAGAATATTTGGCAATAAGCTTTAAAAAGCGTTATTTTTACTGCTCTGCTACAGCGTGCAAACCGGCGAGCCAACATGTTACACCGGACTGCCAGCGCCCTACGTTCCCTCTCAATATCTACTTGGTCATTAAGGTCGTCGGTTACATAATGCCCCAAGTACTTGAACTGGTACACTCGCACTAAGTCATTCCCATTAAGTTTAATCGAGGGCACATACTCAGGACATTTAGCACCGTCAGCCTTAAAGACCAAGAACTCACTTTTCTTGACATTGTAGACTAAGCCATGCTCGCGAGCATAGCGCTCACAACAACTAAGCAGCTCTCTAAGTGCCCTAACCGTAGGGCTCAGCAGCACCATATCGTCAGCGTAGCTGATGTTGTTGACACTGACGTCATCAATGCGACATCCGATTTTCTTGCTGCTGAGCTCAACGATTAGATCGTTCATGTAGAGGTTAAACAGTTTAGGTGATGTTATCCCTCCCTGTCTTACCCCGCACTCCAGCCCGTACGACACAGACAGCCCATCGGCCCATCTCACACTGTTCGTTTGGTTGTAATACCAATACTGGAAGATACGCAACAGCTCCGCTGGCACTTTTCTCTCCCGCAGCTTTTCCCACATTACCTCGTAAGAAACAAGGTCAAAGGCACGGGAGAGATCTAAAAAGCAAGCATACACTGGTGTTCGACGTTTTGTGTAGTATTGCACCGTATGTTTGAGGCCGAGAATCGCACTTTCAGTGCTAAGATCATTACGAAACCCAAACTGTGCGTCGTGTAATTTTAACAAGCTATCCAACCGTGCGTCCAGCTGACTGTCGAGTATCTTCGCGATAATAGTAGCCAGGGAGATGGGTCGATAGTTACACTTATCAGACACGTCGCCCGTTTTATTCTTAACAATAGGCACGACAATAGTTTGTAAGAGATCACAAGGAAGGTACGAGTGACACATACATAGCGAGTAAAACATAGCGAGCACTCTAGCTATGTGAGGACCGGCATGCTGCAAGTGCTCAATGCTTAGACCATCGTGACCCGGGGACTTTCCTCTCGTCATTTTCTTAATGGTGCTTGACACCTGTTTGGCTGAAAAACGAACCAAATCAGAATCACGACAGCATCCGTCATCGAGCACTCGCAACGAAGAGCCCAGCGGTGACTCCACTTTAAAGTGGTCCATAAACATGTTGGCGATGCTGTCCGGCTGATCGGCACCACCAACACTCACAGGAAGGCCAGGCTTAATATCAAACTTTTTGGTAGCCTTCCAGAACTTCTGAAAATTATTAGCTTTACGGAGAGAAGCTACAATATCAAGCTTAATTTGTTCTTGATGAGTTTGACACCACACTAGTTTGCTTTTAAACACCTTTCGTGTCAGGCACATGTCGTTGTAGACATCGCCAGAAGTTGGTTTATTGTACCATACCCATAGCTGATATTTAAGCCTCGCCCTCGCGTGGGCGTCTCGCACATGCTTGTTCCACCCAACAACACGGCCAACATGTCTATGACTACGAGTTTCCACTTGGCTCTGTACCGCGGCCTCAGACAAAGTAGTAACAATACTTTCATACATCTTGTCAAGAATTACCCTATGTTCAGTATTATTACAGTGTCTATTACTGCACAAACCAAATTCCTGAGGGTAATCAATCAGCTTTAACTTACTATTACATAGGTCATAGTACATGCTTATTTGGTCGTTATCCCTCTCACCCCAAATTACTCTGCTACGTGATGTTTTATAGTCTAATAACTTAGGTTTAATCCGATCTAACCTACACTCAACAAATATGGGACAATGATCAGACCAGAACACATCGTGCACAATACCTATCTCAGTAACCGTTAACCAAGCAGACTGAGTGACAATTAAATGGTCAAGCCAACGCCTACAACCGTGCGCGTCACTGACAAAGGTGTAGCTACTTGACTCTAAACCTAATTTTTCAATGTCCGCACACCTCCACTTTTGTTCGTTACAGAATTCTAAGAGTTCACAACAAAATGACTCACCGGGGTGTGCGTTGAAATCGCCAAGTATGTACACTGTTTCAATGTTACTAGCTTCGACAATCGCACTCACTTCACTTAGACACTCTGTGAATTCTGTCAGATTTTCACTCGAGTCAGTCGGCATATAAACACTGAACAC
Source organism: Agrochola lychnidis (assembly GCA_963680765.1). Taxonomy (NCBI): domain Eukaryota; kingdom Metazoa; phylum Arthropoda; class Insecta; order Lepidoptera; family Noctuidae; genus Agrochola; species Agrochola lychnidis. Next base: position 1,049,092 of record OY796873.1, read on the forward strand.
TAATATGCATCTGTCCCCGAGTGAAACTTTAATTGCCGTTAAACGCGCACTGAGACAGCTGATTACCGTCACTGATTCAAAGGCTCGCTTCCGCCACAGGATAGCAACTCCACCATACGGTCGCCCTCTTAATATTCCTGCTGAGGTGTCAACAGCTGACTTTCCTGTGTACTCGAATTCGCTATGAATTTGTCCAAGATAGGGTATATCATGTGGAAGCAGCCATGTTTCCTGGAGGGCAACTATGTCAGCTGACTGACACAGAAAATGAACTGCCTCAACAGATCGCTTCACCGATTTGCAATTAAAACTTACAAATTTACTCGTCTGATAATTGCTACTATCCATTATTATTGTTGTGTTAATGTATGCTTAATTATGCCAGTCTTCGTCTTGTAGGCTTCATTTACAAAACGTCTAAAAGTAATTCCGTCGGGCCATAATTCATTATCTAGAAATAGTTCTAGTTTCGTTTTGGGGACATACAACTTATAGGAGTTGTACCTCTTTTCTGTTTTTCTGTTAATTTTAAACAGAGTTACGTCTTCGTGTGTGCTGTCTTTAATATAAGCAATAATATCAGTTTCATTCGTGGTTTTACACACATTTGATATGAACAATGGTACCTTGATGACAGCTGCCTTAAATTTCCCATCTGGACCTACGTGCGCTTTTCCCATCTTTCCATGAGATGAGGACTTCTTGTGCTTCTTATTTGTAACAACATTCCATTTGTCTCCTACTATTATTTCTTTACACTTGTTACTCGCCTTCAGTACGTCTGCCATTGACTTACGCTCATTACCTTGCGGTGCAGGTGAGATATTAGTGGGAACGTTCGAGTTAATGAGATTAGAGCTCGCGGTAGGGGTACTGCATTGTTCATTTGATCGGCTGTCGTCGTCGGTGACTCGTTGTTGTGAGTCACCAACGTTATCGAGCCGCTGCACAAGCGAGACAGTATCGCACGGATTTATGTTAACCGTTAAGCTCGCACCACCAGCTGATTGCTTCGCCTCGTTAACGATCTCTGGAGTTGATAAAAGTTTTTTCTGTACACCCACATATTTAGGAAAATAATCACTAATTATCGATTGCGACCTGGATTTCGGGGATTTATCATTGCTTCTTGAAATTGAATGCTGTTGTAAAGCCATTGGACCACTGTCAAAGTTGTGTAAGTCTTCAATAAATGCGCCTCGCCTTCTATTGACAAAATCGAAGTTATTGTGTACAATTGAGGCACTCTTTAGATTGTCTAACTCAGTTCTTAACTCCAGTAGTTGAGACGCTGTCGCACAGTCATTCTTTAAAACTTTGATATCCGCTTGTAACACGAGAATATCCTTTAATAGTTTCGTCGCGTCTATGTGGTCAAACGTAACCGGTGGTAGTTTTTGTAGATCACGCGCAACGAAGATGGGTACTATCTCTGGATCAGTGAGCTTTAGAAGACATATGATATCCTCGATGTCCCGTGCACTTTTTCCTTTACTTTTACGAATTTTCCGTTTTGAGTTTGGAACTGAATCGAAAAGCAGTGTCTTCACCGCCACAATTTCACTGTCTGCAAAAGTATCACTGCATATCCGGGTGAGGGAAACCTCATCCATAACATCCGCCTTGTTTTGTATAAACGCTAATAGCTCATTTATCACTATATTACAATTTGCACATTTGACAATATCTGACGCCATTGCACCGAAATTAATTACGAGTACGCTAGTAGTACGTACGCTCACATTCGCGCGCGAACGACGACTGTCTACTAGACACACTTTATATTCTTTTCCTTTGTCTCTAATTTTCATATGTTGAATGTTATGCATATCTGTCATTTGCATGGTTATTGAAATGTAAATTTTAGATGTTATTTAATTTGAATTGTAAGTGACTGTGCTGTTGGTATACTTATGATAAATAAATAAGAATGTTACATCAATTTCCAAGATAATATTTACGTAATTTAAAAGGTATCAGTCTTGAAATAATAATAGTGATCGATATGTACAAGTAAATAGAAAAAAAACGGCCAAGTGTAAAACATACATTCCAACTGCAAAATTGTATGCAAAATATTATTAGGAGATTTATAATGTTATTTTAAAACCATAGACTTCTTATAGGTTTTCCAGTAATCTGTAAGTATTGAACTTTTTCTTTATTTTTTTCAAAATTTTTGGCACAGTAGTTTCGGAGATAAGGGCTCAAGTTTAATCTATTTTCTTAAACTATTTATTTTAAAATTATAAAAAACAGCCCTTACAGTAAGTCCTTTCATTTGAAATGTCACACGGCAGGTACAGTTAGCAAAACTTTTTTTTTTTTTCTTATTTGCTTCCCAAGAGTGACCCCTATATTCAAAATTAATTTACTTGGGTAACAACTTAAATCATTCAACTTAATCGGTCTATTAGGTTCGGAGCAAATTGGCTGTGATAGACAGACACGAGTACGGAACCCTAAAGTAGTAGAGAACACAGTAATAAAGCATCCAAAAATTCGTCCGCATCGCTGTCAACAGGAAATAATTATGTTAGTCGATAAATCAAAACAAAAGCTTTCGATGATGTTATGCCAAACCTCTAAAACAGTAATTAATTTGTCAATCTGTAATTACAAATTCCCAAATAATATTATCCGTGACTATTCATAAACTGCCTGTTATGCATAAATAAATCGCCTTTTTTTAATTGGATTTGGTATCGTGTTGGTTGATGATTGTGTTGACTTGTGAAAAATGGGCGCGATAGGTAAATATTTTATGAGCTAGGTGCCACAGTTAAAAGAGGTACGCTCATTGTAAATTTTTTTTAAATAGTAGAAGGTACTAATACTATAACATACCACTATTCTTTTGCAGAATTTTTTACCTTTACAAAAGATGTGCCCTCTGTTTTTTTGAATATCGCCACTCTCTGCCTACAGGCGAATTCGTTTTTTTAGGGTTCCGTACCCGAAGGGTGCTAAACGGAACCCTATTACTAAGCCTCCGCTCTCCGTCTGTCTGTCAGCGGGCTGTATCTCATGAACCGTAGTAGTTAGACAGTAAATTTTTTCACAATTTGTGTATTTCTTCATTTGTTCATCATCACATCGGCCCATTTTCTTCATGCTTTAGTATTTCTCAAACTTTAACATAGAAATGCTCTTTGAGAGCAGAAAAAAATATGTTGGAAGTAGGTATACATATATCCCGGTTGAAGTCTTCCAAAAAGAACTCTTTATTTCCAGAACCGGTACTCTTACTAATACACTATCAGATATACCTAATATTTCTCAGTAGCAGCCCGGAATCTGGATGTGTGCCCGCTTGATGGCAATAGGCTCGCCCCCTATTACAATCAATCTGCCTAGCCTTTTCCCAACTATATTGGGGTCGGCTTCCAGTCTAACTAGATGCAGCTGAATACCAGTATTTTATAATACATGGAGCGACTGTCTATCTGACCTCCACAACCCAGTAACTGGGTAATACGATACCCTTGGTAAGACTGGTTGTCAGACTTTCGGGCTTCTGACGACCCGTAACGACTGTCAAAGATCCACGAATGACAGCTCGCCCCCTATTACATGGAACTTAAAACATAACTGGCGAAATGTGGGTGTACTATAAGTACAACTCTCCCCAACCCTTCGGGGACACAAGGCGTGATTATGATGATGATATCTATACTAATTTTATAAAGAAAAAAGATTTGTGTTTTTGTGTTTGTATGTAACAAATAAATTTAAAACTTACTGGACCGATTTGAAAAATTCTTTCAGCTATGAATAGCTACATTATTAACGAGTAACATAGGCTATATTTTATCCCCGTACTCCCACGGGAACGGTAACTACGCGGGTGAAACCGCGTAACGTCCGCTATACCTAATATGTGTATTGTTTTTATAACACTTATGACTAGAAAAGGTGTGAGTGTGACCAATTGCGCACGCTGCCAGTCGCACCCAACCCTTGCCTAGCCCCAGATAGAAAGGTCGGTAAACCAGCTTAGTTAAATGAAATCTCAGATCTGTTTTATTGGCAATGTAAAAAATGTCTCAGCAGGTACTGGGACCGCTACATTTGTTTCTGTCTCATATTTCAGGAGGCTTTTAGCTGCGTAGGAAAAAATACTTACGGAGAATTATATCGAACCATTTTACCGAGAAATTCATTTGAACAATCAATTCATCTTTGTCAATTTTGTGATTAAAGTTTTTTTATTTAAAACTACTAGCAATTTGGTCCTAAAAACTACATGCCGGGGCAAGTTTTACGGGTTCAATGGTTCGTGTAAGCTCAACATAGAGAGTAGAAGAAAAAAATAAATTAACTCCTCTTTTTTCAAAGTTACTTAAAAATAAGACCCTTTGTCCTGCAGTATGACAATTGTCATAAAACAAAAACACACACACACAGGCATACAATTAATATTTCGTAGGCTGCGGTGCGGTTACTACGCCGTAGCTGTTGTAATGATGTCACCGCTACGCTAACTAAACTTTCGTAGCAGATAGCTGATACCGCTACGTCAGAAGAGCTTTTTCTGCTTCGTTGTGTATCGGAAGTGTTATTTTATTTTCTTACACATAATTATGTACATTCACATTGTACATAAACTCACGCCTTCTTCCTATGGGGGTAGGCAGAAACTACTGAACGCCACCTGGTACGATCCTTTTTTGAAGTGAAAACTTCTTTAGGCGCGTTGGGCATTTTTGAGATGAGAAAAAACAATTGAACTCGCGACACTGCTACCGTTACCGACACCTCATTAAAAGTCTTTTTTTCTTAATCATGACTATATTTTTTTATCGACTTCAAAATGAGGAGGAGGTTATGATTCGGCTAGTTTTTTCGATATATTCTTTATTTTCAAGCATTTTTTTCTGAGATTTCATTAATTTTTTAAATTAAATTATAATTTAAATTGATGTATTCATGCAATAGCGACTTTGAAGTTGAAACTGCTCATGAATATTAATTTAATATTAATTATTATTTATTAATAATACATTTAATTGACATTATTTACTCGAACGTGACTTTGCATTGTGTAAATTCAGACTTATTGCTAAAAACTGGTATATTTGTACACCAATTTCATTGGTAGGACATAGAGCTCGACTAAAATGTATACACCTTTATTGTAATACCTGTGTTCACGAATAAAAATTCATTGATTGATGAAAATACACACATATTTGCTTAAAAAATAGATAAAAAACACACATATTTGCTTAAAACGTTCAATATTTTAAACCAAAACAAATATAAACCGATACTTTATATCTCGCTGCAATATAAATAGTTCTGTCCATACTTTACTGTTCGCCGCTCGATGAATTTTAACATTCCGATCTGCACGAGTATAAACTATGCGCTCAATTAAAAAAATAAAATAAAAATTCTGAAAACTACGCTTTACTTTGTGAAGTATCTGCTTTTAACGATAAAAGAGAGAGAGAATCCATTAAAATGCTATAAAAGGTAATCATGTTCTTAGGCATTGCATTAAAATGGTCTCAAAGAGAGTTGATAATAACTTAAATGTACGTCAGACGCTTTCTGGGCTGTCAGCTCCGCTACCTTGCTGTCTGGCTGACATTTAACCACGGCATAAGCCGCTCTTTATAATTCATTCGATACGAGTGAAGAAGAAATTGTCTCACCATGTAAAACTTCTGCCTATTTCTATAAGATAATGATGTGTGTATCAGGGTTGTAACGGATGTCGTATAACGGATGAGGATATCGAGATAATCGGGTTTGAGGATGCGGATGAGGATACGGATATCGGAAAATTCCTTATTGAGGATGCGGATGAGGGTGCGGATGCAGATTTCGTATGAAAAATAGCCCTTGTTTTGACACCTGACACCACAATCATGCCACCACTGTCACGTGCGGCCGATCGTCTGTCATAGGACAGGGACGCTGCGAATCCAGGCAATAGGAACGTATCACTCACACTCCAGCCCGCACATTAGCTCGGAGCGATTTAAAAAAAGCACTATTTGAGCGAACAACGTAGGTAGGGTCACATCCCCATAGAAATTATGAAGATGCGGAGCTTTTAAAATCAAAACTTGAGGAAGCGGATGATTTGCGGATATCAAAATTTATGCGGATGCTCCGCAGTTGCGGATGCGAATATGGATATCCGTTACATCCCTGGTGTGTATATTGATGTATTCTGGACTTCCGGAAACACGGGTGACAGGTGTTATTCAGGCAACCGAGTCTTTTCAACTTTTTAGCAAATTTGTTTTTGGAACGAAGTTCTTTAACTTGGCTTGCGGTAGAAGTTGACTGGTAGAAATCGTCAAACAACGAAAAAGCGTAATGCCCACTTCCATGCGACTTTGCGACTTTCTCTCTCTCTCTGTTTTCTATTTTAACGAGTGTGTGTGTGCGTGCGAGTATGACTGGTCCATAAATTCATTCATGCTCAGCGAGCCATGGAGCGGGCTATGCTTGGAGTCTCTCTGAGGGATCGAATCCGAAATGAGGTGATCCGGCAGAGAACCAAAGTTATCGACATAGCTCACAGAATAAGCAAACTGAAGTGGCAGTGGGCCGGCCATATCAGCCGTAGAACCGATGACCGTTGGGCTACACGTGTACTTGAGTGGAGACCGCGAATCGGCAAACGTAAGGTAGGACGCCCTCAGGCAGGTGGAGCGACGATCTTCGCAGGGTGGCTGGTAGCAGCTGGATGAGAGTTGCTGAGAATGAGCTGAATGGCGTTGGAGAGGCCTATGTCAGTGGACTGCTGTAGGCTGATGATGATGTGCGTGCGAGTATCGCGTGAGGTCGGCCACACACATACGGAAATATTTCAAGCGGAATGTGATAGATCCTTGATTTCGTATGGATTTACTGCCTTCGAGGTTCCGAATCGAAATTTCGAAACGGAATTCCGTAGGTATGTATATATGTGAACGGCTTAAGGAACTTCGGGATTCCTCCGACCGCACATGTTTTTTAGAGTTTCTGTTACATTCCTGAGACTTGGGACACATCAATAAAATTTTGAAATTTTGAATATAGGATCTTCAGTGCTTTGTAGGTTTGCCAGAGAAATGGACAGGAAAGAATCAGTGTAGTATTATTTATTTATTATTTTATTCACTTTTTCCCATCTTATTTCAAACACTCCCTTTATTCATAATCCATCTTCCATAATTATTTTCCTATACGTAAACCCCTTTTCCACCATTCGACAGTATGTTGTTATACATTTTCTCATAAATTCGGTTCCGTACGTTGTTCTAATTATTTTTCCAATACAGAGGTGACTGGCGAAAGCTTTATTACCAGGCTGGCAATATTATTGATCTGATAGCCACACTCTTTTGCCAAATCATGACTGAACTTAGCTGGTTTTAGTGCGTAGGCCGTGGGTATTAGGTGTTTCCGTTTTCCGGAGAGCTCTATTAAGTAGTCTAAACCTAAGTCTAGGTAATGAAACGTGTTTTCTTACATAGGAGATGTGAATTATTGATATTACTGATACGGTGATAGGTTAGATTGAGCGATGGAATTCGAAGTCGAAAGGGAGAGCCGCTTTCTGCATCAATCCCTTAGCCCAAATGCTTCACAAAGGGTTCCTCACCTGTCGTTCTCTAATTGTAATTTCATGACGATAATTGAGTTCCTTCGAAAAGACTCGACTATACCTTTGAGGTTTTTGTACCAGTGATATTACAGGTTTTAGCACTTTTCATGGACGTCGACCTATCTCGCAACTTAACTAATAAGTAAGTAGATAGACAAAGCTCGATCGAGTCCCCAAATAATTGCGAAAAATTTGTATAAGTAAGTTATTCAAAATTAACACATTACAAACAAAATGTCCGTATGACATCAGCCATGTTGAATCTAAGATTGATCTAGCGTTTGTCTAGTTCGTCCTTGAGACGGAGACAGGGAAACGAACCTTTCTAGATAATAACATAAATCTCTGTGGAGGCGCCGAAGCGACAGCTACACTTTTTGCTTTATTTTGTTAGTCTGTTACTACGGCAGAATATTTTCATCAGACTATGTTTTAGAATGTCTGTACTCTTAAAGGGACCTTGAACTCTGATACATTGAAATTTACTTTTGCCCGCGGCTTCGCCCGGATAGAGAATAAACACTATCCTGTCCAAACCCAGCTCATGCTGATGACACTCTTTTAAATCAAGTCAATCTAGCCTTTTCCCAACTATACAGTGTGAGTCTTCATAATGTGCACATATCGAAATGAGGGAATCTATGCTTAATTTTATCGACGGAAAAAATGGTCAAAAATTTTTTGTATCAAAAAAAATTTTTTTTATACTCTTGAGCATCTTATTTATAAATTTTACAATTATTGTAAAAATTGATGAAAAAAATACAGATTTTTGCTAAAAAACATGTTTATTTTCAATTGAGGGTAGTTTTTTTTCTCAATTTTAATTTTATGTGGACGCCTACTTACTTCCAATCATTATGGAGTTTGTTTCATCGCGATAGCTGATTTAGTTTAAAAGTTACACAGTTTTGTTACATTTTTTTTTAATTCCATAAAAAGTATGAAAATGATATTTAGATTTTTTGAAATATTTTTTCTGTCGTTAAAATTAAGCATAGATTCCCTCATTTCGATATGTGCACATCATGAAGACTCACACTGTATTGAGGTTCACTTGCAGTCTAACCAGATGCAGCTGAATACCAGTATTTTACATGGAGCGACTGCTTATCTGACCTCCACAACCCAGTAACTGGGTAATATGATACCCTTTGGCTGTCAGATTTCCGGGCTTCTGAAGGCCCGTAACGACAGTCAAAGATCCACGAATGACAGCCAGGACCAATGGCTTAACGTGCTTTCCGAGGCACGGAGGAGTCTCGGTATGTAAAGATGGTCACCCATCCACAGACCAACCCCGGCAAGCGTAACCCGTGCGGCTGTTATTACTTAGTCACGAGCTCCTGCTCCTCCTCTTTTAAATCAAGTACCTACTTACGTATAATATGTATAATTATAATTAGGCATGCGGGTTATTCTAGATGGCACTATGTTTAGTGATTCATTGTAGATAATTTAACTACCTTGCCAATATAAAGCACATAACCAAAATTCACTCTTCCTTTGAAATACAAAACGTCGCCTAAATTATTTATTAAAAGTAAACAATAAAAACGTACAAAAAACAGCACTCACCCGCCGTCTACCGAAGTAAATATTTGTCCCTCTCAAATTGTTTGCTGTAGCAATATTATATTCCTATGTAGTCCATGTTCCGGTAACTCGATATGTCGCTTCTAAGTTTATTTTATCGTACATTTTTTATAACCAATTTATAGTTTTTAATCGTAGGATGACGTTGTGAAGGCCGCAGGAATCCGTTGGATGAGAGAAACACAGAACCGGTCGAAGTGGCGGTGCTTGATGATAATGATGAATCGTAGGATAATGCCTCGTTGATATAGTGGTAGTAACCTCGACTGCAGATTGTGAAGTCCTAGGTTATATGTTCTTGTCGGAAAAAGTGTTATTTGAATTTTCCCTTTGGTTTATGTCACCCTCTATTACATGAAACTGGCGCAGCGTTGCCAGATTTTTTTCGGGCAATCCGGGATTCTTTCATCGAAAGCGGGACATAATAAGAAAACGTAAATTATATTATTATTTGTATTATTTTTTACTACTTATCCTTTTATTTGTGTTTGATGATATAAAGCAGTAGAAAATGTATTTTAATGAAAATACTTTACTTTACTATACCTACTAATTACCAATAACTATTAGTTTGCCCTGTAAGACAGTTAAATCTTCAGAGGAATATAATATTAAATAAGTTGTACATTACTTATTTATTTTTTTAACCCTGAAAATCGGGACTGAGCCTGTCCCGCGTGACTATTTAATTTTGGGAAAAAATCGGCACGGCCCGCCAAAATCGTGACGTCTGGCAACGCTGGACTGGCAAAATGTAGGTGTTCTATACCGCCCCTGCTTACGCCTTTCAGAAATAAAAGTGTGATGTTACTTTAACGTACCTATAGTTGCATTATAAAATTGTTGGACGGTTCGCTTGTGGATATCCCACGACTATCATGGATTATTCAGCTCTCTTCAAAATGGTTGCGCTGAATGGTGCTGATCCATGCGTCATGTTCGTAAACGAGCGCCGTCAGTTGGGACTGGTCATCTCTTAGCTGTCATGGCTTATTTTAATATTTGAATTGTTCTTTGTTTTTATATTTTTATTACGAACGCTTTTAATAACGTGCAAGTCTTTCTACATTGTTCTCACATGTGTGATGACAACATGAATGATGTATGTAACCAATATTTCGTAACAATTTTTTATTTAAAGTATGTCCGTGGAGGTTCTTGCCCGTTCTTCTCCATAGGTACCTACTACGCTTTGGAATAGACAGCTGCTTCATATTTCTGAGTGGCCGACTCCTTGACAATTCAAAAATGCCTGTAAATGGTCTAATTTAAATAAATACTTTCAGTTTGAGTTTCGTATCTGTAACAATTTCTGATATACAGCATAACAAGTCTGACAACCAGTCTTACCAAATGTATCGTATTACCCTGTAACTGGGTTGTGGAGGTCAGATAGGCAGGTCGCTCCATGTAAAATACTGGTATTCAGCTGCTTTTGGCTTGACTGGAAGCTGACCCCAATATAGTTGGGAAAAGGCTAGGTAGATGATGATAATGATGAAGATGACAGCATAATTATTATGTTTGGTTCAGTGACTTACAGGTAAATACAACTTTTCATCTTTATTTTAGCAAAGCATAACTACTTTCCTGCAGTTGAAACTCTGACTTGTTTTCCAAACTAAAACACAAAAAATCCCTTTGAGGCTGCACACGCCAGCTTAAAATGAAAAGTAAAAAATCTCAAAGAAAAATATCAAACGGAGCTCAAAAATAAAACAACTGAGTACCCAGCCTTTAATTACGTCTAGCCTCAAAGCTAAAGTCAGACATAATCCTAAAATTCAGACTGAAACAGCCGTCATTAGGCTATCATTTCAAATAGCCGTTGTATAAAAATAAGGCTACCACGTTCCACATTCAGGCTTAACCTTTTAGAGATCGTTTGACATTTAAAAGGTGAGCATAAATACCATTGAGTTTGCTAAATGCTGCTGTAATAAGTATTTGAATAGCTACTCGTTAAGGATATTCTTTGGCTGAATAAGATTTTAATTTTCTTAGGGTCTCACGTCAAATAATGCACACAGAATCTTCATTGAATGTGTTCATTTTTAACCGAAGAGGCCTATGCATTCGACGAGTTTTATAAAGTTCCGTACCTCAAAAGGAAAAAACGGAACCCTAATAGGATCACTTCGTTGTCCGTCCGGCAGTCTGTTAAGACCCTTTTTCGCAGGAACGCGTGAAGGTATCAAGTTGAAATTAATATCAAACGGCCTGACCCACGGTTCCTTGGCGCTGTAAAAAAACCAAGCTTCTAAGTCAACGCAATAATAAAAATATGGGGCATATTACGATACTCGCAAATAAATCAAAACCTTTGTATAGGGTACTTCCCGTTGATCTAGAATCATGAATTAGGCAAGAAACAATGTCTCAAAGAACAAGTAAAAGACAAAGTCCGAAAATCGTTAATTTCTAGTTTTATCACATAAAATAATATTTTATTGCTATGACAAACTTACATTTCCTGTCGCAAAATTAACCATGACGTATATCGATGTATGGGAGAACGTGTTTATTAACTACAATTTTAAGTTGGTTTGTGGAATAAATTCATCCCAACTACGCTACACTTGCGTGGTCCGACACGCACTTGGCCGGTTTTTAGTTTACTAAGCAGATTTTACGTGTGGGTCCTTAAAAGTTTACTAGCTTAGCTAAGTACCAACTTACCACTGCTTACTTCTAAGTAAGTAGATACATACTTTCTTGATATTTGGAAGATATTATCTTTAAAATAACATATTTCTACAAACACACAGGACAAACCAAAATGCTAGTATCGATGATGCATCGAGTAAATGGTTTTTATTCCATAATCTGCTCAAATACTAATACATTTTACCTGATTATGCTGTAAAATTCATTTAAAGGCCTATTTTGTCAAATATTTCAAATAAGAAATTTAAAATATTTTATAAAATAAGCCCTTCAAATAAGAATCTCTTGAGTACTATGGAGTATGTAAATATTGTAACAGATGTCGTTCTGTAGGTTCTGCCTACGCCCATGGAAGGCAGGCATGAAATACATTAGACGTTGTTATATTTAGTAACCTGTTCCGCTTAACTATTCTTAAACAGCCATAAAAAACCCTGTAAGAAATTGACGTGTTTCACCTCTCAACGAGGCATCCTCAGGATGACGATTGACTTGTTGCGAACCCGAACACGGCATGTTGCCACACAGAGCGCTGGTTGCAGAGTGGCTCGGTGTGTGGTGGGTGATTTTATAATGGATTTCCTCTTCCCCCGGACCGCCGCAGGGTGCTAACGTGTATTAGACTCCGTGTTTCTTTTATCTTTAAAAATAAATAATCATTAGTTAAATTTTAATTCCTCAAGAAAAATAGGAGTGCATAAGACTCGTAGAGGTGTCTATGTACAAGTGATTACAACGCGCACCGTACTGTATCTAACTCCAACGCTTGTGAGAGCCTAGTATACTGCCGTACGTCTCGAGAACGGGCTAGGCGTTGCCCCGCCCCGAACATACTCGACGCAAGACAACTACACCTCCACTGGATCTCTACTGCCCTGGTACTTCATTGTGAATATAGCGAGACTCGATCAACTCTGGGGTGACCAGCTACATACAATGCAGGGTGACTTGTAATTATATGAGCGACACGTACAAGAATACCGAAGATTCAAGCGATACTGCGTGGGCGTGCTAATTAGTCTCCTAGTTTCTCAACCGGCTCGTCCAAATACAAGGTACTGTGACTCATCATTGCTTAGCTGACAGACGCACGTACGCAAATTAGACACCAATAATAAGCTTATCTAAGCTCCGCCCCTTTCTGAGAATTGCTAAGCTAACTCCGCCCCAGGATTACTACTGTGTGCGTAAACGCCGCTACCTGGTTCAGCGCATTACGATTGCTGGCTTAAGTGGCAAACTCCTACACTTAATTATCCCCTGGTACTCTGACCGTGCTGCTCATATTTTTGGCACACAGTAAAAGGGACTCTGAGTAAATTACTCCGTCCAGTTTATTTCTGGTTTCTAGACAACCATTTACTGCACCGCATTTATTATACCCTGGTACTAGAAATGGAACATTCAGTCAATAAAGCATCATCTGAGTCAAACATTTCCATTTGTACTGATACCCAAAGTACTCCTCCCAACTTTGTCTCCCAACGAAAGCGAACGCGAGACTATGAATACAAGTCAGACTTTAGAGACTTCAAAGAAGAAGTCAAAACACTTATATCGTCGTTGATGGTAAACCAAAACGAGGAAATAAAGAAAATATCCGCTACATTGATGGAAATCAGGGCTGCAAACACTAACATAGAAAACTCAATGGCCTATCTCACCTCACAAAACGAAGAGCTGAGTAAGAAAATAGAGCAAATTGAAATGAAGGTGAAGAAAGACGATGAGTACATAATTCTACTAGAAGATAAAATCGAGGATCTGCAGCGAGGCAACCGGAAAACTGTAATAGAGGTAAAAAACGTACCAAAAATTCCAAACGAAACTAGAAGCGACTTGATAAAAATGGTTACAAGTTTGTCAAATGCCACTGAATGCCCTATCCAACAAAACGATATGAAAGACATTTTCCGAGTCCCAAGCAAGCGCAGTGATGCGAAAAATGGGCCGATCGTCGTCGAGCTAACATCAGCTATACTAAAAAATGACTTTTTAAAATCAACTCGAAGCTACAACAGATCAAACAATGAAAAATTATGTGCAAAACATCTAGGATTCACCACCAAGGAATACACCCCCATCTACGTATCTGAGCAGCTCACCACCAAGGGGGCGCGCCTATTTTTTCTCGCCCGCGATCTGGCTAAATCTAAAACCTATAAATACTGTTGGACTTCCTTTGGCCACGTATGTCTCAAAAAAGATGATAGCTCGCCAAAAATAATAATTAAGAGCGAAATGCAAGTTAACAAGCTTATGCAACAAATATGACTAGTACTAATTATTCAATATTCTACTAGAAAGTATAAGCACATTAGTCTGTTATGTTACTGTTATTTGTTAAATTCTATAAGATTTAGGATTGCAGTTATTAAGTTAAAATTATCTATCATTGTATTATTATTATTAATTAGTCTAAGAATTAAAAAGTATGTTATTGTTATGCGTGCACACACACTTAAAACACACATCAATAAACCTTCTGTGCAAAATTTTCCTTACATATTACTTACACAAACACACACACCCCAGCTAACAAAGGACTATGATTTTTTGTACTTCAGTCACTTAACAGTCAAGTATGGATAGAACCCTGGATACTATAACTGAAATAGATAACACAGAAATAGCCCAAGTGTCAAACTTCTCCTTTCGCGATTTAAGCACAACAATAAAAATTAAAAACACTGATTTCACGATTATAACACAGAATATCAGAAGTATCTATTCTAATTTTAGCGACTTACAATTGAACCTAGCTAACTTAAATTTTAACACTGACGTTATTGTTTTAAGTGAGTGCAGGCTAAACCCTAATAAGAATATTCCTCAATTAAGTAATTACTCGGCTGGCCGCACTACTAAACATTTAAACAAGGCTGACGGTGTCGTCGTCTTTGTTAATAACGCACACAAGTTTCAAATAAAAGAGATAGAATTAACTCACGCTTCTTGCTTACAAGTTAATATTAAACCAGATCTCATAGTCCTAGGAATATATCGCTCTCCATCAAAGACAAACGCGGAAGATTTCATAAACTCTTTATCCCTCCACCTAGCTACCGTTTCTTCAAATAAAAATGTAATAGTAACTGGAGACATTAATATAAATTTAATCCACAGGCAAGAGGAGCAATCATACGAGAGATCTAATAGACTTCATTATTTAAATATGTTAGCTACTCACGGCCTACTCCCCGGACACTCACATCCCACTAGAGACAAAAGTTGTCTAGACCACTTTATGCTAAAACTTAAACCTAATAAAAAATCGGCGTTCATTGCAATTATGGACACTACTATCACCGATCACTCTATGATTTTCTTAAAACTAACTGAATTGACGAATACACATAAAACATTTAGAACGAAAACAACAATAAACGTAGAACATACACTCGAGCTTTTAACAGCTAACAATATTCACGACCTCACAAAACTAACTAACCCTAATATTCTATTAGATAGTCTAATAAGCTTACTACAAAACTGTCTCACTGCCAATACTCTTGTTACGAGTATCCCCCTTAAAAGTAGATTGATTAAACCTTGGATGACATTAGGCTTGCTGCGTTGCATACATAATCGCAATAATATGCAAAAAAAGTTAAAACTAGACCCTTTTAACGAGATACTAAAAATCACCTATAGGAGATATAGGAACTACTGCAACAACATCATTAAAAAACAAAAACGTAAACACGATCGCGACCTCCTATATAAGACACACAAAAACCCTAAAAAATTATGGCAAACAATAAACAATATTTCCCAACGAAAACCACCTAAAACACAAAATACAGCATTGCTGGAATCAGCCGCTAACCCTCTCGAAGCAGTAAACAAAGTTAACAAGTACTTTTCCACTATAGGGAAGTGTCTTGCTGACAACATAATAAATAACCCTCAGAAGAAACCTAACAGCGTCCCTAGCTTACCTCAGGACGTTGCGGCTTCGCCGGTCTCATCCTTTGTTCTTCTCAAATCTGACCCTGATGAAGTAGCAACTGTAATTATGAGCCTAAAATCCGACAGTGCAACTGGCTGGGACAAAATCCCTATAAATTTCTTAAAAGCTGCCAAGTCCATTATTTCGCCAATTATTTCACACCTTATTAACCTCTGCTTTGAACAAGGAACTTTTCCTACCGCCTTGAAACAAGCTGTAATAACACCTGTATACAAGAGTGGTAATACGTCTGACCCGTCTAACTACAGGCCGATATCTGTACTTCCGTCCTTATCTAAAATTGTTGAAAGATTAATAAATCATCGCTTGACCAGATATTTAACAAAAAATAATTTAATATCGCCCTCACAGTTTGGCTTCAGACAGGGAAAGTCTACAGAAGACGCAGTCCTGGCACTTACATCTGTAGTCACTGAAAAATTAGACAGTCGTGATAAGTGTCTGGCTGTATTTTTAGACCTAAAAAAAGCCTTCGACACAGTTAGTGTCCCTACACTTTTACATAGGCTAGAAGGCATTGGCGTAAGAGGAATACCACTTAAACTCTTTACAGAATACCTAAGTGAACGCAGATATGTGGTAAAAATAGGATCAGTCACTAGTTCCGAAGAAATAGTCACATACGGGGTAGGGCAAGGTAGTGTACTCGGTCCGACGCTGTTTCTCATTTATATAAACAGCCTTTGCAACATGAAAATCGACGGAGCTCACATATTCTCCTATGCTGACGATACAGCAATTGTTTTCTCAGGAGAAACTTGGAACTGCGTCGCTCACACCGCCGAACGTGGCTTATCTACAGTAGCTACCTGGCTCGAATGTAATCTATTAACTTTAAACGTTTCAAAGACTAACTACATTTGTTTTTCCATTGACAATCGTACTCAGCCATCTCAAGATCTCCAGATTAAAATACATACTTGCTCTGACTTCTCTGACTCCAACTGCTCTTGTTTAAAAATCAGCAAAGTAAGTAGTACTAAATACCTTGGTGTCATGCTCGACCAAAGGCTATCGTGGCACTTACATCTAGAACTAATAATGAACAGAGTCAGGAAATTAATTTGGACCTTCAAATCTCTTCGCCACGTAGCCACTAAAGATCTTATCCAACAAATTTACGTGTCTCTGGGTCAATCCATATTGACGTACTGTTTACCAATTTGGGGTGGAGCATCCAAAACAAAGTTTTTGGAGTTAGAGAGGGCGCAGAGAGCTTTACTAAAAGTTATGTATTTTAAACCACTATTATTCCCTACCGAAACCTTATACTTAACTTCGAACCTCTTGTCAGTTAGAAAGCTCTATGTCCTGCTGATTACTCTGAAGAAGCATAAATCTCTTCCCTTCATCACTCTCAGGACACAAACTAGGAGGAAGAATAAAGTAGCTCCAGAAACACCAGTCAAAACTACATTTGCTACAAGACAATACACAAAACAATCTTCTCGCTTATACAATTCTCTTAATAAAATTCTCACCATATACCCTATGACATACCGTGACTGTAAAAAGACTCTCACTGAATGGTTGAAGAGCAAAAGTTACGAAGAAATCGAGGCTATGCTCCATACAATCACATAATTCTAAACTATGTACATATAATCTATAGATACAATTTGTCGCTGACTAAAACAAAAAGTACACAAATCGCACCTTCCACACCAACATTCACACCCGTACATCACACACACCCCACCTCACACATACTACCTCCACACACACATAACACTATGCGCATTCCTTATTTATTTTTTCACTTTTTGTATTGTTAAAAAACTTTGCATGCTTTCAAAATCATCTATTGTTTATTCTCTCACACATTATGTATAGTCACTGTAAACTGGAAGAGCGGAACCACCTAATACAAGCAAATCTTTGCTTAAAAGGTGACTCCAAACTTAATAATGTAATTACATAAGTTGATGAAATAAACATTTTTATTTATTATTTTTTATTTTATTATTATTTCCGTAAGATCACGCCTGAATCAATTAATTATCATAGGCAGGCATGAGTTTATGTATGTAAGAATCTCTTCCCTCCTTCAACTTCCCCCTCGTTTAAAAATCATAATCAGCTTAATAAGATCCCACTACTGGGACACTGACCTACTCTCTGCGAGAAGAAGTAGGCCGTAATCCACCGTATAGACAAGCACCCTATATTAATGAATACATGGATAGATGTTTGATCCTTTCGCCCAACAGCTCCATTGTATGGGCCCTATCAAAAAACTCGCGTCATTATCGATGTGTACACACCCGTATGATGCGTTTATAATGAGAAACCTCCCCGTACGTGCAAGCAGCACGTTTCCAGTATGACGTCACGTTTACAGCGCTTTTTATCGCGATTCACGATACATGCAAGGGTAATGAGGTTCTTGCGTGCATAGAAAAGACCGTTGCTGGTAAATGGGTGAGCACGCTTTTTTTTTGTTATGATGTTTTTAAGCAAGAATGGTTTTTGGGACTTTGTTAACTATGTCGTTTATTTTAAAGAAGTTTATTTCTGTTTGTTTCTGATATTCAGCTAAATCCGGTTAGACTGGAAGCCGAACCCAATATAGTTGGGAAAAGGTTAGGCAGATTGTTTTTAAAGAAGTTTATTTCAAAGTTCCAACTGTTGCAAAAAAAAAAGCATAAACTGAACCTAAGCAATTAAATAACTCTTACGATTATTGATTATGACACAACAAAAACAGCCTTTTATGCCTTTTTAGCTTTTTTTACGTCTGTTACAACATTAAAGTGGTATCAACAACAATGATAAAATTATTTCTAGGTAAGTACCTAGTTCTTTATAAGGAACAATTTGACTAGCCAACTATCAATGTACATTATTCCTTTACCACGTTATACGATTATCTGTCACCGCATAATTAGTTTTTATTCATCGGTATACAAGTAAACTGTCGAAAAATTGTGAACTGCAACAAACCATTTACAATTTAAATAATTATTTTTCGATAGTTTATAATCTATGCATGGGAAGCCAACAAATTGTGAACTGGTATCAAACGCGCTTGCGACATAACGCACTACGCACGCGCTATACTAAATAACCTGCCTAGCCTTGATCAACTTGGAAGTAGCGCTCGCCGGCGACTGCCGCGGCACCGCTCGCTTCGCTCACTCCGCACGCGCGCGGTTTGACTAACCTAACCTAACCCATTTAACCCAAATAACATATCGACAGTTTATAATCTAACGGAAAAAAAACCGATAAATTATAAACTAATGGTTCTCACAATTTTACGGTGACTTAGTATATAAATAACATAGCAATTAATTGACAGTTCAAAAGATTTTTATCTGAACAATTTTAGTTACGGTCATTGGATCTATCATCGAATAGTTGTATAGCCTATACCTAGAAAGACCACAGTCTCAAACTATCTTTATAAAACCACCCTATATGACCCGAGGCCCAAGCACAAACACGCCTTAACACAACATAGAACTAAGTAGGTAAGTATCCTTTAGCATTTTGGTTTATATTTTTTGTCTTAAAACTAAGTAACGAAACGAGCATATATTTTCAATTTTAAAATCGTTCGAATTATATAACGTTTACGTCGCGTGTTCGTGCTGAGCCCACCGATCACTTTGGGCAAAGTAATCACAAAGTTAAACTAATACCCCTGTACCCTTTGCCCTATGACCAACCCTTCGATAAATCTCACGTATTAGACCCTTCGTCTTATTTCTAAGGGATTTTTACAAAGTTTCAGTGAGCTAAATATTTGGTAAGCCTTTTGTGGGTAACTAATTTTTAGGTATTTGAGTTTGGTAAATTTCTGTGGGCGTGTGGGCTTTTCCAGTGTTTAACATCCATTTTAAAATGTCTTGATTTAAGTACATGATTAAGTCTTTTGGTGGGTGGAGTCGTAGGTCCGTATTACAGAACGTTACTCAATACTCAAGCATTACTTAAAACTTGATTCAAGCCATTTGATTGTTTGAAACTAGTTTTAAGTAATGCTTGAGTATTGAGTGACGTTCTGTAGGTAATACGGGCCTTAATCACAACCGATATAAATGGCGTCTTGCATAGTAAAGGGTATCTGAACAACATAAACCTGTTGTTAGATCATTTTGTTAGACTGTCGGGCTTCTGACTTGACTTTTTTAATTTTTTATTAGGTTGTAGGTACATAAAATAGACGTATGCAGGCAACTACAGCAACTTAGCAACACTTAGGGTCTAATCAGGCTCTATGTGGCTCTATGTGTGTGTAGCCCCATCCTCAAACTGACCACGAAAAGTGCAGCTTAACTTAAGAAACCAATGTATTAGCAAAATTTTTACTTAGAAATTTCAGTTAATACAGAAAAAAAAATCTATTATCTGACATCTATTTCCACAATCTCATATTACTAAAATAAAAAGTAATAAAAGTAACATTTCCATTAAGTAATATTGAGTACGAATACTAGTAGAACAATAATAAAAATGAAACTAAAAGTATGAACGACCGCCATTTAACGCGGACGCAAAAGCTTTCTGAAACAAAGGAAATACTTCAGGGCTGGCTAATGTAGTGACGGATTTACAAGATGGCGGTTTTACGTGGTGGAATTTTGGATCTAGACTTTGTTTTAGCAGCTTTTTAATGTATTTTTGGGAGCTGGACATTGTAGAGGTCATGATTTTTGTTTTGACAATGTATTATATTTCTAACGAAGCATGAAACACGCATAATTGATTTATGAAAGGATATTTTATAGGGGGAATAAATAAATTACATAATTTTTGGCAGATGTGTAAAATGCACAATTTTTTTGTCAAATGGTATACATTTATAAATGTAAATAACAACATTTGATAGTAATTAAATAAAAAAAAACATTCTATAACAAAAAACATTGTACAAAAAAAAACAACCCACTTCCAAAATATACACTACAAAGTGAAAAATAACTGGACATTTGTGTCTTTAGGGTTTTGAATTTTTGTTTTTTTGCCTTCGACTTCCGAAATTGAATTTATTTTTTACTTGGTTGTTTGGAAGCCGGTTGTGTTTTTTTTGTATTTTTTTTTCTCTTTATTTGTGGTACCTACCCCACACAAATTCGAATACCACTACCTGCTATGTCAATAACAGTAACAGGATCTTATTATGTCATCCACATACTAAATGGGAAAAAATACGTACTATTGAAGCTAACTCAAAAACTATCCAAGCATAGTTAATAAAAAAATTATGGGATCACCCTTTCAAACAAAAAAGAATTTTCAAAATCGGTTCACAATTGACGGAGAAATCGGAGGACACACAAAAAAAATACACATATATGCTATGAACATAGAACCTCCTCCTTTTTGGAAGTCGGTTAAAAAGTGTCGTGACGGTTAAAATGTTACTCTTTTTTCGCCACGTGTGCAGGGTATAACGTGCGATAAGCGACTTCGTTCCAAGACATAGGTACCCTTTTTATCCTCTAGCAACATTATTGAGAAGCCCTTATTCAGCAGTTCGTTCTGCGTCTTTTTCTCTCGAGTTATCATCATCAAGATATAGAAGTCCACTGTTGGACATATGCCACTAAATCTCTGGCCATAGGTACGCCACTAAGTTCCCAGGTAGCTCTGAAAATATAGGTACCTACATACTTTTACATCGTTTTTAGGGTTCCGTAGTAAACAAGGAACCCTTATAGTTTCGTCATGTCCGTCTGTCTGTCTGTCTGTCCGCGGTCTAGCTCCGAGACCCTTAGTACTAGAAAGCTGTAATTTGACATAGGTATACATATTAATTACGTCGACAAAGTGGTAAAACAAAATTATGAAAAACATTTTTTTTAGGCTACCTCCCATACACGTAAAGTGGTAATGTTTTATTTTTTTATCCCATAGTGTAGTAGTATCATTGGAAAGATCTTACAAAAACATTATGAGTTTGTGTAAACCATTTTTGGATTCAGGGATCCGTTTGCAAAATATTAAGCTTTAAAGTGCTAATTTTTGTTAGAGTCAAGTGTCCCCCCCCCCTGCCAGCTAAATGGTTGGTTTTGGATGTGTGAAAAAATCACAGCAGTAGTTTATATAACGAAATTAAGAGGAAAACTATCACAGCTAAGTAGGCTTTACTAGTTATCGAGTAATAATCGACTAACTTAACTTTGCAGTTGCAAAAATAAGTTTTCCCATACATTCCGTATGGGAAAACATGTTTATCAACTACAAAGTTAAGTTTGTTTTTGGGATAAATTCATTCCAACTACGGAACCCTTCATTGTGCGTGGTCCGACACGCACTTGGCCGGTTTTTATGGAGGCTTTTCTAATACACTCCAAGTCTTTTTCAAGCTAAATGATGAAAACAGTGAAGGAAGCATACCATGAAAAATATTCACTGTAAGTATTATCCTTCCTTTTTCAGATATAACTCGACAAACATGACTGTTTGTATCGCCATGGGCTTGTTTATCCAAAAACTCACTTAACTTTATTCATATAATATTTATGCGGGATCACATAACCAATAGATTCACATCACAAAACTTAGAGACTACCTCGAACTAGCAAAAATGGGATAACTTCGTTTTTATGTATCTTCATAACTTACCGTACTAACAACTATTTTGAAAGGCGTGAAAGTGTTCCTAGGTTTTGCTTGCCGGATCTTTCTGATACGGATTTTCGGATAAATGGCTTGTTCCTTATTAGGTACTACATACCGATAACTGTCTCTATAAACAGATAGGTACGGTTGAGGAGCGATATTGTTGAGCAATTTTCGAGCAAATTCCTTTCCCAAATAGTGCACATGTGTCACCTTTTCGAACGGACATTTTAATTTAAAATGTTGGCAATGACGTATTCGGAAAATTAAGAATAGGTTGGGTTTTTTTTTAATGAGATGACTTTGTTTACCCTCATTGCCTATTGCATATTCAAAGACAATCATTAAGTGACTTTTAATGATTTTATACTGAAGATCACGTTTAGACGTACGTATTTTTTCCAAATCATTATCACTACTCGTTTAGACGAGTAGTGTTAATGAGTTGGAAAAAATATATGTTATATAAGAGCATTTTCTTAATAACTTAGTCAGTGAATATTTTAGATTATGTTTATATTACATAGTGTAAATAATTTCTAAAGTTATGTCTAACGCGGATAGAAAACTGAGAATCACGCAAAAACTATCAAGCGTATTTTTGTGAAACCTTCACCATTTTAAAGATAATTAAATTATTTATGTTTTAGTATTTTAGTAGTTTGCGGGGCCAACATGGCCTGAAATCGCACAAAGCAGAGAGATTTGGAAGGAAATAGGGGAGGCCTTTGCCCAGCAGTGGGACACCATATAGGCTAACAAAAAAAAATAAAAAAATGTTTTAGTATACTTACGTGTTTTATTTAAATACCTTTTGATTTAGATATAATAAATTAATAATGCGACTAATTTGGGACAGCGCTCCTTGATGGGCGAGTTTTGTTACTGGCTGGACGTACGACGCGTTGCGTGAGCTCAGCACAGAACATACCTATTTTCGGCGTCATAAGGAGTAAACTCTAGTCGTGCGTCGGAGCTGACACTTACACACACTTTTTTTTATTTAGCCAGGGTCAAATGTTTTTTCATTTCTTTCTTTCTTTTTTACTTACATAGCAGAGACAGAGAAAAAGTGGAATTTATTACAAAGAAAAAATATTAAAGAAAAGTTCATTAAAAATGTTCTATAAATCTAGAACCATTTTCATCTTACTACCAGCCCTGTTTCAAGCCTATTATTAAAATAAAAACGACAGTACGAGTACCTCTAACTTTCATTTAGGTACCTATTGTTATGTTCTTTTGTTTTCTCTTTCAACACAGAACATAAATCTGTCCAAAGTTTATATTTTACACATTTTTATTTGAAAGGGATTTTTGTGTGGAATTGTAATTAAAGTTAGGTGTACCTACTACAGTCATTTTTATATTGGTAAAGGCTAGGCAGATGATAAGTCAGCTTTATATTTAGGCTGTATATTAGGCTGCTATCTGTAAAAGTCCAATGCTGTACATAAGCCTTCCAATGACTAAAAAGACTGAGTTTACGCCCGCCGCACACACTCACACTCGCACTCGTTCAAGACACTGAGCTGATACCTCCTTCCCTCAAATATGGCTAGGGGGGTAATGGCTGATCTTTGCGTTATACTCGTGAACGGGTGCTGCTTGTGGTGACTGATCGTCTTGCTGATCATAGTTTTGTTATTATTACTAGTAATTAACTGTTCATTTATTTTACCTCGATGGTCCTAGTTTACCATTTATAACTTCCAATTATAGTTTTATATAGGTTTATGTAAGCGGCCACGCTCTTTATGCCTGGAGGCTTTTATTTAGTTCTGTTTACGTTTAGTTTTAATTTTTTTAATTCTGCTTGAGTATAGTTCTCGATGTTTTTGGTTGGTATATTGGCGTGTGCTAGCTGACCAATAATTTTTCATTTAAATTATGCTTTGTGTTGCATAATGTAAATTATTTTGCATACTATTGTATAGAATCTTTTTTTTTCTAATTTAAACAGACAGTTGTGCTGCTGGGGAGTTTGTTGCGCCACTTCTTCTTCCCAGCTAAAGCACTAGGAAGTGGTGAAGGGCGGGCGTTTTTGGGGGACTGTCTTATGTAATGTTGACGTTCGAAAAGTGCTGATTTTCAGCCTAGTTTGAATAAATGAATTGTGAATTTTGATGTGGCAATGAAATTGGTCGACACGTCTTGTGCATCTGCATTTGCCGACATGAGTCCGTACATCAGTGGCATTAGTGATGCCAACCAAAAAAGATGGCCGCCATAGATTTAGAAGCAGTGGCGGATTCCGAACTCAAAACTATGGCATCCGTCTTCTTTGGTTGTCGGTAAATGCGGATGCACACGTGTCAACCAATGTCAGTGCAACATTAGTGCAGTATCGTGAACGAGTGCGAGTGAGCATGTACAGCTGGCGTTATTGCCATAACCACTAGGGCTTCATAGACATAGGTATATATTGGCGAATATTTCTGTAAGTAGGTATGTTGGTATTAGCAGACCTGTACCCTAATTGCGTAACTTATTTTCGTAAACAATTTTGCCTAATTTGTTTCATTTTGACAGTTCAACAACATTCATTGCGTTATTTACGTTGTTGAGCAGTTTTTTTTTTTTTCAATTTATGAAGCAATGGATTATCAATCTGTTTCAAAGCGAAACTGAGATTGTGTTGTATTATATTACGCAATTAGGGTACCACTACGAATCCTCGTAACATCACCTTATAGTCATTTTAAAACAATAATAATATGATTTTTTCCAATTCATTTTAGACTACTTACAAGATAGGCAGTGGAAGTCAGATACTTAGGCAGTCACTCCATGTAAAAAACTGGTTAGCCATAACCGGTTAGACTGGAAACCAACCCAACATAGTTGAGAAAAACTAGGCAGATTGATTCAATTTTAGACTACCACAAGACCCAATGGATATGAAGCTGAGGCTGAAATGTAATCTTGTTAAACTGTAAACAAACTATTAATAGATTCTAAAACCGTAATAAAATTATAATTCTGATCAGTTTCGATGATAATAATATTATAATAAACCAAAATGTGGCTAAGGTAGGAAACGTGTCAGAGCCCCATTTTACTGTCTCTCTTACTCTTTATACAAATCCACCAATAAACTGTACTCTATCTCACTCACTCCCGATAACATGGCTGTCAAATAGAAATGGTTTTGCCTATTCCCTCTGGCGTTCACTAAAACCACAAAACCGCACTTTCGCGCTGTACATAATTTAGTAGGTCTGATATAACATTACTTTCAATCCTGTGTGAATATAGTAGTTGGTAAAATAGACCACTTTACTTACGGATTGTTGTTGTTTAGACAAACGTCTCGTTAAACTTGTAAGTTGTGTATGTAAAATTGGAAGAAGAGTCAGTTGGTGACCATTAGTGGAAACTAACGATCCGTTTTTCATAAAATAACTGTAAAAATATATACAGTTAGGTACTACTGACCTACGTAAATTTGCCGTAAAAAAAACTTTTTACAAAAAAAAGGTAGTTTGTTTTTTTTTTTTTTTCAATTTTTAGTAGTGGTACCTACGCCACACAAATTCTAATATCACTACCTGCTATGTAAATAATCGACAGGAACTTATATCATCCACATAAAAATAAGTATATATTATTGAAGATAATTCAAAAACTACCCAAGTAAAGTTAATAAAATTTATATGGGACCACCTTTAAAGTAAGACCTACGAAAAAAAAAGAATCATCAAAATTAATTCATAATTGGCGGAGTAATCGCGTAACAAATATACAAAAAAAAAAAACATGCAGTCCTCAACCTCCTCCTTTTCTATTCTATTTTTATTAAATGGCAAGCAAATAAAAATAGAATAGAAAAGGAGGAGGTTGAGGACTGCATAGAAGTCGATTAAAAATAGCCATTTCATACAAAAGAACTGTCAAAGAATGACAGTTATAATTTGAATATACGGACAATATAAGTTGGTAGCTCAATTTCCCTGATTTTATATTAATGTGCAGTGCTGAACATAAGCCTTTCTCACCGCCATAATCTCTACGCTTCGCAAACGGATTAGTAAATTAATCTACGTATGTCAGAAGAGTACTATGTTCTGCTATAGGTACAACTTAAATAAATATATCCTAAGTTCCTAACTAATATTGTTCAAGGGAAAGTGAGTTTGTTTATTTATTTATTTGTTTGTTTGTCACGCGAAAACGGCTGAACGGATTTGGATGACATTTGACACATGGGTAGACCATGATCTGGGTTAGGACATAAGATACTTTTATCTCGATATTCCCACGGGATCAAGACTTATACGGGTGAAACCGAGGGGCGTAACTACTAAATAAGTAAAACTTCATCCAAGTAATGCCAGTAATGGGCGCTTTTTGACACATCGAGCTTTAAGTGAGAATTTTATTCGATAACGTATATATAGGGGATATCGAAATAATTTTTCACACCAAGTTTAAAAAAAAAGTTAAGTAGACGTAATCGATATTTCCTATGTGACTACCTCATGACTGAGACAAACGCTCTACAAAGCCGAACTTTTTCTATAACTTGTTATTGTGCCGACACGCGACGTCACCCAAAAAGCAGCAAAGCTCAAGTGAGACGGGGCCGGATATGTTTGCCGCTATGTCGGACACATTGTGGCCTAAGACCACTACAACATGGGTGGGATAGGTGGGATGAGTTTGACGCCTATAGCGGGATGAGCTTGACGCCTATAGGCAAGATTAGTCCATGTTGGAAAAGGAGCGTGTTGAGTGGAAAAAGGAAAGGGAGGCCTTTGCCCCGCAATGGGAGTACACAGGCTGATTTATTTATTTATTTGATGTCCCGTTTTTAGGGTTCCGTAGTAAACAAGGAACCCTTATAGTTTCGTCATGTCCGTCCGTCTGTCTGTCTGTCTGTCCGCGGTCTAGCTCCGAGACCCTTAGTACTAGAAAGCTGTAATTTGGCAAAGGTATACATATTAATTATGCCGACAAAGTGGTAAAACAAAATTATGAAAAACATTTTTTTAGGGTACCTCTCCTACACGTAAAGTGGTGTTTTTTTTTTTTAAATCATGGTATGAGGTATCATTGGAAAGGTCCTTCAAAAACATCGTGGGTTTGTGAAAACCATTTTGTATTCAAGGATCCGTTTGCGAAATATTAAGCTTTAAAGTGCTAATTTTTTTAGAGTCAATGTCCCCCCCCCTTGCCAGCTAAATGGTTGGTTTTGGATGTGTGAAAAAAATCACAGCAGTAGTTTATATAACGAAATTAAAAGGAAAACTATCACAGCTAAGTAGGCTCTACAAGTTAACGAGTAATAATTGACCAACTTAACTTTGCAGTTGCAAAAACATGTTTTCCCATACATTCCGTATGGGAGAACATATTTTTCAACTACAAAGTTAAGTTTGTTTTTGGGATAAATTCATCCCAACTACGGAACCCTTCATTGTGCGTGGTCCGACACGCACTTGGCCGTTTTTTACGGCTAGGTACTGTACTTGGTATTTATAATGTTAAAACTTAAATAATAACTTTTTATAATGTTTAAACTTATTTTTCTTTCTTTCTTTCACGCACGCACGAGTGTAAGTGAGAGAACATGCGAGACCTGCCGTATTGTACTTACTGTTATTCTTGATACTTCTGCTTCTCAACACACATTGGTAGAAGACCTCTTTTTCTATCAAAAGAAGAAAATCACTACGTTTACTAGAATTAGAAAAAAAAAAATCTTCTGTGATGCATATCTCCACGAGTTTCAATACTTCAGCTGCCAATCTGACCAGCTAATCTTTTAACAACGGGCACAAGCTATTCTCGTATAGCTCGGGGATAGCTCAAGCCTACAAGTTATTGATTCTATCTCTTGCAAAGGTATCGGATTTGTAATATCAACGTAAACTTTGATGTTTCTTCCACAATATCATCGTATCTTGTTTTACTTCCCATGAAAGATAAATAAAATAACTCCCAAAACAGTTGTAAACGTCGTAAGTAAATTAAAACAGTGGATTTAGGAGGATTTAGGTTACTTGTTACGAATGCCATAAATAAACCAAGAAAGGTGAAGAATGTTCTGTAATAAATTAGTTAAAAGGTATAATCCAAAAGTAACCTACTTGTGTTTAAATTACAGCTCTCGTATTTCGAAACAGGCCAATCAAAATAAAAGGTTGTACAGTAGGTACGGTGAGGAGAGAGGAGGAGCTCGTGGCTAAGTAATAATAGCCACACGGGTCGATTCATCCGGTTAAGCTACGCTTGCCGGGGTTGGTCTGTGGATGGGTGACCATCTTTACATACCGAGACTCCTCCGTGCCTCGGAAAGCACGCTAAGCCGTTGGTCCTGGCTGTTATTCGTGGATCTTTGACAGTCGTTACGGGTCGTCAGAAGCCCGAGAGTCTGACAACCAGTCTTACCAAGGGGTATCATATTACCCAGTTACTGAGTTGTGGAGGTCAGATAGGCAGTCGCTCTATGTAAAATACTGGTATTTAGCTGCATCCGGTTAGACTGGAAGCCGACCCCAATATAGTTGGGAAAAGGCTAGGCAGATTGATTTTTGACAGTAGGTACGGTGAAATTTGCGAAAATTCTAGCAATCCCATTAAATGAAAAGGCTTTTTACCTCTTTTAATAAAACCCACCTACTCCAAAATTAACCGGAATGAACCCTAATGTCTTTAAATTGCCAAAATCATCACGCTTATTAGAGACATTAGTAATCTCCTCATGGTGCTCAGCAGAAGAGAGAACTTTGCTAATTCTCCTGTATTATTTTTAGAAAAGCCACATGTAGGTTATATACAGGGTGTTTGGCAGAACGTTGAACATTCGAAAACGGTGGATAGGTGGGGTCATCTGCTACTTACTCAGCCCTAATTTATTTGGCCCTGGCCCCTGGATATTTTTTTTAATGCAGGTTGAAATTAGGATTTAAGTATTTTTTACATCTTTCTGTTATAAGAATCTGCCAATATTAAAGATTTAAAAAAAAATGCCTGTTTTACCCATTTTTTTAATAAAAATTACACTTTAAAGTTAAGAAAGTTGTGAAACTAGAATAAAGCAAATTTCAATATCCAGAGCGCCAGGGCCAAATAAATTAGGGCTGAGTAAGTAGCAGATGACCCCACCTATCCACCATTTTCGTATGTTCAACGTTCTGCCAAATACCCTGTAGAACTGGGTCGATACTTGAATAAACAAGAATAGTAGAAAGCACTTTATATATTAATGCTACTGATCTGTCTGCCTACAATTGACCTTTCATCCACCACCATTTACAAGCAAAATAATACCTACTAATAAAAATCCTAATAAAATTGTTTCGTATTTTAACGACAGCCACAATCTCAACAACAAAGTATTATAATCCTCATAAGTATTAAAATCCTTTCCGTAAAATTCTGCGAAAAACATCCTCAAAAGGTTTCCTTAAATATCCATGTAACAATAAGAAACGATGACCTTTTCGTAAGAACGCTTTTTAGGGTTCCGCTTCTTAAAATGATGGTCTAAAAATAATTAAAAAAGTGTCTGTAAAAATGTACAGGGTTAATACCTTCAGAATGGCACGAAAAAGGGAAGAAATGAAAAGGAACAAAATCTAGAGTTTTCTGTTCAGCAAAAAGCTCATTTAGGTAAAGGTCGAATGTCACGACTTCAATACAATTTGTTATTTATTCAATAAAAGGTTTTCCCAGAATGTAACACACTGACGAATCCATTAGACAGGTAGGTACTTCTCGGTAATAAGAAGAAATGACTTAACATTCGCTGAGTATGTTTGTTCACAATCGATTCTTACGAGCAAAATATTCCTGGGATATATCAAAAATAGAGCAGCTGTTCTAAAAAGCAGTCAAAATTACTAAGAAACTTAGGTAGCCTATTCATTAACCTATTCATTATTGCACTCAAAAAATTACATTTTTACACTCCTTTAAAAAAACACCATTAACTAAAAACTTCCCGAACCCCCTAGAAAGAATTCGTTTCCGCTTGACCGATTTTTATAATAACGAAATCACTGAATCAGCTCCTTGTAAAAGTCCCGGAGAATATTGCAGAGAAGACTTTGTTGGCAAAGTTTTTTGTAATACTGAGGGTATATTACACGTCACACAATGTAGAATCTGAAGTACTGTCGATATGGCAACGGTTGACCACTTCCAACCTTATTGGTAAGGGCTTAAGGGTGAAAAGTGGTCAGCTGCCAACTTTGTCGTGTGTACAGTCAACTCATGACGTCGCATTCGATATTATGTATGAATATGATATTGTCAAAGTTTTTAGGACCAAGTGTTGAATGTTTTTTGGAAAAGAATAAGTAATAGGATTTCTTTTCAGGAGTTCAGAATGGACTCGTTTGCTCAGTCAAATGAAGTACCTAGTAAGTTTGTTGTATTTCTCAATTCAGAATAATGGGTTATTTCAAATCTAGATCACTGAAACTTGGCCATGTGGCTACACATCAAGCTATACATTTCCAGTATAAGCTGACCTTGCATTGTATCTTTTAAAAATCTTGATGTAAAAAGAACTGCTGACGTTTGGGGATTATCAGTACATACCATGTCCTCAATAATTGATGTTATTTCACCCTTTTTAGCAATCGTTTTAAACTCTTGTATTGCATCTGGTGTATTTCCTGATCTGATGAAACTTAGCAGAGTGATAAAGTGATTCCACTGTTCAAATCTGGCAGCACAACTGATCCCACGAATTTTCGGCCTTTTTCGATATTACCTACAATGAGCAAAAAAATAATTTTTAGACAAATGTTTGGATATTTCATTTCATTTCAGAATTTACTTCATCTGAAACAGTTTAATTTTACAAAGGGTCGTTCAACTACAGACGCGGGCATGGAATTACTGTAGAGCATATTCGAGGACTGGAAGGAGTCGCAAGATGCTCTTGGCATATTCTGCAACTTGTCCAAGGCCTTCGATTGCGTACATCATGATACACTCATCAGGAAACTGTACCACTATGGTATGTGGGACAAGGCTCTTGATCTTCTGACTTCTTATCTGAACAACAGAATTCAGAGGGTCGATGATAATGGCAAGAGATCTGCGTTCACCATGAGCGTTCCACAGGGGTCAATTCTAGGTCCTTTCTTATTTTTAATTTATGTAAATGACTTGCCTTACCACATAAGGGATAATCACAAGATAGTATTATTCGCAGACGACAATTCCCTCATTTTTTAATTAAATTTCAGTTAGTCAACTTTGAACAAGTTAACGATGCACTCTGTAAAGTTGTGCATTGATTTAATGTAAATAATCTTCTCCTGAACGAAAAAAAGACTAAACTCATTAAATTCTCAACGCTTAATGTGAGGCAGCTATCTACCAATGTTCAAGTTAATGGAATAAAATTGGACCCTGTTGAGTCGGCAGTTTTTCTTGGAATCACTATTGACGGTAAATTACAATGGGGCCCACACATAAAAAAATTGTCAGGAAGGCTAAGTTCAGCAGGCTATACTGTTAAAATTAGAGAAATAACTGACGTAGATACAGCCAGAGTTATTTTCAGTCTTATGTCATATGGGATTCTTCTCTGGGGAACCTGTGCGGATATTAATACTATCTTTGTTCCACAGAAAAGGGCTGTTCGAGCCATTTACAACTTAAGTCCAAGAGATTCGCTTAGAGAAAAATTCAAAAAAATAAATATTCTGACAAGCCTCACAATATATTTTTGAAAACCTATTGCATTTACACAAAACAATATCAAATTTTCAGAAAATGTCCGATATTCATAGTTTAAATACCAGGAATAAACACAACCTTGCTGTACATCGCAGTCTCCACGAAGTAGGCAACTCGTTCATACGCTTTTACAACAAACTTCCCATTGGCATTCGAAACTTACCCATTAAACAATTTAAAAGCTGTATTAAAACCAAACCTTGTAAAAAAGGACCTAGCTTTTTTTTTTAAATATAATGTGTAAAAGTGATTCCGATATCCTATTTACAGAATAAACAATTTCATTTCAATTTTGCGGAAATCCCATACAATGCGAGATCAGCATAAACTGGAAATGTATAGCTTGATGTGTAGCCGTGTGTACCTGTCTACCATTTTTAGGGTTCCGTAGTAATCAAGGAACCCTTATAGTTTCGTCATGTCCGTCTGTCTGTCTGTCTGTCCGCGGTCTAGCTCCAAGACCCTTAGTACTAGAAAGCTGTAATTTGGCATAGGTATACATATTAATTACGCCGACAAAGTGGTAAAACAAAATTATGAAAAACATTTTTTTTTAGGGTATCTCTCATACACGTAAAGTGGTGATGTTTATTTTTTATTTTTTACCCCATGGTGAGGGGTATCATTGGAAAGGTCCTTCAAAAATATTGCGAGTTTCTGAAAACCATTTTTGGATTCAGGGATTCGTTTGCGAAATATTAAGCTTTAAAGTGCTAATTTTTGTTAGAGTCAAGTGTCCCCCCCCCCCTGCCGGCTAAATGGTTGGCTTTGGGTGTGTGAAAAAAATCAAAACAGTAGTTTACATAACGAAATTAAAAGGAAAACTATCACAGCTAAGTAGGCTCTACAGGTTAATGAGTAATAATCAACCAACTTAACTTTGCAGTTGCAAAAACATATTTTCCCATACATTCCGTATGGGAGAACATATTTTTCAACTACAAAGTTAAGTTTCATTTTGGGATAAATTCATCCCAACTACGGAACCCTTCATTGTGCGTGGTCCGACACGCACTTGGCCGGTTTTTTATAAAATATATAAACTATAAGAAGTTGTAGAATTAAATACCAACTTAACAAAGTTGATTGTGCTTGATCATAATAAATAGCACATAAGCATAGTCAGCCTATAACGAACCCACTGCTGGGACACAGGCCTCCTCTCTGTATGGGCCGTAATCTACCACAAAGCCCCAGTGCGAGTTGTAACACAAATACTACACATAATATAGTTTTATTTCCTAAAGATAACATTACAATACGAATGGAAATATAAGGCAGAGGTGTACCTACAACCTACAGTACATCCATATTTCGCCAGTTAATATAGGGGGCAAGCGTATTGCCACCAACCGGGCACAAATCCAGACTCCGGGCTGCTACTGAGAAATTCCTGATGAAAAAAACCAATTATACTTTGCACGACGTTGGAATCGAACCTCAACCTCATGACCCTCGACCTCATGGTCAGCAGGACCCTTAGACCAAAGGCAGTCAAAGTTCCTAAAATAATATACTAGTATGTAAATAATGTCAAGATAGTATTAATATAAAACCTAAAGAGAAAGCAGAAACAAATGAAAATCAAGGGGAAGCGAACGTTAATATTTTCGTAATTAATAACTCTTGACGGTTCTAGAGATTGTAATCTTTTGCAGAACAAATCGTCGAAATGAGGTCAAATATTGAGAAGAAATCTCTTAATGAAAATCGATACGGCTCTCTCAGCGTTACTTGTGTCCTTGTTATATCTCTGAATAAGGTATTGTCGTAAGCTGAGACTACGAAATCCTGAAATAATCCCTCAGGAATTGTCATAACATTACATCGCACCTCTAATCCCCGGACACGTTCAATGCCGAGAGCCCTCCTGGAGGGTTCACCTAGTCGCATATGGGATGCCGGGAGCCCTCGCGGAGGGCTCATTTTAAATGTAAGTTTTTCTTAGCGAATACAGCATTATAAACCGTGAAAATAAAATCTGATGTATATTTTAACAAGATTTATTAGTATAAGCGTTGGTTTTAAAATCCAAGCATTTCTTTTTTTTTTTTTTTAGAAATATTCACAAAAAATTTTAAAGGTTGGAAACTACTTAAAGGGACAAGACCCCCCTGAAAACAGTTTTACTTCGTTTTACAGTGTCTTATAGCACGGTTTTACACCTAATGCCCGGACTGCCCGCGATGGTTAACTTTAGCGCAAACGTACTGCCGGTAACCCTCCCGGAGGGTTTACTTCCAATATATATGGCGGCATGGCGTATGACTTCTATGAAAATTGGGTGGAGTCGAAAATGTTAATATGTACACCCACATTTCGCCAGTAATGATTAAATCCCACATAATAGGAGGCGAGCATATTGCCACCAACCGGGCACAAATCCTGACTCCGGGCTGCTACTGAGAAATTCCTGATGAAAAAAGCGGCCAAGTGCGAGTCGTACTCGCCCATGAAGGGTTCCGTAGCAGCAAGTAACGATAAGTTTACGATTTATGACGTATTAAAAAAAAACTACTTGCTAGATCTCGTTCAAACCAATTTTCGGTGGAAGTTTACATAGTAATGTACATTATATATTTTTTTTAGTTTTATCATTCTCTTATTTTAGAAGTTACAGGGGGGGGGACACACATTTTACCACTTTGGAAGTGTCTCTCGCACAAACTATTCAGTTTAGAAAAAAATGATGTTAGAAACCTCAATATCATTTTTGAAGACCTATCCATAGATACCCCACACGTATGGGATTGATGAAAAAAAAAAATTTGAGTTTCAGTTCTAAGTATGGGGAACTCCAAAATTATTTGTTTTTTTTCTATTTTTGTGTGAAAATCTTAATGCGGTTCACAGAATACATCTACTTACCAAATTTCAACAGCATAGCTCTTATAGTTTCGGAAAAAAGTGGCTGTGACATACGGACGGACAGACAGACAGACAGACATGACGAATCTATAAGGTTTCCGTTTTTTAACGGAACCCTAAAAACCAATAACACTTTGCCCGACGTGGGAATCGAACCCAGGCCCTCGTAGTTCCTAGGAATAGACATTACTGGAATTATCTTTTAAAAAGTTTCTCTTTTTGTTAAATTACGTCCAAGTATAATTAAATATAACTTCAAAAAGAAGGTATGAAATAGTACAGATGTTGTAGACGTCCCAATTTTACGCTCAATCTAGGGGGCAATTAATTAAGTGAATGACCCAAATGTTTTGTTGTTTGGGTCGATGTTATA
The DNA here is from genome assembly GCA_963680765.1 of Agrochola lychnidis. Classification (NCBI taxonomy): domain Eukaryota; kingdom Metazoa; phylum Arthropoda; class Insecta; order Lepidoptera; family Noctuidae; genus Agrochola; species Agrochola lychnidis. The sequence goes on from OY796873.1 coordinate 1,084,450, forward strand.
GACACTTTTGTACAGACATTCCATCGATTAGAGATGAAATCGCATCATCTTTTATGTATTAATTCTTTATTACCCACCTACTTGGACCTTATTTATGTTCATTAAAATTTACAACCATATTCCAAAAACAATAACATAATTTTCATTCCTACAAAAAAAACTAAACACAAAATAATTAAAACAATTAAAGTGTTTATTAATATGTATAGTGTTATAAAACTTACCAACCTTGTACCATATCCTACAAATATTATCTTTGTCAATTCTCTACCACGTACCTATTACATTAAGCTGTATAGTCTAGGCTTCAAACGATTTATTTTTATTTTCAGGCATTTAAAAAATGCATCGAATATACGGCATTGATTTTAACATGTTTTCATTCAAAACAACTTTTGATACAACATTCCCCAAACGCATATTTCCATTGACATAAATGTAACCTTGAACACAAATCAAATCAAAATTCATACGGCCAATACGGAACCCATTTCCTCGACCCACACACCTCTTTATTTTCTTTTATTACACTTAAGTACATCATGCCCTATACCAAAGTGTACTATTACCCTCAAAAGGTACTATTTAGGTCAAATACCATTCGTATACTTCCGGTCAGCGCCATTCATAACCCGGAATGGCAAATCATTGACAGTGGAAAGCACTTTCACCGGTTTCACCCCTTTGTATAGTCGACCTCGTATTTACTTGACCACCTTAAGGCTGTGTATTCTGAAAGTTTATATCGTCGCAAATAGCAGTCAAATATTCCGCTGTTTTGATCAATAAAACTGAACGAAATTATGAAATATGTGTTCGCTAAAGTATTGATTATGAATTGCAATAGTAGTACTGGATCACGTGTTCAAGGTATAAAAAAAAGCATTTGAAAGGTTCACAAATGCTTTTTACACCTAAAACTATTTAGTTTTATCACCAGTTAGTTATTGCTACTTATAATCCATATTTTAGTAAAACACAAAGTGATATTTCATAATTAAATTTAGTAATATCGATTTATTTAAACAACAAAAATTTTACAGCTTTTTGCGACGTTACCAACTTTCAGAATTCACTGTCTTAAGGTAGAACGTCAGTTACACATCATAAATCGACAAGGTCTATTTGTCTATGTGACAGTTGGGTGATTTCGACCTCAGTGAAGTTTCAATTCAAATTACTTAGAATTGCTGTCCAAAGTGGCAAAGAAATTACGAAGTCGGCTATACCTACGAACGAGCCAAGGTCGACCAGGTAGAATATGATACTGAGACAATAAATATACTGTGTTGATATTTTTGCGTTCCATTTCGGGGTGAAATGGGGAAAGGTTATCGTCAGGGGTCCCCGGAATTTAGGAGTGCCGTGTAACGACTGTGATGGGCTGATATTGGGCGGAGAAATGTTTTTATTGTATGAGGATGGAAAAGAATGGTAATTCATTGGTAGTGTTTGATACTGTGACTGAAAATAACACGAAGGGGATCGCGGCGAAGCAATAACAGACGCACGGGACAAAATAACAAACATCAATTCAAACTTGGCTGAAAATGTGCACTATTACGACCGTCAAAATTACATTAAGAAAGTCCCCCAAAACGGCCGCCCTTCACAATTTCGAGTGCTTTAGCTGAAAAGAAGTGGCGCAACAAACTCCCCAGCAGCACAGCTGTGGATTGATGACCATCCATTAAATAACCTTTCCGTTCCTCGAAAAGCACGATAATCCATTGGCTGTCATTCCTAGATCTTTGACAGTCGTTAGGGTTAGTCAGAAGCCCAAAATTCTGATAACCAGAATTACCAAGGGGTATCGTGTTAGACAATAACTAGGGTATGGAGATCAGATGGGCAGTCGCTCTATATAAAATATTGGTAGACTGGAAGCTGACCCCAACATTGTTGGGTAAAGGCTAAGCAGTTGATGATGACTGACAATAACAAACGCCACGAGATTGCTTTGTTTTTTGTAACTAAATTAACCTATCAAGCCGCGAGTAAGAAGACACAATTATCTACCTATTGATTGTGACTCTCTTGGGAGGCTACGGGTCTCGATTGCTCAGTTCCTGCTAAATTGGCTCCAATAAACTAACCGATCATGACTAAACTACAAACAGCTTTAACACATAGGTACCTATAAATGTGTTTGAAATTTTGAACTCCCGACCTTTCAAACGCGCCAATGACTCAGCTTTAAACCATTACTTTCACAGATCAAGATAACTGCCCTTTTCCAGCTAATCAGCAAAGCTTTTACTCCGTGTTTCCACACTTTTGCAAACCCAATTACCGTCAGGTTACAGAAGGTCTTGTAGGCAATGTTTTTGCAACAAATTATACTTGCAAATCGTCCGCATTTCGGGAATCTCGGCAAATTTTAGCCGAACCCTATTTATTTATGGATGTCGCTTAGCCGGAAATGCATGGTCGTCTTTCTCGAAAGGGTTTGTGTCATTCGTTTAGGGTAGTATGTCACGGACATCCATCTAATCAGGGTTTTGCAGAGCTTGTTATTTTGAAAATGGGTGTCGGCCAGATTCTCAGGTCGTTTTGTGATTTAAATGTACATTACGTATACATTTCGTATAGTTTTGTTATATTTGTCGCAAGCTCTGTCTATCTTGTGTGTCAGATATTTGTCAAAATGCTGCCCAGTGGTTATTCTGGAGAAGATGTAACAGATTTTTATCGGTCTGAACATACATACAGATCAATAAGAGATTAAACCGGTATAGCATGTAACAAGTGCAAAGTAAAACAATGATGGACCTATGGACTTAAGAAGGCGAATATTGGCTAATCTTAAAACTTGGTGTCACTAACAATGGCAATAAACAAAAAAGAAGATAAAGAATAATTAAAAAGTCCCACATTACACACCACCAAAATATATCTACATAATCACACGAGACGAGATACGTCGCATCTACACGACATATCTCATCTCACAGCGAGTAACAAAGCCATTAATAACGTACCTTAAGAGATTATATTTATAATGAATGTTTCTCGTTTCTTGCAGAGCGGTGGCGTGATGTTCTCTCCCTTGGGACGTCTGCGCGTGGCGCAGGCTGTCAGAAAACAGGTGAATATTAATCAGTTATTGTCGGATTAATTAGAGAAGATGGTCTGATATCAAAAGGAGAAATGAACTCTCATTAGATGGGAATGGAATGATGAAGAAAATTAGGCGATGAAATTGAATGTTAGATTGGATTTAGTAGATTTTATATTTATTCAAATTCAAAATTCATTTATTCAAACTAGGCTGAGAATCAGCATTTTTCGAACGTCAAAATTACATAAGACAGTTTCCCAAAACGCCCACCCTTCACCACTTCCTAGTGCTTTAGCTGGGAAGACGAAGTGGCGCAACAAACTCTCCAGCAGATAGTTTTGGGTATTAATTCCCAGTCTTGGTATCACAATATTATTCAACCGAATTAAACACCTTTTTTCACATGTGAAATAATATACAGTTACCATAGAAATTAAGTCATTAAGTCAGTAGAGAAAAGTAGTAGAAATGATTAAAAAGCAAAATGGTGTGTTTAATAAAATCAGTATTTTTCCGTATGAGTTGTTGTATGGTACATAAATGAGTTTTATTCACCACAAAATAAACAAAAATTCATGTTGTTGGCATAATTTAGGTAATATTATTACGATTGAGAAAAAAAAATACAAGCACATCAAAGCAAGAAATGACAAAAGACCTTTTATCACAGCACACTCGACGTCATCTCTGCGAATAATGCTAAATACTTCAACAGGTTGACTTTAAGCATAGTTCGTCTACTTCCAGATGAGTCAGCTGCCAGTCCTGGGCACAGAGGCTGCTCCTCTTCAGGCTCCACTGTGCTACCAGCTGTTATGTGCCCCCCCTCTCGCTCCTATGCAGCCGTGTGCGCCTTGTGAAATGCCGCCTCCGCCATACGCTGTGTATCCAATGCCGTATGATAGTGAGTACTGCTCAAACTTACTCTTCTAGAACCAAGGTTTTGTTCTACTTCACTATGGTCAGCAGCTTGGAGTGACTTATATGTAAACGAGTTTTCTTAGGTTGTAACCAGAACGCGGTCGACTCGACTACATTTTGACGTTATAATGAGGTGACATATTGTGACGCCAGACGACATCGATCGACCGCGGTCTAGCAGCACCCTTATGGGACATAATATATCATTATCAAAGACGATTTTGAACTTTAAAAATGCATCTATAAAGATTCATGAAAAAAAAAAATAGTATTCTAAGCAGTAAGCATTGCCGCCTGTATCAGTTGCTTACTTATCAACGCTTCAGCTGCTATTTCTAAGACATTATTTATTTACAGCGAAATATATTCACATAATTTATAAACATAAAATAATAGTCTTAAAATAATAATATGCATATATATACGAAGGAAGGGGATGGAATTATAGGGCATCAAAAAACTACTTCTTGTTTACTAATCTTCACGATGTTCTTTCTCTCCAGCCACTCCAGCCATCTACGGGCCACCAGCTCAGTACGCCCTGGTACCTGCTCCATACAGCACCCCATGCTGTGAGCCCTCATGCTGCGCCCCCTTGGACAAGCAGCCGCGAGTGCCGCCGCCCCCGCTGCACCCCGCATTCATCTACTAAACTCACCCCCTGAAGAAATATATTGAAGGCATTGAATAACATCTGATGCAGTTGAAGGTACTGATGTTTGTGAAAATGATAGTATTGGGTAGGAAGAAGTTACAATTGACAAAAATGGTAGAGGTAGTGCAAAAACATACAGCAATATGTATGTAATACTAAAGACAAAAGACATACAGAAGTTACTGATAGAACACACAGTGTGACTATACAAATTAAGGAACTGACTAAAAGCATTGTCAAAACAAATTGGCAATAATTGTGAACAACGAAATAATCAAATTACAGAGATATAGTATTTGTAGTGGAAGTTACAGATGCTAGAAGTTGACGAAATACCAGATTGATAGAAAAGACAAATCTAAAAATAGCGCAAGATATGAAATCTTTGCAAGATAAGGTAACAATAGTGATGCATCTTGTTTCAACGATAAACTTAGTTTGTATATTTATCAAAATAATAATACCTAAAATATCTTTATAACCTCTCTTTCCACTGTCAAATCTATAATCCAAAAAAATTACAGATAGTTTAATAATAGTTCTGATGTCAATGTCTTTAATATATTTCTCCATCCAAAATCATTCGCGAAGAAGATTTATTTACTAATTATATTCAGCTTCTTCGATGTATTCCATCTTGATTGCTCAAGTCTTCCAATCCAGTTCATGCTCACCCATCTTCAATACATTACTCCTCTTTTAAAGAAAGTATTTATATTGTGAGAGATTGTCTGTGACTAATCAATGGACGTCAATCAGAGAGATGGTCAAGTGTTCAAGTTAACTCTCCGGTTTGTTTCAATTTCTCTGAATGTCTGGTTGCTTTTATTTATTAGATTTAAGATATTTAGCTTCAAACTGGTATATTTAAGAAACCGTGGATTCGTGCTATCGTTATTATTATAGTGAATCTTATTGGTGTATCAAATTGTTGTTTAAATAAAAATCATTTGTCATTTTCGTGGCGTGACTTGCAATGTTATAATAAATAATTATGTCATCTACATACAACTATCTACTTTTAACATGTACTTGTAAACATCTATGTATGATACGAAATATCTATCATGGAATTTGGATTTCAAATAATGGAATCAAATGATTTAATCCACCAATTCCATAAGTTGGTTTATGGTGATCTGGTGAAAAGCCCAGGGAAGATCAATTTGATACATCTGTAGTTATTCTCATTATTAGTGTTAAAATATCAAAACTTACTTAGGTGCGGATATCTCTATCTTTTTATCTATATCAATGTTAAAAGTAATTGTATTGTGAATGTCCAAACTTCTTAAATATGGTATATAAACTTGTTAAATTGACAATCGTCTTTTGAATCGAACTAAATAATTGAAGTATCTAGTTTTTCATATCCGCACCGAAGTCAATTATTTTAACACTTTGTTTAAAAATACAACAAATGTGCGATATGAGCACAACGAATTAAGCACAAAATCGGTTAGTTGCTAGTTTTAGATGACGTTACCTCTGATAAAAGACAGATTTGTTATTGCTTGTTATCCTTGAAAAGGATTTTTCTTTATCCTTAGAGTAAGTTGTTTTTTGAAACCCCAATGTTGGTGCAAAGGCGTCTTGGAACTGGAAGTTGGAATAAAGATTTTGATAGAACAATTTGTAGAATAATCAGTACTCGTAAATGAATAAGTGGATATTTGTGTAAGAGAGATATATCGAAATATGTAATTGCTTGTATGAGCTATAGAAGAAGAGATAGTTAGCGAAGTATTTAGAGATCTTTGGCGATTGGCTGCTTGCCTACTTGAGGGACCTAGTTTGAAGATAATAATAGTACTTTTAGAGTCAGATTTTAGTTTCATTCCCAAGACGCCTATGACCTTCATGATCTAGAACAGAGAAAACAAAAAATATTTTTTAATATTATTTAGTTTTTACATGTTGCTGTTGAAATACACTGGGGTCCAAGATGTGATAAGGAAATGTGAAATTCAAAGTTGGATTTAAAATTTTGAAAGTCACATTTCTAAACCCGTTATTGTTGTGTTGGAAATAAGAGTTAACTCAGTTTTTATGCACACATTAAACTTGCTATCTTATAACATGTTTGAGTAAGATAGAGATATTGAAATAGATGGAAGTCGATAAGAAATAGGTGATTTCTAAGATGATAATATAAAAGAAAATGCAAATGCTAAATCTAATGCAATAATCATCTTTGAAATCTTACTTGAACATGTTAATAAAGCAATCACTAAAAAAATTGTTTTTTAAAGTGTTATTGATCGAACAGCACTCTGTTCTCCACAAAGTGATTAACAATAGACTTATAACGAACCCATAAAGCAATGAAATCGTCAAGTATGTGATACGGAATAATTTGGGAAACGATAGCAATAGTTTTATTTAGTATATTAGAAGTAGCTTCTTTTAAATCTTCATATTCTCATGACCCGTTGCATCGTCGTAATTAACATAAATATCAAAGAATTTAAATACTTTAAAGATAAGGTCTCTTGCAGATGTGATAATTTCAGTGTCACATGAGTTATTAGTCCTGTCGTGAATGTATTTTGAGTGTGTGGCTTACCTTATTGAACTTGAATTCTTGCTGATGCAATTTGGTTTTCATATAGTACCAGAATAATAATAGGACCAAACAATGATTCCCTTAAAATCAGAAATGTGCAGTAATCTTCGCGTCTGTCTAGATTAGTATATCACAAATCTCTATACGTAAAAATTGTTGTACTAATATTAATCATTTTGATATTGTATTCTATCACTTTTTATGGCTGCTAGTTGTGTGATGCTGCGGTGAATGAATTTGCAGCTACTTTTTATTTTGCTTCTCTATTTTCATCTTTGTCAACCTTTTGCTTTGATTCTTATAATTAGATCTTCCGATGATCTCACTGGTTAGAAATATGTATAATCACGTTCTCTTAATATTATTCAATCTATTTTATTAACAAGCTATTGCATTCTCTTTTGATATCTTAAGGATAACTGCTATTTGCTAAAAACTTTTGCTACAACTATTCTATCAGCAAGTTCATTCACCTGAGCACTGTCGATGTGGTCTTCTGCCTTTAGTCTTAAGGCTTTCGTCTCAATTACTATTGTACATCATAATTATACGATTAGTGTAACTGGAAATACTGTCAATTTATCGTCTTGGATTTTTACAATATATGTATATGTTAAGTATAGTACTTAATGCGATGCTTCGCTCAATATATCATTTGTATCTTCGTGTGCTTGTAACTTCAGTTCCTTGACTTTGTGTTACCTCAGAAGTAAAGTTTATATTTAATCTATTGTCGTGTCATATTCTATTTATCGTGATGGTTCATGCGATGGAGTTTTTACTTTTGATTCTTGAAGAAAAAGGCTATTTGGTGGCATTTTTGTGAACGAAGACGAGGAAGGTTAAGCAGGGAAGATGATTTGGTTCAAGCCAATGTTAGAATGAGAAAATAAGAATTGAAAGATCAGATATACCATCTTATGGATGTTGATCACCTATGCCGCATTCTTGCAAATTCTTTGGAGATTAGATGAAGCAAATAGTTTGTCGTCGTGTGGACCAGAATAGCACTCATCGTATATAATTCGATGTTGCACTATCGATGTTTTGAGTACAAGTAATCTATATCCAAGCTAAACTTAAGGTCTATCTTTATCACTTTCATTGCTTTTACCGTTTTTGGCGTAAATTCATATACATAAGTTGAGTTAGTATTTGTACAATAATTGCATTAACTACATACATACATTTTCTGAGAAATTAAATCTCTCGGAACGTCGAATTTTAAAGTTGTTCGTTTGTCTTCTTCCTTCCTTTTAATTTAATCCTTTTAATTTTTTTTGACTTCAATAAAATTGAAGATCACCTGTTTTTAACGTACCATTTCAAACGGAAGTTAAAAATAAAGAAAAAGAAATCTGTTTTACAAAAACGATTTTAGAGAGTTATCAGGTAAAAACAAAGTACCTACCTATTTTATATGTATTTACGCCAAAAATGATCACTACGAACATAATACGTGGCCTAGATACATACTGCCTAACATATCGGATAACGAATCACTACGCTAAAGTTATTTTTGTTATAAATGTATATAATCTCTCGCTAGGTGGTTGTAGTTGTGTGGACGAATGTAATTTAGACAATATTAATGTAATTATAGGTTAGGAAGATTAATGTGTATTTATTGAGATTGTCACTTACATTAGGTCAGCTTAGTATTGTGAATCGTCTTGAATGGGACTGGCTTTAGTTTGAAGCTTTGTTTTATCTAAAGGATGTAAACAATAACTTTTGAGAATTTGAAGAAAACGATAAGAAAGAAGAGATCCTAAAAATAGGGCTAGTAGATACTGAGGCAAGTATTTCTAAAGATATAATTATAACAAAAATATGTGACAGTCTCTAAGACTTCAATTGATCTTAGATCTCTCTCCATTATATCTTCATCCTTGAACGTAACCGTGGACATATATGATCATACTACATATTGGTGTAGTCCAGGTTCTTCATCTATTTCTGACAAAGATTTTGCGTGGAGAATTTTAATCGAAAGCACTAAAGCTAGTTCTATGAAAGACTTATCTGTCGCCATTTGTGAAGCGTAGTTATAATTAACTTTAGTGGAAAAGCTGTCAATAGCAGTAGTGACACTCACTGTATCACTGTCGGTATTTGTATTATCATTCTGGTTATAAACTGGTTCGATTTTAACTATGATGGTATTTTATTGTTATCTAGGCTTTCATTTTCAGGATTATGTTTTGGTTCTGTCTTATAATCTTTGTTTAATCAAAAAAAAAAAAACACTTTGTGAAATCATTGACAAGAAACTCCTGTTTAGATTGAAATAGCGTGGAATTCCAACTTTTATAGAAATTGATCTATTGGAAGAACGCTTATATTTCAACAATGAATTTCATACGAAAATACAAATTTTAACAATTAAAAAACAAAACTTTTGTCATGTTACCAACTGATAAAATTAACAAAATTCTATAGATTTCAGGCAAAAATTATCTTCCTATTTCTCCATTCTTATATATTATTATTTCTGCTTATAGTAAAAAGGCTCTAGAACCTTCCAAACCGTGTCCACATCATTGACTCGTGACATACAGGGACAAAGACAATACAGTTGTTTTCTTTGTAGTTATTTTCTTAGAATGGTCATCATGAGATGTTCGTTACGTCCACTTATTATTTGCTTTAGCGGGTAGACAGGATTAGTGGTTATGCTAAAATAAGTCTTAAGTTTTGCTCGATTACGTAAATTTTGCGAAAATATATTTTCAAAATTTTTGGAATCTTCACCATCATGGAGTACAATTGTAATTGAGAGAGAAACCGGCCGTATAAACTGTCAAAAATGAGTAAGTAAGCAACATTGACAACAGGAGAGGACAATTCAAGTCTAGTATAAGGTTAGACTACACAATAACGTCTTTGTCATGGTCCATTGTGGTTATGTTCGCTCCTGCCTGACATTGCATGTTTCTCTTCCGGAGTTTTAAAGCAGATAGATTTTCTACCACTATTTTACCTTTGTAACATTTAGTCGTATTCCCGTCTAATAATAATAATGCTGGTTATTTCAAAATCTACGCAGTCGAGCAAAACAAAATTTACTTCTAATAGAAAACTCTCGATGTTTACAAAAACTGAAATATCCAAAAAAAAATACTATAAAATAATAATTATTACTATTAATAAAAAGAAATAATCGTAACTTTTCTCAGCTCCAGTGTCCGCAGCAAAAAGCTTAATAACTTAAATAATAAGTTACTTCTAGTGGTCGTTTAAGGATTGTCCAAAACAAGGCATCTGTGAACGTTTTGTTGATTTTGTTCAATTTTCGAATTGTATAACTTGCTGTTTGTTTTGTATAGTGGCGTTATGATGGGGAAGATTTAATAAAAATAATCTTTTCGGAAATAATAATAATTAGAAATCTTGAAAAAATTTTGGAGAGCAATTTATTGCTCTTATCTTCAGGAGTTAAATAATAAAAGTATTTTTGAATGATGTTCTACAATGTTCATTTTACAAAAATACATATAAGCTGTTGAAAAGTAAAATAAAAAAGGGATTCACTAAGAAAAACCCATAATTTACAAAAAAAATAACGATTATGATGGCTGACTGAAAAATTGTTGTCATCATTATGGTGAATAACATGTTAACATTATTATAAAATAATAGTTATTATTATTTGAATATAATAATAAAAATCTTGGGACTGAAAAATAATAATGAAATCGTGGCGTCACTGTCCAAACGAACACATTTTTGATAAAACCTTTACAAATTTGTAGTCCAACGTTTTTTTTGTTACGATAGTTTTACCCTTTTTAGAGATACGTATAACGCGAAATAAAAGAATATTATTTGTTGAATATAGAAAATATTTCATAGCAATATTTTTATTGTTAACTACTTTTAAGGTACCCTCTTAAAAGCTATGCGACATAGTAAACGGCTTTTTATATATCGACCAGTGTTTAGTATGTATGGCACATAATAATTATTGTATTATTATTAAATAGTGAATTTAGAAAACTATTAAAGTCACTTATCAAGCTGTCTTTATACTGTATGTAGCAAAAATATTATATATGACTATATCTATCCTATTCTATACATGTTAGTATGTGACTCTGTATATTTCCTAATAACTATTAAGCGTGGACAAATTTTAATGTCGTTATTAATTTCTATATTTAATAATAATAGAATATCTTCAATAATAATTATTATTATAAAATAAGTTACGCGCGCTATCGTGATCATTATTCAATCATTACGCACATAAGTAAAAAATAATAATATACGAATTAATTATAAGTAATAATAATAATTACACCATTGTATCATCGAATGTAATTGTTGATTGTTATATTATAATTATTAATTTATTATAATACAATTATTGTCTAGTTATTATGTATGTGATATTGTTATTGGAATAATAGATATTTTAAATGCTATTAAAGTAATTTATCTATTACCCTTCTTGTTGACTTGTGTGTGTAATAGTGTTATTAATTAAGACACTAGTTTTAAGTGAGAATTTTAAAGGTAATTTCAGAAAGTGGTCGTATTCGTGGTAATATAAAATTTATAATATCAACCCTAATAACTGCTTGATGTGTTCTTGTAGGGATAAACGATACATTTTTGGACATACAGCCTTTTGTCATTGGAGGATTTTATTAACTGTTTCACTTTAATACTGTTGTTTTAAGACATGTTTTGTTTTTTATTTTTCAAAAATTTATTATTATTTTCATTACTATCACTCTCGTCTATTAAGTTATTAAATGCTTCATAAAAATAACTAAAATATTATTCAGCCCATTATATTCTGCATTTTAAAAATAAATTCATGTTTTAAAACAACATTTTTACATCCATATAGAGTTACCCTATACGAAAAATATCTGACAATAATAATCCTTATTAATAAATATTATTATTGCCAGAATGTTGTCATTTCAAATAAAGCTTGTATGTAAACTTAGTATGATCTCACATGAAAATAATAAATTATAAACGATCTATTTTACAAAAAAATATCTTTCCTGGAAACTGTAATAGAATTTTTCTTTTTAAAGTAATCTAGAAGCTCTCATATCACTTGCAATTTGCGAATCACTGTGAGAGGGTAGGTCATGAGCTCATATTTATAATGATCTTATATTAAGAGATGGAGAAAAAGATTCTCCAAGTTATTTCGTGAAAAATTCAAGAAATTATTGATGTTACAAATCAATTACTTTGTAAAGAATATTGAATTTCAACCACAAATTGGTTTATGTAGAAGTGAAAATATAAAAATGTATTTGACTCGTATATTCACTTATTCATTAAATTTGTATGTATTCACTAAATACGCCTACATATATTTTTCGTGAAGATCTACGATGAAATCGCACAAATGGCGCAAGTTGTAAGATGTGTACATACCCATAAAATGATTTTTATTTGCATTACATTATTTGGTCTGCAATGCAAACACGAAATATCCAATATTGAGCACGCTATAACGTTGAAATGAGTTGCTGTATTGCAAATGAGCGCTCATGACCCCTTCTATAGAGCTAAGTACAATAATTAATATAATATTGAAGCAATAACGAATAAACTAATGTAAGTCACGTGTAATAAATTTAATTAATGTACAATTTGTTGTTTTCTTTCAAAATCCTAATAGTTTCATTATTTCAGCCGAAAGACGTCCACTGCTGGACATAGCCCTCCCCCAAGCACCGCTACTACAACCAGTTCTGTGCTTCCCGCATCTAGCGGATTCCTGCAGCCTTCACAAGGTCATCGGTCCACCTTGTGAGAGGTGGGAGGCCTTCCAACGCTACGTCTTCGCCACTCCAAAACCTTTCGGCCCCATGGGCCATCTGTTCTGCGAGCAATGTTCCTGCCCTGCCCACTCTATGTCGATAACCTTGGTTCTCTTGAGGATCTCTTCATTTCTGTTTCGATCACGTAGGATCTAATAGTTCATCCAATTACAAATCGTTCTCTAGAGTTTAGTGGCATGTCTTGAGAGGTTGGACAAAGTGACATTCTATCAGCGATAACGATGATGGAAAAGTCAAAAATATATGGGACTGACATTAACTAATGGAAAGGTTACGTCAATTCTGTTGAAAGTTGTTGTAGAAATACGAAACGCTTTATAACAATAATATAAATCTTTATTTTCAGACCAGAGATCCATAACATGGTACTAGTAAAATAAGTTGGTACTTACTAACTAAAACACGTTTGTTAAACGTATTATATCACATATCTGAATGACTGTCTGTGTGCCGCCATCCAGTGACATATTATTTTGCAATCCACCCTGCCAGCTACAGTAGCCACGAGGCTGTTGGGGCTGTCGCGCAATCGATGCGATTCGCAAACGCAGCAGCGAGCCGAAATCCGGAACTCATACGTCCGCGAACATCACCGACGCGCTACAGAAGCGCGGCAACCCCAGCATTACTCGGAACGCGTTATTATATTGGACTAGTAGAGCAATGTACGAGTCCTGTGTATAGCCGACCCACAGGGCGCACGTGTACAGCGACTGGTAGTAGGCCCTGAACAGTAACAGTGGCTTTGCAAGCGATTGCTACTTGTCTAGGCCCTCTGGGTAGCCCGCTACCAGACTTGGAGGGTGACCAATATTTTCACCACGTTAAACTTTTCTTGTAGGTATAAGTAGCTCCAGTAACAGCAGCGATAGCCTAGCGGTGTGACCGTCAGACTGCCAAGTCATAGGTCTCGAGTTCGAACCCAAGGCACGCACCTCTGACTTTTCGGATTCATGTGCGTATTGTATAATTATCACTTGCTTCAAAAACGGTGAAGGAAAACATCATGAGGAAACCGGCCTGATAGATATTTCTCGACGGCATGTGAAGCCATGTCAGAGACCCATGGGCAGCAAAAATCGACACCAGGTAACTCACGAAAAAAAAAGAAGTAGCTCCTGGTTACACAAGAAAAGAAGAGTAAATTAAAGTTACAATGTTTTTATTGACTGTCTCGTTCGGCTAGTGGTCGCAAACGCCACAGTTAAGCATAGGATCCTGGGTTCAATTCCTGGGTCGGGCAAAGTGTTAAACGATTGTCCCAAGCATCCCCGAGTTTTGTTTGACTTACCCCTTCCAGGTTTACGGCGTGTTGTTATTACCCTACCTTAAAAAAAGGGTATTGGCATTACTTATAATATAACTAAAATATAAATATCACTAAAATAAGATAGTTAATTGATTCAGGCGTGACCTTGCGGAAATCCATTATAAAATACAATAGACGTGGATATATTTAGTAACCTGTTCCGCTTAACTATTTCTAAAGAGCCATAAAAACTCCTGAAATAAATCGACACGCGTTTCACATCTCAACGAGGCATCCTCAGGATGTCGATGGACTTGTTGTGAACTCGAACACGGCGTGTTGCCCTCGGTGTGGCAACATTTTTTATGGCTCTTTAGAAATAGCTAAGCGGAACAGGTTACTAAATATATCCACGTCTATCGTATTTCACTAAAATAATGTATTAAAAAAACTTTTTACAAAAAAAAAACAACCGACCTCCAAAAAAAAACATTAAAAAGTGAAAAAAATAACTTTAATTTCGGAAGTCGGTGTCTTGGGTTTTGTATTTTCGTTTTTTGCCACCGACTTCCGAAATTAAAGTTATTTTTCACTTTTTAATGTTTTTTTTGGAGGTCGGTTGTTTTTTTTTGTAAAAAGTTTTTATTTTTCACTTTTTAGTTGTGGTACCTACCCCACACACATTCGAATACCACTACCTGCTACCAGTGACAGAAACTTATCAGATCATCTACATACTAAGTGGGAAAAAAATACGTATTTTGTAGCTAACTCAAAAACTATCCAAGTAAAGTTAATAAAATTTATATGGGACCAATTCGAGAGCACACCCTTTCAAACAAAAAAGAATTTTCAAAATCGGTCCACAATTGACGGAGAAATCGGTGGACATAAATAAAAAAAAAAAAAAACAAACATACGCGACGAACATATAACCTCCTCCTTTTTGGAAGTCGGTTAAAAATAATGGTTTAGTTTCTTCAAAAGAGGAATTCATTGTGCGACATGATTATGTGACACCTATATCTATATGTACGATTTTTTGTGCAGAGAAAAAACATCTTCAACTAGGTAAATTGTACTTGCCCAATGAATAAACCAAATCAGGAATCTTTATTAAAACTTCCGCCTATCCATTATAAATAACCCACATGTCCAACCTCCATTAACCAATCAACCACGTGGTCGCCTCAGCTCCATCACTAGACAGGTCACTGACCGCGTGACGTCGGCTGGTAGGCCCAGACAGCTAAATGAACTGGGCCTAAGCCTAAAAGCGTCATCTCATTTCCATGTGAGTCAGACGACATAACTCACTAGCATGACATCGAACAGACGAATCGATTTTTTGGCGTTTGACTCCTTTTACTTAGAAACAGACCCAGATTTTTTTATGCGTAGTCAAATTTTATTTCACATTAGCTTCTGCCCCGACTTCGTTCACGTGAAATTCCTTTTCCCCAACCCACTTCGTCGTATCGTATTGCTGCGCTATTAAGTACATCGGTTTTCATTTAGCGTTCCTTCAGACTATTTTTCTTTTTTTCAAAAATTGGGCTATCAAATGAAAAAAATGTTTTTTTCAAAGCTGATTAGTAGTTCCAGAGATTAGCGCGTTCAAACAAATAAAAAATCTCTTTAGCTTTATTATTATTTCAGATATAGGTTCATAATTAAATTAGATATAGCATAGAAATCTCGATGTTTTGAAATGTCGCCATTGCACCCGTGCGATGCTAGGTGCTAGTGCTCAGGTACATAGCAACTGGGTTGTGGAGGTCAGATAGGCAGTTGCTCCATGTGAAATACTGGTATTCAACTGTATCCGGTTAGACTAGAAGCTGACCCCACACCTATTCCTAAAAGGGACTAGCTAGCAGGGTAAATATCATGAAGTAGAGACTTATATCTTGATTTTGTGGGACCTAGTCTTTCAAAATCAAAATATTTTATTTCACATATACCTACAAGGGCACTTATGAAACGTCAGAATCTAGGTGCACGGTTCCAATTGGTCACTTCCTATGGAGAAGAGCCGGCAAGAAACTCCACGGTTACTCTTTTCAAAATAAATTGTTTCTACAATGTTTTCAAATTACAGTGTTAATAGGTATGGCAGGACAGTGTAATCTTTAAATCTTTATCCCCAAATAATGTAGGTATAAATAATAAAACCAGACACGGAACAATTTATCTGTTGGCCATACATACTTGTAAATGTTTATTATTCTGTGTGGGAATCAAACCCGTAGCCCGTAGAGCAGCCGGCAACCGTCTAGCCACATCATCAAATTGTGCCATCAAAGTTGGCCAAGAGGTCGATGGACCACCTGATTATAATCTAACAAGCCTTGTGGCCAGACAAACACAATGAAATCTGATGAAAATGTAACCAAATGGATCTGAAAACGTACTTGTACATGTCAATTTGAAGCGCCACTTGCAAATTGAGTACTTTGATTTTATTATTTATCCCGAAATTCTAATTATAAATCACCTTGAAGATGTTTTTTATTTAACAATTAAGGATAATTTTATAACCTCAATTTTTGTCAATGCTTTTTCAATGACAATTTAATAGTGTTATTCAAACAATAATTGTTGCAAAGAGTGGTAAGATATAAAGTTGAAACCTTTTAAGGGTACACTAGTCGGTCATTCTTCCAGACAAACGTAGTATGGTGATTACTCGTCTGTTTTACGGTGTACCTACGTTTAAAACTAAAAATTATATAAAGCCTTATCATTATCTAAATCTGTATGGAAGCAGAATTGGGAAAAAAGTATTGGTTTGGAAGTTATGAGCGTCGAAACTTCCATATTTCAACACTAATTTTAACTCATCTTTGGGCGTGAATAAATAACTTATATAGTATGAAAATGGCAAAATAGAAACCGAACAGGGATAGAAAATTTCTTGAAAAGTTAAAATAATTTTATTTTGAGTTGATACATCCAGTAGTTTTTCCGTAATATCTATACGCCCAAAGGTCTGTTCATGAAATTTTAGGCGCTCGTTTTCGTTATAAATCAACGTCTATTTCAGTGAATAAATCTTTACTGAAATAGCATGCATATTAGCCAAGCCACCGATGAGTTCGAGCGGTCGACTAGTGGAACCTTAATAATGATGAATGTGTTACTAATTTCTTTTAGTGATTGCGTCCACGAACGGATCCAGAACAATTTTATGAGATTTCTGTACTTAAAGCAGTATGGTGTGTATCCAGGGTATCCACTGTTATATCCTACTCTATTTGTGCTGGGCATGGTAGGCTATAAGTAATAAACTGGAAGTAAGAAGGGAAGTAGCTCTCGCCACTTACTTATTTAATATTATGCGTGGTAAAATACACAACCCAGGCGTTCTACGCACGGTTGGGTTGTGTGTACCGGATGGGCACGTGGGGCGACGGAGGCGACCGCCGCTGCTGTGGGTGCCGCCCGCTCGCACCAACCTGCTGCAGCACGCGCCGCTGACGCGCGCCTTGCATACACTCAATATGGTGTCACAACAGATTGACTGCTTCAATTGTACTCTGAGTCAATTCACACGGGCCACATTTTGCAAAATTACTCTTTGTTGTTGAAAATTGTAACTCTAATCTTAAATGTAACTATAACTACACTATTGTATTAGGTAAGCCTGTGATGATAGTTTTATGTGATTTTAAATAAACTAAATAAATAAATAAATATTTTAACCTGAGCAGGGTTTATTTACACGTTTATGACATAATTTTAGAACAGACATTACGTACTGTTACATATAAGTGATTTTTACAAGTTCAAGGAGTTATTTTTTAGTAAACACAATATAGCTTCGTAAATGTGACTCATGCAAAATTAATTATTATCTAACAAGCGCCTCCTCTTTCTTTCAAATTCAAACTTTGAATAAGTAACTAGAGCAATATAGCTAACTGATCCCCATCGTTACTTAACTCGGTGTTAGGCTCGTTTACCCCGCCACATATTGTAGTTGGAGGCGGTCGGTACATTCGCGTCGTACGTCGCTCCGCATTACCACCACTGTTACCCCCATTTGACTATTAATTGGCCGCAATCCAGTTAGAGAGATGGAGGAAGATTGGATGCGGTAATATGTGTCGAAAAATATTTACTGTACCTACAGCCGTTTTGCATATTGTGCCTCTGATTTTGCATCACCGTCAAAATCATCGTGATCTTTATTTTCGTCGCATTAAGGTTGCTATTGCTGCTGCTGTTAGAAGTAAAATAACAGTGAAAGGACTGGTATCGTAGGAAGCTGGAAGAGTTTTTGATTGAATTACTTATGAAGACTTCCAGAGGAGATTTTTCAATTTTAATTTATTGGTTAAGTATCGACTTTTTTACCAGCACCGCACCTGAATTGCGTAACACACAATCAAAATCTGAATAATTTTTAGGAATAATAATAAGGATATACCGTGTACATTTAAACATTGATCAGGCAGGGGCCATAGTCCTTCCATAGCTCCAGGTAACCAGTCCACTTTAGCCACCCAAACCCATAGTCCAATATCTTTGTTTCCATATTCTGCAATAGTCCTACACCAACCGGGGGTTGTCCTTGGGTGCCCTTGCGTAGTGCGAACAGGGATAATCGTCGGTTGGTGCCTCAATACCTACTTAAAAATGTCTAAGGGGCCTCTACGAGTTGGCTTCGGCTCCTCGTACGCCTTCCAAAGGTCCGGGACCCCAGGGTCCCGAGATTTGTCAAAGGATATACCTACCTAGCTAATCCATTGCTTCATAAATTATGTTCGAAAAATTTGTCTGCTCAGTAACGAAAATAACACAATGAATGTTGTCGAACTGTCAAAATTAAAGCCATTTATCCCGCAGGAGCAGGAGTTAATTAATAAATATCGACTCTTTCGAAATCATCTTTTTCAAAAAGTTCCACTAAATGTCTCTACTGAGAGTTCTTGTTCTTCAAAATGCAGCGTAAACTCCCTTTAAAATGAGTTACTTACTGTCCTTCTTTTCAAAAATAGAATCTATTCCAACCTAACTTACTTTCAAACATAGTCTTATTAAATTTAGCCAATCACGTCACGGCTAGTTTGGTCCGCCATATTGAAAATGACATACATTAGTCCGCTGCTGGTTTGAAAAATTGAAAGCAGTGCGGTACCGTTTCCGCACAGAACATAATATACCGCACTGCTGCTTACCGACCAATGAAGTAACAAAAGCAGTGCAGTATCGTTTCGGTATGCCGAGCGTACTATACCGCACCAAACAATGAGGAAACGGTTGAGGGGTGAAAATATGATTTTTTTACAGTGAATAATTCACGGCGAAAGTTGGAGAAAATGTAGTTATATGAGTAAAAAAGAAATTCTGCGGGAAAAGAAAATGAAAATGTGTAGTGATTGACACTTGCTTAGTATGATTATCATTTTATTATATGATTGCCATTTTTGAGTTTTCTTCAGTGATTCTTGTGTATACAACACAACAGTTGATGAAATGTGTTACGTTTTTTAATTTTAAATTGGGTCTCATATTCGACAACTCTATTAAATAAATAAATAAAAATAAAATTCATTCATTTTAGATACTACATAACCCATATTAGAAAGCATCTAATTCAATTATTCAATAATAAATACAAAATCACACATAAATAAAAACAAACGAATGAATACAATATTCAAATTATATCCAATCATTCAATCATAATTAATTAATTAGCTCTTAATCATTTCAGCAGTCTCTTACGTGCGACACTATATGTAACTTGTCTGTCACAGCAGTGTCGCATATGAGGACAGTCCAACCTATTTGCTACCATATTCAGAACGATATTGGAGCTGGCCCGCATTCTGCAGAGACACGCAGCGCTTCCGCATGGTCGCATGAAAACAGTCCGTGCGCGCCTATGCGAACATACCCGAAGCGCTGCAATAGCGAGGCAGACCCAACAACGCTCTGAAAGCGTTGTTAAACTGAATGCGGAGAGTGCTGCACACTCTTTGTTTATTCCAAAAATGGTCAAATCTGACAGCCAATTCTCAATGTTGGTCAAATCCATTTAGCATAAATAATTTAATCTTGAAACCTTTTTTACCCGACTACGGCAAAGCCAAAAGGAAGGGTTATGATTTTAGCAGTCTATGTATGTATGTATGTATGTATGTATGTTTGTTTTTACGTGTGTTCCACCGTAGCGCCTAAACTACTAAACCGATTTTGATGAATGAGGTATCAATAGATTCGTAATAATAGTCCGGGTGACATAGGCTATATAATTTTTCCTTAAATTTAATTTGGTGGACTTTACACGTAAATTTGGTACAACTCAACTGTGGTAAAATTTTATTGTAACATCTTGCATGCCATGTGTGTGTATACTTATGTTTTGGACAAATAAATGATCTTTATCTTTATCTTTATCTCTTTATCTCGAAAAAAAATAAAATGGGATGATCATGACATGTTTGGTATCAAAAGAAAGGTCTTGACGAGCACATTACAAATATGTATATAATATTATATTTTCAAAGTAAACAAATATGTTTAAATCGTTAAAAACAAGCAAAAGTGAGACTGCGCTACGTAGTATCGCAAGATGTTACCAACGTGCAGTTAATCAAATCTTAATAAGTAGTACCGATTTGAAATTCCACTCTTATGAAGAAAAACAAGTACAAAGAAATATTTATATTTTGGATTTCTTCGAAGCTCGATATCGATATATGGTGTTGGCGTCGAAATAAATCGCTCTATGGTTTCGTCCAAAGCACTATGCACTGCTATTGGAATTTAAAATAGGTTAATTACTGAAAAATTGTATTACTCTACTCTTATTTACGTTTATCAAGTGTAAAAACGGAAAAGTATAAAATAAAAAATAAAGTTTAATAAAAAACTGTAACCCGACTACGGGAAAATAAAAATGATCTGCAAAGTACGAAACAAGCAAATATTTCAGACAGAAATCAAGACATAGGCACAAAAATGGTCCAGGTAAAGCCGTGGTCGCATGCCTGTATACCATGTTGGTGCCAAGAACACCTACAAAATTATAATGGCATGCGACCACGGCTTTACCTGGACCATTTTTGTGCCTATGTCTTGATTTCTGTCTGAAATATTTGCTTGTTTCGTACTTTTCAGATCATTTTTATTTTCCCGTAGTCGGGTTACAGTTTTTTATTAAACTTAATTTTTTTTAACAATACCACATCCATTCGAACTATGTTCATTGACGACTACATGCGGCCTTGTGTAAGAGCTCTTTCTCATAGAGCGCTGTGATGTTTTTCTAGACTCTTTAACTTATTTTCAACTTATCAGAAAAATCTCGAGATAACTTAAGGCGAAAGCGTCAGGGTAGCCCGCGAAATTAAAAATTTCTTACGGTTTTTGCAATTCGCAGGTCAGTATCAGGTTGTATGTTGTTGTAAATATGATTCGCGGCCGTAACAAATATGGTATTATAATCATTAGAATCGGCAATACAACTCCTAAAGTTAGAATTGCCCTCAATTGTAATGATTTCTTGAAATTGTCATTCAATAGGGTAATATAAACTTTGAGACTTGTATTGATGATTTTTATGATTATAATTCTACGAATCAACGAACGAATCGTTTGGTTAGATCAACATACAACCTGATACTGACGTGCAAATTAAAAATAAATAAATAATAAAAGTTTATTTCCTAGTTTATTGCAAAAAACGTAAGAATTTCGCGGGCTCCCCTGACGCTTTCGCCTTAACTTAAAAAGCTTTCCACTGCCATAAATCACGATGTGACTTCACTTTGCACAAGCTTGCACGAAATTTTCGTTTTGACAAACTGAATCTCCGAAACCCACCACGCGCCTAATGCTGGTTGGTATTAATTTGGAATCACTGGTATTTGTTAAATCTCCACACTGAGTCATAACTATAATTTCCAACTAAGCACAAAGACCTACATCAGAAAAAAAGAAACACTTTTCCTACCCCTTGCTGCGAACACAGCCTTACAACGCGAGAGGCAACCGCGCAAGCTATGTAAATCCTCAAAAATATTATTTTTAATTTATTGTGGTCAAGTTGACTTTATTATCTGCTGCTTTATGATGCAAGGGATTGTTGTAAAGGTTTATTTTTATTGGCAGTGTATGCTGTACTGTTTGTTGGATCTCTTTATTGAGTTAAAATGGTGTCAAGAGTGTGTTGGTCGGGAAATTGATTATTTTTGTTAATGAATGAGTTTGTTGAGATTCAGGCAGTGGCTTACATTTAGGCCTGCTCGCGCCACAACTCATTAAATGCGCACTTCAAACGATTTACACAAACAGAACAATGTTTATGTCAACATGGTTGGCGCAGTGGTTAAGCGATTGACTGCTGCGCTGCGTGTCGCGGGTTTGATTCCCGCACGGAACAAATATTTGTATGGCCTACAAGTAGTTGTTCTGGGTCTGACTATTTGTGTATGTGAGTTTAAATGTTTGTAAACGCACCCACAATACAGGAGAAATTCCTATTATGGGGAAAGTAAATAAAATATGTTTAGTGCTAAATGCTAACTGGTTTTGTCGACGGAAGAATAGACAATACGACAGATAAACAATCACAATCTGTCAATTTGTCTATTCTTTCGTCGACAAAACCCGTTGAAAACCCGTTTCTATGGTTGTCTTGCTACGCATGCAGGACTTTGGTCAAAATGTAGGCGCTTACAACTTTCAACTTCGTCTGTAAAATTCGTCAATAGATAATTACTTGTGTCTCGTTAGTCAACACTTCATAATCTTGGCCTCATCTCATAGGCAGGCGAACAGTACCGGAATCGGCACTATCCACTTGATAAATCCAGAGAACCTATTTGTATAAAAGTATATGCAAGACTGGCTTTTGCCCGCAGCTTCGACCACGTGTAGCTCGAGAATTATTCCACGGGAACGTGCTATTACCGTGTTATAAAGTAGTCCATGTCCTAACCGAGGTTAAGGTCATATATACGGTACATATTGTGTGCAAAATTTCATAAAAATCCTTTCAGCATTTATAATTTTATACACTAGCTTCCGCCAGCGGCTCGCCCGCTTGTTATTTTTATAAATTATAGCATAATTTACTCAGTGATAATATAGCATTCTACAGGTGAAAGAATATTTAAAATCAATCCAGTAATTTTGAGTTTATTCATTCCAAATAAAAATACAAATCTTTTCTCTTTATAATATTAGTGTAGATAGATAATTTACTCAAAACTTATTTGGAGAAGAGACAACCCGTAAGTAACTTAATTTCACAAATTCCAACCTCATATTTTATTGTGTATACATACAAACCAACTCCACATTACTAGACCCATGACATACACATTAAGCCATAAATACACTCGTGTACGAGCTCGTAATATATGTAAAAGTGTGGCCAAAAGTGTCCACTGTGTAAAGGTCATTAAACCCGAGCTGCGGGTAACGACCCTTGGGCAAAGGGATGCAATGCTGAGCATATGTTCGACACACGCTAGGAATGGGGAAGATGCTAACTATTTGTTTAACTACAGATTGAGGTTTCGGAGGCATAAAGATAAATATTTGGGTCACTTTTAATTTACTTATGTACTTAAATGATCTCATGCCTTTTTGCCATGGGGGTCGGCAAAAACTATAGAACGCACACGCACCTGCACTTGCTACGAGTTTTCTTCGTCTATTTGTATTATTTGTAAAAACTAATATATTTGTACACCAATTTCATTGGTAGGACATAGAGCTCGACTAAAATGTATACAAAAGACCTTTATTGATGACCTGTGTTCACGAATAAAAATGTATTGATTGATTGAAATATTTGTTCACAAACTACGCAACTGACATTTGAACATAACATTTGACATCTTGACTGACGGTACCAACGGAAAATGTAGTTGGTACCATCTGACGACCATCTCTAGCACCGCGCGCGCACATTGGTCAAAACAAATAGCGCGCGATACCGCGGCTTCCTGTTACACACTTCCGTCCCTTTTAACGAAATCACTGCCACAGATTGCTGGAAAGCGAGAGGAAACATGTAATACTTTAAAAAACAATTTAAATAAAACCGGCCAAGTGCGTGTCGGACCACGTACAATGAAGGGTTCCGTAGTTGAGATGAATTTATCCCAAAAACAAACTTAGTAGTGTTGTAGTTGAAAAAGATGTTCTCCCATACGGAATGTATGGGAAAACATGTTTTTTCTACTGCAAAGTTAAGTTGGTCGATTATTACTCGTTAACTTGTAGAGCCTACTTAGCTGTGATAGTTTTCCTTTTAATTTCGTTATATATGCTACTTCCGTAAATTTTTTTACATACCCAAAACCAACCATTAAACTTGTAGGGGGGGGGACACTTGACTCTAACAAAAATAAGCACTTTAAAGCTTAATATTTCGAAAACGGATCCTTAAATCCAAAAATGGTCTGTGCAAACTCACAATATTTTTGAACGACCTTTTGAACGACATCCCACACTATGGGATTATTGAGAAAAAAAAATCATCCTCACTTTACGTGTAGGGGAGGTACCTGAAAATAAATTATTTTTCATGATTTTATTTTACCACTTTGTTGGCGTAATTAATATGTATACCCATGCCAAATTATAGCTTTCTAGTACTAAGCGTCTCTGAGCTAAGTCGCGGACAGACAGACAGACAGACGGACATAACGAAACTATAAGGGTTTCTTGTTTACTACGGAACCTTAAAAAAGAGAAGGTTATTCGAGGTTTTTTCGTTTTTATTTTCTGTACTTAAATTATTATTTATTTAGCTACCTTTAAATATCATATGAAATATATCCTTTACATTGTTAAGAGCAGTAATAGAAGTACCGGTAAAAATCAAGACCCAGGTGAGTATGAATAAAATCTCGTGTCAAAAAAATATATCGCTCCGTCACTCTTGTCTTCGCGTGGCTGCGGCCGGTGCAATTCTAGTGAAACGTCTGGAATTAAAACCTATTTTATACCTAGTAACCGGGTTGTGGAGGCCAGATAGGCAGTCGCTCCATTCAAATACTGCTATTCTGCTGCATCTGGTAGACTGGAAGCTGACCCTAACATAGTTGGGAAAAGGCTAGGCAGATGATGAATTTACAGCCATGAAAATTGTTATTTACTGCCATATTTCGGACAAATTGACAACATGTTCCGTTTTCTTGATAACGGAAAGCAACAGGATAAGCAGGTGCGTTTTTCTATATTGCAAAATAAATATACTATGATCATTGATTTCCTGCTTAGAAGCTGAATTATAGACTTCTATGATTGGCGTTTGTCCATAGCAGGTATAGTAAGTTATAGTGGGTACTTACCTAATACAACAAACTTTTAATCTAATCTAACTAGCCTGTATTGTCGACATTCCACACAATTCTGCCTTTCGCCAGTCCTTCCGGTAGGAGTCTAGTCGGTCCCGCCATCTTCTCCTTCAACTTTTAATATTCTACAAATTAAACCTTACCCAACACGACACTCATAAACAAACATACAAAACCTACTTGGACCTCTGCCCGATCCCCAAGCAAAAAGGGCGTGAAGTCGCCATTTTAAAATAAGCATACGCAATGCGTATTTTATTGGAGTTGCTCGCATTCTATTCCCACGCTTAGCTACAAAATAAAAGCACTAAATGATAGTAGCGACTGAGGCGACATCTATTGTAGGGATGCACTCAACATACACACCCCCACAGCCCCCCAACACCCTCCCCCCGTTCCCTATCAATCAGTACTGTAGCGCAAATGTGAAAAATCGAAAAAAACCGTCGCGAAATCCGCCTGTAGACTGGTTTAGAAAGAGATAACAGATGTGTTGGAGTAAGGTGGGAAAGAGATGGAGAGAGGATAGTCTAAATTATTGTATTATACATAATAATATTCGGGCGGTTTAATGTATATGCTTGGGTTGAAGAAGCGAAAGTAGTAGACTGATTTAAATTAGGTTTATGCGTTTTTGGTAGTGGGGTAAGCAGATAAAGACATTGTGTTATCAACGGTATTAGACGCAACTTTTTTTGTTTTTGTTTTTAATTAAGAAGTCTGAGTATGTTTGGTACTCTATCTTCTTCATCAGATTATAAGAGAAACGGTGAGAAGAGTCATGTGAAAATAATTACTTGTTTGCGGACGTAGATTTGTGATCAATGTGTGCTGCACAATGCTTTCACAATGTTCCCTTTTATCCCTCCAAGATAACTTAACGTTATGAAAAGTATTAAAACCACGTTAATTGTGCAGTAGTTTAGCTTATCCTGAAAATTATTTCATCACAACAGCAGCTAAAGCAAATTTTAAATCTTACGTTACGTAATGAAGCTTTGAAGATACGATTTTTTTAAAATCTATAAGTTATGTTTATTTTCATCAACAGTTAAAATGCATCGTTTAATTGTCAAATAACCAAATATTAGTATTTTAGAACCTGTCATGTAAAAAAGATTTAAAAATTTCTAGGAAATTGCACAGATGTAAATGTGCAATTTCCTAGAAATTTTTAAATCTTTTTTAAACTATCATCTGTTTTCCCAGCATAAAAAATATTCACGATCTGAAATCCTAACATATACTGTAATACTATAATCGTATTGTCTCCATTTTCTTAGAGGACGCTTCGAGCGAGCCCACTACACACCCCTGCAAACTGGCTACACCCCATTCCCAAACCCAACCCTACTCCATCCCAATAGAGTCGCAAATGCACCGTCAGATTTTGTCCCATAAGTCTTTTCGTATCAACCCGTCGATTGCCGAGACCCGACGGCGCGGGCGGTCGAAGGAAACCTCACCACTTAATTTAGGGTTAAAATATACTTCACCCGATTCTGGATAGCGGAGGGAGGGGCGCTCAAGGTCACATGGTGCTCGTCACGACACATGTCATTGGACTGGGTCTGGGTGAGACTGGTTGGTGATTATGGGAACTGGTGTTGGGTGTCTAATTTAATGTTGAAGGTAGTTATGACCCTGTTATGACCCACTTTTGTCGAAGGGTCGACCATTGGATGATGTAATTAGGTATAGATTTTTGGGTATAAAATATTAATCGCCAAACTTGGCAGACGAATCGGTGATTTAGAAAATAGATTTCAATTAACTTTCACGAGCGAAAAAAAAGTGTCATATTTTAATGAGAGCCACAGAGAGCCTAGAGAAGTGGCAATCGGTTCCAAAGCGTTTCGTATGTATACAGCACTTTTCAATAAGATTGACATAGGTAAGCTTTTCGGTGGCTAATGTCAGTACCTTACGGTTTTGATTTTTCCATCGCTCTAGGCCCTCAGGTCAGAAAACATTTAATTACATTGGATATCTGTTTCATTTTGGCTCAGCATTTTCAGACCTCATCAACGAATTGGTTGTGTTTTGAAGAAAGAGAGCAGCGTGCGACCTAATAATAAATCGGTACGATACTCATGCTTGGTGGTTTTATGACGATATCTACGTTTCTTGCAATTATTTACGTTTATCGTGATGTTTAGATCTAGAGCAGTATTTTTATTGTCAACTTTCATAATGTGCTCAATCGCGTAGTTAAGCTTTGAATTTATATTTCTTTTATTTAGCATTGAAATGACATTTCGCTTGATAAAAACAAATGTTCAGGAGTTTTACTCGCAATTGATAAAACGGTATGACAAACCTTTAAGTCCCCACAATCACACTTTATATTACACTAATATTATTAAGGCGAAAGTTTGTGTGTGTGTGTATGTTTGTCTCTTCTTCACGCTCAAACGGCTGGCCCAATTTGTATAAAATTTGGCACACAGATAGCTTATAACCTGGATTAACACATAGAATAATTTTATCCCGATATTCTCACAGGATCGAGACTTACACGGGTGAAACCGCGGGGTGCAGCTAGTCCTAAAATAACAATAACAAATAATTCAAACACCCATTTAATAGCCTGACAGAAGCTTACGGTACCGTTATTTTAACTGAACAACAGCCTGGCTGGGATAAAAAATGATAATGTAAACATATATATGAATATTAAATGAACGAGCGGCGCTCCGGTATAACTCACTGCACTCTCCATGTGTCCGTACAAGTACAAACATGTGCAGGGACACGGCAGCACTAACACTGGTTATTTTTTTTTTAGTGAATTCGTTATTCTAAAGATTCCATAGAATATGTGTACGAGCAAATCCGTACAATATCAATTGTATCAATTTTATGCTGACATCGACGCGCAGCGAATGAATAAAATATATGTGTTTGAGTAAGCAATTAGTAGTCGCATTTCATCGGTTGGGCACTAAAAGACTCATTCGCCGCGGGTCGATCATTTATCAGTTTTGGGCGTTTGTGCTTTCTTTATAACTTTCAATACACAAGTTGAACTCAAATCA
The DNA here is from genome assembly GCA_963680765.1 of Agrochola lychnidis. Classification (NCBI taxonomy): domain Eukaryota; kingdom Metazoa; phylum Arthropoda; class Insecta; order Lepidoptera; family Noctuidae; genus Agrochola; species Agrochola lychnidis. Next base: position 1,113,083 of record OY796873.1, read on the forward strand.
GTTTATCATTTAAATGTACCTTACCCATACAATATGTGTTCATTAGTGTTTCTGAGTATCAATCCAGGATGGGCAGTGTTATTGGGTTTATAGGGTTCCGTAGTACGTTGTCTGTCTGTCTGTCTCTAGCTCCGAGACCCTTAGTACTAAAAAGCTGTAATTTGGCATAGGTGTACATATTAATTACGCCAACAAAGTGGTAAAACAAAATTATGAAAAACATTTTTTTTTTAGGGTACCTCTCCTACACGTAAAGTGGTGATCTTTTTTTTTTTAATCCCATGGTGAGGGGTATCATTGGAAAGGTCCTTCAAAAACATTGTGAGTTTGTGCATACCATTTTTGGATTCAGGGATCCGTTTTCAAAATATTAAGCTTTAAAGTGCTAATTTTTGTTAGAGTCAAGTGTCCCCCCCCTGCCATCTAAATGGTTGGTTTTGGATATATGAAAAAATTCACAGCAGTAGTATATTTAACGAAATTAAAACGAAAACTGTCTCAGATAAGTAGGCTTTACAAGTTATCGAGTAATAATCGACCAACTTACATTTGCGGTTGCAAAAACATTTTCTCCCATATATTCCGTATGGAAGAACATGTTTTTCAACTACCCTACACTGTGCGTGGTCCGACACGCACTTGGCCGGTTTTGTTATTAAGGATCGCTCAGTAGCAGCGCGTAGTCTGAAGTAGGTAGTACCCCGTTTCATGGCCATGAACTAAAAGATAACAGGCGAAGTGTAAGCCTTCGTACGCACGGACGATATTTTAACGAAACGATTTACTATCACGCACTGGTTTTTCAACTCTCGGTACTAAGCTGAGCATTGAGAATCTAACAGAGCGTATCCAAGCGCGTCAAAAAAGCGTACTGTTAGATTTTCATCTATCAAGTGCGCGTTAAAAAATCGCCCGTGCGTACGAGGTCTACAACACCTCTGTCGCTCCAGAGCATTCAAGTGCAAGTGAAATTTGTTATCCTAATCTCCACCTTTTTGTTAGTTTCAAATGCGATCGCTTTTCGTCGTGTTTCGCATATTTTTAACCGACTTCCAAAAGGAGGAGGTTCTCAATTCGACTGTATGTTGTTTTTTTTTTTGTATCTTTGTTACGCGATTACTCCGTCAATTATGAATTGATTTTGATGGTTCTTTTTTTGTTTGGTAGATCATACTTCAGAGGTGGTCCCATATAAATTTTATTAACTTTGCTTGGGTAGTTTTTGAGTTAGCTTCAATAATACGTATTTTTTCCTCACTTAGTATGTGGATGATATTATGATAACTTCCTGTCACTGTTATTTACATAGCAGGTAGTGGTATTCGAATTTGTGTGGGGTAGGTATCACAACTAAAAAGTGAAAAATAAAAACTTTTTACAAAAAAAAAACAACCGACTTCAAAAAAAAAACACTACAAAGTGAAAAATAACTTTAATTTCGGAAGTCGGTGACAAAGAACGAAAATTAAAAACCAAAGACACCGACTTCCGAAATTAAAGTTATTTTTCACTTTGTAGTGTTTTTTTTGAAGTCGGTTGTTTTTTTTTTGTAAAAAGTTTTTTATTAGGTAAGTATTCCACTATCAGAGCCACAAATATTTGCTTTTAGTGTCCAAAATTAACCGAATTACAGAAAAAAGTCTGAACTTGTCGAATCTGGTGAATTTGGTGGTCAATTAATGATAACATTTCTTGGAATTTATTGTTTCAGAAACATTCCTCTCGAAGTTTCGATTATGTTTCGTGCTGCATGGTTTCTGGCTCCGTTATAATAGAACCTCGTGTTTTTAGGGTTCCGTACCTCGAAAGGAAAAACGGAACCCTTATAGGATCACATCGTTGTCCGTCCGTCAGTCTGTCAAAACACTTTTTCTCAGAAACGCGTGGAGGTATCAAGTTGAAATTAATATCAAATGCATAGATCTAAGTTCTCTTGGAGCTCTAAAAAATCAAGCTTCTAAGACAACTCAATACAAACGTACGGCCATTTATGTGACATATTTTGATACTCGCTAATAAATCAAAACCTACAGGGTACTTCCCGTTGGCCTAGAATAATGAAATTTGGCAGGAAGCAAGGTCTCACAGCACAAGTAGGGAAAAAAATCCGAAAATTTATAATTGATATTTTTTTGCGATTACAAACTTACATTTGCAGTTGGAGAATTGACCGTGACGTATATCGATGTATGGGAGAACATGTTTCTCAACAACAAAGTTAGTTATTGGGAAAAATTCATCCCAACTACGGCACCCTTTATTGTGCGTGGTCCGATACTTGGCCGGTTTTTTAAATCTCACTGATTGGTTTGATAAAATAAAAAAAATAAACTTAACATTATTGCGATGGTCAGTCGCAGTAACAGCAGCACGTGTCCTGTACCCTCTTTATGGAAGCATGGTGCTGTTAGCCGACAAAACGATTAAAGGAGTCCTGTGTGGGTCAACAATGGTTACTCTTCTCCACAACAGTGTAAATTATGTTTATTTACAAATCCTCTGTGATCAAAACAGGATTAGAAACTCTTACTACTTTGTTGAAATAAATGGGGTCGTTTTTCAATTTGTTTAGGAAGTTTAGGATAAAATATCTAATAAATGGTGCATAATGAATTAGCCACATATTAAATTAATAGTGGATATCAGAAAACCGTAAAATATGGCGCCAAATAAAAATCTTAGTGGTCAAAAAATGTTGGATATGAATAATAATAAATAAACTTTATTGAAACAAAAAACTCAGTTTACAGAAACTCTGTGTTCGATAACAACTGCATTAGTATAATACTGTGTCGCAGTCATTAACGCCCACCTCCAAAAAGTCTGAGACAAAATTGAAACTAAAACAAATCAAATAGGAAATATGAAATAAGAAAATAAAATTAAAAATAAACCAAAACTTAAAAATTAAAACTGAACAAAATTTCACCGTTTTTTTATGTGAGATTGTGTGTTTGTTTGGAAGGATTGTGTAGTTTTGAGCGTGGTGTGTGTATATGTGTGTGTGTATTTGTGTGTGGTATATGTGTGTGTGTGTGGGAAAGAGGTGTCAGTTTGTGCCGGGGGTGTGTGTTTGCGCATGTTATACATATAAAGGACAATTAGAGAGTGAGTTTAAGTTTTTACATATGTTTCTAATTCTTCATAAGTAAGTGTATGAAGCCATTCATCCGTGATCCGTCGACATTCTCGCAAGGTCAATGGATATATATTGAGCCGTTTATTTACTCGATTATACAAAGTGGAGCTAAGAAAGTGATATTGCCGCCGAACAACTTGAACTCTGGCAGATTCCACCTGGCAGACTCTGCCAGATCTGCGCTTTTGGGTAACGACAACAGGATCGAAAGGAAGGGCTAAGTGTTTACGCTGCACAACAGCAAGAAGAAATGTGTGTCTGACTGTTGGTAAGTCGCAAAGAGCGTACAGTTCAGTAGTTGGAAATCGAACTGGTTTGTGAGTCATGACCTTTAACACTGCCCTCTGTGCCCTTTCCAGTCGGAGCATTAAGCACTTCCCAGCCCCACCCCAAGCTGCAATGCAATATTTTAGGATGGAATGTGCCAGAGCGAAGTATACTGTTCGTAGTATCCCAAAATCAGCAGATGTTCGCAGGTTTTTAAAAACAAATATTAGTTTTCTGACCCTGGAAACCAGAGCCTCAATCTGCTCCTTCCATGTCAGCGTACTATCTATTATTACACCCAAGTATTTAATACTATGGGTGCGTGCAATCTGAGCACAATCAGTGCAATCAGTTGATATTAACGAGAGAGGTTGAGAGGCTCTACTTGGAGCAAATGTAATGAACTTGGTTTTTTCTACATTGAGGGTTAGCAGGTTTTCATTCAGCCATTTCATTGCACCAAGCAGAGCGGATTCAGCAAATGAGCGGGTTTCCAACCAATCCTTACCATGAATGAGCATGACGGTATCATCCGCGTAGGTTATAATTTTAGCGTTGGTTAGAGCCAGATTACATAGGTCATTTATGTAAATAAGAAACAGGGTAGGTCCAAGGACACTACCCTGTGGGACTCCGTAGGTTAAAAATTGCTGTTTGCTAACGTAGTTTCCTATCTTTACGGTTTGAGAACGCTCACTCAAGTAACAAGTAACATTCCTTTTGGCTACCCTATAGAAGGTAATTAGTAAAATTTCTTGTAAAAGCGTTTACTCGAGAAAAGAAGATGGAAAGGAATGTTTCGGTTCGAGAAAATCAATGTTCAGTTTTAAATTAATTAGTCGATTTTGATGTGTTACAAAAATCTTTCTATAATACTTGTCTCCCCGCGAATACCTACCTCTTTTTTAACCCGCAATAATATAACGCGGGGCATCCATAAACTGCTGACTCAGCCACCGGTCATCTTAGGACACGCGACTATTCAAAATTTGTACACAATCAAAATTACCAGTTACACAATATATTCAGCAGTGGTGGCCCAGTGGTAACGACCGCGAATTATGAGTTGCAGGTCGTAGGTTCGAACCCAGACAGGCGCTTTACTTTGTGTAAATTATTTCATCACCACTGCTCTCAAAACGGTGAAAGAAAACATCGTGAGGCAATCGGCTTGTCCTAGAACCGAAAATTCGAAGACATGTGACATCTACCAACCCGCACTGGGCTCGCGTGGTGGATTACGGCCCGCTCCCTCTCACAGAGAGGAGGCCTGTGTCCCAGCAGTGGGAACATTTATAGGCTGATGATGATGATGAAAATATATTCAACAAAAATATTCTTACCGTCCTTATACTATTTGTACCTACTGAACTACTGATGTTTAATTAGATTAATTACCAAATGTTTTAAGACGAGCGCTAATCCTGCCGACAAACTGTCCCGCAGTTTGGCAGGTTTATAAAATGTTACCAAGTGTTTGGTCCAAAATAAACGATTTATTATTTATTTAGTTGAAGCAATGAGAAATTCTGTACCTTAGTGAAAAGTGGTAATAGTCAAAAAACCTCGTTTTGGGAAAAATTTATAAAAAAAGTTTTGCATTTTTTAAACGGCAATTTTTTTTTATTACTGAGTTTTTTTTAAAGTTTCGACATTTATCAATTGTTATTATGATATCGAATGTGCTTTGATTGGGTTCAAAAATAATTAGAATATGAGATAATTTAAAAAAACTAGATTTATATCAATAGCCACATTTAAGTTTCTATATTATTTAACATAATATTATAAAATGCAATGGGTGTTGAATGTTACAAGTATTTCTTAATCATCTTTTTGATAGCAATAGATAATTGATAGATGTCATCAGTCTAAAATACAAAGTACCAATTTTTTTAAAACGAAAACTTCTTTAGGCGCGTTGAGTATATTTGAGATGGGACTAAACCATTGATTTCGGCACACTGTTACGACACCAGCTTTTGACCATTAAAAAGACATCAACGCGTTGATTACCGCGGTGCATGGAGTGAAAGACATCAACGCGTGATTATCGCAGTGTCGATATTTTTTCAAGTTTTCACTTTTGTCGGCACTCCCGGAGTGCCACTGCTTTTTTTTTACTAATTACCTGACGTTAAAAATGAGAAAATGCTGCTTATAATAACCTGGGTATACCAAGGATATGCGCATGGGTACGGTATTTTTAACCGACTTTCAATAAGGAGGAGGTTATATGTTCGTCGCGTATGTTTGTTTTTTTTTATGTATGTCCACCGATTTCTCTTTTTTGTTTGAAAGGGTATACTTTCGAATTGGTCCCTTATAAATTTTATTAACTTTGCTTGGATAGTTTTTGAGTTAGCTACAAAATACGTATTTTTTTCCCACTTAGTATGTAGATGATATGATAAGTTTCTATCACTGGTAGCAGGTAGTGGTATTCGAATGTGTGTGGGGTAGGTACCACAACTGAAAAGTGAAAAATAAAACCTTTTTACAAAAAAAAACAACCGACCTCCAAAAAAAAACACTACAAAGTGTAAAATAACTTTAATTTCGAAAGTCGGTGGCAAAAACGAAAATACAAAACACAAGACACCGACTTCCGAAATTAAAGTTATTTTTCACTTTGTAGTGTTTTTTTTGGAGGTCGGTTGTTTTTTTAATCACTATAAACTCTTTTTTTTCATTGGAGTAGGCAGAAACTTCAGAACTCCTGCTACGATTCTTGAACACACTTCTGACTTCGTTCATGTTCATTAAAGTGCGCAGGTTGTCGCTAATAGCAATTAGCAATGTCAACATATTTCACTGTAGCACGACTATTTATAAAAACTAACGTTTTACTATCATAATCATTTTAATTATTATGCCTCTTTTCCACCTGCTACCACTAAATCACCGCACACAATATCAAAACCACAGCCAATCATTCTCCGCAATAAACTCTATTTAATTTAAAGAACTTTTCTTACTTAAGATTCATGAAATACACGCTGTATGTCCAGAGCATCAACTACACAATCCCATGATAATATCCCCATGCAGTTTGCTTTATATACGGTACTAAAATACTTGACAGACATATTTATTGTCGCTTAAAAATTATTACACGCGCATTAAATTCGTAGCTATTCGCTACGAATGTGCTACGAGACGGTAGTATCGTTCGTAGCGCGTCGTAGAGGATCTACGACGTCGAACCTTATGTGCATGACATTAAGTTCTTGAATAGTTAGTAGGGGTATTAGTTTTGGTTGAGAATTAGTTGACGTCTGTTTTGGTTTGAATGTAATTACGTACTTACTCATAAATAAGTTACATAAACATTTAGTTCATTAATTAATATACCCCTAATACGGTGAAGGAAAACATTTTAATGAAGCATTTAGAGGATGCGTAGAGTGGTGTATGTTTTTCGTATGAGATGAGGTCATTACCCTAATGTTGTAGTAATATTTTAGACTGATATTTTTTTAACAGTTTAAATTATACCTGGGTTATTGACGAGCAGGCGGTTTGGGGGCTTAATAACTTTGGAAGTTTAAGCGCAGTGGCTTTAGATTTTTTATTATGTTTCCTTCTGAGTTTTGAAGTTAATGAGGAAGTCAAACATACCATTGATGTATGGTCTTGACTACCTCCGGATAAGAACCAGTTAATTTATCTGATCAGATATGTTTTTACTAATTCTGTGCCTATCTGGACTCTGTGAAAGTGGATCTTCATTAAAAAAACAATCAAACCAGCGTTTATTCGCGCACAAAATTAACTCCGAAGTTGATCTAGAGCATTCACAGCATATGACGTTTAAGATAAAATGATCGACATAACCACCAAGTCTTTGGTTTGATAAAACAATAAACTACTGTCTTATCTTTGATAGTTTGCAGTAAACCCTTTTCATAAGTCATTTTTTATGATTAGTACAGTACTAAAAGATTTCTATGCATTTCTCGCCCAGTTTTCTGAGCAACGAACGCCAGAAGTATATCTTTATATATTCCATAAGTGTGTGATTTAGGAGTCCAACTCTATTCCCCGGGATGAGGGGAAACATTTTGACTTCATTAGCATATGTTGGATAATCTTGCTCCAATAATCTTATGATATAAACGACTAAGTTGAAGATACGAAGGGTAAATCCGATGAAACTATCATTAAAAGAACAATTCTTGAAGATCAAACTTAAATATGCGCATTTAAGATGTATGGTAATGTATTTCATCAAAATTCTACAGTCTGCAAAAAAGAAAATTCATATTTTTTCACAAAACCCAAAGTAAATGAAACGGCATTGGTTAAATTTATGATATCTAAGATCTTAGACATAGAGAACATAGTTTTTTTCTCCGTCTCGTCCCAACTAGTCATAATTTAACATGAAAACGTGCCCGTCGCCCAAATGAAACATCTATATTCACGTTCTATAGTCTTCTAAAATACGAGGACGACTTAGACCGTCACGATCGACATGAAACACGAAAATACACAAAATGATCTGATTAAGTTCTTTTGAACGGAAATATCTTTGACTAAATTGCATTCGACGACCGTCGAGTCAAGCAAGCGGCCAATGAGGGCTGATGCGATTACTGCCTGACTCATAGCCAAAAAAGAACACGATGCGGCATTCCAATTGCAACTGTGTGTAGTATTTTCTCCCGATTATCAGGGAGCGTTTGAAGGATGCAACTGGGGGGGCGGGGAGGGCGACGGCGGGGGAGCGCGCGCCGCCCAGTCGAGCCGTGGCCGCCGCGCACACCGCACGTAAATGGCGCGCTAGAAACAACCAAATGAGTACTCCGCGAGACCAAACGCGAACCCTGTTCACCACGAGACGACCGGCCAGATACTGTTGACTGTGATCATTATTAGTAGTTTAAATTAATTAAACATCTAGTATAAGAGTGTTTCGGACTGTACCGGTTTGTGGCTAATGTGAGTTCAGATCGCGAGCGTGTGGCTGCGGATCACGTGCCCTACATTTGGGTGTCGTCGCCGGAACGCTCAAATGCTGCATTTTTACGTTTATTTACAACCAGGCAATGCTTCAGTAGTAATAGTCGTGTAGCCTAGCTTAATACGTAGTTAAGTAGTCCTAGTGTTATTACTGTCATTAAAGTGTATCGTCTCGTAAAATGTTGATGTCATCTGTATTGAACGCATGCGATCTCGCAAAGCATTTGCGATTTGGACTATGTAGTATTCATGTAGCAGCTTGATGCGATTAATTGTGATCAATAAATCATTTAAACACTTTTTTTCATGTTTTTAGTATCACCCCTCGTCCGTTTACTGAAGACCAGCCAGTCTTTTGCACTGAGTGTCTTTGCGTATATTTATGTGGCGTAGCCGGTTGCGTTGTAGTTTGAGCCCTATTACTAGTAGTTAGAGTCTAGATTGGGGTGTGGAGCTCTGAATAGAAACATTAAACCCGAATGTCTGTAAATTCACCATCTTATTTCTTCATTTTTAGTTAGCTCCTCCGCAATGCTTCGCTAGTGGCTATATACATTTCACTATATGTAGTTTTTGGAGTGTGTATTTTGTGTAGTTTGAGGTTGGAGTGACGTTGTATTGGAGTATCGTGAGCAATGCACGTGGCTACCTGAAGGTAAATAATTGCTCCCACGTGGCTGTGAGCTCAATTAACCTCCCCGTGGGGTCGACACGCACACTTTCACTGATGGAAAACCTGTACAACTAACTGTTGTTATAAATACAACCATTATTGACGTCACCCTCCATTCGGTGTCTCTAATTACTGATTTTCGGGTTGATTAGGTTTTATATTAACAGTTTTGGCATTGGATTCGGTTTATTTGAATTTAAATGCGGTTTTTGATGTTCTGGATTTGTGAAACGGATACTACCTGATCAAAAAAAAATATTATTCTCTTTGAATAGTGTTACCTAATATTTTCTAAAAACAGAAACTCACAAAATACATTAAAATTGAATAAACCTGATGACTTAGACCTAAAATATTTCAATCTAAGCCATGACTATCAGTTTTATATACATAGATGAATTAATATTCTATTCGGATCATTTGGTAGAACACATTAGATACGTGGTGTGTGTGCGTCTGTGCGTGAGGGTGTTTGTGTCTGGCGGGGTGGATGGGTGTGCGAGGGGTGTGGGGGTGTGTGAGCCCCCTTCCCGGCGGCGCGGAGGGGGGGTTGCGGGCCGGCACATGGGCGATCGATGCGGGGCGCGTTGCCCGCGTATCATTTGCGTGCCACAGCTCTTCTCCCCTCTCCCCGGATTCCTTCGATGACCTACAGAGTCCAGGATCCCGTCAGATCATTTGTATTATATTGTAGGGAGCACGTGATTCTCACATGGTTTTTATTAAGAGGTTATTTTCTTATGTCAACTCGATTGGCAATTATGTTTTATTTATTTAATTGTCATTGGTTACTTGATTGCGTTCTTGTTTCTTTGGGGATATTGGAATTGTTTGAGGTTATATTTTTTTTACTTTTTACTCTCAATATGACACTTAATGACTTTCAATAATAATAATAATTTTGATCAATTCGTTGAATTATGAAATTTTGCTGATAATGAGATCTAAAGACAACTTAAGTTCACGATTAATAATAATACTTCTTTTGTATTAGTTATTTAATTTGCAGCATTTGACTATAAATTAAACAAGTGGTTATCTGTACAAAATTAGATAACTTAAGTTGACAAAAAACTTTTCTCCGAATAATTTATGGTTCAACATTATATTATTTTAACAACATTATAACATTAACATTATATTACAATGTATACAAATCTTACAGGCGAGCGGAATAAATAGAGATATTATCTCATTTGATCGAATGCAGCATCTCCGTGCGAGATTGCATGTAAAATTGTAGACACTTCCAACACAATTTCGTACTTATATTATTTTCAGATTGCTAATTAATAAATTAATGATTTGTTGCAATATTTACTTCTTGCCAGTAACATGGTGGAAGCTTTTAGTAAAATAATTTCTTTACAGCTGATTGTAATATCAAAAGGTACCTTACTAAGGATACCTAAACAGACTCAATTATGTTACCATAATTAATTTTTTTTCTGTGATAATTACTTGACCCAAGCATGTCGGCTCTAATTCCTTCACTTATGTCTCTTATAACGAAAACCAGCTTGTATAACGAAAAGGTTTCGGCAGATAAATGATTAGTAGATTGACTTACAAGATGCTTGAATATAAGATGCTTTATATTCTGGGTTATTCTTATTTCTATGGATCTTCCTATATTTCCCGATAATTCATGTGCCAATTTAGATAAAATAATGTTTGACTGAATATCAGAACGGAAAAAAGGAATCTAATTTATTGATGAGGATTGCATAATTTTTATTTAGATTTCGGAACAACGCTAAACGATTTGAAATTTTTGAAATATGTATCTAGGTATAAACATGGTTATGAAGAATTTAATTGCCATTTATAACATTCTGCAAATTCGATTTAAATTGGGAAATGCTACAAAACCATCATAATAAAACATGACTGAACATTATTTTCTTAATTTGCAATTACCTATAATAATAAAATAATATAGTAACATCAGAAGATATTGTAGATAATACGATGCAATTAGAACCATGACAACAAATCTTTACACACACACATAAATAACATCACTTCTGTAATTCCCGAAGAGTTAGTCAGAGGTGCACTTATAGTACACGCAAACTTCACCAGTTATGTTTAAGTCCCATGTAATAGAGGGCGAGCTTATTGCCATCAACCGGGCACAAATCCAGTCTCAGGGTTGCTATTGAGAAATTCCAGATCGAACAACCCAATAAGTAAACTGTGTAATTTTATCAATTTCAATATAGCTCTCGAAATTATATTTGCTGCAAACATATTTTTATAGAATTTTATTTTATTTATTTATTATAAGGTAGCTTCACAGCTGACAATAAGTGTAACATTATTTTTATTATTCTAAACATTACGCCAATTACGAAGTACTGTAAGGTTTTATCATGAGATGCAACCTCATGCTGTATAGGCTGGCAAGAATGCTGTACGTCATCCGAACAATCTGACGGGATATATTTAAATTAGGATTCTGATATAGTTTTCACTTGTCGATAAAAAAAAAGATAGTTTAGCTCCAGGCGCCTCTCGCGTGTTTGTCGTTATTATGTTGAACTAATGAATTAAATATAATTACGCCTTCGAAACAAGAGTCCTTTAATTTCAACTCCATCCCGGGTACCGCAGTCAGGCGAGTGTCTATAGTACACAGAAAAATATGAAATACGGAGAGCGACACAATTATTAATTTTTATAGTATGTGCGGGCATGTATCTGTGCAGTATAGGTGTTGTAAACGTGTGTGAAGGTGTGTGCATGTCTATGTATGTATGACTAAATTGGCACTACTGAGGTCGCTGGGTATCTGGCGTTTGATGGAGGATATGGATAACTTCTTTTTTAAGTCTGTTCCGTGTAGTATTGAAGGGGTCCAATGTTGGGAATTTATCATTATATAATGCAGGTAGGCTTTAAATAATTAGTGGAGGCCGATGGTACTGATAACAAAGTGCTGATTTTGAGAGCTATTTTTTTTTTCCTTTTGTCCTAATTCTAACTACAATAATATTACAAATGCAAGTTTGTTTATTTGTTTGTTTGTTACGCTTTCACGTTAAAACGACTGAACGGATTTGCGGGTGAAACCGCGGAACGCAGCTAGTATTTTATAGTATCACGGTTAGTGATACTTTATTCACAATATAATCTAGCCTATTCACTAATAAGTTATTTAAATATAACTTAAACTAATAAGTAACTATTTAAAATTAAGAAATTGTCCAGTAACGTCTTTCTTACTTACTTTAGCTTAAGAGGGAGACACTTAATTCACGTGTTTTTAGGGTTCCGTAGTAAACAAGGAACCCTTATAGTTTCGGCATGTCCGTCTGTCTGTCTGTCTGTCTGTCTGTCTGTCCGTCCGCGGTCTAGCTCCGAGACCCTTAGTACTAGAAAGCTGTAATTTGACATAGGTATACATATTAATTACGTCAACAAAGTGGTAAAACAAAATTATAAAAACATTTTTTTTAGATTCAGGGATCCGTTTGCAAAATATTAAGCTTTAAAGTGCTAATTTTTGTTGGAGTCAAGTGTCCCCCCCCCCTGCCAGCTAAATGGTTGGTTTTGGATATGTGAAAAAAATCACAGCAGTAGTTTATATAACGAAATTAAAAGGAAAACTATCACACCTAAGTAGGCTTTACTAGTTATCGAGTAATAATCGACCAACTTAACTTTGCAGTTGCAAAAACATGTTTTCCCATACATTCCGTATGGGAGAACATGTTTATCAACTACAAAGTTAAGTTTGTTTTTGGGATAAATTCATTCCAACTACGGAACCCTTCATTGTGCGTGGTCCGACACGCACTTGGCCGGTTTTTACTTAGCACTTAAATGTACCCTTTTTAGTCTTCGCACTAATTCAGCGATGTCAAGGAGTTGGATCGCCTCGACATTTTCGTGATGAGGAAGTCTGTGTTCGTATGAGCTTCTGCATATTTCTTTAGTAATGTTTACGACATCCATCTAGAGGTCCCGGTGCAGGTCGCTATTTCTAATGTACCAGGCCGTGTTAACTATATCCCTGAGCATTTTGTTTTGGAATCTTTGTATGATTTGACAATTGCTTTAACTGAGGCAGCCTCACAGCTGAATACCATAGGTCTATACAGGCTTTAAAACTTGTTTTTAAAACAACAATTTGTTAGTTATTGACAATGGCGACTATCTACCAAGTAGCCAACAAGTCAAGTAGTAGCCAAGTAGTCTACATTTTTTTGTACCGAATATCTAATTCTGCTCTTTTCTTTTTGACATGCTCTTTTCATCGCAGTTTTGCATCCAGGGTCATGCCGAGATACTTAGCAGTATTCGCGTATGGTATTGGTGGATTATTCATGAACACTGGGAAGTATTGTGGCTTTTTATTGGTGAAGTCAATGTGGATAGTTGCTTTTATTGTTTGATACGCCATGTTGCAGTCCGCTCATAGACACGATTTATGGACTCCTGGACCTTTTCTACGGCTTCCTCGTGACTATTTCCAACAGCCAAGAAAGCTGTGTCGCCAACAAAGGTACCGCGAGCTACATTGTCGGATCTCCCTTATTTTGAAATGAGTAAATAATAGACAAAGGTCATGTCAAATGCCCATGTGACACCCACTCCCATGAAGATCGGAGACGCTACGCTCGAAGTTGTGGACGAGTATGTTTACCTAGGACAAACTGTCCAGCTAGGTAGGTCCAACTTCGAGAAAGAGGTCAATCGTCGAATCCGACTCGGCTGGGCAGCGTTCGGGAAGCTACGCAATATCTTTTCGTCCTACATACCACAGTGTCTCAAGACGAAAGTCTTTGACCAGTGCGTGTTGCCAGTGATGACCTATGGTACTGAAACGTGGTCGCTCATAATGGGCCGTATCAGAAGGCTAAAAGTCACCCAAAGGGCAATGAAGAGGGCTATGCTTGGAGTTTCCCTACGTGATCAAATCAGAAATACACAGCCCGAAGAATTGCCAAACTTATTGCTCGCAGAACGGATGGCCGATGGGGCCGAAAGGTTCTGGAGTGGCGACCACGTACCGGAAGACGTAGCGTTGGAAGGCCTCCCACAAGATGGACCGATGACCTTGTGAAGGCTGGAGGAATCCGCTGGATGCGGCAAGCACAGAATCGGTCGAAGTGGCGGTGCTTGGGGGAGGCCTATGTCCAGCAGTGGACGTCTTTTGGCTGAAATGATGATGATGATGAAAAAATAGACATTATAGTAACATCACATACTGTACAAATTAGAACCATGACAACAAATCTTTATACACACAACACCCAAAAGAATATTTTGACAAAAACTAATTACCTATTTCTTGTTGCAAATCTACAGCATCCGTGAACATCTACCGTTCCATTTCCTTTTATTCATATCACAGGACGATCTCATTTACCTAATTTAAAGGGTCACTCTCCATTGATGGCGTATTAATGGCCTCGTCAACAAGCCTTACTTCCTTCCCGGTATTATTTGGGATCCGACGGTTGTCGGAACCCAAATTATTTGGTTGAAATTTTTCACGGTAGTATACTCTCTTCCGTAGCGTTATGGGATCCGTTAAGCGTTGCAGCAGGAAAATGGGAATCTGTAGGTTGGATGGTTTTTATTTTATCTTAGAGATACTTTGTTAAAGGATTCTGAAACATATCTTTGTTGATTCTGTTAATGTACTAGAGAAGACCTAGGACTCTAGAGTTTACATATTTTGATCTTAAACGACTGAGAGATTAGGTTGATAACTTGAATGATATTGAACATTTAATCATACTAAACTTTATCTATGTATCTTGGAATTTTAATTAGTTAATGTTGGTTTCCTGAAAACAAACAAAAATGTTTCATAGAAAATTAAAATTAGATCTGTTTTCCATGCAAAAAATTATACGAAAATTATATGTTTATGCTAAAAATTGTTGCATATATAGTTAATCAGATATTTAAGAAAGATATTTTCTGGCACGTGGATTTGATCATTTAGCGTTTATAACAGCATCCATGACATAAAACCCAACTACCTCGTTTATCTGTCGGTTAGTGTGCTTTATTTGTAAGGTTATTTATTAACCGACTTTACAGCAGAAGTGTGATTGGGACAGTCGCACAATACTGATTCATCTTAATTAAATGTTGTGATTTACCAAGTCCAGGTCAGCGCCGCCATATTTTATTGTCCAGACGTCATAAACCCATTGAAGTGAAACAAAATACATCATAACGATACAATTACATAACAATATGTCGTCAGCAGAACAGACGATCGTAATTTATGATCGATTAGTTTTAGACATGTTTATTGGTAGGAGGTAAAAATCAAAACAATGGTTATTTTTATAAATAAAATAAACGTGAAAAACTAAACTTGTCGCTGCAAACATTTACAAAGACATTTTGCACTAGGCTAAGGTTTTTCTGCATGAAGCTTCTGCTTTCTTGTAGGTCTATCCTTTTAGGGTTATGTTTCTCTAACTGAACAGACAGCTGTGCTGCTGGGGAGTTTGTTGCGCCATTTCTTCTTCCCAGCTAAAGCACTAGTAAGTAGTGAAGGGTGGGCGTTTTGGGGGACTGTCTTATGTAATGTTGACGTTCAAAAAGATTCTCAGCCTAGTTTGAATAAATGACTTTAATCCATCTATATACCTATATTTAAACAAACGTTGTATATTAATATACCTATATCTATCTGTACATATTATAAATTTAAGTCGCTTTTCGTGTCTATCTGTGTGTCCGCGTTGTTCTTGTAAACTACGCAACGGATTTTGATGTAGTTTTCACAATCATTTAGAGAATTTATTCTGTAAGATTTATATAAATAATATATTAATATTAAACTTAGATATAATAAAGAAATATCGATGTTTTGTCAGGTCATAAGAACCGTGCAAAGCAGGGGCGGGTCACTAGTTAATTTACTAATTAAATTTTAATTTACTTTCTACTTGATTTCGTCTTTCTTCTTGAATTACATCATAGCATTACTAAAGCTATAATTCGACTGAGAATCAGCACTTTTCGAACGTCATAATTACATAAGACAGTCCCCCAACACGCCCACCCTTCACTAGTAATTTATTTCCAAACTTCAGAACACGTTACATCAATGAGGCCTCGACCCCTGAACTAGGACGTCCTGTATGACAGGGGCCGATGTTCTCCAGTTACATGGATCAGCATGAGAAGGCTTAGACTACATACAATTTAGACTAAATTTCTACAATAATTAAAAGATTTTTTTTTTAATCTATTAGATACTCTTATACACATATTATGGCTTATCTAGTTAGGAAGTAGTTCACTAAAGAACCCTGATTCCCAGTAGCTTCAATCCTGTTTTCTTTAACAGTGGTTTACCATTTCATTGTTATATTTGCAAATAAACTACATTTTTTACCGAATCTAAAAGGAGGTTCTCAATTCAACTGTATGTTTTTTTTTTTTGCATGTTTGTTACGCGATTACTCCGCCAATTATGAATCGATTTTAATGTTTTTTTTTTTTTTGTTTTGTTCAGAGGTGATCCCATATAATTTTTTATAACTTTGCTTGGGTAGTTTTTGAGTTAGCTTCAATAATACGTATTTTTTCCCACTTAGTATGTGGATGACATGTTAAGTTCCTGTCACTGTTATATACATAGCAGGTAGTGGTATTCGAATTTATGTGGGGTAAATACCACAGCTAAAAAGTGAAAAATAAAAACTTTTTACAAAAAAAAAACAAACGGCTTTCAAAAAAAACACTACAAAGTGTAAAATAACTTTAATTTTGGAAGTCGGTGGCAATAAACGAAAATTCAAAACCAAAAACACCGACTTCCGAAATTAAAGTTATTTTACACTTTGTAGTGTTTTTCTGGAAGTAGGTTGTTTTTTTTTCTTTGTAAAAAGTTTTTATCAAGTAGAGTTACTATACTGACGGATATAAATTCGTCAATTTAAAAAGAATCTAATAATCTGTGTCTCCAGTCGTCATAAATTCAAGCCTATTATTGACTGCTGAAGTAAACAAGAGTTTACTCACAGTCTATTTTATGACATCACTAGAGTTCTGGTCGCGGCATTGCCCGAGTGGAGTTCGGAAAATATCCCACAGAAACGTAATACCTTGATAAAAAGTATCCTTTGCTATCATCCAGGCTTTCCTGTGTGCCAAATTTCATCTAAATCCGTTCAGCCGTTAAGGCGTGTAAAGGTAACAGATGGACAAGCAGACATACCAAGTTACTTTCGCATTTTTATGATTAATATATAAGTATGGATTATTAACATAATTATTTTCCCATACATTGTAAAAGCCATTTATTTTATAAAGAGTAACCGTGGAGTTTCTTGCCGGCTCTTCTCCATAGGAAGCGACCAATTGCAACCGCGCACCTAGCTTCTGACGTTTCATAAGTGCCCTTGTAAGTTTATGTGAAATAAAATATTTTCATTTTTGTTAAGAAAAGTATAATGATACAGCCATCAATTCAGTCTTGCTTAACAACTATAACAGATCGTCCTTGCCTATTCTTATTGATATGAATATCTCAAGAATTAGTGGTCCGAGGAGAGAGCTCGACTACGCCCGACCTGATTATAATGTCTAGACTAGAAATACACAGATCGATAGACACACTGGCTTCCTTATAGTTAGCCTAAATCATAATGTATCTAGACTTTTTTCTATGCTAGGTACTTGGTAGATATTTGTGTCTGAAAACTTGCGGCTTAAATGAGTGGATATGACTGTTCTTTCCTGTTTTTTATTACCTGAGATGTAAGTAGGTAACTTATTCTTAACTTGTTATTGCCCACGACTTCCCTCGCTTAAAATTAATTAATTTAATCTTCGCTCTCTTTGGAAAAGTTTCGTGAAATCGGATGCATTGAATCTGCCAAACAAAATTGTACAAAATCAATGTTTGCGGTTGTAAAGTCTTTAAGTTGTCATAATATAATTGTAAATAAAGTTTTTTTTTGTTACTTAAAGTATGAGTTGAAAAATCTGTTTTCTTTTGTTTTATCGTGTTTAGATATCCATGCCTATCACATTTATGAACGATACACAAAAAAATATTTGAAGTGACTACAGCAACTGCAATTGATGACCTCAAAAAATCTCATCAACATATTTTTTTAATCATATTATTTAGATATCGATCCCCATCATCGATCGTTTGCTGAGTTTTGTTAACTATTTTAATTTGACCCTGTATAAAAGTGATACTTACTCTTTTGATACCTACTTGAAATTATAAAGGACTTTTGCTCATTACTCAAGCAAAAACACTTGAATATTAAAAAAAAAAACGTGATAATATCATTTCTCTTGCCATCAGCCCTAGTACCTGCATCTCTACCTACCCTATTTCGCATATGACGTCACCCCTTTCCATACCTTAAAACCTGATCTCATTAAGAAACTTGTGAACTCTTCGCGAGCCACTGAATCCCGAAGTTTCGAACTTTTACCAAGTTTATTTAAAGTTTTTTTCAATGTCAACAAACTGTAATACGGTTTTGTAAGAGAATAAATTTGTTTTGAGGTAGACAGGTGATCGTTAAGTTATGGGAAAATGAATAGCTGACTATTTGAATTTTGGGAAACGTGATTAAATGTTTTTACTTTCATCGTTGTCATGATCATTGGTAGCCTTGTTCTACCCACTGCTTAATACACGCCTCCTCCCTTTTGGGCCATGATTTATAATACTATAGGTTAATTGAAACATTTGAAACCTATCAGGGCTTTTCTATTCAGAACTAAAATTAATTTAAAATATTTAAATGATTTTATTTTGATTAATATCCCCGAGTAGTTCTTCAATTTAGTAGTACGAAATGCTTTCTGTTTGGTTTCCTAAAATCAAGCCCAAGGCTCTATTGACCACTTCTTTCTTATCGTTTCAAAATTCGTCTTGCATATTTCTATTTACATTCTACTTTGTAAAAATCTTAAATTCACTCATTGATAGACAACGCACGTCCCAAACCGCAAAAGTTCCTTATGTAACGAAAGTGAGCACTAAGGAAGATTTTGTGTTTAATTCATCCCCTAAAGGAGTTAAATAGGGGGTGAATTTCCATACAAACAGTATGGAAATTCAACATTTCTGCCGATGGAAAATTCTAAAAGAGAGCGCCGCTTTGTAAAAAAAGTATAAATCTCTTCGACTCAGAATCTAGGTCGACGTGAGTAAAAGCTTTATAATCGTTATCATAATTCAGCTTGTCGAGCTTAAATCCATTGAAATAGATACGGATAAATACGGACTCCACAAAAAACCGGGCAAGTGCGTGTCGGACTACGCACAACGAAGGCTTCCGTAGTTGAGATGAATTTATTTATCCCAAGAAAAAACTTAACATTGTAGTTGAAAAACATGTTCTCCCATATTCCAACTGCAAATTTAAGTTTGTACGCACAATATTGAGAGATTTAAAATGTTATTTTAAGACCATAGACTTCTTACAGGTTTTCCTGTAATCTGTGAGTAAAGAGCCATACTAAGTATATTTTTCAAAATTTTAGGTCCAGTAGTTTCGGAGATATGGGGGGTGAATGGTCAATTTTCATCGAATTTTTTAAATATCTTTAAACGTATTTATTTTAAAATTATATAAAAAATATTTTTAAGATCCTCGCAACAAGCCCTTTCATTTTGATATGTCACATGGTACTGTGAGTAAGACTTTTTTTTTCATGTTTGCCTCCCAAAAGTGACTCCTATATTCAAAATTAATTAATTTACGTTATACGTTCGTGTTTGGGTCACAGAAATACATATGTGTAGTCACCATAAAAATATTTCAGACAGAAGTCAAGACATAGGTACAAAAATGATCAAGGTAAAGCCGTGGTCGCATGCTTGTACACCTACAAAATTATAATGGCATGCGACCACGGCTTTACCTTGATAATTTTTGTACCTATGTCTTGACTTCTGTCTGAAATATTTTCTTGTTTCATATCTTTTAGTCGGGTTTTAGTTTTTAAACTTACTTTTTATTTAAATTATTTTGGGGTTATAGTTTCGTGATAAAGTATTTGCAGAGCAGGTTAATTTTATTTTTTTGGTTTATATGGTATAATAATACCAGCCTATTATTGTTCCTCTGATAGGAAAAAGCCTCTTCTCATACAGAAAAGGCACGAGCATTGATCACCACGCGCGCTCAAGACAGGTTGGCGATTTCAGACTTATATATGGATATTAACTATATATAAGTCCAGTACCTACCATAATTGCGATTTTTTTTTCCAACTTATGAAACAATGGATTAGCAATTTGTTTCAAATCGAAACAGATTGTGGTTGTGTTGTATTACGCAATTAGGGTACAGGTTTCCTCACGATGTTTTTCCTTCACTGATGTTAGTAATGTCCAAGATAAACTCAGAAAGCACATTTGAATTGAAAAAGTCACTTTGGTACCTGCCCGGATTTGAATCCACAACCTCGTGCATGAGAGGCGAGGCCTTAACCACTGGACCATCACGGCATTTATGGTAAAATAGGTATTAATTTTACAGCCGCGCCGTACGTAGCACAGTCTCACTTTTACTTGTTTGTAACAATTTAAACATATTTATTTACTTGGAAAATATGATATATATACATATTTGTGATTTGCTCATCAAGCCCTTTCATTTGATACCCAACATGGCACATTCAATTATTTTTATTTCGTTACTTTATGTCCTCTAGAGGGCGCCATATTGCATTTAATGTGACGTCACATAGCTTATAACCAGCGGACAATCAAAACGCTTCCAATGATACCTCATTTGTCAAATTGTAATCGGTAGTTTAGAAGTTATGAGGTAACAGATGAACATACATACATACATACATACATACCGGTCAAAATCATAACCTTCCTTTTTGTTTCACCGTAGTCGGGTAAAAATGTATGAAAATCCGTACACGTTCCACAGTATCGTGGACGGAAATTTAAAAGCACCTTCATATAATACTAATAATTTTACTTCTTTGTGTTATCGTGATGCCGTGAATAATTAATTATCGTAATGTTAGAAATGATAAAACCGCACAATGAATTAGCAGAGGTCAACAGTACACCTCATACCCCAGAGGTGTACAGTAACACCTAAATTTCATCACAAAAATGAACCTTCCCCACCAGGATATAGTGGTCGTAACCTTGAAACACCGTACTATCTCAAGTTCGAATCCTGGGCGTGAACCGGTACTGTAAACATCAGCTCGTGATTTATTACTGTCGATAACAAGATGTGGAAGAAAAACATCGGAGTAAGGAGTAGGAGTGATGTTGTAAAAGTTGTCGTTTACATAGTAAACACTACACACTTATTGAAATACTACAAGTAGAAGTTTTAATACTGTCCTGAAAATGATCGCTGAGCGATTTGACTGCCCCTACATACGACAATGCTGTAACAGACATGTATAGCCAGGGCACTTAAGCTGATTGACACTGACCTATATTATTATTAATGACTTGTTTGATTAAATCTATAATTTTTAATTTAATATTAATTCTGTGATTAATTCTGTGTAATTTGACATATCATTTTAATTTCAATTCTGTGACCCTATAATTGGTATTACTCATTCGTTTATTTTAATTGAATTTGATATTTTATTTTTATTTGAATTCTGTGATCTTTATAATGTGTACCTATTTTAATTGCATTGACATTATTTTTATTATGTTGGTTTTGTTAGATTGTGTGTTGCAGTATAGTTAAATTTGATGTAATATGGGTTTTGCCTGAATTAAATGAATTTTATTTTATTTTTATTTTTAGATAAAAATCACGTGGGAAAAGTTATGTTTACACTTGATTTTTTAATAGAACTGTAACCACCTAAAGGCACTTTAAATATTTAATAAAAATGTGTAGAAAGCTGACCGATGCACATTTGATTTAACTTCATAATAAAAGTCTGTTAATCATACGTTATTTTCATTTACAGTAATAAAAAATGCGAGCTTTACATACAATAGGCAATACTTATGAAACAAAAAAAAAACTTAAATTTATTTATTTTATACATAGTAGGTAAAAAGTTGAACTTCCAAAAGCTTACTTTGATAAATTTCATCATTACCATCATCTGCCTAGCCTTTTCCCAACTATGTTGGGGTCGGCTTCCAGTCTAACCGAATGTAGCTGAATACCAGTAGTTTACATAGAGCGCTGCCTATCTGACCTCCACAACCCAGTTACACAAAAACAAATAAAAACAACTTTGATAAACCAGATTATCAAAATACGAAATAGTTCACCTTGAAAGAGACATTTTGACAACAAATACTAAAAGCTTATTTTTTACCAAACCAATCAGAATTAAATAATACAAATCCATTTCTATCCATCATTCCGTTTAGTCTAACAAAATAATCCCACTACGTTCTTTTTCTTTTAAACTATCTCAAAAAGCCACTGCAGTCAACGGTATTCACAATTTTCTCCGAATTCAGCTAAAAGAAAAAGAAACAACATAAGATTATTTCTGAGAAACAGCGGACCAAGGTGACCGGGCTGACATTGATACAGACCATCAAACGATTGGAACTTAAATATTATGTACTTGAATGTCCCACGATTTTATCTGCGACAAAAATTTATTATTTAGATGTTGATACTTCTTAAACTTTATTACTACGAGTAGAATGTAAAAAAAGGTAAAGATTTTTACAACTGTTATTGAAATATTAGAGGAAAAAAAATTACGCTCAGTAGGTAATTAAATTTTTCGGTCGTTAGTAAATTAGTGTGACAGTAAAACATTAACAATAATAAAAAGCAAATTGGTCGGTTATTTCATCCTACAATGTTAGCACAAACAATACTTATAGTCCGTGCAATCCACGAAGACGCGCCCCACTCCGCGATTACTGTACTGTAAGCTGAACTCTAGTACGGCACGGAGCGGAATGGGGCGCGTCTTCGTGGATTGCACGGACTATAAGTAGTGTAATGAACAAATGTACAGTAAAAATGTTGGAAAAAGCGGTTAAATAAATATTTCGCCAGTTCACAGGTTAGCTTGGAACTGTGACCAACGAGCGCGAGCCAATTAGTCGCAGTAACTAAGCCAGGGCACGCTGACTAAATGTGTTGCATAATAATTTTGCATATTGTATAGAGTCATTTTTTTTTTCTAACTTGAACAAACAGCTGTGCTGCTGGGGAGTTTGTTGCGCCACTTCTTCTTCCCAGCTAAAGGCACTAGGAAGTGGTGAAAGGTGGGCGTTTTTGGGGGACTGTCTTATGTAATTTTGACGTTCGAAAAGTGCTGATTCTCAGCCTAATTTGAATAAATGACTTTTGAATTTTTGGAATGGGTTGGGTTAAATTAGAACTGCGAGTGAGCCGAGCGAGCGAAGCGGCTGGCGAGCGCTATTTCCAAGTTAGATTTCTTACTGACTAATTCTGATTTGTTACAGTATCTCACGAAGCGACGTGCGCTTTACTTGTGGTGTGCAAACACGCTGTGGATGTGTGTGTAAGCGCAGGAGCTCTCGGTAACGTCTGAGATAATCGCGAAGTCAGAACTGTGTGCGTGTGTATTATGTGCTGATGCGTCTCGTCTTCACGCACACATTCACAGCATGTTTGTACACTTGGTTACCACAAGTAAAGCACGCGTCGCTCGTGAGATAAAAATACTTTGCCCACACATAACTGCCCATTCATTCATTTTACTGCTCAATTATTTATTTAATTACCCATTTAAATATTTGTTATGACTCATATTTTACTGCTCAGTTTTTAATGCCGAACTTATTAATGACTGAAACATGAATTTTATCATTTTTAGTTCATCAAAACTACAAACAACGACAAACAACTGCCACTTTAAATTAGTGCCGTCAAAAACTGTCTCGTTGTGCGTTGATTAGGACAATCAAATTATTATTGGGTCATTACATTAGGAAATTCCGAGGCTTCCCCCATATTACATGACACTTTTGCGCCAAACTGACAAATGGGTGTGTTATTAATCGCTATATTCTTTCTTTCTGCAAAGACAGGCATTATCGCGTTACTTACTACTTACTTTAGTAATTATGGAATATAATCTAATTTTATAAGTTTCGCCATGGGTGGTAAACATGCGGGAAGCCTTCCTGATGGTAACTGGTCAATGCCAACTAAACTATCTTTGAAACTGAAACGCCTCTCGACAGTAATCGGTATGATGGTAGTTGGTACTTGTCCGATCTAAGTCTGTCATATCATAGCTCTAGGTACTGAGGCTTATAGAATCAAAAACATAGCCTCAAGGTGACCGCTACGACATTGGATGCCCCATCAGATAACTGACAAACAGTCTCAAAGGGACCAATTTTCTATTTTTCTTGTTTCATTTTTTCATATTTTGTTTCAAATCATTTTGTTATAAATGGAAAGTAATTGAATTTCTGACATGAAAATCTGATTTGATGTCTGTACAAATAGACATTATTTTTGAAATAAAATTGTTTGACTTTTTCTCAGACAAATATCTTTCCTTATCTTGACTTCTTTGAGCCTCCCTAGGTTGAAGACAATCCATTGCTTCTTTTATTGTGAAAAATAAATCATAAATGCCAAACACGTGGCCAAGCGCTGTTTGATTTAAACTAGGCTTATCCCAAATGCAATTATTGCGTATTACAAAAGATTAATCTGTACAGTCATTTCCTTCCTTACCTTTTTAGGGTTCCATAGTAAACAAGGAACCCTTATAGTTTCATCATGTCCGTCTGTCTGTCTGTCTGTCCACGGTCTAGCTCCGAGACTCTTAGTAATAGAAAGCTGTAATTTGGCATGGGTATACATATTAATTACGCCGACAAAGTGATTTTTTTGAAAAATTTTTTAGTGTTCCTCCCCTACACCTAAAGTGGTGATTTTTTTTTCTTTCCCATTGTATGGGGTATTATTGGAAAGGTCCTTCAAAAATATTACGAGTGTGTTAAACCATTCTTGGATTCAGTTAAAAGGAAAACTATCACAGCCAAGTAGGCTCTACAAGTTAACGAGTAATAATCAACCAACTTATATTTGCAGTTACAAAAACATGTTTTCCCGTACATTCCGTATGGTAGAACATGTTTTTAACCGACTTCCAAAAGGAGGAGGTTCTCAATTCGACTGTATGTTGTTTTTTTTTTTGTATGTTTGTTACGCGATTACTCCGTCAATTATGAATTGATTTTGATAATTCTTTTTTTGTTTGGTAGATCATACTTCAGAAGTGGTCCCATATAAATTTTATTAACTTTACTTGGGTAGTTTTTGAGTTAGCTTCAATAATACGTATTTTTACCTCGCTTAGTATGTGGATGATATTATGATAACTTCCTGTCACTGTTATTTACATAGCAGGTAGTGGTATTCGAATTTGTGTGGGGTAGGTATCACAACTAAAAAGTGAAAAATAAAAACTTTTTACAAAAAAAAACAACCGACTTCAAAAAAAACTACAAAGTGAAAAATAACTTTAATTTCGGAAGTCGGTGACAAAGAACGAAAATTCAAAACCAAAGACACCGACTTCCGAAATTAAAGTTATTTTTCACTTTGTAGTTTTTTTTGAAGTCGGTTGTTTTTTTTGTAAAAAGTTTTTTTCAACTACAAAGTTTGTTTTTGGGATAAATTCATCCCAACTACGGAACCCTTCATTGTGCGTGGTCTGACATGCACTTGGCCGGTTTTTTTTACATTTGGATAACTTTTCAAAAGCGAAAGATTGATCTTTCTTCAGAATAATATAGTAAATTCTTTCATTTAACATACCTATTCTCATACCATTTCAAAACCCGCCATCTTTCACAAATAGACCGCATCAATCTCCTCACACGGTACCTAAAACCCTTAAAACCATGTTGACTCATCCGTTACGATCCACCGCATAACTTTGACAATACAAACTGGCACTATTCGGTACCACTGCACGCAGACTGGCGGTACTATTGGTACCGATAGTGACAACTGATGTATATACGTTTGTCCGAAGACCATTAAATTCGTAATAATGCGATGCAATTGCAGAGCTGAGTCGTTGTGATTTCACGACGGTTAGGGCTGGCACGAGATACAAATACTTCGGTAGTTGCGTAATATTATTTTTCTGGAGAAATAACTAGAACTTTGCTTTAAGATTAATAAATGTATTTGTGTTAGGAAATCTCCCTGTGGAAGAGTTCGTCAAAAATATTGTTTAACTTTTGCACGTTACAATTTTGTTCTTTAAAAACTCGTCATAAAAAAACTACTATTACTAAATACTTAACCATTTGTTGCAATCGGATAAAAAGGTATAAGGTAGGTTAGAAGGTAAAGCTTCTTCTGAAAAAGTTCGTCCCGAGTAAATCTATTACCATTATTTATTTATTTAAATATACTTTGTGAACCACAAAAATACACAACAAAAAAAAATCAAACTACAAAAATATATACAATGGGCGGCTTTATCGCTGTCCACGATCTCTTCCAGGCAACCTTGGAATGGACAGTGATTTGCCTGGACAAATTTTTTTTTTTTTTTTTTTCTCTTTATTTACCTCTAAGTTGTTAGTTAACTCTAGTTTAAAAAAAAAGGGTAGCAGTATAATGACAGACAGACTTTTTAACACGCTGTAGTAGTATGACGGAGAAAATATATCACACAGACAGAAAACAATGAACCATTGCAACGACGATTTCCGTAACTTCTACGCCGAGACTTCCCCCTCTGAAAGCCTTCCAAGTGACGTCACCTGACATTCACAATCCTTATGAAATACACAGGTGGTTGCTGTTTCCTATCCACGTCATACATTTAATAAACTCTTACCTATTTGGCGCCATATAAAATAAAATATTCAGAAAACGATTACTATAGTGGTTTCATTTAAAATACCGCTAAGGAGTTTGTTGCGGCACTTCTTCTTCCCAGCTAAAGCACTAGGAAGTGGTGAAGGGTGGGTGTTTTTAGGTTTCCGTAGCCAAATGGCAAAAAACGGAACCCTTATGGATTCGTCATGTCTGTCTGTCTGTCCGTCCGTAAGTCATAGCCACTTTTTTCCGAAACTATAAGAACTATGCTGTTGAAACTTGATAAATAGATGTATTCTGTAAACCGCATTAAGATTTTCACACAAAAATAGAAAAAAAAACAATAAATTTTGGGGATTTTTTTCATCAAACCCATACGTGTGGGTTATCTATGGATAGGTCTTTAAAAATGATATTGAGGTTTCTAATATAATATTTTTCTAAACTGAATAGTTTGCGCGAGAGACACTTCCAAAGTGGTAAAATGTGTGTGTAACTTCTAAAATAAGAGAATGATAAAACTAAAAAAAATATATGATATACATTACCATGTATACTTCCACCGAAAATTGATTTGAACGAGATCTAGTAAGTATTTTTTTTTGAATACGTCATAAATCGTAAACCACAATTTACCTTTTATTCAATGTTACTTGCTTGAACCCTTCATGGGCGAGTCCGACTCGCACTTCGCGCATCTAAATTTGACGTCCAAAAAGTGCTGATTCTCAGCCTAATTTGAATAAATTACTTTAGTTAATTAGCATCCTAAAACGCAGTCAATTAAACACAAACATATTGAGCTCATAACTACATAAACTAAATTAAAATCCAACCTAAAGCTGTCAGCCCTAGTATCATCTGTGTGACTTAATATCTACAGAGTTCGGTTGTGTGGGTTCCCCCTTCCCCTCCACCCCCCTTTGGCAAGCTCCGCAGTATACATACCCGTTATATACAATGTATACACTATGTACAGTATACGCATTTTAACACTAGTGTATATATACAAGGCAAAACCACTAGTGTTTGACCGATTTGGCTGCAACACAGTGGTATAATGCGTTTGAGTGCCTAAAGGATTTATGGCCGCGTCTTACAAGAGATTTATTGCCAGTTTTTGGTGAAAATCAGTTGAATTTAAGTTGTGACTGAAATTGTTAATCGGTATCGAATTGTGGAGTTTTTATTCTGTAGTTCAACATTTTTGAACGAAAATATTTTCTGCCGAAGCTTTTCCCAAAAATGTTGGATACATTGTAATAGCCTTCTTGTGAGGAGATACTAAACGAATAAACGGTGTAACCTGAAAAGTAAATCAGCTTTGCATGGCTAGCGTTATTGAAGGCTTCTATGATTTTCTCTGCAAGAATATGGGTACACATTTAAATAATGGTAACTTAAACCTTGGCATTGTTAGTTCTGATAAATCACATAATACAGTTATAGATTTATGGATGAAAACTTCCCTTACGTGAATACCTTATGCTACCTGATACATTAATGCTATAAAAGGTAATTGTTATCAGCTCCTTGCCATAACCTATTGTGGATCTAATTCTATACACACGATAATAATAGCATTGTTCACAAAAAGGCCCCCAATCCATTTCCGTGTAGCAAGCTACGCCGTAGCACGGCCTACGACGTAGCCAGACTACGCCGTAGCTCCGTGCTACGATGAAACAGGCATTTCATTTTTAATAGAAAAATTGCCATTTATTTTCTCCCTGTACCTTACATATTCAAATAAAATAAAAGATTTATATTTGTCTATCTGTTACTGCAAGTTATACAAATACAAAAAAAATCGACCAAGCTGTGCGTGTCGGACCACGCAATATGAAGGGATAATTTCATCCCAACTTGATGAATTTATCCCAAGAACCTTTCTGAGGTTTCATAAGTACCTATGTAGGTTTATGTGAAATAAAATAATTTAAATTCAGAATTTGAATTGAACAAACTTAACATTGTAGTTGACAAATGTCTCCCATAAATCAATATACGTCACGGTCGATTCTCCAACTGCAAATGTAGGTTTGCAATCGCAATTTTTTATTTATTTAACAAATTAACGATTTTCAGAATTTTTCCTTTACTTGTGCGACACATTTCTTCTTGCCAAATTTCATGATTGCCGTATTTTTTTATAGCGTTGAGGCGTTGACTTAGAAGATTAATTTTTTAGAGCTCCAAGGGACCTACGTATTTGATATTAATTTCAACTTGATACCTCAATGCGTTCCCGTGAAAAACGATAGTTGTCTGTCAGTCTGTCTTGACAAACAGACAGACAAGGGTATCGTTTTTTTTCTTTTGAGGTACGGAATCCTAAAAACAGCCTATTTGATCGTTGTGACCATTTTCTTCAATAAAACATTTAAAACTACAATTTAACCTAACTAAAGTAACAGTAAACCATTACTAAAGTAATAATAGTTAAGTTAATGTGAACTGAGTTTCCTGCGAGATCACAGCTACACTGGACAATTAACCCACTTTCTTCATCGCTCTATTTTTTCGATGTTTCTCGACTTAAGAACCAAAGACATATTTTTACTATAAAACTGCAAGTTTTCGATTTCATATGCAGTTGTCAAACAAATGTCGTTTTAAGTTCTTTTTTATTGCGTTATTTTTTGTGTCGATTGTTGGATAACTGACTAAATTGAGTTTTGATAGAACTTTTATTTTCATTTTGCACTTAGCTGATTTTTGAACGGATAGTAAGTTTAAAATTGTAAAAATGTAGGTATTTAATCAGTTAACAGGCAATGAAAGAAAGTTAAGTTTCTAAGGTTGTATATTAACGTCTGTTTCTCAGTACATTGAAACAGTATTTTGAATTCAATTATCTGCTTTATCAAGCAGTTAAGTGAATTTAGTTAACTGGGACGATTATTCGAAGATGGTCTTATTGTGTGATTGGACTAACATTTAATGCCGTAGGTTAATGTTAATTATCATTTTTTTATTTATTTATTACATACATACGCTACCATTACAGTCTCCCAATACGGTAGTGTGTAATTAATTATCAATTAATGAAATAATACAACATAAAATTAACAAATTAAAAACATAACACGTATAACGTTACCCTTGTGAACTCGCTCAGTGAACATGAGAAAAGATCTATTTTGTTGGCAACTAAATTTAGTGTGTGCATTATTCGCGTCAGAGGGACAGTGGTGCCGATTCTCTTGTTCACAAACTAAACCAAATTTAAGTTCAGTGCATCTTTTTCTTTCTATTTCATTAAGAAAAGGACAGAAGATAAATTTTAGTTTAGTCCTGTCAAATTAATCAGCGCTTGACGTAAATTGACGTAATTTTAGTCGGCAAGTTTTTAATCACGTCTAAACTTGTATGGAGAGTGACAGGCGCTGAATAATTTGACAGGACTAAACTAAAATTGATCTTCTGTCCTTTTCTTAATGAAATAGAAAGAAAAAGATGCACTGAACTTAAATTTAGTTTAGTTTGTGAACAAGGGAATCGGCACCATTGTCCAACAGTTAAGTTCGACCGCGCGGCACCGCGAACAAGTTGGGCCGTCGTCGGTGCTGCACATACCCATCTGGCACACACAAGCATGGCTGCCTACATCCACGCCAGACAAACATATAAGTATAAACATAAATTAGTTTTAAATACTGTTGAAACACCCAGTCACAGTGTTCTGGAGGTCAGATAGGCAGTCACTCTATTTAAAATATTGGTATTCAGCTGCATCCCTACGTTGGGGTCGGCTTCCAGTCTAACCGGAGGTACCTGAATACCAGTATTTTACATGGAGCAACTGCCTATTTGACCTCCACAACCAAGTTACTGGGTAACACGATACCCCTTGGTAAGACTGGTTGTCGGGCTTCTGACGACTGGTAACGACTATCAAAGATCTAAGAATGACAGCCGGGACCAACGGTTTAACATGCTTTCCGAGGCACGGAGGAACCTGATCGATCGACCCGTACGGCTGTTATTACTTAGCCACGAGCCCCTCAAGTATCTGCCGTAAATATCAGCCAAGAAAAGTTCACAAGAACAAAACTACTCCTTAAAAATGAAATCAAAACTTATCACCATCAGAAAACACAAATAAAAACAAACTTACCTAATCAATTAGGTACATTAAACTCAGCACTTACCATAACACACACGTAATCTCCGCCCGGACATACGACATGCCGCATATCCCGACACGCGTGTTACTCATACAACAGCTAGAACTTAAAATTTGGGTCAAACTTTCAAGTATCTACGACCCATTAGGGGCACCATTTTTAATCTGTTCACACTGGTACATCCATCTTCTTTTAGTTTGTATTTTTGTCTCGTATTTCTTTTTAAAAGTTTGGTAATTAAAATCATCATTAGGGAATTATTGTCGCAAAGATCTTTGTAAACTTCTTATTCTAAATTAACTAACAGACTATTAAAATAAAAAATGAATATAAAACACACACTAAAACTATTAACAAACTAAAATATGGCGTCGAAAAATTCCTCCACATCGTTGTCGACTGGTATTGCAATGATAGGCAACATTGCCACTTTGTATGGCAATGCTTAACCTCTGGCCAAGATACAAGCTAGCTTGCTAACTTGGGTCACGGGAAAGTGTCAACCAGCCGTTTGGAGATTTCGTTGAACAAACGATCTTTGTATAGATTTAAAATGTGGAACATTCGTATTACAAAGTTGTGTGGGATGGTTCTATTAATTTGAAAAGCTCGATGGGATTTCCCATCGCCTAAAATGATGAATTCCATACAATCTTTCATCCCCTATTTAACTCCTTTAGTAAAAAAAAATCAATTCTTATTGACCTCACTTTTGTTATATTAATAATAAACAGCTTCCGACGACAGCGGTTTCCCCCGCATGATATCTTTACAAATTATAGCCAGTGTTACTCAGTGAATTATTAATAGCATTCTACTGGTGAAAGAATTTTTTCAATCGGTCCAGTCGTTTTTGAGTTTATTCATTACAAACAAAAATACAAACATCTTCATAATTTAAGTGTAACCTAAAGTGAACTCACTAAGAAAGCATTTTTTGACGTGATAACGGCTTATAAATTGATGAACGCCGGCTGCACGCACAAAAAAGTGTCACGTTCCGCTTCAGCCTAGCGTGCAAGTGAGAGCGCGGAACAAGCGATAGAGAGACACGATCGGCCTAAGCGTTCGCCTTGTGACGTTATCACGTAAAGTTATCGTCCGTAAACCGACTTCACAGACCGCCAATTAAAAAAAAAAAAACCTGGAAGTTTCTTATTGTAAGTTTATCTAAGTATTTTCTAGACTTCCTAATGGAAGTCTTGTGCAAAATTTTTAGGCTGTGCATTGTCTGTCAGAAAATGAATGCATGAATTTGAGATTTTTAGTAAGTAGATTTATTTCACTCAACCAATAAGTTTATCTTTCAGTCAATTTGGACACTGAATTACGTTGATAAACTTTTAATTTGACAGATTAACAATATTTTCACGATTGTGTAATTTGACTATTTAATAAATGCAGTCAATTAATAATTTTAATATATGATGAGTAACTCAATAAGTTCCAAGCTTATAAATTTCTGTTGATATTTTCCATAAAAACAGTGCATACTAAAATTCCAACATGCTCTCCATAACACAAGAGATTCCTTCACCATGATATGACGGCATATTTCTGGTTATACGTGAAGTAAACTCTTGATGTTTCCCGTAACATTTCACTATAAAACTTTTGGTTTTCTCGCGAGTTTTCCTCAAACGTTTGGTTAGTCGTAAACCTTGTGCATGTTCGGAACTATAACATTCATAAAGTTAGTTATTTTTTTGGCTTGTGTTTTCTCCTAAACTAGTGTAAACATGATGATTTTAATCATAATCATGATGATGGTCAGCTAAGTATATTAGTCCATTGCTAGAAATAGGGCTCTCCAACTGCATGATGCAAAAATCGATTCCCATGTTTTGATTGCATGAACAACATTCCAATATCAATTACAAAAAAACGCACCAATCATCGAACTTGATATTTTGATATTGTTTGTTGTTGTAAGCAGACAGAAAGGTGATTCTGATTTTGTGACCAATTCATAGAAATAAATATTTTAATAAGTAAAAGTACTCCTTAAGAGGCCTACGAACACGGCTCGCAACTACAAATCGAGATGTTTGCAAAATTCAATTCCAAGTACGTTGCGCTACTGTGAGTGCCTGTCGCAGTGATATACACCTACAGTGAGCAGTACTACCACGCACACATCGACAATTATTGCTTGACGCGATAGCACTACTAGCTTTCGAAAATTTATGATAAATTTGGATGTGTTCCATAATACCAAAAATTATGAATGAAAACTTAATATTTTTCATTTTATTTTCGATAATTTGTAACTTGATAATATAAACTATGCTTATGCAGAAACAATATTATAAATATTGTTGTTTATAATACAGAAAAAACAATATGAAGACATGTCATTTACGCTGTAAAAATGTTGGAAATTAAATTCGTTTAAACTTCGTTTTAGAAAAGTTTTTTGAAAAAAAAGTTGTAGGAGCCTAGATAAACACTGTCTTAATCCGAATAACAACATGATATGGTGGAAATATGCCCAAATTGCAAATGATTTAGGTATTACGTTTGTATGGACAATACATGCGTCGCCGGGTTCTTAATAACTATTTTTATTTATTTACTATGCAACGTCATTAGGGAAATATTTGAACACTATCCCTAATCATCTTTTGAGTTTCATGATTAATAGTAGTCATATTATTTTACAGACTTGTGATCATGAACCTTACGCAAATAAAGTCGTTTTCATAACAAAATACCTATAAAAATACAAATAAAAACATTTACGACTCTAAAAATCTCGAAACAGTAATTCTTAATACAACATGAAGCAACGACTTTATACGCGAACATCGAAGTCAAAACTGGAGTAATGTTAGTGCTATAAAAAGACCCCCTAATTTTCCCAAAAGCCACCAGGTGGCGTCACGATCGGAATCGTTTTTTTATAACCGATTACCTATCACTACGATCTGCCCCCTTGTGAACTAAACTAAAATCATGCCCCTAAAAAAATCACAACAGTTATAAAAAGCGAATTTTTAGCAACTTTACCATATTAGAAATATATTTTTCTCATGCCACGGGTTTACGATGTCAGTTTACGATCCAAGGTTTTACGGTTTTTTTATATATACCCAGACGGAGTTATGGGTGGGGTAATGATAACGGTTATCAGGGTTCTGACAATCGGCAAATTATATCGATTCATCGGCAGAGCGCGGATGAAGCCGGGGTGAAACGTGATGGTACACCGTAATAATTTTATTATTAAGAACATATGATACACGCAACGTGTTATTCATGGCAGGGAAACATATTTTTATGTGGTATTAGGATGTTTTTCGCACGTTGGTCCTTTTGTTTAGATTTATATTTCTGTGGGAGCGTCTTATTTGGTCCTTGTTTTTCTTTTTTGGTATTTGGAAGCGCGGAGATTGTTGGTTAAATCTTTGTGGCTTAGGATTTTTGTCGCATTGGTCTGTGATTCAACCATGAGGCTCGATTTTATATCTGAATGGTGTCTATCTGCTCTTTTCCCAACTATGTGGGGGTTGGCTTCCAGTCTAACCGGATGCAGCTGGATACCAGTATATGACATGGCGCGACTGCCTATCTGACCTCCACAACCCAGTTACTGGGCAACACGATACCCTATTGGTAAGACTGGTTGTCAGACTTTTGGGTTTCTGACTACCCGTAACGACTGTCAAAGATCTATGAATGACAGCCGGGCCCAACGGCTTAACGTACTTTCCGAGGCACGGAGGGGTCTCGATATTGTAATGGATGGTCACCCATCTACGAACCGACCGTGGCAAGCGTAGCTTAACTTTCGATCGACCTTTGCGGCTGTTATTATTTAGCCACGAGCCCCTCTCGATTTTATATCGAGTATAGATATTCTATGACAGCTTCGATCGTGTAATCGATGCGTTTTCGTTGTGTTGTGGTGTTAGTAGGTGGCGTTCTGTAGTTTCTACCTACCCCCATTGGAAGGAGGCGTGAGTGTATGTGTTTATGTGTGTCAGTTTACAATCGAATCTATATTTGAATTTCTGCCCGGTTTATCGAACATCGACGTGGCACATTATTTTTGGTCCTTCCTAAATCAAAAATCAAATCAAATCAAATTATTTATTTGCTAGAATGCAGGTATACAAATAAGGTCGTGGAGAATTAAAGTTGAGCCATACATTCTGCCCAAGATTCGACATGCAACATTTAAATGAATGAATACGATGCAATATGATGATGATGTTTATGGAATAAGGGGAAATGTACTACAACTTATTAAATCATACCTTAGCGATCGTAAACAGTACACGGAAATAACTAGAATTTGCCCTAAGACGAAAAGTGAAAGAAAATACCGATCCAAAGGACGAACAATAAAATATGGTGTACCACAGGGCAGCGTACTTGGCCCACCTCTTTTCTTAATTTATATCAACGATTTGCCACGTCATGTTGATAACCCAATGGTATTATTTGCCGATGACAGCACCGCGTTAGTAAAATGTAAACATCCGGATAGCTATGCACAGGACATTAACAAGACCCTGAAAGATGTCGTACATTGGCTTGAAAAAAACAACTTAGTGATAAACTTACAAAAAACTAATATAATGCACTTCCATCAACGCACAATTTTAAAAGAAGTATCTGTAGACTACAACAAGCAAAAAATTAACCAAGTTAACGTAACAAAATTTTTGGGGATTTACATTGATAGACAACTGAATTGGCAACCACAAGCAGAGGAAATTTGCAAAAGAATGAATACATCGGCATATGTCCTTTCAAAGTTGTCCAAAAAAGTTGACATTCAAACAATATTGGTAGCTTATCATGGTCTGGTTGCATCAGTTCTAAGATTTGGTATTATTTTCTGGGGGAATTGCAGCTCAAGAGAATGCATATTCAAGGCGCAAAAACGTTGCATTAGAGCGATGTGTGGTTTGAAGACCACAGACAGTTGTGAACCAAAGTTTAAGTCCCTAAATGTGCTTACATTTCCATCTTTGTATATTCTGGAAATGGCCTTATTTGTAAAGACCAATAAAAACCTATTTCCCACGATGTCAGAAACTAGAAAACGACCTATCAGAAACCAATACAAAAATTTATTACAAATCGAGTCCTGTAACACAGCACTATTGAGAAAAAGTGTTATTTGTATGGGTCCTACTATATACAATAAATTGCCAGATGTAATGAAAAATGATACAATTAAAAACTTTAAAAAGAAATTAGTGGCCTTCCTAATAGAAAAATGTTATTATTCGATCAATGATTTTTTAATGGACAAAACTTGTTAATCAATATGGGACCTAATGTACATTTATTTTTAAATTTTATTCTATAGTAACTAATAACATTTTAATTTGACATTTCCAATATTAATTAATGTATGTATAATTGTAATAATTCTAACTGTGACATTTTAATTTGTAATTTATTTTTTAAATAGCTTCATAAGAATGTTTATAATTTTTGCGTGCCTATTTCCAGGCAGAATGTACATGGCTCACTCCTATCTATTCCACCTGTATTTTATGTAACCTACATTCATTGCAAATAAATGATTGATTGATTGATTAATAATAAAAAATAAGAACATTAAACACAATTATCAGATAAAAAATTAAAAGTTCAATACAATTAAAATCAATTCAGTCAAAATGCAATTAATGAATACGTAATAATCAAAATAAGATCAAAATGTCAAAATACAATTCAAATGTCAAAATACAATTCCAATATCAAAGACCTATTCAAATTTTTTTAAATAACCAATAAATACAATAAAAAAGTCATTTAAATCGATATAATTAAAATGTTCAAAATTAGATTTATTTAATTCACATAATTTCAAGGTCTATAATAATCGGTCATTTAGAAAATCATTAACCTAACTTATTATTTCCTCCAAAAAGGGGTTATAGTATGTCCGATCACTGACTAAGATACTCATACAGGGTGGCAGGGACATCGACTGGAAAACAGTAACCATGGATTCAGTACATGGTTCTGAACCCCCATCCATGCATTGAAATTTTTCGTAAGTAATTTTAAAAAATCTTCTAATTCATAGAAAAGTGCAATACCTACGCGGTCAAAATACATGGAACAGCTGATTTTTTTGAAGTGAAAACTTCTTTAGGCGCGTTGGGCATTTTTGAGATGGGACTAAACCATTGATTTCGCGATACTGTGATGACACCAGCTTTTGACCATTAAAAAGACATCAACGCGTTGATTACCGCGGTGCCGATTTTTTTCAAGTTTTCACTTCTGTCGGCACTCCCGGAGCGCCACTGTTTTTTTAATAACCGACGAAAAATTTCAACGCAGGGGTGTTCAGAATTCGCCCGGAGGACACGGTGGAGCATACGGTGGAGGTCTGCCCGGCTTGGGCAGGGCATCGCCGTGTCCTCGTGGAAGCGATCGGCGGCGGTGATCTCTCGCGTCCGGCCCTGATTCGGGCCATGCTACGGAGCGAGAGGAAATGGGAGGCCGTCACCTCCTTCTGCGAATCAGTAATGCTCGCGAAGGAGGAGACGGAGCGCGTGAGGGAGAGGTAAATTTCGCGCCCTCGCGCCCCTAACCGCCGCAGGAGGAGACGCCCTGGGCGTCGGGAATCACAGGAAGATTTCCGGCCACCGTAGGCGCGGGCTTGCGGATGGTGAGCAATGGGTAGCTCCCCGTCCGATAAGGACCAAGCCCGGGTCGACGGCGTGTTGTGTTCCACGCGCGCCTCAAAGAGATGTCAGCAGAATTGACGGAGTCCGCTAGGGCCAATACCTGCCGGGGGTTCGAAGAAAACCGATAGGGAAATCGTGGCCCCCTGGCAACACGGCAACTGAAGGAACACGGGTGGGTTTTAGTCAGTAAGAGTCTGACACGCCCTCCCGCTCCGCCCAGAGCGGGAGAAGTTATTCGATGATTTCCCACCCAAAAAAAAAAATGGGTGTTCAGAATCATGTACTGAATCCATGATAACAGTATTCGCGTCGATGTCCCTGTCACCCTGTATAAGTAGATAGAATATGTTTTTTTGTACACCAAAGCTCGTTAAACGTTTAAGCACTAATATAAAAACGACTTATCCCTACAATAACATTAAATCGCTACAATTCCAGCTAAATATTTAGTCAGGTGGACAGTCGTAATACGATAGCCCAGTCCCCACCCTTCTTACAAATGTGCGTGGGAGTCAAACAGCTGATACAAACTACATTTCATAATATTTTACGGCAATATTGACATATATACACTTGCTTAAGCCATTTAGCTTTGTTACTTATTGTAAAGCAGAAGCAGAGGGGCTTGTGGCTAAGTAATAACTGCTGCACGGGTCGATCGATCAGGTTAAGCTACGCTTGCCGCGGTTGGTCCGTGGATGGCTTTACATACCAAGTCCCCTCCGTGCCTCGGAAAGCACGTTAAGCCGTTGGTCCCGGCTGTCATTTGTAGATCTTTGACAGTCGTTACGGGTAGTTAGAAGCTCAAAAAGTCTGACAACCAGTCTTACCAAGGGGTATCGTGTTACCTAGTCACTAGATTGTGGAGGTCAGATAGGCAGTCGCTCCATATAAAATACTGGTATTCAGCTGCATCCGGTTAGACTGGAAGCCGACCCCAACGTAGTTGGGAAAAGGCTAGACACATGATGACTTATTGTAAAGCAGATTTTTCTATTATATTTGCAAAATGGAATGTTTTTTATACCTTCCCGGGTTCCTTGGGAGCTGTTTTACTTGTAAAAATAGATAGTAGCATTTTTTCTTAAGTTCCGCGGGGGGACGCGCGACTTGCTAAGGGTTAATCGACTTATAAAAAGGAAGAGGTTATATGTTTGTAGCATGTTTTTTTTTTTTGTGTCCACCGATTTCTCGATCAATTGTAGACCGATTTTAAAAATTCTTTTTTGTTTGAAAGGGTAACTCTCAAGGTGGTCCCATATAAATTTTATTAACTTTGCTTGGATTGTTGAGTTAGCTTCATTAATACGTATTTTTTCCCACTTAGTATGTAAATGATATGACACTGTTATTTACATAGCAGGTAGTGGTATTCGAATTTGTGTGGGGTAGGTACCACAACTAAAAAGTGATAAAGAAAAACTTTTTACAAAAAAAACACTACAAATAGATAAATAACTTAAATTTCGGAAGTCGGCGGCAAAAAACAAAAAATTAAAACCAAAAACACCGACTTCCGAAATTAAAGTTTTTTTTTGGAAGTCGGTTGTTTCTTTTTTTTTTAAGTTATAATGTATTTATGTTTGGGATCTGTACTTGCAGAGTAATTGCGTAACACACTTACAATGGAAAATTAACAATTGAACAACATTCATTGCGCTATTTACGGTGTGGAGCAGACGATTTTTTCAAACTTAAGAAGCAATGGATTAATAATTTCCTTCAAAATCCTTTGAGTTGTGATAGAAAGTGTGTAACGAAATTGATGTGGACGTTTTTCGGCTGGAAAAAGTGGTTTATTTTCATCTTCTTCACGTAATATGATTAATTTGTTTTTTGAAGTGAAACCTTCTATTTATTCGCGTTTTTATTTATTTTTGAGATGGGAAAAAACAATTGAACTCGCGACACCGTTACCGACACCTCATTTTTGTAAACGCGATTGTGCTGTTTATTTAGATAACATTACGGATCAATGTTCTATGCAAGTATTTTTACTTTTAAGGTTTTGGAAGTTTTTTTTTTTGTAAACGCGATTGTGCTCTTTATTTGGATAAGGTTACGGACCAATGTTCTTTACAAGTAAGTATTTTTTCTTCCACCAATGCGATCTTGTTCAAGTTTTCACTTCTGTCGGCACTCCCGGAGTGCCACTATTTTTTTTTTACATAGAGCTGACCTTATCAAGAAGATTATATATTATGTAGGATAATTGAAATAAAAAAGATGATTTTCTTTTTGCAAAAAAATATCCTTACGCAATATCTACTACTTTTCCCGTTAACCTCACAAATAAACTAAGTACCTATGTGTACTTGTGCTAGAAATGGATTCGCGTCAATAGTGCATCGGTCAGGGTTCGACTTTACGACCTCTGAGCTCGCCAGTCCGACGCCTTTAGCTGCTGAGCTTTTGCTGTTTATAATGACAGCTATACTAGCTATATAAGCTGGATAAATTATGAAAACTTTCTTAAATGCGTAATGCAGCAAAAAAAGATTCTATACACATTCTTGATCCAGTGTGTCTGTCTCTGTCTGTCAACTGTCAATCTGACAACCAGTCTTACCAAGAGGTATCGTGTTACCCAGTAACTGAGTTGCGGAGGTCCAGTCGCTCGATGTAAAATACTGATATTCTACTGCATCTTGTTAGAGTGGAAGCTGACCCCAATATAGTTTGGAAAAGGCTAGATTAATTGATTTTACGCTATCCCATAAAAATCATTTCAATTTCGAAACTAAATAAAAACAACTCACTGAAGTGACCGTGTTTGAAGTATCTAGGTGAATCATTGCGAAACTCAATATCATTTCAATTTTGAAGTAATGTTTGGCCCTATAACAAAAATAGCTACCTAAGAATATTCGTGACTATTTTTCTCATAGTTTTTTTATTTTTAATTCTCAAAGGACTATTCTATATTTCAAGAACCCGTAAAACGACATGAGCCTGGCATAATATTTAACTTACATTAAATTCACGACCTCAAGTGTCTATTTTAAGCATGTCTGACATCACGCCATACTTACCTGGGGTTAATTGAGGTCAAACTTTACCTTGTCTGGCATAAATGTCTAATTTAGGTTCAAAAGGTACTTAGGTGTAGACTATGAGATATAATTTTGAGACTACGAGTTTATTTTGAATTGTAAATAATGTTTTTCGTGGAAAATTTATAGATGTTAGTTTTTTGTGGGTTTAATGTTTAATAATGATCAATCTTTTGAGACTACGAGTTTATTTTGAATTGTAAATAATATTTTTCGTGGAAAATTTATAGATGTTAGGTTTTTGTAGGTTTTATGTGAAATAATGATCAATTTGCCTTTTCCCAACTATGTTGGGGTCGGCTTCCAGTCTAACCGGATGCAGCTGAATACCAGTATTTTACATGGATAGACTGCCTATCTGACCTCCACAACCCAGTTACTGGCCAACACGATACCCCTTGGTAAGACTGGTTGTCAGACTTTTGGGCTTCTGACGACCCGTAACGACTGTTAACCGGACCAATAGCTTAACGTGCTTTCTGAGACATGGAGAGGCTCGGTATTCTAAGACGGTCACCCATCCACGGACTGACCGCGGTAAGCGTAGCTTAACCTGATCGATCGACCCGTGCGTCACGAGCTCCTCTCGTTCTTCGTCCGGTTATTTTAAATAATTTTATATCTGACCTTAGAACATTTGATATAACTTAGAATTTGAGCTGTATCGTAAGTGTTAACTAACACATCTCAGAAATATCACAGACAAACGAAACAACAGTTTATTAAATAAATACTTGTACCCCGCCCCAGTTCGGGTGTAATGGCGACATATAAAAAAATCGAGATTTCTGTGTCTTCCGCAATAAATGTTCTTAAAATGATGGTGATAACCGCATCAAAATCCATTGTGGAGTTTAAAAGATCTAAGCGGTCACACAGCCAGACACGAAAGGGCACTTTATTTTATATTATGTATAGATAGATGCATAGACATAGATGCAGATATTTCTCATATAGACTGAATCAACTCAGAAACAGAGCCATAGCCCAATAAAAAAACGTCAAACAATCTTCATATTTTGGATCTTATCAACCAAACCATTCAAGGTAAAAACTTTCAAGTTTTTAGTCCTTGACCCTTACGAAAACCTCTCATAAGACCAACAAAAATGCTCGTAATTCGTGTA
This sequence comes from Agrochola lychnidis, assembly GCA_963680765.1. NCBI lineage: Eukaryota > Metazoa > Arthropoda > Insecta > Lepidoptera > Noctuidae > Agrochola > Agrochola lychnidis. The sequence continues at coordinate 1,154,861 of OY796873.1, forward strand.
AAATAGTACTAGTAAAAGACATACGGAAACATTATCGGCATCTAAACAAGAAACAGGATGTTTTCGAGTTCTTACAGACTTTTAGACTAATCTGTATTACATCTAACGAGTGGGTTCCGATCTGTAATGTGCCTTTTAGGTGCGTAAATGTAATCATTATGTGTAGTATGTGACTTTGAGTACACGAGCGTTTGGACCAAAGAAATATTGATGTAAGTTTTAGTCAAACTGTTACCCATTTAAGCATCAGATGATTTAGCTTTCCAGTAGGTTATAAAAAGGTAATAATCATCTCGGAATAATTATTATGCTTGTGTTAGGAATAGTGTTGGAGAACAACGTTTTGGACCGGGTTCGAGACCTTTAACTTTATTATTTTTTACGTACGAATTTACGTAGACTGTTTTCATTTTTGGGCACAGACCTCGTTTTCTTTTTTCCAACAACTGATATTGGAATAAAACGGACCAATTGTATTTAATACACTCGTCAAGCTTTGCCATCTACCTTCATGTAATTTTGGAAATCGTAACCGCTTCGGTACTCGGAACCGCTCACAAATCACTTTTAACAAACGTACAATAGTGAATTTTCTTTTTTAATTTACACTATTAGTAGACATTGAATATTGTGTTTTAAACCACATGAGCTGAGAACATTAAATAATAATAATTTGATAAAAACAGGAAGTTCAACAGAATAACAATATCATCACAATGTAGGTACATCCGCACTTGGTTGATATCCCGCCCAGTCGTCCTCACCGCGTCTCCTCCACATTTATTATGCGCATGGCCAAAGTGTGGAACTCTCTGCCAGCGTCCCTTCGACATCTCCTTCGACAACCCATCTCCCTTCAAAGCAAGAGTGTACAGGCATTTTCTGGGCACGCTTGTTCCTTCATATACCTCGTCCATCGGAGGCGATATCGAGGTCAAGAGCAAGCCCATTCTGTACAAAAAAAATAAACACTCCTATGTGTATATGTTCATCGCCCATATTATAGGAAACCGCCCAGCGTTCACCCTTCAACTTAATCAAATGTCTTTCTATTTAGATACAGAAAGCGTGACTGAAGTAATTTGTAGTATTTTACGATACACATGGCAACTGTTTATTGACTACGAGTATTTACGTCTTTGCTTGTTGCTATTACTCAGTTTAATGTAGTAAGGTCTATATAAAAATGAAGAAACATATGAAAAACATACTTTATTTCACACTAAAATAGTTTTTCTTTTTCGTGTGACTAAACTCGTGTCAGAGTTTTTATGACACCCATGGGTCTCTGACTTGGCTTCACATGCCGTTGATAAATATCTCTCAGGCATGGTTTCCTCACGATGTTTTCCTTCACCGTTTTTGAAGCAAGTGATAATTATACAATACGCACGTGAATCCGAAAAGTCAGAGGTGCGTGCCTTGGGTTCGAACTCGAGTCCTATGACTGTCTGACGGTCACACCACTAGGATATCACTGCTGTTAAACTAAAATAGTAACACAGTATATATAGTGCTTAGAATTGACTCAATAGACCATCTCTAAGCCATCTAATGCTTGAAAAAATTGATGTAAGTAGAAGTACAGAGTAATAATGCAAGACTTTAAAAAAAACTGAAAGCTTTAATTAGTACACAAGAAAAAATTACATTGCTAAAAGATTTTACATTAATTTATTTTTCTTTTATTTATTATTCATAGTTAAAAACTTCTGACTATTTAGTTAAATCACAATGACCACGACATATTTAATGTTCAAGCTGTATATTCTAGTCCCATCTCACTCAGTAACACATCTACAGTGCGTTCATTTTATCTTGTCCTGTGACGCGATTGGTCGCAGTGAATTTTACAGTCTTAGTTTCAATACCAATAGAGTTCAAAATGGCGACTGACAGAACAGTACTACCAATCACATGATTACAAAATTCAGTGCTATAGAACCAAGTTGAAGTTTTTATAAAATCTGTCAGATTTAATCATTGTGATTCAAAACTTTACATCGTTCGAAATATGTCAATTTAAAATCTAGACCTCAAAAATACATGGCCAAAAATCTCCTCGTGCCACATCATTAGGACGGACACCCAAACACAAGTTTTCATAGCTTGGGAGCGACGCGCCGCCGCCCCGAGCCCAGACTCTGCGGCGCCGCACAAGGCTGTCTGTCTAAGGTTAAGGACTGGCCAGCCTGCAGATTGATTAGGTTTATAGGTCCTGACGGTTTGTTGGAGGCGGGGTTTTTTTGGTTAAAATTTCTGGGTAGAATGGAGTGGTGATTGATTTTAATTGAGTTTTTTTAGCGGTTATGACAATGGATTTACATGTTCTTGATAAGTTTTTTTTGAAAATTGAAGGTTGTCGTTGTACTATTGACACGTTTTTAATTTAATATTTAAGATCTTAAAATGATTAAAAATAATAATACTTAATTTTGTAATTATTTTTACAAAAATTTATAACATCGGCGAACTTAAGTGTAATACACGTAATTTAGAAAATACTTTCATAAAGATTCCGTCAACTATTTGATTATGTTTTGGCACTTATTGGCTCCAAAAAGTTTCAATCCATCGTCCCTGTATAAATCTTTTTATCTTATGAAATATATACGAAAACAACTAGACATATTTTACCATTATATGATTGCATATACGCTTCAACATATCTGATGACAGGGAGTTAGACTGGTTCCTTGTCAGCACCGGCTTTCTAAGTAGCTACGACAGGGTAACTGCGTAGCACACAAACAGTAGCAAACGGCATTCATTTTGATAGTTCAATAACATTCATTGCATTATTTACGTTGTTGAGCAAACAAATTTTTGGAAAACATAAAGCAATGGTTTAGCTATATCGTTCCAAATCATTCAAATTGTGATTGAAACTGTGTTACGCAATTAAGGTACAGGTTTAGGACTCAGTTTCAAAGTCTCATGACCCATTAACAGCCATCGTCCTATCTATCAGAATAAAATTACATAATATTTACAGACTTCATTTCTTAATCCTACATGATCGACATAGACAGACAGTGTTTACAAAACTTAAAGTTCAGACTCTCACACGTGATTTGTCAATAGCTTATAGACTACCAAGACCTCGTTTGTTGATCCCACAAAATGGACAATTGGATATCTTAGTACTAGTTAAGACGTCGATATATGCCAGCGACCTTGAGTTGCTTACGTGTTCAGTGCTGAGCTCACACAACGCGTCGTACATCCAGCCAGTAATAGGACTCGCCCATCAAGGAGCGCTGTCCCAAATTAGACGCATTATTAATTTATTATATCTAAATCAAAAGTTATTTTAATAAAAAACGTAAACTAAAAGAAACATAATTAAATGTTATCTTTAAAATGGTGAAGGTTTCAGAAAAATACGCTTGATAGGTTTGCGTGATTCTCAGTTTTTTATCCGCGTTAGACTTAATTTAAAAAATTAATTTCACTATGTAATTTAAACATAATCTAAAATATTCATAGACAAAATTGTTAAAAAAATGCTCTATATTAACATGTTTTTGTTTCAAATCATTAACACTACTCATTTAGACGTGATTTTCAGTATAAAATCATTGAAAGTCGCTAGTGTTGCCTTAAGTGTTTATATCTCACTGGTCTACAATGTATACCTACATATCTGCGATACAAGTAGGTCATTGAAGACACGTGGAGTGATAAAAGAGTTTATTACAACGACCCATAAGTAAACAAGTTGACTATACTCGTACTTGCACATGACAGTACAAGACATGGCGAAATGTGTCATCGCACAAGAATATTTATTTACCTGCTTTTGTATTACTGCATTATTAGAGGACCTCGTGGCAACGTAATAACAGCCTCACGGGTCGATCCGTCAGGTTATACTACGTTTGCCGGGGTCGGCCCGTGGATGGGTGACAATCTTTACTTACCGATACTCCTCCGTGCCTCGGAAAGCCCGTTATGCCGTTGGTCCCGGCTGTCATTCGTGGATCTTTGACAGTTGTTAAGGGTTGCCAGAATCTCGAAAGTCTGACAACCAGTCTTACCAAGGGATATCGTATTAGACAGTTACTCCGTGTAAAATTTCGGTATCTATTCAGCTGCATCCGGGAGGTGACCCCAACATTGTTGGGAATAGGCTAGGCAGATTGATTTTATTATCGCATATAAAGCAAAGAAATTACTATGACATAAATAATATAAATCTATCTAAAGGATCGTAGCAGGTGGAGTTCTGTAGTTTCTATGTGTGAGTTTATGTATGTATGTGTATCTACTTCAGCATATTATAATATCCCACTGCTAGATAAGTTGCTCTACACTTGATTTCCAAACTGTTTGGTTTTGCGCAAAGTATTTACTGAAAATATAGCTATCCTCCCATTTTTGACAATTATTCTATTTAATATTTTGTCAATTAATGATGTATGTCTCTTATCCATGTCAATAGTGTATTGCCTTACCACCTTATATAATTATAATGAAGTAGTCCACTTAGAGCACCCGCCCGAACAGCACCTGCGTGAATAGCACCTACCCTTTTTCATTTTTGTCCACGAAAAGCATCTACGACTCAGCAGCCTACTGCATGGATGTATTTATTTACAGGACGTTATTAAATGAAAGATATCGATAAAAATCACTAGAATGTTTATTAATTACACATACGTACATACGAAATTTGTCTAGGCGACATTTAAAATTGAAAAATAATAGAATCATTATGACAATAATTTATTAATCTTACCAAATGATAATACTTCTTATTTTTAATATATCATAATCAGTCTCCACATAATATCACTTTTATTTCAAAATCAGCCTAGACTAGGCTAGGTGCTATTCGCGCAGGTGCTATTCGGACGGGTGCTCTAAGTGAACTACTTCTAATAAACACTACTTAACATTTTTGACGTTTAAACGTCACTTAACTCAAACAACGTTTATGAATATGAGGGTTAGTAATTAATCACGTACAACTTATCGATTCATTTACCTACGATTATAATAATTGGGGACCTTGCCGGTACTAACATAAACGTAACAAATTGGACATAATCGCACTCATTTGAAGCTATCATTCTGATTGCCATTTACTTTAAAGTGGCCTATCGTTTTGTTAAATAAATTAACATATTGGCAGTATTTAAAAGACAAAATTTCTTACTAAAAAAACTTTTTACAAAAAAAAAACAACCGACCTCCAAAAAAAACACTACAAAGTGAAAAATAACTTTAATTTCGGAAGTCGGTGTCTTGGGTTTTGTATTTTCGTTTTTTGCCACCGACTTCCGAAATTAAAGTTATTTTTCACTTTGTAGTGTTTTTTTTGGAGGTCGGTTGTTTTTTTTTTGTAAAAAGTTTTTATTTTTCACTTTTTAGTTGTGGTACCTACTCCACACACATTCGAATACCACTATCTGCTACCAATGACAGAAACTTAACATATCATCTACATACTAAAATACGTATTTTGTAGCTAACTCAAAAACTATCCAAGCAAAGTTAATAAAATTTATATGGGACCAATTCGAGAGCACACCCTTTCAAACAAAAAAAGAATTTTCAAAATCGGTCCACAATTGACGGAGAAATCGGTGGACATACATAAAAAAAAAAAAAACAAACATACGCGACGAACATATAACCTCCTCCTTTTTGGAAGTCGGTTAATTACGCTTTGTTTTTTATCATCATAATTTAAGCTGTGCTTTAAAGCCTTTTTTTAAAGTTTTTTTTTATTGATATGTCGGCCTATTTTCATATTGAAAACGCCGACCACATCTAATTAACCGACTTTTTTTAAAATATGATTGACGTGTAATAGTAGTTTATGAAACTGTTGCATAATGAGGGGTATTAAAACATGAGTGTGTGTTTAAAAACCGAGCCGTGGGCGACGTTTTTAATAATATTACACCTAGTTATGTGCAGTTTCATACACTACTTTATCTACTACACAACACTACTCTCAAACATTGGGATTGAAACAAATACTAAATAAAAGATCAAAGTTAAAGATCAAGAATAAATTTAAAAATCCCACGAAATTCAGTACAACAAAACAAATGAATGTCGCCTGCACCAGCACATCACCGCACATGCGCTACAGCGGGTGCTGCTGTCCCCCGCCAAAAGTTGATGGAAACTCTTTGGTGATATTAACTTCTTGGATTAGCGCTGTATCGTAATAGAATTTTTTTGTTTTATAGCATTATTTTGTTAGAGAAAAAATGTTATAATATGATTCTATTTTTAAATTTCGGTAGTTTATAAAGTATGTCAATATAAACTCGTTTTGAAGTTCATAATTCGAATATGAGAGTAGATAAACATATTTACAAAAATAAAATCATTTATCATTTGAATTAAAATGAGACATTCCAACGTCCTGGATCATTTGTACACTTATTGAGTGAGTACTTAATTTCTATGTATTCACGATAGTCCTGTTCGAAATCGCGAAAACCTTTCGAGTATTTTCGCGAAATAGAAAACATCCTTAGAGCGAATTTCAACCGTATTCAAGAGCAAGTGTCAATATTCCACAATAATGATGTCACTGACAGATTATCTACACACTGAAATTGTTGAAAATTATTTACAAAATGACATGATTACTTAGTAAAGTATTATAATTATTTTAATTATTCTCAGCTAGTTGGAAGGATGGTCTGGCAGTTTGAGTAGTTTATGCGGCCTACCCGAATGTCCTTTCTTTGGTATTGTTCGTCGAGTTGAGCTCCTTAAACTGAGCTCCACGATTACTGACAAATGTTTACACTGACTGGACAGGTCCACTCAAATCTGTGTGGTGGTTCTGTCCTCGAAAGGCTATTTCAGACACTAATCTACATGGTCCTCATATGGCCTGACCAAGATTATGTCTGGACTTTAAAAGAGACTGCGACCTCTGAGTTTGTTTCGGCCTTTCTTCTCAGAATAGTCAGATAGGTAACGCCGAACTCATCTAGCTTATTTTTTTTTAAATATGACGTGTATAAGTGATTCCGATTTGGCTTGTGGCTAAGTAACAACAGCTGCACGGGTCGATCGATTAGGTTAAGCTACGCTTGCCGCGGTTGGTCTGTGGATGGGTGACCATCTTTACATACCAAGACCCCTCCGTGCCTCGGAAAGCACGTTAAGCCGTTGGTCCCGGCTGTCATTTGTAGATCTTTGACAGTCGTTACGGGTAGTTAGAAGCCCAAAAAGTCTGACAACCAGTCTTACCAAGGGGTATCGTGTTACCTAGTAACTAGGTTGTGGAGGTCAGATAGGCAGTCGCTCCATGTAAAAAAATACTGGTATTCAGCTACATCCGGTTAGACTGGAAGCCGACCCCAACATAGTTGGAAAAAGGCTACGTAGATGATGAAGTGATTCCGATTTTTATTTAGTAAACAATTTCATTTCATTTCAGTTCTTGAACGCGGTTAAGATGTACTGATCGTGTTTAGTTTCACTGGTGTTTGCCCTCAGGCTTTTAACTTTGAACAAAGACCGATCTGCACCATTAAGCCTATATCACCAAAAAAAAAAAAAAAAAAAAAATAAAGAAAAAAAAAAAAAAAAAAAGATAAAGAATATTCTATCTATCTATCTACTCTAAAACATAGAAATGTTTGGATCTATATCATTATAATGTGTCTCAGGCGACCGAGGCGACCTTCGAAGGCTCTTGTAGTAAACAAATTGTGGTGAAACCATGACTCATTCGTCGGTAGAATAGTAAATACTAGAAAATAGTGGAACTAGGATGTTCACACGTAAATAATATGAGTCTTTTATCGTCATATTGCAGGGCAAAGGCCTTCTCATAGAGAGAAGGAACGAGAATTGATCGAACATTGAACGATACTCAGTAAAGGAATTTTTAGATGACAAATCGATTGCAAAATAAAATTATTCTTTCTCTCATACACCAAACATTATGAAATATAATATAATAAGAAATATAGAAAATTAAATATAAATATGAATACATAAATAATAACATGATTTAATAGTAATGAAAATACTTCTAAGAATTTAAATAATAATTACCTATATTATTGTTATGCAATACATAAAATTAAAATCCCTAATAAATTATACCTAAATACACAAACCTAATAATATACAATATATACATAATTATACACCCAATTAAACACATCTAATAATTTATAATAATATTGAATTGCTACTTAACCCTCTTCCTCTCTCCTAATTTTGCTGTGCCCGACAGGGTCCATATTGATCTTTTACTTTGTTTACCATCTATGTAATAGATATGGAATGCAATAAAGAATTGAGGATTGAGTATATTTGATTAATTCGGGTTGGCGTTTGAACTGTTTTTGAATGCCTACTTACTACATCGCTGATTTTTTCCCCGATTGGTATGGCAGAGGTGTACCTCAATGTAATAGCTATTCAAAACAATTACATTTCATGTAGATTGTGAGATTTGAGACTTAAGATGCTGATAAAGTTGAGCATTCACTTGAAATATAAACGGGAGCGTTTAAGCGAGCATTCTAGCGAAAGGACAGTAAATTCGCTTCAACCTTTTTGCCGAGCTGAGCCATTCTGTCATTGTTTCGCCACCGTCCCTCTACGCCTCTCGCACCTTTTGACGAGCCATTGACTAGAGCATTCGCTAGGATAATCGTGAAAATGTTTGTAGAAATGTTTGGCTCTATACTTGGCTCTGTTCGTTGTTCAGTTCGACAAATTTAAAAACGGCGAATGCTCGATGTTCTGTTGCAAATGAATGCTCAAGTTTATCAGCACCTTAATGATTGGTTGTTACAGTTCAGTTAAGTAATCAAGACATCTAACATGAAGATAAGCAAGTTCAAGATACTTACTGTTAGATGTTTGCTTTACCAGTGTTAATTTTAGCTAAACTTTTGTCAGTACAAACAGCGAAATGCCAGGTTTCAAGCTAAAAAGAACCTATCAAGAAAATTCATACGCTGTATCTTTGAAAAATGCTGTTCGATAGTCTTCACAGTTTCTTTCAGCGCTGAAATTCAGTAGTTCAATACTTCACTGTATGTGAAATCGAGCCTGAACTTATATTAACAAACTTATGCATGCAGCCTTCATCCATTCCCCTTCAAATTATGAAGCAGGAATACTTGCAAAACTCTTGTAACATCCATCCACACACCACCATTAAAAAGTCACTCTTATGACGGGGAACATATAGTTGAAAATGCATTGACAGAAAAAACTAGAAGTCTTGAAGTTATTCGTTTATAAACCATTTTCTTTCTTTCTTTCCTTCTATCTATTGATATATTCGGTTAATGTAACGGTCGACGATGGGTCCTCTCGTCAAATGTTCATATATTTCCGTTGTTTATGAAGATTGCAGTAGATTTTTGTTTGTTGAAGTAATGGAGGCATATGGGGTAAGTTTCCCAATAGGATGATGAGTTTGAAGAAGGGTCCGTGATTGGATGCATGATTTTTGGAATAAATACGGCTGTTAGTGTTGATGGGAGCCCGAAGGAAATATGCAGTGTTACATGTTAAAAGATATGTACATTATTGTACCAATACGTGTCTGTCACACTCATAATATCTTTTTTTTCTTCGTATGTTAGAATCCGTTACATAATTATTATTTTTTCAGTTGCTCCTTAAAGAGAACTTTGCTGAAATTGTTGCTTTTCTTTCCTCTCTGGGTCAAAAGCGTTATAATTTTGACTAGATACTACTTAGTAGGTAAAGCCAATGCTGGATTTAGAGGTCTGGAGACCTCGGGGCAACAAAGGAGTGGAGGCCTCCTGGCCCCAAATAATTTTTCAAATGATATGGACAATTTTGTGAAACCAAGTATAGATTCTTTTATTTAACAAAAAAAAACAATCTGCCTAGCCTTTTCCCAACTATGTTGGGGTCGGCTTCCAGTCTAACCGGATGCAGCTGAATACCAGTATTTTACATGGAGCGACTGGCTATCTGACTTCCACAACCCAGTTACTGGGTACTACGATATCCCTTGGTAAGACTGGTTGTCAGACTTTCGGGCTTTTGACGACCCGCCGTAACGACTGTCAAAGATCCACGAATGACAGCTGGGACCAACGGCTTAACGTGCTTTCCGAGGCACGGGAGTATCGATATGTAAAGATGGTCACCCATCCACGGACCAACCCCGGCAAGCGTAGCTTAACCTGGTGGATCGCCCTGTGCGGCTGTTATTACTTAGCCACGAGGTATTATTATAAACATATCAATATAATCGGAAACAAATTTAGCGTTAACGAACGGACCCTTTCGAGCTTTTTTCGCCGAAAAATCGTTGATGATTTCGGTGATAAACTTTCACCAATGCCTCTGCTGCAGCGTGCAAATTTTCAAACGACACAAATTTTCAAATTTCCAAATCTCAAACGTACAGCTTCATAGGCATGCAATCTTTCGGTAAGAGAAACACAGCTGGTCGACCACTGGGATAAAGGCGGATACTTTGTATTTCTCCTTCGGTGACAGATTTTCGTCTTGTGCTTTCCCGTAATCGAGCGGATTCTACCTCACGTTTCTCGTTCTGGACCTGGTGCGTGAGTGCCAGTGCCAGAACGAGAAACGTGCGGTTGAATCCGCTGTTGTGGTTGTACCGCGAGTTGTTTTTTTTCCGAAATCTCTATTGTGGGGTCCCCACTTTTGTGGAGGCCCCGGGGCTGTAGCCCCGGTTGCCCTCCCCTAAATTCGGCCCTGGGTAAAGCAAGTTTATCATGAACCTTGCCCGGGGGATACCAGTTTACCACCACCTTAATTTATACCTAATATTTCTGCTGATGCTGCCAACCAACGTTGCTGTTCCGATATGAAGGGTACCAACCTTCGTAGCGTAATTATGTCAAGCTGACGATAAAAAAAAACCACAACGGGAATGCTCTTGGCCTGCATCTCACCTGATGGTAAGTGATGATCAGGCCGAAGGTGGATGCGAGCTTCACCCGGAATCCTCAACCACAGAGGATTTGGCTAACTTATCTCTAACTGCCGAAACAACAATGCTGTTGACATTGTTGTTATGGCAAGACTTAGATGAGATGATGGTAGCTAGCCAAGCGGACTTAGAACAAGCCCTACCACCAACCAAAATATACCTTTGACGTCTCTTTTTTAACTTTCAACGAGGTAATATAGGTATTTCGTTTCTTATACTTGTTTGCAAACCCTAGAGGCATGATGTACCTGGAGATACTTTTTCATTTTGACCAACTGCATTTGTTAACCACCTGCAACAATAAAAAAACTGGCCAAGTGCGAGGCGGACTCGTGCACGAAGAGTTTCGTACCATCGTACAATATTTAACACTACGTTTTTAACTTAAGTAAAAAAACGTTACTTGTATGGGGAGGTTCCTATAATTTTTATCTATATTTTATTTTTATTATTTGTTTTTATAGCGGCAATAGAAATACCTTTGGGTTGGGTTTAGAAATGTACCACCTCGCTAGAAGAGGGTCTCCTGAACACTCCACATTTTTTGCCGGAGAACTTTTTTTTTAATTTTAAATAAAAAGTTTTTTTTTTTGGTATGTTAAAAAAAATCTACTTATTTACGGATGCAAGAGCGAGCGAAGCAATTACCATGGAACTTGGGGTAGCCCGACTGAAGGAGATGACGGGGGCTCAAATGAGCGAACAAAGCGATCGAACGAGCCCCCGTCATCTCCTTCGTGTCAGGTTCTTTTAAACCCTGCAGACAGAAATAGGAGCCGTGAAGCGGGGCTCCGTCGAATACGTCTGACTTCAAACATTTTATGTTTACCATATACCTAACATTCTTTTTTTAGGGTTCCGTATCTCAAAAGGAAAAAAACGGAACCCTTATAGGATCACTTCCTTGTTCGTCCGTCAGTCTGTCAAGACCCTTTTTCTCAGAAACGTGTGGAGATATCAAGTTGAAATTAATATCAAATGCGTAGGTCTGTGGTCCCTTGGAGCTTTAAAAAATTAAGCTTCTAAATCAACGCAATAAAAAATACGGCCATTTAAGTAACATATTTTGATACTCGCAAATAAATCAAAACCGGGGTACTTCCTGTTGACCTAGAATCATGAAATTTGGCAGGAAGAAAGGTCTCACAGTACGTGTAAAGGAAAAAGTCCGAATACAGTTCATTTGTAGTTTTACCACAAAAAAAATTGCGATTACAAACTTACATTTGCAGTTGGAGAATTGACCATGACGTATATCGATGTATGAGAGAACATGTTTTTCAACCACAATGATAAGTTTTTTTTGGGATAAATTCATTCCAACTACGGAACCCTTCATTGTGCGTGGTCCGACAAGCACTTGGCCGGTTTTTTTAATTTGACCTTGACCTTCGACACGTTTGACATTGACCTTGAAAATGTGTCTCCTGTGAAATGGAGGGCTCTCCTCCCTTCCATCTCCTTCTACATTTCATTTATCTACCTTTTTATATGAGATTTATATCATATTAAAAAATCGAAAAAAATAAGTATGTATCTGGTGGGGTGGGGGGTAGTAACTAACCTCACCTCCTCTCCTCCTTCCCCCTTTCCAACCCTCTATTGAGGCGGCACGTTTCTAAACTTTAACCATACCTTTTGTTACCTATTAAGGTTCATGAAACATGGCTCGCAAACAGACAAACGGACGAACAGACGGACGGACAGCGGAGGCTTACTAATTAATAGGGTTTGTAGTTTGGTACCCTTCGGGTAGGAAACCCTAAAAAAAAATTCTATTCTATCTTTTGGAAAAATGTTAAGCAAAATCGCCTCTTTCTAAAAGATCATCAAAATCCTTTGCTTAATTTCAGAGACACTCTTGTGGGTCAAATAATATAAGACTTATTCTACTGAAATTCAATATGTAGGTTGCAACAATAACCTAAAAAACCATCCTCAGACACGACCCAGACACTATAAATAATTCTAAAAAAAGTCCCAAAATTCTATTTCAATACTAAACCGAGCAATTATCATGACAAAGACCGAATAGCCCCGATAGCCACAAATAGCCCGGATATTGTATAGAAAAGCTATTTGTACATAGAAATACGACGGTTTTCGTCTGTTTCCTAGTAAAATACGGCTTTTATTCTTTAGAAGCAATGTAATATGTATTGTAAGTTAAAGTTTTGTGGCGTGAGATGATGTGGTGTAATAGTTCTTGGGGTATTGTGTCTGGGAAGGGAATTTGGTTGAAACTATTCTTGTTAGTATTGTAACTGAATAAGGAAAATAGAGTATATTTTGTACTTATAGCGTACCTACATGCACTCTTTCATTATGTTATATTTTACAGTTGGACCCTGTTAAGCAGAATAGATCCAACCAACAATTTTTATGAAATTGAGTTACATACATGACGAGAATCTACACATCGAGTTTTATATTTGCACAAAAGATCCTGGCGGTCTGATGACATTGTCCTAACAAAAACTACCCGATGATTATAACTTAGCCTGATATTTTTGTTTTAACTTCAAATCGCATTTACTCAATACTAACAAAATGTTGGTTGGATCTAATCTGCTTAACAGGGTCCAATTGTTTAGGGTCTCCAAAAAGATCAATTGCTATTGTCAATTTTTACGTGCTTGATACACATTGATGTGCAAATTGATAGTCTACCAAATGAAATTGCTACCTGATGACTCATGTCGACCAGTGTTTGAAAGACTTGGTTTGTTACCGTTGCCATCTCTGTACATTTATGAAATATGTGTTTTCGTAGTTAAGAATAAAACATTATTTAAGACAGCAAATGATGTAAATCCTCGGAATAGACGAGATCCATATAAATTAGTGCTGAATGATTTGCCAAGACTTGCCAAATACAATAAAAACTGCCTAGCAATGTGCGTGCGTATTTATAACAAGATACCAAGTCAATTCAAAACATTAAATTCTAGATCATTTAAGATAAAGTTGTACAAGTGGTTGAATGAGTGCAGCTTCTATTGTTTAAAAGAATTTATGGATAAAAAATGTTGACGTGACATTTTCAAATACCCACAAATTTTGCATGCTATGTTTTATCCTAGCTAAACATGTTTGTGGCATTATATGTGGCGAGTTGTGCTGGGGCGGCTGCTGCAGGTGCAGAAAACCTCAAACAGCGTAAATATAATAACCTTACCGGTAGCTATATTTTTAAACCGTTTGGGGTTGAAACACTAGGGCCATGGGGTCCAAGTGCTCATCGATTATTCCGGGACATCGCCAAGCGGTTGGTCGACTCTTCACGTGACCAAAGGGTTGGCCAATTTTTAGGACAAAGAATTAGCATTGCCATACAACGTGGCAATGCTGCCAGCCTTTTGGTAACCTTTCCCACCGACAGCGATTCGGATGAATTTTTTGATGCCCAATGATTTGTTCCTATATTTTATTTTATTTTTTCCTCTGTATACAGTTAGTTCAATTATTACTTAGTAGAATTATTAGTAGAAGGAGAACTGTGGCATTATTAACTGAGAGAACTGTGGCCGAAAGGTTCTGGAGTGGCGACCGCGTACCGGAAGACGTAGCGTTGGAAGGCCTCCCACAAGATGGACCGACGACCTTGTGAAGGCCGCAGGAATCCGCTGGATGCGGAAAGCACAGAATCGGGCGAAGTGGCGGTGGTTGGGGGAGGCCTATGTTCAGCAGTGGACGTCTTTCGGCTGAAATGATGATGATGATGAATTATAGTTTAACATCATGGTATACCATGTTTTATGCAAATAAATTATTTATGATTATGATTGAAGGGATTGACAATATTACTACAATTGCAATTGATCGTTTTGAGGACTCTTTACGGCTAGTCGGAAACACAAAGTCTGACAACCAGCCTTACCAAGGGGTATATAGGCAGGGAGGTCAGATAGGCAATCACGCAATGTAGATAACTGGTATTCTGCTGCATCCGGTTTGATTAGAATCCGAACCCAACTTAATTGTGAAAAGAGTCGGCAGTGCAAGCAGTCAGGAGGTTCAAACTCCAGTTTTAACGATAGGGTTCGGGCTTCTGTGTGGGTATTTATGCCTCCAATATGTAATTGTGTTTATAAGCAAGCCCACAAGATTAATCATTATGCTCCTCTCAACATACACACTTATTTGCATGATATTTTATCCTAATCTAAATAATTCTTTTCAAATTTTAATTACATTAAATGTATACTGATAATAAAAATGCGAAAGTGAGTTTGTTTGTTATGCTTTCACGCTAAGGGTCAGTTCAGATCGCGACGTGACGCGACGCGACACTGCGCGCATTTGAACAAATATACAACTTATTTTCTTCACGAAATGGTATAATTTCAGTGCGAGCGTGAACGCGTGTCGATGTACGCTGAGATGCGCGGTCTGCTGGGGAGTTTGTTGCGCCACTTCTTCTTCCCAGCTAAAGGCACTAGGAAGTGGTGAAGAGTGGACGTTTCTGGGGGACTGTCTTATGTAATTTTGACGTTCGAAAAGTGATTCTCAGTCATCATAGTTTGAATAAATGACTTTTGAATTTGAATTTAAGTTGCGAAGCGTGTGTACATTTTATGTGTAGTAAATACATAAATTCGAAATGTATCGGATCAAGTCGCGTCACGTCGCGGTGTGTATTGACCCTACAACGGCTGAACAGATTTGGATGAAATTTGACATATGGATAGACCTATGACCTGGGGTAGGACATAGAACAGATACTTGTTATCCCAGTAGTACATTACCGTGGCATTATATCGGACTTCGACACGGGCGAAGCCGAGGACAAAATCTAGTGTTTTCTCATTTTAATAATTGAATGTATTCTTATATATTTTTCCATCTAATGCTTATGTTGATGCTGGATTACATTTGAACGCAATGAGAATTTTTATTGGATAAATAAATTGTACATATCTATTCGGGTTTAAGTGAAATTCCCATTCTTTGCTTTTCGTTCAAAATCAATATTGTGCAACAAGATAGCAAAGTTGGTTTTAGCTGCGAGTGTTGAAAATACAACTCGATTATATAAAAAATAATTTACAGTTAAAGCCTTAACAGGTATTTTGCAATTTTATGGTTATATGTGTATCCGAACATTTTGTTTGTTTCTTTTTTGGGCCTACTAAATATGGAATTTCAACATCGAACTTTGGATCGACTTGTTTTTATCTCTCGTTTTTTTCGTATCGAATTGAAAGTGATAGAAGAAAGTGAAGTTTAAATCTTTCCAATTTTGTGAGTAGACCCAGTCATGTTCACGGCATTACAAAAAAAAAAGTTACTTTGTTTCACGCTCGCAGCAAAATCAAATTTTGCTCACTGTCTTTACACAGTAAAACCTGTTTGTTTGAGATGCTGAGGTGAAAAATACTTTATCTATATCTATAAAATGGTAAACTGACTGACTGACTGACTGACTGACTGGGTGATATATCAACACACAGGTCAAACCACTGGTCCTAGAGACATGAAACTTGGAGGATGTGTTCTTTGTGATGAGTAAGTATCCACTAAGAAAAGATTTTTGGGAATTCCACCCCTAAAGGGGTAAAATAGGGGATGGAAGTTTATATGAAAATCCGTCAGTTTTGAAGTTAGGATCTTAAAATTTTGCGTTTAGGCTGACAATTGAAAATTAATTTATAGTTATCTCAGCATTTTTGATAATTCTACCCCCGAAGGGTTAAAAAAGGGGATGAAGTTGAAAAGTCCTTAATTTTCGAATTTAAATCACTAAATTTGCTATCTACGCTTATTGTTAGAAGCTATCGCAACGGTGTTGTTAGAATTTAAATTCAAAAGGGGGATAAAATTTTGTTTTTAATTAAAGTTCCTTATTTTTTTAAGTTAAAATCTATCTATATCTATAAAAGGAAAAGGTGACTGACTGACTGACTGATCTATCAACGCACAGCTCAAACCACTGAACGGATTGGGCTGAAATTTGGCACACAGGTAGATAATATGACGTAGGCATCCACTAAGAAAGGGTTTTTGGAAAATTGATCTTTAAGGGGGTGAAAAGGGGGGATTTTGTAATTTTTTTATTCCTTAAGTTAATAAACTTGAAACTTGGCACGAATACTTATCTATATAAATTATAAAGTTTGCCATTTTTAGTTTTTCTAAACTACTCCCTAAGGGCGGATTGGGGGGTGTCAAAGTTTGTATGGAAGAATTTTAACGCGCGGTCTGATTAACTCGAAACTCAGTATTTATACTTAAGACTGAAAACAAATAAAAATGTATATCAAAGTTTTTTGAAAATCTACCCCTGACGGGGTGAAAAGGGGTATTTATTTTTACAGGGGAGGATTTTACTGTTTGGCTTGATTAACTTGAAAATTGGTATAAATAATATATGTCAAATAATGGAAATGTCACAATAGACTTTTTCAAAAAATATTATCACGCTATTTGCTATGGGGGATGAGCAATATTGCATTATGTTCGTATTCTTCTATGGTTTACCGCAAACTGTAAAAAGACTATCCAAAAGGTTATAATTTTGCAGATAATTACGGATTTAACCGTTTAAAACATTATCATCACGCTATATCTTTATGGAGCTATGCAGTCAATCATAACATATACAGGGTGGATGTTGATATGGGGCAGTAAGGGCAGGTACCTTAACCGTTGTCGCTACAAGAAAACGGTCTTAGAAGACTGTCCTTAACTTTTTGAAACATTTTGATCTGCATTCATAGATTTTGAAAAAATTGTACAGTCAGCAAGAACATGAGCAATTTTCACAAAAACTTTTTTGATGCCTGTCGATCCTATTTCTTATTACTAGGGTTAAAAAACTATATCGGGCCAACTGAGGTTTGAGTACGAGAAAATTCAGAAATTGCAAAAAACTTTCTATACATTTCGTAGGAAATGAGCCTGAGAGGAGATAGAACAACATGAAATATTATCCGTAACGATCAAAATCAGTAGTGCGCGCATAGCCTAAGTTTTTAATACCTATCTATTTCAACTTGATACCTCCACGCGTTTCTGAGAAAAAGTGTCTTGACAGGCAACGATGTCATCCTTTAAGGGTTTCCATTTTTTATTTTGAGGTACGGAATCCTAAAACAGATTTATTATCTATCTATTTGTTACCTTTTCATGCCGTAACGGCTGAACAGATTTCGATGAATGGTATACGGATAGGCCATGACCTGGGTTAGGACATTTGATAAGTACTCTGAATATCGGTAGTACGTTCCTGTGGGATATTTTCCGACCTTTACGCGTGCGAAGCCGCGGGCAAAAGCTAGTTACACATAAACCTACAAGGGCAATGAAACGTCAGAAGCTAGGTGCACGGTTCCAATTGGTCGTTTACTATGCAGAAGAGTAGGTAATAAATTCCACGTTTACTCTTTTAGAAATACACACACACACTCACTCACTCACTCACTCACTTTTTCATTTGTTTTCTTTTTTTATTCCCGTTTTACTTGTAGTACAATATTTTGTGTTGTGTGCTTTTAGTCTGTACTAAATAAATGTATTTTACCTTAAATAATTGGTTTTTACAATGTTTTTTAATTATAGTTTTGGTAGGTATTGAAGGACAGTGTAAGCCTATCAACAAGTACCGGGTATTTAACAAAATAGAAAATGGTCAACAAATCTACAGTCCATAAGGCGTACAGACGCCAGCAAATCAGGCTACTACAATCTGTCAAATTTATTTAATAGATTTTCAACTTTAACGCTGAAGCATAAGGTTCAAAGTTGATTGGGAAAATTTGACAGTTTCGGGTAGCTTGATGTGCTGGCGTCTGTATAACGTTCTCACATTCACAACATATACGAGTACATATAATAATCTATAAAAGGTAAATTAAATACAAAAAATAAAAATCTATTTAAACCAAATGACATGATTGCCATTACTATTACAAAACTGAATTAATATCCTGTCCACATAAGCCTTTTAATGAAGAGTTGACGTTTCCCTCTCTATCCTTAGTTTATTGATACTAAATTAAACTTGATAATAATTATTTGTGAATAGTCCTAAATAACCTAGTCTTTAAGGGGACGATAGCTGACTTTTAATGATTTTATACTGAAGATGACGTCTAAACGAGTAGTGTTAGTGATTTGGAAAAAATATATTATGTTAAATTAAAGCATTTTCTTAATATTTTAATATAGGCATAGTTTTGATTATGTTTATATTACATAGTGAAATCAATTTGTAAAGTTACGTCCAACGCGGATAAGAAACTGAAAATGACGCAAAATCCATCAAGCGTATTTTTCTGAAAACTTTACCATTTTAAAGATAATTAAATTACGGATCTTTTAGTATACGCATTTTTATTAAAATACCTTTTGTTTTACGTGTAATAAATTAATAATGCGTCTAATTTGGGACAGCGCTCCTTGATGGGCGAGTCCTATTACTGGCTGGACGTACGACGCGTTGCGTGAGTTCAGTACAGAACACGCAAGCTAACCATTCAAGGTTACTGTCATATATCTGCGTCTTAAGTGATAAGCCATCCCAAAATTAACCCCACAAAATAAACAAAGCATTGTAATCAATTGCTTCCCCCTCCCCCCGCTACCCCTTTAAATCTGTGCCTAGCAATAAGTCTAAGTAGCAACGTTCTGCCAGCCTATAAGTCTACTAGCAACACTATATCATTTTAATAGTACACTAAAGAATAGCCAACATTCCCTCGAATGCAGTAAAAACATTAATCTGGAAAATTTGGCATCAACGTTGTAAATTTTAATAGGATATCTTTCAACAATGGGGTACGTCCGTGGTTTATTTCGTGATAAAAGTACGTTTATCGCGGTTTGTTTTGACGTGTCCTGGCTATGAATATGTCCTATCTCGGATAGGTTGGTCATCTCTGGCCTGTAGGAGTTCATTGGTCATTGAAATGAAATGAAATGAAAAGAAATGAAATGAAATTGTTTATTCTGTAAATAGGATATCGGAATCACTTTTACACGTCATATAAAAAATATTAAAAATAAGCTAGATGAGTTCGGCTTTTCCTATCTGACTACTCTGAGAAGAAAGGCCGAAAGAAACTCAGAGGTCGCAGTCTCTTTTAAAGTCCAGACATAATCTTGGTCAGGCCATATGAGGACCATGTAGATTAGTGTCTGAAAAGGTCTTTTGAGGAAAGAACCACACAGATTTGAGTGGACCTGTCCAGTCAGTGCAAGCATTTGTCAGTAATCGTGGAGCTCAACTTAGAACTTAAGGAGCTCAACTCGACGAGCAATACCAAAGAAAGGACATTTGGGTAGGCCGCAAAAACTACTCAAACTGCCAGACCATCACTAAAACTAGAAGAGAAATAAAAATAAAAATAATATCCACATAGTCCTCACATTCACAATAGTTAAAATAATATAATACTTTACAAAGTAATCATGTCATTTTGATTATATTTTCCAACAATGTCAACGTTTTATAAAACTGGTATATGTTGATTTTACATAATAATTAAAATGTCTAGTTCTATGGTTTTATCACAAGGCTTAGCAGAGCGAGCAGTTCAATCCCAAGCTTTTTTATCTTCTAAATAATCTGAAATTGTATAGTACCCTTTTCTACAAAGTTTGGTTTTAATACAGATTTTAAATCGTTTAATGGGTAAGTTTCGAATGTCAATGGGGAGTTTGTTGTAAAAGCGTATACATTGACCCATGAATGAGTTGCCTACTTTGTGGAGACGTGTGCGATGTACAGCAAGGTTGTGTTTATTCCTGGTATTTAAACTATGAATATCGGACATTTTCTTAAAATTTGATATATTTTTGTGTACATACAATAGGTTTTCAAAAATATATTGTGAGGCTACAGTCAGAATATTTATTTCTTTGAATTTTTCTCTAAGGGAATCTCTTGGACCTAGGTTGTAAATGGCTCGAACAGCCCTTTTCTGTAGAACAAAGATAGTATTAATGTCCGCACAGGTTCCCCAGAGAAGAATCCCATATGCCATAAGACTATGAAAATAACTAAAATAAACAATTCTGGCTGTATTGACCTCTCCAATTGTCAGTGAGCTTAGTCCTTGGTCACATACGTTTGTTTATTACCACAAAAAGGTATAAAGCCCGCTCCACATTCTCGGCGGGACGTCTCATCGAGAACATTTGCCGAGAAGAACAAGAAGAGAAAACAACAAGAATATAGACGAATATTTTCTCTTCACTCTCGTATTCGACAAGTTTCGTGTAGTTTTGCAGAGAATATGGAGCGGGCTTTATAGGTTTAATATAAAGTAAATTAGGTATGTAGGGGTGTTGCACTTCATTTTAAACCTTTACATCTCTCCGCTTATCAGGACATTACAAAATAAATTGCACACTGAAAGCATTTTTCATTTAGAATAGTACTACTATTGCAATTTCATCTAAATTGGTTTACCCGTTATGTCGTGAAAGGGTTCAGACAGAAAGACACAAAGTTAGTCTCGCATTAATAATATTAGTACTGGATTTAATAATGACCTACAATATTTTTACAATATTAAAATGATCAGTACCCTTATTGCGTAATATACGATCAATCACAATCTGTTTCCATGTGAAACAGTTTGCTAATCCATTGCTCCATAAATTGCAAAAAAAATCTGCTCAACAACGTAAATAACGCAATGAATGTTGTTGAACTGTCAAAATGAAACAAATTTGTCATAATCGTTTACGAAAATAAGTTATGTAATTAGGGTTCAGATATCTTAATAAGAGGACATACTAATTCAGGTCAGCGGTTGCTAAGTCTACAGCGTTCCGAAAGAGAATGATTTTCTCTTATTGTCAATTAATATACAGGGTGGCAGGGACATCGACGCGAAAACTGAAACCATGGATTCAGTACATGATTCTGAACCCCCCTGCGTTCAAATTTTACGTCGGTTATTAAAAAAAAAATCTACTTTCTCAAAGAAAAGTGCAATACCTACGCTTTCAAAATGTATGGAACAGCTGATTTAAAAAAAATAACCAACGAAAAATTTCAACGTAGGGGGTTTCAGAATCATGTACTGAATCCATGGTTTCAGTTTTCGCGTCGATGTCCCTGCCACCCCGTATAGCTTGGTGTTGCCTTTTAAAATTAATCACTTAACCAACTCTGTCTAACCCATACAGCAGATCACAAGCATGATAAACCTCATAATTTACGCAACGTAGTCTAGATCCAGACCTCAGAGAGATCTGTTTTGCCTAGATACCATGTAAACAATAGCGGTGACGTCACCGGTAGGCACGGTAGGTAACCTTCGAACAATTTACTGTGATTAGTCTGCTAAGGGCCGGTTCAATAAGTTAATTATAAAGGTTGTAAAGAAGAAATCACAGGCAGTGCATTCAACTAATGTCAACTTTAAAGCGCTGGTAACTAAGTTAACTTTTGAATGACAAAAACTGGAAGTAGTGGTTTTAGTCCATTGCAAACGAAAATAATAAAATGATTGGTCTAAAATCGCCCTTGCTAGCATATAAAACAGTACTAAGCACGCGTAGCATGACGACCGTAGAAACGAGTTTTGTCGACGGAAGAATAGACAAAATGACGGATTGTGATTGTTTATCTGTCATTTTGTCTATTCTTCCGTCGACAAAACTCGTTTCTACGGTGGTCATGCTACGCGTGCTGATCGAAATAATGACTAACTGACACTAATTTCAAAGCTTAGAAAAATTATCATTTAAAACTCGGTTGATCTGTGCGGTTTGATTTGATCCATTTTAATGACAATAGTGTCGCCCTGTGTTGCCAACTTGGGATTGAAAATCAATGGCAAAATGTTGGTGTGCTATATACTATACATCTCTGCATACCCCGTGTAAACGAGTCTGGTGTTATATTAATTAATCTATGACCTCACTTGTTTCAGTAGAAATTCTCCGATAAATACAACTTCGCTGAATCAGAGGTTACATCACACATTCATATGATCAACAAAACTTGCCCTAATTCTTCGTCTACATCTACATCTATATCTTATAAATACATATCCTTACATCCCCCGCCGCGTCTATCTGTCTGAACGCGATAAACTCAAAAACTACCGAACGGATTTTCAAACGATTTTCACCAATGGAGTGATTCATGAAGAAAGTTTTAGTGTATAATTTATTTAAGGTTTTGTGAAAATTGGTTGAAATATGACGATTATTGTTGAAGATGTCGGAAAAAATCTAGCCGACTGGGAGCTTTACTAGCGTGCGCCGCGTAAACCGTGAGAGATAAATAAAATTTATATTCTAGCTACAGAATTGTATTTCTTAAACAAAGTTCAACAAAAAGTCTGCGATGGCATTATGTCAGATGTCTATCTTCTAAGGATGATCCACAAAAACCATTTTTATCTCATTGTTATTTCTGAAGCTATTTTGACCAGCATTGTATTAATCCTTGGCCAATAAAATATGTTATTTAAATTGGGCATTTAATTTAGATTAAAATATGCCTGACGTCATATAATTTATATGAACAGTTTAAAAGATTTCACAAATACAAAATTACGCATAGCAAAGTAATTATGGTTGACGACGACGCGGGCATAGCGGTAGGAGTCAATGACCTTTTCTTCAGCTATTCGGTATGAAATCCCAGTAGTACGTTCCTGTGGGATATTTTCAGATATCCACGCGGGCGAAGCTACGGGCAAAAGCTAGTGTATTATAAATTAAAGTCTTTTTTTGTGTCTGTCTGTGTGCCCGCGTTGTTCTACTAAACTACGCAACGGATTATGATTTCGTTTTCACCATAATTTAGAAAAAAAAACCAGAAGGTTAATGTGTATGATTTATTCATATTCATATGTGTATTGATTTTTCAATAAAAATCTTAAATTCATTCATTCACTGACAGAAAACGCACAGCCTACACCGCTCAGCGTAATTTCGATATTTTATCAAGTCGTAAAAACCAAGCGAAACAGGGGCTAGTAAATAAATAATTCTTAGTCACTTAATTCCTTAGAACTGTTGTCTAAATATAATGCATGTATCGATCAGACCATTTGATTGTCTATGCGAGGTGTAATGCAAGCGATAGATTTGAATGTGTCACGGTGTAATAGTGTTACAGCATCATAGTGTTACAGTGTCATTGTGTCACAGTGTCAGAGTGTCATAATGTCACAGTGTCAGAGTGTCATAGTGTCACAGTGTCACAGTCAACTCAATAATTAATTAGTAGAGCACCTCTACTCTAATATGTACCTACTTATGTATTTTTGTTAAACCAATACGGGGAAACTCTTGGCCTGCATCTCATCTGATACATAAGTGATGGTCAGGCCGAAGGTGGAAGCGAGCTTCACCTGGAATACTCAACTGCAGAGGAACTGGTTATCTTACCTCTAACTGTCGAAACACAACAATGCTTTTTAAAGCATTGTTGTTATGGCGACAGACTTAAATACGATGGTGGTAGCTAGCCAGGCGGACTTAGAACAAGCCCTACCACCAACCAAACCGAGCAGAAAATTTTGCCCCCACCGGGAATCGAACCTGAGACCTCTGGATCTGAGACAAGTGGCCTAACCACAAGACCCCAGGGGCGGTGGTCATGTAATGGAACAATATTCTGTCTGGTATGTTAGAAGAGTATGGATGCTGTTTCTTCTTCTTTTCGCGTCGATGGATTTTTAATAAATGGGGGTAATAGATCCCTCTAATACCCAATGTAAGTGCAGTGCTCCTGATCAAGCCTTGCTCCATCTGTTGTAGTGTCCAAAGTGTCCTTACACCTGCACTTATGAGACACAAAAACACGCCACTGTTGCTGCAATTAACGTGGCGACCCCTGGGCTCATGGATACTACTAAAATTACAAATATTGACAACATCTCAAAATCAACTTATATCATTTATTTAGTTCAATTAGAAAATTTACTTTTGAAAGTCAAGAATTTGCAAAGAATAGAACAACTCATACCAAGACGTAGTTCCTATTTATCATAGTTATCAGGAAAGCATTACATTTTGACAGAGTTTTTAAAGCTCAAAAAAAATGTATCCGAGCAATTTGTGGGGCTCACTTTTTAGACAGCTGTAAGCCACTATTCGAAAAACTTAAAATTCTACCTCTACTATATTTATATATTTTTGAAATATGTATTTTTGTTAAAAGAAACTACACTTTATTTGAAACAAGACAGGCCAAATAGCCGAACATGGCATAAAGATAGACTTCGGCTGCCTCCAATAAAACTAAAATTATTTAAGAAAAATGTATACTGCATGTCGATTATTATTTACAATCATTTACCAAATAGTTGTCAAAACTTACGTAACGCTGACAATGTTTAAAAAAATACTTTTAAAACTACTTATATTTAAAAGATATTATACTATTAAGGACTATTTAGAAGACAAATCAATAGAATCTGTAATTTGTAAGTTAGATTAATTGACATCGCTGATTGTGAATACATTTGCACGCCATGTCATGGCAGGATATGCTGAAACAAATTTACTGTAACACCTTATGTACCATATTCTAGCAAATAAATATTTTTGATTTGATTGATTTGATTAAAAGAAGCATTCTCGCTAATTATTACCACAGCAGGAGCTAAAGTGTGTGCGTCTAGTGCCGAGACAAGAATGCGTAATCCTCAGACCAAGTTTTATATTTTCTCTGAAGTGTAATCCTTGAAATCCTTTTTCTTTTCAAAGGACCGAAGAGAGGAAAATTTTCAGTGCGATTCCCTAAATTAACATTCTAATGAAGACAGTACTCATGTTCGTTATTCTCGCCGATTAAATTCTCGATTAATAATCATATAAGCACAATTAACAATCGCTTGTCTGTGCACGCCCTAACAAGGGGTGCCCAACCCGTTCATTAAGTGACAACACCATATCATAGACTCCCCCAATAATAAATGTAATTATGTGACTATTATATTATTATATAGGTTTTGGGTACTGAGGTGTTATTAGTTTACTTAGTGCTGTTTCATTTATGTTGAATTAATGGTGCCTATTCTCTTGTACACCGAACTAAACTGACTAAACTATCACTAAAATTTATTTATTTTTACTATGAGAATCTCAAAGCCATTCTGCAAAATTAATTCTCTAAATTTAAAAATAATTTTGACACATCTAAATCGAATTTGACAATCGCAACTCCACACGTGATACCTAACCACGTGAATCTTTTTAGAGCCGGAGACGCGCAGGGGGGCAGCCTCGACGTGTTTTATATGGAGTTTTTCACTTTTTGTATGGAAAAAAAAATATTACCTACATGTAGTGTTAGGGGTTTAATGTTTTTATAAAGGGTGTCGAAATTTTCATTATTTTTGCGATTGGACACACCGTTTTCGAGATATAAGCAAAAGAAAAAAAAAATATTCAGTACTGTTTTTGCATCTGAAGTCGAGGTGTTGGTGTGAATTTAAAGTTCATGACAACCAGTTTTATTCCACACGTTTTTAGTCGCGATTAAAAATAGTCAGATTTAGTTAAAAAATCTAAATTTTAGGTAAAAAACGTCAAATTCAGAATAGCAAAATTGCCATTTTCACTAAACTAATACCTATCTCAGTACCATCTTAGTGCTGCCAAACTAAAATATAGTTGTGTCATTTTAATCTATTTCAGAATGTGAAATCGTCGTTTGACAGGATTAAACTAAATTTTGGTGATTTTTAGTCTAGTTTAGAGGCATTTGTGACAAGAGAATCGACACCATTATGGTTGGGTGACACGTGTAAAAACTGTTGTGTGATCAGTGTGAAAAATTAATTTAAAAAAAAAACCGGCCAAGTGCGTGTCGGACCACGCAAAATGAAGGGTTCCGTAGTTGGGATGAATTTATCCCAAGAACAAACTTAACATTGTAGTTAAAAAACATGTTCCCCCATACATTCCAACTGCAAATGTAAGTTTGTACACACAATATTGAGAGATTTACCATGTTATTTTAAGACCATAGATTTCTTAAAGTTTTCCTGTAATCTATGAGTAAAGAACCATACTATGTACTTTTTCTAAATTTTTAGTCCAGTAGTTTCGGAGTTTACGGGGGGGAATGGTAAATTTTCATCGAATTTCTTAAATATCTTGAGTGTTTATTTTAAAATTATATAAAAAATATATTTGAGATCCTCGCAAGAAGTCCTTTCATTTGATAAGTACACGGTACTCTTAGCAAAAATTTTTTTTTTAATTTTCTTGTTTGCCCCCCAAAAGTGACCCCTATATTCAAAATTCATTTATTTACGTTACACGTTCGTGTTTGGGTCACAGAAATACATATGTGTACCAAATTTCAACTTAATCGGTCTATTAGATTCGGAGCAAATTGGCTGTGACAGCCGGACAGACAGACAGACACATGAGTGATCCTATAAGGGTTCAGTTTTTTCCTTTTGAGGTACGGAACCCTGAAAAAAAGTCGTCAATTGACAATCTGCATACGTTTTTTGGGAAAAAATAACATTTGCATTTTAATTTATTTGCAATTCCTTTTAATCTACTATTGCATATCCGTAATGGGTAGACTGTTGAGCCCAAAAATATTACATGTTTAAAGTTCTGTCTTTCTTTTTCTTGTCGTTAGTGACTAACCTAGTGTCAGAGTTTTAAAGCACGTGGCCTTGACTTGTTTAAAGTAAGAATTGATTAATGAACACAGTTATGCGATAAATATATTGAAATAAGAACCATCCTTACTCTAAAATAACTAATTTAATTCCGAATATAATTATTTAACCTCAAAATGGATACTAATCCCCACGTGAATGTTAAAGTCGTTACCCCAATATCATAATTTAAACTGTTTAATAAAACTACATATTTACAATATTTCAGGGATAATGAAAATAATATGAAACACCAATAAATTTTATCAGTCATTTATATTTCTTTGCCAACATCTAATTCAATATTCTACACCATACTATTTATCAGTATTCTAATATTTACCATAAAACTAGTAGGTTACCTTAATTTACAGTAGATCTCCAACCAATACCATGCCAATCTATTTTTTCACCGACACAGCCACCAAGCACATCTTACCGTCACGAGCGTCTGACCCAGAAGGTCGTTGTTACCCCCATTTTTACATTAAATCTTTGAGTGTTGCCAGTACAATATCCAACAATTACGTATTAATAAATTGAAACCTAAAAATATCTTCATCACATTTAGTTCGTAGGGGATATCAGTTTATTTTTACGTTCATCGATAACGTTTTGTAGGTGCTTTATAGACCCCATGAATTGGAATCGAACCTCGAACTGACCCCAATATTACTTGATATACTTTAAGGTCATATTTCGTGGAATTCAGTACGTAACTCAGCTCCTATAGTTTGCCACAAATTATAATCAATGAAGACCGAATTTTCACAATTATAATTATGGTTACGAAACGATAGATAGATAGACAGAATATTCTTTATTATGTACACCATATAAATTACAGACATAAATATAGAAATTTTACATTGGGTGACATAATGGGCGGTTTTATCGCTAAAAGCGATCTTTTACAGACAACCTTTGGATGGATTTAAATGGAAAAGGAGAGACAATACTGCAGGTAGTCAGTGGTGTAGCATTTACATATACAACAGATACACAGATACATAAAGCATATAATTATTTATATAAATATATATATATTAAATAGATAACAGATATACATAAGATTATAAACATGAAACAAGAACAAGGAACTATAATGTAATGACGATGTTTAAGGAGAGAGAAAGTGTTTTTTTACCAGAATTTTAAAAGTGGAAAGATTGAGCACGCCTTATCGACACGGGCAAGGCATTCCATAACCGTACTGCTTGAACCTTAAAAGATTTGTCATAAAAGCCGGTGGAATGCATCGGCATCTCTAAAAACGATAAATAATTTTACTCTGTAAGTAAGTTTGTACAAACACTTTTACACGTCAATCATATTTTAAAAACTAGATGAGGTCCGCGTTTCCTATCTGACTAATCGTTTCTAATCTTGGTCAGATCATGTGAGGACCATGTAGATTGGTGTCTGAAATGGTCTTTAAGAACCACACAGATTGAGTGAACCTGTCCAGCTAGTGCATGCGCTTATCAGTAATCGTCCAGCTCAACTCAGAACTTAAGTAGCTCAACGATTCGACGAACAATACCAAAGAAAGGACATTTTGGGTAGTCCGCATACATAACTCAAACTGCCAGACCATGATCAAGACTAACTAAGAAAAAAAAACAGTGACTCACATATTCTTCACATTCACAATAATTAAAATAATATTGTCGCATTGTCAGGAAGTCCCTCTCTCTGGAGCCCTGACCGCCGGTAGCTTGGACCTTGTTCCCAATACAGGTGGGATACTATTTTTTATTTTTTTAATGTTTTTATATTTTCTATGTTCTAATATTTAAAAATGTAATTTATAAGTATTTAAATAAAATAAAGAAAATAATATACCTTATACTTTACAAGTAAATATTTATGTCATTGTGTAATAAATTTATTAAAGTCATTCTATTCATGTCAAGAATTACAGAAAAATAACGTCCGCGCATCATTGTAGAATAGAATAACCAATAGTTTGAAAAAAACAATACCGTCTATCCTTCACCTTCCTTTGACATGAAATCAGGGTTGAAACCACCAGAAACTTAATATCTTATAACCCAAAAAGTGTATAAAGTACACAAGATCGTGTTATCAATTAGCAGACGATCCATCAACTCGATCCTAATCTAGATTGAAAAGATTTAGGGGTCACTGGCCTTGTTGTGTGTCTGTGATGCTGAAGCCACATTGTCGTGATAAGACGAACTACACTTCGCGCGCTTTCATCCGCACACTGCTCTACGTCTCGCTCGAAGTTCGCTTTATCGCGACAATGTGGCCGTAGCAATATAATCGACCTTGTAATTGCTTTAATAATTTTGACAACGGTTCCGAGTAAATTGAAACTTCACGAAGATTGAAATTATTTGTCAGATTCACAAATAGACTTTGACGTTTTATGACGTGCAGGTGACATTCAACCTTAGGGAGATAAAGCAATAATGAGGTCGACAATACTTAAAGGTAGTTTAACTTAGCAAGACTATACAGTGAAATAAGGAATTTGGACTTTTCAAATAGAGCTATCGTACCGCAGGTCAAAGTCAATTTCAAATTAGGCACATAAAAGGCACTTCTGAACGTCAAAATTTACAAAAAAATTAATTGATTCTAGTCGTCCCTTCCAAAAGATAGTTTCAAGAGAAGAATGGGCAAGAAACTCCACCGTTACTCTTTTAAAATGTTTTACAATATTTTGTTTACATTAAATATATTACTATATTAGCAGGATTACTCCGATCTGCATGTGTTTGATACCCCGACACAGTAAAAAGATATCGCATGTCGCTGAGCGTGGGGTACTCCGTTCAACCCACAGGTTGGGCAGTGTTATTGTGTTTTTGGATTAGGCAGTTCTCAATACCAGCCCGCGATCTCGATTTGTGCCTGGTTAATAGCAATAGGCTCGCCACCTATTACAAGAGATTTAAAATAACTAATGAAATATGGTTGTAGGTACTATACAATTATACAATACACCTCAGCCGCAGATGAATACAAAAGGTTTACTCCGCATTTTAGGAATGAAGCTACAAGTAGGTATGAAGCGGACTCGACTTATCCAATTCAGTGGGCATAGGTAGTCAGAATATGTAAGCCCACGTACGCACGGACGTAATAAAATCGCGGTGATTTTTTTCGTGCACTTGATTTTCAACGCTCTGCTTAGCTCTGAGAGTTGAAAATCCAACAGTGTGTTTTTTCAACGTGCTGGGACGAGAGTGCGTCTCAGCGCGTTGGATTCTCAACGCTCGGCTTAACAACGAGAGTTGAAAATTCACAAAGTGGTAAAACAAAATTATGAAAAACATTTTTTTTAGAGTACCTCCCCTACACGTAAAGTGGTGATGTTTATTTTTTTATCCCATAGTGTGGGGTATCATTGGAAAGGTCCTTTAAAAACATTATGAGCTTGTAAAATTATTTTTGGATTCAGGGATTCGTTTGCGAAATATTAAGCTTTAAAGTGCTAATTTTTGTTAGAGTCAAGTGTGTCCCCTCTGCCAGTTAAATGGTTGGTTTTGGGTATGTAAATAAAATCACAGCAGTAGTTTATATAACGAAATTCAAAGAAAAACTATCACAGCTAAGTAGGCTCTACAAGTTAACAAGTAATAATCGACCAACTTAACTTTGCAGTTGCAAAGACATGTTTTCCCATACATTCCGTATGGGAGAACATATTTTTCAACTACAAAGTTAAGTTTGTTTTTGGAATAAATTCATCCCAACTACGGAACCCTTCATTATGCGTGGTCCGAAATGCATTTGGCCGGTTTATTTAAATGATTTTGCGGAGAGTACCATCTGTACTAATTTGTGCCTCAGCCTACACCTTCGAGGAACACGGGCGTGATATTATTAATTACATTCCTAAAATCTCTACACACAATTTTGGATTCTATTATCCCTCAAACCGTCCTATTCTTTACATGTGTCTCTGTCCCCCTGTCCTTCACTTTATGGTGCCGCTAGGGGAAAAGTTCGGGAACGTTATTCTTATAAGTATTTCATGAATAGGCTTTTTGTACACAAGTAATGGTGCAGTTATTTTGACTTACTATGATGGAAAGACCTTTATTTTTTCATGGGACTTCCCGTTTCTATGTGTAATTGGGTTGTTCGTTAAAAATAAGACTATGACGGTAATACAAAGTTGAGGCTGTACGGCGAGATTTACTATGATTCAACTTGGGTTTGATAGATTTGGTAAAAGAATACAAGATTGTATTTATTAAAAGGGATTTTATTTGTTCCGGCAGAGTACACGAATACATACATGGATAGTTGACAGCGCAAGAGAGAGACAGCATAATATGAAAGTGCACAGAGTACTTCATATTTATTTGTAACATCTGTTTATACCTACCTGTATTAAGCAAATAAATAATTTGATTTGATTTGATTTGATTTGACAGAAGACGATTGCGTTTCGTTTATATTTATTTTCTAACAGGGTTTCATAAAATCACAGAGAAGTACATTCGCCGGGAGTCTTTTTGAAAGCGCTGAATTTAAATGCTTTTAATAGAATTTACTTACGTTTTACCAAAGTCTAATGAGTACCAAATGTATTTCAGCTAAGACCATTATTAGGCACATTTGAAGATCAAAAAAGATAGATTGAAAGTAAACTATACTCCATTTGAAATAAGATTAGACATTTAACTAAACCTTTTTTACAGTCCGTTCAACAGATTTTGACTTCTATTGCGTTGGTAGCATGACAAATGGCAGCTGCAGTAAACATTGGTATTGCTTTTACTTTTTTTGCTTTTAATGCCATCCTTATGCCTACGGTATAGAAGTCAAAATCGGTTGAACGGACTGTAAAAAAGGTTTGTTTAAATGTCTAATCTTATTTCAAATGGAATTTAAGTATATGAACATTGTGTGTATCTACATATTTGAATTTAGGCTACCCGTGCAAAGTTGGTGATTCTGATTACATTTCAAAAGTAAGTTTAATATCTTAGTATTATACAAAGCATTCTTCTAAAAGCCTAATTCTGTTTCGCTTCTTTCAAAGTCATAATAAATACATTATTTTATTATTATATACCATCATCGTCATCATCAGCCTATAAATGTTCCCACTGCTGGGACACAGGCCTCCTCTCCGTGAGAGGAGGCCTGTGGGTCGTAATCCACCACGCGGGCCCAGCGGATTGGTAGATGTCACATGTCTTCGAATTTTCGGTTCATGCCGACATGCCGGTTTCCTCACGATGTTTTCCTTCACCGTTTTTGACACAAAATAAAGCGCCTGTCTGGGTTCGAACCTACGACCTACTAGTCGTAAGTCGCGGCCGTTACCACTGGGCCACCACTGCTCTCATTATTATATATATTGTCTTCAAAAACAATCACTAACGGTCCACGTGTTACCTCCAAACCAACAACAATATATATTATACAAACAACATTAAAACTCTAAACTCGCCCAATTGCAACCCCAACCTTCGGCGAAGTCGGTACAAACAGCAACTTGGCAATTAAACAAGAAACGTTAAACAAATATACTCCATTATAACTGGAAGTAAAACATCCATTATTGAAGAAAACATTGAAATGTTTTTGTCATCTTTTTCCATTTCAAGTTTTTACCGACCTCTAAAAGTTTGAAGGAGAAAATCACTGAAGTTTGAAGATGGTTTCGGGTCCAATTTTTTTGAAGTGATTTTGTTTTGATTTTTAATATTTAATCTTAGGTGCCGATTCCCTTGTTCACAAACTAAACTAAATTTCAGTGCATCTTTTTCTTTCTATTTCATTAAGAAAAGGACAGAAGATAAATTTTAGTTTAGTCCTGTCAAATTAATCAGCGCTTGACGTAAATTTAGTAGGCAAGTTTTTAATCACGTCTAAACTTGTATGGAGTAGTGACAGGCGCTGCTTAATTTGACAGGACTAAACTAAAATTTATCTTCTGTCCTTTTCTTAATGAAATAGAAAGAATTAGATGAACTTGAATCGGCACCTTATAGTCTTGCTTTTTAAAAATATTTCTCATTGGAGGCATACAAAATGTTATTTTGTATTTCAACCCCAAAAAAAGAGTGTGAATTTGAAGTTTAAGGTTCTAGGTTAAGTTACGCTTTCCGCGGTCGATTCGTGGATGGGTGACCATCCGCTACATAGTCGAGACCCCTCCGTGCCTCGGAAAGCACATTAAGCCGTTGGTCCCGGCTGTCATTCGCAGATCTTTGACAGTCGTTACGGTACTTAGAAGCCCAAAAGTCAGACAACCTGTATCGTGTTACCCAGTTACTGAGTTGTGAAGGTCAGATAGGCAGTCGCTCCATTTAAAATACTGGTATTCTGCTGCATCCAGTTAGACTGGAAGCCGACCCCAACATGGTTAGGAAAAGGCTTGACAGATTGATTGATTGATTGAGTCTTGGTTTTGTGGAATGTTTCTCATTATAGTAATTGAAATTGTTAGTATATCAATAATATTACTAGCTGCGCCTCGGTTTCATCCGCATAAGTCTCGATCCCGTAGGAATACTGGGATAAAAATATCTTATGGCTTAACCCAGGTCATAGTCTATCCATGTGACAAATTTCATCTAAATCCGTTCAGTCGTTTTATCGTGAGAGCGTAACAAACAAACTCATGGATTCCTAAAAAAAATTAAACCGGGGTTGCTAATTTAATTACATAATTATAATTTTATCAATGTATACAAAATATTGTAAAACATATTAAAAGAGTAAATATGGAGTTTCTTGCCCATTATTTTCCGTACGATTTTCGTATAAAGAAGAATTTACCTTTTGGAAGGAGCGCCTAGAATCGTATTTACTTATAAATTTTGACGTTCAAAAGTGCCTTTTGAAATAAATTATTTGACTGTCTTTTGACTTTGATCCATTCTCGTCACAGCACACTTAATTCTCAACAGCCTCATCTCAGAGCATATTTCTATTCATATTATTATGCATATGCATATAAAATACCTCGTTTCTACTCGAGGATGAAACAGCATTTTCCTCTAAGTACATCTCATCCCCAAATGAGCGAACATTTTTTAAACTTATCCCAAGTTATTGAACTCTCATTGCCCCACTTCTGAGTCGAAACTTTCCACTCCATGAATAACGTCCCGAGTTCGATTCCCGTGCAGTGCACCGAGCTGATTCAACGTTATTGTGTTGTAAATCATATTATAGTTTTGTTTGCTTTTTGCTGTTATTTTAATGTAAGCAAGAGTTTTCTGCGGTTGCGATATTTTGCTGAAATTAGAGGAAATAGAAGTTTAGTTTTAGTTCGAGATTTTGTTGAGATGACCGTATTTTGTTATTTTGTATCTTCCATTAGATGAGTTAAGCTCTGGCAGAACTGAGCGCAGGATACGGGACGAAGTTCACCCGCGCAGATTCATCATCATCATTAATTCAGCCGAAAGGCGTCCACTGCTGGACATAGGCCTCCCCCAAGCACCGCCACTTCGACCGATTCTGTGCTTTCCGCATCCAGTGGATTCCTGCGGCCTTTACAAGGTCATCGGTCTATCTTGTGGGAGACCTTCCCACGCTACGTCTCCCGGTACACGGTCGCCACTACAGAACCTTTCGGCCCCATCGGCCATCCGTTCTGCAAGCAATGTGTCCTGCCCATTGCCACTTAAGTTTGGAAATTCTTCGGGCTATGTCGGTTACCTTCTCTAGCGGATCTTTTCATTTCTGATTCGATCACGTAGAGAAACTCCAAGCACAGCCCTCTCCATTGCCCTTTGGGTGACTTTTAGCCTTCTGATAAGGCCCATTGTGAGCGACCACGTTTCAGTACCATAGGTCACCACTGGCAACACGCACTGGTCAAAGACTTTCGTCTTGAGACACTGTCACGCAGATTGTATCAACTTATTTGTAAGAACATATTCAAACAGGCGCGAATATTTGCGTAACTTCCTAATCATTAAACCAATGATTCTCGAGCAGCTTGCTGCTGGGGAGTTTGTTGCGCCACTTCTTCTTCCCAGCGAAAGGCTAAGGAAGTGGTGAAGGGTGTTTTGGGGGACTGTCTTATGTAATTTTGACGTTCGAAAAGTGCTGATTCTCAGCCTAGTTTGAATAAATGACTTTTGAATTTGAATTAAATTAAAATATGACCTATAACGAGGCGATTTCAAATTTTTTGTTTGAATATAAAAATAACTACTAAAAGTACAGGTAACATAAATGATTTGTTAGAAATCTAATAGAACTCCAATAGTCTTAAATTAGAGACCCCTATACATAAAATCGCTGTAGGTAGATATCTTTATACAATGTGTATAAAAAACCATGTCCGATCTGAAAATGGCACATAGGTACTGCAATAACATTATCAAAAGTAATAATTAAGCTATTGCATAGCTTTTATCGCGGGCTTTGAGCGCGGCGACCGAATCAAGAAATTCCGTAACGTAACGAAAATAAAACCGTAACGAAAATAAAACCTAACACCCCACCCACTCCGCCTACGATGTAATGACGGTTCCCATGACAACGTGATGTTGTCATGGAAACGTAATTTTTATTTTATGTCATTACATCATCATCCCAAGTGTAGCGTTGACAAATAGGAAGTATGGAGGTTACAAATGCTATGCAATAGCTTTACCGCGGCAGTCCCCGAGTGCCTCACTTTTTTTTTTTATTATTGTCGAAAATAAAAAGTTATTGATGTTTAAAATTCACGTTTTTTGTATCAAAATTATCCCAATTCAATAAAAATTATCAAATTTTCAACATGGTTAATAAATTATGACTTGTAGACACCAACTAAAGGACAGCCACCCGCGCCCCATGTATTATTCCGGTAAAATCCCCCTTTGAAAAAATGCGGAGTATTTTTTTTATTTTTTTCTGAAAATTACCTTTGAATAGACTGTCAGTACGACACTTAACAACATCTTCACGATCGGACAGGGTTTTTTACACATTGTATATATGTTTATATACAGCGATTTAATGTGAGATATCCTTCAAACACGTCAGGTACTAAGTACTCGCAACCAACGTATGTTTAAATAACCAAGGAGAACATGCCTAAATCTTGACATATTTCTTTTTTCGTTTCTAACTATCTACACGAGTAAAATAGGTATAATTATGTGAGTAAATATTTCCAGTGACACAACACCTGAACTAATATCATTCCCGAGGCACCTGAACCTAATTATTCTACCAACAACGCGTGGGTGTTCTATGTTAAAGTTAGCAACTTAAGGCGAAAGCGTCAGGGTAGCCCGCGAAATTCAAATTTTCTTTCGTCTTTTGCAATTTGCAGGTCAGTATCGGGTAACAAGTATGTAATTACAGAATTCTAATTATTAGAATCAGCAATACAATCTCTATAAGTTAGAATTGGCCTCAAATCTCACGATTTTATGAAATCACCAATACAACTCTCTACGTTCATGACTAATACATGAAATCATGACATTTTAAATCAATTCCTCAGACCAAATAAAAAACCAAGACATATCGCTGCGAACAATACAGTGAAGTATTCTAAAACTACACCTCACTAAGTGCACACATGTTTACGAAACTGGCTTCACGTCACTGTTGACAGCGTTATGTTTTTTATTTGGTGTGAGGGTCAATTCTAACTGAGAGAGTTGTATTGATTCTAATTATTATAATTCTGTAATGTAAAGTCAGCAGTGGTGGCCCAGTGGTAACGGCCGCGACTTACGAGTTGTAGGTCGTAGGTTCGAACCCAGACAGGCGCTTTACTTTGTGTAAATTATTTCATCACCACTGCTCTCAAAACGGTGAAGGAAAACATCGTGAGGAAACCGGCATGTCATAGAACCGAAAATTCGAAGACATGTGACATCTACCAACCCGCACTGGGCCCGCGTGGTGGATTTACCGCCCACTCCCTCTCACAGAGAGGAAGCCTGTGTCCCAGCAGTGGGAACATTTATAGGCTGATGATGAATGTGAATACTCTTTTGTTGTCGCGAATCATATTTTGAATCAAAATTGCAAAAAACGTGTGAAAATTTGAATTTAAGGGGTACCAAAGCGCATCCCCCTTAAATAGGCAATTCTCCTAATGATACTTAGGAAACATACTCCTCAGTAATACTCGAACGACTTAACATTATTTGCTCCCAGAGGCACACCGGGTGTGGGCGTACACTTATTACGATTTAGACTTTTACAGTAATGAGTTTCTTACACTAAGCTTTTAGTGGGGGTTTGGTTGTGATACTTATACTTGGTGATTTCTTGAAAAGATTAGGGTAATCTCAAGTTCAAAGGTAGTCATGAAAAGCAAGATAAAACTATCGCCAATTTATTTTTCAAATGTGTTGATTATAACATTAAATATTGAGCAGTCGCTTCCTGATTGCTTATTGCTAAAAATTACAATTTCCAATTTGTTTTTCAAGTGTGGTGATAACAGTTAAGTTTTATGTGGTTGTCATAGGGTTGTGAACATTTAACAGCATAATGTTTTAGGGGTATGAGGAACAGGGTATAAAGGTCACTCATCCACCATAGAAAAGGGAGGATCCTCCGACCAGACGGGTGTTGTGTCTGGCGGGCAACTGCCCAACGCTTGAAGTCGGAATATTGTATATGTGTCGATCGCAATTGCGCGATGCAGGATTTGTGTGACGTCATGTCTTTGATTCGTAGTTCGTAATGTGCTGGCTGAATGTGACTAAGTAATGTGGCTTTGGTATTTTTGTTGTGGAACGAATTATAATAGTTTGACTTCTAGGTCTGCGTCAGGAGTCCTAAGAAAAAGTAGTGATTCATATTGGCAAACGTCCACTGGTGACCATGGGATCACTCACTACATAGATATTACAGTATGTTGTTATTAGTAGACAGAAGAAAGCTGATTTTCAGACTCCTTTTGCAACCCCTCTCCGTTTCTCATGATGAAGAAGGAGAAAAAAAACTTTTTATTTTCAATACCAAAAAAAAACCCCTTTAAATCTAAACAGTTTTTCCGTTAGTTCTAGGGGGAACTACTAATAATAAAGCTGAACAGTTTGTTTTTTGTTTGAACCCGCTAACCTCTAGAACTACCAGTCGGATTTGAACTATTATTTTTGCATTAGATAGCCCAATTCTTAAAGAAGGTTATAAGGCTATTTAATATCACCCTACGGCTCTTAAGAGCCGAGAAAAAAGAATTAAAAAATCTGAAAGAATGCTAAGCGGAAGCAAAGTGACAGCACGGGCGGGCGATGCGATGTGACGCCCTAGGCCCCCGAGCCCAGGGCAGCTGTACGATGTATTTTATGTTAAGGCGACGATAACCGACTTTTAATGATTTTATACTGAAGACCACGTCTAAACGAGTAGTGTTAATGATTTGGAAAAAATATATGTTAAATTAGAGTATTTTTTTAATAACTTAATATTTAAATATTTTAGATTACGATTATATTACATAGTGAAATTAATTTGTAAAGTTGTGTCTAACGCGGATAAAAAACTGAAAATCGCGCAAAACCTATCAAGCGCATTTTTCTGAAACCTACACCGTTTTAAAGATAATTTAATTATTGACTGCCTCGTTGATCTAATGGTCTCAAGGGCTACTGCTCAGCAAGAGGTCCTGGGTTCGATTCCCGGGTCGGGCAAAGTGTTATTGGGTTTTTTTATCTGAAATTTCTCAGTAGCAGCTCGGAGTCTGGATTTGTGCCCGGTTGATGGCAATAGGCTCGCCCCCTATTACATGGACTTAAACATAACTGGCAAAATTTGGGTGTACTTGCTACAGGGACATCTCTGCCCAACCCTTAGGGAAAACAAGGCGTGATGTTATGTATGTTAATTATTGATCTTCTAGTGTACGTGTTTTATTAAAATACCTTTTGTTTTATGTATTATAAATTGATAATGCGTCTAATTTGAGACAGCACTCTTTGATGGGCGAGTCCTATTACTGGCTGGACGTACGACGCGTTGCGTGAGCTCAGTACAGTACACGCAAACTAACTACTCAAGGTCACTGGCATATTTCTGTGTCTTAAAACAAGAAATTTTATGCGGATGAAGTCGCGGGCAGAAGCTAGTGACACATAAATATACAGCTGGCAAATTGTGGGGGTATAAACTTTGCCTAACCCCTTTGGGGAAAACAGACGTGATATTTATTAGCTAATATCGACATACGCAATAACATTTGACATTTCAATCCAAATTGGCCGACCCAGTTCTAAAATTACAGTTTGCAAACTTGCTATAATAAATATTTCAAGTTAAATTGCAAAATATGACTTATGGCGCTTTAAAAATTTGTTCGTTGGTGAAATGAAAATTCTAATTTGCTGCGTGTTCTTGTGTTTGGTAAACATATGAATTTCTATAACCCAAACACGGGCGTGTAACGTAAATAAATGAATTTTGAATATGGGGGTCACTTTTCTTCTTTTAAAACTTCTTTTTAAAACTTTCCAATTTAAAAAAACGTGTGGCACTCGGGGACTGCCGCGGTAAAGCTATTGCATAGCATTTGTAACCTCCATACTTCCTATTTGTCAACGCTACACTTGGGATGATGATGTGATGACATAAACAAAAATTACGTTCCCATAACAATATCCCGTTGTCATGGGAACCGTCAATACATGGTAGGCGGAGTGGGGGATGTTAGGTTTTATTTTCGTTACGTTACGGAATTTCTTGATTCGGTCGCCGCGCTCAAAGCCCGCGATAAAAGCTATGCAATAACTTAAAAGTTTAGCGAATTGTACCGAGACACATATCAAATGAAAGGGCTTGTTGTGAGGATCTCAAATATAATTTTATTATAATTATAAAATAAGTACTTTTAAAGATATTTAAGAAAATAGATGAAAATTAACCATTTCCCCCTAATCTCCGAAACTACTGAGGCATTAATTTTGAAAAAATTACAGAGAATGGTTCTTTGCTCACAAATTACAGGAAAACCTATAAGAAGTCTATGGTTTTAAAATAACATGGTAAATCTCTCAATATAGTGCGTACAAACTTACATTTGCAATTGGAATGTATGGGCGAACATGTTTTTCAACTACAATGTTAAGTTTGTTCTTGAGATAAATTCATCGCAACTACGTAACCATACGGATTCAATGTGCGTGGTCCGAGATGCACTTGGCCGGTTTTTTAAACAAGAAAGTGATTTTGAAAATTCAACCGCTGATTGGGTTAAATAGGGGATGAATGTTTGTGTAGAGATTTGTCATTTTCGACTCATTTCTATATAAATTTGCATTCATTCGTTTGTTCATTTGGCTTGTTTTTATTCATATTGACATTTAATTTTCCATCAGCTTGAATGAATACGCATTCTGAAACCGTGGGTGGGGAAGACAAACACTAATTTTCTTCCAGAATTTTCCTCACTTTTGTTTCCAGAGACAAAAGGCCTTGATATTTAGTTTTTTATGAGCGTAGATCAAATATAACGGTACAGTGAAGAATCGAGATCTTTAATAAGGATCGCCCACGTGTGACTGGTATCGTTGACACGGAGGTTGTCGTTTTAGAAATGGTAAAAGCAAGTTTGAAGGATGAGCGTACTTGTTTTGGGAGTATGAGCGTACTGGTTTTGGGAGTATGAGCGTACTTGATTCGGGAGTATGAGCGTACTAGTTTTGGGAGTATATGAGCGTTGTTGACTTTAATAATGATGTTAGTTTTGCAGGTATGTTTTGGTAACTTGATTAATTATTAATTAGGAAAATGAGATGGTATTAAGGCTATTAATTATGTAGTGTTTGTATTTCAATATTAAGAGGGTTATAATTATTTATTGGAAAACTATTCTATGTATTTATAGCAGCATCGCACTGGCATGTTTAGGTATCACGGCGTTAATTACGAAATTAGAAATTAAAAAACCTTTTAGTGATGTTTTGCAGAAAGGCCAGGTGCGTAGTACTCGCAACCGGCGTGCGTGTATGACCAGTAGTGCTATTCTGTAACCATCTCACTGTGTTATATTAGGTGAAGTGAGCGTGGAGTGAACTGTCAGTTGCTAAGGATTGACACTATTGGCAGCTCACTTCACCTAAGATATCACGGTGAGATTTTTACAGAATAGCACTACAGATGTATGAACGTAAACGAGGCAAAAGGAGTATGTAAGGATCGTAGCAGGTGGCGTTCTGTAATTTCTGCCTACCCCCATGGGAAGAAGGCGTGAATTTATAAATATGTATTTATAGATAAATAATAAGTAAACTTATAAAAGTAGATTAAAGTTAATGACCCTTTAATTGTGTCCCGGGTATTTTCTTTTAACCTACATTTTCTTATTGAACCCACGTTTAAATCGATTCTACTCCTATTCGAGTCTGACGTCACATTTAGTACCCTCTGACATCTTCGTATTTCAAGCAAGATCTCTCCATTGATAGACAATTTGATACAAGTATAATAAGTATGTATAAAGGTACACCGGGGTATATAATAGAAGTCCCAAAGGTTTCTGTTCAGTTCTGTTTTAACTGTCATGAAAGGTACAAGTACCCTAAGTAAAGTGGTTTAGGTAAAAGTGGATCGTTTTAAGAGTTGTTAATAAAGTGGTTGTTTTAATTGAAAGTGGAGTGTTTTATGAGGTAAGTGGGAAGTTTTAAAGGGCTGTTTCGATCAAAGGGTTTGATTTAGAATTGGGGTTGAATGGAATGAGCTTTTTAAGTAAGTATTTTGATGCATGCTTAATGTTCTGCATTAGGCTAGTACTAGTGTTAAATTTATTTATTTTAATGTTAATGATAAACATTTTAATGATTTACTTCGTACCTGATAAACATTTTACTTTTACTAAAAAAATTCAAACAATATTTTGAAGTGAAAATAACTTTTAAAATGATAAACTTGTTGCTTGAATGACGTAGAAACTCGATTCTCACACGATCGATTCATCTTAAGACTTGCATTCTATCTCAAGATTTTGTAACATAACCTTTTTCTGTTCAATTAAATAAACCATCATAATGTCAGTTAACCCCGAAGTGTTAAAAGGGTAACAGAGCTACCTACACCCCTCGCAATACCATAAAAGATAATAGCATCGACACAGCTCTATAGAAAAGAAAAAAAAACTACAAACAATAATTGTTCTGCAGGAAAATAATGGCTCCCTTTAGTTGGAATGCCTGTAAGATCATTTATAACTTAGTTAGCACAAAAGCTTATAAGAACTTAGGCTTTGTTATTAGGTCATGTAAGGTATTTAAAAACATCGAGGCTCTTAAATCGGTGTATTTTGCATATATGCGCAGCGTCTTAAAATATGCGTGTCTAATCTGGTCTCCCCAATACATTATTTATAAGAACCAACTAGAACGGGTTCAATTAAAATTTATTAACCATCTTAACTATCGCCTCCGTAAACCTCCGACGGATGGCTTATGAAAATAGTTGTCGAACACATGGTCAGCTAACACTTAATGAAAGGCGCAAAGTTATGTGTTAAGTGTTGTGTTTGCTTTATGATATACTTAATGGACGCCTCGATTGCCCAGAGCTGGTCGCTCAGGTAACTTTTAACACTCTCCTACGGCGTACTCGTCACACTATGATGCTACATGTGCCTCGGCACTCGACTAATTACGCCAAAAATTGTGTATTGACCCGTATTGCTCGAATTTCTAACACAGATTTCTCTCAAGTCGATATATTTAACTGTAATAAACCTACATTCAAAAAACAAGTAATAAAAACCTTATACGAAGGCAAATGACAAACTATTAGAGACGAAAGTTACACCTAGCGTGCCTGCTTTTTGGTGTCATTAAGTCCCAGAAACCAAAGTATTTGTACGGCAAGCTTAGTTGGATGGCTAGTAGACGAGATTGCGCGCCCAGGCAATGTGCACAACAACTTTCGACACAGTCTCATAGGACAGCAGCTTTCAGAGGCACTTTCCGATACGCTGCATCTAAGGTGTGGAATAACATCCCACCACCATTAAGGGTACTGGGCACTATCCACACGTTCAGAACACGTTTACAGCAATATCTCATAGATTCGCAACTGAAACTGGATATGGTCGCCCTTAATGTTTCTCTTATATGAAATAAATATTTATTATATATATAATATATATACAGGGTTACTGGTAACTCGACGTATTCCTTGCAGGACGTCATAGTAGGGTTAAAATGCAACAAATTAAGCCACCAAATGTTCTACTGAAATTCAGTAGTTTTTGAATTAGTTAAGAGTTTTAGTTTTTTTATGAAAAATCCCAGATTAAATCATTTGAAACCAATTTAAAAATGATTTACAGCGCGACTGTACTGAAATTTAAGTTATTATCTTAGTTGACGCCGTAGCAGACCTTTGTTAATATTTAAAAGTTCAATAATGCCTAAAACTTTGGCAATAATCACTAACCAAACATTTAATTTTTTGTAATTTTTGCTATTACTTCATAAAAAATGTAGTCTAGTGCAAAAAAAAAATACTACACCTGGTGTACAAATTACTAGGAAAATATCCTTGTCTTATCAGTTATTCAGAAA
Organism: Agrochola lychnidis; assembly: GCA_963680765.1. Taxonomy (NCBI): domain Eukaryota; kingdom Metazoa; phylum Arthropoda; class Insecta; order Lepidoptera; family Noctuidae; genus Agrochola; species Agrochola lychnidis. Next base: position 1,198,888 of record OY796873.1, read on the forward strand.
GGTATGATTGTCAATACTTTTGCATGTGTGCCAGGGAAGAGAAGAGTTTTATGGGGGGCAGGTAAAATTGCGAGACGGTCAACCTATTGTTTCGTATTCGTATTATTCGTAGTTTTTACCTGCGCTTGAACTCCAAACACTCGGGGAGCTTTGTGATTGGTCGCTATTGTTCTCTCGGCATGACAGGGGGTGCGATTTTGCAAAATTTGGTCGTCAGCGTTAGTTAGTTTCAACTCTACGTCGCGCAAGCTCGTGTTTTGTTACTGGCTATTTCCCTAACTGTTTTATTGACGATCCTAACACATCGAGAAACATCGTAGCGCGTGAGCTTGGTATGTCACAGTGGAAAGTCTGGTCTGTAGTTCACTTGTCAGGCCGACATCCATACCATTACCAACCAGTCCAGTCATTACAAGAAGGAGATCCGCCGAGACGGTTTGAATTTTGTCGTTTTATGCTAAGTGCCGACGCCGACAGCGAAAACTTTTTAAAAAACATTCTGTGGACCGATGAGTCATGTTTTGATCGTGATGGTATCACAAATTACCACAACTTACATTACTGGGCACCGAAAGCAGAAGCAAACCCTAAAAAACTGAAACCAACCGCATCCCAGCGAAGGTTCTCGCTTAATGTTTGGATGGGTATTATTGACGACAAATTAATTGGCCCACATTTTTTACCCCGAACACTAAATGGGGAACTTTATGAAGATTTCCTCAGAAATAATTTATCAGCACTGCTCACGGATGTACCGGAAGAAAGAAGAGCAAACATGATTTACCAACATGACGAATGTCCAGCCCACTTCCGAATCACAATTCGACAATTGCTGGATGAAAACTATCCAAACCGATGGATAGGGCGCGGTGGGCCGATTCCGTGGCCTGCACGAAGCCCTGATCTGACGCCGCTAGACTTTTATGTCTGGGGTCATATGAAAGATCTAGTTTATGTGACCCCAGTAAATTCAATTGAAGAACTAAGGGAGAGAATTACAAATGCGGCGGACCAGATGAGGGCAACAATCACATCAAGAATAACAAAAACCGAAGTAAGGAAGCGAATAAGAACATGTATTCGAAACCGAGGGCAGCACATCGAACAAGACGTGTGAAATGTGTGTAATTAAAGTTTTTAATATTGATTAAAAAGAATAATAATGTTCACGATTTTGTTTTTGATTTTTCGAATAATCACCTTTTTGTGAAACGCACGCCTGTACTAAATCAAAAACGATTTTCATAATGTAGTCCATGATTTTGTATTAACTTTCATACATTTTTGGATAGCTGATAAGACAAGGATATTTTCTTAGTAATTTGTACACCAGGTGTAGCATTTTTTTTTTGCACTAGACTACATTTTTTATGAAGTAATAGCAAAAATTACAAAAAATTAAATGTTTGGTTAGTGATATTTGCCAAAGTTTTAGGCATTATTGAACTTTTAATTATTAACAAAGGTCTGCTACGGCGTCAACTATGATAATAACTTAAATTTCAGTACAGTCGCGCCGTAAATCATTTTTAAATTGGTTTCAAATGATTTAAACTGGGATTTTTCATAAAAAAACTAAAACTCTTAACTAATTCAAAAACTACTGAATTTCGGTAGAACATTTGGTGGCTTAATTTGTTACATTTTAACCCTACTATGACGTCCTGCAAGGAATACGTCGAGTTACCAGTAACCCTGTATATAACAACATAATATATATATATATATTATATATTGGGTATGCGGGTGGTTTTTATTATTATTAATAACTATTAATATTTTTTGTTCAAACAACATATAGTAATTTTTTCTTCTCGTAAAACTGTCGGTGTATCTGTCCGCTGCGGTCGGCGGCTTGTAGCGCTTTGTGATTGTATCGGTGCATGGATTCTACATAGCTCGCTAAGAACAGATTTTTGCTGGGACTGTTTTGTTGTATTAGTATGTTTTTTGTTTTTATCTAATATTTGATTACGTGCTTATTTATTTATTTAGTTTTTTAAGTATACAAATTATGTATTAGGTATGTTGAAACTGTTTGTACTCTCCGTCACTTGTCCTTAAGGGTTCATTAGAAAACCAGCGCCAGACAGTATCTGTTTGGCATTAATGCTGAAATAAACCTTTTTGGCGCAGCCGTGAGGCACATACTATTGTTTTTAAAACATTTTTTTTATTTTTATTTTCACTGTGTTATTTGTGTTTTGTGTTTCACGAACTGTGTCCAAATAAATGTTTTTCTTTCTTTCTTTCTATTAATAACTTCATTTTTTACTGTTTTTTCTCTTTAAAATTTAAACTTAACTATAAGTAATACCTAAAATTGCACTTTTTGAATTTAAATATTTCTAAGTAGTCCGTTCGCATGTTTTATACTTATCCTAGTTATACAGGGAAACCTATTATTAGCCATACAATACCGTAAGTAACACATATTCTGTAACATACTATTATGTATCGCTGTTGGTTGCCTAAATAAAGAAAATAAAATAAAATAAAAATAACATAGCAATATTTACTTCAATATATGATACATAATAAGTATCTACTTCCTGTAGATGAAAAAGGGGAAGGTAGTAAAGAAAAGTGTAGAAGTATAATGAAGTGGAGATGCTGGACGTCTGGGAAGTAAATTAAATATTTGTAACTTATACCTGCTGTCATCATCTACCTAGTCTTTTCCCGACTATGTTGGAGTCGACTTCCAGTCTAACCGGATGCACATGTTTTCAAATTGTTTTTCTGTATTATAAACAACAATATTTGTAATATTGTTTCCGCAGAAGCATATTTTATGTTATCAAGTTGCAAATTATCGAAAAAAAAATGGAAATATATTTAGTTTTCATTCATAATTTTTTGTATTACGGAACACATCCAACTGTATCATAAATTTTCGAAAGCTAGTAGTACTATCGCGTCAAGCAATAATCGTCAATGTGTGCGTAGTAGTATTGCTCACTGTAGGTGTATATTACTCCGACAGGCACTCACACTAGCGCAACGTGCTTGGAATTGAATTTTGCAAACATCTCGATTTGTAGTTGCGAGCCGTGTCGCCGGCCTCTTAACGTGCTTTCCGAGGCACGGAGGGGTCTCGGTATGTTATGGATGGTCACCTGTCCACGGAACGACCTCGGCAAGTGTTGCTTAACCTTGAAGAACGATCCATGCGGGTTGTACCTGTTGCGCTGCCTATTAATGTTGCTTGCACTTTTACTACGGGATACGGGCACTATTATAATGTTCCCAAGATTTATAAGACATTCTGAATGTAATAAGTATCTTAGGTTATAAATTTATAATGCATTGTGTTTGTTCTGTCATTGTTCTTCAAATCTAAATCACTGAATATTTATAGATACGTCTACAAGACATTTCTTAGTTAAAGGGTGTAGAGGTACACTATTATTATTGATCATTACTTTTTCGTGTTACTATGCAAACAAAGTAGCAAGCAACAACATTTTTATATGAAACTTGTTTGAAGTTTTACAATCAAACATTATCCCTGGTACATCTTAAAAACTGTTACCTTTATTATAAGTGTTTCTGAAAGATATAAACTTCTAGTAGTGCTTGTTTACCACGTGCAACAATGTAATTTGAAAGATTTGTCAGGATTTACGAGTTCAGTACATCACCTTTTCCATTACTTAAGAGTACACTAGTCGGTCATTCTTCCATTCAAACGTAGTATGGTGATTACTCGTCTGTTTGACGGTATACGTTCAAAACTAAAAATTATATCAATTTGCCTTGTTATTATCTAGCCCAATGTGGAAGCAGAATTGAGAAAAAAGTATTGGTTTGGAAGTTATGAGCGACGAAACTTCCATATTTCAACACTAATTTTAACTCATCTTTGGGCGTAAATAAATAACTCATGTAGTATGAAAATGGCAAAATAGAAACCGTACAAGAACAGATAATTTATTGAAAAATTCAAATAAGTTTAGTATTAGTGGATACATCCAGGAGTTTTTCCATAATATCTATACGCCCAAAGGTCTGTTCATAAAATTTTGCGCGCTCGTTTTCGTAATAAATCATCGTCTATTAATTTATTAAATAAATAAATAAAAACTAGATAAATAAATACAACATAAATAAAACTAAATAAATAAATAATTTTACTAAATATCATGCATATTAGTTACACCACCAACGAGTAAAAGCCGTCGACTAGTGAAACCTTAAAACTCAAAGTTTCATGGTTATGAGATATTTAACTATTTTATGTTGAGCTCTAAAATTACGATCATTTTATCGTCCTGCTTATTCCAAATTATTTGTTGTCTGCACCGCATTTTTGTTTTTCCGTACAAAATACAAACATAATTATATCTTTCAATTGTCATCTTAGTACATAACTAAGTATTTCCCTACCGTCTTTCTAACTATACCATACTTAAAATGCACGGTAATCCATAGCGATATATTACATGTCATCATTTGCAAAAAAATGGCCTCACTCCTGAGCAGAATAAGCATCCTGAAGGCTGTGGTGACAGATACTTCCTTCGCCATAATAAGGCAATTTGTGTGAAGACTTGTACCCTAGTTTAGTGGTATGAGGAACAGGGTGTAAAGTTAAAAAGGAAAGGGCGCAATATCTTTTCGTCCCACATACCACAGTGTCTCAAGACGAAAGTCTTTGACCAGTGCGTGTTGCCAGTGATGACCTATGGTGCTGAAACGTTGTCGCTCACAATGGGCCTTTTCAGAAGGCTAAAAGTCACTCAAAGGGCAATGGAGAGCGCTATGCTTGGAGTTTCCCTACGTGATCGAATCAGAAATGAAGAGATCCGCAGGAGAACCAAGGTAACCGACATAGCCCGAAGAATTGCCAAACTTAAGTGGCAATGGGCAGGGCACATTGCTCGCAGAACGGATGGCCGATGGGGTCGAAAGGTTCTGGAGTGGCGACCACGTACCGGAAGACGTAGCGTTGGAAGGCCTCCCACAAGATGGACCGATGACCTTGTGAAGGCCGCAGGAATCCGCTGGATGCGGAAAGCACAGAATCAGTCGAAGTGGAGGTGCTTGGGGGAGGCCTATGTCCAGCAGTGGACGTCTTTCGGCTGAAATGATGATGATGATGATCCACCATAGAAAAGGGAGGATCCTCCGACCAGACGGGTGTTGTGTCTGGCGGGAAACTACCCAACGCTTGAAATCGGAATCTTGTACCTATGTTGATCGCTCGGTAAACTCTAACTGCGCGATGCAGGAGTTGTGTGACATCATGTCTTTGATGCATAGTTCGTTTGTGGCGGTGTAACCGCTATACTAGTTTCCATTTCTCGTTCTGTCTAGTTGATGGTTGGTCTTTTAATTAATTCCCGTTACTAAGAATTTATGGATCTCTTAGTGGTCCGATATTAAATGATTTTATTTTTATTGAATACAGTCCATCCATTGTTTTGTTTGATTGTAAGAAGCTAGTTGCCCATTTCAAAGCGTAGTAGGTTCCTATGAAGAAAAAAATTATAATTATGTTGTATCTATATGTATTTTACTGTGTGTACATAAATAAATAAACAGGCAAGAAACTCTACGGACACTTTTTAAATCAAAATATTTTTACAAATTATAAACATATTGGAATTAGAAATATGTGAAAACAATGTAGAAAGACGTGTTAATAACTTCCAAGGTATAATAAACTCAACCTTCTAAACACTCATTTATAAGTTTATCCAATTCTTTCGCAAAAGCAATCAAGCCTTTTCTCAACTATGTTAGGGTCGGCTTCCAGTCTAACCGGATGCAGCTGAATACCAGTATTTTACATGGAGCGACTGCCTATCTGACCTCCACAACCCAGGTAACTAGGTAAAACGATACCCCTTGGTAAAACTGCTTGTCAGACTTTCGGGCTTCTGATGACCCGTAACGACTGTCAAAGACCCACGAATAACAGCCGAGACCAAGGGCTTAACGTGCTTTCCGAGACACGGAGGAGTCTCGGTATGTAGAAATGGTCACCCATCCACGGACCAAGCATAGCTTAACCTGATGGATTGACCCGTGCGGCTGTTAGTACTTAACCACGAGCTACTCTTCTTTCGCAAAAGCGTTCCTGAGTTTTATAATTTAAACCCTTCAGTCTTCCCTTCGGCATATTATGATATGTGTGATGTTAGCTATGGTTTTACTCAATCACACCACCTTAATTGAAAACAGAATCCATGTCTACTGCTGAGCATGAGGTCCTGGGTTCGATTCTCAGGTCGAGCAAAGTGTTATTGGGTTTTTCCATCAGGATTTTTTTGGTAGCAGCCCGGAGTCTGGATTTATGCCCGGTTGATGGCAATAGGCCTCATATTACATGGGACTTAAATATAAAAAAATGCGAAATGTGGGTTTTACAATATTTTCAAATAATAGAGACTGGTTCACTCCGCAAACTTATTTGAATAAAAAGCGACTCTTGCTACTATATTATAAAGTGCAATTCAGGTCGCATAGCTAATTACCTACAGTTATAAATATTCACCTAGAAGTTGTCTCTTTTTAGGGTTCCGTAGTAAACAAGGACCCTTATAGTTTCGTCATGTCCGTCTGTCTGTCTGTCTGTCTGTCCGCGATCTAGCTCCGAGACCCTTAGTACTAGAAAGTTGTAATTTGGCATAGGTATACATATTAATTACGCCGACAAAGTGGTAAAACAAAATTATGAAAAACATTTTTTTTAGGTTACCTCTCATACACGTAAAGTGGTGATGTTTATTTTTTTATTTTTTACCCCATGGTGAGGGGTATCATTGGAAAGGTCCTTCAAAAATATTGTGAGTTTGTGAAAACCATTTTTGGATTAAGGGATTCGTTTGTGAAATATTCAGCATTAAAGTGCTAATTTTTGTTAGAGTCAAGTGTCCCCCCCCCTGCCGGCTAAATGGTTGGTTTTGGGTGTGTGAAAAAAATCACAACAGTAGTTTATATAACGAAATTAAAAGAAAAACTATCATAGCTAAGTAGGCTCTACAGGTTCATCATCATCATCATCATTTTAGCCGAAAGACGTCCACTGCTGGACATAGGCCTCCCCCAAGCACCGCCACTTCGACCGATTCTGTGCTTTCCGCATCCAGCGGATTCCTACGGCCTTCACAAGGTCATCGGTCCATCTTGTGGGAGGCCTTCCAACGCTACGTCTTCCGGTACGTGGTCGCCACTCCAGAACCTTTCGACCCCATCGGCCATCCGTTCTGCGAGCAATGTGCCCTGCCCATTGCCACTTAAGTTTGGCAATTCTTCGGGCTATGTCGGTTACCTTGGTTCTCCTGCGGATCTCTTCATTTCTGATTCGATCACGTAGGGAAACTCCAAGCATAGCCCTCTCCATTGCCCTTTGGGTGACTTTTAGCCTTCTGATAAGGCCCATTGTGAGCGACCACGTTTCAGTACCATAGGTCATCACTGGCAACACGCACTGGTCAAAGACTTTCGTCTTGAGACACTGTGGTATGTGGGACGAAAAGATATTGCGTAGCTTCCCGAACGCTGCCCAGCCGAGTCGGATTCGACGATTGACCTCTTTCTCGAAGTTGGACCTACCTAGCTGGACGATTTGTCCTAGGTAAACATACTCGTCCACAACTTCGAGCGTAGCGTTCTGGGCGTACAGGTTAACGAGTAATAATCGACCAACTTAACTTTGCAGTTGCAAAAACATGTTTTCCCATACATTCCGTATGGGAAAACATATTTTTCAACTACAAAGTTAAGTTTGTTTTTGGGATAAATTCATCCCAACTATGGAACCCTTCATTGTGCGTGGTCCGACACGCACTTGGCCGGTTTTTTATCGCGTGACCCTTATATCTTCTGACTGCTTTATACTCACTGAATTGGCCCGGCAAGGTCAGTCCGCCGCGTACTTGTAGCTTCATTCCTAAAATGTGGAGTGTGTCTTCTGTATTATTCTGTGCCTTTACCTATAAAGGTGTCTTATGCCTTCGTATCGACAGCTGTTACTATGGTTTCTTATTTTCCCTTGATTCTTTTATGTCCATGAATAGGCTTTATCTCAAAAGCTGTGGGTGTTACAAGAAGGTCGTCCTATTTATAGAATGCGTGAACCAGGTTGGTTCTCTAATAATATCTTATGCTATTTATAAATGTTATATTTAGTGTATTGACATGATCGTCTATCAATTTATTTAACAAGACTTATTAAAAAAATGTAAGTAGTTTCTAATAGGAGTACCTGAGGCTTTAATCACCCCATGGTGCTATTCGCCGATGACAGCACCGTAGTGGTTGAATGTGACGATCCCAAAACTTATGAAAATGAGATAAATATGACATTAAATAAAATTCTATCGTGGTTTGACAGCAATAATCTAATTATAAACTTAGAAAAGACTAAAATTATGCATTTTTATCAAAGAATCCCAAATAAAATTTAAAAAAAAACAAACAAACAAAACACAGAAACAGACAAATATTGAATCAACTACTGCTACTAAATTTCTTGACATCAATATAGATAATAACTTGACTTGGAGATCCCAGACAGACGTAATATGCAAAAAACTTAATACATTTACCTATGTTCTATATAAACTTGCAAAAATAGTCAGTCTAGAATCCGTACTTACAGCCTATCACGGTTATGTTGCATCAACACTCAGATATGGCGTAATGTACTGGGGCAATTCAGTTGATAGAGAATTAGTCTTTAGAGCCCAAAAAAGATGTATCAGAGCTATGTGTGGCCTTAAAAGCACAGACAGTTGCCAACCGACTTTTATACGACTAAAAATTCTTACTTTATCATCGTTGTACATATACGAAACAAACGTATTCGTCAATCAACATTTCATCATACAAAATAGCTACTAAAAGTTCCTACAGAAAATTACGCGATAAAAATAAGTCAGAACTCGAAGTAACTTATGGCAAAACTGCACTAATGAATAAAAGCACATTCTTTATGGCTAAAAAAATATTTAATAGACTACCCGAAAAAATTAAAATATTAAATCTGGACAAATTCAAAAAAGAACTATTTAGAATTTTGACTAATAAATGCTACTACTCAATAAAGGACTATTTCGACGACAATTCTATAATTACTGCCTTAGAATACCCTACCTGACCTGTTTTAATGACCTTGAATTTTGTTCGACGTTATCATTAACTTAATTATGACATGTAACTAAGTAAAGATAAATTGATTATATATATTTTTTTTTTTCTTTTGATATGCTATGCCTATTTATACTGATCTTATAACTGACGTGAAAGTTGACATAATTTCACCAATTTGTTATTTTATAACTTAAACAATTATATTTCGCAAAACATGGAGAATCTACCTATTTATAACACCTCACACTATGTGAAACTTGACCTATGTTCACAAATAAAGCTTTCTGATTTCTTTGTGCCGATTCAGTTGTGTGCTTATGCATCAAATCATTTATGCTTTTGTAAAACTTTTAAGATTACTTTTAAAATCGAAGGTCTTCAAAATATTCGTAGTCAAGAACGATACAACCAGGGACTTAGTCTGTTGAAACTATTTCATTTTATTTATTTGATTAGACACTGTGTTCCATATTTTAGTTAGTATACTTAAGAATTATGTAAGTAATCAATAATTCAAATACACACCACAATCATATTATTATAACTAAAATTAAATAACAAAAGTACATTACTAACATAAATAAAATCAAAATCATCTTCAATACAAATGAGATAAATAAAATAAAAATAGTTTAATATTTTGCTAATCCTTATAAGCTGTAATAGTTATTATTAATATTGATTTTAATTAGCCCACTTTACTATGAGTTTATCAACATTTAGCGAAACTTACACACGACAAGTCTCAAGAAGGTCGAAGTCCTTTTAAAGAATATTATTGCTGATCTTAATAGAAGGGGATAATCTGAACGGGGATTGTTCAGATATTCCCCTTCTTTTCCTTTATATAATATTTAACCATTTATGTACACACAAATAATACACAGACAAGACAAAAGAAACAGAAAAATACGTACAAAGGTGATGCTTATTTCTAAAGAAATCTCTTCCAGCAAACCTGCGATAGGACAGAGGATAAAAAGAGATGTAGACACCGCGTGTAAGAGTAAAGAGAAAATAAGAAACCTCCTTTTTTAAAGTCGGTTAAAAATACATAAAATCAAAACAATTCACTTAATGCCGCACTTATCCGGTATAAGTAAGTCCGGCATTAAGTGAATTGATTTTTTGTGATTTTTTTTACCGTCTCGAAATTTTACAGGGTGTTCTACCCATGAATATAAACAACTTTCACTATGAGAGAAACTCTGAAATCACGAAAAAAATCAGCTGTTTCATACATTTTGGTTAAGGTATTGAACTTTTGTATATGTAAACAGCAGATTTTTTTTTTTTCGTGATTTCAGAATTGCTCCCATAGTGAAAGTTGTTTATATTCATGGGTAGAACAGCCTGTAAAAATTTCGAGACGGTAAAAAAAATCACTCGGTATACATACAAACATACATACTTCTAAAATAAATAACACTAAGATATTATTAATAGAAAACATTATATTTATAGTGGAAAATTGATTAGGGAATCCTTATCCTTAATATTATAAATGCGTAAGTAAGTTTGTTTGTTACGCCTTCACGCTAAAACGGCTGAACGGATTTGAATGAAATTTGGCACATATGTATATAGATGATGCCCTGGAAAAGAACATAGGATACTTTTTTTTTCCCACGGGATCGAGACTTATGCGGGTGAAACCGCGAGGCGTTGTTAGTGTCTAATAAAATACAAGCTTGGTTTTGGGTTGAAACTTTAAAAAAAAACTTGTCTAGCTCATTTTTGTCCTCCGTTTATAGCCCCAAATAATGAATCCCATAAACATTTAAGTGGTTACTCTAATAAAATTATAAACCTCCCACCTGGGGATGGGGTGGCCATAAGTTCAAAAGGGTGCATTTCCACCCCACTTCCTTTTAAAACTTTTACTTAGCTAAATGTTTACGGTTTTCCGATTTAAGTAGGTACCTAGCCAAAGTTTTACTTTGGGGGTTTAAACAGTTAAATCAATATCATTTTTGCCTGTCTGCATTTAGGTATATCATACTGGACAAAAGCTAATTAAGAAATGCTTTATAACGAGCAGTTCTGCAGCTTTAATTACGTAACACACTTTAGATCACAGTTTGATCGATTTTGAAGGAAATTGTTAATCCATTGCTTCCTTCCCACTGCTGGGACACAGGCCTCCTCTAGGTGCAAAGGAGTGGGCCGTAATCCACCACGCGGGCCCAGTGCGGGTTGGCAGATGACACATGTCTTTTTTTTTTTTTCTAGGACGTTTTGGTTTCCTCACGATTTTTTCCTTTACCGTTTTTTGAGAGCAGTGATGATGAAATAATTTACACAAAGTAAAGCGCCTGTCTGGGTTCGAACCTACGACCTACATTTATATTTGAAAATTTCGTTTGCTCAGCAACGTAAATATAAATAACGTAATATATGTTATTTAACCGTCAAAATAATATATAATAAGGTAATATTGCCATTGTAAATGTGATATCCAATTACCCCGATGGCAATCTATGAGTTATCTATCTAAAATACGCTTAACTTTTACATATTTCAATTAAGACATTCCTTGTTTTATTGTACTTGTTTAACAGCTTTAAATTTTACCCTCGGTAAATTCTTATCTCGTTGCTTGAATAAGGTTATAACTCATTATCTGTTACGATGCCTCATTGAGGTGGATAACAATTAAAATTCTATTGTGTCTCGTTAATGACAGTTGAAAGGATAACTACAAGTGGTTAACAAACGATTTATCAATAAAATAATCATGAAAAAATAACACAAAAGCTTTTCTAATAACTTTGGCACAGTCGAGCAGAAATAAATTCCTTCACCTTTGACATTTCATTAATTTCAACCTTAAGAACTTAGGTCATAAAAAGAACCTTTCAAAGCAGACAAGAAAGCCTAAATAATACAATAGAATATCTAAAGTTTATCTACGTCGAGACCTAAAAGGTTTCATTGAAAAGCTCTTAATATTTCACTGAAATTAACTCTCCAATGCGAAACGTCTATTCAATAATATTAAAGTTAGTTTTGCGTGGGTAGTCCTTGGAGTCTTATTTGAAATAGGCTATTAGTGTAGGCTGTCTTGAATTTATTTATTGAAAATATAATAATTTTACAAAAGAATTTGGTAATAAAGCAGAGCTATTTCGAACAAAAGACAAATTTTTTTTTTCTTTCACTATTTTTGTGGCATAGATAAAATTATTTGTTCCAACCAACGCCTTTTTTTAAGCGACTTTAAAAAAATAATGTGGCTATTCGGACGGTACCTTATTTGTTTTGTTTTAAAGAAGAAAAAATAATGAAATGCGCTGTGGTCCATAAATATTTTAACTTTACTTGAGTAGTTTTTGAGTTAGCTTCAATTTGTATTTAATCCACTTTGTGTATGTGTATGATGTCATAAAGCCGTATGTTCACTATACTGCTGAGAGAACATTTTGTTCAGAGCAAATGTTTGCTGTTCCTCCGATGTTCGCTGAAAACAGAAAACATCTGTTTTCTCTCAACTGATCATTCTATCTGCCTAGCCTTTTCCCAATTATGTTGGGGTCGGCTTCCAGTCTAACCGGATGCAGCTGAATACCAGTACATGGAGCGACTGCCTATCTGACCTCCACAACCCAGTAACTGGGTAATACGATACCCCTTGGAAGACTGGTTGTCAGACTTTCGGGCTTCTGACGATCCGTAACGACTGTCAAAGATCCACGAATGACAACCGGGACCAACGGCTTAACGTGCTTTCCGAAGTACGGAGGAGTCTCGGTATGGAAAGATGGTCACCCATCCACGGACCAGCCCCGCCAAGCGTAGCTTAACCTGTCTGATCAACCCGTGCGGCTGTTATTATTTAGCCACGAGCTCCTTTTCTCAACTGATCATTACTGAACAAATATGTTCACTCACTCAAGAGTTTTCATTTACCGCACGAACAAATTTTAATGCTTTCTCGGTCAGAACTGTTCGTGAAAACGTAGCTTAAAAACTTCCTGTCACTGTTGTTTGCATGGCATGTAGTGATATACGAATTTGTAGTAGAAGTAGGGGTAGGAAACTATAACGACAGCAACTAAAAACTAAAAAAATATAAACCTTTTTTACGAAACTCGGTGACAAAAAAGAAAATACAAATCCAAAGACATGAAATTAAAATTATTTTTCACTTTCCAGTGTTTTTTTTTTTTTTTGGAAGCTGTTTTTGAGTCAATTCACTTATTGTTTTGCCTGAAATTTATATTTCAAACGATAATCTCTTTCAATTCGTAAAATGAAGGTTATGATCACATAACCTCCAATTTGGCTACAACAGCCACATACATCAGCACAGTTAACATTTCACGGTCATAGTTCTCCCCTTGAGTCAAATCCATAATACCTACCGCTTCGGCCGCGAGCATTACAGGGTTGAATCCATCGCGTGTCGGCATTGAACGCCTTGAATTACTAAATTTATTGACGGGTAGTTTGAAAAATGATTTATTGGATACTAAGACTTTGCCCGCGACTTCATTTGCGTGGGCATCGGACTGCCAAGCGTGGTGTTTATGTCAATTTCTCATTAGACTTAGGACTATTGGGTCCATATTTATTAGTACAAGTTTAGAGACTGATACTGACTTTAAAATTAAATACACCGTGAAATTTGAATCACAGTTTTGCTAGTACAAACGTTGTTTAGACCATGGTCTACTACCATTCTACAGCATCCAATAAAAAAAAACATTCGTAGTTTTTGAAAAAACACAAAAAAGACAAAGTTAAAATGTCAAGATTATCTACTGCTTACTAAATTTCATTTATGGAGGTACATTTCCCAGTAGACAATGCTGTGTCCCGTGCGTGATGTCTGTGTTGTAGGGAGTAACGATAATCTTGACATTTTAAACTATGTCTTTTTTGTGTTTTTTAAAAACCAATTATGTTTTTTTTTTATTGGATGCTGTAGAATGGTAGTAGACCATGGTCTGAACAACGTTTGTTCTAGCAAAACTGTGATTCAAATTTCACGGTGTATAATAATAATAATAAACAAACGCCTTAAGGCTTCTGCAAACAGGCGCGAAGCCACACCGGTAATTATTCTACCGTAAAGTTTTCTTAGAAATTGTTTTATTAGAGTCGCGTGGCGCGTGTTGGGAGCCTTTATGGCGAAAGCGCCAGGATAGTCCACGACATTGAAATTTTCTTCCTTTTTTTTAACCGACTTCCAAAAAGGAGGAGTTTGTTATGTGTGTTTGTTATGTGTTATGTTTGTTTTTTTTTCTTTTTTTTTTATGTATGTCCACCGATTTCTCCGTCAATTGTGGACCGATTTTGATATGGATGTTATTTTTCACTTTGAAGTGTTTTTGTTTTTCAATTTGTAGTTCAGTATCAGTTTTTTGCGTAGGCTAAAGAGAACTAAACCATTTGAGTTAGTATAGTGTGTAAATAGTGAATTAATAAATAGTAACAATGCTGTGCTATACATATAACACAAGAACAAAGTGTTTTATCAATTATCAGACCCTAAGAAAGTGCTACGAAATTGACCTTGTGTAAAAGTGCAAATTGACACTATTCTTAGATATAACATAATATCTCGTAAAATATTAAGTTAGAATAAGAAAGAAGTAAGCCAGCATCAATGATATCATCCGTCGTGCTCTTGTTACGAGCCGGAGTGCCAGCTGTTTTAGAACCCAATGGCTTGGCACGCGACGATGGGAAGAGAACAACCATAATGCCTTGAAAGGTAGGTAGGCCTTTGGTGTGGGATAAAACGTGTGTCGACACCATTGCGCCATCTCATCTTCCTAGCTCGGCGAGCTGTGCTGGGGCTGCTGCTGCAGGTGCGGAAAACCTCAAACGGCGCAAATACTCCAATCTTATTGGGACTTATATGTTTGAGCCGTTTGGGGTTGAAACACTAGGGCCATGGGGTCCGAGTGCCCACCTTGTTTTTCAAGACATCGCCAAGCGGCTGGTCGACTCTTCACGTAACTAGAGGGCTGGCCTATTCTTTGGTCAAAGAATCAGCATTGCCATACAACGTGGCAATGCTGCCAGCCTTTTGAGCACTTTTCCTATTGACAGCGATGCGGACGAATTTTTTTATGCCCTATGATTATTCCCCCCCCCCCTTTTTATATACTTGTACATATTATTATTTTAAATCTGATAGTTTTTAAATAATGTAAATACCTGAAGTTAGAATTAAATTACTTATTAGTCTATTAGGCTAAATTGTAATCAATTACTAAGAACGTCAATTCTGATAAATACAAAAAAAATATATCTGTTTTTTGGTGCCTGATAAAAATTATACGCGGCCGTAACAAATAATACCTAGTATAATCGAAGTAATATTATTTAAATCATGAATAAAATTCTCTGAAGATGCATAATCATCATCCACAGCCCAACTTTGCCCACTGCTGGGCATATGTCTCTCTTTGCCTGTGCCAATCCGCGCGCTGTGTTAGGCGCATCCAGGTGTTAGGCGACGTGCGCACGGACGTAATAAAATCGCGGCAATTTTTTTTCATACACTGGATTCTCAACGCTCGGCTTAACACCGAGAGTTTAAAATCTAGTGCGCGATAAAATTCCGCCGCGATTTTATTACGTTCGTGCATACGTCGGCTTACACACGATAGCGACAATGTCGCCTGCCCATCTCACCACCGAAAAAGTTGCAATTATGCAATGTATGTATTCCATTGTTTTCAAAAATTTCCGTCGTAGGGCTTAAAATCTCATATGTTTTACTCTAGTCTTCCTTCTTGTTTTAACACGTTCAGTGCCGGGAGCCCTCCTGGAGGGTTCACTCAAGTCGCAGATGGGATGCCGGGAACCGTCGCGGAGGGCTCATTTAAAATGTAAGTTTTTCTTAGCGAATTTGGCATTATACACTGTGAAAATAAAATCAGTTGTATATTTTAACAAGATTTCAAACCTAATGCCGGTGACCCTCCTGGAGTCAACTTGTAATATGTATGGTGGCATGGCGTATGAGCTCTACGAAAAATGGATGGAGTCGAAAGTATTAATCCAATCTTGTTCAAGTCTTCCCGACAACTTTAATTATATCATCGACCCATCTAACCATCGGTTCACTAACGCAAATTTTTGGTCCTCCAATCCAAATACAAGAGGAAAACCCTCAAACGATACCCATAAAAAAATCAAAGCAGACACATCGATAAAATAAAGTCATAAAACAAAAATATACAGAACACAGTCGAACAGACGAAAGTACCGATGGCACTAAAAGTACCGTAAAGAGCACTAAAAAGCGCCGGCATCGTAACGAGACCTTTAACTAGAGTTAAACCGTGGTACCAAGGTAAAACTTGACGTGAGAGTATGTCATAAAAATGGTGGTAACGGCGCAAGGGAAAAGCGGACAGCGGTTTTCTAAACCAATATTACATAAAAGATTTGGTATTTTGTATGTTTGCTTGTTACACTTTAACGGCTAAACGGCTGTATCTACCGATTTTGATGAAATGTGGTGGGATACTTTGAACCCTGGGAAAGGACCTAGGCTACTTTTTATGGACATAAAATGCGGTCGAAGCCGCGGGCGGAAGCTACTGAGAAATAAGATTAATAAGTTCGTAAACTGCAATTACACTGATCGGGTGTATTACAAAGCAAAGTAAAAGTACTACATATAATTATATAATTAATGTATACAAAATATTGTAAAACATTATAAAAGAGTAACGGTGAAGTTTCTTGCCCATTCTTCTCCATACGAAAACTACCTTTTGGAAGGGGCGACTAGAATCAATTCTATTTTTTGTTTTTGACGTTCAAAAGTGCCTTTTTGTGCCTAGTTGAAATAAATTATTTGACTTTGACTTTGAGCCTGCTCAATATTTGGAAAGCCTAAAAATAACAGTACAATGACCACTATTTAAGTTTTTAAACAGTCATACACCTTGATTGAACCTTGGACTGTTTTCCATTTTGAAGGTGACACTTTTTCTCAGAAATTATTACATCCGAAAGACCAGCGATGACTAACCCCTCTCTCCACCCCTAGTAACAGTATATAAACTCCCGAATTTACAAACAAAACACTCGTTTTGACTTGACGCTCGGCACCGGTCACGGACGGTTGTGTGTGCTTGCGCGCTCTCCCGTTCATGACTCATTGCTCTGAGTCATATATTCGTTGCATTCCGTAACGATTTTCGTAGTCGCTCGACTACATCCGATCTCCGATCGTTTATCGATCGGGCATAGATCCACAAAAAAGGCCTTTTTCAAGGCTATCTTATTTCTTTAACAAGAGATTCTCGGTCTGTAAATTCACTAGGCCCCTTCCGGGCAAAACCACAGTTTCGTGGTCACTCGGTGGATACCATACGGTGCCAACGAAGCCGAGTGGGGTGTTGACCCAACACACCCGCCGATCCCCTTCAGGGTAAGGCAGTGAATTGGCCGGGTCCCAGTGTTTGGCCTTGGGGGATCTCCTAGTCAACACGTGGTGACAGTTTTGCCTCCTCAGCAACTCACCTAGCGTGGTCGGGTATCTTCATACCCTTCACACTAGACTGGTTAGGACCCCGTTGCACATTAAGATAGGCAACGGGCCAAATCAAGCTTAGGGCTCACCGATAGGCACTCATCCTCCCTGTCTTACCCGACAGGGAGGGATTGTACACATCCCCGGCATTCCCACCGGGGAGACAGGCATAGTTAGGCCATTCCCCCCCCCCGCCATTATGGCTACCAAAGTGATTGATCTCGAGCTTCTCTCGAAACAATTAACCCTCTTTCTCGAGTATATACTCGAGTCAGAGCCTTCCCTCCGTGGGAAATATAAGGCTCAGCTCTCCAACCTCTTGAGCATCTCAAGGGGCGAGAACCCCCACCAAGATGTCAGCGTCGCTACTTTCAGCGACGCTCTTGACACCCCTCCGACTGTAGAGTCGCCCAGACCCCCCTCCCCCTCCCCTTCGTCGGAGTCAATGGACACCGACGCCCCCGCTGCTTCTTCAAAGCAACCCTCCTACCCCTCTGGCTCGGAGGAGGAAGACGAGCCAAAGTCCGCTGCTTCCTCTACCTCTTCCTCCCCCTCCGACGACGGCTTCATAGCCGTCCAAGGAAAGGGAAGAAAGAGGAAGAACAGGAAGCAGACCTCTGCGCAGGCCAGTAAGGTCGCCGCAATAGAGGACTCAGACTCCTCTTCATCCACCGTCACCATCAAACCAGCTGTGGTTAAACAGCGTGCTACCGTCGCGACTTGCGCTACCGTAGCTTCCCCCTCCCCCTCCACCGCCCCACCGATCTCGTTTACGTCCTCCGCGAAGGCCTCCCCCGCGCCCCTCGCCCCCCGTACCGCGTCATCCTCCGCAAAGGATCCCCCCGCGTCCCCCGCCGCCCCGACCGCATCATCCACCGCGATGGATTGCCCCGCGCCCCCCGCGAAAAAGATTCCCCCTCCACCCCCCCTGTTCGTACAGGACAAGGGGAAGTGGACGGACATATCGAAATGGTGCGCTGATCAAAAGATCAGCTTCACCAGCGCCCGAAATACCCAGCAGGGTATAAAAGTTCTAGTCCCTACGTCGCGCGACTATAGGGAACTAACCCGTCTACTGAGAGCGAGAGGTGTGTCATACCACACCTACTCTCTCCCAGAAGAGAAACAAGTTCGCGTTGTAATAAAACGCATCCCTAGGGAAATCCTCCCCTCTGAAATTCTCGCCGACCTTCAGTCGCAGAACGTCCCGGTTGACGAGGTCCATCGTATGCACCGCTCCAGAGGCGGTGACCTCTACGACATGGTCCTCGTTATCTGTCCGCCCGTTGAGGGCTACCATCCGATTTTCCAAATTCGTTCCCTGTGTCATCTCACAGGGTTCGAAATTGAAAAACCAATTAAGAGTGGCATTGTCGGACAATGCCACAGGTGCCAGTTATACGGCCACTCACAGCGGAATTGCCATGCTACACCCAGGTGCGTAAAGTGCCTGGGAGAGCATAGCACTTCCGATTGCCCCCGTCCCAAGGACCGTACCCTATGTACCGTACCTCCTAGCTGCGTTTTATGCGGCAAAGAGGGCCACCCGGCTAACTACCGGGGTTGTTCTAAAGCCCCTAAGGCCTCTTCTCCCAAGCTGGGGAAGCGCTCCGGCGCCCGCCAGCAAAGGGAAACTCCCTCCTCATCCTCTTATAGGATTCCCTCCGCCCTTATGCCCCAACGACTAAGCCCTCAGAGGCCTAGTCCGTGGAATTATCTCCACCACCAGCAGTCTTTCCCTGCCTTGGTGCCCTCTTACGGTCATTTCCCCCCCCCGCCGCCCCCCCATCTCCTCCCCCCCCACCTTAGGGACCCCCGCTTCCGTGGCACCGCGCCACCCGCGCCCTCCGCGCGTCCCGCGCACTCTGCGCCCCCCGCGCCCGCCGCGCCCCCCGCTAAACCCGCGCCTGCTCCCCAAGCTCCGCGTCCCCCGACTGCCGGTCCCGCGACCGAGCAGATGTCAGGTGTTGCCTCGTTCAACATAATCACATCAAATTTCGCGTGTTTTGCCTCCCCGCGTGCAAAGGAAATGGCAAAACTCATCGTCGCCGCCCAAGGCAATATCATTAGGATTCAATCCATTTATAATGCGTATCCGGACATTACGCAAGCCCTAGAATCCCTCGCCCAAACCCCTAAATCTTCCAATGGATAACGAGGCCTTAGCTAGATTCAAACCCCGATCCCTAACAATAGGTTACTTCAACGCCAACGGCATAAAATCCCAAAGGGAAGAAATAGGGCTCTTCCTCCGCGATCATCAAATAGACGTTCTCTTAATACAAGAGACTTTCCTAAAGCCTTGCCATCGTGATCCGTCACTCGCCAACTACCGGATAGTTCGCAATGACAGGTCGCGATGTCACAAGGGTGGCACCCTGATCTATTATAGAAAGCAGCTTCACTGCATCCCACTAGACCCTCCCCCCCTCTCGGTATTAGAAGTCTCCGCCTGCCGTCTAGGCATGTCAGGTCACGAGCCGATCACTCTCGTATCGGTCTATAATCCCCCCGGTAACACCACGGGGCATTACCATCACCAACGCCTCTCAAACGACCTCTCGATTCTACTCGCTATGAGTAACTCGCTCATTATAGCGGGCGATCTAAATGCCAAACATCCCTCTTGGAACAGTTCGGTAACCAATCTCAGAGGTCAACACCTGTTCGACCTCTCAAACTCTCTGACCTTTGACGTCATCGCTCCCATGACTCCCACCCATTTTCCGCTGACGAACCCAAATCATGCCCCCGATATCTTAGACGTGGCGCTCCTTAAGAACGTCAACCTAAAGTTAGATTCAATAGAAACGGTACAAGAGCTAGACTCTGATCACCGCCCGGTAGTCATGAGACTACACCCCCGCATAGGTCTTTCCGACCCGAACGCCCCCCCTATCACAAAGAGGATCACGGACTGGAAGAAAGTAAGCACACAGCTGAAATCCAACACGTCCCCTCAATTAGACTCTATCCCCGACCTTTTCGACTCGGTCGCCGACACCACGGCCGCGATCGACTCACTCACTAATCACGTACAAACCGTCCTGAACGATTGTTCAAGGGAAGTTCCAGCGACGGACGACCGTCGCTGGAAATTGCCGGACGACGTGCGTGCATTACTGACTGAGAAGAACGCGGCCATACGTGCCTACGATAGCTTTCCCTGTAACGCCAACAAAGCCCATATGCGCTATTTACAGAGATCTGTAAAGACACGTATAGCGGAGCTGCGGGACGCGAGCTGGGGAAAGTTACTCGGCGAACTTGAGCCCACCCATCAGGCCTTCTGGGAGCTCCAGAGGAAACTCAGGTCTCCCCAGGTCTCAGCCATGCCCCCCCTGACCCGTCCCGATAAATCCATCGCATTTGACGATGCCGAAAAGGCTGAATGCCTCGCAGACAGCCTCGAGGCCCAATGCACTCCCAGTTCCCTACCTGTAGACAAAGCTCACCTGAAAAAGGTCGACGCCGAAGTCGAACGTAGAGCCTCCCTCCCTCCCGTCGATGACCCTGATTGTCCACTGCCCCCCGTCCTCCCGGACGAGGTGCACGACATCATCAAGGGTCTTAAAGTCCGCAAAGCCCCCGGTTCAGATGGCATCACCAATAGGGTGATCCAACTATTCCCTGCCCACCTAATAATGCTTTTGACCACCATCTTCAATGGTGCCTTAAGCAACAATATCTTCCCCCAGTCATGGAAGGAGGCCACGGTTATCGGTATCCCTAAGCCCGGCAAGCCCAAAACCGAGGCCTCTAGCTACCGTCCCATCAGTCTGCTCAAGGTTCTCGGAAAAATCTATGAGAGGCTTATTTATAAGCGCCTCAGAGATTTCGCCGAGACCAAGGGCCTCATCCCCAACGAACAGTTCGGCTTTCGAACTGAGCACTCTAGCGTGCATCAGGCCCACCGCATCGTAGAATCCATAAGCGCTGGTTTCCAGCGCGGGACTATGACCGGTGCAGTATTCTTCGACGTAGCGAAAGCGTTCGATAAAGTCTGGCACAACGGCTTAATATACAAGCTGTACCAACTCGGCGTGCCAGATCGTCTCGTACTCATCTTACGAGACTTTTTATCGAATCGCGTCTTCCGTTATCGTATCGAAGGAGCGTTATCCACTCCCCGTCCCATCCGCGCAGGTGTCCCCCAGGGCTCTGTGGTGTCCCCCCTCATTTTTACGCTATACACGAGCGATATCCCAAAAGGTTGCGGTAGGTCGCAGTTGGGTCTGTTCGCAGACGACACTGCCATCTACTTCAGCTCTAGATCCCCCGACATCATTCGCCTAAATCTCCAACGCGCAGTCAATAGACTGGCAGCTTGGTTTACAAAATGGCGGATAGAAGTCAACCCCGATAAAAGCCAAGCGGTTCTCTTTACGAAGCCGCGTTCAAGGCTCAAAAACCCCCTCCCCCGACCAATCACCATGTTCGGCAAGCCGATCCCTTGGGAGAAGCGAGCTAAATATCTCGGTGTCGTTCTAGACCATCATTTGACTTTCGCAGAGCACATAAAGATGGTTCGTTCGCGAGCCTCTTTCGCTCTCGGTAGACTCTTCTATCTGGTGAATGCACGTAGCAAATTGTCACTTAGGTGCAAATTGCGCGTTTACACGGCGTGCATTCGACCGATCATGACCTATGCGGGTGCCGTCTTCGCTCATGCGAAACCCCGTCACATCCATAGAATGCAAACAGTGCAAAATAAATTCCTCCGTAGGGCCACAGGTTCCCCCTGGTTCGTCAGGAACGAGGCACTCCACCTCGACCTAAAGATTCCCACAATCCATCAGTTTCTAAAACGCCTTTCCAAGCGTTTCTTTGAGTCCGCGGCCAAACATCGCAACCCTCTGGTTGCCGAGGCCGCCAGTTATGTCCCGAGTAAAATCAGCCATGTTCGCCGTCCAAGGCATATCCTCGTAGATCCCGATGACCCCATAACCCTCCTCCAGGAGAGCAATAGGGAAACAAGTACAGTGTACAAAAACAGACGCCTCCCGTCATACCGACCTCGCCGCCGAGGTCCTTTGCGATCTCGACCGCCGCGCCCCCGAGTAAATAATACTCCCCCCCGACCCTTGCTCGAAAACGAGGTGCCAGCAGTTGTTGCAGCTGTGCACGTAGCTTTAAATTCCCCGACTAATAATAATGATCAAAACCTTTTGATCCAGCCCGTCCCATCTTTTGATGCCCTCCCTCCGGATAACGCCCTAAGCCGAGGCTCGAACCCCGCAGGGGGTGCCCTTAGTGAGCGTTCATCCTTAAATTTTTAGCTTAGTATTTGTGCCCTGGCTGGAGGCTTTGAGTGTAGTAGCTTAAGGCAACCACAGGATTGACCGGTTAAACAGCTACGGTTTTCGGAACCAGCTGTGAGATGCCCAACAGAAAAAAAAAAAAAAAAAAAAACAAAACACAAGAGTCATGTCTGTCGTCCAAAACGACCAAAAATTATAGCAAAATCATAAGAGTTCACTGTCCAAATTGAGTTATATTAAATAATACGGCCGAAAGTGTTTTAGAATACCTACTTATTTACTGAAAAAATATTTCATTTTCAATAAAAAAAAATTGTTTTAGACTGTAATATTCTGATTATATTATTTTCATCCGGCTGCCCTAAACCAAGTTAATACAAAAAAACTACGTACGAATGTTAACTTCTAGCTTTTACCCACGACTTCATCCGCGTTTTTATAACTCAAAATCAAAATTCAAAAAATTCAAAATTGAAAAGTCATTTATTCAAATTGGGCTGTGAATCAGCACTTTTCGAACGTCAAAATTACATAAGACAGTCCCCCAAAATGCCCACTGTACGGTCTCATCAACCGTACATTTACTTTTCAAACGCAGCAACCTACTTGGATGTCGTGCGTCACTAATATTAGGCTATAATTATAACGTTTTAAGTAATGCACATCGAGTCAGACTATAACTGTGGAACTAACCACTAGTCAAGAGAAGGAATCCCTACCACTTTAACTTGTGAACTTTATACTTTTTAATATAACTTTAAACTCAACAACTTGTGGTTCTTTCTTTGTACTTCATAACTAAAACCAACATTAACTAAGTGATAGTGTACGGTGCCTACAACCATTGGCTCCTACACCCACCCTTCATCACTTCCTAGTGCCTTTCGCTGGGAAGAAGAAGTGGCGCAACAAACTCCCCAGCAGCACAGCTGTCTGTGTGTTCAAGTTAGAAAAAAAATGCCCCTAACCCGCTACATCCTCTACCTTACCCCATCCCCGGGAGGGTGTCACCCTATCCGTCCTGCCCTTGATATAATACCACGGTAAATCAAGCGAAAGTAACGGATGGCCTGCTTGTCTGCTTACCCGCTTTACTTCCTAAGTTAATTGCGTCATTATGTGTTACCGTGTTATGTGTTTGTGTGACCTTGAACGTGTTTCCACGTGTTTTTGTATTTGTGAAGGAGTATTCAGTCTTCCCGCACGTCTACTTCTAGATTTATTCTTAGGGTTATTCTTCTTCAATATTTTCCAAATAAAATGTTAATGACCGGTGCCTAATATTTATATATATATTTATTTATTTCATTATTTATATACACACAGTAAAATACATTTAGATACAACATAATTATAATTAGATTCAATTTTTTTATTTGATTTACATTCATCATCATCATCAGCCTATAAATGTTCCCACTGCTGGGACACAGGCCTCCTCTCTGTGAGAGGGAGTGGGCCGTAGTCTACCACGCGGGCCCAGTGCGGGTTGGTAGATGTCACAATGTATTCGAATTTTCGGTTCTAGGACATGCCGGTTTCCTCACGATGTTTTCCTTCACCGTTTTGAGAGCAGTGGTGATGAAATCGACAGTGGAAAGCTAAAATAGCTAAAGCGCCAAAATGTGAAATGTGAGGAATGAATTTTAAAGTAAAAAACTTTAAAATTCATTCCTGAGATTTCACATTTTGGCTTTTTAGCCATTTTAACTTTCCACTGTCGAAATAATTTACACAAAGTAAAGCGCCTGTCTGGGTTCGAACCTACGACTTACAATTCGTAAGTTGCGGCCGTTACCACTGGGCCACCACTGCTCATTATATTATAATTATTTATATTATGTTTTATTAATTATTTTTAAATATATTTATGGTTCTGGAGTGGCAACCGCGTACACGAAGACGTAGCGTTGAAAGGCCTCCCACGAGATAAACCGATGACCTTGTGAAGGCCGCAGGAAACCGCTGGATGCGGAAAGCACAGAATCGGTCGAAGTGGCGGTGCTTGGGGAAGGCCTATGTCCAGCAGTGGACGTCTTTCGGCTGAAATGATGATGAAAATGATAATATTTATTGTGATTAAAATTTTAATTTTATTTCAAATGTACAACATCATCTGCCTAGCCTTTTCCCAACATCCCAACTATGTTGGGGTCGGCTTCCAGTCTAACCGGATGCAGCTGAATACCGGTATTTTACATGGAGCGACTGCCTATCTGCCCTCCACAACCTAGTTACTAGGTAACACGATACCCCTTGGTAAGACTGGTTGTCAGACTTTTTGTTGGGCTTCTAACTACCCGTAACGACTGTCAAAGATCTACAAATGACAGCCGGGACCAACGGCTTAACGTGCTTTTCGAGGCACGGAGGGGACTTGATATGTAAAGATGGTCACCCATCCACAGACCAACCGCGGCAAGCGTAGCTTAACCTGATCGATCGACCCGTGCGGCTGTTGTTACTTAGCCACAAGTACAACATGATGATCTTAATTAAATAAATGATTATTGAATTTGAATACGTTTATCTCCAAATCCTTCTAAAGGCCGCAGGAATCCGCTGGATGCGGAAAGCACAGAATCGGTCGAAGTGGCGGTGCTTGGGGGAGGCCTATGTCCAGCAGTGGACATCTTTCGGCTGAAATGATGATGATGATGATCTCCAAATCAAGATATAGGGTTCAAAGCCTTGCATAAGCAAAAATAACAACACCATCGTTTCAATATTCAGAAGCGTTTATCCAGCAATAAAGAAACAATAATTAGATACATTTATTTTTTTTCATTCTTGTGCAGCCTTGCAGCATATCACTCACAGCTGGGTACCTATAGTTTTTCTTGTTTGATTTCCATAAACATCGATCTAAAACTGTCTTTCATCATGTATTTCAGAAAATTTAACGAATAAACTATGTAATTATTGAATACCGATCTATTTTTAATAGTTACCATATATTAAAATCACAGGTTTTCCCTCTACACCTTTTATTTACTGTATATAAAAACCATTGTCCTCAACCCGTGGGCGTGTCACCAAAGTAAAATGCCATTAAAACCATGATTATCGTCAGTAAACGGTTTTAACTTTTCAATCACATTAATGAAATAGATTCCTCTGACCCAGTTAACAATTTTCGCGGACATTAGGGTGTTTGGATTGAAATATTATGGGTATTTGATTTCTAAATTATTACGGGGTGATAGATGATAGATTTTTGTTATTTTGGCCTCATATTTAATTTACAGCTATATCTAAAAGTTTTATTTCTTTCTTTTTCGTGTTAGTTAGTGACTAACCTTTTTTTTTGGGTGGGAAATTATCAAATAACTTCTCCTGCTCTGGGTGGAGCGGGAGGGCGTGTCAGACTCTTACTGACTAAAACCCACCCGTGTTCCTTCAGTTGCCATGTTGCCGGGGGGCCACGATTTCCCTTTCGGCCCATATTCGCAGCCCCGGCAGGCATTGGCCCTAGCGGACCCCGTCAATTCTGCTGACATCTCTCTGAGGCGCGCGTGGAACATAACGCGGGCCTGGTCGACCCGGGTCTGGTCCTTATCGGACGGCGAGCTACCCATTGCTCACCGTCCGCAAGCCCGCGCCTACGGTGGCCGGAAATCTGCCTGTGATTCCCGACGACCAGGGCGTCTCCTCCTGCGGTGGTTAGGGGCGTGAGGGCGCGAAATTTGCCTCTCCCTCACGCGTTCCGCCTCCTCCTTAACTGGTGTCAGAATTTAAAGCCGCTCTTTGGCCTCTGAATTGGCTTCACATGCCGTCGAGAAATATCTCTTAGACATGCTTTGCTTGTTTCCTCCCGATTCTATTCTACTTTTATTAAATGGCAAGCAAAGCTGATGTCGACTATTCTGCCAATGTCTTTAGTGCATTACAAAAATGTTTTAACACACACCTTATACCTTTTAAATGTCATAATTTTACAAGTAAGAGACAATATTATTTTATGCTTATATCGTCGCCCTCCCCGCTAACTGTCGTATCTCACAAACTGACGTATCTGCACTGACATTAACATTACCTACGTGTTCAGAACTTTGTTTCGAAAAAGTTCTCTCTAATCGTCGTGTCTGTGTCGTTTACCGTTTAGAAGATAATCACGTATTTTGTTTTGCGTGAGTTTTGTTTGAGGGAAAAAATATTCTCACCACCTGTTGTATATGCACACATCTACAGTTAGCGAGTTAAAGATTAAGTCAAGAGTTATTTATAAAAAGTTATTAATTCATTAATAAAGCCACAGCTAACGCAAGTATATTGACATGATTGTAGCGCCCGACCGAAAAACTGTTGCCCTGGAAAAATATCAATTGCTAGTTACGACAGTTAGCGGGGAGGGCTACGATATGACATGTTATTTTAACAAAATTTTGTACCACTATTTTTAGTTTTTAGTTATTGTAACTAACGAAATGTGGGTGACTCTGCCTGTCATGTTATGTTTTTTATGTTTAAGTTATTTTGTTTAGACACGCAATTAAAAATGTTAGTGGCTGTAAAAATTGCGCTTCGCTTAAACTTGGGTCAGGTTTTTTTATATCAACATATTCAAACAAATTTTCATTATTTCTTCATTTATAATTTCATTCCCATTAAGACTTTTTGTTTGTTTTTTTATTAAACATTTCTTTTTATTTCTTTTGTCAAAGATGTTGGAGTGTTGAGGTCTGACAGAACGACTGAACGACAAAACAGAAATAGTGCGAGTCTGAAGTTGAGGCTGACTTCAAACGGAGCGTCTGACCGTCTAACTTCAGAAACCAAACTTGTGGGGACATCGGTATCTTAAGGTTAGACAAACAAAATTTAAATTATTTTCTAAATTATTTTGAACAAGAAGTTCTGGATTCTTTTATTTCTGACTCACACAAAACGTTATGGTTAGCCAGTAAGTTTAAAACCATTTTCGTTACTTTGATCCTAATGGCTGTTTTATTCAAAATCACACTATTCTCGATCTGGAAAAGGATTTTCAAATTAATTTTACAAATAAAAGCTGCTGATCTCTCTTTCTAACCAGAGGACGTGCTGTTATAATAGACAGGTCAACAAATAACTCCGGTGGTGTTACAAAATAATAAATGCAAATATACTTACAAAATACTTGGTTAAAATAAAACAGTTTAATATTTTTGGCTCTGGCAACCCTATCATAGTGTTAGAAGATGTTGACAACGCAAATATTCCGCTGGCAGAGCTTTGTACACAACTGAGGGTATACACAATACACCGCTCTTTGTAGCTTGCTCTTCATATTTTGTTTCTAACTTTTAAAGTTTTGCTGTGAGACAATCAGCTTGTAGTTTGAAATAGAATAGTCGAATTTCAAATATTCTTACGTTTTTTTGCAATTTGCAGATTAGTATCAGGTTGTATCTTGATCGAAATATGATTCGCGACCGTATCAAATGCCGAAGTATTTACAAAATTATAATCATTAACACATCGCTCTAAGTTAAATTTGTTCCATTGAATTACTTTTTTATAAAATCATGAGATTTGAGAACATTTGAGAACAAATCTAACTTAGAGTGGCACTGACCTGCAAATTGCAAAAAACGTAAGAATATTTGAATTTCACTACCACTGAGGATCCTCCTTAAGTAAAGATGCCATAATAAGGAGATGAAATTTTAATGTGTATTAAGCAGCAACGACGTTTTAATAATAAAATCTCGTCTATCATTTAACATTTATTTTTTATCCGACGGACGATGTAATTGAACAAAATTTTTTGTTACCTACTAAGTTCGAAGACATATTATGTAGTTCATTATACCGGATGATTTTTTTACCGTCTCGAAATTTTTACAGACTGTTCTACCCATGAATATAAACACCTTTCACTATGGGAGCAACTCTGAAATCACGAAAAAAAAATCTGCTGTTTCATACATTTTGGTCAAGTAGGTATTGAACTTTTGTATAAACAGCTGATTTTTTTTGTGATTTCAGAGTTGC
This sequence comes from Agrochola lychnidis, assembly GCA_963680765.1. Classification (NCBI taxonomy): domain Eukaryota; kingdom Metazoa; phylum Arthropoda; class Insecta; order Lepidoptera; family Noctuidae; genus Agrochola; species Agrochola lychnidis. Next base: position 1,227,730 of record OY796873.1, read on the forward strand.
TCCCATAGTGAAAGTTGTTTATATTCATGGGTAGAACAGCCTGTAAAAATTTCGAGACGGTAAAAAAATCACCCGGTATATAGAATCTGGATGTGAACCTTTGACCCTTACTTTACCCTTTGGTTCTGTTTGTATTTCTTTTTTTTAAAGCAGCGAACTATTAACTGAACCTGGTCCTTCGATCCTCAGGCCCGGAGATGTCGCGTTGGCGCGGCTTCGATGGCGCGGGGTGAACGCGCGCCGCGGCTAGGCGCCGATGCGCGCCTGGCTCGTCGTGTGTGCGGCGCTCGCGCTGGCGCCCTGCCGAGCGACCGCGGCGCACTCCCACCAGGACCCTGCGCGGCTAGAGCGCATCAAGTCACAAATATTAGCCAAGGTAATGTCGCAACTGGTAAATTGTGAGTAATACTTTGACGTCAAAGACACAGAAAGGGTAAAGCCTACCTTTCGTAAAGAACACAAGGACAGCTAATACTAGTAAATGGTGCAAAAATGGCAGGAAAATTGATTAAATTAGTAAGCCCAGTCTACTGACGAATGGTTCCCTTTACGTCGAGTCAGAGAGTTTATTGTTCTTGAAAAATATTGCTGTTTAACGCTCAACAACATAGCACAGCGATCACAGCGATCACTACTTGCAAAGCCTAGTGGTTACAGAAAATTCTTCGTCTTGAAATACAGACACAATAGAACCAACGTCCAGTAAGGGTTCCAAGAGAACAGGAGGAGACACCCGTGGCGGGAATCGCGAGCCGATTTCCGGCCACCGTAGGCGCGAGCTTGCGGACGGTGAGCAATGGGTAGCTCGCCGTCCGATAAGGACCAGGCCCGGATCGACGGCGCGTTGTGTCACGCGCGCCTCAAAGAGATGTCAGCAGAATTGACGGGGCCCGCTAGGGCCAATGCCTGCCGGGGGTTTGAAGAAAACCGATAGGGACATTGTGGCCCCCGGCAACAGGGCAACCGAAGGAACACGGGTGGGTTTTAGTCAGTAAGAGTCTGACATGCCCTCCCGCTTCGCCCAGAGCGGGAGAAGTTATTTGATAATTTACTACACAAAAAAAAAAGGGTTCCAAGAGATCTAATTGGCCGTTTTCTTGACTTCTAGCGGAGTTTTTAAGCTACCTTGCTAATCCTCGTTGTCATGCCAGAGACCATTCAGAACATCTGTAATATTTTCTCTCTATCTGTACTGATTTCATTCTTCTTCACCAGCTGGGGCTCTCATCGCGACCGACGCCACTAGGGGCGCCGCCGCGCGACGTGGTGCGACAGATATTAGCACGAGCCGCCGACCCTCGGCCCCCTCCCCGCCACCACGACTCAGACACCGAACACGCCATGAGGGAAATCATCGCGATAGCACATAGAGGTACCAACATACATACACACAGACAAATCAAATACAAGATCAGAATATACGCTGACGTCCAACAGACACGACAAAAGAGTATTCATCCCAGACAGAAAGACTTATTGACCAGTTGACACTGACGTAGAACATAACATGAGCGAAAAGGAAATCATTGTTGGAGGTACCAACATACAAACGAATAGAAAAATCAAATACAGACGCCAGCACATCAAGCTACCCGAAACTGTCAAATTTTCCCAATCAACTTTGAACCTTATTTTTCAGCGATAAAGTTGAAAATCTATTAAATAAATTTGACAGATTGTAGTAGCTTGAAGTGCTGGCGTCTGTACAAGAACAGATTAAGCACAGACAGACTCACTGACAAGGCATAGAGTCTGGAAAACGAAACTAGACACTCTAATTATTTGCAAACTTTTTATAGGGCAATGTTATACTATGTCAACCTCAATTTGCCAAAACAAGATGGAGTATTGTTGGTGATTTGTTGAGATCTTGATACAGCATTTACTAAATCAAAAATGACAAAGCAGTGATGACTCTAATTAATCTTTTCACATGGATGTTTTAGATTCAGATTTGATTATGTTTAGCATAGAATATAGAATACTGTCGTTTTTTATTCGAATGCTGCTTAATACCTAAAAACGTATTTTTTTATTCAGACGAAATAAACTGATATTTTGAAATGTCAAGAAACGTGTCTTTGATACGGATCATAATATTAGTTACCTATCATGATTTTAAACAAATAATTCTAAAGTATCAAATTAGGTTATTCCAGTTATAATTTTGGGGTTACCATGCTTATACTTTTTAAATTGGCCGCACTTTTTCAGTCTCTACTTTCGCTTGGTGGACTTTTTAGGTACGGCATGAGTAATATCGTCACGAAAGCACATAGAGATATTAATATACGGGCAGAAAATCGAATACGTGGACAGACTGGCAGACGAATAATTAAAAGAAATAACAATGACAGAAACAAAGACAGAAATTGGTACATCTGGAGATAAATCGATGAACAAACAAGTGCGCTCTGATCAGACAGATTTAAGGATGATGATTCACGAACCAATCTGTAACTTGACAAGTAAATAAATACTTCAGACTGAAGAATACACATGAATCACAAGAATAAATCCGATCCAGTCTGTCCTTTGCTGTCCTCCCCCATCGACGCCCTAAGTCCGTACCCCACAGGGGGTGCCCTTAGTGTGTAGTCGCTTAGTTAGTAAGTTTTATGCCCTGGCTGGAGGCCTTAATTTATTGAGGCACCTACAGGAAAGTACGGTTAAGCAGCCGACAACCACCTAGGTTGACCTGCAAGATGCAAACACCAAAAAAATAACTGTAGGCGACGATGTTACCATGTAAAAACTAAATATCACGACTTGACTCAGAATTATCTGATTTCAGGGACCAAAAGGAAGGAAGATAGTTCCTTGCACCACAAAAAAAAACCTAATAAAAAATGATCTTATTACTATATCTTATGTAATCACTTTCTCCATCGTGAAAACCGTAAAATAATTTAACTTAACACCTTCTCACAAACGGAAAATAATGTTTACTAACTTGGACTTCTATCTGATAGTAAGTTTGCAAAGTTTCAAAGATGGCCGCGCAGTGTTAACTCGTGGTTCCTGTTTTAAAAATAAGAACTTACTATACCTAGATGTCTTACCTTGAGTATGGATTAGCAATAGAATGAAGCTATACAATCAAAATTGTGACATAAGTATAACATGTCAACACAAGTGTGAACAAATTCGTTTGTTTTAGTTGTAAATCCGTCACAAGTTGCTATTAATATTTCGTTCAAACGCTTCTTACTAAGCCTATTTTCTTACAGAGCGTGGGTTCATGAAGGTCAATACGATCCGTAGTACAATTTCTAGTCTCACTCAACTTACCCATAAAAACCTTTGGCCTCGTAAAAATAAAAAGAATTTTGTTATTCATCGTAGAAAAAAATGATAAAGTGTCACCTACACAAATCAAATGCCGACACAAAATATCTGTTACCATTTTGCGTCCACCTCAGCGGCCACATTACCGCTCTATGGCTAATTCATACCACAAGTAACTTGTATTTTATTGAGCCTCAGAAATGGGTCACAAACATCATTGGCAGCTCTATAACGTCCACTTGGGGCAGTAACTAGCCAATAATATTCTGTCTAGACTTAGCCATTCGAGAGCCAATTATGTACTTTGGCATAAATACCGACTAAACCAGACGAATATAGATTTTTTTAGACAAAAACTGCTTGATAGACGTTGGCTGTTCATCAAAGTCTGAGTAGTGACATCATTTTGTTGTATAATCGTCTGGTACACTTAGCAACTTTGGTACTATCAAAAGTTTTGTTTGGTACGCTGAGTTGAGACTTAGTTTTATAGTTCGTTAAACAATGTAAGAGCGTCTGCGAATACAGACTATTCGAGAAAATAATTTTGCTTTAAAAAAGAGGGTGTGTGCGAAAAAAAAAAAACGTGTGGCACTCGGGTACTACCGCGGTAAAGCTATTGCATAGCATTTGTAACCTTCCTATTTGTCAACGCTACACTTGGGATGATGACGTGATGACATAAAACAAAAATTACGTTCCCATGACAACATCACGTTGTCATGGGAACGTAGTTACATGGTAGGCGGAGTGTTAGGTTTTTTTCGTTACGGAATTTCTTGATTAGGTCACCGCGCTCAAAGCCCGCGATAAAAGCTATGCAATAGCTTAAAAAAATAAAAGTGAACACGATTTTTAACAACTGAAAATAATCCTCGAATGTTAAAATTGAAATAGTACGGTAACTATCACTAGATAGGTAATTAAAAGTTACTTACAAAGCGAATTGCGAATAATTAAAATAGTCTAAAAAGTACCAAACTGCTGTAACCCAATAACGACTAGTAGTGAAACTCTTTTAGTTCACTAGTATTTGGGACAACTGACCTGACCTGAACTGACTGACGACTGACTGTCTGACTTTGGTATAATTGATCCTCTAAAATCTTATTGACCTACTTACGATAAACACTTTTTTAATTACCGATCCTCTAAGAACTTGGGCTTCTAATAATGTGTTTTTTTTTTAAATAAATGAGCGTCTTTTTATTAAATTTCTGGGTTTTTTCAAAGTTACTTGGCTATTTAGTATTTCAGGACCCCAAAATAAGATATATTAGAGATTTTTAAAAGAGGCGTATTCATTATATTAGTGTTTAATAATATTTTTAGGACAGCAAAATTGCAATTATTTGAAATTCCATTAAATACATGGCAATATTTTTCCCAACACTATCACAAAATTTCCCTGCTGCGTTTGCCCCACTGTGCGATATTTACATATTCGATTTGTGATTCCGTAGTTATCTGTCCATTGTCTGGGCCTTCAATTTGAGGACTGATCTTGGCACTCGTTGTACATCATAAATAATCATAGTCTATGATAGATACTACAGCGATTTGAGAACTTTCGCCTTTTTCTTTTCCTAAGATGGATTTCTAGTCCTTCGGTACATACTTTTTTTATGTTTATACGTTATGTTGAAATTATTCTTTGTTTTGATTATTTTAATGTTTCTGACATTTTTATTTATTATATTACACTATTGTTTGATGATGCCCTTCGAATTATTGGCTGATAATTCTTTGGGAATCAGTTTTATCAATTTTTTAGTTTTTTACATAAGACATAGAGGCTAGAGACTGCTGACGATAAAGACTTCCATATCATTTAACACTTATCTTATTAAGTTCATTGATACACACAATTCAATTATTATTCAGGTACCAAGTAGAGTTTAATTTTATTGTTAATTATGTGTTTTCGAAATGGCCCATCAACAATTTTTACTTAAGTATATAAGTAGTACTTAAAAGCTTAAGTAAATTCTGTCTGAATAAAATGCATTACATATTGTAAAAAATTTTTTGCAAGTATGTTTTCAGATCTATTGACTTTTTCATAATGTGGAACGGGATTAAAAATGTGAGTATCTTTTCAAAAGAGATGTATATATATAATTTATATAATATACTAAAATATGTCGATTGTTTTTCAGATTCATTGAAACTGGAATTGGGAAATTATCCTTTCGATTTCCACACCAAACTATGGATGAATTAATGTTAGTAAGTTTTTTTTTCTATTATTTTAGTTTCTTTTTTTACAGATAATTAATGCAAACACTGCTACAATTAACTATCAAAGAGCAAATTGGTGGCAGGACTGATTACTGATCGCAGTTTATCTCAGTCATTAATATTTTTATCTAAAATATCAAAGTCAAAGTCAAAACGTTTATTGCGAACTAAGTGTACAATATGTTGATGTTATGTTAGTATTTATGACTTAGCAGCCTTTTACAAGCATTGCAATTATCATTCACCTGCCCTTATCATCCTAAATTAGCATGCATGAAACATTATTATTATTTAATTATTGTGCTGAATGGTTTCGAGAAATGAATGGTAGGACTGTGCCTTTGGTTATTTGTTTTTGCTCGACTTGGCGAGGGCACTGCTGTGCTCCCAGATAGATACTTAATATAGGTACAGTCAGGGAAATCAATTGCTAAGCAAATTGACCTTCTTCGTCAATTTGCCATGCTATAGCAATTTCATACAACTACTTATCGAAAAATTATAGTTGTGATTTTTATATACAGACGGTATGTAGTCTAGTGTATTTAGTCAATTTTCTTAACTATTAACTTCCCTGACTTAACATTAGTCATAACTGTCTATTTACAAGGTACTAAATTAAATATCTAACTATATACAAAACAAAAAAGACTCTAACATATGTAAAAGCATTTATTTCGACTGAGGTGCAGTCAATCAAAATCAAAAAGTGATTTATTCGAACTAGGCTGAAAATCTGTACTTTTCGAACATCAAAATTACACAAGACAGTCCCCCAAAACGCCCACCCTTCAGCACTTCCTAGTGCTTTAGCTGGGAAAAAGAAGTGGCGCAACAAACTGTCCAGCGGCACAGCTGTCTGTTCAGTTAGAAAAACTTGATTCTATATGATAGTATGCAAAATTATTTACATTACGCAACACAAAACATTACATTACATTATTTGCTATAAGTCAGTTAGCACACTCCAATATACCAAGAAAATCGCCAATACCCGTCTTAAAAACAAGCGTGTAGAAGAGTTGTGGTATTTTTTTTTTTTAGTTAGCCTATATTCTGTCCCACTGCTGGGCAAAGGTCTCCCCTTTTTCCTTCCAAATCTCTCTGCTTTGTGCGATTTCAGGCCACGTTGGCCCCGCAAACATAACTAGATCGTCACACCACCTTCGCCGCGGTCTACCTCGACGGCGTTAAATGATAATGATAAATGATAAATGATTTTATTTCTGTAAGTAGGTTTGTACAAACACTTTTACACGTCAATCATATTTTAAAAACTAGATGAGGTCGGCGTTTCCTATCTGACTACTCTGAGAAGAAAGGCCGAAACAAACTCAGAGGTCACAGTCTCTTTTAAAGTCCAGACATAATCTTGGTCAGATCATGTGAAGGCCATGTGGATTGGTGTCTGAAGTGGTCTTTAGAGGAAAGCATCACACAGATTGAGAGGGTCTGTCCAGTCAGTGCACGCATTTGTCATTTATCGTGTAGCTCAACTCAGAATTTAAGGAGCTCAACGATTTGACGAACAATACCAAAAAAAGGACATTTGTGTAGGCCACATAAATTACTCAAACTGTCAGACCATGATTAAAACTAACTGAGAAAAAAATTAAAAACAAAACAAAAAGGAATGACCCATATAGTCTTCACATTCACAATAATTAAAATAATATAATACTTTAAAAGTAAATATTCATGTCATTGTATATATAAAAATCATTAATGTCAATGTGTATATAATAAAATAAAAAACCCAGAAATAATCTTGGTCAGAGCATTTCATATGAGGACCATGTAGATTTGTGTCTGAAATGATCTTTTGAGGAAAGAACCATACAGATTTGAGTGGACCTGTCCAGTCAGTGCACGCATTTTTCAGTAATTGTGCAGCTCAACTCAGAACTTAAAAGGAGCTCAACGATTCGACGAACAATACCATAGAAAGGACATTTGGGTAGGCCGCATAAAGTACTCAAAACTGCCAGATTATCATTAGTAGTAACTGAGAAAATTAAATAAATATATATACATGAGCTACATAGTCCTCACATTCACATTAATTAAAATAATAATAATGTTATACTTAACAAAGTAAATATTCATGTCATTGTGTATATAATTTTGAAGTTTGCAAAATAAACAAAGTTCCAAAAGTAAAAAATAAAAATAATAATTGGAGCAGCTTAATCCCAAGCCTTTTTGTCCTCAATGTAATCTTTAACGGTATAAAAAGCTTTCTGGCACAACTTACGTTTAATGAATGATTTAAATTTATTAAGGCTTAGATCTTGTACGTGGCTTGGAAGTTTATTATAAAAGCGTATACATTGACATCTGAACGAGCCACCTATTTTCTTGAGCCTTGTTGTAGGTACAACAAATTTGTGTTTGTTTCTAGTATTTATGTTATGGATATCACTGTATTTTTTAAACAATTTTATATTTTTATGGGCATATAAAAGATTATCAAAAATATACTGAGAAGGCACAGTCATTACATTAATCTCCTTAAATTTATCTCTGAGAGACTGTCTCGGACTTAATTTATAAATTGATCGAACAGCTCTTTTCTGCAAAACAAAGATAGTCTGAATGTCAGCGGCATTTCCCCACAACAGAATACCGTACGACATTACACTATGAAAATAGCTAAAGTACACTAAACGGGCTGTCTCTATGTCAGTCAAATTACGAATTTTTCTAACAGCATATGCTGCGGAGCTTAGCTTTTTTGACAATTTATCTATATGTGGGCCCCACTGAAGCTTAGCATCCAAAGTTAAGCCCAAGAAAACTGTGCTATCTTCAGGATTCAATTCTTCGCCCTTTATTAACACATTAGTTTTCACCTGCCTAACATGAGGTAGGGTAAACTTAATGCATTTGGTTTTTTTTTGATTAAGAAGTAAATTATTAACATTGAACCAGTGAACTACTTTTGAGATCGCGCTATTTACTTCGTCAGTAACCAGCTGCTGACGTTTAAGTTTAAACAAAAGTGAAGTGTCATCCGCAAACAACACTATATCATGGTTATCCTTTATGAGGTAAGGCAAGTCATTAATATAGATAAGAAACAAGAAAGGACCAAGAATTGAGCCCTGAGGGACTCCCATTGTTACTATAGATCCGGGAGATCTTTTTCCATTAACGTCAACACTCTGAATCCTATTACTCAAGTATGAAATAAGAAGATTCAGAGCGCTGTTCCGGATCCCATAGTGGCGGAGTTTCCTGATTAACGTTTCATGAAGAACGCAATCAAACGCCTTGGACAAATCACAAAAGATACCCAAGGCATCGCATTTATCTTCCCATGCATTATAAATATGACCTAAAAGTTCAACACCGGCATCAGTAGTTGAACGACCCCTTGTAAAACCGAACTGTTTGCTATGTAATAATTTATGTCTATTAAAAAATCTTTGCAATTGCTCTAAAATTAATTTCTCAAAAATTTTACTAAAGGTAGGTAGTACTGAAATAGGTCTATAATTAGTGGGGTCTGATGTACTACCTGATTTAAACAAAGGTATTATTTTACTATTTTTCATCAGGTCAGGAAACTCCCCACAGTCGATACAATTATTAAAGATAAGAGCTAAAGTAGGTGCTACAATGTCAATAATAGACTTAGCAACTTCTACAGAATTACCCCACAGATCTGCAGTCTTTTTTACATTTAAAGTGTGAAAGGTTTTAATTATGTCTCTACAGGTAATATGTTCAAAAAGAAAGTCCGAATCGCAAACATTAACATTTTCCTTTAGCAAAGACTCAGCAACAGAAGGTGATGAGTTTAGGGATTTAGTAGTTGAAACAGGAATATCTGAAAAGAAATTTTCAAAGGCCGCGGCGACTTGTGAGTCTGATTTTATTATGTTGTCATTAATAGACAGGCTGTAGTCAGTATTTCGGTTATTAGACCTTCCCGTTTCACTATTAATAATATTCCAAGTCGTTTTAATTACATTACTACTATTTTTAATCTTCGAACTCAAATAACGCGACTTGGCCATACAACAAACTTTTTTAAATAATTTTGAATAATTTCTAACATATAAATTAAATTCAGCTGTGTTTACATAAGTCCTTTCATTGTACAGCTCATAAAGCCGTGTTCTACTTTTATGAATACCAATGGTAGCCCAATCACTAAAAGATGCGTTACTATTAACCGAAATAGTCTTGGGAATAAAGGTGGAATTAAATTGCTTACAGTATATATTAAAGAAATCATCATATAGATTATTAGGATCAGCATGAATAGACAAAACTGGTAAATTATTAATAAGTTTAACTTTAAAAGTCTCCAAGCGACTTCCAGTTTTGGGGTTAACCGTGATATCCTTTTTAGCCACTTTGTTGTTTTGGTTTGGGATAGTAATCCTCTGCCCGCAATGATCAGAATCTAGTAAATTTATAATTTCTTTGTGGCTTGGTATAACATCTGTATAAATATTATCTAAGCATGTGGCACTAGTAGGGGTTATTCTTGTGGGCTCCAAAAATAGGTTTACAAGATTGTAGGACTGAAACAGACTTACTATTTTACTACAAGAACCTGAGTTTTCTAATAAGTTAACATTAAAATCACCACTAATGATAATGGACTTATTCGAGTTACAAATCTTGTCTTCCTTCAGGCGTCCAGTGAGTGACGATCTTTGCCCATCTCTCCAGGTGCATTCGTGCGACGTAGCCGTCCTAAGTTGGTCACTTACTGAACAACAGAAGTCCAAACTTAAGATTTGCCAGCGGGCAATGGAGCGCAGCATAATAGATGTCAAACGAACGGACCACGTTAGAAACACCATCCTGCACTCCATAACTCAAGTAACGGATGTTGGAGAAAAAACAGCCAGGCTGAAGTGGGAGTAGGCTAGTATTAATAAAATAAAAATAAAATAAATAAATAGGTGCAAGCATGCTACTTTCACCCAGAAACCACTTAAAAACTTTAGGTGTGTACCACTATGTAAGTAACAAACCATTTTATCAATATACCCTTCAAAGTTACGCCACGGAGCTTCAATACCCATCACTTGCTATGTAACGTATAGATTTCTATGGGGTTATGCAACCAGGCCATTTGGGCGCTCGCCAGAGACTCCCCATTTTCTAGCCAGAACCACATAACGATTTATGTCATACTTTTTAACTGTTTTCAAAATGCAAAACCTTTTGAAATGGGAAATTGGAAATCTCTTGAATGTATTGAAAGGGTGTTTGTTGGAATGTTAACAAATGAATTTGAAAAAAAAATCTTCATACGTATTGATTTGCTACGAAAATATTGGTATTTTTTCAGGATTGTATTCGTAAAAATAGGAATTGTTGATCGGTAATATAAAAAGAAGGATATTTTGAAAAAAGGGGGTCACATTAATTTTAAGTTTAAATAATATACATTACCTATGTATGCATTTTCTCCAAAATCGAACACAATTCATTTCACGCCTTATGTCTGCTTCTCTAATTGTAGATTTCAATCCGAGTTTTATCACCAAAACTCACAGTTTACTATATATTTCAAGTTAATTTATGAGACAACTGACCGGCGTCGCAGTAAAATATCGTAAACCTTGACTGAATTGTTCGAAATTGCCAACTCGTAGTGAGCAAGTGTAAGCTATGTTTTTCCTCCTCTGTGTGAGAAGTGATCAAATATATTTTTTTTTGCATTATATCTATTTTAAACTATTATAAATATCAAAAGGTATTCCATTCTTCTCCTTATATTAGTATATCGATGACAAACAGTTTTATTATGTTTGGCCCAAAATTCATTCACATGAATTCCGCTCACTGACGCATTCATAAAGCCATCAGGTGCGCAACAGGTGACACGGCATAACATTTTATAAGAATGCCGCAGTGAAACGTCTTGTGCGTGATATAGAATACTCTACAGTACAGGCCCTGATAATCAAAGAAATACAAGTAACATTAATTTACATATATTATTCAAAAGCGTACGTTATAGTTTACGTAAACTAGGTTCTTAATCTTTAAGAGGTTCGATGGCTGCCTCTTCCACCTCAGCTGCTGGGGCCTGGTACTGGGCCTCTACTGTTCCAGTCTTTCCCAGTCGATGCGAATGTTATAATGTTGATATAAAAGTTTGTTGGTGAGATATTGCAGCTACGCTTTCACCTTTCCTTTGTGTCCAGACCGCCAGACAGAGTGACCGCTTAATATTAACATTTATCGCGTAGTCATCGTCTAATTGACGGCGAGGTTTTGCAGCATGTTGTTTACGTCAACCGGAATATTAATTACTTGTCCCACAATGCCGTATTGTCCTGCATGTCGCAACTGTCGTATCTGCGCCAACTTTGGGGTGATGAGTTTCTCCTTGAACCGCCCTAGCTTTGGTGAGGAGGATATCTATATCCGTTGCTCCTTCTCATCCGTCGGTGTTCACATGCATCCAAGCAGTTGCGGCAGAATTTAAAGTTCGCGGTATTCTCTCTTGTAAAGGCATCCTCCAGAAATCGCGACACGGCAGTTGCCGATTCCAAATCTTTTCACATACAGCACACTTTTATCCAAACTCGTTCTCGATAAACACGAACTTGAACGGGGCTTTAGGCAAATTCCAGCGCCTACGGTAATTAGATGCATGCGTAATTTGCTCTAACTGTGGCCTTGTACTGTGTAGTCTGGCTCCTTCTGATGGATTTCGATGAGCTGTTCTCGTTGTCTGCCACCATTGCAGCCACAGTTATATAAAAAAGCGATGCTCAAGACTGCCTTTCGCCGCTTGAACCGGCTGCACTCGTAGATGGCTGTGGTTCCTACGCTTGGCTCAATCAAACACGGGTAGTCGAGGACCGGAATTTCTCTCTCTCTCTCTTGCTACCCGAGCTCTTGCACGCCAGTTTTTTACGTTACATAATGCATGCGATGGCGCCATAGTAAAGCAGTCGTCAAATTTCTGCAAAAGAACACACCCTTTTAAACTCTACAACTTCTAATGGGCACAAGTATGAGTTTTATGTATCACACCTACCATAACGTCGTAAGCTCTGTCAAATGCGACCACTCCCGCTCGAAACGATCCATCTACTGCTGAGTAATCATGAAACAATCACAGCGCGCAATGGTAAATTAGTTCCGAGTTCCGCCGTGCTACGTACGATTACAGCGCCATTAACGCCAGCGATATATGCACTACCAAGTAATGGCTTCTATCCTCTAAATTATGGTAATAAAATAATGCGGGTTACTGGCATAGTTTCAAAGTAATAAGCTATCTTGCCATAACATATTCCGATACATAACTCATCATCTCTTACGACGCCTCATTGAGGTGGATAACAATTAAAATTCTATTGTGTCTCGTTAATGACAGTTGAAAAGTTAATATAGTTTTTGCAATATAACCCCTATTGACTGAAATGAAAGACGGTTCACCTCAAATGTAAAATTGGCTATGCTCTAGTAAATTACATTACACAATGCAGCGTAAATCTTCACAGAAAACAAAGCCAACTCCTTTAATTCTCCAAGCTATTAAATCCTTCTTAAAAATACCCATTCCTCACACAAACGCATCTCAACAATTTAATGGCAACTTCTAAAACTGTCATAAGAAAAAGACGTAAACATACTTTGTCTCAAGTGCCTGCTTGAAAAAGGCCAAGTGCCTACACTTGAGCTAATAAATAATAAAAGGATCACTGGTCGAGGCCATTCCTATACATTGTCAGCTAGGTTACACTATAAACGGGTAGAAAAAAGCTTAAGCGGAGCGATCTACAGTCAACGACGAGTAAAAACCACCGCGTTCTCAGTTCAAAACGCGGTTCTTCGAGCCGGATACTTCATTGCTCACTTTTCTCGCTCCGCTATGTTTATACTCGCTTGCAAAGAGACAGCAGCCTTATAATTATGCGACGCATTCTTAACATCGTCGGCGATATATCAAAAATTATGCCTTTTGCAAGGCTATAAAATTTCAAAGTTAAATTTCTGCGCTTTGCCGATTTTAAAAGCGGCAAAGCCTTGGAACGATCGTTGGCGCGGATTGTTGCCACTGTTCCATTATTTGGAGCACTCGTATTATAATTTGAATTGTATAATACTTTTATAAAAGGAGTAAACTGAAAAGAGATTTATAAAGCTGACGAGTTTTAACCAATAAATCAAAATAGTTATTGGAAATATTGTTTAGGTAAGTTTATACAAGAACCAAAGGACCAAACTGGGCTTGACTACAACAAATGCTAACTCATTTAGTAGTTCGAACACCATCAACCTGTCTTAGCAAGGAAGGTGTATACAACTATCGTATTACCCAGTAACTGGGTTGTCGAGATCAGATAGGCAGTCGCTCCGTGTAAAATACTGGTATTCAGATGCATCTGACTCGACTGGAAATCGAGACCTAAGTTGGAAAAAGGCCAAACAGATAATGATTAAGTAATTCAATAATAATTCCACAGAATTGTTAAATGCCTGATGAATTAAGATTAGCTGTTTTTCTTTTAGGAAAATCTAAAATAAGAAATGATGGTGCACCGTAACGAGATATTCCGAAGCTGCAGCTAGTTCTCGGTCAACGTACAAGATGGCGCTGCTAACCTCTTCGTGGAAGTTATCGGTAAGTTTATAATAATAGATGTATAATTATAGTGTTTCATAATTATCGCAAAGTAGATTTTGTTTTACTTTTAAGAATAGTGTCTTATCCTCATGAAATGCTGAATGCATGCTGTGACTAGAAAAAAAAACCTACCAAGGAATTTGTTGACGATTTACTCTAGAAATGTCCACCTACACCTACTTAATACGTCTGGCAATTCAGCCCTATCACAAGCAAGCTAATAACCTCACCGTTAAGACTATTTTTGACCTTTAGATTTTCTAATAGAAACTTACTGATTTATAATTGAAGAAGTCCCATGTAACAGGAGGCAAGCCCATCAACCTGGCACAAATCCTGACTCCGGACTGCTACTGAGAAGTTCCAGATGGAAAATCCAATACATTTTGCCAGACATGGGGAATTGAACCCACGACCTCATTCTCAGCAGTTAGTGCTTGCGACCACTTGAACAACGACCCGGAAATTATATTGTTACGTAGGTATGTAACGTGTGTTACGTATGTAACGTATTTTACGTATGTAACGTATTTTACGTATGTAACGTATTACATATGTAACATAAATTACGTATGTAACGTATGTTACGTATGTAAATGGTTTTACACCATTATACACCACATTACCACCATACAAGTTTCGAACCCACAACTTACTGTATACAAATCTGGTCATCTAACCCCCAAGCCACCTCGACACTAGGATGTTAAATAATATCAATATATAAGAGAGAGATAACGAGTGACATTTGTCCCTCTACATTATATTTACTGAGTGCTTTGTGCAAGTACGACATTGTTATCAGTAACGGTCATTAATATTGTACTTTTGAACTTTTATTAATAAGTTTAAACAAGGACTGTCGTTTGTTTTGCTTTTGAGATTCTGGGTAAGAATGCGGCGACGCATGAATTGTCCATACAAACGTAGTACATAAATCATTTGCAATTTCAGCATATTTCCACCATATTATGTTGATATTCGGATTGAGACAGTATTTATCTAGGCTCCTACGTCTTTTATTTCCAAAAACTTACCTTTAAATGAAGTGTAAGCGAATTGCATTTCGTACATTTTTACAGCGTAAATGACATGTTTTCATATTGTTTTTTTCTGGATTATAAATAACAATATTTGTAATATTGTTTCCGCAGAAGCATAGTTTATGTTATCAAGTTACAAATTATCTAAAAAAAAAATGGAAATACATTAAGTTTTCATTCATGTACATTCACGGAACATATCCAAATTTATCATAAATTTTCGAAAACTAGTAGTACTATCGCGTCAAGCAATAATCGTCAATGTGTGCGTAGTAGTATTGCTCACTGTAGGTGTATATCGCTCCGACAGGAACTCACACTAGCGCAACGTGCTTTGAATTGAATTTTGCAAACATCTCGATTTGTAGTTGCGAGCCGCGTCGCCGGCCTCTGAATACAAGCTAAAAGGGAATGCTTATAAATTATTGTAATGGTTATAAGATTCGCAAAGTCAGTAAAGTCGTACTTAATAAATTACTTCACAACTAAGAGGTATTTTAATTAGCCTGGAAGTATTATATCTGTGTGGTATTAAATTACCAAACACTACACATTGAATAAAAGACCATAATAAGACGATTTAAAGACGAAAACAAACTAATTAACACGTTCAGTGCCGGGAGCCGTCGCGGAGGGCTTATTTTGAATGTAGGTTTTCTTAGCGAATTCAGCATTATAATGTGAAAATAAAATCAGTTGTATATTTTAACAAGCATTTTTTTTATTTTCAAAAATATTGGTGGGTCATAAGGTTCGTAGTTCAGGAGTGGAAAACCATTTTCACGGTTATAAATATTCACTAATAATATGTATTTTGCAAGTTTTAAACACGAGGATGAGTTTAACAATCGTTTATGAGGGTTCCTTATCAAAATGGTAAAAAAGAACGCATGTGGGGCGACTTCGTTTGTCTGTCCGTTATTCTGCCACAGTTACTTATTTCAGGAACGGAACAGAAAGGAAAAAATAAGAAAAAGTGTAATAGTATTACACTTTTTCTTATTTTTTATTATTTCACGTCCTCACCCCACTAGTACATGAAAATAACCCCAGAGATACTAAGTATAGCGACAAGATCCCCTGAAAACAGGGTGTTACTTCGGTTTATAGTGTTTTATAACACGATTTCAAACCTAATGTGTCTCCTCGAGGGTTAACTTGCAATATGTACGGCGGCATGGCGTATGTACACTATGAAAAATGTGTGGAATCGAAAGTGTTAGAAGAGAGAACAAATCGTTAACTATGATGAACTTATCAAAATAAAGAAACAATAAGTAACTTTACCAATTGCCGTAGTTACCAAAAAAAAAATCAAAAGTCATTTATTCAAACTAAGCTGAGAGTCAGCACTTTTCGAACGTCAAAATTACATAAGACAGTCCCCCAAAACGCCCACCCTTCACCACTTCCTAGTGCCTTTAGTTGGGAAAAAGAAGTGGCGCAACAAACTCCCCAGCAGCACAGCTGTCTGTTCAAGTTAGAAAAAAAATGATTCTATACAATACCTATACTTCTTTCGAAAACGAAGAACTTGATTGACAGCTTTTTAAAATTTCGATTATTGTCCACAAAGTGAACGAAACCGTTCATTCAGTATACTGGTAATTTAAAACAGAGAAGATAATCTTTTACTTGAATGAAGGGACAAGGGACAACACTACACCTTACGCGTCACAAGTAAGAATATTATTATAAGCTCAAAATATCGCATATATCATGCTTTAATAGCATCGTAAATATCTGTTGTTGACCCTGAGCAGCCCCATAGATCTAGTTCTTATACTATATTACTGTTGGCACGCCTAGTAAGCGAATATTAATCGTCGCACCTATGTAACCAAATAGGGTAGACAGAAGTATGGTAACTTGTAATGTGTGCTAACGGAGGATGATATTAAAATTCGGCTAGTAATACATATCAAACTCAAAAAATTTAAATCAACTCCTTGACATTCAAATGTGCCTGTAAATGATTAAGAGCGTTTATTCTGAAAGTGGGCAACGTCGCAAATAGATGTCAAATACTTCGCTGTTTTGATTGATTTGGCAATATTACTGTATGGAAATAAGAAATGTAGCTAACTAGTTCCCTAGAATATTAATCATCATCATCATCATCATCAGCCTATAGCAGTCCACTGCTGGACATAGGCCTAGGCCAATTGCATGCCATTCAACTCGATTCTCGGCAACTCTCATCCAGCTGCTACCAGCCACCCTTTGAAGATCGTCACTCCACCTAGCCTGAGGGCGTCCTACCTTACGTTTGCCAATTCGCGGTCTCCACTCAAGAACACGTATACCCCAACGGTCATCGGTTCTACGGCTGATATGGCCGGCCCACTGCCACTTCAGCTTGCTAATTCTGTGAGCTATTTCGATAACTTTGGTTCTCTGCCGGATCACTTCGTTCCGGATTCGATCCCTCAGAGAGACTCCAAGCATAGCCCGCTCCATGGCTCGCTGAGCAACCTTAAATTTATGGACCAGCCGTACCGTGAGTGTCCACGTTTCGGCTCCGTAAGTCATAACAGGCAGGACGCACTGATTGAAGACCTTCGTCTTTAGGCTCTGTGGAATACGCGACGAGAAGACTCGACGAAGTTTCCCAAACGCTGCCCAGCCCAGCTGAATTCTTCTGTTAGTCTCCCTCTCAAAGTTGTTCTTACCAAACTGCAGAGTTTGCCCGAGGTAAACGTATTCTCGAACAACCTCGAGAGCATCGCCATTGATAGCAATCGGCCCCGGAGTGACGTATTCGTTGAACATAACCTGGGTTTTTTCCAAGTTCATCCGGAGACCAATGCGTACAGAAGAATTAACTAGGCCGTCCAGCATCTGCTGCAAATCATGCAGCGCTTCGGCCAGTATGACGATGTCATCTGCAAATCTCAAGTGTGAGATGTATTCGCCGTTGATGTTAATTCCACGCCCTTCCCAGTTCAGCGTCTTAAACACATCCTCCAATGCGTTAGAGAACAATTTTGGGGATATGACATCCCCTTGTCTCACCCCTCGACGCAGGGGGATATGTTCAGTACGCTGATCCTGAATTTGGACGGTCATTGTCGCGTTTTCATACAGACATCTCAGCACTTGGATGTATCGCCAGTCGACTTGGCATCGCTGCAGAGACTCCAAAACAGACCAGGTCTCGATAGAGTCAAAAGCCTTCTCATAGTCCACAAACGCAAGACACAGTGGCCGATTATACTCATCGGACTTCTGTATAATTTGCCGCACTGTGTGAATGTGGTCTATGGTGCTGTATCCTCCTCGAAACCCAGCCTGCTCCGGTGGCTGAAACTCGTCGAGTCTTCTCGCTAGACGATTCGTAACGACTCTTGAAAACAACTTATATACGTGGCTAAGGAGCGAAATGGGTCTGTAATTCTTTAAAAGAGTCTTGTCACCTTTCTTAAAGAAGAGAACGACCACACTCTCTCGCCACGCTTCTGGAGTTTTCCCAGAGAACAGGACAGAATATTAATAATGAATTGCAATTGTAATATTGAATTTGATGTTGTAACAATTTTAAGTGTAAAAAAGGCTTGAGAAAAGATTCCAAATACTTTTTTTTTACATCTAAAACGAAATATTCGATATTACAATATTCATCATCGATATTTTAGTTCCCTAGTTAGCCACATTTCTTAATTCCATACAGTAATGTTGCTAAATTAATCAAAACAGGTAAATATTTGACAGCTATTTACGACGTTGCCAACTTTTAAGATAAACCCTCTTAAGGTCTCGGTCAGTTAGTCAGAAAGCTTAAGCTAGTTACCCATTCCAAAACGTAGATCTCTATGGAGAAGAACGGGCAAGAAACTCCAAGGACACTCTTTTAAATTGTGGTGGCATTGGCAGCAGTATCGCTACATGCGAACTACGCAATATAATGACGTCACGCAAAATCTTGCATCGCGTTAACAGGGTTTACCGCGCGATCAGCATAAGCAATGCCGGCTTGTGACCGCCCGTAATTTTCTGTTTTTTTTTTTTCGAAAATTAACTCTAGAAGGGGCAAGGCGTCTATCTTTTTTAAATTTTTTCTTTAATTTTTTTTTAAATTTGAATTTATGGACTTACACTTGTGTTTTTAAATAAATACAGATATTTAGAAAAAATTGTCTCAACCTCCTTTTTTTTTCAGAGTCGACAAATTTTAATAAAATATTAGTTAATCCGATTAAAATAACTCATAAGCTTTTAGAAATAATAAACAGAATCCAAATCGAGCCAATAACATCGGAGATATGGCAAATGCTACTCAAAAAATAAAAAATTGAATACCCAACATGAAAATATTAAAAAGATAGACCCCCTCCCATTTTAAAGTTAATTTTCGATAATT
This sequence comes from Agrochola lychnidis, assembly GCA_963680765.1. Classification (NCBI taxonomy): domain Eukaryota; kingdom Metazoa; phylum Arthropoda; class Insecta; order Lepidoptera; family Noctuidae; genus Agrochola; species Agrochola lychnidis. Next base: position 1,247,276 of record OY796873.1, read on the forward strand.
TTTCAAGAATATTCAGAAAAATACGGGCGGTCACAAGCCCATGGGCGACATTGTATACAACGCCCCAACATCAATCGTCCGGCAGTAGCTCACCAGACACAACACCCATCTGGTCGGAGGATCCTCCCTTATCTATAGAAGATGAGTAAACTTTACACCCTGCTGTCCCTCATGCTTCTATACATTCAAGATATTACAAAATTCTGGCTACATGATGCTTATATCCTATACATCTCAGTCGCATCCTTCGAAGAACACAGTTGTGATTTTAAACATAACATAACATCACGCCTGTAATCCCCGAAGGGATAGGCAGAGGTGTACCTATAATACACCCACATTTCGCCGTTTATATGTTTAAGCTAGCAGCAGTGCTGTTTGTTATGTAGGATAAAAGAAACTACTGGGTAAAATAGATGTTAGCAAAAATATATTCCTCGAACACTTATTAGAGTGACAGACAATCTTTCATGACAAAAGTACTTTAGAATCTCTAAATTTTAAATTCAAAATTTACTTCAAACTTCTTTCTTCTTACTTTAAACACGTCATAAAAGTTTGTATATCCAATATGTTATGTTTGTGATTTTATACTATATTTTTGTCTTGTAGTATATAAATTAAAAATATTGGGTCTCTAAGATACGATAAGATTTCGGGGGTAACGACTTCTCTTTTTCACTCAAGACATTTGTGATTTTCCTTGTACAATATAACGCTTATCTATTGTCAATGCGAGCAGTTGAGTATGATATCTTCTTGTTTGTGTGGTTAGTGACTAACCTAAAGAAGAAGAAAGAATAAGTTGTTGAACAGACGATTTTTTCAAACATATGAGGCAGTGGTTTGAATAGATTCAGGAGCTCGTGGCTAGGTAATAACAGCCACACGGATCGATCGATCAGGTTAAGCTACGTTTGCCGCGGTTGGTCCATGTATGGGTGACCATCTTTACATACCAAGACCCCTCCGTGCCTCGGAAAGCACGTTAAGCCGATCCCGGTTATCATTCGTGAATCTTTGACAGTCGTTACGGTTCGTCAGAAGCCCGACATTCTGACTATCAGTCTTACCAAAGGGGTATCGTATTACTCAGTAACTGGGTCGTGGAGGTCAGATAGGCAGTCGCTCCATGTAAAATACTGGTCCCCAACATTGTAGAGAAAAGGCTAGGCAGATAAATAGATGAAGCAATGGATTAGAAACTTCCTTCAACATTTTTGGCTTGTGTTTGGTTGTATTGTTGCAATTGGGGGGCTGGTAACCTGTTCCGTCAGTGTTCACGTAGAGATGAGAAACCCAAAACCAAATGAGGTAGAAATTCATTGGAGAAGGGAAAGAACCCTTTTCAGAACATACTCCCAGATAACAATGTATTCAGGATGCTGTTGGGTCTACCACGCTTTTTTAGCGCTTCCGGGATATTCACCAAGGCCCGGTTTGATGGTTCATGCCATTATACGGAACTGGTGCGCGGTGGGCTCGTTGGATACGGCTGCACACGTAGTTGTCATCGGCATCGACTGAAGGCAAGCCAACTCTCAGAGGCCCATTAGACGTTTTTAAAGAAATGAGGCACCAACCGGCGATTATCCCTGTATGTACTATGCAAGTGCACCCAAGGATATTAAAGGCTGATAATCTATTCCGTGGGTTGATAAATGCTGATGATGAGGCTGTCCGTAGTTGAATGATAGTGTGTCGGTTGACAGGGGAGAGTGGACAAAGAAAACGTGTTGTACCGACCATAAGTAACATGGGACAAGAGTAGGAAGATGATGAGGCTGTTCTTAGTTAAGAAACCGTCGTCTATTCGTCGTACGGTCAAGTTCAAAGTACTTATATCTTTTTACGTCTAAAATTCAGTCGGTACCTATCGTTTTGAGTTCAATGTCGTTCATTGCCGCTTTTTAATTCATTATCTCTCTAATTTATTTTTTGTTCTTCTGTTATTATTACGCATGTATTTCATTCATTAGTTAACGATTACCTACTTATTTATTTAATTATGTTGTAATAACCGTCGATTCTAACATTTTTGGTAGGTTTCGTGCGAAGGTCTTCAGTGATTGTCGTTAAAAAAACGATGTTATAATAAACTTATTGTGTTCAGCTTAAGTTCTTATTATATCCACAATATTGAATACGGATACATGGTTTTGTAGTTTACATTATCTACCTGCCACATAGTTTTGAAAATGTGAGTAAAAAGGCGAATTTATTAGAAGTTAAAAAGTTTTTAGAGGAAGAATTAAATTTACCGCCTTAAATATTTTAAAATAGGCATTCTATATACTGAAATTATATTGTTTATTCAGTAAATAGAATATCGGAATCACTTTTAAACGTCATTAAAAAAAAAACTAATAATAACCTAGATGAGATCGGCGGCGGCGTTTACTATCTGACTACTCTAAGAAGAAAGGCCGAAACTTTTACTCTCACTTACACTTTTATTCTCAAAATTCTTTGAATCAGTTTTGTTAAGATAAGATAAAATAAGATAATATTTATTTTGTAAAACATGAGTACATAAAGGTCTTATAATTAATATGAGGTGGCTACATGTTTTGCCATGTATGGCGTACAAAATTAGTTGCAATATTAAAACAATAAAAAAAAAAATCCATTCCATTCCATTATTTTCAAAGTTTTTAAAGTGAAACTTTTGTTACATCGTCTCAAACTTTTTCGTCTGTGTGTTGCATGTCGCGTGACGGTCGGCCGCGGAGTAGGGATAAAGTGAAAAGTTTCACTTTTACCATGGTTTTTCATTTTTGTAGACCGACTAAACGATTCAAATTAGAGGGAGTTAGGAAGTAACGAGGCCAAATGGAACAGAATCAGACTAAGAACCTACTCCAAGATAATAAGTATCGAAACTACTGTTAAAATATTGTTTTAATTTTTTTTTATTATTTTATGTATATTTTGTATTTCACGAACTGTGTCAAAATAAATGATTTTTCTTTCTTTCTTTCTTTTCTTTAATTGTAAACTTATTATTTCTTTTAAATTGGTTAAAAGAAACATTAAGGACCAAAGGGTAGTCAAACCAAGGCCTTATAAGCAAGAAACACAAACAGAAAGGGCACGTGTATCAATGTTCTTGACATTAAACTCGTTGTTCCCGAGTGCAAATAGGAATATTTCTGAGAGTGACCCTCTCTTATCAAGCTACTGATAACCCGAACAACGCTCTCTGGCATTTTGTTACGGATATAAGTAGTTGTCACGGTGAGAAACATGGAGCGTGTTAGTTTCGTAATGGTCATCATTTTAGCTTAGCTACTAAGTCTTGTTCTCACGTATAGACGCTTCATGAGGAAAGCTCCTGTTATGGAAAATATTAACAAGTCAGGAAGGAGGTAGTGTGGCTGACAGACCAGAGTGCGTTGAATATCCTTTCAACTGTCATTAACGAGACACAATAGAATTTTAATTGTTATCCACCTCAATGAGGCGTCGTAAACAGATGTTGAGATAAATGTTCTGTTCCAAAATTATATGATAATAATGTAAACAAATTAATCAGAAAACGTACCTGTTGAGCATAAATGAGGCAAAAGGACTATGTAAGGATCGTAGCAGGTGGCGTTCTATAGTTTCTGCCTACCCCCATGGGAAGAAAGCGTGAGTTTATGTATGTGTGTGTTTATGTGTGTTTGTTTATGTTTGTGTATGTTTGTGTTTTTGTCCAATTTGTAGTGCCACTTTCAAATTGAGTGCTTTGATTTGAATACTTAAACCCGAAATTCTAATTTTAAATCACCCTAAAGATGTTCGACAATTATAAAAAATTAAAAAACAAACAGTCTATTATTGTCCCACTGCAGGGCAAATGCCTCTTCTCATACAGAGAAGGCACGACCATTGATCACCACGCTAGCTCAAGACGGGTTGGCGATTTCAGACTTATATTAACTGTAAGTCCAGATTTCCTCACGATGTTTTCCTTTACCTATGTCAGTAATGTCCAAGATAAACTCAGAAAGGACATCTGAGTTGAAAAAGTCACATTGGTACACTTGCCCGGATTTGATTCCACAACCTCATGCATGAGAGGCGAGGCCTTAACCACTGAGCCATCATGACATCTCTGTAAGCGTATTAAGTGATTTCGTAAGAATTATACCTGAACAGGGTTTGTTTACTACTTTCATCAGATACTTTTGAAACAAAAATGTTGTATTGAGTTTGAGTTTGACCATAGATTTAAGTACTGCCACACGTGGAGGACATATTTTTGCAACCTTGCTCATAAAAAATGACAGCACTAATGCCGTTTAAAAGAAAGTATCTACACACCTCTTCTAACTCATCAATTTATAATGTTAGAAATCTTACACACCACCTACTAAGAAAAACATCAAGAGAAAAAGAGATATTTACTCTGGAGTGAATAGAATAGAATATATTTATTGTAAAACATGAGTACACATCAAATAATATGTGGCATACAATACAATATTTTTGTAGTTACAATGTCTTGATTTATAAGAGTGTCCATGGAATTTCTTACCCGTTCTTCTCCATAGGAACCTACTACGCTTTGGAATGGGCAACTAGCTTAATCTTTCTGACTGACCGACCGACTACTTGACAGTTTAAAAGTGCCTGTAAATGGTTTAATTTAAATAGATGTTTTTGAGTTTGAGTTAGGCCGCGATTTACTAAAACCATTGGTACAGTTTTATCCATCAAAGAACCACTTGAATCGAGATGGAAATAAAAGCATGAGATTGGCAGATGCGCAAAGACAGCCTGCAAAATTATTTTTTTCTTGTTTTTAGCAATCTGCAGACCAGGGTCAGGTTGTATCTTGATCAAAATGTGATTCGCGACTATAACCAATATGTATTTTATATAATTATAAACATAAGAAACATCAAGTGATGAAAAGTCACTCAATAGGTTAATTTGAACTTAGATAGTTGTTTTAATTATTTTAATTATTATTATTCTGTAAATACATTTTAGTGGTATGAGGAACAGGGTGTAAAGTTCACTCATCCACCATAGAAAAGGGAGGATCCTCCAACCAGACGGGTGTTGTGTCTGGTGGGCAACTGCCCAATGGTTTGAATTCGGAATCTTGTATATATGTCGATCACTCGGTAAACTCTAATTGCGCGATGCCGGATTTGTGTGACGTCATGTCTTTGATGCGTAGTTTTGTATGTGGTGGTGTAACCACTACAACATAATATGTGTTACGGCCGCAAATCATATTTTTATCAACACACAACCTGCAAATGTGTAAAAAAATTAAGAAAATTTGAATTTCGTGGGCTACCTTAGCGCATCCCCCCATAGGTGGTCTGATTTTATGTTCCATGAAGGCTAGTAATAAAAATTGTCTCTAACAAGGTATTATACTTTTTTTTTTGGTGGGAAATTATCAAATAACTTCGGAGGGCGTGTCAGACTCTTACTGACTAAAACCCACCAGTGTTCCTTCGGTTGCCCTGTTGCCGGGGGCCGCGATGTCCCTTTCGGCCCGTATTCGCAGCCCCGGTAGGTATTGGCCCTAGCGGGCCCCGTCAATTCTGCTGACATCTCTTTGAGGCGCGCGTGGAACACAATGCGCCGTCGACCCGGGCTTGGTCCTTATCGGACGGCGAGCTACCCATTGCTCACCGTCCGCAAGCCCGCGCCTACGGTGGCCGAAAATCGGCTCGCGATTCCCGCCCCGGGCGTCTGCTCCTACGGCGGTTAGGGGCGTGAGGGCGCGAAATTTGCCTCTCCCTCACGCGTTCCGCCTCCTCTTTCGCGAGCATTATCGCTTCGCAGAAGGAGGTGACGGCCTGCCATTTCCTCTCGCTCCGTACCATGGCCTGAACCAGGGCCGGACGCGAGAGATCACCGCCGCCGATCGCCTCCACGAGGACACGGCGATGCTCCGCCTATGCAAAGTATTATACCTAAGGGTGCTATTTATTAGTAAGAGCATTTTTATTAGTGATAAGGAGCTCATGGCTAAATAATAACAGCCGCACGGGTCGATTCATCCGGTTAAGCTTCGTTTGCCGAGGTTGGTCTGTGGATGGTTGACCATCTGTACCTACATACCGAGACTCCTCCGTGCCTCGGAAAGCACATTAAGCCGTTGATTCCGGCTGTCATTCGTGGATCTTTGACAGTCGTTACGGGTCGTCAGTAACCCGAAAGTCTGACAACCAGTCTTACCAAGGGGTATCGTATTACCCAGTTACCTACTGGGTTGTGGAGGTCAGTAAATTACTGGTATTCAGCTGCATTCGGTTAGACTGGAAGCCGACCCCAATATAGTTGGGAAAAGGCTAGGCAGATTGATTGGTGCTATTTATTAGGTGAATGCATACTGGCTATCTATTAGCACAGTTGTTTAGAAGTTTCATGGTAATTATGGCAAGCAAATGAACTAAAATAGTTTTTCTACGTAAAGCAATAAAATTAATACAATGAATAATAATATGCATAATCAGCTAAGTTGTTTATTTTATCGACTTCAAAAATTGTAAATATCAGAGCATTTCCCAGAATGCTATCAGTTCGCAGAATTACAACTTCTTGACACATTTTGTATTATGTACCGAAAACAACACACATTAAATAAAAGTAAATAGGAAGGAAAGTTATAATAATTTTCTTCCTGACAACGGTTTTTCTTAGGCATGTATTTAATTGAATCTCAAACAATTCCGACTTTGATTTCCTAAAAATATTATTGACCACTCTATTATCATGATTCCGCCTGTTTTTGTAAACCTCAAGTAATTCCTATTTTGGGGTCCTAAAAACACTAAATAGCCAATTCAGTAACTACGACCAACTGTGAGAAAATACCGGAAAATTAAAAACAGGCTCAATTATTCAAAAAAGTGTCCATTATTAGAAGGTCAATAAATAATAGGATCATATATTCGTAAAGGTATTCCCTTTTCTTTGATTAGTAAGATAAAAAAAATTGTATTCATTTGATTCTTCTTAATGTTTCGGTAACATTGAGGTGAACCAGAATTTAATTTATTTATTGATTTAATTGATCATGCCATTCTAAGATGGAAGTGCCCTAGAAACACTAGTAGTCTTAGATGGATGTGCCCCCTACAGGCCCTAGTAGTCTAAACTGTCAAGTGACAATCATATGGCTCTGCGCTGCCCTATTTATAGAATGTTGGAATCCTATAATTCAAATTTTATTGATATTGATATATTTGCATGTTCAAAATATAAATTTAAATCTAATATTATAACATTTTTATCATAATTGAATCTTATTATTATTATTTATTTATTGCTTAATTTAAGTAAATGAAATTGTTTCTCATCTAATTTGATTTTGTAGCTATAGCTAACTTTATGTAACTTATTTATTTAATAAAAAATATTTGTTGATTCTGGTAATGCTCGTCTAGTGGCAACCACTGATTTTAAATATGTTTTACCTGCGGATAATGCAGTGGACTGCAACATTGTCACCAAAAAGTTATGTTAACCCTAAGTAGTATTATATGTTGTAGTTGTTTATTATCCCTTAATAAATAAAATAAAATAAAATATGGCTCGAATAACAATTCCTTGCTTAAAAAAATACTTATAAAATTACAAAACATAACGTTACATCATCCTTTTGTCCCCGAACGGTTAGGTAGAGGTGTACTTGGTAAAGTATACCCACATTACGTCAATTAAGTTTAAGTCCCAATGTGAGAGTGAGGCGAGCCTATTGCCACAAACCGCAAACAAACCGAGACTTCGGCTGCTACTAAGAAATTCCTGATGGAAAACCCAATAAAACTTTTCCCGACCTGGGAATCGAACTCGGCACTTCAAGCGCTGAAATAGTGCTTGCGACCACTATACCAAAGAGGCAGCCTTCGTAACGTATAAAACCGTCAAACGTTGTCAGAGAATTTTTTCGACTATGTACAGTTAATTTTGTACCTACATTTAAAGACTGCCCTTTTTCCACAAGCCTCTCAAAATCTTAAAAGATATTAGGAATCTATTTCTTGTCTTTTGTTCTCTATGTTCTCATTTTCTTGCCTATCTTTCAATTTCTGATGATATCATTTCCTGCCTTTAACAACGAGAGGTCAACGTTTCCAAACCCGTGGCAAAACAAAACCTTGGACGCATCACATAATAATCAATCATCATTTCAATGACTAATAATTTCTTTAATAATTAATGATGAGGAACACCACGTGCATCGCATCCGGCAGCACTTAGATAAAATACTGCAAAACACACTAAATACAATGTTGTTTGATTGCAACAGTCAATATTTTATCAATTTGTTGATGTTTCATTAATTAATTGAGCGAATCGATTGCTTAGGGAAATTCATACATTACCTATTGTTCTTACATGCTTTGGTGTCATGTAAGGTCACAGGGCTTGTATCCTTATTTCTAGCAAAATCAACGTCACGAAAAGACCATGCAATCTCGGAAGTAAATTCTGTAAAGTTCATTTGGAACCTTGCTGAAGTGACCGCACAACGTTTGAATTACTAAGTGACCTGTAGAGTTTTGTGGAACACTGTTTAGTTATAAGACTACTGTGGGGTCGAAACGCTAGGGTCATAGGTCCCGAATGCGCGTCTCCTTTGTAAGGAAATTTCTCGCTGACTTGTCGACACTTCACGTGCCCAGAATTGACTAAAGAATTAGCATTGCAAAGAATTAACGTGACATACGGTGCCGTAACGTGGACAGTGTGGACACTGACAGTCGGGCTGGTGAACAAATTCAAGGTCGCTCAGCGCGCTATGGAGCGAGCTATGCTCGGAGTTTCTTTGCAGCATAAAATCAGAAATGAAATTATCATGACAAGTCGTTAGATTCGACTTTATTATGCGAGTGTCATAATAACAAAATGGCGGATTTTTGTCGCCAACATGCCAAAAAAAAATCTCAGTGCCCTATCGAGTGGGGTAGAAAAATGCAGGGTTTTGAAAGGTGATTACAAAAACATATATAAATTATATGTTTAAATGTAATTTGAAATGAGAAATAATAAAAACTAAAAGCCTGAAAATAAAAAAGTAATTTAAAAACTCTACTGCAAAAACACATAACTGAAAAGAGAATAAAAACAAGCATTATAATAATCTATAGAATTTTGGCGAGACGAACAAAAGTTCTGTTACACCATATTTCAGGTTATTGGTTCTTTTCAGTTATGTGTTTTTGCAGTCGGGTTATTTTGTTTTTAAATTCCTTTTTTTATTTGCGTTTTTCTGCACCTGGATTTTGTAGCTACACTCTGAGTCAATTTTCTCGTAGAGTCCTAGACCCGATTTCTGAAAGCCTAGCATAATCAGCTTATAATGTTCCCACTGCTGGGACACAGGCCTACTCTCTTCGAGAGGGAGTGGGCCGTAATCTACCACGCGGGCCCAGTGCGGGTTGGTAGATGTCACATGTTTTAGATTTTTTTTGGTTCTAGGACATGCCGGTTTCCTCATGATATTTTCCTTCACCGTTTTGAGAGCAGTGGTGATGAAATTATTTACACAAACTAAAGCGCCTGTCTGGGATACCTCTGAAATTCTAATCTTGTATAATTATTTTAGTAGCAGAAGGGCTCTTTGCGAAAGGATTTATCCAGGAAAGTATGTACTAGTACCGTTTCTGCCACCAAACAGTTGTTTTGTTCCGGTTTGAAGGGTTTAGCGCATGAGATATTTTAGCTTTGTCTCCGGAATGGCCATGCACTATGTTATCACTTACCACCAGATGGACCTATATGCTTGATTGCCATCCAGTGTTGTGTGTGTCCACCCAACCTGCTGACAATAATTCTCATGTAGCTGTTTAGATAACCTCCTACTTACCTTTTTTAGATAACCTCCCTAGAACCAAGTGTACTATTTAGGTTCAAAGTTTGCTATTAAAGCGTCAGATATCAACACGTAACTGACTTAGTTTACTTAGTTGGCTTCTTCAACTGATAAGTTGATAACAAATTGTGAGTTACATAATTATTTAGAAAAAGTTTCGTTTTGACTATGTAGGGTAGTCTTCTTCTTTTCGTGTGGTTACTGACCAACCTGGTGTCAGAGTTATAAAGCATGGGCCTCTGACTTTGCTTCACATGCCATCGAGAAATATCTCTCAGGCATGCCAGTTTCCTCACGATGTACGGTTGTGTAAGTTGTGGTTACATACTATCACAGACCAAGTAGTACCATACTGCTAACAATTACTCTTTCAGAGGTTATATCTTCACGAAGTAACAAAACTTAAGTTCTTCGGCACACCCAGTATTATCAGTTCCACTACCAGTGAATCACACTGGCTAATTTTAAACCACTGCATAAGGTCTATGTGATAGAAATACATATGCTTGCTTTTGCTTTTGTACTTCGCAGGAACTCCCGGATATTGTGTCTGCTATTCAACATCCTTCACAACCCTAAAATCCCATCATATCTGCGGGAACGCTTTTTCTACACCCGTCCTTTTGATGCACCTTGCAGGTCGCATCTTAAAACCCCTCCCCACTCAACCGACTTCTATTCCTACTCCTTCACTGTGCACGCGGTTCGGTTGTGGAATTCACTTCCGCCTGACATTAGCAACTGTCATACTGTTGAAGCATTTAAACGAAGAGTGAAAGAACACTATCTTTTCAACTCGTCATAGTTGCATAGTTATTTTAAATCACATTGTAATCATATATATTGTTGTGATATTTATTTTAGAAGTATGTATGTAAGTATATTCTCATATTGTGTGTTTTTTAAATTGAAATTAGTGAATTGTTTTTTTTTTTTTTCTTCTTTGATTTATGTTATTTATTTTCTCTTATACGGTTACACACGTTGTCTACATCTCTTTTTATATACATTCCTGTCGCAGGTATGCTGGAAGAGATTTCCTTAGAAATAAGCATCACATTTGTACGTATTTTTCTGTTCCTTTCTTCTTGTCTGTTTATATGTGTGTGCATAAATGGTTAAATAAATAATATGCACATACGTAGCTCTAGCTTTTTCCTATGGAATTGAGTCCCGTGGAACTCTGAATCGACAGAACTCCTCTTTGCTTTATTTACTTTCATACCTACATCAAGTGACTGCACGCTTGATCCTTTTTTGCGTTAGAAAACTGATTTTACATTATAACTCATAACTTCATCTAGATATACAGAACTAGCTCTTCTGTCGGGTTACCCTTGTTTCACCAAAAAATCATTGACAAATTATCACTTCCCAAACAATTTTCCGCATAATTTCATTGCCAAATTATTACTTAGCAAATAAACTCTTCACAAATAATTGTAACGCAAATCTAATGTTTGGCAAGTGAACGTTTAAACAATAAATTGCTTACCAACTAGGTATTTTACCAATTTTAATGTAGTCAAATATTTCAGTTGGTACACATAACATATTTTACGCAAAATAAAATAAGCCAATTATTTAGTATCGTTAGTTTTCAATTTACCGTTTCTATTCAGTTAATTGCTTATTCAGTGACAAAAGATTTGCATCTTTATGTTATGTATAAATGTATATGCAAGCAAACATGCAGCATGCAAGCGAGCATGCAACATGCAGCAGACATGGTTTCTGTCACGGCTCCGGCGCTGTGGGGCTCCGCCGGTTCCACGTGAGCTTATCATCGCAGATGGTTTAACGCTCACCACCGCAGCTTCGTCTTGCTGGCCGGCTAAGCCTAGCAGCATCAGCCACGGCGGCGAGCATTACAACCACCTGCTCCTCAACTCACGGGCCGCCTCACCCCTCGACGCCTACGCGATTCTAAATTACACTCTAGGGGTAGGGAAGACAAGACTGCGTGGAGTCGGATTTATAGCGATTCGTTTCTGTCGCTAAAACCATTTTTTTTTGCAAATTAGGTTTTAGTGATCCTAATTTTTAACAATTTTATTATAAATGAACATTCAGAATATTAAACATAATATAATACAATACTAAGCACATATGACTTTATTTCATGCAAAATTAGGAGATTTATAACAAACGTGTTATGGATAATGATTTTCGAACAAACAATTTTAGGAAAAGAAAGGGAGTACCGTTTCTGACACTCACCGGCCGCTGCCGCGGTACAATACCAGAACTATAGTAACAGAACCTACTGCAATGTGCACAGTCATCCCGGTACATCTAAATTTAGCTTCAAAAACAACCTCAATATTATAAAAATAGGAGTCGTGAACAAAGAATAATAAAGATTTGTTTATTCGTTCCCCGCGTATCGGGGGAGCAATGTTCTTGAACAAATAAACAGGCACTATCTTCTGCATGTGATTAATTAATGTGCTACAATATTTACAATTTGTCATAATTATTCATTTATTTGTCACTTGGGTGGTTGGAAAGCTGGCGGGATAGGGTTCAATCCATCTGCAACATCGTCGATTTCAAACGAAAATCAATCTAGATTTTTTCTTGATGTATTTTCTTCACAAACAAATATCATTCATAAAGCAAAAAATCTTATCGAATTGAAAAAGCAGCCACAAAATTGAAGTGGAGTAAAATTCAATTCGCAGGACCAAACTGGTAGGTACATTTAAAATGAGCTATTTCGTGGGGCTCTTATAGAAAGAAGGACTTATGATGTTCAATAAAATGTAGGGAACATGTTTAATCGAAGATATTTAATATGAAGGTAAACATGTAAACAACCCATGACATGGGAAAGATAGTTATTTCTCATAGACGTCTGATTAACTCGTCTAGTCTGACCTGTTTAGGTAATATCATAATTTCTTTCAATTTTACGATCACGTAATAACTGCATAATAGCTATTGGCTTTGGCGATGATAGGCGATATGCTCGTTCGTAGATTCGCACGTTACATTACGAGGTGACATTAATACTTTTTAAGGCGTTCTGCCAATATTTTTACAAATGCGGCCTGTGGGTAAAACAAACGCAGCGAATTTACAGAGTCCTGCGTACCCAATATAATGACGCTTTTGGGATGTTGTGCTGCCGTGGTGTAGCAGCGCGTCATCTGTCTGCTGCTGTCCTGGAGCATTCATTTAGGTGTCGCCTAGTGTTAATAAAACGGGCATATGAATTGCCAAACTGCTGCTTGTTCAGAGATCCAGTCAGATTTAGTCGAAATAGTGAGTCATATGTCACTAAATGAAAACAGTGTTGTTACAGATTGTAAAAACATATCGCTAAATGTTTTACATAAATTTGAATGTGTCAGGCTCCAGTGACGGTCACTTTCTGAATCAATTTATGGAATAATTTTCAATGCTATGTACACGCATCGAGTATAGTTATCAGTTTGTATGATCATATTTTACATAGGGACTGACTATGTATAATTAGTCTGTCATACTGTAATTTAAGCCTTATTTATAGTATTCACTCTTTGTAATAAAATCATTAATCGCACCAATACGGAGCACGAAACACTATTAACATTCAAGTATTATATTCGTATATTTAAATATCTCGGGACCTTAGGGTCCCGGTCTTTTGGAAGGCGTACGAGGGGCCGAAGCCAACTCGCAGAGGCCCCTTAGACGTTTTTAATGAAATGAGGTACCAACCGACGATTATCCCTGTTCGCACTATGCAAGTGCAACCAAGGGCAACCCCCGGTTGGTGTAGGACTATTGCAGAATATGGAAACAAAGATATTGGACTATGGGTTTGGGTGGCTTAAGTTGACTGGTGACCTGGAACTATGGAAGGACTATGGCCCCTGCCTAATCAATGTTTTATATGGACACGGATAAAATGGCAGGGCACACTCAATAATGGGCCCCCGAAAACGGTCGCTAGCACAGTGTCGTAGCGACAAGGGGGCAACATGTCCTGAGGTGCTTATGAGGAGTGGAGAGGTATTCCACGGCTATCAGGACAATCCCGGAAGTACGGTCAAGATCCCTACCAGCATCTTACTGGAATACTTCCTTCCTCCGAGCACTTTTTCTCTTGCGAATCTCTACTCAAGCCGGCCAATTAAGGCAAGATATTTGTATAATTATAATCATTAATTTTACTAATAGTGCACGAACACTCACTTTACTGAAACATAACAATGGTTAATACAGCGTTAACAGAAACAATACTAATAGGTGTTTAATTGTCAGATTACATGATTGCTACATTTGGGTAAGCTGCGCCTGTGGGTACTGCATATTAATTTGAAAATTAATTTTTCACTTACTTACAGAATTGCAAATAATTTTGTTTACAGAGTGAAATAAACATCATCTTTTTTGACAAATAATGTTGCGATTTACTAAGAGTACGAAAAGCCTGATCAGCATTTTTAAAGAGTATAACCACATAACGTTTTTGCCATAACTGTGATTAGGGTAAAATATAGAGGGTAAAAAATATTTGTGAATTCGTGATGCTAAGTTTTCAAAAATTTAAACATGAAAAAGAATTTTGCAAATCCGTCTATTTATGACGGAGTTATGCCCGAACATACATAAAAAATATATACATATATATAAACATCCGAATTGAAAACCTCCTCCTTTTATCATCATCATCTGCCTAGCCTTTTCCCAACTATGTTGGGGTCGGCTTCCAGTCTAACCGGATGCAGCTGAATACCAGTATTTTACATGGAGCGACTGCCTATCTGACCTCCAAAACCCAGTAGGTAACTGGGTAATACGATATCCCTTGGCAAGACTTTCGGGCTTCTGACGACCCGTAACGACTGTCAAAGATCCACGAATGACAGCCGGGACCAACGGCTTAACGTGCTTTCCGACGCACGAAGGAATCTCGGTATGTAAAGATCCCAAGACCCATCCACTGACCAACCCCGGCAAGCGTAGCTTAACCTGATGGATCGACCAGTGCGGCTGTTATTACTTAGCCACGAGCTCCTCCAAACCTCCTCCTTTTATAAGTCGGTTAAAAACCATTTGTCTTGCTTGAGACCACAAATTCTCTTATTTTAAAATTAGACCATCGCTGGAACCAGTCTCGGGTACGCGAAACCAACTGGCTAAGCTATCAAGTGTTCGGGGATTTAACTGTACTTGTACGGTATCATCTCGAATTGACAAAAAACATATTTCTACGCTATGAGAACAGTTTTTTTCCCGCACTATCGTGTGACACACGTGAATGATCTCGACCCATGGCGCTAAAATCTTGATCGAGCCACAAGCACACACGTCGCAGGCCTACATATAATTATATACAGGGTGGGTAAAAAATCGTGGATCAAAGGAAACAGGGCGATAGTTGGGGTTATTTGCGGTAAAAAATATTTCTGTGGCAGAGTATTTATTTATTAATAAATAATTGTGTTACACCTGGTTTTAATCGTCATTTAACAAGCAAGTTTTTTTTAATACAGGGTAATTTTTTGGTAGTACATTTTTTTTCAGTAAGGTTCTAAAGTTACAAATAATTTATCGTGAGACTTAAAAGATATTGAAAAAAGTGCCAATACTCATGAATCATGGTTCCCACTGTCATAAAAGCACTTAGAAGCAACTAAACATTATTTTCGGGGTAAACAAGGAACCCTTATAGTTTCGTCATGTCCGTCTGTCTGTCTGTCTGTCCGCGGTCTAACTCCGAGACCCTTCGTACTAGAAAGCTGTAATTTGGCATAGATATATATATTAATTACGCCGACAAAATGGTAAAACAAAATTATGAAAAAAAAATTTTTTTAGTGTACCTCTCATACACGTAAAGTGGTGATGTTTGAATCACAACAGTAGTTTATATAACAAAATTAAAAGGAAAACTATCACAGCTAAGTAGGCTCTACAACTTAACGAGTAATAATCGACCAACTTAACTTTGCAGTTGCAAAAACATGTTTTACCATACATTCCGTATGGGGGAACATATTTTTCAACTACAAAGTTAAGTTTGTTTTTGGAATAAATTCATCCCAACTACGGAACCCTTCATTGTGCGTGGTCCGACACGCACTTGGCCGGTTTTTGTTTTAAAATAGGTAGCCATTTTACTCTAATTGCCTATTTATTAAAAAAAAATGGTATTTTCTTAAAAATACTCAATTAGTCACAACTTTTAAGGAGATCAAGTTAGGACTCTGCCACAGCGATATTTTTACTGCAAATAACCCCAACTATCGCCCTGTTTCGTTTGATCCACGATTTTTTACCCATCCTGTATACATGCATCTGACGTCAAGAAACAAGCTTTGTTAAACGAAAAAACTTTGAGAAATCTGCTACGCTACATTGTTAATTAAATGGCGCATAAAAAAAAATCGAATACGTTATGCCGAAGATCCGGATTAACAATATTACAAAAGTAGCAAAATATTTAGGGAAAAATATTATAAAATATCTCGAACGAAAAAAAAAAGGTCTTGGAAGACGCACATGGTATTGAGTTGACATCATCGACGAATCTAAAGGTTAAGGAAATATCAAAGTAGCAAATAACAATTTGTTTTGTCATTGGATGATTTTTACAATATTATGACTGTTCGATTATATTAGGAAAGTATCATAAAACTGGAGCGGTTTTTTCGGAACGGTTAAAACAAACTAATAATAATAATTATTTTAATTCAGAATAATCCATAATTTGTTAGTAAACATTAACCTTAATAACTATGTTAGTAAACATGCAGGTTGGACAAATAATGGACGAGCGGGCAATCAAATTTCCCCGCAATGACACTCAGGAGACTGTTCGAGCTACCCCGGACCCTCTGCAGTAGCGACGCAGCACGCTTACGTCTGATCGCTGCGAATCCATCAGTGTGTGCATCAGCAAACATTCCCGACGCACTGCAGAAGCGTGGCAGCCCCAACAACATCCTGAATGCATTGTTGTATTGGACTCGAAGAACATTGATGGCTTTCTGCGTACAACTTGTCCAGAGGCTGCATGTGTAAAATGTCTGACAATATGCTTTAAAAAGCGTCAATTTAACTTCACACGTGCAACGAGCAAACCTACGGACAAGCATGTTGCATCGAACCGCCAATGCTCTTCGTTCCCTTTCTACATCCAGATCATCTTTGATGCCCGCTGTAACAACATGGCCGAGATATTTAAATTGTTGAACACGATTCAAGATGTTACCTGCAAGTTTAATAGGAGGAAAACTTTCTGAGGACTTTTCTCCAAAAATAAGAACCAAGATACTATTGTTTGTGTAGAGCAAGATATGATACTGTCATCATATCGTGTTCAGTGCCTTGTGGGTAAGAGAACACTAGGTTGCAGTTACTTCAGGAGAGGCAGAGGTTACACAGTATTCGGCGAGAGGTTATCACATGAATTGCTACAGCGTAAAGTCTTGTGAATCCACTACCATTGAATTGTCGTTGTATCTGTATAAAATGATATTGCTTAAATTAAATACTTGTTGTGTTATTAACACCTACTTTCAGTACTCCGAACTGTTTGCCACTTTTACCGTTGGGATACTTATGCCCGTTTTCATCAACGTTCCCTAAATTCTAAGCCAAGGTATGTAGGTGGTTTCGGGTGCATAATTAAAATCTGGGAGCAAGAATATTCATCCCATGTATGTCCTGCGTAGTCTCGATACGATTAATTTGTTACAAACCAGTCCGATTTTATCGTTTGTTTGATGTTTTCCTATCCAGATTCTCAAAGATCGTTATGGTTACTCATGATACATTGCCAAATAAGGAAAACCGTTAATTTTCCTCCGTTTGACCCTGGTGTGTCGACTGTAATGATAACAAATAAAATTAAAAATGTTAAATCTACATTGTTAAATCTTTCGAAACTAATATTATAAAGTGTAGTGTGTATGTGTGTGTGTGGAGGGGGGGGTGTGTGTGTGTGTAGTGTGTGTGAATACTCATGTTAAATGATCTTTATCTTATCTTATCTTAAAGAGAAAGTATTAGAATTTTTGTATGTTTGTTTGTAATGTATAAACTCAAAAAATACTTAGCTTTTTTAACAATTCTTTCACCTATAGAAAGCTACATTATCAGCGAATAACACGAGATGCATTATATATATTTATTTAAATTAGAGAATAAAAAACAGCAATTACATTATTGCAATTTTCGTAGGGATCTCTAGTTTTTTTTTATACCCAAAGTATCAAAATATTTGCCTATTAAAATGTCATTATTTGACGTGCGGTGCGAAAACTATTGATGATATATAAATTAATAGTGTACTATTTGTTTATAGTACTCATTAGTACCCACAAGAAAGTCCGCGATGCTATACAGGGTGATTTGTAATTTGACGTATTATGTAACAGTAAAAGAATAAAAGAAGAACTTTATCAACCATTTTCAAAAGCGACGACTGAACAGTGACCAGCGGGTAGACTGTGAGTCATGTTAAAAACTCAAAAGCCGCTCCACGACTTGTGACTTGGTCATGACGTCCTGGGTGCTTAACGTGTGATGGATTGCAGAGAGTTTAGAAAGTAGTGGAATGGAAATCAGTTCATTAATTCGATTATAACACAATTTGTTAATATTTCTAAATTCGACCTTTGCCAGCATTATTGACATTTTCAACGATACCACTAAATATTTTTTATCCTCGTTAGATAGCTGATTAGTAACGGTATCTAGTCGCAACACGGTGACGCTACAATGGATAAAAGGACACAGCGGTTCGCTAGGTAACGACGCAGCTGACGAACTTGCTAGAAGAGGTTCTGGCACGGCAGTCTGTGGACCCGAACCTATCGTACCAATCCCGTTCAACCAAATACGCAGGTGGCTACAGGAGTTCACCCTCACACAAGCGGAGTACTGGTGGACCTCGACACCGGGCTGCAGGCAGTCCAAGGAAGCTATGCCATCCCTGGATAGCAGGCTAACCAGGCGTTTATTACGCCTGGACAGGAACGGCCTGCGCCTGGTGACGGGAACCATCACGGGACACTGCTCGCTAAACAAGCACTTCCACACAATAGGCATAACGGACAGCCCTCTGTGCAGGGCATGCATGGAGGCTGAGGAAACCGTCGCGCACGTGCTCTTCGAATGCACAGGCGTCACCCAGATTAGAACAGAAACCCTCGGGTCACCCAGATCGTTTACAGATGTTCTGAACAAACCAGGAGTTTTGATTAACTTCTGGAGGGAGGTGGGCTGGTTGGAATAACCACCAAACGGCCGCCATGGCCCACGCACAATGGTCCACTTGACGGACTAAGTGCGGAAACCAAACCCCATAACATAGATAACATAGATAGATAGCTGATTAAATGAAGATGTCTTCCCCGTAATTTGTACGCTTAAGGCCACAGTAAAATTTGGGGTTAACTGGTATCAAAGTTCAAGTACGTAGATAATTTTTGAAAATGGTTAATAAAGTTCTTCCTTTATTTTTTGACTGTTTGTAGTTTAGAAAATTTGGTTACATCGAAAATGTAATTAAAGTATTAGGTACCCAATATAATCGTACCCAATGGTACGCAATGAAGGCCATTCAATTTGCCGGGGGTTCGAAGAAAACCGATATGGACATCGTGGCCCCCGGCTACAGGGCAACCGAAGGAACACGGGTGGGTTTTAGTCAGTAAGAGTCTGATACGCCCTCCCGCTCCGCCCAGAGCGGGAGAAGTTATTTGATGATTTCCCAACCAAAAAAAAAAGGCCATTCAATTTGTGAGTTTAGCTTTAGAGAATAATCATATTTATTGAAGAATTCTGGGAAATTTCCAAAAATCACAAAAGTTGGATTTTCTCGAATCCCATGAATTTTTACCTCGGCTTTATGGGGGGCTTAATTGTTGCAAATGAGTCACACTACCACATCCTGGAAGAAATACGTCAAATAACTATTATGGTTAGTCACAATAACCGTTTTTGTTTAAATTAGTCAATCAAAACACGGGTAGAATCGAAAGATGATGACATTGATATCATGATATTAATCCTTATCCAACTAAATAGTTTCAGCCACTATTATTTTGACTACACCTTTCTGATACACGCTGTATATAACCTTTCAACTGTCATTAACGAGACACAATAGAATTTTAATTGTTATCCACCTCAATGAGGCGTCGGAACAGATAATGAGATAATAGTCCTCTTCATCATACCCCGCGACAGCGACACAGACAATTTTTCATTCGTTTCGTGAGCTCCCTTCTTCGTATGTTCATACATATACTTAAAAACATAAACAAATTAGCTATCTTAGAAACTATCGAAGACGTTAGAGTTTAATTAGTAATACCTACCAACTACTAAGTGTATTTAAATAAACAAAATAACTCATTAGTAGTTGACACTCGGGTCTGAGTGTCTCATTGATACTACCTCATAATGATGCTATTTAAGTGTTCTAGAAACAGAGTGATTCGCTAATGATTATTTATTTATTTATTTCCTTTGGAAGACTTATTACAGCTAAACAAAACAGACTAATGGCTTGTAAATGTGACTGACAGCCAATTACAAGTCTTCACATATAATTTTTTTTTTTAAACCGTTGCCCCACACTAGGAATTTCTCCTGTATTGTGGGTGCTTTACAAACATTTAAACTCACATACACAAACAGCCAGACCCGGAACAACTACTTGTAGGTCATACAAATATTTGTTCCGTGCGGGAATCGAACCCGCGACACGCAGCACAGCAGTCAATAGCTTTACCACTGCGCCAACCGTGACACACTAATAAAACAGAACTATAACAGAATAATAATAAAAGAAATCTGTGAACAACACAGTACTGCCAACGAAAACAATTATCCGATTATTATTATTCCTCTCCAGCACAAATGCATCTTCTCTTGGCAAGAACGAGCATTAACCACGTGCTCACGACATCAAAATATGGTGAGGTTTTCGTCACCATATTACCCATATAAAAGAATGTTTAAATTAAATTTAAACTCATTTATTTCGGACAACAGTGATCCATATTGTGTTAATATTACAAAACAACTTATAATTTAGTGTTCGTAGTATTGATTTAAAATATTTGAAATAATAAACATTCAATGCAGAGGATGACCACACAAGAAAACATGTTTCCTACCTGAGCAGCCTCCGCACAAAATGTCTCATATTCGGAGTATAGCTCTCCGCTACAGCTCTCAGGATATAGTTGCGACTACCCCGCACTCTGCTCAGCAGCGACGCTGTTTTTTTGCGTATTATGGCTTGAAAGCCATCTGTGTGGGTCTCAGCAAACATTTTAGAGGCGCTGTAGGAACGGGGCAGTCGCAACAACATCCTCAAAGCATTATTATATTGCACGCGCATGGTATCCAGCGATCTCTCGGTGTAGCTGACCCATAGATTACTCGTGTAAAAGCTCTGACAGTAAGTCTTGAAAAGAGTAATTTTTTGTTGGTCAGAGCACCGAGCAAATCTACGGGCCAACATGTTCCCTCTGACCGCTAGTGCCCTACGCTCCCTCTTAATGTCTATATCATCTCCAAGGTCAATATATATATATATATTTAATCTCAAAGATTTTAATCATTACCTACTTGATCCGATCAGGGGTCATTAAAGAGCAACTGCTTGACCAGCTACTGCCCTGAATATAAATGAGTTTGGTTCATGTATGGGTTCGTGGGGCTCGTGGCTAAATAATAACAGCCGCACGGGTCGATCGAAGGTTAAGCTACGCTTGCCGCGGTCGGTTCGTGGATGGGTGACCATCCATTGCATATCGAGATACCTCCGTGCCTCGGAAAGCACGTTATGCCGTTGTTTCTGGCTGTCATTTGTAGATCTTTGACAGTCGTTACGGGTAGTCAGAAGCCCAAAATATCTGACACCCAGTCTTACCAAAGGCTATCGTGTTACCCAGTAACGGTTGTGGAGGTCAGAGAGTCAGTCAATCCTTGGAAAATACTGGTATTCAGCTGCATCCGGTTAAACTGGAAGTCGACCCCAACAAAGTTGGGAAAAGGCTAGGCAGATTGATGTAAATAAGCTTGGTTTGATGTACAATAGAGCATATTTTATCTTTCTATCTCTGCATAATCTCGTACCACATCATCGTCATCATCATTTCAGCTAAGAGACGTCCTCTGCTGGATACAGGCTCCCCAAGCATCGGCTCAACGACCGGTCGTGGGTTTACCATTTCCCACATGTTCGTCTTCTTCCTGTCTAGAAGAAGTATCTTTTGGTATGTTAATTATAGGTATGCCTACGTGCTCGGTGCTAGGAGCAGTGGTGGCCCAGCGAGCGGTCAGTGGTGGCCCAGTGAGCAATGGTGACCCATTGGTAACGGCCACGACTTACGTCTTATAGGTAGTAGGTGGATTTGAACCCAAGCAAGCACTTTACTTTGAGTAAATTATTTCATCACATCGCGAGGAAACCGGCATGTCCTAGAACCAAACATTCGAAGATATGTGACATCTACCAACCCGCACTGGGCCCGCGTGGTGGATTACGGCCCACTCCCTCTCACAGAGAGCAGGCCTGTGTCCCAGATTCAGATTCAGATTCAGATTCAGATTCAGATTTATTTTGCCAACAATGTAGGTACAGGTATAAGATGGTACATCACTAAGTTTTTCCGCTACATTCTACCTTACGGCATGCAAAGTTGTAAAAACTAAAAAAATACAGTGCAAACATTACAGGCTGATTGAGTAGTGGTTTACGAGTAAGAAGTTTGCTCTAGTTTTTATTAAACAGTAATCCTCTATTGTTTTATAGTAACTAGCTTTTTCCTGTGGTTTCGCCCGCGTGGATATCGGAAAATATCCCACGGAAACGTATTGCCGGGATTTCATACCTAATAGCCGAGGAAAAGGTCATTGACTACTACCGCTGCGCTTGCGTTGCCGTCAACCAAAATTACTTTGTTATGCGTAATTTTGAATCTGTGTTATCTTTAACAGTATTCATTTAAATAACAAGAGTGCCATCTTAATCTAAATTAAATGTCCAATTTAAATAACATATTTTATTAGAATTGATATAATACCGGACAAAATAGCTTCGGAAATAACAATGAAATTTTTATGAAATTCTGAAAGATAAAAATAGTTACTGTGGGTAATCCTTAGAAGATAGACATGCTATTCCGGACTTTTTTGTTGAACATTTTAAGATCTTCAATCCTCTAGCGGCTTACGGCGCACGCCAGTAAAGCTCCCAGTCGGCATGATTTTTTCCGACATTTTCGACAATAATCGTCATATTTCAGCCAATTTACATAAAACTTTAATTAAGTATACACCAAAACCCTTCGCATGAATCATTTCGTCTATTGGTGAAAACCGTTTGAAAATCCGTTCGGTAGTTTTTTTTAATTTTGGCTTTGTTAAAGTAACTTACTATTGCTTGTTTTTGTAATGAATTAAAGACCTTTTATGTACCATATTTTATGCAAAATAAAGAAATTCTAATTCTAATGGTACCTCTGGTATTATGGTAGTTCTTAGAAATTTCCAAAAAATAACTTAAACCAAATTAAATGTTTCATTGTTACTGTTGTGTTTAAATGAGTACTCAAAAAAATATTACTGGAATGAAGTGCCTTAACGCGGCTTGCAGTAGGAGTTGACTGGTAGAAATCGTCACGTAAGGAAAAAAACGTTATGCCCCCTCCATGCGACTCTCTCTCTCTCTCTCTGTCTTTCTATTATATACGAGTGTGTGTGAGTGCGAATATCGCTTAAAGAACTTCGTTCCTGACGGGGGTCCTCCGACCGCACACGTTATTTGATTAATCAGAGCCGATGCATTTCTTCAATGTGACTTGCGCACGTGACTTCGGGATTTTCCCTGTAATGAAACTAGATTCACGTTTTACAAAACGGATAGCAACCATGCCGTCTCCCTATACAATGTAGTAGATGACATTAGGTACGGTAGAATGATTTCTATTCAACTTATTGTTGGTGTAGTCGGCCCCAACTATCGACAAGAACTCATTTAACTGTCTACAATTTTTGTTCCAGAAAATTGCCACAAGATATATTACACATTGGATACTTAATTGTACGTCGATACAGTATAATGGAACAAAAATTGTAGACAATCTAAACGAATTCTAATCTATCTATCTAATTCTATCTTGTTGAAGCTGACTGTACTCGCCTGTGTTTTCCAATTTCGAAGCGTTGTCTTTCTAGCTTAGTTGGGTATAATTTACACCCTATTGATGTACTACCTAGTAAATTGCCCCTCGACTCGAAGGATAGGTTAGGCATTTCTTCGAAATTGGATATGGTTGAGCGATTATGGTCTGAAATATTTTGTGCATCTGCAATGTTTGCTCAAACCAGAGTAGACAGCTTCTCAGCTGTCGTGCGGAAAAAGAATGCATCTCTTCTCACGAGATTGCGTGACAGTAGCAACAGCCTCTTAAAAGTTATTGCTGATAGTCCTGACGAAAGCCCCATAATGAGGCATCTTATAGACACCACCCTGTCTGTAGTAGAATTTAAGTACTAACATAGCGTATAAGCTAAATTGTTACTAACATCTAGAATCGTAGTATTTTTGTAATTGGATCCAGTTGTTTGCTAAATAAGGTCTGGGAATTTGTGCTAGTGAAAATTTGTTTGTAAACGATGATAGTGGAGGCCATGCTTGTTTTTTAACCGACTTCCAAAAAGGAGGAGGTTATAAATATGTTCGTAGCGTGTTTTTTTTAATGTGTATCCACCGATTTCTCCGTCAATTGTGGACCGATTTTAATTATTTTTTTACCTTTGCTTGGACAGTTTTTGAGTTAGCTTCTAATACGTATTTTTTCCCACTTCGTATGTGGAATGATATGATAATTTCCTGTTACTGATAATTACGTAGCAGTTAGTGGTATTCAAATTTGTGTGAGGTAGGTACCACAACTAAAAAGTGAAAAATAAATAAAAACTTTTACAAAAAAACAACCAACTTCCAAAAAAAAAACACTACAAAGTGAAAAATACCTTTAATTTCGGAAGTCGGTGGCAAAAAATGAAAATTCAAAACCAAAGACAACGACTTCCGAAATTAAAGTTATTTATCACTTGTAGTGTTTTTTTTTGGAAGTCGGTTGTTTTTTCTTTAAAAAGTTTTTATCTTCCATACACAGTTAAGTAGTTCAAGCGAGACAACACATTATAAAATGTAGGTCCTTGTTTTAAGTGCTGCCCAATACAACCTTCACACACCAAATATTCTTTAACCCTACGCTCTCCCAACATGTAACCACGACACCCCAATTATCTACTTATATTATTACCCTATAAATGGGGACAAAAGTTCCCCCAAACGTATGTCAAGCTGTCAAAGGGTAATCTGAATGTACGACGAAACATCACTGCGTAACTTTTTGAGTAACTTTTAGGGATTACCGTATATCTTTGTCTTTATTATAAACAGGACTAGTTTATGCTTGCAGTGGGATAGTTGCAGGCTTCTGCTCTTGTATGGGTACTTTAGCACGTACAAACAGCTCCATTAAGAATGCAGCGACGCATAAATTGTCCATACAAACGTAGTACATAAATCATTTGCGATTTCAGCATATTTCCACCATATTATGTTGATATTCGGATTGAGACAGTATTTATCTAGGCTCCTACGTCTTTTTATTTCCAAAAACATACCTTTAAATGAAGTGTAAGCGAATTGCATTTCGTCCTTTTTTACAGTGTAAATGACATGTTTTCATATTGTTTTTCTGTGTTATAAACAACAATATTTGTAATATTGTTTCAGCAGAATCATAGTTTATGTTATCAAGTTACAAATTATCGAAACATTAACTTTTCATTCATAATTTTTTGTATTACGAAACACATCCAAATTTATCATAAATTTTCGAAAGCTAGTAGTACTATCACGTCAAGCAATAATTGTCAATATGTGCGTGGTAGTATTGCTCACTGTAGGTGTATATCGCACCGACAGGCACTCACACTAGCGCAACGTGCTTGGAATTGAATTTTGCAAACATCTCGATTTTTAGTTGCGAGCCGTGTCGCCGGCCTCTTAAGTAGTTACCCCCCCCAAAAGACATGTGAGTTCAAATCCGTGATAGGCCCAAATTACTTTTAGTATTTTGCAAACACATTTTATTTTAATATTGTATTATTTTAGGGAATAGCATTAACATTTACGAAAATTTCTTCAATGTCTAAGTAAACCGGAGGTTTCGAGACCGTTTACCGTGCGTAAGATTGGAGGTTCAAATCCTAGTCACGAAATGTTCTTTTTGTCAGGCATTTTTTTTTAAAAGTATTTTTCTATTTTGTTTTAGTAATATTTCTTTAGAATTTAATAATCAAGAGAAATAAAATACTTTAATAATATTTATTATTGCTATTATTTAAAAAAACTTTGATTATATTTTACTACAAAGATTTATATTTTACAATTTGATTTGATAATTTACAGTTATCATAACATACATATTTTGCCAACTGACACAAACGGGTCCCTAGACAAGTGACATCCTTTTAACGCAAACGATAAAATAGGAAGCGCTGGAAGTAAACAATAGTTTAAAGTGAACGTATACATCAAACGTTGTAGTTATTATTGATTAATTATAGAAAGGAAACGTTAACGGATACCCTCAAATTATAATTATAACATCTACCGATTAGACAGAGACTTAAACATAAAGTAACTAGGACAATAGTATATTTTCTGTCTTTGTCTATTGCGATCATCTCGCTATTTCGTACGTAAATAAAAATATAAGTAGTAGTTTCGCCTACTATTTTCTTTAGAAATATAGTATTTAGGCCTCTAATATCGCAGGATACTATATTATATAGTTGGATTGGCAAACCTACCTTGTACACTAACATAAATTATATGATTTAGTACTCAATTTTCACATTGAAAATAAAGGCAGGATGTGGTAGGTACAACCAGTCGGGGGTGCGCGTGAAAGTTTGAGTATCTACCCTTTTGAGCCCCCGACTCAGAAACTGTGGGGTTCAGTTGTTAGAAATCTGAAAGAAGGAGAGAGGAGGGCATACGAAAGGATTTCCCCACAGAAAACAATAGAAAAAGACAACGGATCAAAGGTTAGGTTTTGGATTCTCAAAAGAAAGGTCGTGGATTTCCATTCGTTTTAGTACCTACACCTTACACAAGCATGTTTCTCTAGCAGGACTACTAGAACTAAATTGATTATTAAACAAATAAACTTTGACATAAATAACAACAATATTCGTGGAATCTTTTGAACCTAGTAACAGTTCAGTAGGATGTTTTGATGCTCCAAATGGCTGACCTTAGAAATTAGTCACTCAATTACTTAGTAGTTCTTATCTGTTTACTTAATATTAATTACCTACATAACAATATTTTGCATGTTATGACATATTTTCTGACACGACAAAGTGTGATGTTCTTCGTCTCGTCTCGTGCAGGCACGAGCTATTTTAGTCAGTCAGCGAAGTTTGCAATGGGGGTAAATGTCCAGGATATGCAAGAGTAATAGTACGTTTACATATGGATATACTTTAAATGTGACTCAAAAATGATTTGGAATGTTGTCAGGACAACAAAAAGCGTTTTTGAGACTTTGGTCCTTCGAAGCCGATATGCCTTCACTCAACAGATTTTCGGGGGCAATAGAAAACCTGTTGGCTGAAGGCATCGGTAGGAGCATCCTGCTACTTTCCTTACGGCGAAGGATAACTTACTGACGAAACCTGAAATCTGATCTGTACTGAACAACGCTTTTTCCTTCTCAAAAAAGAAGATGCTTTTAATCTGTAACAAGACAACAACAATATTTTACAACTGACACCCTACTGATCGAAGATATGTGACATCTACCAATTTAACCCGCACTGGGCCCGCGTGGTAGATTACGACCCACTCCCTCTCACAGAGAGGAGGCCGCAGTCCCAGCAGTGGGGACATTATAGACTGAATATGTATGTGCCCTAATGATCGGAATTTTAAGGGTTCCGTATTTATTACTGAAGCTCCGCTGTCTGTCGGTCTGTCACAGAGCTATATATTTTAAACTGTAATAGGTAGACACTTGAAATTTTCACCGAGTATGTACTACTATGACCGCTATAACAATAAATAATAAAAATATGTAGTGCTAAATATTGTTCGATGGTACGGTAACCCTTCGTGTGCGAGTCCACTAGCACTTGGCCGCTTTTTATCTATAGTTCAAACTTAATGAAAATAAAAGAGAAGCATCCATTAACTGTCACTATCTTTTTATTTACACACAAGTACTCTAGGCTTAATTCAATAAAAATTGCTGATAAATATAATAATATCTGTACGAGCCTTGTAAGACAAGCATTAACCACTTTAATTTTAGTATATCAACATACTTGGTAGGGTACTAGATAATATTTTATTTAAAGGGTAAAGGACCCATCGATCAACTCGGCTTGTTACGGCCCACAGTTAGATTAACAGGCAATCCGTAATTTTAGGAAAGCCTAAAATAAATAAATAATAAATTTATTGTACAAAAAGAAAAACACATAGAGTTAGCCTTAATTCCAGGGGCGTATTTTTTCAATTACTTTAAACTATTCATTTGTTTGGTACGCCATTTTTGGTCTTTTGATACGAACGAGCAAAACAGACTATTCATATCGACGCTTGAAAGACAACATTGACTAAGCAACATGGGACTACGATGTCGGTTAGTCAATGTTGCCTTTCAAGCGTCGATATGTAGTCATAAAATTAACTCTTTAAGCTATTCTTAGTTCTATGCATTATGGCTATGAAAAGAGTCTGTTTTCTGTCTTCTTCTATACTTACTTAATTATATTAACTCAAAACTTCACAAGTCTTTTGGCCTCCACGTGTATTTATCCTGGAGCTAAATAATTAAAATACAATAAAATGTACACAAACATAATACACAGCAATCGATCAATACTTTATATTATTATAGCTTAGTAACACATCACTCTTCGCTGATAATAATAATAATAAAAAGTATTGGAAACAGCACTTTATTTATTTTTTACATTTGCTTATGTACTTTTTTATCTTTACCCCCGATGAAGGGTTAAGGTTTCCAATATCAAAACAAAACCTCAAAATCAACAGTCCTTTCCAAAAAAAAGTATTTTATTACTTTATTTAAATACAAGCCGGTATACAATATAATTAGCCTATAACGTTCTCCCACAGCAGGGATACAGGCCTCCTCTCTTTAAGAGAGAGTGGGCCATAATCCACCACGCGAGACCAATGTGGGTTGGTAAATTGTGGAATGGTGAAATGAATTCTCGGTATTGCTTTGTTTGACAAAGCTTGTGACTAAGTAGTGACAGCCGCACAGGTCGATCTATCAGGTTAAGCTACGCTTGCCGCGGTTGGTCCGTGGATGGGTGACCATCTTTACATACCAAGACCCCTCCGTGCCTCGGAAAGCACGTTAAGCCGTTGGTCCCGGCTGTCATTTGTAGATCTTTGACAGTTGTTACGGGTCGTCAGAAGCCCGAAAGTCTGACAACCAGTCTTACCAAGGGGTATCGTATTACCCAGTAACTGGGTTGTGGAGGTCCGATAGGCAGTCGCTCCATGTAAAATACTGGTATTCAGCTGCATCCGGTTAGACTGGAAGCCGACCCCAACATAGTTGGGAAAAGGCTAGGCAGATGATGGTATTGTTTTGTTTGAGAGTCTTAGCAGCCGCAGCGGCAGCGTCAATACAGCCCGCTGTGCTTGGAACAAGAGATAGCGCAAGGGTGTCTACACAGGTTGCGTCCCACACTCAACTTCCATGGCAACAAGGTCATGCCATCTGGTCTCTTCCCATCGACACGTAGCAAGCTGTTATCTGTCTGTCTGTTATCTTTTCACGCCTAAATTACATACATTTCATGAGTATGCTTTTTATCTCGATAATTTCCGACCTCCACGCGGACGAAGCCAAAAACGGATCTGCTGTAATAGGTATGGTCTATTCACTGCAATAGATCATCGAGAAACATCTTTTAAAAATTATGGTCCTTCTACAAAGCTTCTAAAATTAACCACAAAACCTGAAATTTACCATAACAATATTGACAAGGGGATACTGAAAATTCTATTGTCTTAATCCTTTAGCTGACTTTTATAACTTCCAACGGAAGAAGGGGTGACCTAATCTTTACTGTTAACCTCACAGCATATTGTGTTTGTTACTAAGAAGTCCAAAAATTATTTAAACATAAGTAGCTTTCTTTTAATATCTTTTAATACAGCTTACAGGGATGTAAACCGTACTAAAAGATATTAAAAGATTTAGTAGCGAGTAGCTTACACTCACTACAACGTACTAAGAAAGAAAAAAAACTGATGAACCTCTGTTGTCAAACAACCTATTGATAAGCTTTTCCAAAAATAAATTGTAATCATTTTGTAATCGTTTTTTCAATTAAAATGATTGAAAAAAACGTCAATAAGACTACCAAAATAAATTAGTCTTATGTTATGCTATGTGATTCGGTTTCCGCACTCAGCAATAAATTGGTCTTATAACGTTAGTTAGCTAGTTTTTAGGTAAGTAATGTCTTCCATTCTACAAAAGCACTGTTTTAAAATGTAAGCTTTGAAGTCCAAGGGAATGAGTTTGATCAAAAATGTCGATTGCAGATTTTCGCCGACATACCAAATTTATGTAAATAAGTTATTTAGAAAATTCATAAATTTTTGACACTATAATTATTTTATTCTGTGCAATTTTATCAAAAGTTTAATTTTAATTTTAAAAAGATAGTGGGCAATAGGTAGAATTATATATCTCTACGTGACACCCAGCCAACTCGTTGCTACTCGAAAATCTCAATCAAGTGAAATTCTAACATGTAACGCGAAAAGTATCCCATAATCTACAATAGTAAAATACCTATCGACCTATGACCATAAACTTATCAATAACAAATATTCTTATTAGATTTTGTATCCACAATTTGGTGGCTCCTGATTGGTCGAGCTCAAACGTCTATAAAAGAGGAAGTCGTGGGTGACTCCGGCGCATTTACCTACAGAAGCAGGTAGCCGAGGGACGTATTATTGTAACAATAAATAAGACTGATTTTATGTGTTACTTTAACCCCTTTCAAGATGGGGAAAAGTAGTATTAGCGTTTTAAGTGTTATATTATTAATTTCCGTTTTATGGAATCCAACTTTCGCCAATGGTAAGTGAATTTTATTTTGGTCTTTTCGTACATTTTTTGATCTTTTGGTCCTGTTAGTGTAATTTTTCTTAATTTTACTATTAAATTGAACCCATTGTGTTCTTATAAAACGAAAATGTTTAAAAGTTCCCCGCATATTCAGAAAACAGCCTCTGAAATTACTTAAATAATTTACTTTTAAGATAACACAACTTATGGTTATAAAATTGTCCGCTTAGTAAATTATTTTACTCACATGATATTTATTTATAATAACTTTTGACTTTCCAAAACCTCGCCACTATTTCAAGAGAAATTTATTAGATCTGATATCTTTTCTTGAAACTGACTTGAGCTTATGATTTTTTAACCAAAATCTACTGTTACTAACTTTGCACACATTTGATTAACTACAAAATATTTCTCACAAAACATTCTTTTAAATACTTGTATCCTATATCCAAACATAGACTGCAAAATCCGAGTCCCAACCAAAATTAAAAGCGAACTAAAATGGTAATTTCAGTTATTTGTTTCCAACTATTCAAGAAGCAGCAACAAAAAATATTATGTCTTATATTAAAACTACTCAAAATCGTGATTAAATGCTCATCTTTACTAAAACAAATCAGACTCCAAGTGAGTTAAAAAAAGACTAGTTAAATAAAAATTAAAAAAGCTTTAAAAAAAACAATTTAACCCAATTCGCGATAAAAATTGAAGTAATTACAATGTTACATGATAACCTTGGTCCTTGAGTATTTAATTACAGACAATTTATTATTAATTAGTTGAAAAAATTTTGAAAAAAAAAAATTGATTTTGATAAAATAACATGAGTCAGAAAGATAAGAGCTTGGTAATAATTACGAGAATTTTATATAAATCAGTAATATGGAAGTTTTTAATATTAAAATAATAAATACTAGGAATATCGCAGATCTAAATACAAAATTCTTTAAAACTCTCATATCTCATCATCTGTTACGACGCCTCATTGAGGTGGATAACAATTAAAATTCTATTGTGTCTCGTTAATGACAGTTGAAAGGATAATTAAATGACGCAGCAGAAGACTTATAAAATAAAATCAACATGTGTGACTCTGAAAATCAGCTTGAAAAAGTTTTATAGACGTAAAAACTCATTGTAAATATAAAAGATTGTGTACAGTCAGGGAAATTATTTTTTAAGTAAATTGACACCTTACGTCAATTTGTCGTGTTATGGCTATTTTATACAACTGTCAAAGAAAAACAGTATGGTGGTAGTCAATTTAATAAACAAATTATTTTCCCTGACTTTACCACAATACATAACTTTTAAACGTAGATACCAAAGATATCAAAACTGAATTCTACCTACAAATAGCCAGCATTTCACAGAATAAAACCTTTCAAGATAATAAAGGAAAAAAACACGAAGTGCCGAAAAAATTCCGCGTTAGGTACAATGAAGAACAAAGTATAGTTAACGACCACGATAACGTTTACATTAATTTATTATTTACTGCAAACATTGATAGCACTCATCTTTGACCTGAGATTGTAGTATCTCCTTCCAATGTCAGTAACGAGTATCAAGTCATAGGTATTTATATTTAATTGTTGCTGGATTAAGCTGCCAATTTGTTCAAGGAATAAAAATATTTAGTCTTCTTCCATCTTCTTTGCCTAAAGAAGATTAAAATTATGACTCTTGTCAACATCATCATCTGCCTGGTTTTCCCCAACTATGTTGAGGTCAGCTCCCAGTATCAACGGATGGAGCTGAATACCAGTATTTTACATGGAGCGACTGTCTATCTGGCCTCCAAAACCTGATGATTCTCACAAAGAACAAAATTGTAATTTTCTTTTAGATAATGTTTTGCAAAGTAAGATGTGCGTTTTTTCCTTTGTCAATAGAAAGATTACTTGCTTCAAACAACTCACTTGGAAAGTCCTTAGCTACAAAAATATACTTAGAATGAAGTTTCTTTTCAACATAATTTTATATCAGCTTTCAATAACGTTTTATCACCAAAAAGCCTTGACAATGGGCGCTGTTCACCGATGATGAAACAATTATTTATATCACTATTATTGATAACATATTCGCTCTTTAGCTTAACATTATCAGAACTGTCTGTTATCAAACCTTTGTTCTTTATAGTTGTATAATTGACCGTTGTGTGGCTTTTGATACGGATGAGGCGAGATCTTAACAATCGGTGAAGGTCGATCTTCCACAAGGTCAAAAGTAAAGGATAGGAGGATTATAAAAGCTGGAAGCACGTTAAATACAGGTGAAAATGATGAATTAAAAGTAGAGGATAGCCTTTCTGATATATTTAAAGCAGGTTCTCAAAATGAAGAGCATCTGCAAGATTTAGAAGAAACGTCTTCTTTGACTATAAAAAGTTTTAAAACTAAATCAACGTCTAAGTTTGAATTCATTTCTGTAGCTTCAGCCAAAAAATTTTTTTTTTCAAAATTAGCGTTTATTTACGTAATATCCTAATGCTATGTATTTTGACAATTTATCCGTTTTCATTGCGTTATTTACATTAAAAAGCAATGGATTACGAATTTCTTTCAAAATCCTTCGTATTGTGATAGAAAGTGAGTTACGTAATTGGGGGGCTGGACTAACAAATATTCATTTTAATATTATTTATCGCAATGATATCCTAAGTATCGAACATTACATCAATTATATGCATCCCAGCTGTGTACGGATGTGTCAATTTAGCCATCGCTCTTAGATTAACTGACGTTAAGAGCTTTGTTCCGTTCCCGGTACATTACCAACCAGAATTCATAACAGTTTGAAAATATTTGTTTCATGTTATGATAACTTTTATATTTTGAATTTTAAAGCTTCATTGATAGCTTCTTTCGGAATATTAAATTCTGTTAAAATAATTTCAATTACTGCAGATATGACATACGTATATACTTTATTCTTTGTTACTTCATAAATTTTTACATCGTCAACACCTGAAATAACTCCAAGGTTTTAAAAAGAACAGTCCTGAGTCCCAAATATGGGTCGAATATAATTTTAATTTAGAGGTCATTGTGGCGGGTCGCCAAACTCTGGCTCCTGTTTTGTCCCCTCCGTGGGGCAAATTGGATAATCGACTGCTTATCGAGAGGGACCGTGGTTGAGAGGGAGAGTGTTCCTGCGTTTGGGAGACAGACAGAGAGAAAAGCTTTCTTCTAATTGAATGTAAATTGAAATCATGGTCATGATCGATCATTTCTGGGACCTTTATCTTGCTCATAAGGATGCAACTTCTGTTAATGATTCGACTATCGGTTTTAGGCTGTGACGAAAGCAGATACAAGGTTTTAATTTGTATCCTACCAACACCTGGATGTCTAGTGTTTTTAAAGGATCTACTATCAGTTGACTTACTCTTTGGTGTCTCTTTACTTCAAAAACCTGCTTTCTGACTTCGTAAAGATCCATCACATAATTGAAAAACTTTACTCCTGCATCTAAAACACTAATTAAAATCATAAGTAACACTTAATTACTTTCTTTCATCTCTTGATAAGTATGAAAGCCTTGAAGTCACATATGTTCACTATCATATCTGAGTCATACTGTGTATGCGTGTGTTAGATCACATTTGACCTCATTGATCCGGGATCTACTTTGTTGTCAATGTTGAAGTTAATAGCGGAATTGTACCTATTGACTGTTTACGCATTCTAATTATTATTTACTTCTATGATAGCTTGGTGATCTCATTTCTTTAGCTTATCAGGCGTTTTCCTGGCAGAATTTTCCTCATATCTAGATATTGTTTATCGTTATGCTAATGTTACCTTGCGTTTCACTGATGTCGAGATCGTTTTCATGGAAATCCTAATTATTTTCTTTACGATCCATCATTTGATTTGTACTATAAATTTCTGTTAACATGATTGTCCAAGCACTGATTTAGACTTTAGTAAAAAGTAATGTACTAACTACGTACTTAATTCCACAATTTTATTTAGTAAAAATAACCAAATATAATGTGTTGTCCATACGTACTAACACTTGTTTTTTGTTTAGATCTGATTAATCATATTCATAAGGTTATCAGTTCCTACCACCTATGAACTTAACATATTTTTTAATTATTTAGATATATTGTAATGGAAATTATTTGATACAGTTCACTATTGATAAATATTATACCTAGATGGTTTTATAATTACAATAAGTTAACTGTTTTATAATTATATAGTCACTATTCCATTAAGATCGTCCTGTGAAGCCTTTGTGTTTGTCACAAAAGAGCTTTATAACAAAGAGCTTATTGTCATTAAGTATATCAACACCTATAATGAGTTTTTAGTTATTCTTAACTGTTAGGTATAATTAAGTAATTGACACAAATTGCTTTGTTTGTTTCAGATAAATGCTCTATAGGATGCAAAGGATGTGAGTATTTCTTGTATTATCTTTCTCATTAGGACTGTTTTCATTCAAATGACCTTTAGAGGCTTCGTTATTATTATTTCCTGGGTTGCTATTTACTTCTTTAAAATAAAAGTTTTCTAAAAAATTTTTTACGAGATATTTAAATTCTTTATCAACCAAATGTTTTTCAATATCTTCACTAACGTTATAATTCCTAGAATCTACCAATGATTTTTGTAAACTTCAGATTTTTTCTGTACCTATATTTATTCTGTCTTCTCCTCCTCCAGCCCCTACGACTCAATCATTCCTGAACGGACATAAGTACAACTATGGCGTGGAAGGTATCGTGACCATCTACCTGACCGGAGCCTCCAACCAAGAGACCAGCGTCAAACTACTCGGTCAGGTCTCTGTGGCCTCCGTCGGCAACTGCGTGCATGAGCTGGCTGTGCAGAACTTGGTGATCTCTGGCCCTGATGGCAAGGTTTGTAGAGATAATTGCCCATTTCATAACCCTTAATATGCTTAAAGTTAAAATAGCGTTTTTGAAACAGACTTCGGTCTGTGCAAAGGTGATCATTTAGATCCGAATATTAATGAAATTTTCAGTAGCAATTTTTGATCGATATGTCATAATGTCATCTTAAAACAATCAAGGAAAACTTATACTATATTAACATAACATAACATCACGCCTTGTTTCCCCGAAGGATTGGGCAGAGGTGTCCCTGTAGCAGGTACACTCACATTTCGCCAGTTATGTTTAAGTCCCATATAATAGAGGGCGATCCTATTGCCATCAACTGGGCACAAATCCAGACTCCGAGCTGCTAATGAGAAAGTTCAGATAGAAAAACCCAATAACACTTTGCCCGACCTCATGCTCAGCAGTAGCGCTTGCGACCACTAGACCAACGAGGCAGTCATATACTGCACAGAGATATTTTTTACTGTCCGACATTTTTTTTTTACAATAATATTATATGCATCGTCTAACCTCTCCTATTTACTTCTAGAAACACCAAAGCCCGCCCGGCATTGAAAAGCCGATCCGCTTCACCTTACAAGATGGTCGCACTGGAGCCGAAATCTGCGCTGAAGAGGGCGACACCCGCCGCTCCCTCAACATCAAGAGAGCTATCATCTCGCTGCTGCAGACAGAACAGAAGCCTTCCACTCAGGTAAGACCTTCAGCTTTTTAAGAAGCAATCACGAATTTAAAAGGAGCATATTTGAAAGGAGCTTTAGATCGAAAGCAAAATATAATAACTTCCAGAAAATTAAACTTAACATCATGCTTGTTTTCAAATATGAACACACACAGTCTAACATTTTATGCTCCCAGACCAGTATGCAAATGGGGCGATCTTACCTATTTTTTAACCGACTTCCAAAAAGGAGTATGTTATATGTTCGTCGCGTACGTTTGTTTTTTTTTTTTAATGTATGTCCACCGATTTCTGCGTCAATTGTGGACCGATTTTAAAAATTCTTTTTTTGTTTGAAAGGGTGTGCTCCCGAATTGGTCCCATATAAATTTTATTAACTTTGCTTGGATAGTTTTTGAGTTAGCTACAAAATACGTATTTTTTCCCCACTTAGTATGTAGATGATATGATAAGTTTCTGTCACTGGTAGCAGGTAGTGGTATTCGAATATGTGCGGGGTAGGTACCACAACTAAAAAGTGAAAAATAAAATTTTTTTACAAAAAAAAACAACCGGCCTCCAAAAAAAACACTATAAAGTGAAAAATAACATTAATTTCGGAAGTCGGTGGCAAAAAACAAAAATACAAAATACAAGACACCGACTTCCGACATTAAAGTTATTTTTCACTTTGTAGTGTTTTTTTTTGGAGGTTAATTGTTTTGTTTTTTTGTAAAAAGTTTTTCAATTCAAAAGTACCTACTTGTAAATGGTAATGTACAAGTACCTAAATTACCTATAACAAAAAATAAAAAATACTTCTGTTTCTTAAACTAGACTTTTACAAAAGAACCCTTCTTGAATGGTTTTAGCTGGTGTAAAGTATATTACATCATACATACCTTTACATAGAGTTTATTGCTACGATTCTAAAATCATAACTGACTACAGTAGGTAACTTCTATACTATTCTGATTTACATAAAGGCTGAAGATTCTAATCTGACGTTTTCTTTGCCACAGGTGGACATCTTCGGAACATGCCCCACAGAAGTGTCTTCATCTCAGGAGGGCAGCGCCGTGCTGGTGCACCGCAGCCGCGACCTGTCCCGCTGTGGACACCGCGAGCAGGGCAAGAACGACCTCATCACTGGAGTCTTCAACCCTAATGCTGTAAATATTCTGGTCAATTAACTAAGAAAAGCCATTTAAAAATATCATGTTTACATTTTTTTGCGAAAATCATTTGGGGACAGCCACTTTAAATACCATTGCTAAGTCTTCTTCTTCAACCCATTTTTCCTCACTGCCGGCTGTATCAGAGCCTTTTCTTCCAGTTAAATAAACTAGTCTAATATAACCAATTTTACTTCTATCAGGAAATCAAGGATACGCAAGTTCTCCAGTCCTCAATGAGCGTGGAAACCAAGGTCAACAACGGAGTTCCTGAGAAGGTGGCTGCGACTGAAGAGTACTTGTACAGGCCCTTCTCTGTGGGAGAGAATGGCGCCAGGGCTAAGGTCCACACCAAGCTGACGTTGACTGGCAAAGCTAGGGCTGCTAACAACCCGAGTAAGTTTTGAGGAATATATGAAAACGGCAACTTCTTACATCGAACGACATAAAAATCAACGCAGTTTTCATAAACAAATAGAGAATAGTGTCTTTTAGTCAACATTTTACTCTCCTCACCTAAAAATATTATAGCGGATTTGTTAAAAAAGCCAGCTTTATAGACGTAGGTAGGTACCCAAAAAAAAACATTAGACTACAAAGCTTACCTTTAATTTTATAATTAAAATAAATAATCTAAGTTCGGTAAAACATTACCAACTCTATATTCAAAATTCCTAACCACCACATTCGTCCACCAGGCCGCTGCACGGAGACCCGCACCATCATCTTCGAGAACCCCCACGGTGCCACCAACACCAAGAGCAACATGCAAGCAGCGCTGAACGCCGTCAGGGAGACAGCCAAGACCGTCGCCACTGAAGCTGGCAGCAAGTCTGCTGGAAACTTCGCTCAACTCGTCAGGGTAAGAATCTTTAACTTTTCGAAGAGCAGTAACAATTTCTCAAAACTGCCATCCATAAAATCCTAACAAATTGTTAACTTCATTGATATTTTTTAATCAATCACTTGATATAATTGTTCATTTGTATCGTAATTTGGTTTCCGTAAGCTGGTTACTAAAAGTGTTGAAATGTTTCAGATCTTACGCACAACCACCAAGGATGATCTCACGAGAGTCTACAGCCACATCAAGGGAAACAACGTTGAGAAGTAAGTTTTTATGTTCCATTATTTTTATATTGTACAATTCTTTTTCTCCTGATAATTTCATGAGTTGTCTTGCACAGCTGATGTTATTTTCAAAACTATATTATTCTACAGTTCACAATGATTCAATCCAAAAACTTCAGTTTTAAGAAATGTATGCCTAAATCTAAAATAAGTCACTAATTCTCAAATAATTTTTCAACGATTTACTTGATAAGTTCCTTTATCTTTAAACTCTAGAATGTTCCCAACTAATTCCACATTTTTTCCATCAGGCGTGTCTTCCTAGACGGTTTGATCCGCACTGGAACTGGCTACAGCATTGAAGTTTCTATCCAGCTGCTGAAGAGCAAGGAGTTGGGTCCCATCGAACAGAAGCTGGTCTTCCTCTCTCTGAGCAACGCCAGGCACGCTAACAATGATGCCTTGAAGGCAGCTGCTGTAAGTTTAAAAAAAATAATCAAGATACATAAGTTTATGAAGTATAAGCACAGATTTAAAGTATCCTAAGAAAGTCCTTCTCTCAAAAAAGACCAAGAATGTTTTACATTTTTGTCAAGCATATTGTATATTAATATATTTCAAAATATCATTCTGTCTCTCAACTTCGAACGATTTACAGAAACAGAATAAAGTTTAAAATTCGTTTGGCGCTAAACGCATTCAGTTATTTGTGATGCTAGCGGACCTAAATCTTTGATATATCACAGTCCACCGCAGCTTCCAAAAACATGATCTCCAAATTAAAAAGCTGAAATTTTCGTATGCCTTTTCCATTGGCGGATGTATCGAGAAAATATTTGTACCTATACTTACTTCAACATATCTCTATCAAAAAAAAAACTCTGCTTTTAACAACTATTCTAATAAAACTTCTTACTCATAGGGACTCTTGGACCTGCCGAACCTCCCTAAAGAAGTGTACCTCGGCGTGGGTGCCTTGGCTCAAGCCTTCTGTCGCGAGAACGAGTGCCACCACACCAAGAACGACGGCATCATCGCCCTGAGCAACAAACTTGGAGCCAAGCTGCAGAACTGCAGGCCGAAGACCAAAGTTGATGAGGATAATGTAAGTATTCTGAAGGTTTTGGTACTTACAGAAGATGGTATTAAAATTGGCTCGGAATCTCAAGGTCTTGCAGTCTAAATGCGTTAGAGACTGACAATTCAACGATCACCATTGCATTCATCTAGTTCCTCGAACAGACCAATTTTCCAAACATATTTGACACCTACCTATGAAGCATTTCATTTTGTTGTAGAGTCCAATTATGAGTTTTATCTTGTTTTTGAAATAATAATCCTTTCTGATATTTTGTAAATTGTATTACCTACCTAAAATATTACTTTTTCTTCTTCATAACTAGGTCGTAGCAGTTCTGAAGGGTATCCGCAACATCCAACATTTGGAGGACTCTCTGATCGAGAAACTGGCCCGCTGCGCCCTGGACAACAATGTCAAGCCCAGGGTTAAGGCTGCAGCGCTGGAAGCCTTCCAAGCTGATGCCTGTGCTAGCAAGGTAGAGTACCAGAAACATTTAACAGAGCATTATTTTAAATACTTTTGTTCATAATGAGGAGTCTTTACAAAACAACAACTTTTTTTTTAAGTTGCCATCA
Source organism: Agrochola lychnidis (assembly GCA_963680765.1). Taxonomy (NCBI): domain Eukaryota; kingdom Metazoa; phylum Arthropoda; class Insecta; order Lepidoptera; family Noctuidae; genus Agrochola; species Agrochola lychnidis. The sequence goes on from OY796873.1 coordinate 1,287,729, forward strand.
ATAAATGCCAGGATGCCACTTAGTGTGGCAGGAGAGATACCCACATTATAAATTTCGTGATATCTACTTTATACCTGTGTGCCCAAATTAACATGTTCGATTTGATTTAAACAAATATAATTTATTTAATAATAGCAACTAGGTTTAATTTGTCTAAATACTAAACACATTGATGTCAGGCTAATCAGTATTTTATCATCGTAAGTAGGAGTAGAATTCAAGTTATTGTTACCAAGCTTAGCTTACATTAAATCGTCTTCCTCGTTATATTTGCTTCCACGTTTTCTCTTGTTCTCCTAACTCTCCTACTTCCACTTGTACTTACAAATCATTTTCTCAACAGCTGAAGAAAACCGCAATTGACATCCTGAAGAACCGTCAGTTGGACTCTGAGATTCGTATCAAGGCCTACCTTGCCATCATCACCTGCCCCTGCGCAGGCTCCGCCACCGAAATTAAGAACTTGCTGGACTCTGAGCCCGTCCACCAAGGTAATTGAAAAATCTTTAATTAAATAAAATCAAAATGTTAACCTATATTTTGCCAGTTTCATATTGTAACAAGACAATTAAATTACAAGTATTTTTTATCTCTACAACTTCAATATTTAGTCACAAAGTAACATTTAATAACGTTATAAAAAAGTTGAATTCTTTAAAACTATTAATAGGTTCATCATTTTCTAACTAACTTAAAATAAACGTTTGATTAACAATAAATTTTCCTCCCTCCTGACTTTACCTACAATATATTTTGTTCAATGCAATGTATGAATAAAGAAAGTATATTTTACCATGTCTCTCCCATCTTCCTCCTTAAAGTTGGCAACTTCATCTCTAATTTCCCTAAGCCAACAAATAGAAATGTTAATAAGCAATGTGTCTTACCCCTTCTAGTCGGCAACTTCATCTCTACGTCCCTCCGCAACATTCGCGGCTCATTCAACCCCGACAAGCAGCTGGCGCGCCAGCACTACGGCCTCATCCGCACACCCAACAAGTTCAACACCGATGTCAGGTAAGATGATCATGGAATCGCGAGCCGATTTCCGGCCACCGTAGGCGCGGACTTGCAAACGGTGAGCAATGGGTAGCTCGCCGTCCGATAAGGACCAGGCCCGGGTCGACGGTGCAACGTGTTCCACGCGCGCCTCAAAAAGATGTCAGCAGAACTGAAGGGGTCCGATAGGGCCGATGCCTGCCGGGGTTGCTTATAAGGCCGAAAGAGAAATCGTGGCCCCCGGCAACATGGCAACTGAAGGAACACGGGTGGGTTTCAGTCAGTAAGAATCTGACATGCTCCGCCCAGAGCGGGAGAAGTTATTTGATAATTCCCCCCCCCCCAAAAAAGTTTTGGTCTAACAAAATTAAATAAACTATCGTGTCATCGACACCTAGAAGAAGAGAAGAAAACGAAAATGGGTGATATAATGGGCAGTCTTATCATAATCAGCGATTTGTTAAAGACAACCTTGACAGATGGACAGAAAGAGAGGAACGATTATGAGATATTATTTTGGATTCATGTTCAATATTAAATTCTGGACAAGTTTAAAATCATTAGTGGAACTTTTAAACACCCTGAAGGTTTCGGCAAAGGTGTACTTATATTATAATACACATAATCATCGTCAACATTCTTAGTTTTTTTTTTTAAATTCAAACAAACTGGTAGTAAATAATTATTCTGATTGGCATTCTGCATCCTTATCGATTTTTGACTTATTTACAATAATAAATTATTAGCAGCAACTTCTATGTCATAACAATTTCCTTCTTCTCCAGGAAATACTCTTTCTCTGAGGAAGAATCCTTCAACATTGATGCCCTGGGTATCGGTGGAAACATCGAGAAAAACGTCATCTACTCTCAGGACTCCTTCCTTCCCCGGTCTGTCAACGTGAACCTGACTTGCGAAGTCTTCGGACGCAGCGTGAATGTTCTTGAGGTTGGTATTTCTGCATAAGGAAGACTGTGTGGAATCGTCCAATCACAAACGAGACGAGAGACGCGATAAAGATTTCAACCACTGTGATTGGTCGATTCCTGCAGGTCTCCGCTTCAGTGGAAATGCACCTTAACCATCAAGTACTCAAACAACGTTTTACTTTGAGGCGCTCTTTAAAGTTTTTTACCGCAGCGTTTAGGCCTAGCTAATTAGTTTGTATCTTGTACGGACCGCCATTGACATACTAGTGCTGTAAGCTGTAACATTCTGGCCACTCATTGGTTATTTGAGTTTGTAACTGGTTACTTTTTAAAAGCGTCGTGGACGATAGGCCTTACCTACCTACAGGTTTTAAATTGAGTTACATTCGCATCGGTTCATGCTGCAAAACGCGTAAACAGATGCGAATCAATTTGAATAGTTCCAGTCTCTGCAATTTTTGTATTCACCGTATATAGTAAATCTTTATCTTTAATTTCAAACTCTTTTTAGCTTTAATTTCAGTAATTTAACATCGTTTTTCGGAGAGCAGTGGTGGCCCAGTGGTAACGGCCGCGACTTACGAGTTGTAGGTCGTGGGTTCGAACCCAGACAGGCGCTTTACTTTGTGTAAATTATTTCATCACCACTGCTCTCAAAACGGTGAAGGAAAACATCGTGAGGAAACCGGCATGTCCTAGAACCGAAAATTCGATGACATGTGACATCTACCAACCCGCACTGGGTCCGCGTGGTGGATTACGGCCCACTCCCTCTCACAGAGGAGGCCTGTGTCGCAGCAGTGGGAACATTATAGGCTGATGATGAACATCGTTTTTAATTATCCAAATATTCTCTGCCAGGTTGGAGGTCGTCAAGGCAATTTGGACCGTGTAGCCGAGCACCTGTTCGGACCCAAGAGTTTCCTACGCACCGAGGAGCACCAGAACCTTTACAAGAAGTACATCCTGGATAAGTTCAACCTTTACAAGGACAAGGTCGAAGGAGGCCTTAACAGAGGTCGCCGCTCCGTGAAGAGTGATGTCGATAGTTTTGACAAGAACGTAAGCGTTTTTCTCCACTATTTTTTGGGCTGACACGCTAGGACGAAGACTATTGTTACTTGGTTCTTTCATGTCTAGGTCTTTGTCGTGATGCATTTTGATTTCTTGCACAACTTCTTCTAGACACCTATTCTTATGTTCAAGATGTCTTATGTTCATTCTGAAAGATTTCATACAAATTCCGTTTGTGTTTATAATTTTTCTGTTAGTTAAATATTGTATATCCGATACTGTAAATCAATTTTCTGGTCTGTAAAGAGTTATTTTTAACGTTTTTTGCCATTTAAAAGTAAATCGGAAATTAAATTCTGCAGTAACTATCTAACGAAAAAGGAAAGGCAGTATCAGTATCTACTTAATTAAAGTACCATAGTATTTATACTGTTTTTTCTACCCATAGCTGAAAGCCGAAGCAACACCTTTCAACAACGAACTTGACCTGGACCTGTACGTCAAACTATTCGGAACTGACGCCGTCTTCCTGTCTCTTGGAGACGACAAGGGATTCGACTTTGACAAGGTCATCGACCAGTTCATGGAGTACTTGAACAAGGGAATCAACGACGTGAAACACTTCCAAGTAAGAACGACCTTCTTTATTTTACGAGTTTTTAAAACTAACATTTCTTTTCTAACCGACATCTTTGAAAGTTCATATCTGCACGTTTAGCATGTCCACTTCTGCCTCCACTTTGCGAAGACAAAGCGACATTTTTTTCTTAATTTTTGACATGGCGTCATGGAGTTCTTTCCACAATCTATTATTTTGTCTTTCATTTCTTTTGTTTCTACGGTAGTCGTCCTCCACGTGCTGGTAATTGAAATACTTTAATTGTTAATTTTTCTTTCTCTTTTTTGACTTCAGTAGCACCTTTGGACTTTGTGTACCTAATAATTTATTCCACCTTTGCAGCAAGAAGTCCGCGCCCACATGCTGTTCATCGACGCCGAGCTCGCCTACCCGACGTCCACCGGTCTGCCCCTCAAGCTTGACATCGTGGGCGCCGCCACCGGCCGCCTCGAGCTCGCCACCAACGTCGACATCCGCCAGTGCATCCACAGCCCTAAAGACGCCAAAGTTGACATCAAGCTGGTCCCCAGCACTGACATCGAAATTACCGGAGCCCTATTGGTCGATGCTGATGCGATCGCCGCTGGTCTCAAGGTTATCGTCAACCTGCACAGCTCCACTGGTGGTCATGTCATCGCCAAAGTCCTGGAGAACGGACGTGGTTTCGACCTGCAAATTGGACTTCCCGTCGACAAACAGGAGATTATCACCGCCTCCAACGATCTGGTCTACTTCTTCTCGGAGAAAGGACAGCCGGAGAAACATACGCCGATTAAGATGGACAACGTTGTGAAGGAGAACACTGGCTGCTTCGACCAAGCTGCTGACTTCCTCGGATTAACTGTCTGCGGAGAGATGACTGTGCCTTTCACTGTCTCAGGTAAGTTTTTTTTGTAATTTTGTCCGGTCATGTTCAATCCATTTAAAAAGTTATGACAGCAAGTTACTTTTATCACTTTGCTTTAATATAAAACAATTGTTTTTCCTTCAGGACCTGATGCTCAAGCTTCAATCAGCAAGTACCTCTCAAGCTACCCTCTGACTGGAAAGACTAAGTTCCGCGTGATGTTGGAGAAACAGAACCTCAGAGGATACCACATCAAGGGTGTGCTCCGCTCAGACGGGACAGCCGGCAGGGAATCCTTTGAACTGCTGTTCGAGGCTGAAGGTAAAGATCATAATATTACCGGGCGGTAATATTAATAAATATTTATATTAATAATATTGATAAAACTAAAGATAAATTGAAAAAAACATTACTCATCTAGATGAAAATCTGTAGCTAAAAACACTAACTGGGGAGAGTTTCTAAAACAAATTCTTATTTCTAGGTGCCAAATACGGCCGTGCCCAAATCAACGGTGAATACGTCTACAACAAACACGAGATGGGAGCTCAAGTATCCCTCAACTCCCCACTGAAGGTCGTGTCAGGCCAGGCCACTCTCTACCGCAAACCAACCGAGACGACCATCATCGTCAAGGGCAAGTACGACGCCAGCGAAATCTATGGCAAACTTGGTTTCACCATCCAAGGAAGCGCCAACCGCAAGGTCTACAAACCCATTGTTGAGTACCAGATGCCAGGAGAGAAGGACAAGCACAACATTCCCATCTCAGGTCAAGTTGTTGAGGAAATCGGTGGTGGAAAGACCAAGTACTCTATTGAGAACATCAAGTTGAGCTTGCCTAGTATTAAGGAGCCAGTTTGCATCGATGGACACTTCACCAGCAGTGCCGACAGAGATATTGACTTTGATACCACTGTTAAGGACTTGGCTTCCCTCAAGGGATCCGTGAAGAAGAATGACGTCAACGTTGAGTTCCAGAACAAGTTGAATCCGTTCATCAACTTCAGGTTGAAGGGACACTTCGAAAATGAACCTATTGTAAGTAGATTAACTATAAATTACAAAACCAGAAATAATACGCATCACATCAACATTATTGTTACTAACGTAATTTTTTTGTACAGGTTCGCAATGAAATCGACCTGATATACGGTGGTGACCTCCGCAACGACCAAAACCGCATTGTCTTCGGACAAATGCTCAAATACCACAAGAACTCCCCTGAGGACTTCAACGTTATTACCAAGAATAAGTGTAAGTAATGTTTCCTTCCTTTCCGAAATTCATAAATCAAGTCCTAATATAGTCTTGATAAATATAAGAAACTACTCAATCAAATAAGTAATCATATGGTATCAAATGAGAATACAATTTACTTTTCCCTCTTACAGTCGAAATCCACGCCATCCCCCTGAAGATCAGATTTGACGCTGACATCGACCCCAAGAAGGTTGACATCGATGTCGAAGGTCAGTACATTAACAAGAAAGCAAACTTTGACCTGGAAGCCAGACAGCAGATCAAGAAACCAGGAGACTATAGCATGAAGATGAAGGCACTGTACGACAAGAATGGAATCGAAGTCTTCTCCAAGAGGGACATCGTTTCTGCTGACAAATCCAACTTGGAGAACTACGTTGAGTTCAAGAATATTGGCAGATACGAATTGTCGGGAGTGTTGTTACACAAAACTAAGCCTAATGACATGAATGTTGGTGCTATTGGACACCTGAAAGCATCTGTTGGCGGCAAGACACAGGACGTCAAGTAAGTCCCATGAATACCACCATGGTTACCCACTACTTCTTAATCTCATCTTTAAGACCCGCTTCTTATAACATTATGACGTCAGGAAAATGCATAGGTACTGCTTAGTCTGACTTGTTTAATGGACCATAACTTCGTACATGCCTTTGAATCTCTTTCATATACATGTAATTTTCCTTCTTGCTATCTTACTTCATAACATATCTGTCTTTTTCACCAGATTCGACATCGGAACAATTCAAACCACAGCGTTATATTCCTCCCACGCCAAGATCTCCGACTCCCATGGTGATATCATCGATTTCCTCTTGAAAACGACTCGTGGCGCTAACGCCAATGGACAGCTGAAGTTTATCCTCAAGAACGCCATCTCTGCTAACGGCCAGTTCAAGGTTACCGAGAGCGATGGTAAAGGCAACGGCATGGTCATCGTTGATTTCAAACAGGTGAGGTTTTCAGTAATTTTTGTGCTTATTTTAATGGGAAGTAAAATGTTGACTAGTATTATTAGCTTTCCATAGAGATATAAGACTATGTGCCGCACTGAGAGATGCCATCTAATAATAATCAATCATTAACTTTAATTGGCCAAAATTAATTAAATTAAATGCCTTCAAATTTGGTTGACATGTGCTAAATTCTGCTGGCTAATTAAAGTTTATTCTTTATTATTTTTTAATGAGTGTGGCAGTAAAACTGAGATTAGTTAAAGTCATAATTTATTTATCTTTGGATTTTAATACCGAAAATTCAGTTTTGGTTTTACCTGTCATAAAACCATTTTTAACTAATCTTTTTTCATCCAGGCCCAGCGCAAGATCAAGGGAGACTTCAAGTTCATGGCGAAGGCCCCGGCCTACGGCGCCGACGTCGACATCTTCCTGAACTACGAGAAGGACAACAACGACAAGGTTCACTTCAGCACCAACACTAAGAAGACCGACAAGATGGTCGACTCTAAGTAAGTTTTTTAGTCTCACTTATTTTCCTTAGAACATTAACATAAATATTTGCGTAAAGAAACAAATAGAAGTGGGAACGTTATAGGCTGATTATGATTATGCTTTTAAAATCTCGTATCACGATGGGCCCTAATAACTCAAGTTGTGGCTAAAATATTAGCTGGTCGACAACGTGATCTCGGAACTGACTGCCCAGGGTAAGCCGGACGTTCATTTAAGAGGAAACGATTAAATTTGATCTTGAAAGAAAAATTCTCTACATTATCCAGCAAGGAAACAGAGGTATAGTAGGTATATAGGATTGTATGAAATGAACGCAATTTACTTTTCCTCTTACGTATCACCACTTGAGAAAGTCATGCACCTCATTTTATATCATACTAGCTTTTGCCCGCGGCTTCGCACGCGCAAAGGTCGGAAAATATCCCACAGGAACGTACTACCGATATTCAGAGTACTTATCAAATGTCCTAACCCAGGTCATGGTCTATCCGTATACCATTCATCTAAATCTGTTCAGCCGTTACGGCATGAAAAGGTAACAAATAGATAGATAGGTAATAAATCTGTTTTAGGGTTCCGTATCTCAAAATGAAAAATGGAAACCCTTAAAGGATGACATCGTTGCCTGTCAAGACACTTTTTCTCAGAAACGCGTGAAAGTATCAAGTTGAAATAGATAGGTATTAAAAACTTAGGCTATGCGCGCACTACGGATTTTGATCGTTACGGATAATATTTCGTGTTGTTCTATCTCCTCTCAGGCTCATTTTCTACGAAATGTATGGAAAGTTTTTTTCAATTTTTGAATTTTCTCGTACTTGAGTACGAGAAAATTCTATTGTGACGTTTCCATTATTTGACATAGATTATTTATACAAATTTTCAAGTTAATCAAGCCAAACAGTAAAATCCTCCCCTGTAAAAATAAATACCCCTTTTCACTCCGTCAGGGGTAGATTTTCAAAAAACCTTGATATACGTTTTTATTTGTTTTCAGTCTTAAGTATAAATACTGAGTTTTGAGTTAATCAGACCGCGCGTTAAAATTCTTCCATACAAACTATGACACCCCCCAATCCTCCCTTAGGGGGTAGTTTAGAAAAACTAAAAATGCCAAACTTTATAATTTACATAGATAAGTATTTGTGCCAAGTTTCAAGTTTATTAACTCAAGGAATAAAATTTTTCATACAAACAAAATCCCCCCTTTTCACCCCCTTAAAGGTCGATTTTCCAAAAACCCTTTCTTAGTGGATGCCTACGTCATATTATCTACCTGTGTGCCAAATTTCAGCCCAATCCGTTCAGTGGTTTGAGCTGTGCGTTGATATATCACCCAGTCAGTCAGTCAGTCAGTCAGTCAGTTTACCATTTTATATATACAGATGAATAGTACCTAACAGGAGAATACCAAGAAACAGCAACAAACTGAAAATATTTTGTCACTTAACTTCATACGTGTTTTACAGGAACAAGTTCATCTACTCTGGCAAGAAGTTTGAGCTGAACCTGCACCAAGATGGAGTGTACTCCCCGACTGGCAAGACCCATGGCGTCGTGGAACTGGTCCTGCCTACTGACAGGTGCCTCACCCTGAAGGTGGACCGTGACATCACGCAGAGCAATAACGTAAGTGGACATTGATCACTTTGTCAAAAGTAATTCTATTTGTTAGGTGAAATGTTGGTAATTGAGACCAACATTCCACCCAACAATTACAGTGTTACTTACACTTTTTTTCACACTATTACAATCACTTTTATTCACACAATTAATCACTTTTTTTCACACAATTACAGCCACTTTTTTGCACAATTACAAACACTTTTTAATTTTGAACTCCCCTAGCTGGACTAGGCTAGGGGAGTTCAGAGAGGGTTCGGTTAAAAACCTAAGAAAAAAATTAAGGAATATCTTTGGAAATTGCTTAGTTTTTGAAGGCTTGGCATACTAAACCACGGCAGTATTTTCACTTAGCTATTGTCAGTATTATAAACATAAAGTCATGGAAACGTTCTTCTGAATTGCTAATTTCTAGATGGTTTTGCTCTACTTCAAGATTCCACTCCATAATTCCTCTAAAAACTTCATCTATAATTCCTCTAAAAACTTCATCTAACCTCTCAATGTTCTCTTACAGAAGTACAACGGCCACGCCGAGGTGGTACTCTCAGACGCCACCAAGCGCGGAGGCCCAGCTTCCATCATCGCCTACAAGGGCAAGGTCACCAACACCAACCTGGAAAAGGAACTCGTTAACTACGAAGGTCAGGTGGAACTGAAGCTGAAGGATGGACAGAATCTGCTGAACACCTTCGCTGTGAAGAACAACCCTGAGGGAGACAAGTTCAAGTTTGACCTGAAGGTGAGTTATTATGACTACCGGATTTTTACTTCAGGTCCTTTTCGGAGAACGGTTCACATTAAATCCATTAAGGATTTTGTTTAAGTAGGCAACTAGTTTTTTTTTCCACATATACTTTTTATTTTATTTTACAAAATACTCTTTGTATGGTTGACCTCGTAATTGCTTTATCAACCTAAGGTTGACTGTCACTTGCACGTCGTGAAATGATCATGTGACAGTTATAGTTTCAACCTTAGTGAAGCTTCAATTTACTGGGAATTGATGTCAAAATCAAAAATCTAAATTGAAAAGTCATCTATTCAAATTAGGCTGAGAATCACCACTATTTGAACGTCAAAACAAGACAGTTTCCCAAAACACCCATCCTTCACTATCAAAAGTAGTAAAGCTATACCATCAACATCTTCTGTAACACATATCTTTGATTTAATCTGGTTTACTGTCCCAAGTTAAACAATTTGACACCAAATCAGAAAAGCCTAGTGTGGCGATGTTTAACAACCGCAAACTTTGTTACCTATTTATCTTCATAGAAAATTGTCCCATCGTTTCTCACCATATTTTTCTTCTCCAGTACGACATTATCGGTAACCTCCTGCCCAAGCCTGTGTCCCTGCTCGCCTCCTACACCTACGCTGATTCCGTGATCATCAGAGACGACAAGTACCGCGTCAAAGGAGGCTACGGAGACGACACCAACTTCGAGCTGACTGGAGTTTGGGAGTCCAATCTCTTGGAGGGAGATAAGAAGTTAGTTTTCCTCATATTTTGGAATAATGAAAGTTAAAATCGCTGAATACCTATTGACAGCGTAAATCTTTATTTATTATTCTTTTCTTTAGTCTTTAAAAGTATATATAATATATATAATACATTTCCATTATAGTAATCTCTAATTTTATCATCTTTATAAAAGACAATTAATGGATGTAATCAATGCGGTTTGGACATTAATCAAAGTAAAAAAAAAACATTATTATATTTATTAATGAGCAGTTTTGAAAGTCAAAAATCACAGTGAGGAATGTGAAAAGCGTTGCGAGCTGATTTTCAATTGAGAGATAGCTTTTATCTTCTTCTATAACTATATTTATAAAATTCTCGTGTCACAATGTTAGTTGCCATACTCCTCCGAAACGGCTTGATCGATTTTATGAAATTTTATATGTATATAAAAACTTTTTAGAAAAAAAAAACAACCGGCGGAGTAATCGCGTAACAAACATACAAAAAAAAAAAAAAACAACATACAATCGAATTGAGAACCTCCTCCTTTTGGAAGTCGGTTAAAAAGTTTCGGTAGGTCTGAGAATCGGTCGTAATCTATTTTTCATACCCCTAAGTGATAAGGGTAGTCCATCCCAAACATAAATAATTTATAGGGCAAAACAACGTTTGTCGGGTCAGATAATATTATTTTAAATATTGCGGTTTGACAGTTTATTGCAAAATCAGCACTAGCTGTAGTCTCCTATGTAGTAGTATTATCAAGAAACTATCATCAAGCTAATCTCTTTATGTCACTCCTCCAGATACTTAGACGACTTCACTCTCAACGTCAGACTACCATTCGAGAAGGCGCATGACATCAAGTGGGTATCTACCGTGAAATACCTTCAGCCTGAAACCAAGGATACCGTTGAGGTAAGCGGAACTTTTAATAATAAACCTGGATTTCTTTCCAAACTAATCTTTTTCCCAAGAACCTCGAAAAAAATTATTAACACCTTTTCTTAGTTAAAAATTAATATTATTACATATCACCTGATAGTCAGTTTAATTTTATAGAATATCTGTTTTTTTTTCAATGCTCGAATACTGTATAATTATCAGGCAGCTCACTTATCCTCAACTCTTCCAAAAACCATCAATGAACCCACAATCTCTCCCACAGTTCACCATCGTGGAGTCAGTCCAAGTGAACGCTGACGTGTACAAGATCGACGCTAGCGGCAAGGTCGGCCCCCAGACCGGGCTGTCAACTGTCAAGCTCCTGGTGCCTCATGTAGACCCAGTGGTCTTGGACGTCAACTACAAGACTGCTCAGAATGGTTAGTACGATTTTTTTTATTCTTTTGCTTAGGACGTGACTTCGTGTATGCACATCATCTGACGTGGTCGAGGGGTTTCTATTTTACATAGCAAATCATTAATGACATATAGAAAAGCGACCTAAATATTACACATGACAATATTTAAAAAAAATCCATAACTAAAATCCATTACAGTGCGGCAATTTTTCAAGGATAACGTCAATCATGGACTTACATAGAAAATATTTAACTTCCCGACCAAATAAATTGTGTTTTATTTTTGGTTCAATGGATGATGGCAGACTACAATACTAGCCTTTTACAAAGTTCTTATATTCACTTAACAAAGATGAATTGATGGCATGACTTAAATTCAAATGCATCTTTTCATCACCACCATTTTGTAACCGGCATAATTCCGTAGGAGACAAGAACGACAACCACGTGGAGCTGAAGGCCAAGTACGGCAAGGGCAAGTCTGCCGACATCTCTGTGGACACCGCCGTGGCTCCCCGCGACAACAAGCTTAGCATCAAGGCCAACGCACCCGGTGTCGAGGGACTGAAGAAACTCGAGTTCACTGTACACTCCAAGGTGAGTTAGCCATCCAATAGAGTAAAAGGAGAAAAAAATTAAATGGCTGTCAATTCGTTAAAAGGACTACTGAAAATAGCTGAAACCTTTACAATAACATGATTGAAATACAATACTATTACAAAAAATCCGATTTACCTAGATCCAATATGTCAGCACTAGAACACAGTGAAAAGTAAGCAGCTGTTCTAATCAAATACCGGATGCTTAACACTGTTAAATTTCAATTAAATCTAGTATCACTGGCTGAAGTCCACTCCGCAAAATTTATAGATACAGGATACAGATTATAGATATTATTATGTTTATGTATATGTGCCATAGACAAAGTCTGTTTGTAACATCGTATCTCTCCAACGCAATAACCTATTTCAATGAGGTTTTTCTGCTCTCGTGTATCTTTGCTGTACTTATTACTTATTTTTCCTTACATTAGAACCCCGCTCCGGACACCTACAGCTCCACCATGCTGGTGGACGCTGATGGCCGCGTTTACAAGGCGGACTCTACCTTCGTCTTCTCGAAGGCGCATCCTCAGATTGATATCAAGTACACCAGCCCCACTACACCGAAGACTAGCAGGTAATTCATTATTCTTCTTGTTTTGTTTGTACACGTGGTAACAATACTAGCTGGTCAGTGCGGCGAGTTTTAAGTACCTATCACCAACTGTCAAAGTTTCAAGTGTATTGTTTGTATTATTATTATTGATTGCACTAAGTAAAGTACATATAATTATTGGTGCTGCTTCACCGTTTTATTTAAATTTTTTCGTTTGTTTAAAACTTAGTACTTTCGTAGCAGAATTGATAGTGCCATTCACGAAGACGCGCCTCGCTCCGCTCCGTACTAAACTACAGCAAACGCGGAGTAGGGCGCGTCTTCGTGAATGACACTATCTGTAAGCTCTTACCACTACAACATAAAGACGCTGTCAATGTCATATTGCTACCACTGAAGTGTCGTTGACTGTACATCGTCCGTATTAAATGGTTTTTGTCTGTACTCTTATTGAAAAGAAACCAAACTCTTTGTTTTAACAAACCATTTCAACAAGCAGATCAAATCCAAGTCCAACCAATTTTAGTCCAAGTCTCTTCACCTCTATCAGCATTCAGTTCTTTACCAACTTGACCATCTTCCACAGGGTATACGTAAAGGGCAGTTCTCTAAGCTCCACCCAAGGCAAGATCGAGGTGAAAATTGAGAATATCCGCGACATTTCCTTTGACTGTGTCTCCGAAGGCAACGTCCAGAAAGACAACGTGAACTTCAAGCTGACCGCCAACTCTGAGAAGCTTGGTTTGAAGAACTATCAGGTCGAGATTGCTAGCAAGGACGCTGGAAACGGCAAGCGATTGGAGTTCCACGCTACCAATGATAACAAGAACGTTCTTAGTGGAAGGTAAGGATTTTATATTGTTATTTTAACTGTACACTTTCTTCTGTACTTCACTCTGTGCTTTACTCTTTCTACTCTAGTTTTTTGGCCAAATGTTTAAAGGCATAATGAAATCGACCATCGTCAGTCACTTGTTCATTTTACGGAATTTCTGAATACCACCATTTTATAAAATTATTCTTCTTCCAAATTCTATGCAAATATGGCATGACGTCACTCATAATCTAATCTTAAGAAGTTTACGTCACCAATTTACTTATCACCACAACAGAACATTTTGAAATCATCCTCAAGTTCATTATGTCCAGACAAGTATTAATGTCATTCTTTATCATCTCCAGCACATCCTACATCAGCAAGCAAGAGGGTCCCAAGATGATCATCGAAGGCTCCGGCGCCGTGAAGGTCAAGGAAGAACAGAAGTCTGCCAACTTCAAGTACATCCGCACCATCCTCGGAGAAGGAAACGAGAAGGGAGTTGAGGTTCGTGTCTATTCCTTAATATTTCTTCGAACTATTTACAGTATTCCATCATTTTTCTATAATTTTTAAGTAAGATCTCGTATACAGCACTCCAATCTTGAATATCAACATTTCTATTCGGTTTAAAATTTGTCCTGCATTTTGCAAATATCTTTTACATCACAATGTTTGAATTTAAATTTAGATAGACAGATAGATAAAATATTCTTTATTATGTATAACATCATAAAAATTACAGACAATTTAGAAATTTTACATTGGGTGACACAATGGGCGGTCTTATCGCTAAAAGCGATCTTTTACAGACAATCTTTGGATGGATTTAAATGGAAAAAGAGAAATGGAGAGACAATACTGCACTTTGTACTGCAATTTGTAGAGTGATCAAAGTATTTAGAGCTGTTACTCTAAAATATCGTTTATCAGCCTGATATAATCCATGTCGAGATACAGTTCAAAGCACTTGGTAACCAATCTTTCTAATTTTTTTGCTCGTATCTTCATCATCAGTATGTAGCAGTTCATGGCTGGACAAACATACACTATCTAGTTCTACTGATATTATGTTCATCAGTATAACCTGACCGTCTTGTCTCCAGACATTCTTCAACATGGCTATTGGAGAGCGCAGCTACGTGGCAGAGTCCCGCGTCACCAACCTGGAGTACAAGAACTCCTACGTGTACTGCGAGGAGAAGAAGCAGTGTGCTCATGCTGAGCTCAACTCAAAGATCGATATTTCCAGTAAGTTTTTAATCACCACTTCTTCTTTCGTGTTGATTCTTGATAGAATTGATTACCACTCATAAAGAGAGAGAGATTTGTGTCCAACGTTCGAAGAGAAATCAATTATTTTAATTATGCCATAAAAGGCATTTTTAAACGTCAAAATTTTCAAGATAATAGAATTGGTTCTAGGGCGTATTCACTCTATTTTTCAAAGGGTAGTTTCGTATGGAGAAAAGTGGAAAAGAAACTTTATAGTCACCTCACTAAACATTTGAGTAAATTCGAGAGGCAATTTTTAATCGTAAGCGGATGAAACAATATTCTATAAAAACTATGCATTAACGAGTCATAAGGAATCTGGCATTAGTCGTTTCTACACGAACTACTCAACAAGGATACCAAGAATAACTAACTATAATACACTTGATAACTATAAACAAACATCCTCCATCTCTTCCTTCCACCAGAACCCGGAGTAATCACCAACGTCATCAACGCCGGTTTTGACCTGCGCAAGCTGGGCATCGCCCCGGAGTTCGGCCTGATGATCAAGGACGAGGTATCGGACCAGAAGCTGCCGCAGTACACCTTGGACCTGCATATCAACAAGGAAGACAAGAAGTACCATATGCATGTTTACAACACACCTGAATTTGGAAGTGAGTAGACTTTGGCCAGCCAGTATTTGACCATATTTCAATCTATCCTGACTTTTTCACTGGACCGTTCTATCTTCGGCTTCGCTTAAAATCCTGGAAAATGCTATAACCAGACTCGTAACTTTAGCAAATGAAGCCATACCAGTATGCAACTGTTCGTCTAAAGGGCAAAAGAATATCATAACAACTACTTGCAAAAGTTACTAGTAACCAAAACTTGATGACTTTAAAACTTGTTGAATTCATGTTTGACATCATACTACAATTATTTGATCATCAAGTTTTGGAACCCAAACTCAATGTCATACGTGACAAAGTTCAAATTCCATTGCAACCAAAATTATTTAGGACCTTTTTGGTCACATAATATCGACTTAGAAATACAAAACGTTAAAGTAAATAGTTAAGTTAGTGGCAATGGAATGTAAATTATTTGAGATTATGAATTCCAGTATAAGTTTGTAGTATTCACTTGTATTGGCACTATTTAGGTACCGTTATTAGCAATTGTAAGAGAGCTCTCCATCATGACCTTTTTAAAAATCTCTAAAAAATTAAACACAAACACATACTAACCAACTATCCACTTTTAGATGCCAAGTCTGGAATCACCATCCAGCTGCCCCAACGCGTCATGGCTGTAGAAACCTTGGTCAGCTACCCAACCAACAAGGGTCTACCCTTCCCTGTCCGCGGAGAGATCTGCCTCGACCTGAACAAGAACAAGCAGGGCCACAAGACCTCTGCCCGGTTCCTGGTCGATTTGGACGTCACTAACGACAAGCAGCAGTCTGCTGTTGCTGAATTTGGATTTAACCATCCTAAGTTGAACAAGGTACCTATGATATTCCGCGACTTTTTTGTACTTATTCTCGAATAGTTTTTTTTTTTTTTGTTTTGTTTCATTCTTAATATTTTTGACAACCAGTTACGGAATTGCTCTACTTACACTAATTTTGCAACTCATAAACTTGGGCTTGATTTTTACTTGGGCACTGCGTAAATTAAAATCTCGTTTGAGTTAAACTCAAAGCATTTATTTCAAATAAACTGCATAACAGGCACTTTTGAATTATCAAGGAACATTTGAATTGTAAAATGTGACAACAGCTGGTCTAGCATGATTTTTTAATTGATTTTACTCAATAATACAGACAATTTAATTCATTCTTACTCTTCTATACTCAATCCTCAAAAATAGTCACAGTTAACTAACAAATCATTCTTCTCACCACAGGAAGCCGTAGTGAAGATCCGTGGAAACCTGCAACGCCCTCAACAGAACTCCGTCAAGATCGAGACCTCAGCATCCATCTCACACCCAGTCCTCGGAGCCGTAAGTTTTAGTCACCTCTTTTTGTTATAGAATAAAGAAAATTTTTTGTCTCTTTCCGGACGAATATTAGATCTGTTTACACTTCTGCTGTTATAGATAAGTAATTAATTGATATTTTTTACAGGATCGCGAATCTAAATTCTTACTGGAGGGATCACCGAACCACATCAAGGTTTTGGTAAGTCTAATTGAGTCATTTTTAGTAAACCGGTCATAATTAACAAGTTGACATAAATTTTGACTTTCTACTGTTTGACAGACAATTTTTGCAATTCACTTAATCTCAATAACCAACTTTAATTAATAAAACCAAATTCTTCCAGATCAACACTCCCCTCGTGAAGGTCATTGACGTGGAAGGCTCAGCTACCATCAACGACAACCTGCAGAAGGGCGAGATGAAGGTCTGTCTGCTGGAAGGCAAGCCAGTCCGCGTGTCCGCCATCGCCAAGGACTACCAATACTTCGAGTTCACCACAGGTTATAGCGGTGATTAAATTTAAAATGTTTGGTGTCAAGAGATCACCAAATTTTTTGAAGTCACAGGGTTTCGTTCGACTTGACATTTCTCTTTGACTGTTATTGGCTTTCGATTTTTGAAATGAGTTTTTGGAATTTAAAAAGCAGTGATTTTATTATAATTCTCTCTGGATTGACGCTTCAAGTCACGGGTTCGATTCCCAAACGGAACAAGTAATTTTCTAGCCAAGTTGGTTCAGACCCTACTGATATATGCCTACACACAATGTGGAACAAAACACGATCAGTCCTCTCGTTTTAATAATACAGTACCTGGTCGACCGAGCTCTGCTCGGGTGAAAATAGATAAAAATATCGTCCAGGTATTCCAACAATATATCACATTCCCGAGGCGAAAACAAATTTTCCCAGATGTGAGACCTAGCTTGATCGATTTTTCGCCCCCGTAAACCCCTATAATTATCATCGAAATCGTTAGAGCCGATTTCGAGAACGTCATTAGATATCTATATACAAACAAATATGTATAAACAAATATTGTTTATTTAATAGTATAGGATCCATGGTCCTCTCTATAATCAAAACTCAAGTAAATGACAAAGAACCAAAATAGTTACCAATTCAAGAACCGTCCATCTAACGTCATCTCCTCAACAGACGAATCTGACCGCAAGCTGTCCATCGTGGGCCACATCCAGCCGGAGAAGCGCGTGGACATCAGCGCTGACATCATCCTCGGTGGGGAGAAGAAGAACCTGGTCCATGGAGCTCTATTCTTGGACGATAACCTCGTGAAGAGCAACTATGGCGCGTCTAAGGACAACTTCAACTACTTCTTGGTGAGTTAACATGACGCCTTTATTTCCCAAACGAGTAGGAAAAACGTGTTAAGAAAACCCATATTTAGACATTAATGAATCAAAAGTAAATTAGAGGCTAGCCTTTATTATTTTTGGGAATAAATCCAGACTCGTGGCTGGTTTACAAATGGGAAAAGCAAAAATATTTTGCAGTATTTTCAGTAGTTTTATGTTATTTAAATAAACTTTTAAAAAAAATATGAAATCGCTTTCACTTGTGTGGACTTTTGACTCAATTTTTTTTGTTCCCCAGACTGCCCTACGCAAGGACCTGGACAACCTCGAAGGTCGCATCAAGACCCTGGGCGAGAAAGCCAACAACGACTTCAAGGCCGTGCTGCAGCGCGTGGAGCCGACCTTCAAGAACATCGAGAAGTCCTACGGCGAAGAACTAACCAAGTTCTACAATGAAATCGCTGATGATAAGGTGCTGAAGGAGATCTCTGAGATATTGTAAGTTGATTTTCTATTCTTTTTTTTTGAACAGAAAATTTTGGGAGTTCTAAAGAATCATAATTATATATTTATAAAAAAAATACAAACGAAGTCAAAACTGTTCATTAAATATATATTATTAATTCTTAATTTAATGTTATTATATATTTTGAAAAAGTAATAGCTATGAGATGTGCGAACGAATCTGATGCCGAAAATATAGTTTTTTGAATTTTTGTTTGTTTGTCTGCTTGTCTGTTTCGGATTGGCGCAAAAACGGCTGATCGGATTATAATGAAATTTGGCACACAGATAGTTTATAACCTGGATTAACACATAGGGTACTTTTTATTCCGGTAGTACGTTCTTGTGGGATATTTTCCGACATCCACGCAGGCAAAAGCGCGGATAAAAGCTAGTGGTATTTAAAACCGTTTCACAGTATATGGACCCGTACAAAGTCAAGTTAGCGGTCAGTGAGTGGATAGTATTTTGTCTTGGACAACTTGAATAATGGACAATAATCAAGAACATCTTAAATTCAGCTTAAACTTTAAACGCCTGCCAAGATAATTATATTTTCACTCCTCTTGCTCAAAAAAGCCGTCATTGTAGAGTACTAGAGCGGGGAAAAAATAGCATTTCTTGCTCTAGGGGAAAAAGTAATTTCTTTTTAATTTTTGTCTGTTCCAACGAGCCTTGAAAAATAAAAATCGACTTATTTCTGGTTCACAAAAAAAAAAACATTTTTTTTTTTTTTTTAATGGAACTAAATGCGGCTATCTCTTCGGTAGAATGCATGCATTGCGTTGCGGCTACAGAAGAAATAAAAAAGGCATTGGCGCAAAATCTTTAGAATTTTTCTCTAATTACGAATTGAATTGGTGACTGTGATATAATTTACAACAGTGAAAATGTCATCATCTAGTAACACAGAGGACATGTCTTCACAGAGGACTGAAATTAAGTTGCCGGAAAAAACATCTCGTTAAATATCCAGAATTGTACAAATTGTACATTTAAATAAAATAAACTTTTTAATATTGTATTGGATTATTTCATTTTCTCGCAATGGTAGTGAAAAGTAGAGTGTAACACACGGCGCTAAAACCCATTATAACTCGGTTTCTATTTACTCCCTCGCTAAAGCTCGGAAGTAAAACTACCTCGTTACAAAAGGTTATTTTAGCCTCTCGTATAACAATCTACTATTATTGATGCGGGCAAAAGAATTTAGAACTTTTGACAAGTTCATGAATATTATGTAGGTAATTTATTTCCACCATTCCTGAATAATAACTTGTTTTATAAATTCTCTGCTAACTGAACTCTTTAATTCCAGCAACGTGATCGTGCAATCCATCGCTAAGATCTTGGATGCAGTGCTGACCGGCACCAAGCCCATCGTGGACAATATCATCAACACATACATCACAATTGCCAAAAAAATCCAGGAGCTATATGAGAAGACGGTATGTTGAAATAATTTGTCCTCTTGATGGGAGCAATTGTCTACCAGAAAGACGTTTAACCTTCTGAAACCAGCCAGTGTTTAACAACACACTATCGTAGCACTCCACTTTTAAATTTATACTATGACCAATATTTTAGAACTTGAATTAAAATAGTTGAGTTTGAGTTTATTGGCTCACCAGTACAGTAGATTCTGGTTTACTAAAGTTTCAGTGATTAGCCTATCCCAAAGAAACCTTAAAGAAAGCTTAAAATAACCTTTTTTCTCCAGTTCGAGCCTATCATAAAGCAATTCTACGAAACATTGGCCAAATACTTCAAGGAATTCTCTGACTCTATCATCGACATCTTGGCTCACTACGCTGCCATCGTCACTGACTTCTATGAGAAGCACAAGCCTGAACTTGAGGAGTTGACCACCACACTTACTGCTATCTTCAAGGGTGAGTAATGTGTCTGAGGTACCTATTTTGTCATGTTACTACTGCCTAAAGTGGAGGAAACACAGATCAAATCCTTCTAGATTTTGGTATCTACCAGAATACTTCACAATCTGACAATAGAAATTACCTTCTATCCATACGTAGAATCTACTCTCTACCAATAATTTTACACAATCTTCCAGAAACCAGTTTTGTCGACGGAAGAATAGACAAAATGACAGATTGTGATTGTTTATCTGTGATTTTGTCTATTCTTCCGTCAACAAAACTCGTTTCTACGGTGGTCATGCTACGCGTGCAGTTAATTTTACTATCCACTAGTAGAATAAAAATGTTGAGCACCTTAATCCGAAATATAAAAATCGAAGATACTTTATTTGCTCAAACATGATGTGTACACATACAGAAATAAAAACGTGCATGCAGGATAACAATAAGAAAAAGATAATAATATTACCTACTTCTAGCTATCCTTGTCACTAAATAATATTTTTGTTGTTGTTTAGACCTGACCCGTCTCATCGTCGCTCAACTCAAGGAGTTCCGCGGCCGCTTCGACGCTCTGACCAAGGAACTTGCCACTACCATTAAGGATTTGCCCCTCTTCGCTCTCATTAAGGAGAAGGTAAGCACAGAACGACTTTCTTCATCAATACCAGAATTTATCAAAAAAAATTATTTACAGAAAATACATTGTTAAATATTTTAATCGTTTTACCAGAACATCATTCTAATTGCTTAGCAAAGCAAAATAAAGTTATTGGAGACCATTTAAATCCAATTAAAACTTTGTCTCGAGGAGACGGAAAGAAGAAAAACAATTTCTTTCAGAAAACAATACCACAAAAAAAAAAAATTGGTGTACAAAATCCAATAATCGTGATCTGTATATTTTGAAGTGCTGCGGCCCACATTTTTCCGTAGGTATTAAATAAGGAATAATGCTATTTTTCGTATGTACCTAGTGCCACCTCCCTCTCGCGCTAGAACAACGTTGACGTTACTGCCAACACGTCATAACACTGATAATTTTCCTTCAGTACCAAGAGCTGGCGGTGCCCGAACAGACGGTGGCTCTGCTGGGCGACGCGTACAACACCATCCGTGGGCTCATCCCCACGCCAGAGATCCGGGACTTCACTGACGCTCTGTACTCATACATTGCCAAGGTAAGTCCGAATCTTCAAACCACAACAACCAAACATTCAATTCAGTCTATAATTTGGACATTATTGATCTGAAAAATTATTCAGAAGACACAAAAATATAGTTCTTATCCGAGATGTTTTCATCATCTCAGGTTCTTAGTCAAATCTTTCAATTTCTGAATTTGAGCAGCGAGGATCGAAATAAACATTTAAAAAAGCATTTTTTTTTTTTTTTTTTAATTATTACTGGCTCCTTCATCTTTAATGAATAAAACCACCCTTTATTTACATACGTGTTGTTTTATTTGTCTATTATTAAAGCGAAGACTTTATCACATACAGAGAAGCGCCACCAGCGGTCTTAATTCATCACAATCTCCGGCAGTACTTCTAATAGTCCTAACCTTCTTCTTCGTCCTTCTAGAAACTGAAACAAGAGAAGGTGGACGACAACAAGGAACTGCGCGTCATCTACCAGAAGCTGTCCACCGCCATCACGTCACTCATCCAGTTCATCCGCGCTCAGCTCGGACAGTTCGGAGCGGGTGTCGGACCTACTCCTGTCTTCAGCCCTGTGAGTATTCGGAAAATTATAAGTCGATATCATTAGTTTTACCTACTTGTAGCTAGTCAACCTTCAAAGCAACAATGAAGCATCTTTGAGGAAGGCTCGTTCCATCGTAGACCTCATCTTTCAGTTTCCACCAGTTGAGATTGAGGTCATGACTATGAGTCAATCAATCTGCCTAGCCTTTTCCCAACTATGTTGTGGTCGGCTTCCAGTCTAACCGGATGCAGCTGAATACCAGTATTTTACATGGAGTGACTGCCTATCTGACCTCCACAATCCAGTAACTGGGTAATACGTTACCCCTTGGTAAGACTGGTGTCAGACTTTCGGGCTTCTAACGTCTCGTATCGACTGTCATAAATCCACGAATGACAGGCGGGACCAGGGTTTAACGTACTTTCCGAGGCACGGAGGAGTCTCGGTATGTAAAGATGGTCACCCATCCACGGACCAACCCCGGCAAACGTAGCTTAACCTTGTGGATCGACCCGTGCGGCTGTTATTACTTAGCCACGAGCTCCTCTTATTGTCATGACTATGAGTGTAACCAATAAAAAAAAATACAAAAAGTCTGCTTTTAGTGTTGTAGAAAGCTTTGTTGTAGACCTCCTGATGGGAAAACTTATCCAGGAAAGTACTACCGCCATAGATAAATTCCGTTTCAATAGTATGGGTGCCAGTGTACACACACAGGCACATAAGATATTATTTAAGCTTCGCCTTGTAATGCCTCTGTGTGGCAGAAGCCTGTAGGCGTCAGAGATCACCTACCATAAAACTGACATACTCCTTCTCTCCCCAGATCTCCTTCACCCCCGGTTCCCTGTCAGCGCCATCGTTCGGCAGACCGCCGTCGACCAGCCTGCTCAACAAATTGTTGACCGGCGACGTTCCCGATGTCCTCGCTCTTATCAAGGCGTACAGACCCAGAAGCTTCAACCCGCTGGATGAGGTGCCCGCTAAACGTGAGTAGATTTTGTATAACATTTGGTATTGAGAGAGACTGAGACAAGAGACTGCCACACAGCTATGAGTGACAGAGACAAAAGTTGTTTTTTTTTAAATAAATTTTGATGTGCCATATTAATAACGGCCAGGAAATGTACGTAGTCTGAATCAAGTAATAAAATAGATGTATTTCAAACTACTATCCTATTAATAAATGTGAAAGTTTGTATGTTTGGATGTTTGAATGTTTGTTACTTATCACGCAAAAATAGCTAAACGGATTTGGATGAAATTTGACACACAGATAGTTTATTACCTGGATTAATACATAGAATACTTTTATCGCAACAATACGTCCCCGTGGAATAATTTCTAACCTGGGAAAAGCCGCGGGCAAAGGCTAGTTCAATAATAAAATACATGAGAGTCATCTCAATTAATCCGATTTTGTATGATGCGTTTCACTACGATCTCATAATAGTAGTTTATGAAACTGTTGTATAATGAGGGGTATTAAAACATGAGTGTGTGTCTAAAAACCGAGCCGTAGGCGAGGTTTTTAATAGTATCACACGAATGTTTTAATACCTAGTTATGTGCAGTTTCTTACACTACTTTATCTACTCTCAAACATTGGGATTGAACCTAATACTAAATAAAAGATCAAAGTTAAGATCAAAAATAAATTTGAAAAATCCCACGAAATTCAGTACAACAAAACAAATGAATGTCGCCTGCACCAGTACATCCCCCACATGCGCTACAGCGGGTGCTGCTGTCCCCCGTTTAAACGTTCCAATGCAAAAGTTGATGGAAACTCCTTGGTGATATTAACTTCTTGGAATAGCCCTAACGTAATAGGAAAAAAATTGTTTTATAGTATTATTTTGTTAGAAAAAAAATGTCATAATATGATTCTATTTTTAAATTTCGGTATTGTGTTTATAAAGTGTGTCAATATAACTCCGTTTTGAATTTTATAATTCGAATATTACGCTATGAGAGTAGATAAAATATAATGCAGTGATGCTATCTCTATTGGTGCACGCTTGTATCGTAACTTTACAACTTATTCTGAAACACATTTCGGCTCCTTTGTCACTAGCCTTAGATTCTATTCTGTCTTTCTGTAAACGACACCATTTTCTGTATTTAATAACTTCATTCTAATATTCACCCCAATCTTCTCTCCGCAGTCCGCGCCGTGATCGTCAACGGCCAGCACATCTTCACTTTCGACGGCCGCCACATGACCTTCCCCGGCAACTGCCGCTACGTGCTCGCTCACGACCACGTCGACAGGAACTTCACCCTCATGATACAGCTCGTCAACGGACAGCCTAAGTCTCTGATCTTGGAAGACAAGAGCGGTTCTATTGTAGAGTTGAAGGACAATGGACAGGTGAGCACCATTTTTTCTAGGCCTTAAATTTGTTAACTAAAAGGACAGAGAAGTACGGAAAGAAAATTTGAATTAAGATATTGTCCTGTATGTACCGTTAAACAATAGTGTCTATAATATCTGTGATAGTGTCCAGTAGAGTCTTTGGGCCTGACCTGGTTTGGAAACAACATTCTTATGCTAGAAAACCAAAAAGAAAAATAAATGATTTAATTCATTCATTTTTTATACGCCGGAACAAAATATATTTTCAACATGCAAGCTACAAAAACAAATCGTCTTTATAACAATCTTCTACTTAATAAAAATCTTAAGTTAATTCACTATCAGACAACGCACAGCCAAAACTGCTGGGTCTGTCTAGAAACGTGAAATTTTGCACAAGGGTTCCTTAACCATATAACTCATTATCTGTCACAATGCCTCATTGAGGTGGATAACAATTAAAATTCTATTGTGTCTCGTTAATGACAATTGAAAGGATAACGAAAGTGACAGTGAAAATCGAAAAATTTAGGGGATCCTAAATGGATTTTAGGGGATGAAATTTAAAAAAAACCTTCGAGCACATGGCTTGTCCCTAACTAAATGTATACTAACCCAATCCTATTATTTGCAGGTGACCCTGAACGGAGCCAACCACGGATTCCCAGTCATGGAGAAGGACTCGTTCGCTTTCCGCGAGGCTAGCGGCCGCATTGGACTCGGAACATTGTACGGAGTTAAGGCCTTCTGTACTACCAAACTTGAGGTACGTATTCATTGGATCAAACAACAACACAAAACGTTGAAATAGTTCATATCAGTAAAAAATACTAGCTGTGTCTTGGGGAGTTCCCTGAGACTTGATATACTTAAAATAATTGCATAATAATATTTATTTCAGTTGTAATATTTTGGACACGCGGTAAATTCCGTATCAGCAGAATTTTTGTCTAATAGTTGATTTCGTTTAAAGCGTTTTAAGGCAGCTGTTCTCATAAAATAATGTCGTAATGTAAATCTTTAATTTAGTGATACTCAAGATCAATTTTTAATTTTTTTGTTTAATGATACTCAAATCTAAGTTTAGTATTTATACACAGTTCTATAATAATGTTTTTCTTTAGGTGTGCTACATCGAAGTGAACGGCTTCTACCTCGGCAAGCTGCGCGGTCTTCTCGGAGACGGCAACAACGAGCCCTACGATGACTTCCGTCTACCTAATGGAAAGGTACGTCTTTATTTTTTTATATTCCTAAGTATTATAGAATATTTTTTTCTTACCTTGAAATAGTTTACGAAAATTTATTCTGTGGAAGTAGTTACTGGTGACATTACAAGCACTTTATCTATTTGATCAGCAATCCGGAGGGTTCTTGTACACCTCTCAGTATTCAAGAATTTACCGTTGATGATCCGTCGACATACTTGTTGCTAATCACATTAATAACCATTCGACGGCAGAAAGAACATTCAATCCTTCCACTAATCACAACTTTCCTTTCAGATCTGCACATCAGAGAGCGAGTTCGGAAACGCATACCGTCTGGCTAAGAGCTGCCCCCAGGTCCAGGCTCCGGAACACTCCCACCACCAGCTCCACCACATGGCCTTGCCGCCCGCGTGCGAGGAAGTCTTCGGAGGAGCTTCACCACTTAGACCACTGAGCCTGTTCCTCGACATTGCACCATTCAGGTAAAGCTCAAGGACAATAGTGGCTCATTCGCATCAGTTTTTTTTTTATATTAGAGCCAAAGCCTCTTTTTATAACCAGAAGGAACAAGTAAATCTTGTTAGAATCAAAGTTGGTATTGATCAAAATGATCCAACACTTATTACAATCTGGATACTAGTTGGTTTGCATACTAGAAGAATCACTACATATTATAAAACAAAGTCGCTTTCTCTGTCCCTATATCCCTATGTATGCTTAAATCTTTAAAACTACGCAACGGATTTTGATGCGGTTTTTTTTAATAGATAGAGTGATTGAAGAGGAAGGTTTATATGTATAATAACCCGGTTTATACCCGTGCGAAGCCAGGGCTGGTCGCTAGTTGACTATAAAGAAGTATTTCTTAAAATAATTTAATCTTCCGCTGAGGTCTTGGACCACGAGTTCTTGCTAAATAGTTTAAATTGTAAAAAAAATACTTGCGCCATGTGGGCGTATTTGGAAGTAACACACATGCATTTGTTAGATACTAGTCTTATCTGCCGTCATTTCAATGATGCCTCCAAACAGCACACATAACCCCACCTTCCAATTAACAGACAAGCCTGCATCCACGCATGCTCCGGCGACTCCAAGGAAGCCATCCACCAGGCGTGCGACCTCGCGCGAGGATACACAGCGCTCGCCGTCACCGGCATGTTACCTGCTGTGCTGCCTGAAGTCTGCGTGCAGTGCACGGATGCTGATAAGCCCAGGAAAGTGGGAGAGAGCTACGAGCTGAAGGTTCCCAACAAGCAAGCTGATATTGTTGTGGCTTTTGAGACTACTGTTGTAAGTGTTCAATTTAAATCTCTGTTTAATTCAATTCAGTTTTTTGTTGCATATTACATGTGTTTCACACGATCTTAATATTAATAATAATTGGACTGACTGACTGTCTGTTTTCACTGTGATGTGATTGTCATTATTCAGCCATATAGGCTTTACTGCTGACCTCTAAAGCTACTCTTAAAGCTCTCTCATCTCTATTTAAAGAAAGGTCTTTTAAAATATTTTAAGTGTGCAAGCTAGATCAAATAACATCTCTTAAGTAACAGTAACTTGAGACACATATTTTGTTTCCTCGAAAATACATTTTTTTAAAATTCAGTGTCTTTAAATTCTGATTATATATCTTAGCCTAACACTTAAATTCACACAAAAAATTAACCGAAAAAGAAACCGGCTAACTTCATTCTATAATTTCAGGATAACGAGAAGAACTTCAAGAACATCGTGGTTCCCCTGTTGGGACAAGTCCTGGACGGCCTGAAGAGCAAGCGCTGCACTGACGTGAAGGTCTACCTCGTCGGCATCACCCCTAAGTTCCCCTACCCCATCCTGTATGATACTGACGGTGAGTAGACGTTGTTACATCATTTAGAAGAGAGCTAGTGGATTGCTGTTGAAAATAGTCTTTTTTAATTAATCTTTGGTCAGCAAGTGTTTCTGAAATTACAACAAAAGTTATAACTTTGTATAAAAATATATAAAATAAATAGGTAAGAAATTGAAAAAAAATAGGCCAGTAATCGCACAAAACAGAGAAGTTTGGAAATGAAAGGGGAGATCTTTGCCCAGCAGTGAGACACAATGTAGGCTAACAAAAAAAAAAAGTATAAACATATTTATAAGATTCTGCAAATGGTAAAAAAACTGCTTCAATAGTAAATTGCTACATTTCTCAAACGCGTGTCAATCATTCTAATTTAAACCTTAGCACCTGGTCGACTGAGCTCTGCTCTGTTGATTTTCGAGAACGTGATTACAAATATATATACAAATATTGATCATTTAATAGGATAGGATAGTATTGACCACAAAACTTCGTGCTACTTGCCCTCGGGATTGCATATTTTCTCTAACCAGCAATAACCTCCATCATCTCATTACAGTGAAACTGAAGAACGCGAAGCCTGTGTTCGACGACAACAGTCGCTACCAGATACTGGCCGATCCCGCCAAGAACAAGAACATTTACAGCCCCTACATCAACGAGCTGCTCTCCATCGTCGACCGTCTCAGAGTTGAATTCGGTAAGTTAACTGATAAAATATAATAATATGACATATATAGGTGCTGTAAATTATCAGAAAATGGTTGATGATCATATGTTTCTTTTCTACTATAATTAATTGCCTTACAATATTCTGACAACCGGCAACATTTAGTATTTAAGTAAAGCCAAGAAAATTTATAAAAATAATGATAAATAATTAATTATTGAGAGCAGTGGTGGCCCAGCGAGAGCAGTGGTGGCCCAGTGGAGAGCAGTGGTGGCCCAGTGGTAACGGCCGCGACTTACGAGTTGTAGGTCGTGGGTTCGAACCCAGACAGGCGCTTTACTTTGTGTAAATTATTTCATCACCACTGCTCTCAAAACGGTGAAGGAAAACATCGTGAGGAAACCGGCATGTCCTAGAACCGAAAATTCGATGACATGTGACATCTACCAACCCGCACTGGGCCCGCGTGGTGGATTACGGCCCACTCCCTCTCACAGAGAGGAGGCCTGTGTCCCAGCAGTGGGAACATTATAGGCTGATGATGAATTAATTATTTAATTATTGAAATGAATTACTAGAATTATTAGACTACTAACTCAAATGAAATGATTATAACACGACATATTACGGCATCCTACGTCAATTTACCATATACACAGCCAGATGCAGCTGAATGCCAGTATTTTACATGGAGCTACTCACTGGTGTGACAGACAGAATTGCAACAAGATATAAAAATATTGTTTTTTCTTTCTCGGATTGAACTTTACAATCTACTATTGTTAACAGACTACAAATGATTAGTTAACATACGGGTAAAGTTTAAGGCGCTGACAATAACCTTATCCCTCTATCTTCCAGGTCTCACCAACGTCGTAGCTGGCTACCAGTCTCTCTTCGACCTGCCCCTCCGTGCTGGAGCTGTCAAGCACACCATCAGCGTTGTTGGAGAGGAATGCGTCAGTCAATTCTTCCTGGTAAGTTTCAATGTCTACCATAAATAACAGTTCCTGTGTATGGTCTATCTTATACAGGGTTGTAACGGATGTCATTTAACGGATGAGGATGCGGATGAGGATATCGAGATAATCGGGTTAGCGGATGCGGATGAGGATACGGATATTGGAAAATTCCTTATTGAGGATGCGGATGAGGGTGCGGATGTCGTACAAAGATACCGCTTATTTTTAATAGTATTTATATTTGTATTATACGTTGTAGGTAATATAATCATTTGGTAGCGTAAATCATCAATAAAAAACTTCACTTCTATGAGCTAACAAAAAGAAAACAATAATACGCTACCCCGACCCAGTAACTCAAATTGTGACATGTGACACCACTGCTACGTGCAGCCGATCGTCTGTCATAGGACAAGGACATTGTGAGTTCAGCCAATAGGAACGCGTAACTCACTTATCGGCCCGCTCATATAACTCGGCGCGAGTTTAAAAAAAAACAATATTTGTGCGAACAACGTAGGGTCACATCCCCATAGAAATTATGAGGATGCGGATGAGGATGCGGAGCTTTTAAAATCAAAATTTGAGGATGCGGATGTTTTGCGGATGTCAAAAATTATGCGGATGCTCCGCAGTTGCGGATGCGGATACGGATATCCGTTACATCCCTGATCTTATAATCTGCTTGAATTGTTTATGATTTTTGTCTTATTTTTACATAAATATAGCCATTATTGTATTTATCTTTTTATTATGCTTGTTGTTTTTCAAAAATAATGTGTTTTCTGATCACATTTATTTGTTTGTTACTCATTGTTAATTTTGCTTTTAGCTCGAGTTCGCCCGTTCCTTGGCCTACAGCGTTGCCTTCGACAACATGGCCTACACACACTCCATCGTGACAGTCACACCTGAAGGATCCCTTAAAGTTGGCAACGGCAAGAACGCTGCCCAGATTGTCGGTCAGTATACTTTCATTTATTTATTAAAACTACGCACAAGCCTGGAATGCCCTCTAGCAGTCAATCTTTGATTTTAAATCCTTTTTTAAATTCAATGATCCGTCCTTGGTCGTATCGGATTATACTACCCAGTCACTAAGGTGGTCGAGGCTGATAGCCTAAAGAAGCCCTCAGAAAATAAGTCTTCTTGTAACTATATTGTTCTATTTTCTTCAGGCTACACCGATAAGGCTGTGATCATGCTGGGAGATAAGAAGGTCGGCAAGGATGCTGAGAACCTCAGGAGCACACTCATAAAGACACCTGACGCGTGCAGGGACTTTGTGGAGTCGGTAAGTCTACTACCCATCTCATTTTTAACACTAATTAGGTATATATTATTATTATATATTTTATTTTTATAAAACTGTAACTGGTGTGACTTTGCATTTTCATGAACACAGAGCTATATTTAAAGGCAATAGAAAAACAATTAAGTTGGGTTCAATACCGAAACAGTATCGGCTTATGAGTTTTGGCATTCTAGGAAAATGAACCGTCACGATTACAGAAAGTGTTTTTTTTTTGCTAACGTTAAAAATATTTATTTTTATTAAATGCCTAGGTAAACTAAAGTAACAGCATATGTAGTATGATCTCAAAAGACCACATTATCATTTTTTTATTTTTTTATCGATCTCCTTGAGTTATCAGCTTTTGAAAGACAATATCAATCTTTACTTCTACGTCCTTTCTCCCACAGACTGACGGCATCGTGTTCTCTGCGACGAACTACCACGCGCTGAACGCTGGCCAGCAGAAGCAGTTCCTGCAGACGGCGGCCGCCGCCATCAACCAGAGGGTGATGCACGCCAGCATGGTGCAGGACTGCACCTGCGTGTACGCAGACCCCTTCAGGGTCCGCTCCGTGTGCGTCACCAAGGATAGGAAGGAAGTGGTAAGGAAATTTTATTTTGTTTTTTAATTAGCCTTCACTGCTTGGAAAAGGCCTTCCCCAAAATGGATACCATTTTTAAACTATGACAAATAAGAAACAATTTATTATCGAATGTCACGAGACTGTCGGGGGGAATAAGAGCATTGTCAGTGCATGTAAGAAGATTACGGTAAATAATATTTCCTTTAATGTGACTACCTTGCTGGTTTAGCGATCGCAAAGGTGACTGCTGAGCATGTGATCCTGTACTCGATACCCGTGTCAGGCCACGTATTATTGAGGTTTTCATCCATCGACAAATTCGAATCGAATTTAAGACATTAAATTTCGCCAATCTAATCGCTCCTGCTCATTAACGAAATTCTCAGTTGTAGCAAAGACTGTGCGCTAAGTACAAATAGTTTCGAATAATTTTATTGTTTGCCAATGGTATAGATTTTTATTTTGTTTGGATTATTGGAATCTGAAATAAACGAGTTAATATTAACAGGCTCGCCTCGGCTCGGCCTGGCTCGTTCGTGTAAAAACAAGGAATCTATTCCCTAAATATTTTCGTTACTTAACTTTTTCTAATATGCTCGTTCTTTGTTCACAGGCTCGCAGACGGAAGTAAGCTCTGCGCCCGAAACTGTGATCGAATCGTGCCAAATACCAAATACTCTAGCGTTATGTAGTCGCGTGGGAGCGAGACGCACATATTATACAACGATAAGTACGTCTCTCTCGCACGCTTTCATCAAATAGTCTCCCACGGAAATATAAAGCATTGTAGTGTCCATTGCCGCTTCGGCATTCAATAATTTAACGTCATTTAGTAGTAAACTAGCATTGGATGGTAGTTTTATATTTCCGTGGTAGAAATAATTAATTAATCATTATAAATTGTCATCAGCAGAATCTGTTGTATTTATGAATTGCGCGTACCATGAGGTATTGAGTGATCATGACCGACTAAATATTAGATTTAATAAAATATGTTATTTAATACTTGATTTTTATTTTATTTCTACTGTGTACCTACATGTGAAACGCCTTAACTTTCTCTGTGAGATCCCAGCAGATTGACATTTAAACTAACTGTTATGATTTTCAAGAAAGTAAACCAAAAGTAAACCCAAACTAGTCTGACACTAGTCAAATTTAAATTCATAATGACATGGGCAGTTATGAAACGTCAGAAGCTAGGTGAACGGTTACGATCGGTGGCTTCCTATGGAGAAGAGCCGGCTAAAGCTCCACGGTACCTTTTTAGACCGATACTAGTCGTGACCGAGACCAAATAAAAATAGAGATAAATGAATATGAATATGACTAGTCTGACACTAGCCAAGATTAATGGAGACTAGTTCGAAACTATGTGGTCCGACACTAGTCGTGACTAGTCAAAACAAGTCCATCACTAGTCGTTACTAGTCCGTAACTAGTCCAACACTAGTCGTGACTAGAACGATACTATTCGTGACTAGACCGTCACTAGTCAAAACTAGTCCGAAACTACATAGTCCATCAGAAAGAAAGAAAGAAAAATGCGTTTATTGGCATTACAGCAGAAAAAATACACCTTATAACTATAAAACAAAAAACAATGATTATAATGCCAAAAGGGCCTCAGCTCAGCATATTGTCAGATGACAACACAAAGTGTACCACCTGACGCTGATTTTCAGCTGCAACCCACGAGTGCCATACGCTAGAATAATAAACAGGAAAGTGTGTGTCCGCTTTAATAAATTAAATATCAGAATAAAATATAATATAATAAAAGATAGGTTAATATAAAAAAATAGCTCACAAAATCAAATATACTGACATGTGTGTGTGTTGTGTTGTGAATAAATACCCAATATCTGTGTCATAATAACTATCACATTTTATACACCATATCTATTAGATATTTAAAAAATCAAAAACTATCATCTTTCTAAAGTAAGAAGGTAGGTATGTACCTTCAAAGGCAAAATCATGTGACTGCGTTGATCTTCCAAAATTACTTAACATGACAATAATAAATAAGAAAACAGATTATGAACAAAAATTTGAAATTGATAAAATAGGCTAAATTTCTAAAAAATTAACAGCCGGCATTGGCGTTATGACGTCGACCGGTACAGCATATAATGAGATATATATATGATATAAAAATAAAATAAAATAATAAAAATGACTATACAAAATGCAATATTTTGCTACGTGAAAAATAAATAAAAAACAAAAACTATAAATCAGCTCTTTATTACAAAAAACATTTCAATTACAAAAATAAATCCAAGAAAATACATTTAACTTTGGCATCAAATCGATATGGAATGTAGTTACTTCAATACATGGTTTTAGTTCAAACGAGCGACATACTTTAAAGGAGTCTGACTAGTACTCGTGAAAATTAAAAAATTTGCTATGGGACGACCAACCCTAAATCGCGAAAAAATCTCAGTTGCTCAATATTGACATATGTGTTCATACAGGGTGGTGGGGACATCGACGCAAAAACTGTTACCATGGATTCAGTACATGATTAAATAACTGACAAAAAATTTCAACGCAGGGGGTTCAGAATCATGTACTGAATCCATGGTAATAGTTGTCGCGTCGATGTTTCTGCCATGCTGTATAACTCGACAAAATGTAGGGAAAAGTAGATTTTTGTTTATATTTAAGAGTTTTTCCCAACAAAAGTTATAAATTTTAATGAAAACTGCACTCCCTTAAAGTATATCCCTCGTTACCCTGTAAAATATGACACAACAACGATAGTAGTGTGATAAAGGTGTTTTAAGGGAACTAATAAATTGCATCATCATCACTTCTTTAACAGATAAAATGGCATTATACAAATTCAAATAAAATTAGCTAGCAAATCTCCGTAGGCTTTATTGATACCAAAACATGATAAAACAAAACAATAAATGATTTGATGATTTGTTTTCTCTGTTCTTTCACGTTTTGTTCGCTAGCAAAATTAATCAGACCCTGTATAATGTATAAAATGCTTGGAATGTAACATGTCAATTATTTTGTAGTAGTTGAGATGTTAGTAGACGGTCTTGCGCACCCACTTCATCCTCGGACCACGCTGTGACATGATCTTGACGGAGGCGCTGGCAGCGCCTTTCACCACGTCTTGGATCTGAAAGAAAACGTTAGTTTTTACTAGAAATACGCTTATAGTGGATTTCGGAGATTTTAATAAATTTATTGACTGGTAGCAAAACTGTACTTGAGTACCGTAAATTTTCAAAATAAATAAAAAAACAAGAGACTTGGTTTCCTCTTAAGTCGAGCCCATAGTTAGACCACCTTACTCAGACAAAGTTTGGGTAACGGAAAACTATACAGCGTATATTAGAAAGGTGTGGTCAAACTGAAGGGTACAGGGTACAAGCTATCAAACTGAACAACATCCTCCATGAGACCAACCTCGTATTCGCGAAAAAATAATCAGCCATGTATACAATTGGGTCGAGTAGGTATTGAAGTTGTGTAAAGGACAGTTTTTGCCCACACGTTTCTGATACACGTTACAGGTTTCTGTTATCCCGTTTCAAAAATAAGTTCTATCTTTTTGGATATCGCGAAGCATGACATTCTGTCGATTGTACATTTTAAAATTATTTATTAAACTTACACTCAACATCAAGCTCTGAGCGTTGCCCACAAGCATGTCCAAAGCCTCTTTGTCTTCTTGTGTACCTGGAAAAACAAAATAACAATAAATTAAACAAGAAGAAAATGAAACGGTGTATTGGTGCACGGAAAGCTGAAAAATTATTACAGACAAAATTTTTTTTTTCTGATTTTTGTAAACCTTCACTTACACCCAGTCAAGTAATTTGAATAAGAGTTATGTAAAATATTGTTTTAGTAAAATGAACTGTATTACCGTGGCGTCCGAGTGAGAATCCTTTGACTGTCGTCAACATCTTGAGCTGACCGCTAATGGTCGGGATCCTCTCGCAGGTTTGTAGCAGGTTCTAGAAATATATAAACATCTAAATATGTACTCGTAGAAAGTACGGTCACTCAGTTACCATTGCATGGCGATTTAAAACATCTACAATGTGTAATTGAATTAATGCACATTACGAAAGTAGTTTGTTCAGAATGTTTACTGAATCGATTTCTGTAATTTTTTATATACTGGGTAATTTTTTTTACCGTCTTGATATTTTTACAGGGTGTTCTACCCATGAATGTAAACAACTTTCATTATGGGAGCAACTCAGATCACGAAAAATTCAGCTGTTTCATACATTTTGGCCAAGTAGGTATTGAACTTTTGTATAAACAGTAGGTTTTTTTTTTCGTGATTTTAGAGTTGCTCCCATAATGAAAGTTGTTTATATTCATGGGTAGAACACCCTGTAAAAATTTCGAGACGGTAAAAAAAATCATCCGGTAGAATTTTTTTTATCCCAAAAATAATTAAAACTATGTAAATTACAGTCACACCTACACTGTACAGTCAAAACAAACCAAAATAGATGAAGTACCTACTACGCTAGACCCTTATACGAGGTGGGATTGTGTGCGTGCGAAGATTTGAAAAAAAGAAAACATTTATGTGGACACGGTTCGTGAAACACAAAATATAAACAAATTGTAACGTCACCACAATTTTCTTCCAGAATCAGTATGACTAACTCAATAAATAAACAATGTTGTAGACTTAATAATAAAAATTCAGTGTATGTATTATGTTCTGACATATTATTCTAATATTGAGGTATTTGGTGGTGTGCGTTAATTCTGAGACATGTTAAGTTCAGAAGGCTAATTTCCAATTTCCGATAACCGTTTGCTGCAGTGCTTGTCCAGGCGACAAGATTCTTAGTAGGTATACAACTCAAAGATGTCGATCGGGAGTTATAAATTAAGTCTTCAACTAAAGAGCTACTAACCGTCTTGATCCTGTGGTCTGTACACTCGTGCGCCAGTTTCTTGGCAAGTCGCGCGACTTCGTGCGACTCTGACACTATCGACTTGGAAGTCGCTAGGACTTCGCGCTGCTTGTCTGTAATACAAACAAAAGGTTTATTTATACTAAAATAACAACTCATTTGTTAAAAATGGAATGATATTCGAGGTTTTTGTAAGACACCAAATAGAGCCGACTCAAAAACGTTTATTTTCACTAAACGCTTTAAATAAACTATTAAACCTTAAATAAGAAAAAAAAAAACTGGCACTCCGGGAGTGCCGACAGAAGTGAAAACTTGAAAAAAAATCGGCACCGCGGTAATCAACGCGTTGATGTCTTTTACTCCACGGTGTCGGTAAATTGAGTTACAGTGTCGCGAAATCAATAGTTTAGTCCCATCTCAAAAATGCCCAACGCACCTAAAGAAGTTTTCACTTCAAAAAGAATATTTGCATTTGTTTGGTGTAAATGAACAATTATTTAAGAGGCATGGGAAGCTATGGGGGATTTGTTCAACAGTGATAAATGATTTTATGTCTGTAATTAGGTTTGTATAAACACTAAAAACTAGATGATGTTGGCGTTTCCTATCTGACTATTCTGAGAAAAGAGGCGGTCACCGTGGGACCGTTAAGGTAGGATATTTTATCATATTCAGACTTATCAAATCATTTCCTTTCTTTCTATGTTTCTTAGTTACCATTATTCATGAAGTTGGACAGCTTCGCCATGAGCACAGCCATGCGCTTGGCGACGGCCACGATCTCGTTGTCTCGAGAGGACCAGTCGCGGATGGCCACGTGCAGGTTCAGCGCCTCGTTCTGTAGGAACAATGCCGATATCAAAACATTAGTGAAATATTCAAAACTACTTCGCAGTGTCTATCATAAGCTTGGAATAAGTTTTGACATATCATAAAATAAGTTTAGACATAATGTCATAAAATAAGTTTTGACATAATGTCATAAAACAAGTTTTGACATAATGTCATATAAGTTTTGACATAATATCATAAAATAATTTTTGACATAATATCATAAAATCACAATAGTTATCCCCGAAGGGTTAGGCAGAGATATACCTATAGTACCCCAAAATTTCGCTAGTTATGTTAAGTCCCATGTAATGTGCAGGCCATACTGGAAACGAAGCTAAGTTCGTGTAGCTTCACTCATGATTAGTGATCGGATAATCGGATGCATATTTACCTAAAGTGTAGGTGTTGGCTATTATGGAATGCACTTTTGTATCTAAAAAATCCCGGTAATTCGGAATCGACATATTTTGTTTTTTTTACTATACAATCAAATCGGGTGTAGGAATATTTACTTAGTTTAAGGTGTTGGCTTATATTATGGAATGCACTTTTGTATCGAAAATATCCCGGGATTTCGGAATCAACTGCTGTTTTTATTATAGAGTTAAATCGTGTGTAGGTACCTACTACCTACTAATCCCTTACACTCAACATAGTCATAAATTGATGTGGAGCTTAAAATTAACTTCAAGTAAATACATATAATTATGTAATCCCCTGTTTTTTTTTTTAATAAATACCACATGCTAAAGACGATGTTTCTTCACCATGTTACAGACTAGTTTCTTATTACCGAATTTTCTGGAATCCCGGGATTTATATTTAAAAATATATGTTTTAAGAAGCCGCTTCCACAATTTCCTAACCAAAATCTAACTTTACGCTATTTTTCATAAATTCAATTCATAGTTAGCGGTGTGAACTGAAGTATGCAAACACGCGAAAGTTTTGCATTACAAAAGTTCGCTGCAAAAATATCATTTAAGTATTTAGAATATTGTACACCCCAATCGGTCTTACTAACCCTGGTTCCTGAAATCTTATTGAAATTAATCTAATATTAAGTGATTCAATTAGTTATTTTTATTTCGGTCAAACATTCACAGCAGTTTCCAGTACAAAAGAGTGTTTTCAGTTAGCTAATTTTAGTGTTGATTTAATCAGCATTTCAAAAACTGAGCGTTAGTGTCAGATCAGTGTAAATATTGTTAAATATCATGCTCTTACTGACATTCGAGAGATATTTTATACTTACGTAGATGGGTTGGTTCGGGCCCGGTTGGTTCTTGAAGATAGTTTCTCCACAAAGGAGCGATTCCACTTCCTCGGTCGCTTGTAAGATCTGTTGATGAGAGGCATTGATACGTTAAGTAAATAAAGATATTTGTCATTTTGTGCAATAATATTTCATACACAAAGACAATGTGACAGGTACTAATCTGACATGCAGATTGAAAGGTGGCCCTCTACCTCTTATGGAGAGGAGTCCTGTATCCCAGCTGTAGGAATTTACATGTCTGTTTCAAAAGTATCTAATGAACATGTAAATAAATGGATCATTATCAGAAAATATAACTGTGGATGTCAATTTGTAGTACCACTTACAAATTGAGTGCTTTCATTTGAATACTTAAACCCGAAATTCTAATCATAAATTACCGTTAAGGGACCGTTGTTGCTTTAGATAACTTATCTATCCATAATGTACCCTGCAAAATTTCGTGTGAATTGGTACGGTAGTTTTATCAGAAATCGTAAAAACATAACAACATAGAAATCACAAAAAAAACGGGTAATAAAGATTAGTAAACGTTGATAACAAAGACTGTAACCATTTACAATGTATCTCTAATCTATTCAAGTAGCAAAAAACATAAACAAAACACTTCAGACGTTATTATGAAACCCGATGCTTTTGTTTATTCAAGTGCGGTCGTAAATCTGTCACGGCGTGGACCACCCGCGGTCCTAAACCGGTTAAAGATGTTTTTCATAGTTAATTGATTCAGGCGTGATCTTGCGGAAATCCATTATAAAATACAATAAACGTGAATATGTTTAGTAACTTGTTCCGCTTAGCTATTTCTAAAGAGCCATAAAAAAAACTCCTGAAAGAAATTGACTTCACCTCTCAACGCGTTCAGCGCTCGGTGTGGCAACACGCCGTGTTCGGGTTCGCGACAAGTCAATTGTCATCTTGAAGAGCCTCGTTGAGAGGTGAAACACGTGTCGCCTACACTCATTAGAAATAGCTAAGCAGAACAGGTTACTAAATATATCCACGTCTATTGTATTTTATGTTTTTCATAACCTCAATTGAGGTTAATTTTATAACCTCAATTTTTGTCGTTGATTTTTCAATTTAAATTTTGATAATCTTATCCAAACAATAATTGGAAAACGTTGACCTAACGAATTCCATTTATTGAGCGATGCGTAAAACCCTGTTCAGATTTATACCTGTGCAATGTTTATTTACACTTTCATCGTAAACTTTAGGGACAAACTATAACGTTATTGATAAGGGCCAGTGGTGTGACCTTGGCAGTGGTATCCTTCCAGTCGGGCATCCTGCTGGCGCGCGTGTCGGCGGCCGGCGTGGCGGCGCACAGCTGCTGCTGGGCTTCGGTGAGCGCCTTCTGCAGCTCGGGGTCGCTGCGGGCGGTGCTGGACGACATGCCCACGTGGATCACACGGTTCGCTAGTCTGGATACAGATACAATTGTTTAACTTGAAGACAACTCTTTTCAATATATTAGTCCATGAAACTCTACAAGAAAACATAAAATGAAATTTAGAACGTTTGCGAACTGTATTTGATCTGAAATTTGTGTTCGATCAGAATTAAAAGTGTTCTAGACTTGGAAAGATGGAACTTCTGATCTTGTGCATACAAATAAAATAAAACAGTGGCACTCGGAGAGTGCCGACAGAAGTGAAAACTTGAACAAGATCGCTTTAGTGGAAGAAAAATACTTGTATAGAACATTGGTCCGTAATATTATCTAAATAAAGATCACAATAGCATTTACAAAAAAAAAAAAACTTCCAAAACCTTTAAAGTAAAAATACTTGCATAGAACATGGATCCGTAACATAATATAAATAAAGAGCACAATCGCGTTTCCAAATTGAGGTGTCAATAACGGTGTCGAGAGTTCAATTGTTTTTTCCCATCTCAAAAATGCCCAACGCGCCTAAAGAAGTTTTCATTTCAATTATACCACGACAACTTCGGATCGTCATGTCACCGACCAGAGAAACGATAGATGAACTGTGTGAAAGATGATAATATGGCTAGAAAGGGAAGGACTAGCGAAATGACGACTAATATAGAAGTATGGAAGCAAAATACATGTTGCGCCAACCGCACATAAATTGGGTTATGGGTAGAAGAATTATTATGAACTTCAGACTTCGTGGATGCCATATGGCCAGTAATTTATCATTTAAATTCTTTTTGTGTTGCATAATGTAAATTATGTTGCATACTATTGTATAGAATCATTTTTGAAGTGAAAACTTCTTTAGGCACGTTGGACATTTTTGAGATGGGACTAAACCATTGATTGATTTCGCGACACTGTAACGCAATTTACCGACACCGTGGACTAAAAGACATCAACGCATTGATTAGCGCGGTGCCGATTTTTTTTTTCAAGTTTTCGCTTCTGTCGGCACTCCCGGAGTGACACTGTTTTTTTTTTTTCTAACTTGAACAGACAGCTGTGCTGCTGGAGAGTTTGTTGCGCCACTTCTTCTTCCCAGCTAAAGGCACTAGGAAGTGGTGAAGGGTGGGCGTGCCGGGGGACTGTCTTATATAATTTTGACGTTCGAAAAGTGCTGATTCTCAGCCTAGTTTGAATAAATGACTTTTGAATTTTGAATGCAGTGCGCAAACGCTCTAACATTTGCAGTTTTCAGACCCGAATTTAAACTAGCGGAACATTTTTTTGATTTATTTTGTCTCAAAGTATTCATAATATAAAGATGTTTAAAATAGCATATCTCACTTGGTGATGGCAGCCGACGTGTGCGCACACTTCAGGGGGTCGTTGTGTTTCGTGGACTCTTCGCGCATGCGCTCCATGGTCTCGCCTGCCAAATAATTATTATCTTTATTAGTTGAGTCCTTACATATTTTTCAAAATGAGCTTCGATACATGTAAACAAAATTAGAAAAAAAATTTTTTTTTGGGACAAGTCTGAAATCGCAAAAACAATCAGCTTACACACGTTTATGTTCATAGAACTCGACAAAATGTATGGAATGGCAAACTCATTTTCCAGATTTCGGGCTTTTTAAAATCTAAAAAATTTCAAACTATTGCTGCATTTTTCGTAACGACTTCAGTGGTATCGAATAATGCTTTCGATTTACTTTACCTGCAGTCTGCACGAAGTCCATAGGATCAACAGACTGGTCACACAGGTCTCGAATCTTGGACAACGACTCTGCATATCGTGTTAGCAGAGTTTTGTAGTTCTCTATCACAGCCTGAAAATTAACATAACATTGAGAATTATGACTTCAAAGGTCTTTAATGTCGTAAAAATAAAATAATGATTTAATAAATTATAATCAGTGAATTAATTTGGTAAACCCTCAATCTTACCTTGTCGTTCGGAGATGCAACTCTTTGCTGTGCCGCCTTCACCAACATTGGAGCCAGCAACTCCGCCTGTAAAGATAACAATGTTATAAACTACTTTATTTTTGCGAAAACAAAACTTTTATTTACTTTAATGTTTACATAATTTTAAAATGACAAACTTAAAACAATAATATGTACAAGTATGTAAAAAAGGAGGGGAAACAATGATAGGGCATTGTAGTGGTTACACCGCCACATACGAACTACGCATCATAGACATGACGTCACACAAATCCTGCATCGCACAGTTAGAGTTTACCGAGCGATCGACATTTATACAAGATTCCGATTCAAACCGTTTGGTAGTTGCCCGCCAGATACAACACCCGTCTGGTCGGAGTATCCTCCCTTTTCTATGGTGGATGAGTGAACTTTACACCCTGTTCCTCATTCTCCCAAAGCATCAAAAATTTCGTCCATTGTCAACAGGAAAAGTGCTCAAAAGGCTGGCAGCATTGCCACGTTGTATGGCAATGCCGATTCTTTGGCCAAAAAATAGGCCAGTCGAAAAACTAAGTGGGCGCTCGGACCCCATGTCCCTACTGTTTCAACCCCAAACGACTCGAACGTATAAGTCTCAAAAATATTGGAGAATTGGCGCCGTTTGTGGCTTTCCGTACCTGCAGTACCCATCCCAGCACAGCCTGCCGTACTAGAAAGATGGGGTGGCGCAAGGGTGTCGACATAGGTTGCATCCCACATCAAAGGCCTGTAGGCCTGTGTACTGTAATGCCTTTGGCATTAAGTCCGCCTCTGTACATTTGTGTGCTTGAAGTTTTAAAAAAATAAATAAAGGCCTACCCAACTTCCAAGGCATTATGGGCACTTCGTCTGGTCTCTTCCCATGGTCGCGTGCCAAGCCATTGGGGTTCTAAAATAGCTGGCACCCGCGGTGACAAGAGCGCGACGATATAACCTACCTAATATATTTTCAGTTTTTTCCCAAGATATGGACTAACTGTCTAGTTTGGGGCTCACTGGCAAATAATATATTGTAACCTGTACATATGCAATATTTTGAGCTACTCATGTCGTCTCAACTTTGTGTTAACCTGTGAACCTGCATACAATAAAATATTTTCTATTTATTATGAACCTTTTAAGAAAGATATTCTTTTGCATAATTAAGCAATACCCTCACATTTTACGCATAAAGTGACGAGATCATAAAGCAGTCGGATTTTTACCCTGATCAATAACGTCCAGGTCCAGGTCCAACGTTCTACCAGACGGGTGTCCTGTCTGGTGGGCAACTGGCCTACGATTGACTTTTTTTTTGTCTAGCGCTACTCGCAGTTTTGACCACTAAGGTCATGGCTGCTTAACCGGACTTTCCTGTGGATGCCTTAAGCTGCTACACTGAAAGCCTCCAGCCAGGGGCAAAAACTATTCTAAATTAAAATTAAGCGAACGCTCGCTAAGGCCACCCCCTGTGGGGTACGAACCTCGGCTTAGGGCGTCGCTGGGGGGAGGACAGCAAAAAGGGACAGGCTGGATCAAATTTATATTTTCATCATGATTATTATGCGGGGTATTTAAAGCTACGTGCTCAGCTGCAACAACTGCTGGCATGTTTTCGAGCAAGGGTCGGGGGGGAGTTTCATTGACTCGTGGACGCGGTTGACGGGAGGCGTCTGTTTTTGTGCACTGTACTGGTGGCCCTATTCTGCTCCTGGAGGAGTGTAATGGGGTCATCTGGGTCGGAGAGTACATGCTTTGGGCGGCGGGTCTGACTAATTCGGGATGAAACTGGTGAATGGTTGGGATTTTACAGTCGAGATGGAGGATCTCGTTTCTGACGAACCAGGGGGCTCCCG
Organism: Agrochola lychnidis; assembly: GCA_963680765.1. Lineage (NCBI taxonomy): Eukaryota > Metazoa > Arthropoda > Insecta > Lepidoptera > Noctuidae > Agrochola > Agrochola lychnidis. Next base: position 1,331,007 of record OY796873.1, read on the forward strand.
TGGCCTTGCGAAGGAATCGGTTCTGTAGGGTCTGCATCCTATGGATGGAGCGAGGTTTGGCGTGGGCAAAGACTGCTCCCGCATAAGTCATGATGGGACGAATGCACGCTGTATAGGTACGCAATTTGCACTTAAGTGACAATTTGCTGCGTGCATTTAGAATGAAGTGAAGTCTACCTAGAGCAAAAGCGGCTCGCGAGCGAACCGTCTTTATGTGCTCTGAAAAGGAGAGATGATGGTCTAGGATCACACCGAGGTATTTGGCTCGCTTCTCCCAAGGGATCGAGTTGCCGAACAAGGTGATTGGTCGGGGGAGGGGGAGAGATCTGGATCTCGGTTTTGGGAATAAAACCGCTTGACTTTTGTCGGGATTTACTTCGATTCTACGATTAATGTCGGGACATTGTATATACACTCGTCGTACGGTAAACTTTGCTTTTGCGATGCAGGATTTTGCGTGACGTCAGTGTGATGCTCAGTTCGTATGTGGCTTTGTAGATGTCACCACAGACGTATACGTTTCCAAGTAGTAAGTACATGGTGTGGTGCTCACCTGTTCACTGCAACTGTTGAGCTGTGTGCTGACAGTAGTTCCCGCGTCCTTATCAGTGTCTGCGATGAGCCTGGCTGTCTTAGTGACGCGGCTTAGTTGCGCCAGTAGCTCGGCTATCTTCTTTTCCAAGAGGAACTTGCGTTTTGAATCGTCTGGCAAAGTATTAAAAATACGATAATTTTTTTATTAAAATTTTTGGCAAATCTGAAATTCGAGACTAAATAATAACAGCGGCACGGGTCGATCCATCAAGTTAAGCTACACTTGCCGAGGTTGGTCCGTGGATGGGTGACCATCTTTACATACCGAGATTCCTCCATGCCTCGGAAAGTATGTTAAGCCGTTGGTCCTGGCTGTCATTCGTGGATCTTTGACAGTCGTTACGGGTCGTCAGAAGCCCGAAAGTCTAACAACCAGTCTTACCAATCGCAGATAGGCAGTCGCTCCATGTAAAATAATACTATTCAGCTGTATCCGGTTAGACTGGAAGCCGACGTCAACATAGTTGGGAAAAGGCTAGGCAGATTGATTGCTCGATCTTTGTGTTTCAGAAATGGACGGGCCGTTGAGCTCCCTAAAATAGGGTTGAGCTACACGATAACCAATGCATGTATGTCGTCTGTCGGGATAGGTGAACTCAAAGCTGCAATGGCTCTTCCAAAGGCCCTTCCTTCAAAAGGCCTTTCCAGACATAACTCTGCATTGTTAGACTCAAATAAAATCTTAGTAATATAATGTTTGTACTTTAAAAGAGACCCTGACGTCTGAGTTTGTTTCGGAATTTCTTCTCGGGATCAGCTAGAAAAAGCCGGCGCCATCTAGTATTAAAATATTGACCAAATTGACTTGTAAACGTGTGTTAGATCTACTTACAGAAATAAATAATAATAATAAAATCGTTTATTGGGAACAAAAAATAAATACATACAAAAACAAAAATGTTAAACGATGATAGCTGCAATAGTTAAAACTGTGGCGCCACTACCAACGCCCCACTCCTAGTGAGGAGGTTCCAAGACGAATACATAACAAAGGTATTTTAATAATATTTTAAATCACTCTGCCTAGCGTTTTCCCAACTACAGGCCGACCGCTTAACTGAGTCCTTCCTGAGGTAGCTGCGCGGTGCGGGCGGGATGTGGTGTCGTAATTCGAGAGCTCAGTGATTCGTCAACTTGTGACAACTGTCACCCCTCCCGCACCGCGCACGGACTCAGTTAAGCGGTCGGCCTAGTCTCATCAAATGCAACTAAATACCAGTACTTTCCATGGAGCGACAGCCAATCTGATCTCTATAACCCAGTTACTGGGGAGCACGATACCTCTTGGTAAGACTGGTGGTCAGACGCGGAAAGCTTAGCTTAATCTTCGAATGACCCGTGCGGCCGTTATCAATTAGCCACAAGCCCCTCTATCCAATTACAGAAATAAACATTTCATTTTATCAGCAGAACCTACCCTGTTCATAATCGGCCACTAAGTCCAGGTCCGCGAGCGGAGCCTCAGCGTCCATGAAGTCCTGCACGACCCTGGTGACTACTCCTCGTTCGATGCCCTTCTTCAACTCACGAACACGCTCCATCAGCACACTAGGAAATATTTAAGGTTTTTGTGACATAGCAAGTCTAGATTCAACGACAAAAAATTTAAATTCGTAAAAACATAAGAAAAAAAATGAAAGTTTTTTTAAACAGCTTAATTTTGAAGTAGTTTGTAAAGACGTTTTTTAGTATCGATATTATTTGAAAGAAAAACGAACAAAAAAAAAATCTAAACTCATAATTTTCATAAATATTCATTCATTCAAGAAAACAACTGGTCACGTGGTTGTGTAAGGTCACGGGTCTAAGTATTTTTTACGAAATTCAAAAATCGAATATAATAACACGCAGTTGTATCTACAATTATAAAAATGTTTACTGATCGTAAAGCCCCGTTCACACTTACGACAACCACACCACATCGCAGCGACAAAATGTGGGCAAGCAGTGGTTACGTGCGAATAGTGTCGCTGCAGCTTCTTGCAGTCGAGTTGTGGTTGCGTTGTCGCTAGTATTTGCGATGTGGTTACTTTGTGATAAATGTTTGTAGACAGACAGGTCGTTGTGTTTTCGATGTGGCCGGCCATTAGTGCGTGGTCTCGCTGGTGGTTGCGTTGTGGTTTCGACGTGACTTTGATGTGGTTGGTATCACCCACAAGTTGATTTTGACGGCCCAATGTGGTGGTCCATGTGAATAAACTATTTACATACATACATAACATCACGCCTTGTTTCCTCGAAGGGTTGGGCAGAGGTATCCCTGTAGCGGGTACACCCACATTTCGCCAGTTATGTTTAAGTCCCATGTAATAGGGGGCGAGCCTATTGCCATCAACCGGGCACAAATCCAGACTCCGGGCTGCTACTGAGAAATTCCAGTAGCGCTTGCGACCATTACAACAACAAACTATTTGCTTTCATACAAATCAGCGTCCGTCCACGTGTTGTTGTTGTGGTGTGGTTGCGGTACGTGTGATCTGGCTCTATTTCTTTAATATTTATAAAACACACAGCAATATTCAAAACTGTTTGTCTACATACCTGTACTGTTCATGGTCATATTTCGTGCTACACTCGGTGAGCAGCTGTTCGGTTTCCTTCACCAAGTTCCTCATGTCCTCCTTTTCAGTGCCCTTCAGGTCTTCCGTTATCTGAACGAAAAGTATCACATAAGTACCGAAAACTTTCATAATTGAGCAGAGTTTATGAAGAAGATCGTGGAGGGAAGAATGCTTCTCAAAGGAAAAAAATTGTAGGTGATACATTTATTAGATTCCATAATGTAAACCCTTGATAACTATCATATATATACAACGTGGCGCTACTATGGCGACATTAATTTAACACACGAGTAGGGCTAGTGGCCAGTAATCATTAAAAATATAAAAAATAAAATAATTCATTAATGGAAAAAAAAATATTCACACGCCCGCCGAAATACGGCTCTCTCTTTCTTTAAATTTGCCAACTTTTTGCACGTTATTTATTTTATTTTCATTGATGCGATGTTATGATCCATGTCTGCGGCAAATGACCTCTGCACTACAGTTCTTTAAGTACAGGTTGCTCCAAAATGCTATTTTGGAAAATTGTAAATAAATCAATAAATAATAACGTTTAATAAAATTAAAATATCTTCATAAAACGAAAACGCGAAACCGTATACGTGTGTTAAATTAATGTCGCCATTAAAGCGGCACGCTGTATATGGCTGCTGCCAAGCACAGCAAATAAAAAGAGTTGGAAAGCTAAGTTTTTACATTTTATTGTTACTTTATTTTTTTACCCGATTGCAGCTAAGCCAAAAGGAAGATAATGTATTTTTAAAAGATTCGGTATTCCGTAAAAGATGTTAGCACTTTTCCAGAAGACCTTCCTTCCTACGAAGCTCTATCAGCAGTCTATTGCTGGACATAGGCCTCTCCAATTGCACGCCATTCAACTCTCATCCAACTGCTACTCTCCCTGCGAAGATCGTCACTCCACCTGCCTGAGGGCGTCCTACCTTACGATTACTGATTCGCGGTCTCCACTCAAGAACACGTGTACGCCAACGGTCATCGGTTCTACGGCTGATATGGCCGGCCCACTGCCACTTCAGCTTGCTTATTCTGTGAACTATGGATATTCTAGGATCGGATCCGGAACGAAGTGATCCGGCAGAGAGCCAAAGTTGTCGACATAGCTCACAGAATAAGCAAGATGTTCTGTAAGTAAAATTACTGGTGCTGACTAAGTTTAAGTTAATCTTACCTTGTTAGCAACTTCAATAAGGTTGCGTACAGCTTGTTGTCCGTTTGTCTTCACCTCTGCCTTGGATACGGGCTTCAGAAGCCATTTGGACGCAGAGTCGAACCTGTCACACAATTAATAAATTAATGTTTTTAATTTGGGCGTCGTATTTACGATATTATCTATAGTGTTTTTGATGAAATTGTATGAGTAGAATATAAAATAGTGTGTGAAACTGCACATAACTAGGTATTGCCCGGTTATTTAACTGTTTCATAAACAAGTAATCCGAAAATCGAATTGGTTTTATCAACTTGCAGTATGTGCGAAAAGTATAGCATTCTCCTCGGAGATAAAGGTGTCTTCGTCTTGGGTGAGCTTGAATCTCTCGCTGCACTCAGGATTCTAATCATAGCTCCCTCGCTACGCTCGAGAGCCCTAGAATCCTTCGTTGCGTTCCCTCGCTACGCTCGAGAGCCCTAGAATCCTTCGTTGTGTTCCCTCGCTACGCTCGAGAGCCCTAGAATCCTTCGTTGCGTTCCCTCGCTACGCTCGAGAGCCCTAGAATCCTTCGTTGCGTTCCCTCGCTACGCTCGAGAGCCCTAGAATCCTTTGTTGTGTTCGGGATTCAAAATATCGCCCGCGACATTAAGACACTGCTTTATCCCCTTAGTGAATAATCTACTATTATCATCGCGCGTATTTCTGAAGAGAGACGATGATTCCCGAAGCGCATACTTTTCCTTGGAGATCTGTAAGTACCATTTATTTAAACATTGATTGCTACTCACTGTTTCTGCACATAGCTCTTCTTTTCCTCCTGTAAAAAAAGTTAATGAATTAGATCGATCCTAACTTATAAAAAAATAACTTTTTGACCAATCATTGATTGCACTGGACTGTTGTAATGTAAAATTAGAATACCTCTGAATCGTCCGTGGAACCTTCTATAAGTTTGACGCGCTGACCACTGGTCCTGCAAATACGAAATTATTGTAACTACACCAACATAAAATCAAGTTGACGTCTGCTACTGAACTGTAGACGGAATAGCCAATTCTTCTTTTCGTTCAATAGTACTTTGTCGATATATTATTTGAGCCCAGTAGGTGATAGATCATTAGGTTTTCTTTAGTGCAACGGGCGCTTAGGGCACTCCAGCAATTGGGACATGGTCTGAATAGCTAATGGCGGAATAGTTATAAAAAACGAATATTACCACAAAATCTTATTTTATAAATTTATGTAAATAGTTGATCACGGTGTCAATGTGATCCCTCGTGTCGCGCGTAGTAACTTGAAATTATGATTAAGTATGTCTATTGTATTTATTTTATTTTTGATTTGTTATTTCACTATATGCTGCACCAGTTGACGTCATCACGTCAGCGCCGGCTATCGCTGAAAAACAGCGCTGGGGCTGTCTCGCATGAGGTCGCAGCATTATGCTGAGCGATGGCCGTTTTGCGTGGATGTGACACATATTTTCCCCAATTTATTATTTACTTGTTTTTTTTTCTTTCTTTGCGTTTCTTTCTTATTTTATGATTTTTTTTTACTTCTTTTTATTTATATTAGCTTCCGATACCCATAAGTCTTGTGAGTTTCGTCAACTTATTTAATAGACCGTGTTTTACTTACTTGACATTCTTGAGCAAGTTCTCGAATGCGTCGAATACGTCCTTCCGTTTGTTGAACATTACCCACTTCATCACTTCCGGCTCATCCGGGGCTGACTTCACCTGCTTTATTAACTCCTCTGTGTTTGTGAGAAGAGCTCTGTAAATACAAATAGTTTATTTATCATTAGGGTTTTGGCCGAATTCCGAAACGCAACTCAATTTGAAGACACAGCTAAGACTCATGCTGTCTCAGTCACTTTAGGGGGTCTTGTAGAGACAGAAAGACTTTTAAGAACGTCAAAAATAGGTGAAGACTCTTTCCAGCTATGCGAAGTTACTCATAGTGAGTTTTATCCTTTTTTGTCACATCTTTGTGGAAAGATAACTTCAACAACTTATAACACAGGTCAGATTTTAATCATAATTAGCCCATATCATTCCCACTTCTGAGACACACAAGCCTCCTCTCTGTGAGAAGGAGTTGACCATAATCCACCACGCGGGTCCAGTGCGGGTTGGTAGATGTCACATGTCTTCGAATTTTCGGTTCTAGGACATGCCGGTTTCCTCACGATGTTTTCCTTCACCGTTTTGAGAGCAGTGGTGATGAAATTATTTACACAAAGTAAAGCGCCTGTCTGGGTTCGAAACTACAACCTACAACTTGTAAGTCCAACTACCAATATACAAAATTGCGGTACCGAAATGAGAGTCCGTTTTTCCGTTTTCCAAGGTACGGCACCATACAATTTTAGTAATAATTGGTTTTTAAGTACTCACAGAGAACTCTTCATGATCTCGTCGACTTGCTTCTGGGTCTCGGCAGAAACTTCGCCTGCAGTTGGTACGAGGTCGGGATGCTCTATCAAGTTGGAGGCATTGTTGATATCGTCCATCAAATCCATCACCTTTGATATTATTTCCTCCTAAGAAATAAAAGGTAAACTAATTAATTTAATTTTAAAGGAGTTCATCATAGCCTTCCACTGAGGAGCTCAAGCCTACCAACAGACGTAGGTGGCGAGAATTCGCTGAAAAAAGCTACAGAAATGCGAAAAATTTAAATAAAAACAATTTAAATGTAATTATTGCAACCGTTTGTTTTATATTTTTTAGTTTTGTAGGAAGAAAGTTCACTCGCTGTCACATGGAGGTCTACTTATTAACCAAGAAATCCGTAGTTCTCTCATACTCGTATCATCTACGGACTTATGATTAGTTTCGATACATTGAGTTAAAATGTGGCATGACGTCACGCCTTGCTAGATTTAATAGTGCGTTGTGACGTAGCGAGCCCCCACTTCCCAACTTTAATGCGTGTTTTCTAAGTTATTTTTGATTAATATGATAAAGCAAAAAATACGTGTCTAATATTTTTTTATTTTTTGATAGCTGGACTAAATAGAATTTCTATTTTTTTACCTAGGCAACTACCGTGTTATCCCAACTCCCGATGTGTTTGTACCCATCCAATCAATATGCCTGTTTTTTCCCAACTATGTTGGGGTCGGCTGCCAGTCTAACCGGATTCAGCTGAATACCAGTGTTTTAGAGCGATTGCCTATCTGACTACCACAAACCAGTAACTGGGTAATACGATACCGCTTGGTAAGACTGGTTGTCAGGTGGTGGGTTTATTCCGAAGTTTCTAACTACTTTCGGACGGGCCCGTATCTTCGTTGACAGACTTAGAGAGAAGGCCCCATGTAACGGACACTGGACCTTCTGACACGGAGTTATTATGTAGTATACAGGGTGGCAGGGACATCGACGCGAAAACTGTTACCATGGATTCAGTACTTGATTCTGAACCCCACTGTGTTTAAATTTTTAGTCGGTTATTTTTTTTCGCGTCGATATCCCTGCCACCGTGTATACAGTTCGTCGTCAATGCTTTACCCAGTCCTGTCTGTGTCTAACAAAAAATTTGATATGTTGTCTTGTTTACTTTAGTTTTTTTGCCCTGTAGTTTTTAATATTAACTATTCCAACATACCTTATCATTAGCGTTCGCTGCCACACCCTTGAACAGAGCTCCACTCGAGCTATTGATCTCATTCCTGCACTGTTTCAACATGTCCTTGAGCTCTCCATCTTTGGTCTTCTCGATGCCATCGTCTATGCCGTGCAGGAGATCTTGCACCTGGACCTTCAGGACTGCTGTCTCTTCTTTCACCTGGAATAATCAAATTAATGCTTGCACCAACGATCTATCAGTCTCCTTGGTTAATTTACTTAGTGTGCAGAAGTTATCTGGTTTTTGAAATATTATTCGATGACAAGTCTTATCTAGTTCGATTCTTGAGGAAGGTTATAGACTATTTAAAATCACGCGTCGATCCTTAAGGCGCAACTAGCCGATACTTTTTCCATACAAATTTCGGGGGGGATTTACTCCACTGTTACACATTGTATATCCAAAGTAAAACATGAAATCGTTTTGTCTTATTATTAATTTTGTCTGTATAGAAACAGAATAGTAAAAAAAAAAGCATTAAAAAGTTATGAGCCAACAAAGATTCGTTTTTCCTGCTAATTTTAACGCAACTTTGGGAGTAAATAAGTAATAAAAGAAGTATAAAATCTCCAAAACAAAGCTCGTTCCGACAAAGCTCAATTGTCGAAGATTATAATAAACTTTATTCGTAATTGATTTATGCAGTAGTTTTCTCGTAAAACTCCACCTTCCAAAGGACTTTTCGTAATTTTGTACGCGCTCGTTTCACTAAAATCGTTCTGAACGGTGTTTGTGTGCGTGCGAACTAGAGTTTGTGCATGTAGACCAGCGTCTAACTACTCATCACTGATACTATCTCTATCGGACACGATGCCAGGTGAGATAGCGTGCTTTTTGACCAGGCCCACCAATGAGTTCGAGCCCACGACTAGTTCAACCTTAAGAGCTGAGCAAAAATAACGCTAATCGAAAACTAAGTAATAATAGCACGGGCGGGCAGTTTTATGCGACTTGGTGGGTCGGGTCCGAAATTTCACGTGGAATAAGTCCGCATAAGCTATTTTATAATGATATCAAATTATGATATTATCAGACAAAAATACACTCAAGTAATCAGACTACGCTTTACCTGTTCTTCATGATTGGCCATGATGACGGACACACAAGTCTCCTCGATCGCTCCGACAGCTTTGTGCAGTTTGGCTACATCCACTACACCTTCCTTGCCTATGGATACATCTTTCTCTGATACTGATATCTGTGGAATAAATACAACATAGAATAGAATAATATACTTTTTATTATATACAACATACGAATTTAATTTTATATATTTTTTTTTATATGGGTGACACAATGGGCGGTCTTATCGCTAAAAGTGATCAACAACATAATCAATACTTGTTTTTTGTTAATAGGCAGCTTTAGTAGCTTTTCTGCAATACCTGAGTCATCGCAAGCAGTACTTTATCATCCCAAAGACAAAATGAAATACCCGCACCTGCATGCTGTGTTTTGATATTTTTTTTCGCGATTACGATATTGGTCCCATGGTGAAACGTGTTCAGTTTGATGGTCTGGGCCACACCCTTAAATATAACCACACGTTTCTGATACAAGGTGTATATTAATGTTGACTAACTCAACAGCAAACCAACATTGTGTGTTATGCAGTGCCTCGACAGGGTTCATGTCAGAACATTATCTATTGTACAATATGTGATGTGCATGAGAGCAAAATAATAGAAAATAAAAAAAATCTCATGCGACTGTAATTACAACAGATACTCTTCCGGAAACCAGAGTAAAGCTGCTTGGCGGCAGAAATAGGTCTCGAGGTATATATTGGTTTCCCAGGGCTATTTTGCTCCTTACCTACTTTCGCATACGGTTTAAATTGATTGAACAATATTTAATCAGCCTAGAATAAAATTCAAATAATATTGGTCAATGTTGCAAAAACTGCTAAAGAATCATCGAGGTATAAACTTACCAGATAAGCAGCTTGAGCGGCACACTCAGTACTGTTGCTGACTGCGGAGGCCACGAAGTTCAAACTCTTGAGGAACTCTTCGCGGGACATAGCCTGGTCACTGTTTAGTTTTTCTGTAATAATCATAATGAAGAATTGAATGAAACATATCTAGCTGACGAAAGCCTAAACATGTATCCAGCTTACGAAGAGGAACGAGGATTTTTTTTTCTTGCCCGATCTTACACCCTACATTGCTAAGATTTTATACTGACCAGTAGATTTTTGGGGTTAAACAATATTGTTTATTTAAGTACTTACGCAACACATCTCTCTGCGACTGCAGGGTATCCACACAGTGCACATAAGGCAAGGCTCCACACGGCTGCGGCGATGCTTGTAACAAGCTTCGTTGTAGTTGTAAGGATCGGTGCACTTCGCCGCACTCTTGGTTGACGCGACCTGCTGGGTTTACACTGCGTACCTATGGACGATGGCAAAAAGCTTTATAATGATCGATACATACATCAAACAAGGTAAGTAGTCCCCGGCGCCTACAACAATCTGCAACACCAGAGACATTACAGATGCATTATCATCCCCGAACCAAAGCAGAAATGGGCATGTACCTGTAATTACAAAACCGGAAAGTGCCCTCTGTCGGCGCGACCACGCGTTCTGATTCACCGAACAAAAACTAACATATGAACGCGACGATCGCGTACTGTCGCTTTTGAATAGGACGCGGCCTACAAGGCCTAACTCTACAAACCTTATATCTTGGTCAAAATGTATAGCAGTGTAAATGTATACATTAAAAACCTTAATTTCTGACGATGGAGTAAAGCTGTTACCGGTGTGCCAAGGTTAAGCCAAAGTAACCACTAACTACACGCTTTTGGACGGCTCTGACTTCTTTTTGTTTTCTGGGGGTTGGAGGGTGAAAGTTACAGATTTCTTCATTTGATTGTTGTTTGTGTGCAAATCCTAGCCTACATGCAAAATTTCATGAAGTGCTCTAGAGGTTTTGATGAGTGAGTGAGTGACGAAATCGATATATTTTAGGTATTATAAAATCTGAAGTATAAAAGCTAGACAAATTAAACTTGGTGTGTTTTATAAGTCTGCTAACTACATCCTATCCTGAGGAATTTGAGCTCTACCATTATCCAGGCCGAAGCTATGAGTGTTTAAAAATATAACGAAATGCTTCGACAAAAGGTAGGTAGTACCCCCTGCTTTTTGTTTTTGGCTCGTCCCCAGATAACTTTTGACTGCAAGTACTACTTACATATTTCTTGAATTTTATATGTACATAAAATACGAACCAATTTATTGATAGAATCGTTGAGGTGACGGCACGCATCCAGAAGCTTTCTTCTCGCGTCATGATGGTTAGGATCCTGAAACAATGCAAGTCTTTAGTTTCTGTTTTCATAAATTAAAAATGCTTGGAAGAGTTTGCGTGAGGCTTTTGCCCAGCAGTGGGATAGAAGAGACTAACAATGAAATTAAAAAAATTGTAACAAAAATAATAATTAAAATGATAGCATTTAAAATAGTTTTTCAACTACATATTCACCTGACAGACGAGTTCTGAAGTCTTCAGCAAGCTGTAGGTAGCGAGACACATCTCGTGCGAAGCTTCCTCGATCTTCTTGCATTGGACGGGTTTCTGAAAACGACAAACACAATATATAAATAAATTCACGATTGGGGGCAATAGAGAAGAATGGGGGAAAAGGAGAAGCATGGAATATATAGAGAAGGAGAATGGAGGGTGTAAAATGGAAGGGTGATACTATCTATAGTACAAAAAACTTTACAAAGACTTTGTAAGCTGTTCCACAAGTGTCTGATAAAAGTGCAAACAAACTCTTTTCAGGTTAAATTCTTACGCAATCACCCACTAAAGGGGGTTAGTAAATATTCAGGTGCATTAAGGTGATTTAAAACTAGGATTTCCGGTGTAATTATTGAAATAGTCGAATCAGAACCCTCAATTTGTAAGTGGTACTACAAATTGGCATGTACAGGAATGTTTTCTGATCCATTTGTTAACATTTTCGATTTGTAAAATAAAAATATGATTATAGTTCCCGCAACATGCGACGGAAGACGACTTCTTCCTCTAAATAAGAACGTAGTTAGTATTGAAAGCGTTTTATCGTAATAAATCCAAAAATAAAAGGAATTTCATAAGACGCTTGCATATATTTTTTCGTCTTGTATTAATACAAATCAACAATCGGCCAGCTGCGCGGCCGTGTCGGCGGCGGCGTGCAGGCTGCGCGCGAGTGACTCCGGCCGCTTAGTTACCTTCCTATCCTGCAGCGCGCGCGCCACCCCGGCCAGCTGCGCGGCCGTGTCGGCGGCGGCGTGCAGGCTGCGCGCGAGTGACTCCGGCCGCTTAGTTACCTTCCTATCCTGCAGCGCGCGCGCCACCCCGGCCAGCTGCGCGGCCGTGTCGGCGGCGGCGTGCAGGCTGCGCGCGAGTGACTCCGGCCGCTTAGTTACCTTCCTATCCTGCAGCGCGCGCGCCACCCCGGCCAGCTGCGCGGCCGTGTCGGCGGCGGCGTGCAGGCTGCGCGCGAGTGACTCCGGCCGCTTAGTTACCTTCCTATCCTGCAGCGCGCGCGCCACCCCGGCCAGCTGCGCGGCCGTGTCGGCGGCGGCGTGCAGGCTGCGCGCGAGTGACTCCGGCCGCTTAGTTACCTTCCTATCCTGCAGCGCGCGCGCCACCCCGGCCAGCTGCGCGGCCGTGTCGGCGGCGGCGTGCAGGCTGCGCGCGAGTGACTCCGGCCGCTTAGTTACCTTCCTATCCTGCAGCGCGCGCGCCACCCCGGCCAGCTGCGCGGCCGTGTCGGCGGCGGCGTGCAGGCTGCGCGCGAGTGACTCCGGCCGCTTAGTTACCTTCCTATCCTGCAGCGCGCGCGCCACCCCGGCCAGCTGCGCGGCCGTGTCGGCGGCGGCGTGCAGGCTGCGCGCGAGTGACTCCGGCCGCTTAGTTACCTTCCTATCCTGCAGCGCGCGCGCCACCCCGGCCAGCTGCGCGGCCGTGTCGGCGGCGGCGTGCAGGCTGCGCGCGAGTGACTCCGGCCGCTTAGTTACCTTCCTATCCTGCAGCGCGCGCGCCACCCCGGCCAGCTGCGCGGCCGTGTCGGCGGCGGCGTGCAGGCTGCGCGCGAGTGACTCCGGCCGCTTAGTTACCTTCCTATCCTGCAGCGCGCGCGCCACCCCGGCCAGCTGCGCGGCCGTGTCGGCGGCGGCGTGCAGGCTGCGCGCGAGTGACTCCGGCCGCTTAGTTACCTTCCTATCCTGCAGCGCGCGCGCCACCCCGGCCAGCTGCGCGGCCGTGTCGGCGGCGGCGTGCAGGCTGCGCGCGAGTGACTCCGGCCGCTTAGTTACCTTCCTATCCTGCAGCGCGCGCGCCACCCCGGCCAGCTGCGCGGCCGTGTCGGCGGCGGCGTGCAGGCTGCGCGCGAGTGACTCCGGCCGCTTAGTTACCTTCCTATCCTGCAGCGCGCGCGCCACCCCGGCCAGCTGCGCGGCCGTGTCGGCGGCGGCGTGCAGGCTGCGCGCGAGTGACTCCGGCCGCTTAGTTACCTTCCTATCCTGCAGCGCGCGCGCCACCCCGGCCAGCTGCGCGGCCGTGTCGGCGGCGGCGTGCAGGCTGCGCGCGAGTGACTCCGGCCGCTTAGTTACCTTCCTATCCTGCAGCGCGCGCGCCACCCCGGCCAGCTGCGCGGCCGTGTCGGCGGCGGCGTGCAGGCTGCGCGCGAGTGACTCCGGCCGCTTAGTTACCTTCCTATCCTGCAGCGCGCGCGCCACCCCGGCCAGCTGCGCGGCCGTGTCGGCGGCGGCGTGCAGGCTGCGCGCGAGTGACTCCGGCCGCTTAGTTACCTTCCTATCCTGCAGCGCGCGCGCCACCCCGGCCAGCTGCGCGGCCGTGTCGGCGGCGGCGTGCAGGCTGCGCGCGAGTGACTCCGGCCGCTTAGTTACCTTCCTATCCTGCAGCGCGCGCGCCACCCCGGCCAGCTGCGCGGCCGTGTCGGCGGCGGCGTGCAGGCTGCGCGCGAGTGACTCCGGCCGCTTAGTTACCTTCCTATCCTGCAGCGCGCGCGCCACCCCGGCCAGCTGCGCGGCCGTGTCGGCGGCGGCGTGCAGGCTGCGCGCGAGTGACTCCGGCCGCTTAGTTACCTTCCTATCCTGCAGCGCGCGCGCCACCCCGGCCAGCTGCGCGGCCGTGTCGGCGGCGGCGTGCAGGCTGCGCGCGAGTGACTCCGGCCGCTTAGTTACCTTCCTATCCTGCAGCGCGCGCGCCACCCCGGCCAGCTGCGCGGCCGTGTCGGCGGCGGCGTGCAGGCTGCGCGCGAGTGACTCCGGCCGCTTAGTTACCTTCCTATCCTGCAGCGCGCGCGCCACCCCGGCCAGCTGCGCGGCCGTGTCGGCGGCGGCGTGCAGGCTGCGCGCGAGTGACTCCGGCCGCTTAGTTACCTTCCTATCCTGCAGCGCGCGCGCCACCCCGGCCAGCTGCGCGGCCGTGTCGGCGGCGGCGTGCAGGCTGCGCGCGAGTGACTCTGGCCGCTTCACGCTCAGCACCACGGTGCCGCTCATTGACGACAGCTTCGTGGATAACTGGTGCAACTTGTCTTCTAGTTGTCTGTCATTGAGAGGAAGAATGCACTCAATAAGTACCCAATCCAGTTGTTTCTATGTTTAACTCTCACGCTCACGATCAGCAAAACAAAGTTAATTTGAGTTTTGGAAACACGAGTCGATGTCGCTTACATAAATGATAAAAAGTAATGGACCCATCAAGGAACCTTGAGGAACACCACTAGGAGCTGAAACTCAGCTCGACATGTAGTTACTGATAACGACAGCTTGAGATCTGTTTTTAAGGTATGAAGTAAACCAACGAAGTAGATCTCCTCTGATACCATTGTTAAAAAGCTTTGTTTTAAGGATATTGTGGTCAATTCTATCAAAAGCCTTACTGTAGTCCGTATAAATGACATCGACCTGTGCCCCATTGTCTATTCTGTCCGTTAGAAAGTCATTTAGCAAAGCCAGGTTAGATGCAGTTGAACGACCCTTAAGAAATCCGTGCTGAGAAGGGCTGAAAGACTGACTGAGCGCTGCGTAAACGGTAAGGCTATGGTTTTAGCACACCCAATCAGTAGTTTAAGTGATAAGTGGTCCGGACTACCAGATTTTGATGGATCAATTTTACTAATTTGCTTAACTATAACATTTAGGTCAATCTCAAAGTTACTTTGGGCGTATTTATTTCGATAAGGATTAATATCATGTCTATAAAAACACCTTCGCAAATAATGCATTATTTTAGAACAAATTTGGTTAGCATAAAAAAGGTTATAGTGAGCCAACCTTAAAAGATAGACATAATGCTGTCGCGGACTTTTTTGAGAACTTTTAAAAGGGAACAATTCTGTTCTACATGATTTTTGTGAAACTTTAACCCTTTACGTAGCGCACGCAGCGGAAGCTCTCAAAAGGAAAAAACACCCCGATTTTGAAATATTCTTCATTAGTGCTCCACTCCTATTAGTCTTAGCGTGATGATATATAACCTATTGCCTTCCTCGATAAATGGGCTATCTAACACTGAAAAAATTGAAATCGCACCAGTAGTTCCTGAGATTAGCGCCTTCAAGCAAACAAAGAAACAAATTCTTCAGCTTTATATATTACTAGATGACCCGGCAAACTTCGTTCCGCCAACAGTCAATGAATGTGCATGTTTAGGATTTAAAAATTTCTACCCTACCTACCCTACCTAACCTACCTACCCACCCTACTCACCCTACCCACCCTACCTATCCTACCTAGATAACAAAAAAGCCGACCCACACAAAATGTATGAGAACGTGAATTTTCATGATATTTTTTTTTTCGTGAATTTTCCGGTTTATTATACATATAAACCTTCCTCTTTAATCACTCTATCTATTTAAAAAAACCGCATCAAAATCCGTTGCGTAGTTTTAAAGTTTTAAGCATACATAGGGACAGAGAAAGCGGCTTTGTTTTATACTATGTAGTGAAGTGATAGTATAGATGTTTACTTACTTAGGAGTACCCTCGACCGGTTGCTTCTTACACAGTAATAACTTATCAATATCCTCTGCGTTCAACACTGGAGTCTTTATCTTCCGCGCAGAAATAATGTGGTCCGAGTCGTTCAGTTCCTGAAAATTTACCGTTTAAAAAAAAGAAGTGCATGAGGAAGTTTTATCAGCAATCCAACTTTGCATTCAACAAGAACGGCGTTTGCAACAGTCTTTTATGAACACAAATTATTAAAATTCGTAAATTATTCACAGTCGTTACAGGTAGTCAGAAGCCTTCATGTCTGACAACCAGTTTTGCCAAAGAATATCGTATTTCATTATTTATTTATTTTATTGTGCACCAGAAAATACATAACAAAAAAAAAAGAAAAAAAAATGATTGCCCATTATCTGGGTTGTGGAGGTCAGACAGGCAGCCTCTCCATTTAAAATATTGGTATTCAGCTACATCCGGTTAGATTGGAAACCGACCCCAACTCAACCCACTCAACAAATAGTAGGGAAAAGGCTAGGCAGATTGACAGGCTTTGAATGTAAAAAATATTTATCAATTACGGACTTCTTCACAAGTAAAGGCCTCCTCATTTTTCCTCCAAAACTATCTGATGCCTTGAAAATCCAGTCATTTTGAGTCGATCCAAAAAAACATTGTACATGAAACTATTTTTAAATTGAAATGAAAATTGTTATTTTGTAAATAAGAAATCAGAATCACTTGTACACGTCACATTAAATAAAAAAACGATCGAGCCTAACAGTAGTCGCATATGATGTGTAACATCTTGGCTGACGGTACCAACCTCTCGGAAAATGGGTTGGTACCATCTGACGGCCAACTCTAGAACCAGGCGAGCTTATTGGTACAATCGAATAGCGCGCGCTTCCCCGGCTTCCTGTTACACACTTTCGTTCCTTTTCACGAAATCACTCCCACAGATTGCAGGAAAGCGAGAGGAAAGATATAACACATCAAAAAAGTTAGATGGGGTACCATATTTCCTTATCTGACTACCCCTGAGAAGAAACGGCGAAACAAAACTCTGGGATCTATCAGACTGCCTAGCCTTTTCCCAACTATGTTGGGGTCGGCTTCCAGTCTAACCGGATGCAGCTGAATACCAGTATTTTACATGGAGCGACTGCCTATCTGACCTCCACAACCCAGTAACTAAGTAATACGATACCCCTTGGTAAGATTGGTTGTCAGACTTTCGGACTTCTGACGACACATAACAACTGTCAGAGATCCACGAATGACAGCCGGGACCAACGGCTTAATGTGCTTTCCGAGGCACGGAGGAGTCTCGGTATGTAGAAATGGACACCCATCCACGGACCAACCCCAGCAAGCGTAGCTTAACCTAATGGATCGACCCGTGCGGCTCTCTGGGGTCTAATTATTGTTTTTTTGTTTTCTGTCATAATTATACTGACCTTCAGTAAAGCGTGCGCTTGTGTATCGATGCTGCAAGTGTCAAGGTCGTGTGGGTTCTGTAAACTGCACACGTTTGTGAGCTCTTGCGTCGTTCGCACCATGTTTTGTAGGGTTCCGAGGTACCTAAAACGGGGATTGTAAATATAAATTATAACACATAACAACATAAAACGTCGTGAGCTCAAAATGGGGGGAGGGGTTCAGCAAAATCTCACCAAATCTTATTTGAGGGGAGTCAATGAAAATCTCACAACAACTTTGTAATTTAGAGAATAAACATTATTACATAGATAACATTAATTAATGAAATATTGTCTATGCCCATTCCCTGGTTTAAAAGAAACGCCGCATAAAGTACATCGAATATTAACGCATAAGTATTTCAAAGTGGTATGAAGTAAAGTACACGAAAATATTAAATACATTTTATTACTTATTTAAAAATGTTCGTCACGTCACTAACTGACGTCCTCTAACTGAGTTGTGGAAAAGTTTAGGTTGTTATTTATCTATAGGCCTATATCGTCTGAAATGGATTATTGTTATTATTTAATTTTTTACTGACGTTCTGTTCTCTTCACTCTCCTCTACAGCATCAGTCGGCAGGTCCCGCTGATGCCGCCGGGGCGCGGCGGCGGCGACGGCGTAGTAGGTGACGGCCTTGCTCAGCGGCTCGGGGTCGCCCAGCACGGCGCGCGCGCGCGCGTGCAGCAGGCACGTGTGCGCGCGCTGGGCCGCGCCGGGCCCGCCCAGTGGGGAAGAGTATGTCTGGGGAGGACATGGTGGTGATATACAAGGGCTTATTAATGAGCCAGCGAAACTCCGCAGACGGTATCGATATCTAAACATGACAATAATAAAAAAAACCAGCCAAGTGAATGTCGGACCACGCACAATGAAGGGTTCCGTAGTTAGGATGAATGTAGTTCAAAAACATGTTTTCCCATACATTCCAACTGCAAATGTAAGTTTGTACGGACAATATTTACATACCTATTAGATGACTAATAATGTGATTATTTAGAAATATTATTATACCTTGCCTCGCCTGAAACACAGGATGACCTAGTTCAGGCACATAACATAGTTGAATTTTTCGTAGATTTAAGCAATTTTGTATTTAGTGTTTACCTTTTTATATGAATAAAGTTTTATTATTATATTTATTATAATATTGAGAGATTTACCATGTTATTTAAGACCATAGCATTTCCTATAAATTTTCCTGTAATCTATGAGTAAAGAAACAATCTCTGTATTTTTTTCAAAATTTTAGGCTCAGTATTTTCTGAGATAAGGAGGGGGGGCAACTACTTATTGAATGGTAAATTTTCATCAACTACTAACTAAAAGATTATTAAGAAAATTATCTTTAAATGTATTTATTTTAAAATTATAAAAAAATGCTATCTTCGCAACATACCCTTTCATTTGAAATGTCACTCGGAACAGAAAGCAATTTTTTTTTTTTAATTTTCTTATTTGCCCCACAAAAATGTTACACGTCTGTGTTTAGGTCACAAAAATACTTATGTGTACCAAATTTCAACTTAATCGGTATTTTAGATTCGGAGACACAAACACACGAGTAATCCTATAAGGATTCCGTTTTTGCCTTTTGAAGTACGGAACCCTAAAAATAGGCAGTCATGGGGACTGCTGACAGAAGCGGAAACTTAAAATTGCTATTAGCGCCGTCTACTTTCTATAATAATAGTACAGCACTACGCGCTACGGCGCGGGAATGTCGGTGACGCAACTCGCGAATCCGTAAGTTTATCCCTGCCAAAAATGGCTCAACGCGCCTAAAGAAGTTATCACTTCAAAAAAGCTATTTGATGTGAATTTTTTGACGTGATAACGTCTTGTAAATCGATGAACGCCGGCTGCACGCACGAAAAAGTGTCACGTTCCGCCTGAACCGAGCGTGCAAGCGAGAGCGCGGAACAAGCGATAGAGAGGCACGATCGGCCTAAGTGTTCGGCTTGTGACGTTTTCACGTAAAATTGTCGTCCGTAAACCGACTTTACAGACAACCAATTTTTTGGGAAATAATGTGGTTTATAAATTTATATTGAATACTAGAATTACCTCAAATGGTAAATCTAACTTAAATTAGCAGTAAAAGTTTATTTGATTTAGTTTGAGTCACGCGATTGACAAAAGTCAAAAGTCAAAGTCAAAGTCAAATCATTTATTTCAAATAGGCCCATGTATGGCACTTTTGAACGTCAAAAATTACAAAATATTAAAATTGATTCTAGTCGCCCCTTCCAAAAGGTAGTTTTCGTATGGAGAAGAATGGGCAAGAAACTCCACCGTTACTCTTTTAAAATGTTTTACAATATTGTTTGTATATGTACGTACATTTGTTAAATAATTATTATATGTGAAGACGATGCACCTAGAATAAAATTACTATACCACAATAGGTAAAAACAATTAAAAATGAAGCAACGATAGATAATTTAATTTGTGATAGATACATGGTTCTCACATATTTACAAACATTGTAAAAGTAGACGATTTTCCTAAAATTTTACAATTAATAAGTCAGTGTGTAAGGAAGTAATCACAGAATGTAAAATCAATGTCATAAAACACAAAGTAATAAATTTTACAATTACATTAGCAACCAGTTTGATTTTGTCTTGATTCTAAATTGTCCTATGGAGCAGGACCAGCATGTTTCCAAGCACTCTTATCTTGGATATAATCCTCTAATTTGTAATATGCTTGTTTACAAAGTGTACTTTTTATATGAGTTTTAAATTTTCTTTCATTTAATTGCAATATGTCACAAGGTATTTTGTTGTAACATTTAACACAGTACCCCATAAAAGATGTATGTACTTTAGATAACCTGAAAAATGGTTGATCTAGTTTATCTTTATTTCTAGTATTAAAATTATGTCTATCACTTATTTTATTAAAGAGATGTGGATTTTTCCTTACATACATAATATTTTCATAAATGAATTGGCAAGGTACCGTCATAATATTAATCCTTTTAAAAAGTTCCCTGAGAGATTCGCGGCGACGTAGATTATAAATGGCTCTGACAGCTCTCTTTTGCAAAATAAAGATGGATTCAATGTCAGCAGCCCGACCCCACAGTAAAATGCCATATGACATAATGCTGTGGAAGTAGCTAAAATAGACCAAAAGCGCGGTTTCTACATCTGTTAACTGTCTTATCTTTCTAACAGCATAAGCGGCCGAGCTTAACCGCCCCGCAAGAGATGTTATATGAGGTCCCCATTGTAATTTCTCGTCTAGCGTGATTTCCAGGAAAACCGTTTGATTAATAAATTCCAGTTTTTCTCCATTCAAGGCAGTCGAACATGTACTAACTGGTAACGATAGATACATGCATTTATGAAAATCCACGCAGGTAAAAGTTCTGAGCTGTTGGATTGCAAATATTGTACCAAACAGTGGGTTAAAATTAGACAAAAAATAAGTATTTATCGATTTTGTACCATGCGTGTTAACACTACAAATGATTAGGTTACGATCCCCGATCGGTCCAATGTAATGCATAGCAGCCGAATTAATTTATAGATTGATTAGTTTTCGATTACAACCGCAGGTATGACTTTGTGAGCAATGGGTAGCTCGCCGTCCGATAAGGACCAGGTCCGGGTCGACGACGCGTTGTGTTCCACGCGCGGCTCAAAGACAATGTCAGCAGAAGTGACGGGGTCCGCTAGGGCCGATGCCTGCCGGGGGTGCGAAGAATACCAAAAGGGAGATCGTGGCCCCCGGCAACATGGCAACTGAAGGAACACGGGTGGGTTTTAGTCAGTAAGAGTCTGACACGCCCTCCCGCTCCGCCCAGAGCGGAAGAAGCTATTTGATAATATCTCACCCAAAAAAAAAAAAACGGTATGACTTTGTATTTTTGAGTATTTTTGAAAAATACTAAGAAACGCAAGCTAATTTTTGCGCTAGTAAAATCAATACTTTGCATGCATAAATACTCATCCCGACTCCGGAAACCTTCAGTGTGGTCGTGGTCCGACACGCACTTGGCCGGTGTTTTTGTTTTGTCTTTTATTTGAATTTGTGTTATTGACTTTGAAAAATCCGAGTTAATAAAATAAACAAAACACAAAATGTTTTCACAGTACCTTCTTCTCTTTCTGGCTCTTCCTAGCGGCTTCCTTAGCGAGCGGCAGCATGACGGTATTCTGGAAGTGGTCGAGGTTCTGCAGCGCCTCGTCGAAGGCCGCGCTCTTCGTCGCCATTATGTGACTGTGTACCGCGAACCTATGGGAAGAATATATTATCAATTTATCATAAACGATGTAAGTTTTTTAATTTTACATACAAAAGTGCAATACCTACCACGATCAAAATGTATGGAACAGCTGTTTTTTTTTAAATAACGACCAATAATTGAAGTGAAAACTTCTTTAGGCGCGTTAGGCATTTTTGAGATGGGACTAAGTCATTGATTTCGCTACACTGTGACGACACCTCATTTTTGTAAACGCTATTGTGCTCTTTATTTATATTACGTTACGGATCAATGTTCTATGCAAGTACTTTTACTTTGAAGGTTTCGGAAGTATTTTTTTTTTTTTGTAAACGCAATTGTGCTCTTTATTTAGATAAGGTTACGGACCAATGTTCTATACAAGTATTTTTCTTCCACCAAGGCGGTTCAAGTTTTCACTTCTGTCGGTACTCCTGGAATGCCACCACTTTTTTTTGTTTCAATGCAATTTGAACTTTATCACGTCTGACAATGAGTGTGTGGTTCCAAAACAAGATAATTATCAAAGATTTTAATTCAAATCAAAATCGACGCACTAACGCATCATCGGCTGAGTGTGTTAGGTTGAATGTTTTATTATCTACTTGTTCGTTCTGGCATTACGCGACTGAGGATCTTCCGTCAGATGTGCGACCACCCTGAAGACCAGGCACTCCAAACACAATTTCTACGCAAACTCCGCCCCCTTGCACCCCACCAATCCACTATATGCTAAACGCTAACACATCAGTAATAAAGTTGAATATCGCGTGCGCTCGTTGGTCGTGTTCGAGCACTGAACTAAATGTCGTAAGTCTCAATTCTTATTTCGTTTATAACTAAAGTAGTAATTGATCTAGAGAATAAATATCTTATATTTGGATAATAAACTATATTTTCTTACTGTCAATAATTATTTTAGACATGAAAGCCGAGTAATCTTGTTTTTGTTTCAAATAATCTTTAAAAAAAAAAACATAATTTTCATTGAAAATGTTCCAACTACGTAACTGTGTTATATTTGGAAAGAAAAAGATATAATAAATCATATTCTAAAAGTTCCATTTTGATTGTATGCGTAACTTTTTCAGAATATTAATGCAAATTAACATATAATTTAGGGAGCCTCCTCTTAATAATAATTCATCATCATCATCATCATCAGCCTATAATGTTCCCACTGCTGGGACTGCGGCCTCCTCTCTGTGAGAGGGAGTGGGCCGTAATCCACCACGCGGGCCCAGTGCGGGTTGGTAGATGTCACATGTCTTCGAATTTTCGGTTCTAGGACATGCCGGTTTCCTCACGATGTTTTCCTTCACCGTTTTGAGAGCAGTGGTGATGAAATAATTGACACAGCCCAGCTAAGCGGCCCAGTGGTAATGGCCGCGACTTACGAGTTGTAGGTCGTAGGTTCGAACCCAGACAGACGCTTTACTTTGTGTAATTAATAATTCGTTTAGTGTTAAATCATTATGTTACCTCAGCAAGTGGCAGCTTTCATTCAAAGGCAAAGCCTTCGCTCGGAGCGATTGCTTCGCCTTCTGGTCGTGGACTCCTTGTATCGCGCCGTTTATCTCCTTCACCATAACATCGCATTCCTGCAAACATGAACAGTTGAAGTCGTTTCCAATCTCTCAAAATTCAAAATATTTTATTTCACATAAACCTACAAGGGCACTTATGAAACGTCAGAAGCTAGGTGCACGGTTCCAATTGGTCGTTTCCTATGGAGAAGAGCTGGCAAGAAACTCCACGGTTACTCTTTTCAAAATAAACGGTTTCTACAATGTTTTCAAATTACAGTGTTAATAGGTATGAAAAGACAGTGTAGGCCTATCAACAAGTACCAGGTACTTAGTAAAATAGAAAATGGTCCACAAGTCTACAGCCTACAACGTTCTCACATTCACAAAATCTAAAAGATAATAAGCTATATAAAAAATGAATAAAATAATAAAAAGAAGGACCTATTTAACCCAAATGACATGATTGCCACTACAGCTGTAACAAATCTAATTTGATAAAGAAAATGTAGAAAATTGTAGTCTTAGTTTATTAAACATAAATTAGGAAAAAAAATAGCACACGATAAATTACAAACTAAAAATCGGATTTTGCTGACAATTACTTTTCCGTAAAGAAGCTTTTTACCAACAAAAGCTTAAGCCGCGAAACACTGGTGTTGAATATACCCAAATCATGTTCACTAGACAGTTTATCAAAACGTCTGCACGCACGTCTATACAACAGGTTAGTCACTAACCACACTAAAAGAAAGAAAGTACGGTAGTTACGCCAATCGTCAGTAAGGTTTACCATCATTTATATCTCTAATGGTTGGCATAACTGTCATAGTGATTTCTTTGAAAAAACCATCCTGTACAGCTTAGAGATTTTTTTTATACGCGCGCCTCAAAGAGATGTCAGCAGAACTATAGGGGTCCGCTAGGGCCGATGCCTGCCGGGGGTGCGAAGAAAACCGAAAGGGATACCATAGCCCCCGGCAACATGGCAACTGAAGGAACACGGGTGGGTTCTATGTTATGGGGTTTGGTTTCCGCACTTAGTCCGTCAGGTGGACCATTGTGCGTGGGCCATGGCGGCCGTTTGGTGGTTATTCCAACCAGCCCACCTTCACGGGTGGGTATTACTCAGAGTCTGACACGTCCGTCCGCTCCGCCCAGAGCGGGAAAAGTTATTTGATAATTTCCCAACAAAAAAAAAATTAATTGTAAAGTCAGGAAAATTAATTTTTATAGTCCTCACACGACTTCTAGTCACCACTTGAGGTATGTGAGCGTGAGCGGTGAGACGGGGGGGGAGGGGGGGGGGGCCATTGACAAAATTGTCAGACTGAGTTAGCGGCCGACGTTTACCTCCCCCCCGTCTCACCGCCCACATACCTCATGCGGTGACTAGCAATCGCGCGCGGCCTATAAGCAAATGGACTACCAACTTAAATATGTCCGTATATTCAAATCACAACTGTTATTCGGCAAATTGACATAGGGTGTCAATTTGCCTGATTGTACAAACGACTTTGTAGCAGAGCCGGCTTTACCTATGGTGCAGGGTGTGCAGCGCACACGGGCGCAGGGCCTTAGGGGGCGCCGAGGGTCGCTCGCGACTACTTTTTAATCAAATCCCAAACAAGACCAAAACATGTTCAGTAAAAAGGCAGTTTGTAGTTGGGGGCTAAATATAAACGTGGGTGCTAAAATTTAGAGCTCACTTCGCTCGCTCTTGCAACCTCAACATTCTCTTTTTTCTTAGAATTATCTGCGTAAATCGACAGTTTAATTCCTATTTATTTATGAATGGTCAAAAGAAAACTGACTGTGACTTATCCGGGGCAGGGTGTTAAATCATTTTCATTCCCATGGGACATTTAGTTTTGCCGCCCCGGGCCCCCGACAGGCTTAGTTCGCCACTGCTAGAGGGCGCCAGGATATTGATTGCACACTGGCGCTATATGGGCTAGAGCCGCCTCTGCTTTGTAGTAAGGTGGTTACCTGTCCAAACACGTCGATGTCCATGATATCATCGACGCTGTTCATCACGGTCACTCCGTCGCCGAAGTTATCAGGCGGGTTCAACAACCTCGACGCGTCCTCGCTAATCTTACTGGACAGCATTTTGATGTTCTGTGAAAAAGAACAAATTCATCATCATCATCATAATCATCTGCCTAGCCATCCAACTATGCTGGGGTCAGTAACTTAAATTAAAAAGACCATCTTAGACACTAGTCTGAGTGGTCCTCATATGTCAGACCAAGATTATTTATTTATTTAATTATCCTTAGAAAGGTTACAGTCTAATATTTATTTAGGATGTACAATAGTGCTTACGATTTCCATATAAAAGCTTCCACAAATTAAAAACTATGTACCTACCTAAAATTAAAAAAGAAAGAAAAGATACAGGATAAAAAAAAAAAAACAAAATCTTAAATATTTAAGGTTTTGTTTTTTTTTTATGTTCTGTGACTTAACAAAAAATATTCTTTAAACAAAACAAAATAAATTCTTCTTTAAAATAAAACATAAAAGATCTTGAAATTTATGTCTGGACTCTATAAGTGACTGAGTTTGTTTCAGTATTTCTTCTCAGAGTAGTCAGATAGGAAACACCGACCTCATCTAGTTTTAAACATAATTTATTTTAGACTGGTAAAGTATTTTTTATAACCTACTAGCTGTGCCCCGCGGTTTCACCCCGCATAAGTCTCGATCCCATAGGAATATCGGGATAAAAAGTATCCTATGACCAGGTCATGGTCAAACCATGTGCCAAATTTCACCCAAATCCGTTCAGCAAACAAACTCACTTTCGCATATATAATATTAATTAGAAAGTTAGGATTTACAGGAATAAATAATTTATCATTAAAGCTGTAACTACAAAACCAACCCCTACCCGCCCTCCCCCCCCCCCGCTCTACTGGGCCTAAACAATATAAGAAACAAAGATGTAGCATTGAAACGAAAAGAAGAAGTTAAAACTGTAACTCACATCAGTGGTTCTCTTGCCAGCGGGCCCTTCGTTCTTCTTAGCAGCCGACTGAAGTTCGCCAGCTTCCTTCACCAGGTCTTGAAGGAAGTCCTGCAGTAATAAAAGGAGATGTATAAACACGTGACTCTGAACTTAAAGAAACAAAAATACAAATCGTTATTTTAAAACTAGCTTTTGCCCGCGGCTTCACCCGCGTGATGTCGGAAAATACAGTGTGATTCTTCATAATGTGCACATATTGAAATGAGGGAATCTATGCTTAATATTAACGACAGAAAAAATATTTTAAAAAATCTAAATATTTTTTTAATACTTTTTATATATTTTTTTTTTTTTAACAAAACTGTATAACTTTTAAACTGAATCAGCTATCGCGATGAAACAAACTCCATAATGATTGGAAGTAGGCGTCCACATAAAATTAAAATTGAGAAAAAAAACTACCCTCAATTGAAAATAAACATTTTTTTTAGTAAAAATCTGTATTTTTTTCATCAATTTTCACAATAATTGTAAAATTTATAAATAAGATGCCCAAGAGAATTTAAAAAAAAAATACAAAAAAACTTTTGACCATTTTTTCCGTCGATAAAATTAAGCATAGATTCCCTCATTTCGATATGTGCACATTATTAAGACTCACACTGTATATAAAACTAAACAACCAACAATTCCTATCTTCACTTCACTTATAGATTGATATCCTGGAAATCAATAGACCTAGAAACAAAGATAACATACCCTGAAGTCCACAATGTTGTTCTGTTCCTGGCCGACTCTTGAAGGTCTTTCCTGCAGCAGTGTCATCTGCAAGTCCTGGGTAGCTATGTCCAATTCTTCTCGCTTGTTTTTATCCTGTAGTATGTAAAGATATTTTATCAACACAGTCTAGCCATAGTTTTACGACAGAAGTTGGTTGGCAAAACTAAGATGGCGGATGACGGAGAGGAACCGCGGTCACTTGGTCGTTGGCATTTATTGCAAACTTTAAAGAATTCCTCTGTTATCTCCCGGTTAGTGATACTAGTCCATATACTTTTACGTTATAATGTATATCTGTCAAGGCTAAAACCCGAAGTGCGGCAACCTAGTTTTAGCCAGCTACAATTAGGTGCGTCCAGTAGCAGTTGGTTAAATTTAGTTGTAGCAAATGAAAATGACTGAAAGGTAGGTTAGGTTAGAACTGTGACCACATAACATACCGCCAGGGTCCATTTAGGAAAATTTAACCAACTGCTACCGGCCGCACTTCGGGTTTTAGCCGTAATATATCTACTACCGCCATGTTCTTATGTTTTGTTTTTTGACATAATTATATTTAAGAAAAAATATTTATACCAATTGCGCCAAAAAGCAAAACAGAAGCAAAACATGCCAGTGATAGATATGCATAAATATTTGGACTGGTGTAACCAGGGAGAAAACAAATACATTAGTAGAGAATTAACGTTTTTAACTGTTATGTAATTTATTTTCTAAAAGAGATGTATAAAAGAATAAGACAGGTTGCGTCGACCTCAAATTAATTTGGATGAGGGCAGGTTATAATGATGACGTACTTGATTATACCCAACAGCTAAATTGCTAAAGTTCTTTCAATATATTTGTAGGAATTTCATCACGCACTGGGGTTCCAACAGAGAGCCCTTCTGCATGTGTATACATGGGCATAGTGTGGTTTTTAACCGACTTCCAAAAAGAAGGAGGTTATATTTTACCCCAAGTACCAAGAACTATAGCTTGTTCTATACATACAAGCTATAGTTCTTGGTACTTGGGGTTTGTGACTCAATAATGAGGGGCTTGTGGCTCAGTAATAACAGCCGCACGGGCCGATCCGATCGATCAGGTTAAGCTAAGACCCCTCCGTGCCTCGAAAAACACGTTAAGCCGTTGGTCCCATCCCATTCGTGGATCTTTGACAGTCGTTACGGGTCGTCAGAAACCCAAAAGTCTGATAACCAGTCTTACCAAGGGGTATCGTATTACCCAGAAATTGGATTTTGGCGGTCAGATAGGCAGTCACTCCATGTAAAATACAGATATTCAGCTGCATCTGGTTAGACTGGAAGCCGATCCCAACGTTCTTGAGAAAAGTTAGGTAGATGTTGAGTTCTTGGTACTTACATGAGGAGCTCGCTGGTACCTAGCGTTGGCCAGGTCGAGCGCGCGAATGGCCTCGTCCAGCTTGTTACTGTAGTTGATGTACTCCTTCCTTTGCTCTGCCGGCATTTCACCGTACTCCGCCATGGTCTGCAATGATACATTTTATTTGTTTTTCCTTTTCAACAGGTGACATTTATGACACAAGACAACATAGTGCATGCTAAGGCATTAGAACAATGGCCGGCAACAGGTGGACCGCGGTCCGTGCCCGGACCGCGAAAGGTCGGAATTTGGACCGCCAAATATTGCTGTTTAATTTATAATATAATCTACTAGAAAGTATTAGATGTGAGGTTTTTTCTGGCCCTCGATAAAATTTCAACAGTATCCGGACTCCACTTAAAATTACTTGCCGACCCCTGCATTAGAAATTCATTACTAGGGATGGTGACTAATATTAGAAATGTTCGAACAAATAATAAAATTTCAAGAATCGATAAAATCTGTAAAATCGATGGAAATATGAAATAGAAACACTTTTTTTTTTGGAGAAGCTACACGCTTTAACAGTTTTTTAAAGAGATTATTCCTGTCCTTGTCACGCGGTTCGGACAATGTATGGCGCTAGTATGAAATTACATAGTCGTGACGTCACTTTTTTGATAGTGCCGTCTTTATCTAGCAGTTATTTTAAAATGTTTATAACTTGTAAATTTTTCAAGCTTTTAATTTTATTTGTACTAATTGCAAAAAATTACTTTTATATATATTTTTTTAATCGTCATCATCTCTATTATGAGCATACACATCGACTTGCTTATTATTAACAATACAACGTTATTGTTTTATTCTTACATGCGTCTCACTGCAAGCATTTAAAATAATTAAATGTATGTAAGCGCATACTAAAATCTTTCGAACCCAAAACAATTTCAGCCCAAAAAATCAAATCTACGTCATCACACAAAACCTTCACACCCTTATAATAAAACGCGGAGTAAAGTAATGCCAAACTTAAAACCCAAAAAGTAAAGATAAATCTGAAGTTAAACTGGTTGTAACCTTACTCCGCGTTTATTAATAGGGTGTCAGAGACCAAATATACTTACCATACGGAATCGAACTTGTGGCTGCGCAGAAGCGACACCGCCTGCGCTGTATAAATGTCGTCTTTTTTCAGAAAGCACAAATATATTTGTTATTAGTTATAAAGTACAAAAAAAAAACCGTATTAGTCACATGAGGAAATTTACATTCAAATAAAAACCAACCTTAGCCGTCTCAATGATCTGCACAGTCATCTTCCTCAACGGAGAATCCAAGTTCACAACCTGTTCAACCACCTTTGTCTTTCCAAGTTTCCCTGCCTTGACATCCTTCCTCAACCTTTCCACCAGGTCTTCAAGATGACCGGCTTCCTGGGTTAGTTTGTGGACGGAGGGCTGCTGGGAGGAAGCCAGAGGGGCCCAAGTCTTGGAGAACTTGGTGAGAGATGAGGATAAGTTGTCTGCTGAGGATACGAGGGTATCCTGGCAGGTAGCGTGGTGGATGGTTGGGGCGATCAGCTGTGGAAAGATTAATATATTTTAGTAGTTGCTTGAAGATGAATTTTTCTAACACGTGACATCAAGAGCAGACATTTTTATTTTAAGAATCCTATGTAAAAGAAGAGTGGAAGGACTGATATGAGTGTCGTATTTAGACATCGCGTACACTATTAAAAATATTCTCAAAAGATAGACCTCGGTCAAGTTAAGATAGAAGGTAATCACAACATATTTTTTTAACATTGGGTTTCGCCAAAAATATGTTGTTCAAAAAGCAAGGGTAGCTCAGTTTACACTGATCCTGTGACAGATAACCAAAGAGTATAATATGCAGTAATTAGAACGACATTAAAAGATGGCTAAAGAAAGAAATGACTGTATATGTATATGAAGCCCTCTCCACATTGGTCGTAGTGTTCCACTGTGCTCCATGGCACTTCTTTGCAAGCCATCGTGTATCTTGATCATTGACAAAATGTTCTTTGTTATTATTGGGAACTTATACATCCACAATGTAAAGCAAGGCATATCAAAGAAAACGAAACAATTTTGCAAGAAGAAAATCAAATCAAAATACGTCCAATATGAACTATGCATAATGCCTATAGTGTTGCTTTGGCAAATCAACGCATCCTTTTGCATCGTGCGCCATGCAATACCGGACAGGCTCGGACTGATAAAGCTACCCGGAACACGTGTTCCTAGAGATGTAGGGCGAAGTCGGGCGACCTCGCACAACATGTCTGGCAACATCAAAAACGTTGATAAATATCGAGAGATAGATAGATAGATTCATTTATTTGCCTGAAATATGGTATTTTACAGATTTTATAACAAATACACAATAGTTCTACATATTCCGCCAACTAAATTCGGCATGCAAATTTTGTGACAATAACAATGATTCTAATTTAACAAAATAATTAAATTCCAATGTCAGAAAAAATAAGTACTAAATCAAGAATTGTCTAAATTATCAAATTACAAATGTCAAATAAAAATAATTCAATTACAAATTTTCTAAAAATCGAACTCAAACTCAAACTCAAACTCAAAACATTTATTTCAATTAAACCATTTACAGGCACTTTTGAATTGTCAAGGAATCGGTCAGTCAGAAATAGGTATGAAGCTAGTTGCCCATTCCAAAGCGTAGTAGGTACCTATGGAGAAGAACGGGCAAGAAACTCCACGGACACTCTTTTAAATAAAAAATTGTTACAAAATATTGGTTACATTATTCATGTTGAAATTATACATGTGAGAACAATGTAGAAAGACGTGCACATGAGAAGCGTCCGTAGTAAAAAGATAAAAAAGAACAATTCAAAAAAATTAAAAATAAGCCCTGGCAGCTAAGAGATGACCAGTCCCAACTGACGGCGCCCGTTCACGAACATGACGCATGGATTAGCACCATTCAGCTCAACCATTTTGAAGGGAGCTAAATGATCCAACACACGCGCCACCATCAGCGAAACATTTGAGTGAGCATGACATACTCACAGCCGCCAGGGTACATTCAAGTCAATGCAAGACATATTACCCGGTAAATGGTAACTCTTTAGTACATAGTGCTCACATAGTGTGCTATGCAATTATATAATACAAAAGAGATTGAGTTTATACAATGCAAAGATGGTCTTACAATCTTCAGCAGCTCCAACAGTATTTGCAAATGTTAATCAATTAGTTGTGGTTGTGGAGCAGGACCAGCATTGAGCCAAGCATTTTTATCAGTGATGTAATCCCCCAACGTATAATATGCCTGCCTGCATAGTGTGCGTTTTATACAAGATTTGAATTTCGTCTCATTCAGTTGAAGTATGTGGGGAGGAATTTTATTGTAACATTTTAAACAGTATCCCATGAAAGATGAATCTACTTTAGCCAGTCTGAAACCTGGTTGAACTAATAGGTCCCTATTTCTAGTACTATAATTATGTCTATCACCTCTTTTGCTAAAAAGATGTAAATTCTTTCTTACGTACATGATGTTTTCATAGATATATTGACAAGGTACCGTCATGATGTTAATATCCTTAAACAGTTTCCTTAGAGAATCGCGCCTGCGGAGACAATATATGGCTCTGATCGCTCTTTTCTGGAGAATAAAAATAGACTCGATGTCTGCAGCCCGTCCCCACAGTAAAATACCGTAGGACATGATACTATGAAAGTAGCTGAAATATACTAGCCTCGCGGTATCTACATCAGTAAACTGACGGATTTTTCTGACAGCATATGCTGCTGAACTTAGCCGTCCTGCAAGAGATGTTAAATGAGGACCCCATTGCAGCCTTGAGTCGAGCGTGATCCCTAGGAAAATAGTTTTATCAACGAATTCTAGTTTCTCTTGATTCAATACTATCTCACAATCACTACTTTTGACATTTGGTAAAGAAAATTTTATGCACTTCGTTTTTTTTCCATTTAATACTAAATTATTAGCAGTGAACCAATTTTGGACCTGCAGTAGGGCGTTATTTACGTCGTTAAAATTTGTAGCACGTCTATCTACCTTAAAAATTAAAGAAGTATCGTCAGCAAATAACACCATTTGTGGTCGATTTTTTAATAAATGGAGTAGATCATTAATGTATACTAAGAAGAGGAATGGACCCAATATCGAGCCTTGTGGCACACCTAATTTTACTTTTAAACCTAGTGAATTGATACCGTTTATTTGAACTTGCTGTTGTCTATCATTTAAATAAGATTTTACTAAATTGAGTGCAAGTTTTCCAAGTCCGTAATGCTCTAGTTTCAAGAGTAAGGTTTCGTGATCGACGCAATCAAATGCTTTGGAGAGGTCACAAAAGATCCCTATGGCATCTTGGGCCTCTTCCCACGCGTTAAAAATGTGTCTTAATAGGGTTACACCAGCGTCGGTTGTACAACGTCCTTTGGTGAAACCATACTGTTGATCGTGAAGGATTTTATTTGTGTTAAAATGATTGAGCATTTGATTAAGCATTACTTTTTCAAACACCTTGCTGAATACCGGCAACACGGATACGGGTCTATAATTATTGGTGTCTTTACTGTCCCCGGATTTGAAAAGTGGTATTACCTTACTGTATTTCATTAAATCCGGGAAGACTCCTTGATCCACACACAAATTAAATATTAAGGCTAAGTAAGGCGCTATGGTCTCAATTATGGAGGTACAGACTTTAATGGACATCCCCCAAAGATCTTCGGTCAATTTGATCTTGATTTGTTTAAAAGCTTTTATTACCGTTATGGGGTTAATATGCTTAAAGTTAAATTCAATCGGGCATGCTGAAACGTTGGCCCTTAATAAATCAAAAGAGAGTGAGGGCGAGGAGTTTAAGGTTTCAGTAGTTTTAAGTGGGATACTGGTAAAGAAATTTACAAATTCTTGAGCAACTTCTTTGCTATCGCAAATGAGACCACCACATGACGTCTTCAGTGTATAATCAGAATTATGCTTTTTGTTTCTGTTCGTTTCATTATTGATAATTTTCCAAACCGTCTGTATTTTATTGTCTGCTGATTTAACCTTGTTGCTAATGTATAAGGCTTTAGCTGCCTTACAAGTGTTCTTAAAAGTTCTAGAGTAAGTAGCAACATACTTATTAAAAGTTTCCGTGTTAATATAAGGCTTAAGGCCATACAGCTCGAAAAGTCTATCCCTACTTTTCCTGAGTCCTGTAGTTGCCCAGTCACTAAATAAAAACTTAGGGCTGATAGTTTTAGTGTTCTTCTTAAAACAATTATTGAACTCGGATTGGACTAACGAAAAGAATTCTTTATACAAAATATTAACATTGTTCATTGTAAGGACCTGATTACTTAACTTACAAACTAAAGTGCTATTATATTTATTTAAATTAACAGCTGTTATTGGTCTGAATTTGATCTGCACTTTTTGTAATGGTATGTTAGACTCAAAAGTTACGGATTGACCACTGTGATCCGAAGGGAGATAATTAACTATGGCTTTATCTAAATAATCGCAGCAACAAAACACATTATCAATACATGTAGCAGTAGATGTAGTTATTCGGGTCGGTTCCACAAACACATGTGACAAATTGAATGATTTGAACAAATTTAAAAATCTACCGGTATTTGAATTATTTTCT
Source organism: Agrochola lychnidis (assembly GCA_963680765.1). Taxonomy (NCBI): domain Eukaryota; kingdom Metazoa; phylum Arthropoda; class Insecta; order Lepidoptera; family Noctuidae; genus Agrochola; species Agrochola lychnidis. Next base: position 1,364,961 of record OY796873.1, read on the forward strand.
AAAATATTAATGTTAAAGTCACCACAAATAATTACTGATTTATTACAAGTTGCAAGTTTTGCCAAAACATCTTCCATTACTGACTCAAAAATAGAGTAGTTTTGATAATTTGGGGGTCTGTAAACGCACACTATAACATGCTTATCTAGCTCAACACAAGACAGTTCAATGCTATGTTCAACCGACAGTTCAACTATGTCATTACGGGTTTTTGATTTAACTTACAAAAATTTGATAATTAATAATTTGATTGATTCGACTTACAAAAATAAAAATTAAATTGGAAATTAAATTACAAAATATTATGTCAATAGCTTAAAATAAAAATGTCAAATGTAATTTACATGTCCTGCAATTTTCCTATTTGTTCTAGAATTCATAAATTCTTTAATACTATAAAAACAGTTTTCTATCAGCCATGCTCTGAGATGCTTTTGAAATAGACTGCAAGCTGAGAGGCAAGATATCTGGCGACGTTGGTCGACACCGCCCGATGTCACCCAACTTCGCTCGACATGTATAGAGACACGTGTCACGAGACTAGCCTCCAAGTGAATACGAGGCTTTATCACTGACAATACTTGTCAGTGGACTTAATGACTGTAAAATACATATTTGTTACGGGTGCAAATCATATTAAAAAAAAACCAGCCAAGTGCGAGTCGTACTCGCCCATAAAGGGTTCCGTAGCAGCAAGTAACATTGAATGAAAGGTAAATTGCGGTTTACGATTTATGACGTATTAAAAAAAAACTAGTTGTTAGATCTCGTTCAAACCAATTTTCGGTGGAAGTTTACATGGTAATGTACATCATATATTTTTTTTAGTTTTATCATTCTCTTATTTTAGAAGTTACAGGGGGGGGGACACATTTTACCACTTTGGAAGTGTCTCTCGCGCAAACTATTCAGTTTAGAAAAAAATGATATTAGAAACCTCAATATCATTTTTGAAGACCTATCCATAGATACCCCACACGTCTGGGATTGATGAAAAAATTTTTTTTGTGTTTCAGTTCTAAGTATGGGGAACTCCAAAATTATTTGTTTTTTTTCTATTTTTATGTGAAAATCTTAATGCGGTTCACAGAATACATCTACTTACCAAGTTTCAACAGCGTAGCTCTTATAGTTTCGGAAAATGGTTCGGGTTCCGTTTTTTGCCATTTGGCAACGGAACCCTAAAAATAAGAAAATTCTAATTTGGCGGGTTACCCTGGGTAACTCGCTTTCACCTTAAGCAGCTGTGAAACAAAGTGTTTAGTGAAACTGACGCTAACAATATCACAGACTGACACGTAACCAGCTACTCGCGTCATCTTTAGATTATTTGGAAAGAAATGCTAGCATAATGGTGGATTGCCATCGGCATTTACGAGTCGTTTGTTCACTAGCACGCTATATACACCATACCTTGGCAGTATACACCAGCTTCCCGGCAGCATCGACACAGCTAGCGCCCGCAGTACAGATGTGCTCCACACACGCGTCGGCCGGCGCCGCGCTACTGGCGCTGGTGGCCACGTGACTGGCCTCCAGCGCGAGCCTGGACGCCGTGTCGCCGATGGCCTTCGCTCGGGATATCACCTGGGTAAAACAACAGAGGCTGCTTAACCTAGTGTCAAAATTAACAGGGTTTCAGTGTGTAAAAAGGTTAGCGCTATGCGTCAGCAAGTATATAAATACTGTACCTGTACTTGTATACGTCCTGACGAATAACGCAACGCTAACATTTTTCTCTGTCTCTTTTTCGCACTGGAACAACAGGCAACAAAAACATTGCATTTTTTAAGTGAAAACTTCTCTAGGCGCGTTGGGCATTTTTGAGATGGGGAAAAACAATTGAACTCGCGACACCGTTACCGACACCTCATTTTTGTAAACGCGATTGTGTTCTTTATTTAAATTACTTTACGAATCAATGTTCTATGCAAGTATTTTTACTTTAAAGGTTTCGGAAGTTTTTTTTTTTTTGTAAACGCGTTTGTTCTCTTTATTTAGATAAGGTTACGGATCAATGTTCTATGCAAGTATTTTTACTTTACAGGTTTTGGAAGTTTTTTTTGTTTTTGGAAACGCGATTGTGCTCTTTATTTAGATAAGGTTATGGACCAATGTTCTATACAAGTATTTTTCTTCCACGAAGGCGATCTTGTTCAAGTTTTCACTTCTGTCAGCACTCCCGGAGTACCAGTGTTTTTTTTTTATTTTACTTTTTTAGAACTGCCATAAGTAAGTCAGTTAGATGATTCACGTTCTGCAACCTAGTCTGTTTGAAGAAGAATGGGCGAGAAACCCCATGGTAACTAACTCTATTTCAACAAATTCACTTAGAGATTGGTTGGATAAGGCAATGGCCAAAATTTTTTGAAAGAAAGTAAGAGACTCCAAAGCAACGAAAAATCCCAATAAATGTATGGTAAAAAATAAAATTACTCTATTTTTGAATATAACATATTTTAATCTATGGTTCAAAAAGTAAAGTCAGTTTAATTCAAAACAAGTTATAATAGTAACACTGAAATTACATTAAGGTAATTCCTAAATCTTAATGTTAACACACATACCTCTTTCTCCAAAGCCGGGTCAACCTTACAGCTGACCACTCTAAGCAGTTTGACAGACTGGTCACCAAACGATATGGCTGCATCGTTCAGTTTCTGTGGAACAACCGCACATGTTATCTAAGTACCCGTTTTCGAAGCCTGGTCCACTCTGTCTAAGCACGGACGTAATAAAATCGCGGTGTTTTTTTTCGTACACTGGATTTTCAATGCTCTACTTAGCGCCGAGAGTTGAAAATCCAACAGTGTATTTTTTCAACGCGCTGGGACGAGAGTGCGTCCCAGCGCGTTGGATTCTCAACACTCGGCTTAACACTGAGAGTTGAAAATCCAGTGCGCAATAAACACCCGCCGCGATTTTATTACGTCCGTGCATTGATATACTTCCGTGCGAACGTCGGCTTATAGGTTGGTATTATTATTATATCACTTACTTTCACTTCCTCCTTACTCTTGGCCGCGTCACAGATGCTCTTGGTGGCTCGGCAGAGACCTGTCATGTCGTCTACAAACGGCTTGCGAGTGTGCTCGGGCAGAGAACTGTAGATCGCACTGCCATCTATACAAAACACACATATTTTACTTAGTAAGGTAACCAAGCAGTCAACCGGCACTGACAAGGGCGATCATGTTACCCAGTAACTTGGTTGTGGAGGTCAGAGGCAGTAAGTTGCTCCATGTAAAATATAAGGATTCAGCTGGATCCGGATAGACTAGAAGCCAGCCATAACATAGTTGGGAAAATGTTAGATGTTGATGAGTTTTTGGTTCAAGTTAAAAAAACTGAAAAAAACAGCATTTTTTTTTTCAACATTCCGTCGTAGTTATACTAGAGCTATAGGTTCTATATTACCATTAACGACGCTCTTGACAGATTCTGTGAGAGAAATAGTAGGTTCCATCGCAGCCTTGTAGTCCAGTTTGTCTGCATCTAAAACAATGAAACGAGCACTGTAGTCCATGTTTTACCTACCTACGGACTGGACCCGAAACATGCATGAGGATGCTTAAATAATTTACAATCATAAACTTTTGACCTTCGAGTCCCTAAATCGGGTATAAGAGTCGACGTTCTCCTGGAGACACACAATGCAGAGCAGTATTTACTGCCAAAAGACCATCAAGATCATTAGTCATAAATGATAAATGATTTTATTTCCGTAAGTAGGTTTGTACAAATACTTTTACGCGTCAATCATATTTTAAAAACTAGATGAGGTCGGCGTTTTCTATTTGAAGAAATGCCGAAACAAACTCAGAGGTCACAGTCTCTTTTAAAGTCCAGACATTATCTTGGTCAGATCATGTGAAGACCATGTAGATTGGTGTCTGGTCTTTTGAGGAAAGCACCACACAGATAGAGAGGGCCTGTTCAGTCAGTGCACGCATTTGTCAGTTATCGTGCAGCTCAACTCAGAATTTGAGGAGTTCAAATTGGGCGCTTTCACATTGGACGATAACTATAACGACAGAATATTGTCGGAGTGTTAGTTTCATACAAGTACTACTAAACGCTTTCACACTGTATCGGTGTAGTGCCGGTATCATCGCCGACATTAATCATTGTCGTGCCGATATCGGCGGACGGCACAGTGCACTTGTTCACTGCTGCCATTATTACCTCGAATACACTATTACAGCCGAAAGACGTCCACTGCTGGACATAGGCCTCCCCCAAGCACCGCCACTTCGACCGATTCTGTGCTTTCCGCATCCAGCGGATTCCTGCGGCCTTCACAAGGTCATCGGTCCATCTTGTGGGAGGCCTTCCAACGCTACGTCTTCCGGTACGTGGTCGCCACTCCAGAACCTTTCGACCCCATCGGACATCCGTTCTGCGAGCTATTACACTTTTGAAATCGAGCGGCGATGTAAACTTTTGCTGGCGCAACGAAACTATTCGAGGATTCTGTGGCACACCGCATGACATTATGCTGTTGGTTACAATATCTTGTCACATACCGATATCATCTCGGTATCGTCCGACGATGTAGGGGCCGATACATCGGTGTCGTTATCACCGCAGTGTGAAAACGGCCATTGTTCGCAAGACTATCAAAGCAGCATAAGTCACGTGGTTATAAATTAAGGCTTTACTATAATGTGGGCAATTGCGTATTTGTGTACATGTCTGGCAGTGAGAACTGGGCTTCACCAACCGATCTATTCTGAAAAAATCTCATCGTGAAAATTTAGGTAAAGTGAGTTGTGCTAGGGATGGCTGGTCATCTCTTAGCTGCCACGGTTTATTTTAATTTATTTTCATTTTTGAATTGTTTTTGTTTTTATATTTTTTATTACGGACGCTTTTAACGTGCACGTCTTTCTACATTGTTCTCACATGTGTAACTTCAACATGAATGATGTAACCGATATTTTGTAACAATATTTTGATTTAAAAGAGTGTCCGTAGAGTTTCTTGCCCGTTCTTCTCCATAGGTTTCTGCTACGCTTTCGAATGGGCAACTAGCTTCATATTCCTGACTGACCGACCCCTTGACAATACAAAAGTACCTGTAATTGGTTTATTTGAAATAAACGCTTTGAGTTTGAGTTTGAGATTGACACAATTGACAATTACACCTATGTTTTCACCGTGAGATATTTACAGGATACTTCGGCTGGTTTTGGTCCTATATAGAACTGTATTTTTTGTACGCAAAACACGCGCTTGGACGTGGAGTTGCGGATACCAGCCGGGTATACAATACAACTATTTTTATTCACAAAATTAGATAAGGTTGTAAATGGCACTTACAATTGGCAGCAACCAAGGCGGCCACGTGCACGCCCGCGCGCGCCAGACTGTCTTCCATATGCTGTTCCCTCCGTGCCACTTCCACGGCAGGGAGAGATTTACCGGCTGCGGTCGTCTTTGCATTGTGTAACTATAATTTTAACATTAGTTTTATATTTTTATAGACAGAAAAATAAACTTAAGGAAATAATATTGACAAGATAACAGTTTTTATTCAGCAGCCATTTTCTTATGTATCAGAAAGATGGCTTAATAGTCCGTTCTAAAACTCCTATGGAAAAAAACAGGCAAAAAACTAGAGCATGGCTTTCTTGTCGAAAAAACTAGAAAAATATATTTATGTCAGAGATAATAATGCACAAGAACATATGACGTCATTTATTTTAATAGTTATTTAATTTATTCAAATAGCAATACCGCGCAAACATCATAGACGACTTCGGACTAAGCCTACGTTTGCACGGACGTAATAAAATCGCGGCGATTTTTTTCCGTGCACTTGATTTTCAACGCTCTGCTTAGCGCCGAGAGATGAAAATCTAACAGTGTGTTTTTTTAACACGCTGGGACGAGAGTGCGTCCAGCGCGTTGGATTCTCAACGCTTGGCTTAACACCGAGAGTTAAAAATCTAGTGCGCGATAAAATCTCGCCGCGATTTTATTACGTCCGTGCAACGTCGGCTAATTGTCAATGTCGAAGCAGTCAGTGTCAAATGTATCTATCAGAAGTGCGTTCGTCAATTTTTGAGCTCTCTTGCTCTCGAGACAGCGCTTGCGCCGGTCGTGCGCACTGATTGATAAAAAAGCAACATGGCGGACACCAAAATTAAGCACGTGGACGCTAATCCGTTGAAATCTGCGACTTATATATGAAAGGAATGTAAAAGAAGCATGTTAAAAGATTCAAGAATAAAAGTAAATACAATCAAAATACTAAGAGCTTGTTTTACCACTATCCACCAAATATATAAAAAAAAAGGAACAGATTTTTTAATATATTTTTTGCCAGATAAATTAACCTGAACTTATCTAAAGGTAGTAAAACGGGCCATAATAGTTTTTGGCATTATTTTCACCTTTGTGCTACCACATATTCTATAAACCTTTCTAGACGTGCTCCCTACCACTTTGAGCCCATCTTCTGCAGTCTTCAGCCCCGTCTCTGCGCTGTCCATCATCTCGCAGAACTGCTTGTACGCTCTCTTCTCCTCTTCAATAGCTGCCAGCGCCTTCTTTGCGTCGACACCTACGATTTTCACTTTGTCTGTAAAAAGATAACTCAAAGAATGCATATCGTTGGCGTAGGTGGAGAACTAAATATCAAAAAAAAAACTTGTTTAGAGAAAATTACGATTTATTTATGCGGCATGATTTGGGTGTTACGAAAATGGTGAAAAGTCAACTTGACCAAAATCGCAGTTATTTAGTTCTCCACCTACGCCGACGATATACAGTGTTTTTATTAACTGGAACAGTATGGAGAAATCAGAACTTAGATATGGGAAATACGGAGAAACTGTCTTAGAACCAAGGTCGACTATCGTGAAAACAATTTTGGCATAGGAACTTAATTTTTAGTCAAGTGTGTGAAAAAAGTAAAATCGACCCTTTTTTTTTTCAAAATAATTTTCGTCACATTTTCTTTTAAAGATTATTTCATTGTATGGGATGAAAAAAATGGGAACAGCTGAAGTGGGCCCAAAGACAGCTCGCTTGTTTGCTATATCTTCTTATATATAAAATTCTCGTGTCACAATGTTAGTTACCTTACTCCTTCGAAACGGCTTTACTGATTTTTACCAAATTTTATATGCATATTCAGTAGGTCTGAGAATCTATTTTTCATACCCCTAAGTGATAAGGGTTGTCCACCCCAAACAAATAATTGGCAAAACAACGTTTGCCGGGGTCAGCTAGTAATAACATAGAAATGACAAGTCTCTTACCCTGGCTCTCCTCCCCGCGGAGTGTGTCAAGGAAGTCTTGCGTAGAGGCTGCATGTGCGGAAGACCTTACTGCTTGAGCAACAGAATGCTTTGGGTCCCGCGCCGGTGTGGGCGGAGGAGGCTTCCGTACTGGTACTGCTGGCTTCGAAACTAATACAGAAATACAATGTGGATACAACAATACGACAATAAATGAAAACACTGGCAATACTAATACATAAGAGTATTTTGAAACCATCAAATAAATCCTAGCATCATAAAAAAGTGACTTTTTCAAACAAACTAAATAGTAGTGATGCGCCGACTATGGGTTTTGCCAATCTTTGACTAGCTGTAGTGACTAAACTATTTAATTGAATTTTCGTATGCGGACTAAGAACGTCATTAGATATACGTAGTTAAATTGATGGTCGTAATGTCGTCTCCACCTTGTATAGGTCGAAATTCAATTTTGGCAATTTACAAGTCAGTTTCAGTGTTGTATGTTGATCAAAATATGATTCGCGACACAATTAATACGTATTTACAGAATTATAATCAGTGGAATCATTAGTCAACAGCCGCCCGGGCAGACAGCCCGCTAGTGTGGGCGCTTACAAACCGGACCCGTTCTGTTTTAGTTATTAAGTACTAACATAGGCTAAGCTTTTTTGTTACTAATACTATAGACTATTGTACTATGCAAAAATAATAATTAATTAATTAATACAACTCTCTAATTAGTTTGAATTGGTCTCAAATGTCATAATTTCATTAAATATGTACATTTCGAGTTTCAGTTTTGATACTTTAGATGTAAGTTTGTGACGCTTATGACTTGTACCCCTTGTCACACGATGTCACAATTAGTTGACCCCCTCCCTTCCCCTTAGCGTGTGACATAATTTAAATATGGCCCCTTACAAAAAGTAGTTTACCTTGCGACCCCTCAGGACTCACGATGTACACCAGCTTGCCTGATGCATTGGCAAGCTTAGCCGAAGCCTCGTTCAATTTCTACAACAAACAGGATATTACAGCACCCGTATTGACATGACACATCGAGCTTTAAATAAAGGCTTTTTGAAGTGAAACTTCTTTAGGCACGTTGGGCATTTTTGAGATGGGAAAAACTATTGAACTCGCGACACTGTTACCGACACCTCATTAATTTTAGCTTTTGACCATTAAAAAGACATCAACGCGCGATACATTTTCACTTCTGTCGGCACTTCCGGAGTGCCACTGTTTTATTTTTTTACTTAATGCATTAGTATTAAGTAAATTTCACAATAGTTTTTTTAATTGTTTGACAATAGCTTTAAGGGGCTCGTGGCTACGTAAAATCCGTACGGATCGATCAATCAAAGTCAAACAACTTTTGTTGTTAGTAGTTGGACCGTGGATGGGTGAACATCCAATATCTATTTCATACCGAGACCCCTTCGTGTCTCGGAAGTTCTCGGCTGAAGAAGTCCGAAAGTCTGACAACCAGTCTTCTTGGCAAGACTGGTTGTCATACTTCGGGTATCGTGTTATTCAGTAACTGGGTTGTGGAGGTCAGATAGGCAGTCGCTCCATGTAATATACGTATAGTATTCAACTGTATAGTATAGTATTCAAAATCAGAATCTTTATTTGTTAAACATAGGTATGTATTTACTTAATGGTGTTAGGTTAACATATTTGAGCGCTATGTTTTGCCGCGAAGGCAAACAAATTTTAATTAAAATGTAATTTAAAAAACTAATATACTTCAAAAACGAAATAAAACAAACAATAAAAACAAAACCAAAAATAAACCAGTAGTATTCATAGTACGTGTATAGTATTCGTTAGAGTTGTAAATAATAGCGTTACCTTCGGTTGCCCCGCACTGTCGCAGATGGCGCGACTGGCGTCACACAGCTCTCTCAGCTGTTTCAACATGGCGGCCTGACCCGCCGCGTCCTTCGTGCTGCATAAACTGTGAGAGTCTGGAAGATACATATAGGTTTAGATAAAAAATTGTATAAAAGACAGGAAAAAGAGAAATATTTTTTTTATTCTTCGTAAATAAGAGGCACATTATAAAATTTACACAAAATACACACACTAATCCAAAGTAAGCTAAAAGCCTAGTTATAGATTAATAAATGTAATAAAAACAAAAGTAACAGGAAAATGTTAACAAATATGCATAAGCCTTATGCGGTGTTGGTTGATACAAGAAGTAGTGTGAACTGTGTAGGTACACTATACAACAGTGAATTTTCCTATAAATTATATTTGGCCAGAGTTGTAACCGGAATGAGCTTATTGTCACTAAAGGGGAACAAATCCAAATTCTCGACTACTACTGAACATACGCTAATCGACCCGGATATCGAACCCAACTCCTTAGATCAAATCATTTATAACAGATAGATTAGGTAGCCCACATTCAGCAGTCGCGCTGCCAACTACTGGGTCAATTTCTTGTTTTCGTGTCGACGGTACTTTGGTTTGAGTTCGTTATGTGGCGCCCTCTACAACGCCACATGCGAACTACAACGTCAAGCAAAATCCTGCATCGCGCAAGCAAAGTTTGCACGCAACTAGCATATATACAACGCCCCGACATCGGGCAGTAGCCCACCAGACACAACACCCGTCTGGTCGGAGTATCCTCCCTTTTCTATGGTGGATGAGTGAACTTTACATCCTGTTCCTCATACCTCTATAGTTATATTGTTTAATTGAGGCATCAGCGGCATTCTATAGGTCATCAAAGGTGCAAGTGAACAAAGAGGCACTAGGACACTCCAGCAAGTGGGATGGATGGATCAGAAGCACCGCACTCGCACTGGGTGTTGCAGAGCCTTCTTTGCCCGGGGGTGCAAGGGGTGCGTAGTACCTGGGCGCAAGGTCTTGGCAAAGCGATTGGCAAGACTGTCAGTTAGTTTGTCAACTTAAAAACCAGAAAAATTTAATTTGGTGTTTGAAAATGTACCTTATTACTTTGTGAAGTAAGTACTACTTAAAAAAAAATGGAAGACAAAAATTTCGTTTTTTTTTTTCGTTGGCAAGGGGGCGCGTGCTGATTTTTGCACCCTGGCGCCCAATATGGTTACGACGGCCCTGGGTCGATAGTCACCCACTTTGTTAATTTGTATTTGCAGCGGCCTACTTGGACTACTAGGCCGACAAGACATAATTAAAATAAATTTATACCAACCTTGTACTACTTGCGGTATCAGCTCAGTGATGGTTGTCACAGCCCGCTCTGCCGCCGGGTAGTCAGGGTTCTTGGGGCTATCTACAAGGCATATACATAATTATGTAGAAATAAATCAATTCACAAGTATTATTTTAAAGTTTGTTCTAAATATATCTGATGAAAGTGTAAACAAAACCTGTTCAGGTTAAATTCTTACGCAATTACTCGCAAAAAAAATTCAAATTCAAATACAAGGAACTAGTAATACATTCGTCTGTAAATATGAGATAAATATCTCATATTTTCATACAATTATTGTTTAATAACATTATTATGTAACTATGGATAAATATCGTCTATTTTATATCAATTAGGCACAAAAGTTCTACTAATAATTCTACTAAGTAATAATTGAACTAACTATATACAGAGGAAAAAATAAAATAAAATATAGTAACAAATCATTGGGCATCAAAAAATTCATCCGAATCGCTGTCGGTGGGAAAGGTGCCTAAAAGGCTGGCAGCATTGCCACGTTGTATGGCAATGCTAATTCTTTGGCCTAAAAATTGGCCAACCCTTTGGTCACGTGAAGAGTCGACCAACCGCTTGGCGATGTCCCGGATATTTTATTTAATTTTTTCCTCTGTATAACATTATTAAATTATTGTTCTTAATTGAAAAATCATGAATATTGTGTAGTTTTCAAATCTCTCTATCGCAAGGAGGTTTGCTGTTAGAAAAGCTAATATTGGGTTAACACTTTGGGGGACACTAAACGCCCCCAGACGTAATAACAATAAAACAACTGATGAAGACTATGAAAAAAATAACAGATTTTGTAGGTAATTTACCTTGCGTGGCAGCGGCGAGTGCAGCGACTGCCGCGTTTAGCTGCGCCAGCGCACGCGATAGTTTGTGTTGCAGCGTCGCTCCGTCTGCTTGATTCAGCTTCTGACTTACCACCGGCTGACAAAGAAGATGGGAAATAAGAAGAAAAAAAGAATAATTGCTTCTTTGTCATAGAAGCACGTGGTCGAATACCCACTTAGTACAAAAAAAAAAACTATAATTGAAATCAAAGGATAAAAAATATTCGGCTGCTACACTATGTGACTGGTGATACTGTGGCATCCACTCTGCATGATGCTGAGCTTATGGGGACCCACAGCATAGCGCTGATTTTCAGATGTCATTCGAAAATGTCGTACGGAAGCCAAGTCAGGTATTTATGACTTAGTTACCTTGGGCATATGTTATAATATGTAAATAGCTAAACTATGATTATTTTTGTTAGCCTATTCTATTAAGCCGTAAACTTCTGATGCACAATTCCCGTATTTAAAAGAATGTTTGTTTTAAATTTTTCGTCGGTTATAAAAAAAAATATAAGCTGTTCCTTAATTTTTTTGCTAACGTTACCTTCTTCATCTGCTGTTCAGCGGTATCCAGATGTTTCTTGGCTCCAGACACGCTGCTGACGAACTTGATGCGTTGCTTCTCTTGTTGTGGCGATAAGACCACATCTGTACCTAAAGGAAAATATTTACTTGTCAATCGAATGTAAGGATCTATTAGGGATGTGTAGATGTTACTTACTACGTCCATGTACGCATAGGCGATTTTTACCGCAGCTTTTTATTTCGCGCACTGGATTTTCAACGCACTACTTACTGCCGAGACTTGAAAATTCAGTGCGAGATAAAAACCCACCGCGATGTTTTTACGTGGACTAATTGTGCTGTTTTCCCGCTGTATAGGTAATATACATTTATATCATTCAGATACATTTTTATCACACAAGTGATATACGAACATTCTAAATTATCTACTTTCAAATTCATTTAATGATAGGCAACACATCCTAAACCGCTACGTGCAGAACATGAAATGTTGCACAAGAGTTCGTTATACAGGGCCGATTTTTGTGATGGGGCAGTAAGGACAGGTACCTTAACCGCTGTAGCTACAAGAAAACGGCCTTAGGAAACTGTCCTTAAATTTTGATCTGAATTTACAGATTTTTATAAAATTAATACAGTCAGCAAGAAAGTAGAAAATTTACACAATTTTTTTTTTTTGATGCCTGTAGACCTTGTTTCTCTCTCTTATAAGGGCCAAAAATCTCTAACAGACCAACCAGACCGTTTGAGTAGGTACTAGAAAAGTCAGAAATCGCAAAAGTTTTCCCAGATATTTCGTAGAAAATGTGACTTGTCGCTAATAACTCACCATGTTGAGCTGTCTTGCAGGCCTGTACGAGCTTGTCGAGAGTGTCAGCAAGCTGTTCCTGTGAGCTCAACACTTGCTGCTTCATCTCAGGACGCTGCGCGAGGTGCGGCGCACACGATGACGTCAGCTCTGATGCTGTACTGCGCAGCTTCTCAGCAGTAGATATAAGTTTAGTAGCGCAGCCTGGCTCTGATATGCTCGAAGATGTGACCTATTTTATTATTAAAAAAAATCTTGAATATTGTCTGAAAATCCCATTGGTTTTAGTGCTTGTCAGCAATGAAAAATAGCAGTCAACTTTTATCGCACCACTTGTTAAAAGCTTGTGCTATCAGAACTACTCGCAGCGGGCTTATTGCAAAACCAAATTTGTCTTTAGACCCAGGTTTTAAACCGAGGACCCATTTTTGAATGTCGAACTTTATACCGACTATATTGGTGCCGATTCCCTTGTTCACAAATTAAACGAAATTTAAGTTCAGTGCATCTTTTACTTTCTATTTCATTAAGAAAAGGACAGAAGATAAATTTTAGTTTAATCCTGTCAAATTAATCAGCGCCTGTCACTCTCCATACAAGTTTAGACGTGATTAAAAACTTGCCGACTAAAATTACGTCAATTTACGTCAAGTGCTGATTAATTTGACAGGACTAAACTAAAATTTATCTTCTGTCCTTTTCTTAATGAAATAGAAAGAAAAAGATGCATTGAACTTAAATTTAGTTTAGTTTGTGAACAAGAGAATCGGCACCATTGTAGTTCTGAAAACAATTAGTCAAAAACTTATTTTAAACCCGAGTCTAAGGTCCACTTGCACCACAAATCAGTAAAAGTTTAACGAATTTAAAACATCGTTCTGTCTCTGGCATCTTCAAACTATTGACAGAAACAGAACGACGTTTACAATATGTTTAACGCTAAACAAATTTAGTGATTTGTGGTGCAAGCGTGTTTGAGTCGGCAATTTTGAACTAGTACCTCAATCGAAATACAAAAACTGACTGAGTTTGGACCAAAGTAAAAACTAGTTTTGCAATGAAACAGTTTGTGTTTCTTTATAGACCGAAATTAATTATTATGGAGTCATTCTTTGAAAGGATTACGTAATAGTAGGGGTGGGAAATCAAGATTCTGTCAGACTTGTGAGAGTTGAATGGCGAAAATTTACTTATTTATGTGTATAAGCACAACATTACAGAATTAAGAATCCCAAGGTGCCGTACAATGCAATTTACAAACTAAAATATTTAGTAAACGTGACATACCTAAATAAGTATGACACATGAAAAAATAACAAAAATAACAACACTAACAAAAAATACAATGAATTATCTTTCATCCATCTTCTCACAAAATCTGTCCATGCCCCGGCAAACAAGTCGCACTCCAGTGTTTATGTCTGAAGAGCATTGAGCAAATGAGCATCGTAAGCGTCACGAAGGCCGCTTTATCTCGCGGCACTGTGCGTGCTGACGGTACGGCCGCGGAGGACTCTGTGACTGACCTGTGCCACAGTGAGCAGCGCCTGCGCGGCGTCGGCTGCGCGCGCGCCGCGCCGGTCGAGCTCGGCGGCCGCGCCCGCGTCGGGCAGCAGCTCCGTTAGTCGCTGCACTTGAGACAGCAGCTCGGACGCCTTGCCGCAAGATGCCGCTGATAGATCTAACACCTGGACATTATGGTGTTGGTCAGTTTCATATATTTTTTAATGTAGTTAGTTTGGCTGACGACCGAAAGCAAATAATTGAAATCCCAGAATATCCCCAGTGAATAGTAAAAAGAAAAAACTTTTTGCAAAAAAAAACAACCGACTTCCAAAAAAAATCGGTGTCTTTGGTTTTGAATTTTCGTTGTTTGCCACCGACTTCCGAAATTAAAGTTATTTTTCACTTTGTAGTGTTTTTTTGGAAGTCGGTTGTTTTTTTTTTGTAATAAGTTTTTTTTCACTTTTTAGTTGTGGTATCTACCCCATATTTTAAGTTATTTTTTTGTCGTATAATTATAGATTTCCCAGTCGAGTATTATACGTTGTTAAATGCAGCTATAGATGAGGCAAGTTTAGGAATCAACCTAAAAGAAAATCTGCTAGAAACTAAAGCAACAAAACAAAGATTAAAAAAATATTTTTTTAACTTTTTCTGAAGACTCGCGACCCCTTTATAGAGGCTTCGCGACCCCCTAAGGGGTCGTGACCCACAGGTTGAAAAGCACTGCTGTACAGAAATGAATGCAGTTTAAATTTAAATGAACCTCAAAAATCAAAATCTATGTATTTATTATTCAAATGATGCTGACAATCAATACTCTTTAAACATAAAAATTACATAAGACAGTCTCCCAAAACGCCCAGCCTTCACCACTTCCTAGTGCTTTAGCTGGGAAGAAGAAGTGGCGCAACAAACTCCCCAGCAGCACAGCTGTCTGTTCAGTTTAATACGCAGGTCGTGGAAATTTCTGGATGCGGGCAGTGCAAGACCGGTCGTTATAACAATCTTTGGGGAGGCCTAACTCTAGCACAAACTTCTTCAAGCTGTTCTGTAATAATAATAATATACAGACACCAAAACATAAACATCTAAGGAAAACTAACCTTTTTCTCCTCCGCACTATGAGTCTTAGGTCCAGCTAGGACCATCATCTTGCCAGATGCGGCTGAGAACTTGGCTGCCGCTTCACCCAGACCCTATAAAATAGGTACTTGTGTTTACTTACACCTCAAGGATTAGATCCTGTCTTCCAGACCAGGGCACTTTAGTTATTAAGACTTTTGTGGAAAACGACTTTAATTTTGGAAGTCAAAGTTATTTTTCAGTTTATAGTGTTCTTTTTGGGAGTTGATTATAACGTTTTTTTGGGAACACCCAAATACTCCGAAATATTTTATTCCGAATTTCGATGTTTCGATTTTCAAAAGTCTGATTTTCATAATACCTAAGAATTATAATGTCTATTATTCAAAATCACGAAATTTATTTTACCGAAAGTCGTAAATGCGATTTGTTTTCCGATTTTTATACGTTCGAAGAATCAAATGCTCGATGGGTTCTCGATCCGAAAAACGATATTCCGATTTTCAATACTTCGAATAAACTGCTAAAATTAGGATTTTGCATGAAATAAAGTCTTATGTCCTAAGTAGTGTACTATAAGTTGATGAAATAAACATTTTTTTTATTATTTATTTATTTTATATAATGTGTATTATTCAGAATGTTCATTTATAACAAAATTGTTAGTCCTAAAACATTTGCTAAAAATTTGGTTTTAGTGACAGAAACGAATCGCTGTAAATCCGACTCCGCGTAGTCTTGTCTGCCCTACCCCTAGAGTGTAATTTAGAACCGCGTAGGCGCGGAGGGGCAAGGCAGCCTGCGAGTTGAGGAGCAGGTGGTTGTAACACTCGCCGCCGCGGCTGAGGATGGCCGGCAAAGCCAGCCAGCAAGACGAAGCTGCAGGGGTGAGCGTTAAACCATCTGCGACAATAAGCTCGCGTGAGACCGCCGGAGCCGTGACAGAAACCATGCCTGCTGCATGTTGCATGTTCGCTTGCAAGCTGCATGCTTGCTTGCATGCTGCATGCATGGTGTATGCTTGTTTGCATGCTTCTTACAAATAAATAATAACCACATGTTTATAATCAACTGTTTTATTGAGAAATAATACAGTTAATACATGCAGCGCCGGAGTAATGCGCTGTAATGCAGCCGGGTCTTGCTTCTCCTGACTCAGTATAGGCTGCCGACAAAAAATCCTTGATGATATTTATCTTTGTGAGGCTCCATATTCAAATCAAATCAAAAATATTTTATTTGCTAGAATGTGGTATGTACAATAGATATTACAGTCATATTGGTTTCAGCATATCCTGCCATGCTATGGAGTGCAAATACATTTCATGTCAATTAGGCATAGGTTCCATCGACTTATCCTCTAAATATTCCTTAATGGTGTAATATTTTTAAATGGTAAAAGTTTATCAAAACGGTGAAGGAAAACATCGTGAGGAAACCGGCATGTCCTAGAATCGAAAATTCGAAGACATGTGACATCTACCAACCCGCACTGGGCCCGCGTGGTGAATTACGGCCCACTCTCTCACAGAGAGGAGGCCTGTATCCCTTAGTCCCTAACATTTATAGGTTGGTGATGATGGTGATGAAAAGTTTATACAGAACTTTTTTGAACAATATCAATGGTAAATCTTGAAGAGAATTTGGTAAATGGTTATAATTATTATTATAATAGACATGCAGTAGACATTTCTATTAAATAATTTTAATTTTATTTGTGGCAACCATAGACTGTCTTTATGGCTTATCCGGCTATTTAGCTTGTCACCAATATTTTCGAATTGACTATAATGTTTTTACAAAAATATATGTTTCCAAAATATACAGACATTTTAGTTAGCTATTCAAAAGCTCAACGATATAACAAGGTACTTGACTACTATCAAAAATATCATTTTGGTAATACTTATTTGATAGATGTTACTAAAAAATGTGTTTTTTTAATAAAAAAAATGGTGGAAAAATAGAGAAATTACACGCTTTTGAAGTTTCTATTATCCTTGTCACGCAAAAGAGTAATTGTAGAAAATGACGCGAAGTTACTATGGCGTTTTTGTCTTGTGACGTCAGATGACAGTAGTGATGTCTCCGTCTAGCATAGACTTTAAAACGCTCAAAAGAACTTTGCTGTTTTTTGAGACACAATAACTTCTTTTTTTTGTGGTTAATTTTTGAAATGAAAACTTCTTTAGGCCCCTTGGGCATTTTCGAGATGGAACTAAACCATTGATTTCGCGACCTGTTACCGACACCGTGGAGTAAAAGACATCAACGCGTTGATTACCGCGGTGTGTGGAGTAAAAGACATCAACGCGTTGATAACCGCGTTGCCGATTTTTTTTTTTCACTTCTTTGGGCATTTCCGAAGTGCTACTTTTTTTGGTTTCGAGAAATCTAATAAAAAATACCTAGAACAGTCTAAGTCTGAGTGATAAGCGAAAGGATGTAGGCTATTGATGTGTATGTAAGTGTCTAATTTTAGCACAAGCAATAGTAGTAATGTGCATTCCACATTGTCAGTATGCATTTTAATTCAGAAAAAGTTTATCATGTTATCAAGATCAAAAAACTGAGTCATAGCGTTTTTATCGCTTCAATAGAATCGCTATGTTGATAAATGATAATGAATTTGTATATATTGGTAATTACCTGACTCAGTTGATGTTCAGCGGTATCAAGATCTTTCTTAGTGATGAATTTGAGGCGGTGCTTCTCTTGCTGCGCTGATGGCGTATCTTCCAAATGTCCTGTATTTCATGCGTAAATTAGCACCGGAAAATACAGTTTGTGGCAATATTAATAATAATGTATGTAGCTAATCAGATGACCATTTAGTTACTGCTGTTGTTAATGCTGCTTGTAAGGAAACAGAATCATGTGATCACCCTGGATAATACAAGCAGCTTGTACAATAAAAACATCCAATCAGTAGTATAACACTCTTTCTGTATAATGCAATCACTGTGTAGGAACTACGACCACTTTGAAATGGAAATCACAAACAACTCACCATGTTGAGTTGTCTTGCAGGCCTGTACGAGCTTGTCAAGAGTGTCAGCAAGCTGTCCCTGTGAGCTCAACACTTGCTGCTTCATCTCAGGACGCTGCGCGAGGTGCGGCGCACACGATGACGTCAGCTCTGATGCTGTACTGCGCAGCTTCTCAGCTGCTGACGTGAGCTGCTTCTGGCAGTGAGGGTCTGTGATGGTTGGAGCTGTTGCCTGGGGAAGAAATAGGTGGAAAATTAGCTAACACCCATTGTGCCCGCTTGGGATGTAACGGCCCAATCCCACCCACAGACAGGAGGCAATTGCAAGATAAAGTGTTCTGAAAGTATCGTATTTAGTTAGTAAAACACGCGCCTGCGACGTTTCTGCTATCGACGTAATCACAAAAGCAATATTCTGCCATGTTGTCCTACTCTGATTGGTCCCTGTAGCTTTAGTGGATTTCGTAATCTCACAAAGTGAAAGACAAAAATATAATAGTGGCGACAGAAGTAAAAACTTGAAAAAAAATCGGCACAGCGGGAATCAACGCGTTTATGTCTTTTACTCCACGGTGTCGGTAAATTCCGTCACAGTGTCGCGAAATCAATGGTTTAGTCCCATCTCAAAAATACCCAACGCACCTAAAGAAGTTTTCACTTTAAAAAAATAGACCCAAAGATCGTCTCCCGATTTCCTTCTCACCTGTGCCACAATGAGTAACGCCTGCGCAGCATCAGCAGCGCGGGCCCCTCGGCTGTCGAGCTCGGCGGCTGCGCCAGCGTCCGGTATCAACTCTGTGAGACGCTGTACTTGCGACAACAGCTCGCCCGCCTTGCCGCATGAAGCAGCTGATAACGCTAACACCTGTGAAAATCATTTTTGATGAGGTGGTTCTTGGTCGCCGTTTTAAACCAGTGGAAACACAACCCTCCTTCTAGGACAATCGGGTAAAAATGTCAGTCTCATTCCACTTCCTCACCTGTTTCTCGTGCACATCTTGAGCTTTAGGACTGACGATGTACACCAGCTTGCCGGAAGCCGTCGAGTACTTGGCAGCGGCATCACTCAAACCCTGCCACACAAAATATAATTGAATTATATGTTTAAAAATGACATGCCAAAAAAGGTGTCTAAGCCACTTTTACAATTCAAGTTTTTGGTAATTTTTGTAAAATTTGATGGCGAAGTTTTATTGATCTCTGAAAAGAAACACCGAAGCAAATGCAGATGTCATGGTCTCTTTGAACGTCTAAACATTATATTATTAAGATACTAGTGACCCGCCCCTGATTCGTACGGGTGCAATGTACCAATGCACACGTCAACATCCCAATGTTCATGAGGTGAAAAACAAAATGCAGTATGAAACTGCCAGATGATCCCAAATTATACAGTAATAAAATATCGTTCTATTCATCGCCGTGTGAACGAGCTTTACAATTAAAAAAACAAAAGTGGTCTATTGTCTATGGATGGTCCCACTATTTCGTTGAACAGGATATATGAAAAAAATTGTGAGTCCTTCTCCACTTGCGAAGTTTGAACGTCCAAATACTTAATTATTATTTTTTTTTCGCCTCAACCACCATCATCACACTGTCATCAAACTTTAACAATAATCGCAGTTCCCTAGTTAGCCGAGGAAAGGTCATTAACACCTGTCGGTCATGGCGCCACGCCGCGCGCCGTCAGCCATAATTATTTTCATTTTAATGATGCAATGTTCAAGCATATTTTAATCTTAATTAAATGACTAGTTTTAACAACATATTTTATCGGATAAGGATAAAAAATATATTAGTCAAAATAGCTTCATTTTTTTTTTGTGAAATTCTGAAAAATAACAATGGTTACTGTGGGTCATCCTTAGAATATAGACAGATGCTATTGCGGACTTTTCTGTTTATTTTGTTAAGATATACAATACAGTAGAACATACATTTTATCTATATGTTACGGTTTAGTCAGCGCACGCCATGTAAGCGCTCAAAAAAGTGCCTTTTTCACAACTTGACAAAACGTCTAGTTTCAGTACTACGTTTCTTTTAATATAAAAGAATTATAAATATAAACTTTCTGGAATACATTCTCTAAATGATGTTAAAAACCTCATCAAAATCCGTTGCGTATTTTAGAAGAACAACGCGGACTTACAGACAAACGCGAAAAGTGACTGTTTTATAATTTTTAGAGATTAGAGAAGATAGATATTAAGTGAGTCTATCAATGCAGTAATGCTTGCAAAACTAAACATAAATGAACTGCTCTGTTATTTTACATCTGGACAACACATTGATATTAGAACGAAGTTCTTTAAAGCGGCTTGTAAACTTTCAGAAATCGTCACGCTAAAAAGTATTAATACTAGCGACTGTCTTCTTCTAATTCCTAGAAAAAGAAAGAGAGAGAGAACGCCAGCAGAAAAAAACAAAAGAAAAGAGTGAAGTGATTACAGTATCGTGGGATAAAATTGTACACCTCGGCCCGAGTACACTGCATGGGAGAGAGAGAGAGAAAGTGTGAATTTGGTCAAAATGAAAACCCAAGATGGCTGCTCTGAAATTTTTCAAATTTTTCGTCATGGGTGTCGATTTCATAGTTTTCGAGAGTGCTAAAGCCGATAGTGAGGTCAAAATGTAAATCCAAGTTGACGGCTGCAAAAATTTTATTTTTGTTTTAAATCATACGTTAGAAAGTACTTCGTTCCTGACTGGGGTCCAACGACCGCACACGTTTTTTTTATATTCTTCGATGAATAGTGACTATTGTAACAGAAAATTCCACTGCTTCGTATGAGAAGAGGTTTTTGCCTTTGCAGTGGGACAGTAATAGGCGGGTATTATTATACACAAAAAGTATTCCTACAAATTGAGAACTACCTCTTTTTTTGACGTCGGATATTATTTTTTATTTTTATTCGCTACTCGCTAATAATCTGTCAACTGATCCCACTCACCTGCGGTTGCCCCGCACTGTCACATATCTCGCGACTCGCTTCACACAGCGCTCGTAAGTCTCGCAACATGGCGGCCTGCTCCTCGCCCGTCTTATCAACTGATCCCACTCACCTGCGGTTGCCCCGCACTGTCACATATCTCGCGACTCGCTTCACACAGCGCTCGTAAGTCTCGCAACATGGCGGCCTGCTCCTCGCCCGTCTTATCAACTGATCCCACTCACCTGCGGTTGCCCCGCACTGTCACATATCTCGCGACTCGCTTCACACAGCGCTCGTAAGTCTCGCAACATGGCGGCCTGCTCCTCGCCCTTCTTATCAACTGATCCCACTCACCTGCGGTTGCCCCGCACTGTCACATATCTCGCGACTCGCTTCACACAGCGCTCGTAAGTCTCGCAACATGGCGGCCTGCTCCTCGCCCGTCTTATCAACTGATCCCACTCACCTGCGGTTGCCCCGCACTGTCACATATCTCGCGACTCGCTTCACACAGCGCTCGTAAGTCTCGCAACATGGCGGCCTGCTCCTCGCCCGTCTTATCAACTGATCCCACTCACCTGCGGTTGCCCCGCACTGTCACATATCTCGCGACTCGCTTCACACAGCGCTCGTAAGTCTCGCAACATGGCGGCCTGCTCCTCGCCCGTCTTATCAACTGATCCCACTCACCTGCGGTTGCCCCGCACTGTCACATATCTCGCGACTCGCTTCACACAGCGCTCGTAAGTCTCGCAACATGGCGGCCTGCTCCTCGCCCGTCTTATCAACTGATCCCACTCACCTGCGGTTGCCCCGCACTGTCACATATCTCGCGACTCGCTTCACACAGCACTCGTAAGTCTCGCAACATGGCGGCCTGCTCCTCGCCCGTCTTATCAACTGATCCCACTCACCTGCGGTTGCCCCGCACTGTCACATATCTCGCGACTCGCTTCACACAGCGCTCGTAAGTCTCGCAACATGGCGGCCTGCTCCTCGCCCGTCTTATCAACTGATCCCACTCACCTGCGGTTGCCCCGCACTGTCACATATCTCGCGACTCGCTTCACACAGCGCTCGTAAGTCTCGCAACATGGCGGCCTGCTCCTCGCCCGTCTTATCAACTGATCCCACTCACCTGCGGTTGCCCCGCACTGTCACATATCTCGCGACTCGCTTCACACAGCGCTCGTAAGTCTCGCAACATGGCGGCCTGCTCCTCGCCCGTCTTATCAACTGATCCCACTCACCTGCGGTTGCCCCGCACTGTCACATATCTCGCGACTCGCTTCACACAGCGACCGTAATTCTTGCAACATGGCGGCCTGCTCCTCGCCCGTCTTAGTACCGCAGAAAGTGTGGGACTCTGCAATATTATTATTTCTTAAGAGGGTCCATTCAGAATATTGGCTACGTCGCAAATAGCTGTCAAATATTGCGCTGTTTTGATTTATTGATCGAATTCCTAATTCCATAATATCTATACTAAAGTTATAAAGCTGAAGAGTTTGTTTTTTTTAACGAGCTAGTTACTGGAAATACCAGTCAAATTTGAAAAACCTTTTGCATTTGGTAGCGATATTGCAGTGCCTCTGGCATTGTTGCCGAGGCCCACGTAGATAGCTTCGCTGGGTACATGGGCGTACTCAGCATTTTTTAAAAGTGGGGCAGAAGTAAATAAACTCGATAAGTAGTAGGAAATTCTCTCGATAAAACTCTGTAAAGAAATACGCCTGCGCGTTCTATTCATAGATTATACTTAATAAACCAAATTATTTGCTTCAAGTCAGGGGTCAGGGTGGGGCGCCCCTCCTTGCCCCACCGTGGGTACGCCCATAGTTGCAGTTATGCGCAAGTGTTGCACTTCCGTCCTAACGCGCATGCGAACTAGTACCAACAGCATTATGAGTGTTTTGTCGGACCGGTGGGATTCTCCGGTGGGAGTCTGAGCGCTGGACACGACTACACGCAGTCAACTAAACACGCGCACGGGTATCGGAGTTTCCAAAAGTGTTGTTTTGTATTTTGTATATAGTTTTTAAAGTGTCTTGTCATTACTAACATTAGTTTCTTACAAGCATTTCTGTGTTACTGACAACTATATGGATGTATTTGAAAATCCAAAATAAATACATTTAGTAATTATAGCCCAATTCTTGAGGAAAATCATAGGCTATTTAAAATCGCGCTACGACCCTTAGCAACTGAGCAAAAAATAATAATCATGAATTGCAATAATAACACTGAAATAGGTATTGTAACTGTTTTAAAACTTTTAAATGTTTTAAGTTGTAAAACTAAATATAACGTTATTTTAATTATTGCAATTCATAATCATTAATTCAGTGCACGACAGAGCGATATTTCATAATTTCATTTAGTAGTATCGACAAATTAATCAAAACAGCGAAATATTGGACAGCGTTACACGAGACGTCAAGTAATCGTAAAATAAACCTAAATGTATGTAAAACCTTTTCATTTTATTTTAAAGAAGGACTGACCTTGCACAACTTCCGGCATCAGTTCAGTGATAGTTCTGACCGCACGGTCTGCTGCCGCGTAGTCGGGGTGCTCGCGATCTGCGACAACATACAAGGATCAAAAAGAAACTCGGAATTATACGGACATAAATATAACCAAATATAATAATAATAACCAAAATAACCATAATATTGACCTATAACTTGTATGTGTGGTGCAAACTGTTAGTATAAGTTGGTTTTTTAATAAATAAATCTATACTCAGGGCTGCAGTTGAGAATTTCTTAGCAGGAATACCCATTAATACAGGGTTGGTATTTGCATACCGCTACACTAGTCCAACGAAGCAGTAGCACACTTGTTCGGGTAGGCAAGATTCAACACAGCTGGGTTGCAAAATTGATTATAATATACATAGATATGTGTTCGGAAAAAGCCGCTCGACCTAGCTCGAATTGTGCAGATCCGACCCAAACATGTAGCGAATGTAGATGCCGAATGGAGTTTGCCGATCGGCACGAGTGAATGAAAACCGAATATGTGTAGTTGTTCAACAAATACTGCTGAATCGAAAGTGCTCCTCTAAAATTCACAGCATTTGAAGCGTTTGCTTACCAGCAGTGGCAGCGGCGAGTGCAGCGACTGCCGCGTTGAGCTGCGCCAGTCGGTCTGACAGTTTGCGCTCTATTGCTGCGCCATCTTCTTGCTTCATCAGTTGACAGATCATCGGCTACCAAACCAGAAAATTATGTTAATTCGAGGTAAAAAGCTTTAAAAATATTTCCGAGTTTCAGAAAAAAAGGTGCAGATACACAACACACTGCAGCAGCAAATGCAATGTATCCGTCGCGCGGTTATAAGATCAAAGCAAGTTTGGGTGAAACAATCGAAACTTGATTCTTTACATCGCTTGATCAAATAATGGTGTCGATTCTCTTGTCACAAATGCCTCTAAACTAGACTAAAAATCACCAAAATTTATTTTATTCCTATCAAACGACGATTTCCTATTCTGAAATAGACTAAAGTGACACAACTTAAATATATTTTAGTTTAACAGCACTAAGATGGTACTGATATATTAATTTAGGGAAAATGGCAATTTTGCTATTCTGAATTTGACGTTTTTACCTAAGATTTAGATTTTCTAAGTATGACTATTAAAATAGAATGTAAAAACAAAATAAACAAATGGTTACTAAATCGAAGCTACGCTGAAACGGAACAAATCCTTGAGATAATAAAGTAACAAGGTATATTTGTTGCAACTGTTTATATTATTTATTATATTCTTTATATTTAGGTATATTCTTTTCTATTTACATGTAATGTTATATTTTGTATTTAATTTTCTATGCACATGTACATAATTTATTCAATCTTATATTTATGAACACACACGCACACACACCCACACCCCCCACACACACATGCACACAAACAACTTTAACAAACATACACTCAGACACACTGCCAACCATTCGCAATTGTACCACGTTGACAATTCTTTACTATGTGTTACAATGGGGGACCTGGAGTTCTAAAATACAGGCCTAGGCTTAGTTTAGACTTCAGATCTCCCACAAATTATAAAATTTTGTCAAAATATCTGTCAACTTATGATTTATATAAATGTAATTTGTGGAGATAAATAAACACATTTTTTTTTTAATCGCGACTAAAATAAAAAACACAATAAAATTGGTTGTCATGAACTTTAAATTCACACAAACACCTCAACTTCAGATGCAAAAACAGTACAGATTTTTTTTTTCTTTTGCTAAACCTCGAAAGCGGTGTGTCCAATCGCAAAAATAATGAAAATTTCGACCCCCTTTATAAAACCTTTAAACCCCTAACACTCTTAAATGTAGGTAATAATTTTTCTTATTTTCCATACAAAAAGTGAAAAATTCCATATAAAACTCGTCGATGCTGTCCACCCTGTGTGCCTGCGGCTCTAAAAAGATTCACGTGGTTAGGTATCACGTGTAGAGTTGCGATTGTCAGATTCAACAAAATTATTTTTAAATTTAGAGAATTTATTTTGCAGAATAGCTTTGAGATTCTCATAGTTAAAAGGAAGGGATTTTAGTAATAGTTTAGTTCGGCGTACAAGAGAATCGGCACAATTGTCTGATTATTTAGTTTAATATTATGATATGAGCAATCTAAGTATAGGCAGTTTGACAGGTATAACTTTATGTTCAGAGTTTGAGAGCAATAGTTAGGTACTAGAAAAAAACACTTGGACTGCTAACCTTTTTGAGCTGTTTTTCGGCCGCATCCAGTCGCTCCTTAGCTCCGGACACGCTGCTGATGAACTTCAGACGCTGCTTCTCTGCTTGTTGCTGAGCTGATGGCACATTAACCCAGCCTATGTTGTGATGTATTTCTGTGTGAGAATCATAGCGTATTTGATCATAATTCCTAACTAAACATACAATAACACTGTATAAGTTAAGTAGGTGTATAAAAACACGCTGTATAGTATAGAATCATTTTGTATAAAACCACTTTTTGATAGACCACGCTGTATAACATCATTCTGTACTCTGTATAGATTAGAATCATTTTTGTATAATGAAGAAGATAAGAAAGAAGTAAAGAAGAAGAGGAGAGAGAAAAAGAAGAGAGGAAGAAGTTAAAAATGTTATTTATTTATTTATTTTATAATACCACGTTTTGTATGAAAGATCATACTGAATTACAATATTACAAAAATCTGTAACATATTGGATGATGTTAATTTGATAAATATTTTTTATTTTCCAACTAATTCCTTATGAGTATTTTTTTATTTGTTTTAAATATATGGCATCCACTTTTTCTAAAATTTACTTATTTTTTCATTTACATTTAATTTTTATTTAATTTAATTATAAATTACGGATTATGAGTTCATCATTATTTTATGAACCAATTATCTTTTTCGCACGCGTGAAGTTGGCAAATTATCCCACGGGAACGTACTGCCAGGATAAAAAGTATCCTATGTCCTAACCAAGCTCGTGGTCTATCCATGTGCGGAATTTCATCCAAATCCGTTCAGCCGCTAAGGTGTAAAAAGGTATAGAAAGAGTTACATTTACAATGTTACTAGCTGCGCCCCGCGGTTCCACCTGCATAATTCTTGATCCTGTGGGAATGTCAGGATAAAAAGTATCCTACATCCTCATCCAGGTCATGGTCTACCCATGTGCCAAATTTCATCCAAATCTGTTCAGCTATTTTAGCGTGAAAGCGTTACAAGCAAACAAACACGTTTTTTCATTTATAATATTAGTAAGGTTTGGAGTATGGATATTTTTTCTAATCGTGGATAGAACCTGGATGAGGCTGGTACAGAAGCGCGGGGATTGGCACAAGACAAGAGAAGCCTATGATCAGAAGTGGGTGACGTCGTGCTGTGGGATGATGGATGTTTCTTTATCTCCACTTTAACACCCACTCCACTCGAAATTTCAAGGACGCGTCACGTTTAGACTCGTTTCGTTATATGAGAGAGAAGGAAGATATCTCTCTCTATCTCTTACACTAATACTCTCTTATTCTAATTTTTGACGTGATAACGTCTTATAAATCGACAAACGCCGGCTGCACGCATGAAATAGTGTCACGTTCCGCCTGAGCCGAGCGTGCAAGCGAGAGCGTGGAACAAGCGATAGAGAAGCACGATCGGCCTAAGCGTTCGGCTTGTGACGTTACCACGTAAAATTATCGTCCGTAAACCGACTTTATAGACAACCAATTTTTTTAAAAGAAGTTTCACTTCTGTCACGTATACGGTGCTGCACGCGCAATATATGTATTTAAACATACTGACCACCTTGTGCAGACTTGCAGGCTTCCACAAGCATATCGAGGCTGTCAGCAAGCTGTCCCTGTGAGCTCAACACTTGCTGCTTCATCTCAGGACGCTGCGCGAGGTGCGGCGCACACGATGACGTCAGCTCTGATGCTGTACTGCGCAGCTTCTCTGCTGCTGACGTGAGCTGCTTCTGGCAGTGAGGGTCTGCGATGGTTGGAGCTGTTGCCTGAGGAAGAAATAGGTGGAAAATTAGCTAACACCCATTGTGCCCGCTTGGGATGTAACGGCCCAGTCCCACCCACAGACAGGAGGCAATTGCAAGATAAAGTGTTTTGGAAGTATCGTATTTAGTTAGTAAAACACGCGCCGGCGATGTTTCTGCTATCGACGTAGTCACAAAAGCAATATTCTGCCATGTTGTCCTACTCCGATTGGTCCCTGTAGCTTTAGTGGATTTCGTAATCTCACACAATGAAAGACAAAAATATAACAGTGGCGACAGAAGTAAAGACTTGAAAAAAAATCGGCACAGCGGGAATCAACGCGTTTTTGTCTTTTACTCCACGGTGTCGGTAAATTCCGTCACAGCGTCGCGAAATCAATGGTTTAGTCCCATCTCAAAAATGCCCAACGCACCTAAAGAAGTTTTCACTTCAAAAAAATAGACCCAAAGATCGTCTCCCAATTTCCTTCTCACCTGTGCCACAATGAGTAACGCCTGCGCAGCATCAGCAGCGCGGGCCCCTCGGCTGTCGAGCTCGGCGGCTGCGCCAGCGTCCGGTATCAACTCTGTGAGACGCTGTACTTGTGACAACAGCTCGCCCGCCTTGCCGCATGAGGCAGCTGATAATGCTAACACCTGTGAAAATCAATTTTGATGAGGTGGTACTTGGTCGCCGTTTTAAACCAGTGGAAACACAACTCTCCTTCTAGGACAATCGGGTAAAAATGTCAGTCTCATCCCACTTGCTCACCTGTTTCTCGTGCACATCTTGAGCTTTAGGACTGATGATGTACACCAGCTTGCCGGAAGCCGTCGAGAACTTGACAGCGGCATCGCTCAGACCCTGCCACACAAAAGATTATTAAATTGTATTTATTTCTGTAAAAACTATGTTTGACAGATGGCGATGGTTGATTGATCTCTGAGAAAGAAATGCAGAAGCAAACACAGAGGTCATGGTCTATTTAAAAGTCCAAACATTATATTATTAAGATATTAAGCGAGTCTATCAATGCAATAATGCTTGCAAAACTAAACATAAATCAATTGCTATTGTTTGGCGTACTAACCAAACATTAGTGTCAACGTAAATGCAAGGATGCAGAAACTGTCAATAAAATGCAAAGAATTTCAATGAATGCTCAACGGGAATGAATCTAAATAAAAAACCGGCCAAGTGCGTGTCGGACCACGCACAATAAAGGGTTCCGTAGTTGGGATGAATTTATCCCAAAAACAAACTTAACTTTGTAGTTGAAAAATATGTTCTCCCATACGGAATGTATGGGAAAACATGTTTTTGCAACTGCAAAGTTAAGTTGGTTGATTATTACTCGTTAATCTGTAGAGCCTACTTAGCTGTGATAGTTTTCCTTTTAATTTCGTTATATAAACTACTGTTGTGATTTTTTTCACACACTCAAAACCAACCATTTAGCCGGCAGGGGGGGGACACTTGACTCTAACAAAAATTAGCACTTTAAAGCTTAATATTTCGCAAACGAATCCCTGAATCTAAAAATCGTTTTCACAAACTCACAATATTTTTGAAGAACCTTTCCAATGATACCCCTCACCAAGGGATAAAAAAATAAAAAAATAATCATCACCACTTTACGTGTATGAGAGATACCCTAAAAATAAATGTTTTTCATAATTTTGTTTTACCACTTTGTCGGCGTAATTAATATGTATACCTATGCCAAATTACAGCTTTCTAGTACTAAGGGTCTCGGAGCTAGACCGCGGACGGACAGACAGACAGACAGACGGACATGACGAAACTATAAGGGTTCCTTGTTTACTACGGAACCCTAAAAATGCAAGTTGTCCGACTCAAATCACGTCTAATTGAACACTAATTAAAGTATGTAGAAAAATGCATCATTTAGGCTCCGGTGAATGTCAATGAACTTCCAAATGTAGGTTGCCATCAAAGTGCAAGTAGGCGAGTCTACTAATTAGCTTATTGCATAAAAGATACATATTTAAAAACCATGTAAGGTGGGCTGCATCAATTGGGTACCCCAGTTGTATTAAATATTGAATTCAACTGTACTGTACGTACACCGTAAAACTATGTTATTTTACATCTAAACAACACAATAATATTACATTCTTCAATGAATGATGACTATTGTAACAGAAAATTCCACTTCTTCGTATGAGAAGAGTTCTTTGCCTTTGCAGTGGGACAGTAATAGGCGGGTATTGTTATTATCTTTACATATTACCATTTTGTCAATTTTATACATAAGTTTATGTAAGTGGAAACTTGTAATTGGCCTTCTTCTATATTACTTCTGACTACTCGAATGTATTAGCTGTAAGTTTTCTTAAAATTAATAAAATGTAAAACAAAGTCCCACGTCTGTCTGTCTGGCTGTCTGAACGCGATAAACTCAAAAACTACCGAACGAATTTTGAAACGGTTGTCACCAATGGATTCATGAGGAGAGTTTTGGTGTATAATTCATTAAAGTTTTGTATAAATTGGCTGAAATATGACGATTATTGTTGAAGATATCGGAAAAAATCGTGCCAACTGGGAGCTTTACTGGCGTGCGCCGCATAAACCGTAAGAGATACATAAAATTAATGTTCCACAGAACATCATTGTACATCTTAAGTTCCTTGTTCCTTCCTTAAAATATGCCTTGACATCATATTTAAATTAATACTTTAAAAGATATCATAGATTCAAAATTACACGTAACAAAATAACTATGGTTGACGGCGGCACAACGCTGCAACAGGAATTAATAACCTTTTCCTCGGCTATTAGATATATATGTGATCATCGCTTCGCTTTTTTTAAAATTCCGGTACGTTCCCGTGGAATATGTTCAGACATCCACGCGGGCCGTGGAGCCGCGGGTAAAAGCTAGTACAGTATTATGGTGTATAGTGTAGTAGTACAGGGTTTTCCAATAAGAGGTGTTATTTTGATATTCAAAGAAAAATACCATTTTTTAATATAAATGATCGGATGTTTATTTCATTATAAAGAGGAAGGTAAGCCGTTAATAGTGGAAAATAACATCAGGCAAATGACCACCACGACCACGCTTACAGGACCATGTCCTTTTCATGAAATTTTCCATAATCAAATGATGACCGAATGGATTGCGCTATCGAGAGATGATTAATGATTTTTTATGGCCGGAATTGGATGGTATTGATCTGAACAACGTTTACTTTCAACAAGACGGCGCTACGTGCCACACAAGCAACGAAACCATTGATCTTTTACGGGAAAAGTTTCCGGACCGTGTTATCTCTCGAAGAGGTGATCACAATTGGCCACCGAGATCTTGTGATTTAACACCTTGCGACTTCTTCCTTTGGGGCCACGTGAAAGAAAAGGTCTACGCCAACAGCCCAGCGTCGATTCAAGACCTCAAAGATGGAATTCGTGAGGCTATCGAGGACATAGGGCAGCCACTTTGCGATTTGGTTATGAAAAATTTCATGAAAAGGACATGGTCCTGTAAGCGTGGTCGTGGTGGTCATTTGCCTGATGTTATTTTCCACTATTAACGGCATACCTTCCTCTTTATAATGAAATAAACATCCGATCATTTATATTAAAAAAATGGTATTTTTCTTTGAATATCAAAATAACACCTCTTATTGGAAAATCCTTTAGTTTTTTATCTATAAAAAGTATTCAAACGAATTGAGAACTAAGCCGTTTTTGTTTGACGTCAGTAAAAATATTGTATTTTTATTCGGTTTCTCGCTTATAATCTGTCAACTGATCCCACTCACCTGCGGTTGCCCCGCACTGTCACATATCTCGCGACTCGCTTCACACAGCGCTCGTAAGTCTCGCAACATGGCGGCCTGCTCCTCGCCCGTCTTATCTACTGATCCCACTCACCTGCGGTTGCCCCGCACTGTCACATATCTCGCGACTCGCTTCACACAGCGCTCGTAAGTCTCGCAACATGGCGGCCTGCTCCTCGCCCGTCTTATCAACTGATCCCACTCACCTGCGGTTGCCCCGCACTGTCACATATCTCGCGACTCGCTTCACACAGCGCTCGTAAGTCTCGCAACATGGCGGCCTGCTCCTCGCCCGTCTTATCAACTGATCCCACTCACCTGCGGTTGCCCCGCACTGTCACATATCTCGCGACTCGCTTCACACAGCGCTCGTAAGTCTCGCAACATGGCGGCCTGCTCCTCGCCCGTCTTATCAACTGATCCCACTCACCTGCGGTTGCCCCGCACTGTCACATATCTCGCGACTCGCTTCACACAGCGCTCGTAAGTCTCGCAACATGGCGGCCTGCTCCTCGCCCGTCTTATCAACTGATCCCACTCACCTGCGGTTGCCCCGCACTGTCACATATCTCGCGACTCGCTTCACACAGCGCTCGTAAGTCTCGCAACATGGCGGCCTGCTCCTCGCCCGTCTTATCAACTGATCCCACTCACCTGCGGTTGCCCCGCACTGTCACATATCTCGCGACTCGCTTCACACAGCGCTCGTAAGTCTCGCAACATGGCGGCCTGCTCCTCACCCGTCTTAGTGCCGCAGAGAGTGTGGGACTCTGCAATATTATTATGGTTTAGGAAGGTGCATTCAAATATGTCGCTGTTTTGATTAATAAAAAATAATAGCACTGAATTAGGGTATTATAACTGTTTTGAAACAATTTCTTTTATAAAACTAAATATAACGTTATTTGAACTATTGCTATTCATAATCATTATTTCAGTTCACTACAGAGCAATATTTCATAATTTCATTTATTAGTATCAACAAATGAACCAAAACAGTGAAAAAGTAAACGTAAAATAAACCTAAATGTATGTTAAAGTTTTCGCTTTATTTTAAACAAGAAGGACTGGACTGACCTTGCACAACTTCCGGCATCAGTTCAGTGATAGTTCTGACCGCACGGTCTGCTGCCGCGTAGTCGGGGTGCTCGCGATCTGCGACAACATACAAGGATAAACAAGAAACTCAGAATTATACGGACCTAAATCTGTACTCAGGGCTGCAGTTGAGAATTTCTTAGCAGGAATACCCATTAATGCTGACCGACTCAGACATCACCCAGGGCAAATAATAATATTTGCACTACCGCTACACTAGTCCAACGAAGCAGTAAGTGGTGCTACACACTGTTCGGGTCGGCATGATCCGGCACAGCCGAGTGGCAAAATCGAATATATTATATATACAAGCTTAGTTTTTGTTTATACTAAACCTCTTAAGGGGTCATTGTACTCATCATTATGAACAACTTTCACTATGGGACCAACGCTGAAATCGCGAAAAAAAAATCAGCTGTTCCCTACATTTATGTTCGCATATCTCGTCAAAATGTAGGGAACAGCTGAATTTTTTTTCGCGATTTCAACGTTGGTCCCATAGTGAAAGTTGTATAATTATAATAGCACAAACATGTTTAGCTAGGATAAAACACAGCATGCAAAATTTGAGGGTATTTGAAAATGTCACATCTACATTTTTTATTCACAAATTCTTTTAACAATAGAAGCTGCACTCATTCAACCACTTGTACAACTTTATCTCAAATAATCTAGAATTTAATATTTTGGACTGACCTGGTATCTTGTTTTATACACGCCGAGACGTCTGTAACATGATTTAGCTAGTGTCGATGCCGAACAGCGTTTGCCAATCGATAGGAGCCGAATGAAAGCCGATTATGTGCAGCTCAGTTATTCTACAAATACTGCCGAATCGAATGTGCTCCTCTGAAATTCACAGCATTTGAAGCGTTTGCTTACCAGCAGTGGCAGCGGCGAGTGCAGCGACTGCCGCGTTGAGTCGCGCCAGTCGGTCTGACAGTTTGCGCTCCAATGCTGCGCCATCTTCTTGCTTCATCATTTGACAGATCATAGGCTGCCAAAAAAATCAAATAGTTTTATCGTCGTCAAAACAGTCATTTATATTTCTGAGTTTCAGTAGAATTAGTGGTGCAGATACACAACACACCAACCAAGAGCAAATGCAATGTATTTGTCGCGCATTTATGATCAAAAGCAAGTTTGGGTGATATAATCGAAACTAGATTCAATAAATCGCCGAGATAATGATCAAGTTTTACGATGTGCGAAATCTATGTAGGTACAGTTTAACCAGAAAAGGTATACGCTTCGGTAATTTTCGTGTTCTCCAATTAGCACGAACATCGCAGCACAGACCCCCCACAGAGTCAAAAGCTTCTAAGTTTTGTACTGCCGGGCTTGGTAGTACTGCACTTATCATTACGCGTTTGTGTGAAGTTTTTGGTCTGTCGGGTTACTTTCTCCGGTCACAGATCGTCAACTGTCACACAAAAGTTTTAAAAGGTTTTGTGGCATTGCATAGAGTTGTAATCATGGTAATAGGCAAGTAGTTCCATGGTTGTAACAGATCTCATCATCACGCGTTCGTATTTCCGAAGATAAACGATGATTCCCGAAGCGCTTACTTTTCTTGGTATATCTGTGTAGACATTTTAACCTCCACAGGATGCTTGCATGAGTAAGTTACAAATACTACGCATTTAAGTGAAGTAAACTGAACAAGATACAAATTTTTGAAGTGAAAACTTCTTTAGGCGCATTGGGCATTTTTGAGATGGGAAAAAACAATTGAACTCGCGACACCGTTACCGACACCTCATTTTTGTGAACGCAATTGTGCTCTTTATTTATATTACGTTACGGATCAACGTTCTATGCAAGTATTTTTACTATAAAGGTTTTGGAAGTATTTTTTTTTAATTGTTCAAGTTTTCACTTCTGTCGGCAGTCCCGGATTGCCACTGTTTTTTTTTATTATTGTTTTTACACTTTTGGGCGTTTAATGTCCCTCAAAGTGTTAACTTAATTTATGTTGAGAGTTTGAGAGCATTTTTTTTTATAAAATTATCAATTGATACTGCTAACCTCTTTGAGCTGTTTTTCGGCAGCATCCAGCCGCTCCTTAGCTCCGGACACGCTGCTGATGAACTTCAGACGCTGCTTCTCTTGTTGCTGAGCTGAAGGTACATCAACCCAGCCTATGGGATGTAACTCTGTGTGAGAATCATAGGGTATTTGATCATAATAATATACGGCCACTTCATATAAAACTGTACGTTTAAAATAAGCCCGACCATTTGGTAAGAAGTTGGTGAAAATATCGAATATAACGCTGTTTAAGATAAGAGTATATAAAAACATGCATTACAGTATAGAATCATTTAAAATTTTACTAAACCAACTATTACTATTTTATTTATTTATGTTTTACGCTGTATTATTATCATTATGTATGAGAACATGCTGTTTTTATCATTCTGTATAAGTACACCTGTACACAAACATTTCGTTTAATTATAATGCTATAAAAATCATGCTGTATCACTTTTATTTATTTATTTTTATTTATTTATTTGTTAACATAGGTATAAAGAAATACAGGTCTTATGTTTGGTGAACAGAGCGCTATGTTATGCCAGGAGGCGTACAAATATGGTGTGCAAAATAATTGAGGATACAAATTAAAGTTTCTATTTAAAAATATTTGAAAAAACATGCATAATTATGGTATTAAATCTAGAAACTTAATTGAAACAATTACATATTATCCAATACTCTAATTATGTCAGACTTAAATGAGGAATTATTAAAATGTCAAAAAAAAAAGAGAGAAAAAGAAATCTAAGTAGGTATGTATGTCAAAATAATTAAAATGTCAAAATAATTTAATGTCAAAATGAATAATTGTAATTCTAAATTAATTCATCATTTAAATATTCGTCAATGGTATAATAACATTTATCAATTAAGAACAATTTCATTTTGTTCTTAAATTGTGTAAAATTTAATTCTTTTATGGCGTCTGGAATTTTATTATAAATGCGTGGAGCCATACCCAGGACACTTTTTCTTACTAATGCAGTTTTACATTTATAATTATTCAAAGAATTTTTGTACTGACTACGAATTGGAACATTTCGTACCCTTGTCATTTTTTCAAAAAGGTTGGGATTGTTTTTGACGAAGATACTAATTTCTAATATGTATATCGCTGGTAGCGTAAGTATTTTTAATGATTTAAAGTACGGTGCACAGCTGTCATCTGTTTTCAGACCACACATGGCTCTAATGCACCTCTTTTGTGCCTTGAATATTAATCCCTTATCCGGGGAATTACCCCAAAAAATAATTCCGTATCGTAGAAGTGAGGCTACTAGACCATGATAGGCAACAAGTAACGCGTCTATATTTACTTTTCTAGCCAATTGAAAAAGTGCATAGGCAGATTTATTAATTTTTTTACATAGCTGTTCTATATGAGCTTTCCAATTGAGGTTATTGTCAATATGGATACCTAAAAACACACTTACTTTTACTTCTTCTATTTCGTTGCCTCTGTAATTGACACACATTTTTGGAGCTTCAATTCTTTGATGAAAATGCATTACTTTGGTTTTCTTGAGGTTGATTATTAAATTATTCATATTAAGCCAATTAATTATGTCAGTGAGAGTATTATTAATGTCAATTTGATATGTATTTAAGTCCTTACATTTTACTATGGCAGTGCTATCGTCTGCAAACAAAACCATTTGTTGTTGTGTCACTTTTGGCAAATCATTTATGTAAATGAGAAATAAAGGTGGCCCAAGCACGCTACCTTGAGGCACTCCATACTTTATACACCTGAAATTTGACACATACGTTCGTTCCATTTTGGTTTTTGCACACACTCTTGTGATTTCAGTACATTGCAATCTATTACTTAGATATGATTCAAGTAATTTTAAAATGTTCCCTCTGATGCCATAGCCATGCAATTTGTCTAAAAGGATTTTGTGATCAACATAATCAAAGGCTTTAGTCATGTCGGTATAAATAGCGCAGATGGGAGTCTTTTTATCAACAGCAGACATAACATTATTTAAAAGGTCGAAAATAGCCATGTTAATTGTTTTACTTCTCCGGAAACCGTTTTGTTCTTTGCACAAAATATTATATTTGTGAAGATATTGATATAACGAGTTATAAATAACTTTTTCAAAGATTTTGGAAAAAACAGGAATTTTGGCTATTGGTCGGTAATTTTTTATATGCGCCTTGTCTTCCTTTTTGTGGAGCGGTTTTATTATGACTTTTTTCAAGTCTTCAGGATAGATGCCTTCGGTAATACATATATTAATAATATGTGCTAGGACAGGTGCTATAAGCTCAATTACATATTTAATTACTTTTGTAGATATACCGTCAATACCTACAGTACTAGTATTTTTTAGCGTTTTTGTGGCTAAAATAATATCAGATTTTAGAACAGGTTGCATAAACATTGATTGCATTATCAAATTATTTAACTTATTATTAATTTTAACGTCATTTATTATATTGTTCTCAATGTCATCTATAAAGTAGTCATTAAATGCATTTGCTATGTCATTCGGGTTTTTTGAAAGTCAAATTACCTGTTTTTATTGTCAGTATCTGTTCTTTAGGCAGGTTAGTTTTAGATCTATTGACTATCTGCCATGTGGCTTTGGATTTATTTTGCGAGTTGTTTATAAAGTAGTTATTTTGTGCCTTCTGAGTTAGTCTAACAATTTTTTTATACTGCGTAGTGTATTTTTTCAAGTCACTTTTAGCTTTTTTTGTTGGGTGTAGTCTGTAAGCCCATAATAAACCTCTCTGTCTCTTACTACATGTTTTTATGCCATGAGAAATCCATTTAACCTGTTTGTTAGTGTTTATGGTTATTATTTTCTCTGGAAAACAGAGATTGTAAAACAATGAGAAAATATCAAGAAAGGTCTTATAGGCTACATTAACATCATTACTTTCGTAGACTTCTTTGAAAGATAAATTTTGTATACATGATTTAAATTTATCAAGGCTCTCTTTGGAGTAAATGTTTTTGACTGTTTTCCAAAATTTTAAGCGACACGTTTTATTGACAGGTATTTTAAGTATTTGTGATGTGTGATCTGATAACATGAGGTCAATAATTTCCGTTTTCCATCCTTTTCTTAAATTATGTGCAAAGTTATCTATGCACGTTTTACTAAGAGGCCTAGTAGGCTGGTTTAGAGCTAGAGTCAAGTTATAGTTAAGTAGAAAGTGTTCCAAATCCAGAGTAATCTTATTTCTTAACAATACGTTAATGTTAAGATCACCACACAACACTATTTTTTTATTAGATAATACACAAACTTTTTTTAATACAATGTCAAGTTTTTCATAAAATGTCAAGTAATTATATTTTGGAACTCTATACACACATATAACAATAATTGAATAAGACGTCAATTCTATGGCACAAATTTCAAATACGCCTGATACAGACTGTTTAGCAACATCTGGTAGTTCCCTGTATTTGTGCCCCTGTCTTACAAGAATACAAGTTCCTCCCCGATTTGTGATTCGTGAAAAAAGGGCAGCTAGGTGGAAATTCGGAATGTGTAATAAACTTTCATGTCCAGATGTTATGAAGTGCTCTGTTAAACAGAGTACATCTACAGTTGTCCCTTGATTTTCCAAGTTTTCTAATTGTACAGTTAACAAGTCTGATTTGTTTAACAATCCTGCAATGTTTTGATGCATCACATTAATACGACTGAAGAAAAAACTGCCCCGTGTCTTCTGATTCAGTTACTGTCTTCATTTGGTTGCCAGGCTGGTGAAAGTCAGTGTTTGATGATTGTATGTCCATTGTCATTTTGAAAACATCCTTAAAAATTGATTGCATTCCAGAGTATTTTATTGCACCCGTGCGTTTGTTGAACATAGTCTCGTCATACTTTAGGTTCATGTTGCTGTCCAGAAAATATGCGTGTCCATGTGTGAGAGTATCTAGATACAATAAATTACTGAAATTTTCTACTCTTGAATTATATAGGTAGTTGTTTGTGAAGAATTTATACGTTGGAGTGCAGATAATTATATTAGTGTTCGAGACTTCTTGCAACATTTTCCTAATTAGTAAAATGCTATCAAAATATTTATTTGTTATTTTAAAGTCTTCTTCACCTATCAATATAATACCGAAGTCCTGTAGAGTGAACTCTGACAGCTTTTCTTTGATACCTTTTAACAGAAGTTCCATAGTTCCATGAGGTGTGATGTAATGGCAGAGTTCATATTTCTCAAAAGTATTTTCTGCAATATGAAGCAGTTTATTTTTGTTGTCTGTGCTTAATATGCAAATTTTTTTACACTTCAACTGGTTTTCGTCTGCATTATTTCTGCATTGGTTTATTGTCGGTGTAAATTTATCGCTTTCTTCCACCATTTTTCGGTTTATGCATTTTTTTACTGGGCTTTTGTTATCTTCTCCAAGCCTCATTGTTTCTGTTTGCGTGTCTTTATGATTTTTATTTAGATTAGCCTTTTTTGTGCTAGGTGATTTTAGTTTAGCTGGACTGTAAGTGACTTTTTTGTACAGCTCATTTTGTTTGCTCAGATTAACATTCATTGTTTTGAGATTATTATTTTCTAAAGTCAATTCTTTAATTTCTAAGTGAGCGCTCTGCAGGTCACATGTGAGGTTAGTAATTTGATTTCGCAGTTTCTTGATTTCATCGTCATCGTCGTCGGACATCTCCGGTACACTAGTGACTGTCTCATTTAACGTTGCACGCGTAGCAGCTACCTCACTGTCGTTCAACGAGACTGATTTAGTCCTAGTATGGCGGAAAGTAATATTTTCTAGGAAATTCATATTGGATGCAGTCGACTAATTTGGTTTTATACGTAAAACATGGAAAAATTAATATCAAATTCTTGGATTCGAACTCGTACACTCTCGATTAGTGATGTATCAGTTGCGGGCTCTAGACCATCCGTGTCATTAATTAGTTCTGCGAAATAGTGATCCAAGTACGTTGACGTTGATCTATTTACAGTGACACCTATTGATCACTGTGATATTCGTAAGTACAGGATCGCATGCACGCTGCGCAATGTACGGTAACAGTCGAAGTCCAAACCTAAGTAGACAGTACAAGATAGATTTGTTAGATGGCGCTGTTACTAATTACATAGCGCGATCATAGTGATTCTGCATATTTGATTTTGTTTTGAATGACACAACCGTTATTTATTTTTTCACTTTTTTGTTCTCCGAACGTAATTACTTCTCGGAAATGGTTTATTTGGGTTTGAACAGTTCGGGGATTAGTATTTAATGGCGATTTTCACACAAAAAAACTGATCATATTGTTATTTACACCGTTAATTTGTATTGTCACTGTGTATATTTTTCACTGTGTTATTTTCACTTTAGTCACAATTTTGCACATTGTTATTATTATAGTCCGTGCGTCTTAGTTTTATTGTTAATTTGAATCACTTTATATATAGAAATAAAAACTTTTAGTATTTATTAAACACAAAAAATCACAGAGCCGAAGTTAACGTGACAATGTAGATGTCGCACATAATTTTGTATATTATTATGTAATATTGTATATTTTGCACGCTGTAACATTTTGAGCAGTATTATACGGGGTGGCAGGGACATCGACGCGAAAACTGTTAGCATAGATTCAATACATGATTCTGAACCCCCCTGCGTTGAAATCTTTCGTCGGTTATTGAAAAAAACAATCAGCTATTCCATTTTGACCGCGTAGGTATTGCACTTTTCTCTGAAACAGCAGATTTTTTTTTTAAATAGCCGACGAAAAATTTCAACGCAGGGGGGTTCAGAATCATGTACTGAATCCATGGTAACAGTTTTCGCGTCGATGTCCCTGCCACCCTGTATCTAAGACGCATTTACAAGTCAATTTAATTTTGATTTTATTTTGCACTATCATTTTGTGCATAAGTTTAATTTTAAATTTATTAAAAGCACTATAGATTCAGCAAAAAAATCTTCTTAGTGCCACTCACCACTAAGTCCCGGCTGGCACGCACGCACCAGCTTGTCGAGGCTGTCAGCAAGCTGTCCCTGTGAGCTCAACACTTGCTGCTTCATCTCAGGACGCTGCTGAACGTGTGGGCCGCAGGCCGCTGTCAGATCTGATGCTGTGCTGCGAAGGTTCTCAGCGGCTGAGATGACTGCGGCTGAGCAGGCGGGTTCTGATATGGTTGGACTTGTCGCCTGTTTGTGGGAACAACATAAATTTTTAAATACACGTAACTGCTGCATAAATCTATAAATACTAATATATAATGCTGAAGAGTTTGTTTATTTGCTTGAATGCGCTAATCTCAGGAACTCCTGGTCCGATTTGAAAAATTATTTCAGCGTTAGATAGCCCATTTATCGAGGAAGGCTATAGGTTATATATCATCACGCTAAGACCAATAGGAGCGGAGCACCAACGAAGAATGTTTCAAAATCGGGTTTCTTTTTTTTTCCTTTTGAAAGCTTCCCCTGCGTGCGCTGCGTAAACGGTTAAAGTTTCGCAAAAATCATGTATGACAGAATTATTCCCCTTTAAAAGTTCTAAAAAAGTTTGCGACAGCATATGTCTATCTTATAAGGTTGGCTCACTATAACCTTTTTTATGCTAACCAAATTTGTGCTTACTCACTTAACTATACTGTATAGTATATATACAGAGAGTTTTTTTTTTGTTTACTCGTCAAGAAACGATTTTCATATTTAGCTCGCGGTGTGAAAATTTTATGAGGAGTAAAATCGAGCGATAACTAAAAGTGAGGCGTTACGTTCCTTTGCGCACCTTTCACTTCGAGATTATGTATGTGTGTACATACAAAGTATACTCAGCTTACTAATATTCAAACACAAATATAAGTTATTTCAAAGTCAAAGTCAAATCATTTATTTCAAATATGCCCATGTATGGCACTTTTGAACGTCAAAAATTACAAAACAATAAAATTGATTCTAGTCGCCCCTTCCAAATACTTAAGTCCATAGTTCCATTTACTTAAGTAATTACACCTTTTAGAACAAACATTTACAAATGATTAACTAAACAAAATATCCATACATAAAAATGACCGTATCTTTATGTTCCGCAGGCCGATTTTCATGAACTAAACGAGACAAATGGTTTTAATTTTAGATCAAAACTAAAGAAATATCTTTACAAACAAAAAAGTGAGTTTTCAAGTTACGTAATTATGACAATTTTAATTTGCTAAACTTTCCATCTAATTTAACTTTTAACACTGTTAATGGATCAAAATAAGTATTTGAACACAAACCTAATAAGAATCTACCTGAGATCACAACATAATAACAATTTCTTACTGAAATCTAATTAGATATAAAAATTCTTAGGAGTAAACTCCAGTCGTGCATTGGAGCTGACACACACACATTTTTTTTTAAGTATCAGGTAATTGAAGACGATGTCGAGGATAGAGCGAAGTGGAAGAGAAAGACCAGAAAGGCTGACCCATCCACCATGTGGGACACATAGCCAGGCAGAGAGAGAGACAGTCAAAGAAATTCATTATTATGTAATCACAACTGTCAAATAATGACAGTTGTGATTTGGATATAAAGACAATTGAAATTAGAAGTCAATCTGCACAACAATTAATTTTCCTAATGTACTGGAATAGATTACAAAGAAAACTTTTGATATTACAAAAAAGACAATATCATACGTGTGTAACCGCATTCAAAGTATCCGCAGCGTGTTGCACCCGGGCCCCAGGCCCACTGAGCTGCGCGGTCACGGCGGGGCCCAGCTGCTCCGCTGCGGCCCGCACGCGCGACAGGTGGCGCGCTGCCTGCGAGCACGCAGCCTCGGATAACTCCTGCACCTGTAAATGTCCTGCGTTATTGACACTTTCTAACGATTATATAGAGATTATTTACATGACGATAGAAGCGCTTTTACTATGCTTCTGCCCCGCCTCGAATTTGCGTAACAGACAGAAAAAAAAGAAAAATATTTTATTTGGGACACGCACAGGAAACACAAACAAAAAAAAACGAGCATTTAAAAACTAACAAAATAATCACGACCTGTGAGGAACAGGGTGTAAAGTTCACTCATCCACCATAGAAAAGGGAGGATCCTCCGACCAGACGGCTGGTGTGTCTGGCGGACAGCTGCCTAACGGTTTGAAGTTGTAATCTTATATGTATGTCGATCGCTCGGTAAACTCTAACTGCGCGATGCAGGATTTGTGTGACGTCATGTCTATGATTCGTAGTTCGTATGTGGCGGTGTAACCGCTACAGCTCCTATTTTAGCATAATGCGGCAATATTAAAAAAAAATACCGCTGCACTGGTATTCTGATAGCTTAAAGTCACGTAATAAGAGCGAGATAAAATTACATCCAGTATTATGTCCAGATTAACCATACATTTTTCGAGGTTTAACTTTGACTTAACTTTACTCTGCGTTTATTAATAAGGGTGCCAGTGTTGAATTGTTGTTATCACCTGTTTCTCCTTAGTCTTATCAGCAGCTGGACTGACGAGGAACACCAATTTGCTAGCCGCCTTGTTGAACTCCGTAGTGTTGACTTTAGGACTCTGCAACAAAGCAACAACATAAAAGTGTTTAGAAATGTTTAGGGTGAATCTTGCCTTTTATAAAGGGTGTTTGATACCTTATAAATAACCAAAAAGCAAAAAAAATAAAATTGTCCTCTGTCAATAATCAGCAATCACACATATAGCTTAAGTAACTTGTGATATGCGCTAAGGTTTTTTTTTTTGATAATTTCCCACCAAAAAAAAAGCAAGCGAAATTCGAATTTTCATACGTTTTTTATAATTCGCAAGTCAGTGTGAGGTTGTATGTTGATCAACATATTATTTGGGACCGTAACATAAATTTACAGAATTACAGTCATTAAAATACAACTCTACAAGTGAGAATTGACCTTAAATGTCATGATTTCATGACAGTCACTCCATACGGCAATTTGAACTTAGGGAGTTGTATTGATGATTTTAATTATTACCTCAACATCTGCCTAGCCTTTTCCCAAATATATTGGGGTCGGCTTCCAGTCTAACCGGATGCAGCTAAATACCAGTATTTTACATAGAGCGACTGCCTATCTGACCTCCACAACCCAGTAACTGGGTAATACGATACCCCTTGGTAAGACTGGTTGTCAGATTTTCGGGCTTCTGACGACCCGTAACAACTGTCAAAGATCTGCAAATGACAGCCGGGACCAACGGCTTCACGTGCTCTCCGAGCCATGGAGGAGTCTCGGTATGTAAAGATGGTCACCCATCCACGGACCAATCCCGGCAAGCGTAGCTTAACCTGGTGGATCGTCCCGTGCGGCTGTTATTACTTAGCCACGAGCTCCTCGATTTTAATTTATTATCTATAAATTCAGAATTTTAATTTTTTTTATTTGATGAAATACCAACCTGATACTGACCTGTAAATTGCAAAAAACGTTAAAAAAATACAACTTAACGGGCTACCCTGGCGCTTTCGCCTTTAAAATTCTTGAAAACAACTTACAGTTTCAGTGTTTTCACATATACTGCGGCTGGCTTGACACAGTGCTTTCAAATCGTCCAACATGGCGGCCTGACCGGCTGCGTCCTTTGTGCTAGATAACTTGCGCGAATCTGTAAGTTTCATAACAACATAACATAACATAAACATCACGCTGGCATTCCCCGTAGGTTTAGGCAGAGGTGTCTCTATTGTACACTCACAATTCGCCAGTTATGTCTAAGTCCCATGTGATAGGGGGCGAGCCTATTGCCATCAACCGGGCACAAATCCAGACTCCGGGCTGCTACTGAGAAATTACAGATGGAAAAACACAATAACATTTTGCCCGTCCCGGGAATCGAACCCAGGACCTCATGCTCAGCAGTAGCGCTTGAGACCACTAGACCATAGAGGCATTCAAGTCAGTCGGTTTAACAACAATTAACAACCAATAACAAAACCTTATCTCGAAAGAGTAAGCAGAGGTGTTTAGTAACCTACAATTTCACAATAAAGAAAGATACAAAAACTGACTCAACAGCTCTTAAAGCCGCGACAAGTACCCTAATTGCGTAATACAACACAATCACAATATATTTTGATTTGAAACAGATTGCTAATCCATTGCTTCATAAGTTGGAAAAAAAATCTGCTCAACAACGTAAATAATGCAATGAATGTTGTTGAACTGTCAAAATGAAACTAATTAGGCAAAATTGTTTACGAAAATAAGTTACGCAATTAGGGTACTGTTTTGATTGTTAAGACTCATTCCATTTTCTGTGATTTGTAATTTATAATAAACAAGCTTCTACCCGCGACTTTGTCCGCAAGCTTATAACCTTCCTCGAAAATTGGGCTATCCAATG
Organism: Agrochola lychnidis; assembly: GCA_963680765.1. Lineage (NCBI taxonomy): Eukaryota > Metazoa > Arthropoda > Insecta > Lepidoptera > Noctuidae > Agrochola > Agrochola lychnidis. The sequence goes on from OY796873.1 coordinate 1,409,885, forward strand.
CAAAAAGAATTTTTCAAAGCCATCTAGTGCATCTAGTTCCAAAGATTACCCGCTACATCCAAATTTACAAACAAACAAACAAAATAAAAGTTTGTCTTTTATAATATTAAAAAGAGTTAGAGTCATATTGTATAAAGCTTTTTACCCATAAAGATGTAACTGTAACAGTTAAAATCCAGTATTCACAATAAGTTAAAATCCAGGATGTTACAATAACTAACCTTGTACAATAAGCGGCATCAGATCAGATATTTCTTTGACAGCTTTTTCTGCCGCCGTGTAGTCTGGATTCTCAGAATCTGGGGACACATATTCAGTATTATTATAATAATGAGAAATTCTCATGTAAGTAAAATACCCTCCCCTCCCCCTCCTGCCCTCTGTGCCCCAAAACATGCAGTCAACGTGAGCAAGAATAAGGCGATTTGCACACTGCACCACATTACGCAGCGTAGTGCGGAGAGAGCGTGTTCTTACGTTGCTTGAAAGTATCTCTCTTTGTATTGAAAACGCACGTAGTGTAACACATAGAAAACGCATTCACATGCAGTGTTGCAGGTCACGCAACTACATGCAGAGAAACACGCGCCCTCGCAAGACGCAAGGTATGGCACACCGAGTTCTGCTGTCTGGTGCGTGATTTTGCTCTGCACTGCACTATCACCACCGCAAGCTGCTGTGAAATGAGGCCATTAGGCCACCGTATACTATACTGCAGCTCCGCGAGTTTGTGCGAAGAAATCTGCATGATGGTGCAAATCTTGATATTAAAATGTATTAGGTGTAAGTTTTCCTAAAATAAAATAAAATAAATAAATCTGCACTCCCGCAAACACGCGCGTGACTTCGTCGCCACGCACCCCGCAGCGTATAGCGGGGCAGTGTGTAAATCGCCTAATACTAACACATAGTTACATACATATTGTACGGTTCACGTACAATTTATTAAACTGCATACGCAGCAACCTACTTACTTTATTCATTTATAATAGCGTTAAACATATCTTTAAGTTAGTTGACAAATTACTACTATCGCGAGCACTGCGGATTAGCATCCAATCTTTACTTGTAACTCGGGCTACTTAATAAACTTTCGAGTGTTTCTAGAATCCGTGGTTTCCGTCAACTCGCCTAAACTAACTCTAACTACTTACAAGTGAGCGAACTATAACTTACTGTACAAGTGTAAGGTGCCTGTTACTTCCAGACCTTACACATATAAACAAAATTAACTCTGTTGTAGTAGTTTTAGACTCGCAACTACGAGTTTTGAAGAGGTTTTGATCAAGCACTTTATAAAACAGTAATAGGTACTGTCCTTTCCAGTAAGTATACTGACCAGCCTTAGCAGCGGCGAGTGCAGCGATCGCGGCGTTGAGCTGCGCCAGTCGGTCTGACAGTTTGCGCTCCAACACTGCTGCTTCTTCCGGTTTCATTGCTTGTTTTGTCATCGGCTGGAGATAGAGAACAGTATTTTTCAAATTATGTCAGTTTACTAGAGTAGCTGACGAATGTGTTCGAGAAATAGCACCCTATTTAACCCCTTTACGCGAGCCGTCCACCGCGAGCTAAAGTAAGTTAGTTTGCAGTTAGTATAGCGCGCCAGTGTTTGAAACATGTGGGTGAACGCAAATGTATGAAAACCTGGCAAGCTAAACTAATTTAGTTTAGCTGCCGGTGCACGGCTGGCGACACAAATCTACGGAAAGATACGCGACGTCATTCGGTCCTTTTTTTTGGGTGGAAAATTATCAAATAACTTCTCCCGCTCTGGGCGGAGCGGGAGCGCGTGTCAGACTCTTACTGAACAAAACCCACCCGTGTTCCTTCAGTGGTCATGTTGCCGGAGGCCACAATCTCCCTTTCGGTTTTATTCGCACCCCCGGCAGGCATCGGCCCTAGCGGACCCCGTCAATTCTGCTGACATCTCTTTGAGGTGCGCGTGGAACACAACGCGCCGTCGACCCGGGCCTGGTCCTTATCGGACGGCGAGCTACCCATTACTCACCGTTCGCAAGCCCGCGCCTACGGTGGCCGGAAATCGGCCTGCGATTCCCGACGCTCAGGGCGTGTCCTCCTGCGGCGGTTAGGGACGTGAGGGCTCGAAGTTTGCCTCTCCCACACGCGTTTCACCTCCTCCTTCGCGAGTATTACTGCTTCGCAGAAGAAGGTGACGGCCTCCAATTTCCTCTCGCTCCATACCATGGCCTGAACCAGGGCCGGACGGTTTCATAGATGTGGGTGGACGCAAATGTATGAAAACCTAGCAAGTTAGACTAACTGCAAACTAACTTAGTTTAACTGCCAGTGGACGGTTCGCTATAGTCTGGCGACATATCTGCGAAAGGATACGCGACGTCATTCGACCCTGACGATGTTGAATGTTGCTGGTAATTTAAAAAGCAATACAATAACGCTTTTCAAACGTCATGTAAAAGAATCCCTCTAAAGTAAAGGCTGCTCGAAATGAGTGAAATTTAAATGCTCCCTAACAAACTTAAATATATAGTATGGGCATTGTAATGCTCGATTCAAGTACCCGTAGAACGAATGCTCGTAGGCGAATACTCTATACCCATACGTTCAAATGCTCGTAGTGGGGACCAACCTTTACTAACAACTTTACAATAAAATACAATAGACGTGAATATATTTAGTAACCTGTTCCGCTTAGCTATTTCTAAAGAGCTATAAAAAAACCCTAAAAGAAAACGACACGTGTTTCACCTCTCAACGAGACATCCTCAGGATGACGACTGACTTGTTGCGAACTCGAACACGGCGTGTTGCCACACTGAGCGCTGAACGCAGAGTATACGTAGGATTTCCGCAAGGTCACGCCTGAATTAACTATCTTAAACTTTACAATATTACCAGCGAGGTATTACGTAACACACATACAATAGCAATCAATCCCAATGTCTTTCATTTTGACAGTTCACCCACGTTCATTGAGTTATCAACGTTGCTGAGCAGAAGAATTTTTCAAACCTATGAAACAAGTATGTCAAAACTTTTTTACAAAAAAATTAAACAGACGAAAAAAAACTGAAAAGCGAAAAATTGTAAATTGCCTTTTAAAGTCCCCGTCACGAGAAGCTATAAATTTTGTAAACACACATTCAGGGGTTTGCAATCTTTGGGTACTTAAAATAAAATAAAAACAGTTTTGTACTATTTTTACAGGGATATAATTATATTAACACACACATCTAATTACAAACAAACAATATAACCTAATCCGCGAAAACACCACAAACAAACAGACGCATTCGAAACTCGAAAGACAGCAGAGACAACGTCAGCGTGAACTTACTTCAAAATCGTGGCTCAAATGTTTACGTTCCATGAATCAGATGCGTTCCAGTACCACAAAACCTTAGACGACAGCGCTTTATATCGCTAAAATATAACCCGATCAAATGAAATTGCTCATTAGTTTCGTATAACACGTACGTTACTTTGACTTCATTGAATTTGGGATTATTCGTTGTTGATTAAATTGTCGCTACGTAACTTGGTAGAAGTTCTTTATTTACAAAAATTATAGCTTCTCGTGACGGGTACTTTAGTGTATCTAAGCTCCTAAACGAATTTAAGTAACTTTTGAGGCGGCGCCAAACAAACAAATTAATTCCTTAATAAAGCGTAAAATGGTAGCTAGGTGGATCTTCGTTGAATGTGTGTTCGAAACTAATTACAACAGAATCAGTTCACATTTGAAAATTCGGCAGATGAAAAATCAATCGAGCCCATGTTTTTTACCCCTTTTTTTTTAGTCCCATGTAATATTTAAAACTCAAACCCACCCCGGATTTGAGTTTTAAATTTTACATGGGACGAACTTTGAGGTATACCCTCTCCAATAAAACAAGAATCGTTCAAATCGGACGACGTAATAAAAAGTTATGCGTGGTCATACATAAAAAAAGCTAAAAAATCTCCTTCTTTTTTTTCGTCGGTTAAAAATGAAAGACATTGCGATCGATTGCCAGACATTTTATTCGGGTCGCTACTTACTGGTTGGACTACATGTATGAGTCATTGATACGAGGATGTGCTTACCTGTAAGAAATTGGTACACTAGTCTATAAGTTTATTGCATGTATCTCATATCTTTGTATCGGTGTATTCAATTGTTGGTGAGCCAAATAAATAAAATAAAAATAAAAGAGGAAGAACATTACCTGTTTCAGCTGCTGCTCAGAGTCGTACAGACGGTTCTTAGCACCAGTCAAGCTGTTTATAAACTTGAGACGTCGCTTTTCTTTCTCAGCCGGTGATAGGGTACTTTGAGAACCTGGTTATACAAAATGATATTTAGGACTTTTTTTTTTAACGTAACATTATAAAACAAAAAGAAGTAACAGGCTCTCTGAACTGTCCCGATTTGCTCAGTAGGGTGTTATTCCATGTGCCCCGTAATCTGCCAAGAAGCTCTAATAGGAGGCTTTTCTGCATGCCAAGATGTCATACCAACTTGAGGCAATACTGCCCACTTTCCAGAATGCATGCTGCATACAAAGAGCACGAAGTGGATATAGACCTCTTTCACTCATCAATACCTGCTCTATAAAAAGCCGCGCTTGCCATTTAATGGGTTTCTCTAGTCTAAAATCAAATTAAATTATTTTAATTTAATTTAATCAATTTAATTAATTTAATTTAATCAATTTAATTTAATTAATTTAATTCAATCAATTTAATTAATTTAATTTAATCAATTTAATTTAATTAATTTAATTCAATCAATTTAATTAATTTAATTTAATCAATTTAATTTAATCACTGTAATTTATTGTAATCAATTTAGCTTTTAATAATTTATTTTTACTGTTATCTAAACTATGTATTACTTGTTTTAATAAATTAATTGTGTTTTATCTGCGCATAATGTAGTGCATGCTGTGCTTTTCTTTAAGTAATGAGGCGCTTAGACTTAAGTTTGCAATGTACAAATTGTAAAGTAATGGTGTACTCATTGTTGAAGAGCCTAATAAATAAATAAACATGTTAAAACGTAAAAAAAGCCTGTAGTTTACAAAGGCTGTTCATCATTATTTTGTGATTTTCTTTTCATGGCATTGATCGTACTGACCACCTTGTGCAGACTTGCAGGCTTCCACGAGCTTGTCGAGGCTGTCAGCAAGCTGTCCCTGTGAGCTCAACACTTGCTGCTTCATCTCAGGACGCTGCGCGAGGTGCGGCGCACACGATGACGTCAGCTCTGATGCTGTACTGCGCAGCTTCTCAGCTGCTGACGTGAGCTGCTTCTGGCAGTGAGGGTCTGCGATGGTTGGAGCTGTTGCCTGTGTAGGAGATTTGATGTTAGCAACTTCAAATTAAGTCCTTATAAACATCCCGATTCAGCATAAATATTCTTAATAACACGATATAAGTCTAATGCAGTTTTAATGCGAAATTCGATACACTTTGTCCATTGTTCGGAGTCAGCATCTTGCAGCACTGTGTGAGCTACGACGTAACGTAGCACGAGGCGAGCTACGCCGTAGACGCTTACTACGCTACGTATCACTCTACGGCGTAGACAAACGCGTAGCATAGTAAAACGCTTTGCGAGTTTTGCTGTTTTTACCAGTTTTAATTTGCGAGTAAAGCGTATTTATTTAATTCAGGATGAGGATCTTTTTTGCCACTTCCTTTTCTGTAACTATACAAGTAAAAATTCTGTTGTCATAAAAATGACATAACTAACCTGTGCCACAGTAAGTAACGCCTGCGCAGCATCAGCAGCGCGGGCCCCTCGGCTGTCGAGCTCGGCGGCTGCGCCAGCGTCCGGTATCAACTCTGTGAGACGCTGTACTTGCGACAACAGCTCGCCCGCCTTGCCGCAGGCATCTGCTGATAGACCGATCACCTGCAAACAAATTATTAAACAGGGTAGATTTTTGAGACTGGGCAGTAAGGACAAGTACCTTAACCGTTGTACAGTCAGGAAAAGTTATTATTAAGCAAGACGGCAACTGACAAGGAATGACAGATATGATTTGAATATACGGGCAATTAAAGTTGTTAGTCTTTTTGCTTAACTTCCCTGACATTACCTACAGCAAAACGTTCTTAGGAGACTGTCCTTTACTTTTTGAGTAATTGCTAACTACATTCACAGATTTTGGAAAAATGGTACAGTCAGCTAGAAAACCGTAAATTCTTGCGTTTTATTTGTATGAAGCCAATCGATGTAGTTTTGTATCGGTATTAAATGGCTCTTCAAGACCAACTCAGGTAAGAGAAGTAAAAAACCACATATCACAAAAACTTTTCTCGAATCAACCTGAAACTTCAAAAAACTTCTCGATATCAAGCCAGTTCGTAACGCAGCTAAAATAAAATGCGCTAAATTGAGTTCACACAAAAATATCTAAACACAGTTTTAATATTATAAAAGATACTGGCAAAAGCCGTTTACATAACATAACATCACGCCTTGTTTCCCCGAAGGGTTGGGCAGAGGTGTAGCAGGTACATCCACATTTCGCCAGTTATGTTTAATACCCATGTAATAGGGGGCGAGCTTATTGCCATCAACCGGGCACAAATCCAGACTCCGAGCTGCTACTGAGAAATTTCAGATAAAAAAACCCAATAACACTTTGCCCTACCCGGGAATCGAACCCAGGACCTCATGCTCAGCAGTAGCGCTTGCGACCACTAGACCAACGAGGCAGTCTGAACTTAACTTTGTAAAACTTTGAATTTAAACAAACACATATCAAAATACTAGAAACTGAAATCCGTAATAAAATTTAAAATTGAAGTTCCTCACCTCATTTTCCTTATCATTGTCAGCGTCGGGAGAGACGTGGAACACCAGATTCCTGGATGCTGCACTGAATCTGGCAGCAGCATCGTTCAGACCCTGCAACGAATACATTTTTAGGGTTCCGTACGTCCGAATAAAAACACGGAATCCTTATAGGGTCACTCGAGTATCTGTCGGTCGAGATATTAACGTTCAAAGTTGATATGTGTCTGGTGATCAACTTTAAACGTTAATATCTCGGAAACGTGACGCTTTACGGGGTTTGGTCCTCTAGTATGTTTTCTTTTACATTGATGTCAGCTATCGATTTATATAGGTTACATGAGGGACCGGCATTTTGAAAAAAAAAAAAATGGCGTAACAGTAGGTATGCCACGCTCCCTTCAATCCCCTTTGGTACAAATATGAATTTCTGTGACCCAAACACCAATCTATAGGATTTTGGTATTGCAGCCAGGGGGGGACAAACCAATAACCTGAAATTTTGATGAAACTTTTGTTTGTCTGCAATTCCAAAATACTATAGATTGTGCTTGTTTTTCTCTTTTCAGTTATGAGTTTTTGCAGTCGGGTTTTTTTTTTTTTTTTTTTTAATAATTTGTTTTATCAATTTTATAACTTTGTACCTGTGAAGTATTAGTAGGTTAACTATGATTCCGTATAAAATATAATTTAGTTTTATACTGCTTTTGGATAAATAACTTTAAAACACCCACATAAAGTTCAGTTTGTAATACAACCGCAATTTAATTTACGACGTTTTCAATAGTACAGGTCATTCTGAAATCAACTTAATCAACGCTACAATAAAGTTGATATTTGCTTAAGTGGCAATAACATCAAGGAAACAAGGATTTGAATACGGAATAGTTGATAGCTTACCTGCGGTTGCCCGGCACTGTCACACAGATCCTTGCTGGCGTCACACAGCGCGCGAATATCTTGTAACATGGCGGCTTGACCTGCGTCGTTCTTAGTACCACACAGTTTACGAGAATCTGCAACATTACAACAACCTTTTAATAAAGGATCACTCAAATAACTGAAAACAATTAGAACGCGAACACGTTTGTTTTTAAAATTTCCATTTTTACAAAATTTACAGTATTTACAGGTATAAAAAGTGTAGAAAATGTTGGCCTTTTTAAAAGTAAATGATTGAAGTGAAAACTTCTTTAGGCGCGTTGGGCATTTTTGAGATGGGACTAAACCATTGATTTCGCGACACTGTGAAGATACCTACCTTATTTTTGTAAACGCGATTGTGCTCTTTCTTTATACCAAGTTACGGATCAATGTTCTATGCAAGTATTTTTACTTTAAAGATTTCGGAAGTATTCTTTTTTGTAAACGCGATTGTGTTCTTTATTTAGATAAGGTTACGGACCAATGTTCTATACAAGTATTTTTCTTCCACCAAGGCGATCTTGTTCAAGTTTTCACTTCTGTCGGCATTCCCGGAGTGCCATAACTTTTTTTTTTCTATTAGAGAAAGCCTAATTACTCCGTAGAAATTGTTTTAAATGATAATATTAACGGCTATTGACATATTTTTCTTTTTTACATTATCGACATTATAATATATTGGTTACTGACTTAAAGACTTTTGAAATAATTTATTTAATTCTTTTAATTATTATCATTGTATGTTTCCGAACAAGGACTTATTAAAATTATATAACAAATTATTTATATACAATTGTATTTATTGGTAGAACATTGAGATCACGCTAAAATGTATATATTTTTAAGACTTTTATGTACCTATGTTCACAAATAAAGTTTGATTTGATTTGATTTAAAACGTGCGAGTAGGACGGTGCACATTTTGTATCTGTTTTGTAAAGTCTTGTGTCGTGTTTATCGCGTGTTATAATCATGATTGCCATGAGAACTTGGTGTTTAGTACAGTAATCATCATCATCTTCCTGCCCTTGTCCCATGTTACGTGGGGTTGGCGCACTCGTTTTCTTCTTCCACTTTCCCCTGTCAACCGTCACACTATCATTCACTCCCTTCTCTTTCATATCAATCCTCACACAATCCTTCCATCTTTTCTTTGGTCTTCCTCTCCCGCTCCATCCATCAACATTTATGTTCATCACTCTTTTAGTCACATGCGTTTCTTCTCTCCTCATCACATGCCCATACCAGGCCAAACGATTTCCTTTCAACTGTTCTGTCACTGGCGCAACTTTCAAACTTCCCCTTATATACTAATTTCTTACTTTATCCATTTTTGTCACCACACATCCATCTCAACATTCTCATCTCCGCTACATGCAATCTTTTTTCGTCCGTCTTTTTCACGGCCCAGCATTCCGATCCATGCGATCCGGTGTTTAGTATAGTAAATCATCGCGAGTTCACACTTCGACACCTTTCGACTTCCAAGTTCCGAATTGATATTTAAATAATAGCATTACAGCACAGCACAGACTATTCAAAAGACTTGTAAGGGTAATCTGAAGAAAATGAGTAAATAATTATTGTTTATCAATTTACCTTTGACCACGTGCGGCATCAGTGAAGTGATGTTATTGACGGCTTGTTCGGCAGCCGCGTAGTCGGGGTTCTCGCGATCTAAGCAGACATAATAATGTTTAAATTACATAGTTAGTTAGTATATTAAATATGACATTACCCCTATATTTCCCGAAGGGTTAGACAGAGGTGTTCCTATAGTACATCCACATTTCGCCAGTTATGTTTAAATCCTATATAATAGGGGGCGAGCCTATTGCCATCAACCGGGCACAAATCCAGACTCCGAGCTGTTACTGAGAAATTCCAGATGGAAAACCCAACAACACTTTCCCGGACCCGGGAATCGAACCAGGACCTCATGCTCAGCAGTATACGGGGCTTTAAGGCTTTAGCTTTGCGAAATTAACATATGGAAAGAGGGTGTTGGCCATTTTAATGGGCAGTGCTCACTAACCTGCAGTGGCAGCGGCGAGTGCAGCGACTGCCGCGTTGAGCTGCGCCAGTCGGTCTGACAGCTGTTTTTCCAACACTGCCGCGTCTTCTTCCCTCATCAATTGACAAGCCATCGGCTGTGAGATAAGAAGCAATAATTAATAAATATTTGCACAACAGCCTTATTATGCGATCAGCTCTAAAATAGCGAAAAATAAAGCATCTGTAATGAAGCATGCAGTTGGATTTCAACTTTCGGTGCTGAGATTCCAACTTGCGGTTTTATTTAGGCATTCATTTAGGTATCGCCTAGTATATGTGAAATGGGCATTAGTTCAATAACTGGCTAGTTATTCTGTGCTCGCGGTTTTGTATGAAACAGCAGTTTTTAGGGTTCCGTACCTCAAAAGCAAAAAATGGAATCCTTATAGGTTCACTCGTGTGTCTGTCTGTCTATTCGTCTGTCACAGCCAATTTGCTCCGTATCTAATAATAATATTTCTATGACCCAAACACGGACGTGTAACGTAAATAAATGAATTTTGAATTTGGGTGTCACTTTAGGGGGCCAAAAATAAAATTAAAAATAAAGTTTTGCAAACTGTCTTCTTCTTCTTCGTATCGCTCTTGACAGAGCGGTCGTGGTCTCAATAAACTATGTCCAATCGCAGGTGTAATCGTTGCCCGCCTCACGATCTCCCTCCATCTGGTTCTGTTACATGACAGTCTAGCGCATTCATTAACAGGGCCTCCAACCGCGGATTTTATTTGATCGGTCCACCTCATTGGTGACCTCCCGCGTGGCCTATTACCTTCCACTCTGCCCTGCACCACTAGTCGCTCTATGGAGTCATTATTCCGCCTGGATACATGACCAAAAAACTTTAGTATTCGTGCCTGTACTAGTGCTAATAGACGCTGTTTGATACCGAGTTCTTGGAGTATGGAGACGTTTGTGCGGAATTCTGTCCATGGTACCCCAAGCATTTTTCTCCAGCACCACATTTCTAGAGCATCTACTTTTTTCTTTTCCAGTTCTCGTAATGTCCACGTCTCAGCTGCGTACAGAAATATGGGGAATACAAGTGTACGGACCAGCCTGATCTTAGTGGCCTTAGTTATGTTGCGATTCCTCCATATTTTTTTTAGTTTGTCCATTGCCCCTCTAGCCATAGCCATACGCCGTTTCACCTCATCCACGCAGCTGCCATTGTTCTTGATCATAGCACCAAGATATATGTAGGACTGTACTACGTCGCAGTTCGCAATCTGTGTCATGTCTGGCGAGTTGTTGTTGCTACGGTCTGCAATCATCATCTTGGTCTTACTGCGATTAATCCTCAATCCAAACGTAAGACTCACCCGCTCCATCTTAAGGAGTAGTTCTTCCATGTGTTCAGCACTAGTCGCAAACAAGGTCGTGTCATCAGCGTAGCGTAGGTTCGCAATTTTATAGCCACCAATCGCAACACCATCATTCCAGTCGTCGAGGGTGATTCGCATAATGAGCTCCGTGTAGGTGTTGAATAGGAGTGGCGATACAATACATCCCTGGCGAACACCTGCACTGGGATGGAAACTATCTGAAATGTGGTCGTCTGTTCGTACTGATGCTGTTCCTCCTTCGTAGAGTTCTCTAAGAAGGTGCACAAGGTGTTTAGGTGTGCCCATTTCCAATAGCGTCTTCCACAAGGTTGGCCATTTCACAGAGTCAAATGCTTTTGAGAAATCAACAAAGCATATGTAGGTCGGCTTGTTGAATTCTCGTACCTTCTCAATAACCTGACGAACAATGAGAATCTGTTCACGGGTTCCCTTTCCTTTCACAAACCCAGCTTGTTCTTGGGCAATCTCGCGCGACAGATGTGCTTTTAGACGTTCGTTAAGAATGTGTAGCAATATTTTGCTTGCGTGGCTGATCAAAGCAATAAGGCGGTAGTTGGTACACTTTTTGGTTGATCCCTTTTTGTGAAGTGGAATGAAAACAGTGTGAGCCCATTCTGACGGCCATTTTCCTGCCAACCATATCTTATTGCAGATGGTGTGAAAGATATAAACGCCACGCTCCCCCAATGCTCGAATAGTCTCGATTGGGATAGCATCAGAGCCCGTAGCCTTTCCATTCTTTAAGTGCTTTATGGCAGCTCTGATTTCTGACTCAAGGATGTCTGGTTCCAGTTCGTCACTCTCTGGTTATGTTGATGTAAAGGTTAGCGACTGCGGATCTTCAAACAGTGAGTGACAGTAACACCTCCAAGCTTCTGATATTTGCTCCAGTTCGCTGATGTTGCAAACTGTACCGTGTGACATATCAAATGAAAGAGCGTATTACCAGGATCAATTTTTTTTTTTTTTTTACCATGAATGCTTTTAAAGTATTTACGAAAATAGATGAATATTAACCATTACCCTTTCCCCCCTTATCTCCGGAACTACTGAGCCGAAAATTTTGAAAAAAAAAAAAACAATGGTTCTTTACCCATAGATTACAGGAAAACCTATAAGAAGTCTATGGTCTTAAAATAACATGGTAAATCTCTCAATATTGTGCGAACAAACTTACATGTGCAGTTGGAATGTATGGGAGAACATGTTTTCAACTACAATGTTAAGTTTGTATTTGGGATAAATTCATCCCAACTACGGCACCCTTAATTGTGCGTGGTTCTACACGCACTTGGCCGAGTTTTATTTTTTTCTATATCGTTTCGCCTATTCCTTTAGTTTTTTTTTTTTTTAATAGTATTGTCACTCAATGAATGCAGCTGTATAGATAATATCTTAAATAGTAGTACTGACCTTAGTGAGTTGTTGGGCAGCGGCGTCCAAGCGACGTTTGGCTCCAGACATACTCTGTACAAACATCAGACGTTGCTTCTCTTGTTGAGCTGGTGATTCACCGACCGAATCTGTTCAAGTTATATAATGTTAAATAACCATTTTAAAGTTAGTTCATAAAAACAATCTGTTATACTCTTACCGCGGTAGAGGAGGAAGGATTATGAATGTTTTTAGCAGATTTTCAACTCAATCTGCCTAGCCTTTTCCCAACTATGTTGAGGTCGGCTACCAGTTAAACCGGTTGCAGCTGAATACCATTATTTTACATGGAGCGACTGCCTATCTGACCTTCACAACCCAGTAACTGGGTAATACGATACCCCTTGGTAAGACTGGTGTCAGACTTTCGGGCTTCTGACGACTCGTATTGACTGTCATATATCCACGAATGACAGCCGGAACCAACGGCTTAACGTGCTTTCCGCGGCACGGAGGAATCTCGGTGTGTAAAGATGGTCACTCATCCACGGACCAACCCTGGCTAGCGTAGCTTAACCTGTCGGATCGACCCGTGCGGCTGTTATTATGTAGCCACGAGCTCCTCCTATTAGTTTTCAATTACGACCGTGATTTCAAACAGGAATGTGTTCCTATTTTTTTTTACCCTACGGCAAATCCAAAAGGAAGGGTTATGATTTTAGCAGTCTATGTATGTATATTTGTATGTATGTATGTTTGTATGTATGTATGTATGTTTGTTTTTACGTGTGTTCCACCGTAGCGCCTAAACTACTAAACCGATTTTGATGAATGAGGTATCAATAGATTCGTAATAATAGTCCGGGTGACATAAGCTATATAATTTTTCCCTAAATTTAATTTGGTGGACTTTACACGTAAATTTCTAACCTCGAAAAAAATTAAATGGGATGATCATGACATGTTTGGTATCAAAAGAAAGGTCTTGACGAGCACATTACAAATATGTATATAATATTATATTTTCAAAGTAAACAAATATGTTTAAATCGTTAAAAACAGGCAAAAGTGAGACTGCGCTACGTACTATCGCAAGATGTTACCAACATGCAGTTAATAAAATTTTTAATAAGTAGTACCGATTTGTAATTCCATTCTTATGAAGAAAAACAAGTACAACGAAATATTTATATTTTGGATTTCTTCGAAGCTCGATATCGATATATGGTGTTGGCGTCGAAATAAATCGCTCTATGGTTTCGTCCAAAGCACTATGCACGGCTATTGGAATTTAAAATAGGTTAATTACTGAACTATTGTATTACTCTACTCTTATTTACGTTTATCAAGTGTAAAAACGGAAAAGTATAAAATAAAAAAAATTAAGTTTAATAAAAAACTGTAACCCGACTACGGGAAAATAAAAATGATCTAAAAAGTACGAAACAAGCAAATATTTCAGACAGAAATCAAGACATAGGTACAAAAATGGTCAAGGTAAAGCCGTCGTCGCATGCCATTATAATTTTGTAGGTGTTCTTGGCACCAACATGGTATACAGGCATGCGACCACGGCTTTACCTTGACCATTTTTGTACCTATGTCTTGATTTCTGTCTGAAATATTTGCTTGTTTCGTACTTTTTAGATCATTTTTATTTTCCCGTAGTCGGGTTACAGTTTTTTATTAAACTTAATTTTTTTATTACTAATTTTTTTCTCGTACCTCTTTAATCTTTTTGTCTATCACAACAAATAACCGTAACTCAATACCAGCGTTGCGTAATTCATTCAATTCACCAAAATTACAATCACTACAATCATTACTTACCACCGTGTCCCATCTCACACACATCAGCCAGCTTGCCCAGAGTGTCAGTGAGCTGCGCGTGCGCATCCCGCACGGCGGCACACGACTGCTGCAGCTGCGGCGCCTGCTGCGCCTGGCAGGACGAGGTCAGCTTGTCTGCTGAGCCCTGCAGCTTGGATACTGCTGAGCTCAGGGCGTCTCGGCAGCGGCCCTCGCCTATGCTTGCGGCTGTCACCTGTATATAACACATAACATCACTCTTGTATTCTGCGAAGGGGTAGGAAGAGGGAATTAAATTATTTATTCTGTTGTGATCTACAACGCCACATACGAACTACGCATCATATAGAAATAAAGATAAGATAGATCAACCATTTTTGAGATTATCTAAAGTACATACAACTTTTATGGGGTACTGTGTTAAATGTTACAACAAAATACCTTGTGACATATTGCAATTAAATGAAAGAAAATTTAAAACTTATATTAAAAGTAATCTTTGTAAACAAGCATATTACAAATTAGAGGATTATATCCAAGAAAAGCTCCATAGAACAATTTAGAATCAAGACAAAATCAAACTGGTTGCTAATTTAATAGTATAATTTTTTGTTATTTGACATTGATTTTACATTTTTTGATTACTTCTTAACTGTAACAGCTTTCCTCTCGCTTTCAAGAAATCTGTGGGAGTGATTTCGTGAAAAGGGACGGAAGTGTGTAACAGGAAGCGCGCCCTATTTGATTTGACCAACGAGCGCGCGCGGTGCTAGAGTTGGCCGTCAGATGGTACCAACCCATTTTCCGAGAGGTTGGTACCGTCAGCCAAGATGTTACACATCATATGCCACTACTGTAAGGCTCGATCGTTTAAAAAAAAATCATTTAAGACTACAAAGACAAGGCTGCCTACCTGTGCAACAGCCCGCAAGGCCTGTGCGTTGTCGTGAGTCAAGTTCGCGCAGTTGCCGAGCTCGGCAGCCACAGCTGGCTCCACGTGGTCCTTCACATGCTGTGCTTTTGATACCAGCTGTGTGGCTTGCTGGTGTGCCGTGGAGGATAAGTCCATGATCTATAAACCAACAGGAGAGTAAAAATTGATGCGGATCCTTTAATACACATGATCACATAAAGATTAGGCAAAAAAAAAACAGTGGCACTCCGGGAGTGCCGATAGAAGTGAAAACTTGAAAAAAAATCGGCACCGCGGTATCAACGCGTTGATGTCTTTTACTCCACGGTGTCGATAAATTCCGTCACAGCGTCGCGAAATCAATGGTATAGTCCCATCTCAAAAATGCCCAACGCGCCTAAAGAAGTTTTCACTTCAATAATCATCAAGTTTCGTGCAAAAATAAATTTGAATAAAGCCGTGTATTCACAGCAATTTAAGGCAAAATCATCCACAAACACGTGTCTTCTGTAACAATTATGCAATCTCTGGGCAATGGTTTATTTCGTTGCTTTCAATGTTGCCAGACATGTCGCGCAACTTCTCGCGATTTCTTGAGAGATATTTATTGTACATAACATAGTATTTATAGTACATAATCCCCTTGTAAATAACATTCGGCTTCAGTGGTAAAATCATCCTATATTTCCCAAAATAAAATGGAAAGAACATAGTTTACTCACATGTTTCTGCTTCCCCTTATCAGCGCTAGGACTGACGAGGAACACCAGTTTACCGGACGCATCGACGAAGTTGGCAAGTGGTTCACCCTGGGCCTGGAACCAATGATTATTATATTTTAATGTAAAATCACGCCAAAGGTGTAGGAAGAGTGTATATATATAATAGTATGTACAGACGCCAGCACATCAAGCTACCCGAAACTGTCAAATTTTCCCAATCAACTTTGAACCTTATTCTTCAGCGATAAAGTTGAAATCTATTAAATAAATTTGACAGATTGTAGTAGCCTGATGTGCTGGCGTCTGTACACACTTCGCCAGTTATGATTAAGTACTTCGAAGCAAATCTGTTACCATCAACACAAATACAATATGTCCCGGAATTAACGCACACTACCAAATACCCCAATTAGAAAATTATGTTATAATCATAATCCTCTGCCCAACCCTTCGGGGAAACAAGGCGTGATGTTATGTTTAATCATGATAGAATCTGGCCACGCTAAGTCTGCAATGAAATAAATGGCCAACCCCAAAAAGTTTTATATATGGTATACTTTTCAAAAAATCAATCAATCTGCCTAGCCTTTTCCCCACTATATTGGGGTCGGTTTCCAGTCGAACCGGACGCAGCTGAATACCAATATTTTACATGGAGCGACTGCCTATCTGACCTCCACAACCCAGTAACTGGGTAATACGATACCCCTTGGTAAGACTGGTTGTCAGACTCTCGGGCTTCTGACGACCCGTAACGACTGTCAAAGATCCACGAATGACAGCCGGGACCAACGGCTTAACGTGCTTTCCGAAGCACGGAGGAGTCTCGGTATGTAAAGATGGTCACCCTAGCTTAACCGGATGAATCGACCCGTGCAGCTGTTATTACTTAGCCACGAGCTCCTCTATTTAAATATGGTATACTTTTACATCAGTCCGTTATGTCAGTTTCGGGGTTGTAAGTAGATCTAATGATTTTGATATTTTGCCTTTTCATTTTTGCATAATAGATTATGTAATAGACTATGTCGTACCTATGATCTACCTCCATACGATGAAAAAACTGTATCAAATCCACACTGCATCGTGCTAAAGTCACTATTCTTTACCAGGAATAAATCAGAATATAAACAAAATAAACTATCAAAAACAAACAAAGTATCAAATTCTTTTTTTGTAGGACAGGATGGTTCTGCCGACTTAGCGTGGCCAGACTCTACATACACCGAATTTTTATTATCACACTATATATATTATATATACGTATATCCTACTAATATTATAAGGCGAAAGTTTGTGAGTATGTGTGTATGTTTGTCTCTTCTTCACACTCAAGCGGCTGGACAGATTTATCCCGATATTCCCACAGGATCGAGACTTACAAGGGTGAAACCGCGGGGCGCAGCTAGTTATGAATTAAACATTATTTGTTTTTAAATTAGTTATACTGATTGTGGGAGAAAGTTGTGGTCACATTACAAATCTACGCCCGGACACGGTCTAACGCAGTAGGTTATCATAATCAGCCTATAATGTTCCCACTGCTGGGACTGCGGCCTCCTCTCTGTGAGAGGGAGTGGGCCATAATCCACCACGCGGGCCCAGTGCGGGTTGGTAGATGTCACATGTCGTCGAATTTTTGGTTCTAGGACATGCCGGTTTCCTCACGATGTTTTCCTTCACCGTTTTGAGAGCAGTGGTGATGAAATAATTTATACAAAGTAAAGCGCCTGTCTGGGTTCGAACCTACGACGTACAACTCGTAAGTCGGGGCCGTTACCACTGGGCCACCACTGCTCCCTCTTACGTAGTAGGTACTTCATCCATTTTGATTTGGTTTGACTGCACAGTGGAAGTGTGACTATAAGGGAAACGCCCATTCTTGGCCATGGTTTGCCCAGCAATGTGGGAAATACAAAAAAAATACCCATTTAGTAATTAAAATATTGCTATTACTTATTTGTAACAAAACCTCCGGAATTAAAAGCCGATTTAATCAAGACACTCAATCGTTTGTTTCCTTTTCTAACACTTCCGATTGTTGGTCAATCCTGTCAAAGTACGGATGGCAACTTTTACTGAAAAAAATCGATACACTCAAAACCGGTTATCAAAAATAGATTTTTGGAAAATCTATTTTTTATTATAGAGTTGTTACAATCAACTCAGCCTATCGCAGTCCACTGCTGAACATAGGCCTCTTGCAGGCTGCGCCACAACACCCTTTGCTCCGCCTTCCGCATCCAGTCTGTCCCAGACAACTTTTTAAGGCCGTTGGTCCATCTAGCTGAGGGGCGTCTCACCCTACGCTTACCGATACGCAGTCTCCACTCTAGGACTCGTCTGCTCCACTGGCCAACAGTCCTTCGACGACTATGACCGGCCCACTGTCACTTCAGCTTGCTTACTCTGCAGGCTATATCGGTAACTCCGGTTCTTTTCCGGATAACTTCATTTCTGGTCTTAACTTTCAAAGAAACTTCGAGCATAGCCCGCTCCATAGCGCGCTGAGCAACCTTGAATTTGTGGATTAGCCCGACTGTCAGTGTCTACGTTTCGGCACCGTATGTCATAAAGGGCAGGACGCACTGGTTGAAGACCCTAGTCTTCAAACACTGCGCGATTGGCGACGACAAGACTTGACGAAGTTTTCCAAACGCTGGCCAAACTAGCTGGATCTTTCTGTCGGCTTCTTTCTCAAAGTTGTGCCTAACGAGCTGGATGAGTTGCCCTAAGTAGACGTACTCCTTCACAACTTCGAGAAGCGACCCTTTGATGTGGATTGCATTTGGCAAGACATGCGAATTGTACATACATGACTTTCGTTTCGTTCAAATTCATACCGAGGCCAACCAGCCGAGAAGCTCCATTTAGGCTGTGTAGCATCTGGTCTATGTAACTGTCCCAGCGTCTCGTCAGCGTCAGTTGTAACCTCTTTTATTATTTTCTTTAGAGACAAAAAATAATGTTACTTCATTTTAAATACGATCCATTGAACCGATTCCGTATTTCCAGTTTGTACCTATTTTAATATAGACTTTTCGAAAAGTCGATGTCATATCGCATCCCTATGTCAATAATAATCGTAATTGACAATTGATTGACATTGATATTTCACATTCTGTTTGGTGCTGTATTTTTTCGACTACGTATTTCTATTTGATTTTCCGACGACTTTGATTACGATTATGGACCCTGTAACCGCTCCCGATGACGACCTTGGCTTTACATTGAATTCGGTACCCGCATCCTACGACGACACCAGCTTGCCAATGGATACCGTACCTGTTTCTCGCGAAGGACCTGACACGAATATGGAACCTGAATTACACGAACTTACCAGCTCACCACGGAGCCATCTCTGTGTCAACTGTGGCGTGGATACACGAAGACTTAAGAGATTTCCCTTAAGCAATGTGGAAGTTCGGTTTACATTTCAGCAATGGATTGCACCACAACAAGTAAATTACTTTATTAACATACAAAGTACAATGATACTCAGCAACTTTTACTGCATAGCTACGTTACGTTAGGTTTGAATTGAATAATTCGGTTGATTAGTGTCACGGAAACCATAGGAATAAATATTTGAAGTTTGTTTCAAACCATTGCCACATATTTTATGTGACATAAGTAATGAATTGTATGATCATCAAAAATGGTATCAAGAGACCGATGTCATTCAATGTATTTATACATAAAGACTCTTTGATGTTACAGCATGTTAATAGGTAAAAAATATTTTTATGACAGTATGCAATTATATTTCAGATAATAGTCTGATGTGTGGCCAATGTTGGATTGGCAAGGAATGCAAAACAGCCTTCTGCACCACAAGAACGAAATTTTGGGCATCGAAAAATATGGTTGTGTAAACTGTGGTCAATTTGTATTAAGAAAGCACTTGCATCATCTATACCAACGGAAAACAGGCACAAAAGACATACATAAGAACTATAATTGCGGAATGGATCATACCAAAAGTATAAATATGTTTTTTATTAACCTTTAATTATAAAAGACCCACCGAGTTCTATGTAAAAAATAGTGGTTGTTTCCTTATCTATAATGTTAACCCTAATGCCTATAACTTGTTTCTTTCATGGGCGTCACTTGGCCAAAACCTCTTTATCAAATGGGCATTTCCCTACGTAGTTTTATTACTTTTGGGATAAAAAATTACAGAAATTAATTCGATTCTGAACAAACTACTTTCATAACGTGCATTAACTCATTTACACATTGTATAGTCAAAACTCAAAGCATTTATTTCAAATTAACCAATTACAGGTACCTACTTTTGAACTTTCAAGGGCTGACCCCTTGACAGTTCAAAAGTACCTGTAATTACAATCAGAAAGATGAAGCTAGTTGCCCATTCCAAAGCGTAGTAGGTCCCTATGGAGAAGAACGGGCAAGAAACTTCTCTACTCCTCAACTAGTCTCCGGGCTCCTACTGAGAAATTCATCAACCACTGGATCAATACTTTAAGTAAGGCATAAACACCTTTTAAGAAGCACATACGGTATGAATAAAATCTAAAACCGCTTCATTTTTTTCATTACCATAATATATCGAAGACAAGTAAAGAAAAGAATAATTTACTAACATGTTGATACCCGTCTCCCTCGCACATATCTCTGGCGGCGTCACACAGCGCACACAGGTTCTTCTGCATCGCGTTGCGAGTTGCCTCGTCCTTGTCGCAGCTTACTATCTCAGTATCTGAAATATTACGATATGTATTATTAAGTTTCGTTTGGAAAAAAAAAAACAGTGGCACTCCGGTTGTGTCGACAGAAGTAAAAACTTGAACAAGATCGCCTTGGTGGAAGAAAAATACTTGCATACAACATTAAGAGCACAATCGCGTTTACAAAAATGAGGTGTCGGTAAGGGTGTCGCGAGTTCAATTGTTTTTTCCCATCTCAAAAATGCCCAACGCGCCTAAAGACATTTTCACATCAAAAAAAGGTTATGATTGTGTTTTCCCAGGAGATTAAAGGTGCAACTAGATTGCTGTCATGACACCGACCGTTAAGATTGATCCAGTGTGATGCATGGAAGACGGATCATGTTCATCGATCGACCGTCGATCATGTTTTGAGGCGATCGATATCAATTGATCGACAAATTTCGATGCACCTCAATTATGTCAGTTAAGAACAGTAGCGGCGTTAGGGTAGGGCGCGGTTGGGCGATCGCTCAAGGTGCCGGATATGAAGGGGCGCCCAATGCAAACCACCGGCCTTTTATTTCTCTATCTTTCTGTTATTTAACTCTTTTTTACCCGACTGCGGGACAAAAAAGACAGGGTTATGTTTTTCTCTAACTTTTCTGTACAAGTCAACAAAGTTTAAGTAGATACTATTTTTATATGAATGGGCCAAAGAAAAGACGCAGCTGTGTGCTAAAAAAATTTGAGCTCGCTCTTGCACCCTGCGTTCTCTGAAGTCTGAATTCTCAAACTTTTCTGCATGAAAGAAATCCCAAGTTTTCCGTGGCGAGGTGCTGAAATTTTTGAGCTCGTTTCGCTCGTTTTAGCATCCTGCATTTTCCTGTTCCTCAAACTAGAACAAAAGCTACAATTTTCGCCCCTCTACTCTCCAAGAGTAATGAGGGGCGCCACAGAAATCTCGGCCGGGGCGCCGTATTGCTAAAACCGGAATGACGAAACCTTAAATCCTCTCATGAGTGCTGTTATTGACTGATTTAAACAACAACAATTCATTAAATCATTTGACAGTCTGTTATCTAATTATGATGTTGCCTTTCAGAAACCATGTGCAAGTTACTATACAGATAACTAAGGTTTAGTTACCTTTAGCAATTTCCGGCATCAGCTTGGTGATGGTAGAGATCGCCAACTCTGCAGTCTCGAAGTCGGGGTTCTCGCGATCTAGAAATGAAAATAAAATTTAATATCCTATTGTTACAAGTTAAACACAACTTTGTAATTCCCTAAGTAGTACTTTCAAAATTTTCTTTTAATAAAAGGAACCCTAGCATTTAGTGGAAAAAAAATACGACTAATTGAACTCTAATAAAAATAAAAACCGGCCAAGTGCTAGTCGGACTTGCGCACGAAGGGTTCCATACCGTTATCTACAAAACGGCAAAAAAGTCATGTCTGTTGTATGGGAGCCCCCTTAAATATTTATTTTATTCTGTTTTTTAGTATTTGTTGTTATAGCGGCAACAGAAATACATCATCTGTATTTTTCATTGTGAAAATTTCAACTGTCTATCACGGTTCATGAGATACAGCCTGGTGACAGACGGACGGACAGCGCAGTCTTAGTAATAGGGTCCCGTTTTACCCTTTGGTTACGGAACCCAAAAAATATTGTGTTTTTTTTAGGCAAAAATCGTTGCGGTGGACAATTGCAATTTTCGCGCAATGCTCTCGCAGTTACAAAAACAAAAAAAAACGGAGGGACGGTAGGGTAAGGACCAATTAAAATTATTACGAGTTGAAAGTTGCTATAGAAGGCCAGTTGCATGGGTTGCAGCTGTAATTTTGCACTTTACTTTCGTCGATATCAAGGTACGCTCACCTGCAGTAGCAGCGGCGAGTGCAGCGACGGCAGCGTTGAGCTGCGCTATCCTCTGCTCTAATCGACGTTGAGCTGCTACCTTCTCCTCTTCGCTCGGGGCAGCTGTACCGGTTGTCGGCTAGAGGAAAAACATGATACATTTATAGTGATTAAATGTAGAAATTCAAATTCAAAATATTTCATTTCATATAATCCTACATGGGCACTTATAAAACGACCACCCTTATCACTTAGGAGTATGAAAAATAGATTACGACCGATTCTCAGACCTACCGAATATACATATAAAGTTTCATAAAAATCGATCAAGCCGTTTCGGAGGAGTATGGCAACTAACATTGTGACACGAGAATTGTTTTTATAAAAATATTTAAAAATGTAATCAATATGTATAAAAATGCAATAAAAGAAATAATAATAACCAACCTAAGCCTTAAGAAAAAAAAAAACACTCCCGATAATAATTATAAAGAGGTTAAGTTTGTTTGCTTATATGTTTGTATGTAGGGGGTAATCTCCGAAACTATCAGTCAGATTTTAAAAATTCTTTTTGCATTGGATAGCCCAATTTTCGAGGTTGATTATAGGCTATGTAACATCACGCTACGATCCTTAGGAGCTGAAAAAAAAATCATAAGGAACGGTGATCGAAAACGAAGTAACAGCGTGACGGGCGATGGGATGCGACGCGGTGGGTCAAAATTTCACGCGGACGAAGTCGCGGGCAGAAGCTAGTTTTTAATAAACACACAATAATTGTTGTGTTGTGTTTACGTAAGATAGGACGTCCTCAGGCAGGTGGAGCGACGATCTTCGCAGGGTGGCTGGTAGCAGCTGGATGAGAGTTGCCGAGAATCGAGCTGAATGGCGTGCAATTGGAGAGGCCTAGGTCCAGCAGTGGACTGCTATAGGCTAGTGGTGATAATGAGTTATTGTTGATTAAAATGTTTTTTTTTTTTTTCTTTTTTTAATACAGACATAAGATCACGCCACGTTTCCCCAAAGGGTTAGGCAGAGGTGCACCTATAATACACCCACATTTCGCCAGTTATGTTTAAGTCTCATGTAATAGGAGGCGAGCCTATTGCCATCAACCGGGCACAAATCCAGACTCCAACCTGCTACTGAGATATTCTAGATAGAAAACCCCGATAACACTTTGCCCGACCTGGGAATCGAACCTCGGACCTCTTGCTCAGCAATAGCGCTTGCATCCACTAAACCAGCGAGACAGTTTCTTTTTTCAATAAAGTTTATTATTGATTATGTCCATCGTATGCAGTTCCATTTATTCTTAATACATTACCATTTGGTCTGAAGGTCAAATATGCAAGTGTACACAATAGATACAGCTATGTAAGTACACATACACTCGGCTATATAGGTACAATGTATTCTCAAAGAACAGTAAAATTTAATATGTTGTTAAATCTCATTTTAGTTCATTTGATTGCCTATTGTTCATAATATCCAACTTCATATTTGAAATTAGAATCTAATGTAAAATATACTGAATGTTTTTTTTTACAGTCTCCAAATTTTTACAGGATGTTCTACCCATCAATATAAACAACTTTCATTATGGGAGCAACTCTGAAATCACGAAAAAAAAATCTGCTGTTTATACAAAAGTTCAATACCTACTTGACCAAAATGTATGAACCAGCAGATTTTTTTTTCGTGATCTCAGAGTTGCTCCCATAGTGAAAGTTGTTTATATTGATGGGTAGAACACCCTGTAAAAATTTGGAGACTGTAAAAAAATCATTCAGTATAATGCACACACCTAAACACACAAACCTTCATTCACACACCTACATCTACACACCCATCATACATATCACCATGCATTTGCTAACCCCGTTTTATTTTAAAACAGAAAATGTTTTAGAGTTATTATTATTTCTTATCTTGTTAATTATTTTTTCGTCTATTTTTCATTTTATTCCAATTTTCTTTTATTAATTTAAAAAATCACTTAATTATATTTAGTCTAAGTCTTCTCATGTTGGTCCATGTAACTGGAGAAACCTCGACCCCTGTCATACAGGATGCCTTAGTTCAGGGGTCGAGACCTCATTGATGTAATGTGTACTGAAGTTTTTGGAAATAAATTACTATTACTATAATGATTAGATTTGATTTGGTTTCTGAAAAGCCAATCAAATCTCTGCTAAGTATTATAACAATATCTATCATCCAATTTAACTATGTTATCTAAAAATGTATCAAAATATTTTTAAATTAGTATCTTATACCTTCCGTACTTCTTATCTGCTTATTCAACATACATACATAATAGGTATTTTATATGTTAAGTGTGTATATCAAAGAGTCGATAATTTCTCAAGGAGAGTCCATCGGCGCCGTGGCTTAGTTGGTTAAAGCGCCTGTCTAGTAAACAGGAGATCGTGAGTTCGAATCTCGCCGGGGCCTTGTGGTTGAATTACACTTTTTTCTCTCACCGAAATTTCGATTTAAAATAGTTTGTAATATTTTATAGAATAAGAAAAATACTTTATTTGAAATGCACTAAAATATGCTTGATTTAAACTAAGCAGCTATAAAATGAAACAAGGAGTACCTACCCAGTATTCCATTAGTTTTTTTAGGACATAGGTTTCATCACAGCACTGTTAATTTTTTCACATGTTATTTTATAAAAAAACAAAGCACTAAAGCAGAAGCCATCTGAATAAAGTCAGGGAAATTTGTGAGCAAATTGCCAACTAAAATTTTCTTTATATTCAATTACAACTGTCATTATTTTACAGTTTAATGTATTGAATCTATAACATGGCAAATTGACGTAGGGTGCCAATTTGCTTAACAATTTATTTCAATGTCTGAACATTGGTTCTGTGCCTAAGTTTCGTAAGTTATAATTATACTTTAGGCTTCGTTCTCGATATAAAATTTACATTGCAGCTTCCTCGCGTCAGTCGACAACCAATCGCATATTTAGAGCTGAAAGCAAAAACTAAACGCACAAGTGTAGCTATTCACGCTCTATACGTCATCTGTCATTCTTTACGTTTGCGCGGCAACCAGTACGCTATAATTCTCAAAGAATATTTATTAAAGTGTTTAAAACTAGTTCAAAGTGTGTTAAAAGTGGGCGTAAGTTATCATGCCGAAACGAAAACATGAAAAGGAATATTATCTTCCAAATATCCGAAGATTACAATCGATACCGGTACAACACCGATTCATCAGAGTCGTTCATTTTTTCTTCACCGAATAAAACAATTGTTTTTAAAACGTTTTATAAAGTAAAACGTGTTCCACATGGCTTAAATACGATATTTATTGTAACACGCGGGTAATGTACGAGATGCATTGACGCGAACATATAATTCGGGGCGTTTACGAGATAAACGCACGAGTTTTATCATTGTTTTATACAGAAAAACGTGTTC
The DNA here is from genome assembly GCA_963680765.1 of Agrochola lychnidis. Taxonomy (NCBI): domain Eukaryota; kingdom Metazoa; phylum Arthropoda; class Insecta; order Lepidoptera; family Noctuidae; genus Agrochola; species Agrochola lychnidis. Next base: position 1,435,769 of record OY796873.1, read on the forward strand.
CACATGGCTTAAATACGATATATAATGTACCACGCGGGTAATGTACGAGATGCATTGACGCGAACAAATAATTCGGGGCGTTTACGAGATAAACGCACGAGTTTTATCATTCAACTATTTTATCGTTTTATACAGAAAAACGTGTTTCACATGGCTTATATACGATATTTATTGTACCACGCGGGTAATGTACGAGATGCATTGACGCGAACAAATAATTCGGGGCGTTTACGAGATAAACGCACGAGTTTTATCATTCAACTATTTTAATGGTGTAGTCCGCGAGGCTACGCTTAGGTATGTATAATAAGGTACATTATCGGGGTCAATTCTATCTTTTTGCAGACTGCAAAACTGATGAACCAAAAGAAGTAGTTATTGACTGTGGCGAACCACTGGTTCCATTTGACAAAACCCGGATAACACTAATACAGCCATGGCTGTAACTGATGCTCTACCTGGGCCTGACCCAGCACCTGTGCTAGACACGGAGCCTACTAATATTCTATTCCAGGAAGGCAAGCATTAGGATTTGATGCATTAATATGCCTATAAAACATTACACTCCTTCTTGGGGCAGTTGTGTAAAATGAGCAATAAACAAGCCCATATTTGGAATACCATTTTGAAGAAGGGACGCACCATTTTAGGTGATGCATGCTAATCAACAATAATGATAGAGATCTCCCAGCTCAGTGACGCTGGAAGGATGTTAACAGACTTACAGTTCACACAAACAAAATCTCGAAAAAACAAAAACCTTATTTTCTCTGTCCTGGACAAAAAATCCTTAGACATTGTTAAAGAAGTAGGAAGAGATGATCACCTTTATGGTAACAACACTAACATCTTATCTTACCTTCATGGTAACATCCTATCTGAAAAGATAAAGAGTCTCACAAGCTTGCCAAAGAACAGACCAATTTATAAAAAAAAAAAAAAAGCCAAATACTTTTACCACAACCCGTCAGGGAAACTTGAGTGGTTCACTTTGTTACAACCAACAGAGGACAAATCTGAGGCCGGGACACAAGAAACCACAGTCCTCATATCATGCAAGGAAATATCAACTAGCACAACAATACAACCAGTACTAGCTACAGCATGCCGTGAGAAAGCCCAAAGCCCCACCACCACAGGATAAGACCCGTGCTCGATACTAGAGGTTAGTCACACTGGAAGATTAAATCATTTCTTACCTTATTGGCAAAGCATCTCATCTGTGACAATTATTCAATATTGAATCATGTCATTGGATACTCGATACCTTTTACTGAGTGACAATCTGAACAGTCATTATAAAATGATATTTTAAATGACCTTGATATGCATACAACTATTAATAATTTGCTGGCATTAGGTGCAATTTCTCCTTGCACACAATGTAAAGGCCAATCAATTCACATCTTTTAAGTGTTATTGTTTTGAAAAACTGAATGGTAGCAAAACATTAATCCTAAACCTTAAGCCTTTTAACAAATTTGTTAACACAAGTGCCATTTTAACAGAAAAGATCACAGAACTGCAGTAGTTCTAATTTCTCCAGAATTCATTGATTTCAAAAGACTTCTATTTATTGGCAAATATTAATCCAGCTCATAGGAAGTATTGATGGTTTCAGTATGAAAAATTATACGAATTTAATACATTCCCACGTCTTGTGTTATGCACCTTATGTATTCTCTAAGATTATGAGAGCGGTGGTTACACAATTTAAAAACCTAAACCTCTTGTGCATTAGTTCTGATTTTAAAACATGCTTGAAAAATGAGGTTTCATTAACCCAATTGCTATTTTCAAATGTCTTGGATTTGTTCAAAAAAAAAAAAAAAAAAAAAAAAAAAAAAAAAAAAAAAAAAAAAAAAAAAAAAAAAAAAAAAAAAATTTGTCCATCTCAGTCATGCCAATTCTTAGGTTTTTTTTTTTAAAACAAAAACCCATTGAGGAATATGTCCAAAAAAAAAACAGAGTTGTAGTATTAAGGATCTTGCTCAGTTAATAGGAACATTGACTGCCACATGCCTGGCAAGTACATATGTTTGGCTTTACTACCAAACTATTAGAACATAAAATATTACATCTAACCATAAATATCATGGTCTACTGTATAATAAAAGCAATTATGATAAAAAGATTATCATTCACCCAGATATCAAACTAGACCTACAGCGGTGGGCTGATAATATCAACATGTAGTTTACAGAAAAGTATAGCATACATACTCTAAATATGAGTTGGAAATATTTACAGATGTATCAAGAAGTGGGGGGGGGGGCTGTTTGTAATGAAAATGATATAGGGTTCATGTGTTCTGGAAAATGACTGAAAAATCACATAAATTATCTAGAACCACTCACTATATTTTTAGCCTTAAAATATTTTTGTTAAAAATAAACAACATTTACAAATAATGTTACATGTTTGATAATAAGATTTCCATATAATATTAACCAAATGGGAAAGTATTCAGCACCCACATTTAAATAACTTTGCCAGAAGCATATTGGCAATGGTATGAAGATAGACAAATTTGGCCATTTGTAAGAGAAGCAGATGAAGAATCACATAGGTACAGCCAATCCTGACATAAATTGGGAAATGAATACCTCCACATTTCAGTACATTAATGTGACTCAGTTTGCTCAACCTGATAGGTATTGACTTTTTGCTTCAATTATTAATGCAAAATATGAATCTTACATTTCCTAGAAACCAGCCAGGTTTACCTGGTCGTGGACGAACCACTTTTTTTATGCCCATTCAGTCTATTACTAAGATGTTTACAAAAAAAATTAGAATAATAAAGCGACATAAATTATAGTTATGCCATACTGGCCATCATAAGCCTGAGAGAATAACCCTCGTTTATCTCCACCGGGATGTTATCAGGAAGGCATGGCTAAGACGAGCCATCTCCCCATCAGCTGTTATGTTAAGTTCACTTTCAAATAATGCCTTGCAACAATACACTGTCTGTCACCTATGAATTTTATTATGGTGGGCCTTTTGTAAAAAACAAAGTTGGTACTTATAGATCCATTTACACCATCTATGCCAATTATTATGTATTGTTTTAACCCAAGTACCAAGTAATTTAACTTAAGAGCCTTGTATGGGATCTTTAAATTTACATAAGTCAGTCCTTACTGTAATAATAGACTCAAAAAATGGGGGTGATGACCGCATCAAGAGGCTACCTAAAGGCTTCTATAAAAAATCAAACCACCTGGAGCCAAGTATCAAACTACTTGGAACCCCAAGTAAAGTCTTAAGTTTGTCTCTTATTAAAATACGTAACAACACAGTAAATCAAGCAGGTGTACACATTTCTATTAAGTACAGATGCTATTAAAACAACTGGACCCGGTCGCAGCCAACTGATCCTCTTTTAGCTTTCTTTGAAAAGTCCGATATTTTTTCCAGCTAGTACATTACGTGATTAAATCAACTATATTCAGAGCATTAGGGGAAATAATACTCACTCAGTACTTTCATTGAACAAGCCCCATAAACAAGTTTCTGCCTCTACCACCTCTATCATCTAGTTTCTCTCACTGGATAAAAAATACCTACTCTCTGTTTGCAGCATAGATATTAGTATTTTTTCAGGACATAGTACTAGACATACCTCGATACCCACTACACTACTAACGCTAAGGGAGTGTCAATAGATATAATAAGGCAAACAGCAGGCTGGATAAATAGCTCTTTTCTACCTTTCGCTAGATTTTATTATAGGACAAAAGCGAATTTGGTCATGCTATGCTTATGCTGAACAAAATACTTAATTAAATAATATGAATGTTAGGTACTTATAACTATTACATGCTATAAATAAGTATAAAACTAAATTAGACAAGAAGTTCAATATTCAATTAGAAGTTCAATTAGATTTGATGGTATTATGGTAATTTGATTAAAACTTTTTTAAAGTTGGACAATAAGTCCAATATTAACATGAATGATGATGATGTTCATGTTCATGATGTTTATTTAATATTGCCATTTTATTATGTCATTTGTGTCTAAAAACTAAAAGAATTTAATCTGTTATTTTATTTATAATTTCATTTTTGGAATCTCAATTTTCCTCATAAACTCTCAACATCTGCAATGTAAATTTTATATCGAGAACGAAGCCTAAAGTATAATAAGTGATCAAACGAACTTACCTGTTGTGAAGTTCGATCATTATTATACGAAGGGCTTCGTTCGAAGATATAGGGAACCCTCCCTACCCTACCCCAGAAAAATTGAGATTCTCTTCTTACTCTAAAATAATGACAGATGACGTATAGAGCGTGAATAGCTACACTTGTGCGTTTAGTTTTTGCTTTCAGCTCTAAATATGCGATTGGTTGTCGACTGACGCGAGGAAGCTGCAATGTAAATTTTATATCTTCGAACGAAGCCCTTCGTATAATAATGATCGAACTTCACAACAGGTAAGTTCGTTTGATCACTTATTATTGTTTCCTTTATAATGCTTTTATATAAATATAAATTACATTTATAAATATTAAAAAAAAAACAATATAAAATCATTTACAAATATAAATAATAGTGGCCCATCGGCATCAGGAACAGAGTCCAAGTTGCCGGTGGTCAGGGCTCTAGAGAGAGGAACCTCCTCACTATGCGTGCAGTGTCTAGGAGTACTGCTTTCTGAATCAAGCCCTTGACCTGACCGCGCAATTAGAGTCTCCTGAGATGTTGGTCGAGGCTCTCCGCTATTAGGCCATTGACGTTACGATTATTATTATTATATTTACTAGGATTTTGAACGTACCTTATTCCACTCATCAAACTTCACTCCGAGCAGCTTACTCTTGGCTCCAGACAATGTCGTTATGAACTTGAGACGTTTTTTCTCCTGCAGCGGTAACCCGTTGTCCACGTCATCTTCACGATCTGTGTATCACAAAACATGGTGTAAGTGACATCGATTCGCAAACTATCACACATTTAATTATTTTTTTCAGTCATAAAATGAAATCTGCTGTTTCATATATTTTGACGGTTTAGGTTTTTCACTTTTACATGAAACAGCTTATTTATTTTTTAATATATTTCTTGTGTAATAAAAATTATTATTATTGTTAAACCGAGCACAAAAACACTAGACAGCTTGCGGGCTGACTGACCCGAGTATCGAATTCAGAAGCCCACGCTTAGCAGTCGACCACTAGATCAATGAAACATTAGAAATACATACTAATATTATGAATGCGAAAGAAATTCTGTATGTCTGTTACCTTTATTTCACGCTATAATTGTTGAACGGATTTTGTTGAATTTTGGCAAACGGATAGACCATGATCTGAGCTAGGACATAGGATAATTTTTACCCTGGTAGTACCTTTCCGTGAGTTAATTTTTGACCACTACGCAAGCGAAGCCGCGGGCAAAAGATAGTATTACTATAAATTACAATTTTATGTGACAACTGAAAATCAGCGCTGTGCTGTGGTTAGCCATAGCATAGCATCATGCTGAGGGGACGCCGCAGAGTCACAGTCATGATGTGCTAGCAGCAAAAATTCTCAAATACAAGGGCACTTATGAAACGTCAGAAGCTAGGTGCATGGTTCCAATTGGTTGCCTCCTATGGAGAAGAGCCGGCAAGAAATCTACGGTTATTCTCTTAAAAATAATTGGCTTTTACAATATTTTCAAATAACAGTGTTACTAGGTATGGGAGGACAGTGTAGGTCTTTCAATAAGTACCAGATACTTAACAAAATAGAAAATGGTCAACAGATCTACAGTCCACTAAGTCTACAGCGTTTTCACAGCTGCTATTTCTGTTTTATGCTCGTGATTATATTTAAATCTATTGTGTTTTATTTTATTGTTCGTCTTTTTAACCGACTTCCAAAAAGGAGGAGGTTATATGTTCGTCGCGTATGTTTGTTTTTTTTTTTTTTTTTTTATGTATGTCCACCGATTTCTCCGTCAATTGTGGACCGATTTTGAAAATTATTTTTTTGTTTGAAAGGGTGTGCTCTCGAATTGGTCCCATAAATTTTTTATTAACTTTGCTTTGATAGTTTTTGAGTTAGCTACAAAATACGTATTTTTTTTACCACTTGCTATGTAGATGATATGATAAGTTTCTGTCACTGGTAGCAGGTAGTGGTATTCGAATGTGTGTGGGGTAGGTACCACAACTAAAAAGTGAGAAATAAAAACTTTTTACAAAAAAAAAAATAACCGACCTCCAAAAAAAAAACACTACAAAGTGAAAAATAACTTTAATTTCGGAAGTCGGTGGCAAAAAACGAAAATACAAAACACAAGACACCGACTTCCGAAATTAAAGTTATTTTTCACTTTGTAGTGTTTTTTTTTGGAGGTCGGTTATTTTTTTTTTTGTAAAAAGTTTTTATTATGCACGCGTTTCTGTGACAAATATAATTTATTTTTATATTTTCTAATATGATTAGATAATGTATTAGCAGTGTGAGTTGCACGTTACAAGAAAGTACTCTTCCCGTTCACAGCTAGTCTTTACTGAAATCAAGGATCTCACCTTCCAAGTTCGCATAAGCATCCTTCAGCCTGTCTAGCGCCTTCGTGACGTCGCTAGCCCTCGTGTGCAGCAGGTCGGCCATGTGCTGGCGGGTGGGGTCCTCCACGACGGGCCGCCACGTGGGCTCCAGGCCGCGCACGGCGCCCGCCAGGTTGGAGGCCGCGGCCGTGAGGGCGCTCTGGCAGTGCGGCTCGTGGATCGCGGGGGCTGTGAGCTAGGGAGAACGATGACGTTTAAACTTTGAATTTTGAGTAATGTTCGAAATATTAAAGTTGTCTATTCTGAAAGTTGACAACGTCGCAAATAGCTGTGAAATATTTCATTATTCTGATGAAGGTTTTTTTTTAATTTATTTATGTTGAACATAAAATAATTTTACAAAAATCTGTGTTTTTTGTTTACCTATGTTCTACAAATAAAAAATGTTGCCATTTGATTAATTATTACTTTTAACTATTAGTAAATAAAATGATGAAATATCCCTCTATGTTACAATAAAATATTAATTATTAATTGCAATAAAACGATTAAGTAATGAACAGTTATAGGTATAAAAAAGCATTTGGAAGGTTTCCAATTTTACACCTAAAATTAAATATTCAGTGTCAAGATATATATATACTTTGTTAATCAAAACAGCAAAATATTTGTCAGCTGTTGATGCCAACTTCCAGCTGATAAATCGTTACGTCAGGAAAAAGTGACCCCTCCATACGACTTTTTCTCTCTCTCTTTCTATCATATACGAATGCGTGCGGGATTTCGTTCCTGATGGGAGTTCCCCAACTGCACACGTTCTTTTACGTAATATAATAGCGCAAAGATGAAAGTTCACTTAAAGCTTCAAGCCTTATTTTTACATACGCAAAATCGGGCATTGTGGCGAATTTTGGCCAACAGTTTACGTCTTTCAGTTGACATTTTGATGATGCTGAAAGGACGGAGGTATACGAGGTTCCTAATTACCTGTGCAGTGTGCAGTAGGTCCCTGGCAGCGCCTGCAGTGCGCACGCCTGCGTCGTCCACTTGTGATGCTGCAGGTAAGGCCGACGCTTGGCAGGTCAGCTCGTTGGTAGACACTAGCAGACGGGACACCTTGGCTCCCACGTCCTTGGCTAGCTGGACGATCTGTATAAGAAAAGAGGTTTTTGTTAGGCAACCGTGGCCTGTGGAATAACCATTTAGGTGCCCTCAAAATCAAAATTCAGTCAGTCAAACTTTCATCGTTTCTTTTATTTAACCGACTTCCAAAAGGAGGAGGTTATCAATTCGACTGTATGTTGTTTTTTTTTTTTTTGTATGTTTGTTACGCGATTACTCCGTCAATTATGAATTGATTTTGATGATTCTTTTTTTGTTTGGTAGATCATACTTCAGAGATGGTCCCATATAAATTTTATTAACTTTACTTGGGTAGTTTTTGAGTTAGCTTCAATAATACGTATTTTTACCTCGCTTAGTATGTGGATGATATTATGATGACTTCCTGTCACTGTTATTTACATAGCAGGTAGTGGTATTTGAATTTGTGTGGGGTAGGTATCACAACTAAAAAGTGAAAAATAAAAACTTTTTACAAAAAAAAACAACCGACTTCAAAAAAAACACTACAAAGTGAAAAATAACTTTAATTTCGGAAGTCGGTGACAAAGAACGAAAATTCTAAACTAAAGACACCGACTTCCGAAATTAAAGTTATTTTTCACTTTGTAGTGTTTTTTTTTGAAGTCGGTTGTTTTTTTTTTTGTAAAAAGTTTTTTTTTCGTTCATAATATCACCAACTTTTTAGCAAAAGACACTTCTAATTGATACACCTACCAACTACCAATTTTAGTTAGTTCTAATTAAAAATATCTCTCATAAGCTTTTAAAGACGAGTCGCTAGCCTTATAAAGTGTCTAATGCAAGTGTCAATGTAGCTTAGGAAAAGTGTATTTTGTTAATTGTTCTTATGGTAAACCTTATTTTAGGACTTTATTTCAAAAACATTAAAATGCTTATATACATAATATAACACTAGGTACTAAATTAAATGAGTATCCGGATGACAGCGTTTCGGAAGAGTACTTCGACGCCTAAGAGTTCTTTTGTTTTTGTATTTATTTGTATAGTTAGCTAGTTAGTCATTTAATTATGGTAAATATAAATAGTATTTCAAAATTAAATGAATCTCAACTCAAACATACGACAAACTATAACATACCTACGTAAGTAGCTATAGAGGTGTGAGGAACAGGGTGTAAAGTTCTCTCATCCTCCATAGAAAAGTGAGGATCCTCCGAGCAAACGGGTATAGCGTCTGGTGGCAATCTACTGCTCAACGATTGATGTCAGGACGTTGTATATATGCTAGTCGCGCTATAAACTCTGCTTGCGCGATGCAGAATTTTACGTGACGTCAGTGTGATGGGTAGTTCGCATGTAGCGTTGTAGATACCTACAATCCTTTACAATTCTTCATTTATTGACATACCTCATTCTCCTTGTCTGCATTAGCGCCTCGCGAGAACTTGTACAACAATTGGCCAGCAATGTCCGCGTACTCGTTAGACGCTTCTTGCATTTTCTGAAACATGTCCATTTAATTAATAGGTAAGTACAGTCAGCCTCAAAAAGATATCATTTGAACGTAAAACAGATCTGTAATTTTCAAATAACGTAGGAAAGGTATAATTTCGCAGGATACATTGACGGATCTATGCGCTAAGGAAGCCCGCGAAATTATAATTTTTACGTTTTTTGCTATTTGGAGGTCAGTGTCAGGTGGTATGTTGATTAATAGTACATTATTGCAAAGGCCGTGAAATAGGCAATTGCAGGTCGAGTATGAGTTTTAGGCGAGGACTTCACTAATACGAGACAGGCAATTGCCATTTCCGCCGAAGCATATATCACGGGTCTCAAACCATAGGGGCGTATCCACAAAACCGTTACTTTTCAGGAGAGACAAAAAACTGAATAACTTTTTTTGTGATTGAGCCAGCTTATTGTGTTTTTGCATGTGGCCATATACTTACAGTTTCGTCCATATGGGATGCTTGATTTTAAGGTATTTCCTCTATAACACCAGTTATTGGTTCTTACATCTATTTGGCATGACGGAAATACGGTAAAACTCCATCAAAATTCCCCCAAAAATGCTTGAAATTTATGGACGTAAAACTTTTTTCTTTAAATTATTAATAATTATACCAATATTTATTTGAACTTAGTTAGTGATTTAAAATATTGCAATTTAGGAATGAGAAACCATCAAAATTAATGTTATTTCTGTGATTTTAATAATTTATACGCCTGTCTGGCTTGTCATTAATACTGAGAGGTGTTTGAATTCTAAGTGGAAGTATAGATCATTTTTGTTCTACAATGTAGAAAAAAAATAACAAATGGTAGTAATTACAGTTTTTTCCGGTGTGAACAAAAAATAAGAACAAAAAAATGCATATAAAAATGTAAAAAATCATAAATCTGAACAAAATTATATTAAACGATATAAAACACAAACATACAAAATTGAGCTCATTATTAATTGATACATTATCACAATCACCGAAAATTGGCCGTGGCAACACACAAAACGCGTAAACTCTGGACGGACGAGAAGATCACCGAACTCGAGGAAGAATTGAGCAGGTTACGATTGGGTATTTGGGTTATCTGAAGTCCGAAGAGAGGGGGAGGACTCGAAAATCCTCAAATCTGGGAACCTACTCTATTTCCGGGAGGGGCGATCAGCAGTCTCAAGGTGATATCGGGTTTATCATTCATAAGTCCTTTGTAAGCAACGTGCTGAAGATAGGAAGTGTGTCGACCAGGGTGGCGTACTTTATACTCAGAATATTAGCAAGATATTCGTTAAGGTAATACAAGTTTTAGCACCGACCTCGTCACACCCCGGCGATGAGGTGGAGACCATGTATGAGAAAAATTTCAGAGCCATGTTTGCCTGTAAAACTCACTTCACCGTTGTTATGGGGGACTTCAATGCGAAACTGGGCAAACGAGACAATTATGAACTACGAGTGGGTCAATTTGGAGTTGGACATCGGAACCACCGGGGTCACCTACTGGCCAATTTTATGGAGAATGAAGTCCTCTTTATAAGAAACTCCTTCTTCAGAAAGTATGATCCAACTAAAGAAAAAAGAAGACAGATGCATCATTATGTCAACGAAGAAGCAAACATTTAATAATGTCTCTGTCATCAATGCGCTGAAAACCGGAAGTGATCACCGCATAGTAAGAATTGCAAATAGTACATTAAATGTAAATATCAAGCTGGAAAGATCTCGACTGATGAAGTCTACGTTCCACCCAGCACCGATCCAAATCCAAAACCCCGAGAGCTTTCAGCTCAAACTTCAGAATCGTTTCAAGTGCTTAGGGAGCTCCATGGACAATTATAACGATGGGTTCGTGAAAATTGTTCATATGGTTGGATCTAAGATTTTCAAAACCCGTCGTAAAAATAGAAACAAGAAGCTCTCTGAATCTACTTTACAGCTCATGGAGGAGAGACGTGAGATGATCCTGCAGTCTTCAGACATTGCGTGCATCTACCGGTAGCTCAATGGACGGATCTGTAAGTTCTTAAAAAGCGACTTTTGGTGCTTTAATACTGACCGTATTAAAGACGCGATAAAGAGCGGAAAAAGAGCTTCAAGTTCTTTGCAAGAGATCTGTATATTAGGGACAGCCAGCTCATGAAGATCTTCGAGAAAGAGGTCAATCATCGACTCCGACTCCGTTGTCCGACTCGTCTGGGGAGCGTTCGGGAAGCTGCGTTATATCTTCTCGTTTCACATACCACAGTGTCTTAAGACGAAAGTCTTAAACCGGTGCGTGTTGCCATTAATGACCTATGGCACTGAAACACGATGCTCAAAATGGGCCTCAATAGAAGGCTGAAAATCATCTTAAGAGCAAAGGAGAAACCTGTGCTTGGAGTTTCCCTACGTGATCGAATCAGAAATGAAGAGATCTGTAGGAGAACCAAGGTAACCGACATAGCCTGCAAAATTGCCAAACTTAAGTGGCAGTGGGCAGGCATATTGCGCGCAGAACAGATGGCCAATAGGACCCACGAAAGATAATTAATTCAGCATTAAAATTGACGTCTACCATATCCATATGGCAGCTCATTGCAGAATGACCGTGTTGGGTATTCTTGATATGACTATACGTCCACATTTTGACGAAATCTTGAGACAGCAATACTAAAATGTGTAGATGTGTGTACATACGTCTGCAAGTGATGACTAAATATCTTCAGGATCATGTTGAAATGGACAGTCGATGCGCATAAGTCCCTATGGCCCGACACAATTCCCTTAGATCATAATAAAATTGAAGGTCGTACGTGTATACGTTTTTGTGGCACGTTAAAACTGCCCCAAAAAGTAATAATTATTGCTCTTACGTCTACTATACGGCTATATGGCCTAAAAATAATTGCAGATTGTCTAGCTTACGATAAATAATGTTTCGTAATTAATTCCAAAAGTAATTAATATTAAATTACAAGAAAAATAGAGATTACGTATCGCATGTAGTAGAATCCAATGGCATCAAAAACGAAAAATCGTATTTTTGCATGTACGCCCCTATGGTTTGAGACCCGCGATATAGTGCTTTTCTCAAAAGAATGCAGGGAAATAAGCATACTTTTTATATTATACATTTAATTTAATTAATATTAAAAGTTACATTGGGGCAATTACTACAAGAAAATGTTATTGATTTCCCCGGTACATTTATGTTTGTTTACTAAGAAGACGAATTTTCAGCTTTGCCACCAATTTTCTATTTATCATCTGTGCCGAAAGGCAAACGCATTTATGGCTATACAGCCACGTGAACGTAATTTGTACTAAGCAAAGAGACTTACTATACTTTGGTATGCCAAGAATGATAAAAGAGATCCAATCAAAGAGTATTTAATAACCCCAACACGCCGTTTCAGCGCTTTTTGAATTTGGAATATTGCAACGCTCCAACAATATTTTGCTGGAGCGTTGTAATGTTCCAAATTCAAAAAACGCGCCTGCAATGGATTTGATTTTCTTTGACCGTAAATTCGATACTTCACGTGTTCTTTGTTCGAAAATAATGACAATATTTCCATGCATGTTTGAGAAAAATATGATTCGCGACCATAACAAATATGGCTTTACAGAAGGGGACTTAAGGGGTTGTATTGCTGATTCTAATAATTATAAATTATTAGAATCAGCATTAAAACCTCTTAAGTTAGAATGATCCTCAAACGTCATGATTTCATACAATAGTCATTCAATAAGATTATGTAGAAGTTTTCAAATAGATCGTAATATATATTTAAATTAGCAGACGTGTGTGCTGTTTTCTACATGCTGTACTTTGGCTGACGAATTGAATAAAACTGACGAATCGACGAAAACTGGCAAACACTGGAAACTGTCGAGTTAAGACGCAGATATATGACAGTGACCTTGAATGGTTAGCTTGCGTGTTTTGTACTGAGCTCACGCAACGCGTCGTACGGCCAGCCAGTAATAGGACTCGCCCATCAAAGAGCGCTGTCCCAAATTAGACGCATTATTAATTTATTACACGTAAAACAAAAAGTATTTTAATAAAACAAGTATACTCAATCTGCCTAGCCTTTTCCCAACTATATTGGGGTCAGCTTTCAGTCTAACCGGATGCAGCTGAATACCAGTATTTTACATGGAGCGACTGCCTATCTGACCTACATAACCCAGTAACTGGGTAATACGATACCCTTGGTAAGACTGGAATAAAACAAGTATACTAAATGATAAAAAATCAATAATTGAATTATCTTTAAAATGGTGAAGTTTTCAGAAAAATACGCTCTATAAATTTTGCGTCATTCTCAGTTTTTATCCGCGTTAGACATAACTTTACAAATTAATTTCACTATGTAATATAAACGTAATCAAAAATATGCTTATATTAAAATATTAGGAAAATGCTTTAATTTAACATATATTTTTTTCCAAATCACTAACACTACTCGTTTAGACGTCATCTTCAGTATAAAATCATTAAAAGTCGGTTATCGTCCCCTTAACGCAACTGTCTAATCGACGAAACTAACGAATTAAATAAACTGACGAATGAGGGACACTGACCAGTGACACGCGGACTCCAACGTACAACTTTATACTGACTTGTAAATTGCAAAAAACGTAAGAAAAATTGAATTTCGCGGACTACCTTGGCGCTTTCACCTTAATGGCATAGCTTATAGATTTTAGTTATCGGCCTCGGCAGCCATCATCTGTCTTCAGATATAATGCAGCAATCAACCTAAGCTTAAAATTCACTGAGTATGGTAGTGAGAGATTGTTTTTGGCACTAACCTCATGATCCTGGTTGCCAGTCATGCCGCAGACTTTCTTGGTGGCGTCGAACAAAGTTTTCATCTCGTCCTGTAGCTCCTTGCGAGCTGCCGGGTCCTTCGTGCTGGCTAGTATCTGGGCATCTGCAATATTTAGGAAAGTCAGTCTTAAGTCAGGGAATTTTAGTTGTTTACCAAATTGACTACCGATTAAAATTGCCCGTTCAAGTCACAACTGTCATTCTTTGACAGTTTTATGAAATGGTTATAACACGGCTTTAGTGTCCGACCGAAACCGAAACCGAATTTCGGCAACAGTCTCAGTTTCGGCCGAAACCGAAACTTCCTTACAAAGATCATGTTTTGAGGGAAAAATAAAGAAAACGTTATTATAATCAGTCGGTCCATATTTTTTTAATCACACGAAAACTCACAACAAACAAAACGAACTGCAAACACAAGCCAGTCACGACATGATTAGGCACGTGGACGCGGCAAAATGTCTTCGTCGCTTACTCGATTGGATGGAATTTAACGCGCCGAACATGGCCGATCATAGCACGAGAACTCCCGAATGCAGTTTCGGTTTCGGTCGTAGTTTCGGCAGGTTTACCGCCGAAACCGAAAATCGTTTTTTTGCCGAAACTCAACCAAAACCGAAACCGAACTTTCGGTCGGACACTACACGGCTTAGTGTGTCAATTTTATAAACAATTAATTTTAGCGCCTGGTACTGCTACTGCTATGATTCGTGATTTTATGTTTTATATTTTTTAATTAAATATGACTTTAATCCGTTATTAAATACATACCTCTAGCTAGCTTAGGCATCAACTCATTGATGGCATTCATCGAATTGATTGCAGCAGAGTAGTCAATGTTATCTGGATCTGTAATAAAGAAATATTAATAAGCGATACTTTTACACAAAACCTACGGTTTTAGTGAAGCAAACAGACAGACAAACAACAGATTTGTTTTTCTATTGATATCTCGAAATACGGAACCCAAAATTACCTCTTACAATCTGGTAATCAAACCTGGGCCATTTGAAGCCACTATTACATAAAACCAACTCTTTACCTGATTTTTTTTTTAAATGGATCGTAGCCTCTTGAATTATTTCGAAGAAAGGCATAGACTTTGTACCAGAAAATGTTAAATGTTTATCTATATCTTTATTTTATAAATATTTACTCCTCAATTTTAGTTATTGCACCTATCACTGTTTTTCTCTGCATCACCCAAAAGTTGACTGCCTCTGTACATTTGTGTGAGTTTTAAATAAATAAAATGTTTAACAACTCTTACCAGAATGAGCCATAAGGTACAGCGCTATAGCCGCGTTGAGCTTGCCCGTCCGGTCCTCCAGAGCTTTCTCCAGCTTCCTCTTTTGTTCCTCGTCCAGCTTAGGTCCTGTATACTCCTGGATAAACAATATAGAGCATTGTAATCAAAAAACGATGGAGTTTAACAGATGGCCTAAAGTTCTTAAAATAAGCCACTCTATTGATAAAATAAGCAAGAGATCAAAATCAGATCGGCAAATTGGAAGAGATTTTAAGATAATTTGGACAATTAATCACCAATCCGCCTTGAGCAAGCCTGGAGATCAATGCTCATGTCTTCTTTGTATAAGAAGAAGCCTTTGGCTGCAGTGGAACAATAAAATAAAATAGACTGACTATGGACAATTTCTGTAATGGACGACGCATTACAAAGTTCAATTTAAGGCTGCCTGTCCATTGACGTGGACCGAGGCAGCGGAGCGGAGCGAGGGAGTAATGCGGAGCGGAGTTGTGCACTGTGCGGAGCTAGGCAGTGTTCATACGACGAGACATTTGAGCGGGCTGCAATACCCCGCGGCCGGTTTTTGATGTGATAACGTCTTTTAAATCTATGAACGCCGGCTCACGCACGAAAAAGTGTCACGTTCCGCCTGAGCCGAGCGTGCAAGCGAAAGCGCGAAACAAGCGATAGAGAGGCACGATCGGCCTAAGCGTTCAGCTTGTGACGTTATCACGTAAAATTATCGTCCGTAAACCGACTTTACAGACAACCAAGGTTTTGTATGAATTTTTAAACTAGTTCGCAAATCCCTATCCACTGCAGCGGAACGGAGATTTTACGCAATTCCATTAGTTAATATTGGCACAGCTCCGCTCCGCTCCTCTGAGCTCCAGTGGACAGTCAGCCTTATGCTACTTACTTCGCTAGATAAATTGGTGATTTGGAAGAAAATGCTGGTGTTGCTGAATGTAGAAGTTAGTTTCTAGTTAGTGTTACCTCATTAAGAGCTTGTGTAGCAGTGTCAACAGAATGTAGAGCAGTGGTCGCGGCCGCCACGAAGGAAGCTCGTCTTATTGTTTGCTCGGTCTTCTCGCCATCTCTGAAGCTCTTGCGAGAACGCTGTAATAATAACAAAGCATTATGCAAGAAGCACAGGACCGGTCACTTGGTGAGATGCCTTCGGGGTTGCAGTAGGCGGAAATTATGATGATTATTGTGACACGGCTGTATTGGCGAATCTATCGTCTAAAACTCAAACTTATTTCCTTTTTTTTTTGTGGGTAAATCCTCATGGATCTCTGGGAAGAACGGAGGGTTATGTCGGACTCCTACCGACTAAAAGCCCACTGTTCCTTCTAGTACCACGAGTCGGGTGCCCGGGAGATACTCGTACATTTGCCGCACCCCCGACTGGTACCATCCCGCCATGCCTAACGGGCCCCATCACCCAGTGCGGCCGATCCCACGACCGCTCGGCCTCCCATTAAGGCGCGCATGTAATAATGCGTGCCACCTCTTTGAAAGTTACAGACTTATTTCCTAGATTTTCAAGTTTGACTAAAATTAAACGTGCAAATTCTTAGAAGATACCAGGGTTGGAAAAATAGTATATTATGCAATTAGTGAATAAAGGACGGATTTAAATCGAGGGCCATAGATGAATTACGAGCAAGTGAAGGATTCTAACGATTGAATCACGACCGTAGGGAGTGATTCATGATGATTGAATTACGAGCATAGCGAGTGATTCAAGTGTTAGAATCCTGAGCGACGGGAGTGATTCATGGCCCTCGATATAAATCCGTTTTATTCAAGAGTTGCATACTATACCATGACTACGAGAAAAAGAAAGATTTAAGCGAAAATAGACATTTAATGAAGAAAAATGTGTGCGGTCGTGGGACCCCCGTCAGAAACGAAGTTTTTTCTCACGTATGATTTAAAACAAAAAACAAAATTTTTGCAGTAGCCATCTTGCATTTACATTTTGACCTCATGTCGGCGTTAGCGCCCTAGAAAACTATGAAAACGACACCCATGATGAAAAATTTGATTTTTTTTGAGCGGCCATCTAGGGTTTACATTTCGACCCCATTATCGGTTTTTAACACCCTCGAAAACCATGAAAACGATACCCATGATGAAAAATTCAAAAAAAATTCAGAGCCACCATTTTGAATTTAAATTTCGACCCCGCTATCGGCTTTAACACCCTCGAAAACCATGAAAACGATACCCATGACGAAAAATTCAAAAAAAATTCAGAGCCACCATTTTGAATTTAAATTTCGACCCCGCTATCGGCTTTAACACCCTCGAAAACCATGAAAACGATACCCACGATGAAAAATTCAAAAAAAAATCAGAGCCACCATTTTGAATTTACATTTGGACCCCACTATCGGCTTTAACACCCTCGGAAACCATAAAAACGATACCCATAATGAAAAATTCAAAAAAAATCAAGAGCTACCATCTAAGATTTACATTTCAACCCCACTATCGGCTTTAACACCGCCGAAAACCATGAAAACGATACACATGATGAAAACTTCAAAAAATTCAGAACCACCATCTTGGATTTACATTTCGACCCCACTATCGGCTTTAACACCCTCGAAAACCATGAAAACGATACCCATGATTAAAAATTCAAAAAAAAATCAGAGCCACCATCTTGAATTTACATTTGGACCCCACTATCGGCTTTAACACCCTCGGAAACCATAAAAACGATACCCATAATGAAAAATTCAAAAAAAATCAAGAGCTACCATCTAAGATTTACATTTCAACCCCACTATCGGCTTTAACACCGTCGAAAACCATGAAAACGATACACATGATGAAAACTTTAAAAAATTCAGAACCACCATCTTGGATTTACATTTCGACCCCACTATCGGCTTTAACACCCTCGAAAACCATGAAAACGATACCCATGATTAAAAATTCAAAAAAAAATCAGAGCCACCATCTTGAATTTACATTTTGACCCCACTATCGGCTTTAACACCCTCGAAAACCGTGAAAACGATACACATGATGAAAAATTTAAAAAATTCAGAACCGCCATCTTGGATTTACATTTCGACCCCACTATCGGCTTTAACACCCTCGAAAACCATGAAAACGATACCCATGATGAAAAATTCAAAAAAAAATCAGAGCCACCATCTTGAATTTACATTTTGACCCCACTATCGGCTTTAACACCCTCGAAAACCGTGAAAAGGATACCCATAATGAAAAATTGTAAAAAATCCGGCTTGCAGTGTACTCGGGCCGATGTGCACAATTTTATTTCTCAACACTGTAATCACTTTACTCTTTTCTTTTGTTTTTTCTGCCGGCGTTCTCTCTCTCTTTCTCTTTGAATTAGAAGAAAACAATCACAAATATTAACACTTTTTAGCGTGACGATTTCTGAAAGTTTATAAGTCGCGTTGAAGAACTTCGTTCCAAAAAAGGAAGTTTAAATTAATCGCAAGGAGGTTGTATAGCATTGAGATCGAGGTCGAATATATTGGTGTTCTAAATTCAAACACCAAAACAATGATTAAAAGTGCTTTTTATTCACTGTTTTCAGTGAATAAAATAAGCCTTTTAGAGGGGGAATGGTATAAAAACAGTTTTTTTTTTTAATTTTATAAAACAAACAGTTCAAAATGTTTTAAACAAGTGTTTTTTTTTTCATTTTTTTTTTTCATTGACCTATTTATCAAATTTACTATCAACATAAATCGATCAGGCTTAATATAATTCATTTCTAGACAATAGGAAAAATTTACAAAATAACGATCAGAGTAACATAATAATCATAGGTATGTACTACAGATACTGAACCACCCAGTAGACTGCGTTCAGAATTGCGAATTCCGATATACGTTTATTTAATAAAAATGGGGAAGTCCCCAAAATTATTATGGGGAATTACCTCTTTTCGACCAGTGACGAAGTATATACGACGAAGTACCCATACATAGGTAGGATGGACTATATTCAAATAAGGGGAATCCCCAAAATATTTGCGGGGAATTACTTCATTTCGATTGACGACGAAGTGTATAAAACTATCTCACCTTTTTAATTTATTTTCGAGCTATTTCAAGTCCTAAAAATTTCTTTTTTCATTTATTTCCATTCATTCGCGATTTAAAACCATGTTTTTTTTTTCTTAATGGTTAAAACATTAAACTTGTTTTATACCGTGATTTTAAAGACTTAATAAAAAACATTGTTTTATTTCAAACAGTGTTTAAAATACGTGTTTTAAAACAACTTGTTTGTTTTATGCCAACCCTGGAAGATACTCAGGCTTGCTTATGACCACAAACTTTTCTTGTTGTGAGCTTATTACAGTCGCAAAGAATCTGTAAGTTCATCATCTGCCTAGCCTTTTCGCAACTATGTTGGGGTTGGCTTTCAGTCTAACCGGATGCAGCTGAAAGGCAGTGGCTACATGGAGCAACTGCCTATCTGACCACAACCAAGTTACTGATGGGTACTAGAAATATGTCCGGTCGTAATATGAAAAACTGTTTAAAACACATTATACTTCTGGTTTTTCATACCCTGAGGAGTTCACTGCGTCTTTTGGTCTTCGGGTCTATCGAGAAGTACATCTGAGTGGTCAGGTCGGCAATACTCTCGGCAGCATCCTTCGCGTCGTTGGGATTCTGATAGAAAAGATATCATTGGTATTAGCAAGTTTTTGTTACGAATTAACTTCCTCGTTAGTCTGAAGGGCAGTGGTCGGCAAACTGCGGCATTTTGGTCTATAAAGTTTGGCTCTATACAAATGTCAATGAGTGCGAGCGTAGATACGCGCGGTGGTCGAAGATTCGGTCATTATGGAAGATTTCAAGTTTTACTAAAAAATCAAACAATATTTCGAAGAATTATTTCCGAAGTACTTTCACCAAAAATTAACAGGACATCTAAAATTTATTATTTATCTTTTAAAGATTTCCAAGGTTAACTTGTTAATAAGTAAGATGCCTTCATCATATTATTATCAGCCGATATGATGATGATGAAGGCATCCTACTTCTTAACAAGTTAATTTTAGGAAGCGTTGTGGAGTGAAAGAGGATGGGAGTTTTAAAGATTAAGAAAAGTGTATTGAGACAGTTTGGACACACAAAGGTTTGGCTCTCATAAGAAATCTTAGTTGTCATAGTATTGATATTTGGCTTTATTGACTAAGGAGGTTGCCGACCACTGGTCTAGGGCGCTGTGGAGTAAAGAAGTACAGTCGAACAAATATTGATATACAGGTATAAATTAGAGATGCAACGAATATTCGGCAACTATTCGGTATTCGGCCTATTCGGCCATTTTTTCCAGTATTCGGTATTCGGCCGAATACTACTTACTATTCGGCCGAATACCGAATATCTTATAAAAGGAAGTAAAAAAGCAATTTAATCAAAACATTTATTTATCAAATAATCATTAATTGTGAAAACAAGAGTATTGATGTTTTTTTAATATTTAAAAATTAATTAAAGGCTAATTGTGATGAATAAAAACAAATTTTTCAGCATTTGTTGGTAAGAGACGATTGCGCTTTTCTTCATACACAATACCTGCTTCTGAGAATAGTCTCTCACTATAAACACTACTGCACGGTGACGACAGGTATTTTTTAACAAATAATATTTGCTCCCAAAGCGAAGCCATTTTAGAGAATATACATTATTTTGCGATATCATAAAATACAGCAAGTTGTGACACGACTTGCCGGCTACTGAGCCAAATACTCCCCGCCTCGTCACCGCCGCACGCACTACACCATAACGTGTCGTAACTTGTTTGCATGAAGTGTACTGGATCTCCCGCCGAATATTCGGCGGCCGAATATTCGGTATTCAGCTGAGACCACCGCCGAATATTCGGTATTCGGTATTCGGCCAAATCACTATTCGTTGCATCTCTAGTATAAATATTTTTCTTCCCATTATTCTGTCAACATTAATTTTATTTGTGTGAATCATTTTGCGTGACTAACGGGTAGCAGCTGATTTCTATATATTATAGATTAGTATGGATTTTGTGAGGAGCTAAGTAATAACAGCCGCACGGTTCGATCCATCAGGTTAAGCTACGCTTGCCAGGGTTGGTCTGTGGATGGGTGACCATCTTAACATTCCGAGACTCTTCCGTGCCTTGAAAAGCACGTTAAGCCGTTGGTCCCGGCTGACATTCGTGGATCTTTGACAATAGTTACGGGTCGTCAGAAGCCCGAAAGTCTGACAATCAGTCTTACCAAGGGGTATTGTATTACCCAGTTACTGGGTTGTGGAGGTCAGATAGGCAGTCGCTCCATATAAAATACGGTATTCAGCTGCATCCGGTTAGACTGGAAGCCGACCCCAACATAGTTGGGAAAAGGCTAGGCAGATGAGTATGGATTTTGTAAGATTACTTACGACTTTCCCCGGCTCGATAGCTCCTGCCAGTTTGTTCATGTAGTTGTTCAAATCTTCTAACTCGTCTAGAAGCATCTTCTTTGCGTCTTCGATGTCTTGTTTTTCTGCTGTCTCTTTCACACCTAGTTAAAATAGCCATTTTTATAAGTTATACATATTCAGGTCAGCTCATATTTGCGCGACAAATTCTTTAAAATAGGACGCGGCCTATGGGTGCATGCAACAGTACAGGGATCGTGAGAGTATTTAAAGTTAAGTTTACGAAAATAAAAAACCTTAAAAAAACCGGCTAAGTGCGTGTCGGACCACGCACAATGAAGTGTTCGGTAGTTGGGATGAATTTATCCCAAAAACAAATTAACATTATAGTTGAAAAACATGTTCTCCCATATATATGCGTCACGGTCAATTCTCCAACTGCAAATCTAAGTTTATAAACGCAACAAAAAAAAAATTGTGTGATGAAACTACAAAATTTTAACTATTTTCAGACTTTTTCCTTTACATGTCCTGTGAGACCTTGCTGCTTCGTGCCAAATTTCATGATTCTAGGTCAACGGGAAGTACCCTGTAGGTTTTGACTTATTAACGAGTATCAAAATATCGCATAAATGGCCGTAGGTATTTTTTTTAGAAGCTTGATTTACTTATTTAGAACTCCAAGGGACCATGGACCTACGCATTTGATATTAATTTCAACTTGATACCTCCACGCGTTCCTGAGAAAAAGGTTGCTTACAGACTGTTCCGTTTTTTAGGGTTCCGTAGTAAACAAGGAACCCTTATAGTTTCGTCATGTCCGTCTGTCTGTCTGTCTGTCCGCGGTCTAGCTCCGAGACCCTTAGTACTAGAAAACTGTAATTTGGCATAGGTATATATTTTAATTACGCCGACAAAGTGGTAAAATAAAATTATGAAAAATATTTTTTTTTAGGGTACCAGTAGTTGTTAATTGGGGTTTCTAGATCAGATCTTTGCGATCTGATCTAGAAGCCCCCAATTAACAATGTTCATCTATTCAAACAATATTTTGTATTCTGAATAATTATTTTACAAATACCTTCAGAAGTATACTTCACTGAATCTTGCATTGTAGTCAATATAATGTATTTAATTTATTTTAAATTGTTAAATTCAGTTTCTGATTCAACCTTTTAACTACAATTCTAGGAATCGTATCTCATAAAATGACTAAGTAATTTATAGTTACTTGTTGCTCCATTGCTAATAGCATTGAGTAGCTTATTCAGCAGACAATCAATATATCCTCCTTCACTTTTGTTAGTTTATGAAATAGACGTTTTGATTTGTCAACATAATCTGTTCCTTTTACAGCATTTAAATAAAAGCAATCAGGAAAAAATGTAGCATGTTGCATCCAAGGTTCATCGTAATACTCCCAATCTTTGATACCACCCCCACACGAAAAACACATAACTTTATCGTTTAAACCACTTCCACAGTAAAAAAAACCTGCATCGGCCATTTCCATCACCAATCTTCGTTTTGAATCTACTGTAGCCCAATAATGTCTGAATGAACATAATCGAATTTTATATTCATTATATAATTCATAACGTGGGGTGGAATAATTTTGAATCATTTTATGAGTCTTTATACGGGTATGTATGAAAGCAGAATGAAGTCTTGTATCTGGTGTTGTCAATTTATCAAGATATGCTGCGAGTCATACCTATGGGGGCAGAACTTACCTATTGACCTTTTTTTTGGTATCTTTAGAATATTACAGCACAGTTCGCTGTGGTATTCTGTTTCTAATGTATTTGTTATGAAATAAAACAAGAAACCTTTTACTCAAAAACCTTTATTCTGATTATATCGTTATGATATAAATAGCTATACAAATTACTTTCTAACTTATATTTTTTCAAGGCAGCCCTTGTCTTCTAAATTACTGTTAAAAATACTTTTATTATCAGTCCACCTTTTTAAACAAGTAACATTTTTTAAAGCACATACATTCGAATGATACACACAGCTAAATATATTACTAGACATTCTATAATCATCAAACAATTTCTCTAAACTAGGACAGTTCTTATCTTCTAAATTATATATTTTATCATGTTTTACAATGTTTCTTAGCCACGACACTTTTTCACATCCTTTAACATAAATGATTTTATCTTTCAGATAAGGTACAATATATTGCTCTAAGTTTAAGTATGGTATAAAACCCTCTCTCCAGAAAATTTTTCTGTTTCTTTGTATCCAATATACTTGCAATCTTTCTTTTTTTGTGAGCTTGTAAAATGGGTATGGTGGTTTGATTAATAATACCATAATTTGATTTCCGCATGCTACTGCTATTTCTTTCACGATGAACTCGTTACTTTCCGTCTTAAACCCTTGCACATCGACTATAGCGTTCATAATAATTTCTTTACAATACCACTTAAGGGTTTATATTCGAATAGACGATCGTTGATAATTAGACAATAGGCAGATGTATTTTCTGGTATATCTTCAGAACTTTCTATTTCTAGTCTCACATCTACAGCCCCAGTTTTCAAGGCTTCGTTCTGTCTTGAGCAATCAATTACAAATAAAGGAGCCTTTTCTTTAAATTCGTCCAAACCAAGCAATGGTTCAGACCGGGTGTTATAATAAGACTGACGAAATTTGGTGAACATTTCATATAATATATAATACTTATCTTCAGAAAATTTCGCATTCACCGATTCGTATGGATAATATTGAGAATTTAAAAAAAGAGTAACGTTAGTTAATTTACAGTGGTCAAATATTGAGCAGTCTTTACTTTTCATATTTTTTCTATTTGTCTGCAAACCAAAGATCACATACCTTGGTTTTTCGAGTTGTGAAGCAGTTTTAACAACCCAGGAATGCTTTGTAGTTCTAGGTAATAAAGGGTATTCGTACAAGTCCCAATTTCTGAAAGCTATTTGAATAGGACGATCCTTTTCTAAATGTTTAAGTAAAGTTAATCTTTCCCGATCTGAAACTTTTATATGAGGCATACGCCATTGCAGTCTCTCTATACTTACTTCAATGAAGTCATTATTATCAAGTATAACACTATTAAGATTTGAACTGCTTCTTTTAAGTATAAGTTCATGTTTACAGTTAATGATAATTTTATTATAATCTTCCGCAAATCCTAAAACTTTATTTAAAGGTATAAGGGCACTAAAAATACCATCATTATCTTTCATTCCGCTCAAATTCCAACCCCAAATAGCAGCAGCTTTACTTTCCCCCTGGTTCATTGACACATAAGATTTTAGAGTTGTAGAAATACCTGCATTTTTTATTCGGTCCATCTCTACACCGTTAATTTCATATCGAATGTCTTGAAATAGAAATGATATATGATTGTTGGTAAAATTAACAACCTTTCGTGTTAGTTTTCCTGCTCCATCTTTCGAAACCGTAGTGGCTCGACCTTCAATGTAAATGTAGCTAGCTGAAGGTAATACGTACAAATCTTGTTGATTTATGGGTATACGTATTTCATCATTTTCATTAAAACTGTTGCTATATGGATTATATGTATGAATTTCATAACTCACTACAGAGTTGTCGAATTGTGGTAAATCATTCACTTGAAGAATACTCATAATTTAAATCCTAAAGCTCGAAGAAACACTTTATTTTCTTTAGTAATTTTTTTTATAGTTCGTATAATATGTCTTCGTCTTTTGAAGATACGAGAACGAGTAAAACCATTAAGCTTGGCAGTTGATTTTATATTATAAACTATCATTTTTTTTAATAAAATTTCTCAATTTAATTGACATTCATCTCTTGTGACAGATAAAGTCAAAGTGTTGTCTTATGTAGACGACACGTATCATTTAAACCTTTTAAGTGATGATTTGTTAAAACTTTGCTTTTTCCAAAACTCTTTAAGAAATTTAATGCATAAATGTCCGCAATTGAATAAGTTATTATTTTGCAAATTATTGTAATTATAATTAATATTGTTAGAACCTACATAGCAAACAAATTCTATTGGAGGTTTCAAGTTGCCGTAACTGTCAAAGTACTCAACATATTCATTTAAAATTACATAGGCTACCCAATGTGTACCAGAATTTTTAGAATTATCTAAATTTATGATTCCGCACTCTTTTAAAAACGGAGACTTCGGTAAGGTATCTCTCATAAACACTCCGCGAAAATATGGAACGTTTTTGGTAAAACGCATGATGTCTATATTAGTAAGAGCACGATTAGGTAGCCTATGATTTAGTTTTTTCCCTTTAAGTTTGTATATATTCCAAGTCCATTCTTGTAACGGTTTAGCCGCAGTCCGTTTCCAATACATACACCTTCCACATTATTACTATGTCTTTTCATTTCTTCTAACCGCTTTTTTGCAACTCTATATTCATTTATGGTTTTGACGATTCCAGCAATTCCGCTTGCAATACTGCCAGCAGCGGACAAACCAGCGAATATTGGTATTAAAGGTAGAACTCCTCCAGACTTAGGAATTGGTATTATACGTGGAATCCTGGCAGATGAATCATGATTCAATTCTCTAGCAGCAGCGTAAGCCAATTCTATTAGTTTTTTCCTACACTTCGGTTTTACTTTTTTAATGTATTTTTTAGTATTGGTTACTAAATTTTTAAAGGTTTTTTTGAGCCCAGCTCCAGAACTTACTTTTGTTAACATGATATTATTAACTAAATTGGCAGCAATTTTTTCTCCGGTGCTTGCATCGGAAGACAAAGCACGTTTTTTTGCCATTTTTAATAAAATTTTATCTGCTTTGTGCCGATCTTTCAAACTTTTCGAACTGTTGTATGCAATATCGTGATGTTTACAATATTCGTCTAACTTGTTTACACCTTTATCACCTCGAGCTAATCTTTCACGTAATTTAGTTCCTGGACCACAATAATTATATCCTGGCAAATGGAGCTCAAATGGTAAATTATTAATTAAATTATTTATAAGTCCTTCTCCTTTCATGTATACAAACAGAATGAGATCACTATCATAGACCGTGATGTTATATTGATAAACTACTCACGAAACATTGCTATCGTCAATCCAACTATTTTCGCATGATGATAACCCCAACCATTTCACGAAAACTTTTCTACCTTTTCGTTTTAAAACTTTTTCAACAAGGTAAATATCAGGATGTTTGGTTTTTTGTAATTCTTGATCGTAAAAGGCTCCTAAAATAGGTTGTTGTTTAACATCTTGTAATAAATATGTAACAGGATTTGTGTTTTGAACTTTACTGATCTTGAATATCTCTGTTGACCAATTAGGAGTGTAACCTTTTTCAAAACAACCTTTATGTTTACTAATTCGAACAAAATCGCCTGTTTTAAACTTAGGATATTTTGTTTTCGTTCGATTTTGATTGAAATATCTCTGTAGTACTTTAATTTTATTGCTATGATTTACTTGAGCAGGTGGTAAACCAATTGTTCTATGTATTGTATTATTATATCTAGTAATGGTTTTTGCAAGTGTCCCGTCAGTCCATTTATAATTCCCCTTGAAACTAAATTCCTTGAAAAGCTTACTCTTTATCGTCCTTATTAATCGTTCTACAATTGAGGCCTTTTTAGTCGAATAAGTACAGTAGTGATTGATAGAATTGTTTATTAATATTTTTTTTAAACTTTTATTGTAAAACTCTGTTCCAAGATCTGTTTGCAAGTTTCTAGGTATGCGTTTTTCTTGACTCAATAATGTAATAAAAGCTTCAGATACAGCTTCTTTGTTTTTTTGTTTAAGTGGAATAGCCCAAGCGTATTTAGAGAATCCATCAATGATAACCAAAATAAATTTTTTGTTGTTGTTGAATTTTGAGAAACTTTGCATATCCATTAAATCAGCTTGCCAGAGATCATCTATATCTTTTAATATTACATGCCTTCGAGGAAAATTTTTTCTTGCACTTCTATGGATTTCGTTTATAATGTCTCTTTTCACTTTGCTCATTCTCTTAACTGTCACTTCTGAATTACAAAATTATACTGATATTAAGTTTGTATGATGTGTCTTTTTATTATTTTATAACACCCGCTTCTTTTAACTCTTCAATAATTGATAAGATTTCGTTGTCGAGATTAGTATTACCTGCAGTTTCAGATGCGATCAAAAGTTTAAGCCTGTCCACTAATTCATTAGGATCATCCCAATAAACAAGCTCGGTATTTTTTTTATATTTTTTTAGATACGGCAGACCAGCACCTCGTTTTTGTTTAGATTTAACTTCTGTAGGTTCTTGTAAGCGTTTACTAGACTCGGGAAATAAAGGTTTGATCACTTGAGAATATTTTAGACCCTTATCACCTTTAACTTGACCTGCAGGGTCAAAGTCTCTTTTATGAGCATTAGTCGTGATGAGTATTTCTTTATAAACTAATTTATCTTTTAAATCAACCAAACTTAAATCAGGCTTCTTGCGAAGCAATAATTCTTTTAGACCAGGTGTTAATTTATACTGTTTATTAGCTACGCGCATAAAATACACTTTATCAGAGTTCTCGCGAGTGGTAGAAAAATGTACTATTGTATTTCCAATCATATGCTTATCGTTCTCACTACGTATGCCAAATGGTATATTCATATCATCGTATATTTCAAAGATATCTTCTTTTTCCAGCGACACATTATTAACTTTTTCTGATTCAAATGTGTTACCTTCTTCGTCTTCTGAATAAAACTTTTCTGATTCTGGTGATTCATTTTTGTACATATCATGTGATTTTTCACGCAAAAACATTTTTGAACCTAAGATACTAGTGTTTTTAGGTTGGTCGTCATAAGTATCTTCATTTTTTATTATAGAAATTTGCTTGTTACCTGCTATAGCATTAAGAGGGTCAGCAAGGGGTTTAAAAAAATATTTCAGATGAGTGTCAGTACTAAATTCATAATCTTTCATTTGTTTCACCTTTTTCCTTATAGCGTCCGCAGAGTTTATTAATTGATTTGTTATGTTATGGTCCATTATGCGACTTGTATGCAGAAGTATTTATGCTCAAATGATTATTTTTTGTTTTCATTCATGTTTTATATAACTATTAATCAAAATAAATAAAGTTGTCAAATGACTGTCTATATCTGCCTTTATTTAATTCACAATCCTTATTAATTGTTAAAAAATCATAAGGATGGATCCAGATTTTAGAACACATATCTCTGAACTTAGACCACTCCATATCAGAACTAACATGTTCATCATATATATGTTTCATGTTAATT
Organism: Agrochola lychnidis; assembly: GCA_963680765.1. NCBI lineage: Eukaryota > Metazoa > Arthropoda > Insecta > Lepidoptera > Noctuidae > Agrochola > Agrochola lychnidis. The sequence continues at coordinate 1,464,594 of OY796873.1, forward strand.
TCATCTTGCTTGAAAATTATCAAAAAGTTAACATTGTCACGTAATAACTGCTTTGGTATTTTTGAATACGTTTGAGATAAATAAAAACAATCTATACTTCTATGTCTGCCCATCGTGAAATAATTTCGTATGTTAATTTGCTTTTCACAGACCACATCATCAAAAATGATAATAGAATTTGGTAATGCATCATTAGGATGAATAACTTCGTCGTCAAAGTTAAATATAAAAAGTTTTACATCGGGCACTCTTTCTAAGATCTGTTTTAGAAAACTATATTTTGGTTGAAAGCTAGTTTTGGAATACAAGTAAACATTTTTAAACTTTAAACCGTTTTTGTGAACTAACAAACTAATCATGACGTTAGTTTTTCCGCAATTCGAAGGACCACATATTATACATCTTATATTATTCGGCAGAAGAACACTATGCTTTGCGTGTAGCTTATTTTCCTTCACCTCAATATTTTTAACTTCTAACGAAACGGGTTGCTTGACCCACTTCATATTTGTATCTATCAGAAAAATAATATGTTCTAGTATTTATAATGCTTATCAGAAACGCTTAGTAATCATGATTCCATTAATTATTCAATGTAATTAACTAAATAAAGTAATTTTAAATTGAAAAGTGGATTATAATGCACTTACAAATAAGTAATACTCATTTTATAATATTGTATTTATTCAAAATATTGTGTCACAATGCCCCCATGGTAATGTATCTACTTGATTTGGTAGTATCTGTCTCTTGTCGTCACTTTTATTAATAACTACTTTATCTACCTCTTGGGAAAACAATACGTGTTTTATTGATTTAATAGTATTCATTTTGCATTTAAATTTTTTGTTACTCATTAATGCTTTATTATAATTACATAAGCGTAATCGCTTTGTTACATACTTGGTTACACCCTTAGCTTTCTTAATTTCTCCGTTTAAACTGTTTATGCAGTAAAGCTTAGCTCTAAGCCCAGTGAATTCAGTAATAATATCACCCCCAAGCTCATCCTTAAATAGGCCTGGTATTTGTGCGTTGACTCTAGGCATATGATAGCTATTGTTAACATCAAAATTACTAGTATCAAATTTCAGTATTTCTTCTTTCATATCTTGATATATATCTGGAGTCTTAATAAAATAAAGCAAACTGTCTGTATCTGTATAACAAAGCCTTGCTTTATTTTTATATTTATTTTTGATATAGTCATAGTGAAATTTGTACAAATGCTGTTTTGCATATTCCAAAACCGTAAAGCCAATATATATCGGCCTGTCAAGAAATATTTTATCTGGACTTAAATGAACAGCAACAAAGCTTTCTGAAAAAATGGTAATATTTTTTAAGTTAGGTTTCGCAATTAATTTCGCGGCACCGAGGCTTTTGTTTGTTTTGTTGTCTGTATCATTCCATGTCATCACTAATTTAATGTTAACTTGTTTTCGTCTATTTTCAATAGTTTTTCCAAATACAGCATTGTTCAGTAGTTTAAATAAGTTTTTTTCAAAAGGCGAAGATGAAGCTTGACGTAATTGAGTATTTAAGTCAATATATTTCTGTAAAAACTTTTCTTGCCTAAATGTTAGTATACGGTGAATCTTTTTTAGAACAAGCCCGTTTTTTATACATGCTTTTAAATGAACGTAATGTATGACATATTTACATTTATCATATAAGTTTGCAATCAATTTTGGGTTTTTGCTCCCAGGAGGAGTAAATTTTTCTGCTGCAAAAGGTAAATCACGATGAGCCTTATGTAAGTAGTCTGGATAAATCAAATCAACTTCTAAGATGTACCCATAATCTGAATCATCTGGTATGCTAGTTATATTAATTGTACATATTTCTTCAGGTGACAAAAATCGGAAACCAGATATTGGTAATTTTTTTGTCATTGCGTAACCGTACAGATTATTGCAGTCAAGATATATCAAATAAGTCGATGCTTCAGAGACATCAAAATTAGGTAAATATTTATTATTGGCTTTTGCATTACGAAGAGAACACTGTGCTAAGCCTCCTCGTATACCTTTTTCTACAAGCTCATAAATCTCTATATCATTAATTAATTCTAGCTGAACCTTTGTAAACAACAACATCGCGTCCCAGCTCAAGCTGGGTGCGGAGATATAATAAGCTGGATCAAGGTTATAATGCCGTAAACAAGTATCCCTAAATTTTTCAAATATATCACAAAGTAACAACACATCTGTTTTTAAATACAAATCTGTATATTCACCAAGAGATTTAATTCTAAAACTTTGCCATATTTTTTGTGCATGTCTATATTCATCATCGGTTATATGTTCACATTTTAAACTATTGTAAAAACATTCTTTGGGAGGAAGATGTTTTTGATCGTATTTCGAAAAAGAATCCATATAATCATAAGGATAAATGCCTTTTTGATGCAATAATTTCTCCAAGTTTGTTTCATGGAATTCATTTGATAAATTAATAAAGTCATTATCACTTAAATTTTTAGATAAGACATCCAAACTAGTATTAAGGAATTGGAAAGAATCAATAAATTTTATTTGAACTGGGTGTGAAATATTACTGTTTTTAATAATTTTCGTAACAGACATGTACTTTTCTTTAGTTTTCGGTATTATTTTAAAATCACCTTCATATTTTGCTAACTCTTTAATAAATAGATGACAATCATAACCTGCCAAGTTATGGAAAAATACCGGTACGAATGGGCACACCCGGTACATTAAATTGCAATGGGAGTGTGCAGCACCTCGGTATTGTGATGTTACATGATCATGATCTCTCACCTTGTCATCGAATAATAACTGTTTACATATATGACATAAAGTGGCATTATTAAAGTTATTTTCTTGATCCATCGTTAAGGGCAACATTGGTTGTTTATTTGATAATATATGACAAATTTCTTCTACATCCCTTAGCAAATTTCGAACAAATATTTCAACACAATCTAGTCCTCTATATGTAACATATTTATTTAAATGACGATCATGTGAGCAACAAATATAATAACCAAAACTAGAAGGTTCGTGAACTTTGTACATACGAGTACTCTGTGTTATAAATTCGTTATGGTTTAATAGAATACTTTCAAAGTCTGCATATATAACGAAGTTAATTTTTTGCTGCCTTTCATAATTTTTGAATTTTAGAATAGTATTTTTCTCTGGTAGTGTAGTTAATATTTTGTTACACATGTGTGAGTTGTACTTTACTTCACTTGTGAAACATTGCAAACATAAATCACATAAATACATTTTACCTTTATGACGAGTGATTTGACGTTTAACCAGTCGTAAAAGACTTTTGATTAAGCAGTAGTGACCTTTACCATTTTTCTCAAAATACAACAAGTTCACATGATTGCGCTTTCTGGAATTAGTCACATATAAAGGACCAGTTACAATGTTTTTGTCTAATCCATAAATATTAACACTTAAGTCAGAATTTTTCTTTTCAAAATGTCTAATATCAGTGTGTGATGGTGGAAACGTCATATTATCTATATTCAGTACTGTGGAGTAATGCGGATATGAATTCGTTCTGCAAATATTACTCTTTTGTGGAAATAATGCTGCCACAATACTCCACAGGAAACAGTGATCATCGTTGTTCTGTATATTAATACAACTTTTTGAATGTTTCACTTCACTCGGTAACTCTATATACGAGCCACCTCTCAAAGGATTGTATTTGTTAATATTAATCTCTAGATGACTCATGAATAGACAAGTCCAACCAGATTCACAGTGTTTAAATTCAGATAATTTTCTTTGAAATGTATGTATCACATTTAAATATAATTCATTAATATCGGTACTGTGATGTATTGATACATACTTTGTATTAAATGATTTTAGCTCTTGCTCTCCTGACTTTGGTAGAACAAAGTAAGCAAAAAGTTCGAAGTTCACTTTAATACAAATATGTTTTACAATACAAACACTAATTAATTTCATGACATGTTCTTGATTATCCATTAGGAATGCCTCTGGTGTGAGGTACTCTTCTGATGGATTAAGTCGGTATGTAATTATTCTTTTTTTAAACGCCGTGGCAATTATATCAACATTCTCAAATTCAGATTTTAACAGGCAATTCGATTTATGAAAATTCGTTCTCAAGTGATATTGAAATTCGTTTTTAGGTATTTCAATTTGACAGTACATACAATTCAATAAATTATTAGGTCTTGCAATGGAAGGGCGTGTAACTGTAAACAAAGATACAACATAAACATTAATTATATGTATTTATTGTAAATAAAACTTATATTTCACAATACAAAATTATAATCATGTGAGTAAATATGCAAGTCAATAAATGATCTAGATAATGAATGAGTTAACATTAAATCAATACCTAGGTAACTAAAAGTACTATATGTAATTCGTAAGTAAGATACACAAAATAAAGGAATATCGTTAATGCACTATCCTGAATGCAGGCGTCCTTCCTGGTTAAGAAGGTTAATCTTTTCAAGCATTTTGAATGATCTGGGGCCTACCACCAACTCATAAAGCAGTATTATTTTAATATTACTTCAGTGTGGGAAAGAGATGAAGCTCTACAGGACGTATAGCTCTATCTCTTTTTCCCACTGAAGTAATATTAAAATAATACTGCTTTAGAGCTGGTGGTAGGCCTCCAGAACGTCATCGGTAACCAAACCTTTCTCGATGCGGGCAGTAAAAATCATAACTTGTTAAATGCCATAAAATTTCTCACAATTCAGAGAGTTAACCAGTACTGATTTACGGAAGCCTTAATTCAAGATAATGTAATAGCGGCATCATAAGTAAGATAATAATAATTAAAAAGGTATATTTTTACCAGTAATTACCTACGTCTAAATAGTCAGTAATAATTACTGATAAAGGTAGGAGGGCAATTGCGAAACTCTTTCCGGGTGGCAGTAATGAAGTTAGTTAGGTGCTGCCACGCGTCTGTGTTTTGATCGGTACGATTTTTCACGCAGACAATTGCATGGCGCCATCTATTTATGGGTTGCACCTTATTTATTTCGTCACAACTATAAACTTTCAACTCTACATAGTGTGTCCCCTGTTTATAATCGGATGTTTGACGCGAATGTCCATTGGCGAGTCTTCTACTAATGGAGGATAGTAGCTGCGGAATAGGTTTACCGGGGGCTGAAGACTGTTCCACAGCGTCGTCTTCACTGTCGCTCCCGAAGATATCATGAGCCGTTGCCTTCTTCGGAGCGATTGGCTTGATAACTGGTTTCTTCTTACCCCATGATGATGACTGCGTACACATAGGGGCAGGGCTCGCTCGTGATGTACTCGGTGCCGATGGTGAGCACGACGGGGAGGCCGCTAGCTTCCTTTTTTTTGATCTCTTCTCAGGTTCACGCAGCTGAACTTCTTCGTCGGATGGGAACAACGCTTCAGCATTTAGTTGATGGGACCTGAAAAATAAAATAGATATGATTAAAATTTCAATCAATAACGGGAGACTTGCATTTTGCAATCATTATGTTTACTTATTCTGTTCTGTAACATAATTTCATGAAAGAACTTCAATGTGAAAACTAACAACAATGGAAAACAAGAAAACTAAATTATATTAGGTAGTGGAGCATAATGTGACGAAAAAACAAACAGTCTTATTATAATGAGCCACATGTTTAAATTAGAGTTAATAGATAGAATATTTAACCGTTTCGTTTTCACTGAATTTATAATTATAATAATAACTAATCAGCTTGACATAAACCACTCCGATACAACGTCACTGAGATTCACATCCGAATGAATAGAAGATTATCTTATCAATACACTACATTATAGTAAAGAAAAAATAATGTATTAATAATTATAACTTACATTTTTTTAACGATGTAGTCCTCGATGTTGATATTGGCCGGCAGAGATATGTAATGATGCTCCAGGTGTCCACGTCCCGATTTAAATACCAACGAATCTACGTCATTTTTAATCCATAAAAGGAAAGTAAGACTTACTGAAAATCCTGAGTCAGATTTGTCGTTATTTGGAAAATGCTTAACTAGCGCTAACATAATTAAGTAGTTCAATTCTCAACCTTAAACATACGCAATAAAGATTTGCCGCTGTAAGAAAACACACATACTAGTCTTATACCCTGACTTTACTTTTGCATTAATATCATGATAAATGTATGAGAACATTGTCAACGAACAAACATACATTTGGATCTCTGTTATTAGTATTGAATTATTGTAAACAAAGCAGCGGCGGCGCCGATCCGTCGGGAGAGTCTTGTTACATCAAACCATTTCTGTGAAGTTCGGGAATGCCACAAAAAAATATTTGATTTTCAACCTTAAAAACATGCTTAAAAATATATATAAGTTGTTAAAATAAAGAAAAAAAATCAAATCAAATCGAATTATCAGTCAGGTTAGCAGGGTGGATATAAGGAACTGTTATGTCGGTAAGAAAATATTTTTATTATTGTTCAGATATGATTTATTAGATGTTACTTTTGTATATCTTATAGGTAATGCTTAATATTATTTTATACCTTTTGTGACATTAAATAGTAAAGACGTGAATGACATTATGGAGGACTGCATACTAGAAAATCAATGCATCATGCTATAATTATTAGAGTTTGTAATTAATATTCTTTTTTTTCTAGGATTCTCAAGATCTATTCATTTTCCCCCCAATGGAACCTCGGCTAGTGCAAAACGAGGTTGGCGAAGAATCGTCGAGGCGTTTGAATCTGAAGAGAAGGTCCAATGATGGAACGCATTACAGTTTTGTGAAGCGGCCTTTAAAAGGATCAAAGATAATCCGCATCGAAATTTACGATGCAAAAGATTTTGTCGATCGCGAAGAAAGTTCATGCAAATGCAAAGCCGATTTGTGCGTGCAACATGTTGTTAAACATACCATGATGGACGGTATATACCAATCAACCAAGGACCTCATAGCTAGGATCCAGGAAAATTTGGAAAGTGTTTTTTAATGAATAGATAGGTCGTAAATATTTACTTACCTAATACATATAGGTACTATATAATTATAAAAGACGCCTTAGTAAGTACGTGTAAATATTATGTAGTTACTTCATACTCATAGATAAAGTATTTACTACTTATACTAATTTGTCTAACAATACATTACAATAAACGCTAATTTAAAAAAATGCATTTTTATTTATTTAGTGGATACTAGCTATTGATTCTTATTATATAACTAGCGACCCGCCCCGGCTTCGCACGGGTATAAACCGGGTTATTATACATATAAACTTTCCTGTTCAATCACTCTATCTATTAAAAAAAACCGCATCAAAATCCGTTGCGTAGTTTTAAAGATTTAAGCATACATAGGGATATAGGGACAGAGAAAGCGACTTTGTTTTATACTATGTAGTGATATACCTATTACTGCGTTGGGATATAGCGGGTTCGATTCCCACTCAGGACAAACCTATCTAAACTTGTACTATCATAAATAGATATTGAAGAAAAAAATTGTTTAATACTAACACTAATCAGTAGGTGTGATGTAATAGAACATGATTTAATTACAAAGTTAAATGCATGCATACATATTCTGTTGGTAACGAAAGAATGCAGCCATCTTCCAGATCATGTTCACAGTTTCACGTATAGCACAAAGCCAAGCGACACACACACACACACACACTTACTAGTGTCCAGTCTATAGTATAAAACAAACACTGATCACTGCATGCATGATTCATTCATTCAATTCACATTCAGCATCGTACAACACATTTGTACCTTTGTTTGTATTTAAATAGATGTTACAAATTAAAAATATATTGTTTGAATAGATGAACAGTGTTAATTGGGGGCTTCTAGATCAGATCGCAAAGATCTGATCTAGAAACCCCAATTAACAACTACTGGTACCTCTCATACACGTAAAGTGGTGATGTTATTTTTTAATTTTTTTTATCTCATAGTGTGGGGTATCATTGGAAAGGTCCTTCAAAAACATTGTGAGTTTGGGTAAACCATTTTTGGATTCAAGGATCCGTTTGCGAAATATTAAGCTTTAAAGTGCTAATTTTTGTTAGAGTCAAGTGTCCCCCCCCCCCCTGCCGGCTAAATGGTTAGTTTTGGGTGTGTGAAAAAAATCACAACAGTAGTTTATATAACGAAATTAAAAGGAAAACTATCACAACTAAGTAGGCTCTACAAGTTAACGAGTAATAATCGACCAACTTAACTTTGCAGTTACAAAAACATGTTTTCCCATACATTCCGTATGGAAGAACATATTTTTCAACTACAAAGTTAAGTTTGTTTTTGGGATAAATTCATCCCAACTACGAAACCCTTCATTGTGCGTGGTCCGACACGCATTTGGCCGGTTTTATTTACTTTTGAGATACGAAACCCTAAAAAGTTGAAACTTTGACCTTCAATACCTCCGTAACCAGGAGATTCCAGGTATGGTCCAGTACAAAAAAAAAAAACATAATAACGGGAAGAACAAGTGACTCTCAGCTTCGTTAAGGCTATTTTTACACTCGATATCATAGATATATTAGACACCTTAATGGCCGATTGACTTACCTTTCTGGACGACTGGCAAGTCCTCCTGCATAGTCCGTAAGATCTGTTCAGCATCGTTTATGTGGGTTTCCGTGGGATCTGACAGAAATATAAAAGATTAGTAAAACGCTAAACTTTGTCGGCGAGATGGTGAAGCAATTTTCATTCTGCTCCATCCAACAGTAGTTTTAAATGTGTCTACCTTAACTTTTTGAAGTGAAAACTTATTCAGGCGCGTTGGGCATTTTTGAGATGGAAAAAAACAATTGAACTCGCGACACCGTTACCGACACCTCATTTTTGTAAACGCGATTGTGCTCTTTATTTATATTATGTTACGGATCAATGTTCTAAGCAAGTATTTTTACTTTAAAGGTTTTGGAAGTATTTTTTTTAATTGTTCAAGTTTCACTTCTGTCGGCACTCGCGGAGTGCTACTGTTTTTTTAAATTAATTTACTCTAGGAAAAATCCTTCAGTTGGTCCAGAAAAAATATAAATGAAGTAAGAAATAGTAGGATCTTTTATTGACTGTTATTCCTAGTTGAATCAGCACCCTAATTGCGTAACACACTATCAATCACAATCTGAATTATTTTGAAGTATATTACTATTACTGCTCTCAAAACGTTGAAGGAAAACGTCGTGAGGAAACCGGCATGTCCTAGAACCGAAAATTCGAAGACATGTGACATCTACCAACCCGCACTGGGCCCGCGTGGTGGAAAAAATGTATCTGCTCAACAACGTAAATAACGCAATGAATGTTGTTGAACTGTCAAAATGTAACCTATTGCTATTTTAAGTGTGTTAGGTACGCAATTACCCCGCTGCTTCATCTTTTTCTTCTCGTGTGGTTAGTGGTGACTGACCTGGTGTCAGAGTTTTAAAGCCACCCATGGGACTCTGACTTGGCTGCACATGTCGTCGAGAAATATCTCTCAGGCATGCCGGTTTCCTCACGATGTTTTCCTCCACCGATTTTGAAGCAAGTGATAATTATACAATACGCACATGAATCCTAAAAGTCAAAAGTGCATGCCTTGGGTTCGAACTCGAGACCTATGACTTGGCAGTCTGACGGTCACACCGCTAGGCTATCACTGATATATTTTTTACTTACTTCCCCGCTGGCTTTGTTATTTAACAGTGATCGGAGTAGGTAGATTTATTTGGGGTCAATGAGCTGGCACGTATTTAGTATGGATATGCCTCCGGGATTCCGGGATTTCGAAATTATTAAGATTTTTTTAATGAATTTCAAATGTTGTAATGTGTAGAATAGTAATAGTAATTTAAATTTGTAATGTAGAAGTTTAAAAATCGTTACTTTAACAATATTTGATTAAATCCCGTAAGTACCAAAATGAAATCCCGGAAAAAGGCTTATCCATGTTATGATTTCTATGACTGTTCATGATGTGAGTACGTAAAATCAATCTACCTACTCCGATCACTGGTTATTAATAAATGTAGTTACCTGTGAGTAGTCCGACTATCTTGACCGAGTTGGAGTTCATTCTATTCAATTTTTTTATGCAGTCCTTTGACATGTCACCGCGGAGAGGCATCTCACCTTTCTGCAAGAAAAAGGAGTATGATGGCTGACTAATTGGTTGAAAAAAATCTGCCTAGCCCTTTCCCAACTATTTTGGGGTCGGCTTCCAGTCTAACCGGATACAGCTGAATACCAGTATTTTACATGGAACGACTGCCTATCTGACCTCCACAACCCAGTTACTGGGTAACACGATACCCCTTGGTAAGACTGGTTGTCAGACGGCTTAACGTGCTTTCCGAGGCACGGAGGAGTCTCGGTATGTAAAAATGGACCCATCCACAGACCAACCCCGGCAAGCGTAGCTTAACCTGATGAATTGACCACTACGGCTGTTATTACTTAGCCATGAGCTGCTCTACTAATTGATTGAAATTGTAATTTAAAAAAAAAATTATACACAGCAGATGTGTGTAGGTAGGTAGACGTACTCTGTGCGGAGTATTAAATGAATGAAAATGAAAAAATATTTATTAGTTTTAACAAGTTTTCTTACATTACTAGGTAGTGATTGGAGCCTCCTTTTAAGCTAATAAAGGCTGTGTTAGGAGACTCCGCTCTTCCATACATTGTTGGTATTAACTATAAACTTGGTTATTAAAAAAAAAACAGTTTAAAATATAAAGGAATCTAATCTACGAAAACTATGGATAATTTATAAGTTATAAGACTAATAAGTGCTTACAGAATTCAAATTGTGTGTAATAGTGTGATTGTGTGTAATTGTGATTGGGTTGATGTATTCAGAGTGTTATGTTTATATGTGTGAAATGCGTGTGTTATGTGTGTGGGTGGGAGTACCTATATCATGAGCGAAAGAGATTAAATGAGAGATGAGAGATTTAATGTAGTCATTATATATTTTATATTATACCTCAAAGCTGAAACTTAAGTTACACATTAAGTTAAGCTATACATTTCTAGTTTGTGCTGATCTCGCATTGTACAAGATTTCCGTACAATGCGAGGTCAGCTTATACTGGATTTGTATAGCTTGATGTGTAGCCGTGTGTACTATGTCAACACGGTGAATGTCCTCAGTAGAATCACAGAATAGTACAGAAGCCACATTCTAAGTATGAAGCTACAAGTACGCGGCGGGCCCGTCTTGTCGGGCCAATTCAGTGAGTGTAACGTAGTCAGAAGATATAAGAGTTACGCGATAGAAAGAGAGGCAACTTCTAGGTGAATATAACTGTAGGTAATTAGCGCTGTGCGACCTGAATTGCACTTTATTATGTCGAACCAAGAGTCGCTTTTTATTTCAATGATTTTGCGGAGTAAAACATTTATAATAATCAGTGGTAGAACGTCTTTTTTAGTTTATACTGAGAAGTACTTACCAATGCCTGTTGCTGGTTCTGGAGATGATCAGTGACCACTATCTGTTGAACCGTGGTTATCATCGCACCGGAGTGAGCCTGGGAACCTTTTTGAAAAATAACATTATATTTGAACCTTCAATTATTGTTTGTAACTGATACTGTAGAAATTACGAAGTTTTGAAAACTTATTTTCCGTTTTCACTTTAAAAGTACATATTTGATTCATGCTCAGACCAAATAAAAAATCAAGACATAGCGCTGTCAACAGTGATGTGAAGCCGATTTCGTTAACAAGTGTGCACTTAGTGAGGTGTAGTTTGATTGTAAATGTGTGCGTGTGAGCGTGTATGCACAGCGGAAGTGTAGTTTCGGCATGCTTCACTGTATTGTTAAGAGCGCTGTCTTGTTTTTTTATTTGGTCTGAGGATTCATGGTATCTGACATACTGAATTATTGAAAAAAAAATGCATTTCTGCTACACATTAATTATATTTTTGGTAGAAAAAATAACATGTCAATTATTTTTATGTTGTCTTTTCTATGGAAAAGCATAATTTTTTGGTGGAGCAGTCTATAAATATACTCATAACTGAATGGAACTGCTATGATAAGAAAGAAAGAAATAGTATTTATTGGCAAGACCTTACCTTGATCATAGGGCACAAGCTTGGTGGGCCCGACGAAGGTTTCCGTCACCAACTTAGACGGATTGTTGGCCACGTGCTCGATTAGGTGACTCCTGAAAAAGGTAAATTTATTGTAGCGTTGTATAATACCTTACATATTATAAAACAAAGTCCACCGCCGCGTCTGTCTGTCTGAACGCGATAAACTCAAAAACAACCAAACGGATTTTCAAACGGTTTTTACCAATGGACGGAGTGATTCTTGCGGAAGGTTTTGGTGTAAATTGGCTGAAATATGACGATTATTGTCGAAGATGTCGGAAAAAATCATGCCGAGCGACTGGGAGCGTTACTGGCGTGCGCCGCGTAAACCGTTAGAGATACGTCAAATTTATGTTCTACAGGATTGAAGATCTTAAAAAGCATTTCATTTAGATTTAAATATGCCTTGACATCATATAATTAAAAATTAATATTTTAAAAGATATCTTAGATTCAAAATTACGCATAACAAGCGGCGCACGGCGCAGCACTTTCCTCGGCTATTAGGGATGTGATCATCGCTTACTTTTAATCCGGGTATTACCATCGATGAAACGCATATCTATACACAATAAAGACTATTTCTGCTTGCAGCGCTCGGCCGATATAATAACGCTTTTCTACGAAAAAAAAAAGGGTCGTGTGCACGGAATTTTGTTTTCAAACTGCTTAGATATGCGTTTCTTCGATGTTCCCGTGGTATATTTTCCAACATCTACACGGGCGAAGCTGCGGGCTAGTATAGCATAAATAAAGTCATAGAGTAGTAGTAGTTTAAGTAGGTATACTAACATAAATATGGATCACTGTATCTTATTTAAATAAATAAATAAAATAACATCACGCTGGTAGTCCCCGAAGGGAGGGGCAGAGATATATTTATAGTACACCCACATTTCGCCAGTTATGTTTAAGTCCCTGCAGTGCCACTTACAAATTGAGTGCTTTGATTTGATTTTTTTAATACTAAAACCGAAATCCTAATTTTATTTCACCATAAGGGCCAATACTACCTCAAATTGCTTAGTACGATCCGCCGTTATATCGAAAATACTGCAGCATTAATTTTGAAATAAATATATATTAAAGTTGAGGATTAATGTTAAGTAGGTACCTACCATGTTTCACGAAAACACGATTCCATAAAAAATTCTCGATGGAAAAAAATCCCATCCTAATTCAAACCAAACAATAAACCGCTGCATGGTACTAAAAACCATGCAGCGAACCAACCATTTTTTCGCCGTAAAAAGCAATTACTCTACAACTAAACTATTGGCGCCTTGAAGCCACCAACACCCCACTCCGTCTCGCTCTCACTCAGTCCGCGAACAGTATGGTGCGAGCGAGATAAAAAGTTAATTTGAGCTGAGGTAGTATGGGCTCTTAAAAATGTTTACCATTTGACAATTGACAGTAACCTCAATTTTCATCGATGATTTTTCAAATTACAATTTAATAATGCAGCAATAATTGTTGAAAAAACTGGTGTTATCAAATTGAAATACAGATGAATGTTTTGCTCATTCCTTTTGCACTTACTTGCCCATCTGCACGTTATCATGGGTTATGGCCATGGACTCGCTGGAGTCCGCGCTGGGCTTGGCCAGCATCCGGCGGCGGATGATGTCGATGTAGCCCTCTAGGATGTCACGGATGCGGTGGCAGTCTTGGGTTTTGACGCTGTATTCCTTGTCACTGTACAAAGAAAAAGTTATTTGAATCTTGTTTCACCTCCTATCCTGTTTTGATGGTGTATGCGTTTACGGGTACTAAGACCTACAAAAAGTATGCTCGGGAATTGAACCTGAACCAAACTGGTCTAAACATTACTCAGTCATGGACCATTCGAACATCAAAATTCACGGACGTATCAAATAATGCAGTGTTGGAGAAAATGTTGCGCAAACGCTTTCCATTAACCTCCTGACGCTCAATGTTTCAAAAACTGAAGTAATTCAGTTTCTACCAACAAATTCACCTAAACCACCAACTTAACATAACATAACATCACGCCTTGTTTCCCCGAAGGGTTGGGCAGAGGTGTCCCTGTAGCAGGTACACCCAAATTTCGCCAGTTATGTTTTAAGTCCCATGTAATGCGAGCCTATTGCCATCAACCGGGCACAAATCCAGACTCCGAGCTGCTACTGAGAAATTCAACCACCAACTTATTCAATCAAAATAACAGCCCATTAACAGCACATAGGTATTTGTCATGATGCCTCAACATGCAACTGCAATCGCCTCGATATGGTTTCATGTATTAAATATTTGTTTAGGTGTTCATATCGACGAGAGGCAAGACTGGCGTGTTTATACGGATACGCTATGCTCCCGGCTTCGCAAACTAATATATTTATTTAAAGAGCTCAGACATTCGGCCGACATTGAATCAGCTTCGGTTGTATATCGTTTCCTGTGTGAGTCGATTATTACTTACTGCATCCTTAAGGTGGAACGAGCTCAGCGGCCTATCCTCAAAATTATGTATTTTCGTAAAAGGGACCACCCCACAGCCTGTTATACTCCGAAGCCCAAGTATTCACGGTAGAAAACTCTATGTCCTCCGCCCTGTCTTGCGTCGACACTCCACGATGCCGCTAGATAGAAATCTATCCAATCGGTGGATTGGCTTTCCTGTTTGTAAATCTGTTTAGTCCCGACGAAACTATCGTGCCCAAAGCTCCAGAATATACAATAAAATCAACAAGACATAAGACCATAGTAAAACAAACCTATAATCTCCAAAGTTAAGCGTGAAAGTCTGCGACTTCCCCGTGTGGTACGTCTTGACGTGCGTGAGCGGCCATTGTTGCAGGATCTCCTTTGTGACCTCGTCCAGGCGCAGGATCGCCTCCGCGTTGATGCCGAGGAGGCGGGGCACTAGCTTCTTCTTGTCTTTTTGTTTCTCCTGTTTAGAATATTGGTGGTGTTTAAGGAGGTGATAACTATATTTAAGGTATCAGGTACGGTATCTAGGTCAGGTATCAGTAGATGTCAACTCTCGCCAAAGCAAAGATTTGGTCAGTGGGTCGTCTTAAGGGCGGAGTTCTCTCTCAAACAAAAATCAACTGAATGTTTTTAAAAATAAGTGTAAATTTATAAAATTTGAGTGAATGAGTTTGTATGTTTTATTTTGTATATGTGGTGAATCTGTTTACAAGAGATGGAAAGATCGATGAAGATGTGGAAAGGATGAATGCGGGAAATAAAGTGAATGGTGCTATCGCTATGCTATCGCTATGCTATCGCATGCTATACGTGCGATTGTGACCAACCAGGAGATGTCCAAAAAGGCTGCATATACAGTAGAATCTCACTAATCCGGCACTTCAATAGACCGACACGTCCAATAATCCGGCACCCTCCCGCACGACCGTACATTTTTACCTGCTGTTTTTAACAGACTTCCAAAAAGGAGGAGGTTATATGTTCGTCGCGTATGTTTGTTTTTTTTTATTTTTTATTTATGTCCACCGATTTCTCCGTCAATTTTTTGTTTGAAAGGGTGTGCTCTCGAATTAGTCCCATATAAATTTTATTAACTTTGCTTGGATAGTTTTTGAGTTAGCTACAAAATACGTTTTTTTTTTCCCACTTAGTATGTAGATGATATGATAAGTTTCTGTCACTGGTAGCAGGTAGTGGTATTCGAATGTGTGTGGGGTAGGTACCACAACTAAAATGTGAAAAATAAAAACTTTTTACGAAAATAAAACAATCGACCTCCAAAAAAAAACACTACAAAGTGAAAAATAACTTTAATTTCGGAAGTCGGTGGCAAAAAACGAAAATACAAAACCCAAGACACCGACTTCCGAAATTAAAGTTATTTTTCACTTTGTAGTGTTTTTTTTTGGAGGTCGGTTGTTTTTTCAAGTGAGAATAATGTACATAGTTATAAAATGCTTGATTTTATTTATTTACATATTAGGATTTTTTCTATACAATCCAGTAATCCGAACATTCCAATAATCCGGCACCCTCTGGTTTTTAATAGTGCCGGATTAGTGAGATTCCACTGTAGTGACAAAAATTTAAAGAGTATACTTAGATGGTTTGTTCATGTTAAGAAGATGAATGAAAGGCGACTAACAAAAGGTATTCACAAGGCAAGGAAATATTATAGTGACCTTATTAGTGATGTTCTTCAGAAAGGTCAGGAGCGTAGTACTCGCAACCGGCTTACGATATAACAAGATATTATATGAACGTAAACGAGGCAAAAGGAGTATGTAAGGTGTAGAACAGGTACCTCCTTCTGCGAAGCAGTAATGCTCGCGAAGGAGGACGCGGAACGCGTGAGGGAGAGGCAAATTTCACGCCCTCATGCCCCTAATCACCGCAGGAGACGCCCTGGGCGTCGGGAGTTGCAGGCCGATTCCCGGCCACCGTAGGCGCGGGCTTGCGGACGGTGAGCAATGGGTAGCTCGCCGTCCGATAAGGACCAGGCCCGGGTCGACGGCGCGTTGTGTTCCACGCGCGCCTCAAAGAGATGTCAGCACAACTGAAGGGATCAGCTAGGGCCGATGCCTGCCAGGGTTGCGGGTTTGTTCGAAAGGGTTACCGTGGTCCCTGGCAACATGGCAACTGAAGGAACACGGGTGGGTTTTAATCAGTACGAGTCTGACACGCCCTCCCGCTCCGCCCAAAGCGGGAAAAGTTATTTGATGATAACCAAAAAAAAAAGGTGTAGAACAGGTGGCTTTCTGTAGTTTAGTCTGCCTACCCCCTTGACAAGAAGGCATGAGTTTGTGTATGCATATGTGTAGTCATACCTTAACCAAGAAGAAGGTGACTCCATACGTAGGCATGGCCCTGGCGGTCTTGATGTACAGGAACTTGGCCTCCAGCTCACTGCTACCCTGGTGCGTTGCATATTCCTTCAAGATCTTCTTCTCTACGCTCCAAGCGTTTAAGTACTGGGCGGGCAGGTATTCCTCGAATCTGGGGGTTAGGATGATGGTGAGAGGTATATCTGTAATCTGGGGTCAAGATTGATTAACGTTACTTAGCACATGCTTTGGCTTAGTGGTGAGAGGGATTTATAAAATTGCTGTTAACTACCTCAACTTTATGATTTAATATTTACACTTTTTATGTGTGTAACTTTTTTATGTTGTGGATAGCTTAGGGACTTGCATAGTTTTTAAAGTCAGCTAGATAAAACCTATGGAAACTCCATTTTGTATTTTTAAATTGAAGCTGAAAATTTTTGTCTGCCCCAGTAAAAACTTAAATCCCTGTTATCGATACTTTTTTTAGTAACTTGCAGGAATGTTAGGAAGTTTATTATTTGGCGTATAATAAACAATCATTTATAATAAATAACCATGTATGACAGTAACATTCAAGACGATTCATCATCATCTGCCTAGCCTTTTCCCAACTATGTTAGGATCGACTTCCAGTCTAGCCGGATGCAGCTGAATACCAATACATATGTTCCATGGAGCGACTGCCTGTCTGACCTACACAACCCAGTTAGGTACTGGGTAACACGATACCCCTTGGTAAGACCGGTTGTCAGACTTTCGGGCTTCTGACGACCCGTAACAACTGTCAAAGATCTACAAATGACAGCCGGGACCAACGGCTTAACGTGCTTTCCGAGGCAAGGAGGAGTCTCGGTATGTAAAGATGGTCACCCATCCACGGACCAACCCTGGCAAGCGTAGCTTAACCTGTTGGATCGACCCGTGCGGCTATTATTATTTAAAAAAAAACTGAAAAATACCCACTACAAAAAAAGATATGAATTTTTGAAGCTCCACTTAATGTTCGATATTGCACCTACCACTGCACACTGTTTGCATCACAAAAAGGTTTACTGGTAGAAAATGCCTATGGCATTAAGTTAGCCTTTATACATTCGTGTGCTTAAAGTATTAAATAAATAAATAAATGGGTGTTAAAAGTATGAAATATTGTAACCTAGCTGTAGGTAATATTTTAAGCTACTCATGTCATCTCTTCTCGTCGGTATTTTTACACCTTGTATTAAATGTTCCCCTCTTTATCTTGCACTTCATAATTTAACATTTGTGAGTTACATGAATAATGCACAGCCAAAGCACGGGCAACTGCAAACTTATGTTTATTTTTATCTTGGCCATAATCTGGGCTCATTTTTAGTATATCATGGAGTTGTAATTGTAATGTATGTATGTAAGGCCATCCACCGAAGGAACAAAGCTACGAAACATTAAAGTCTAGGTCGTCTAGGTATAGGTATTGATTTATAACTAAGGTCTCTTCCCCGTGCGGGCTTGCGGACAGTAACATTCAAGACGATTCATCATCATCTGCCTAGCCTTTTCCCAACTATGTTAGGATCGACTTCCAGTCTAGCCGGATGCAGCTGAATACCAATATGTTCCATGGAGCGACTGCCTGTCTGACCTACACAACCCAGTTAGGTACTGGGTAACACGATACCCCTTGGTAAGACCGGTTGTCAGACTTTCGGGCTTCTGACGACCCGTAACAACTGTCAAAGATCTACAAATGACAGCCGGGACCAACGGCTTAACGTGCTTTCCGAGGCAAGGAGGAGTCTCGGTATGTAAAGATGGTCACCCATCCACGGACCAACCCCGGTAAGCGTAGCTTAACTTGTTGGATCGACCCGTGCGGATATTATTATTTTAAAAAAACTGAAAAATACCCACTACAAAAAAAGATATGAATTTTTGAAGCTCCACTTAATGTTCGATATTGCACCTACCACTGCACACTGTTTGCATCACAAAAAGGTTTACTGGTAGAAAATGCCTATGGCATTAAGTTAGCCTTTATACATTCGTGTGCTTAAAGTATTAAATAAATAAATAAATGGGTGTAAAAATTATGAAATATTGTAACCTAGCTGTAGGTAATATTTTAAGCTACTCGTGTCATCTCTTCTCGTCGGTATTTTTATACCTTGTATTAAATGTTCCCCTCTTTATCTTGCACTTCATAATTAAACATTTGTGAGTTACATGAATAATGCACAGCCAAAGCACGTGCAACTGCAAACTTATGTTTATTTTTATCTTGGCCATAATCTGGGCTCATTTTTAGTATATCATGGAGTTGTAATTGTATGTATGTAAGGCCATCCACCGAAGGAACAAAGCTACGAAACATTAAAGTCTAGGTCGTCTAGGTATAGGTATTGATTTATAACTAAGGTCTCTTCCCCGTGCGGGCTTGCGGACGGTGAGCAATGGGTAGCTCGCCGTCCGATAAGGATCAGGCCCGAGTCGACGGTGCGGTGTGTTCCACGCGCGCCTCAAAGAGATGTCAGCAGAATTGACGGGGTCCGCTAGGGCCGATGCCTGCCGGGGGTGCGAAGAAAACCGACAGGGAGATCGTGGCCCCCGGCAACAGGGCAACCGAAGGAACACGGGTGGGTTTTAGTCAGTAAGAGTCTGACACGCCCTCCCGCTCCGCCCAGAGCGAGAGAAGTTATTTGATAATTTCGAACCCAAAAAAAAAAAGTCTCTTCCTCGTTGACTCTATTGTGGCAGAAGAACCTGAATGTAGCTATGTAGTACTTGTAATAGTAATGCAAATCAAGTGCAAAGGAATAGGAGTAGCTATTTGATATTCTGCACCGATGTTTGTATTTACTTTGTTCTTTATAATTCTTGAAATAAAGTGTTAAATCCGCTGCGTTTGCGCGTCTTATATTAAATTGCATTGATGAAGAAAACTTACTTCTCAATAAATCCAGGCTTGTGTTTCTTCTCGTCATAGTCTCCTAACTGGATCTGGCACTGCATCCCAGCGAACTTCACCGCTATAATAAATTAAAACACAATATTTAATGGTATGGTAACGTCTCAGATCAAATAGAAAACCAAGATAGCGCTGTCAAAAGTGACGTGAGGTCGGTTTTGTAAACATGTGTGCACTTAGTCAAGTGTAGTTTGATTGTAAATGGTTGTAAATGAGTGCGTGTGAGCGTGTATGCACAGAGCGGAGGTGTAGTTTTGACATGCTTCATTGGTGCCGATTCCCTTGTTCACAAACTAAACTAAATTTAAGTTCAGTGCATCTTTTTCTTTCTATTTCATTAAGAAAAGGACAGAAGATAAATTTTAGTTTAGTCCTGTCAAATTAATCAGCGCCTGTCACTCTCCATACAAGTTTAGACGTGATTAAAAACTTGCCGACTAAAATTACGTCAATTTACGTCAAGCGGTGATTAATTTGACAGGACTTAACTAAAATTTACCTTCTGTCCTTTTCTTAGTGAAATAGAAAGAAAAAGACGCACTGAACTTAAATTTAGTTTAGTTTATGAACAAGGGAATCGGCACCATTGTATTGTTCGCAGCGCTATGTCTTGGATTTTTGGAACGAAGTTCTTTAACGCGACTTGTAAACTTTTAGAAATCGTCACGCTAAAAAGTGTTAATACTTGCGACTGTCTTCTTCTAATTCAAAGAGAAAGAAAGAGAGAGAGAGAGAACGCTGGCAGAAAACAACAAAAGAAATGAGTAAAGTGATTATAGTGTCGTGGGATAAAATTGTGCACATGTACGGCCCCAGTACACTGCATGCCGGAGAGAGAGAAACTGTGAATTTGGTCGAAATGAAAACCCAAGATGGCGGCACTATTCATTTTAAATTTTTTCATCATGGGTATCGTTTTCATGGTTTTCAAGGATACAAAAGCCGATAGTTAGGTCAAAATGAAAATCCAAGATTGCGGCTGCGACAATTTTCAAATTTTTCATCATCGGTATCGATTTCATGGTTTTCGAGGATGTTAAAGCCGATAGTGGGGTCGAAATGTAAATCCAAGATGGCGGCTGCAAAAATTTTCAAAATTTTCGTCATGGATGTCGTTTTCATAGTCTTCGAGGGAGTAGATAGTATATAGTCACACGCCTGTTGCAGGGGAAATCTAGGGTGCAGGGCTAATGGGGGCAATCAATGAGGCAATTTTAAACGTGATCATTACACCGTACACCTTTATTATCCCTGCAGCAAGCGTGGGAATAGCTGCCTTTTAACGAAATGGTGGATGGAAGTTGACCACTCCTGAAATAACAATAGCCTTCCCGGGCATTATGGTTTATCCACATTTTTGCTTGTTCTGGTAACAAAGATAATTATACTAATATACCGCGTGGATGCTAAAAGTAGAAAGAAATAATTGGGTATGTCGAGGATGATTGGCAGCGCCATTGTGTTTGCTAATAGCAAACTACTGCGCTTAACCTTCTGTTTGCAAGGCGTAGTGCTTACCTACGGCATAATACTACATAGTATGAAACAAAGTCGCTTTTTCTGTCCCTATGTATGCTTAAATCTTTAACCGATTTTGATGCGGTTTTTTTTAATAGATAGAGTGATTGAAGAGGAAGGTTTATATGTATAATAACCCGGTTTGTACCCGTGCGAAGTTTATACCCGTGTGAAGCCGGGGCGGGTCGCTAGTTATTGATATAATATAATCTTTTTCGCATACCTTGAGGAAAACGGTGACGTATCCTTCCTTAAGGGGACGATAGCTGACTTTTAATGATTTTATACTGAAGATGACGTTTAAACGAGTGGTGTTAGTGATTTGGAAAAAGTATATGTTAAATTAGAGCATTTTTTTATATTTTAATATAGGCATAGTTTTGATTATGTTTATATTACATAGTGAAATTAATTTGTAAAGTTATGTCTAACGCGGATATAAAACTGAGAATGACGCAAAATCCATCAAGCGTATTTTTCTAAAAACTTCACATATTGATCTTTTAGTATACGTGTTTTATTAAAATATCTTTTGTTTTACGTGTAATAAATTAATAATGCGTTTTATTTGGGACAGCGCTTCTTGATGGGCGAGTCCTATTACTGGCTGGACGTACGACGCGTTGCGTGAGCTCAGTACAGAACACGCAAGCTAACCATTCAAGGTCACTGTCATATATCTGCGTCTATTATAAATGCGAAAGTAAGTTTGTTTGTTACGCTTTCACGCTAAAATGGCTGAACGGATTTGGATGAAATTTGGCACATATATAGATGATGCCCTGGAAAAGAACAAAGGATATTTTTTTTCCCACGGGATCGAGACTTATGCGGCTGAAACCGCGGGGCGCAGCTAGTGGTTAATAATTTAAGTAGTTAGGGCCTCAGACCAAATAAAAAGCCAAGACAGAGCGCTGTCAAGTGTCAACAGTGAAGTGAGACCGGTTTCGTAAATATCTGTGCACTTAGTGCGGTCTATACTCCGTTTGAAATAAGATTAGACATTTAACTAAACCTTTTTTACAGTTCGTTCAACCGATTTTGACTTCTATTGCGTTGGTGGCATGACAAATGGCAGCTGCAGTAAACATTGGTATTGTAACCACTTTTTTTGCTTTTAATGCCATCCTTATGCCTACGGCATAGAAGTCAAAATCGGTTGAACGGACTGTAAAAAAAGTTTGTTTAAATGTCTAATCTTATTTCAAATGGAATATAGTTTGATTGTAAATGTGTGCGTGTATGCACAGAACGGCGGTGTAGTTTTGACATGCTTCACTGTATTGTTCGCAGCCCTGTCTTGGTTTATTATTTGGTCTGAAGTTAAGACATATAATAGGGTATCCAGGTTGATAAGCTTTGGTTACAAACTTTAACCACTTTTAAACTTTTAACTGTATAACCACAATTCAATTTGAAGATACATTATAACAATTCCTTTATTAGCTTCAACATGTACACCTCCGTGGACACAAAAATAAAACACAAAATACCCTTAAAAATACTTTATTGTCAAAACCTAACCGTGTACATCACTATCTATTACTATCACTGCTGCCAGCCTGGCCATCCTTATTGACGATCTGCTGCAGCTCATAATCCTGTACCACTTGAAAAATCTTACTCTTAGCCTGGTTCAAATAATAAGGACTAAACTTCCTTAGCGTCGAACCTATAGTTAACAAAAACACGTCTAAAGGATCCGTAGGGCTCAACTCCTGGAACATTGATTCGGAGTATTCTCTTGAAGAGTTCCCGTCGTCTTGTTGTCTCTTTCGGAAGACTGGTTTAGTCTCTCTCGGCTCTTCGAAGTCTAGAGCTTCATCAACGAAGACTTCCGAAGGCATTTCGACTTCGCAAGCGTCGTCTTCGAGGAAGCCTGCGTACTCCTCAGCTGTGGTTCCTGAGGAGATCGGCTCCTTGAAGTAAGGCATCATGAAGGATAGTTCCTCTTCGTACTTATATTTGTAACTGTGTGCGTTCGGGTTTTTCAGTCTTTCTCGGAATTTTCGCCGCATCATATCTCGAATATTTATCCATCGTGATTTGCAGACGAGAGCTGGAAAATAAAAGGTTTTGGATTAATTATAAGTTGTTATAACGGTGAAGGAAAACATCGTGAGGAAACCGGCATGTCCTAGAACCGAAAATTCGAAGACATGTGATATCTACCAGGGTTGTAACGGATGTCATATAACGGATGAGGATGCGGATGAGGATATCGAGATAATCGGGTTTGAGGATGCGGATGAGGATATCGAGATAATCGGGTTTGAGGATGCGGATGAGGATACGGATATTGGAAAATTCCTTATTGAGGATGCGGATGAGGGTGCGGATGCAGATGTCGTATGAAAAATAGCATAGTAGTGTTTTGACACCTAATACCACAATCATGCCCCCACTGTCACGTGCGGCCAATCATCTATCACTAGTAATAGGACAGGGACACTGCGAATTCAGGCAATAGGAACGCGCCACTCACACTTCGGCCCGCACATTTATATCGGAGCGAGTATAATAAAATTCACTATTTGAGCGAACAACGTAGGTAGGGCCACATCCCCATAGAAATTATGAGGATTCGGATGAGGATGCGGAGCTTTTAAAATCAAAAGTTGAGGATGCGGATGTTTTGCGGATATCAAAATGTATGCGGACGCTCCGCAGTTGCGGATGCGGATACGGATATCCGTTACATCCCTGATATCTACGAACCTATCTACAAGCCTAATTTTTTACATGGAACGACTGCCTATCTGACCTCCACAACCCAGTTACTTGGTGACGCGATACGAGTTTTTTCGAATTTGAATACGATGTATGAATTTGCCATGTAATGTCCTTAAAAGAGTGTGAAAACAAAGTCTAAGTAAAATAGGATGTTTAGTGTGATTCTTTCAATAAAACACTTTCCTAAAACGGACATGGGTGAACTAACAATGACAATGGTGCATAACAATGTTTACCTACAGTACAGAGAAGTAGTCACCTTAGTATAGTCACGTAGAACAACGACTCAAAAGGGTCAAAGGTTGCCAATGATAGGTGAATAAACAGTCAGCAACAAGTAATTTATTCCTGCTATTTTGTTAGTTAAATTACGTAAATAATAATTTTAAATTGCTGCCAAATTAATGCCTCTAAAGACATCCCAAATGAACCATGTGGCCTTTATCATGGCTTAAAAGAATAAAACACAACTTATATGTAGCATAAATTTGAAAATTTGCATTCATTCATTTAAATTTTACGAATGTATTTGGTTATATGACTTCACAAGTTATTGTGTTTGGGTAAAGATCATTTTCACCTGAAGCAGTAATAAATATTGGCGATTTTGAAGGCGCACTCAGTCCAGACGGTGATTGGTTTTACGAATTTTGCCGATGCTACTCTAAGTTGTGTCGTACTTACCTACTTCTTAATCCTCAAATCATCCACGATCTTTCTACCCAAAGTCACCGTCTACTGCCTATCCCCCAACAAAACAGCGCGCAATAATACTTGAACACAATCAAACTATTACAAAACACACACAGATAACCCTATCAACTAACCTACTTGTAATGCTACAGACAAAATCGACGCCAACTTCACTTTCAATTCACCACTCAACAATAACCCTTATGGCTTAGGAAATAAGGTGCACAAGGAATATAAATATACAAGAAAGAAACTTACCTGGCCTGCTGAGTGAATCCCCAATCTTCTGCCAAATAACTTCTCTTGAATCAAAGTCTAAATATTTTGCGTGTCTCGTGTTGTACAAAATAGGATTATCTTTAACTAATTTTAATAGTTTTAAGTCTAAGTTCTTGTTGAAAGGCAGCGGCATCGTGTCGGGTGCGCTACGGTGTCGTGTCGCGACTGCGCGGCGGCGCACTGAGCGGCAACGTCGCGTCGCGGCTACGTCACGTGTCGGCTCCGTTGGTATCGCAACCGGTTGCTAAGGGGCGGCGCGCATTCTCGATTAGCGGTTGTCATTGGTTGATGTTATTGTTACTTAACTTGTGTTTAGTTGATTATGTATGATTACTTGATTAGATCATTATTAGTATATTGATTAGATTGTTTTAGAATTAGGCCAGTCTGATTATTTATGTAAAGTTTTTTTATAGTAAAAATAAGAAATCTTATTCCTAACATATTTTTTTTTATTTTCTTGGTTAAGTACTTACTTACTTATTTTTATTTTTTTTACAATTCATATTACTTACCTACTTTTTGTACTTTGTCTATAAAGTAACATAAAATAGCAAGTTAAACAATAATTAAACAATTCCTTGCCTTAATTGAAATCGAATGACGTTTCAGTCTTAGGTACTTTTATTTAGATCGCGTTTAACCGGTCTTTAAATAGAATATTCAACTGTCAAGCAAAATACCGTTAATAAGACAAAACGACAACAGGTTACTTATAAAAAATCGAATGAGCGTGGTAATAAATAAAAAAATATGCTCCAGCACCTCCTTTTTTTCGTTGGTTTAAAAGTGCAACAAAAAGTCGGCATCTTATCTTCTCGTGTCGCACAGTGTGCGGCCGGCTCCGACCGGACGACGCGATGCGACCTTCTGTGTGTGTGTGATCGATCGGCGAGTTGCCGGGCCACGACAACTGTGGGAACTCGATAGTACCTCGTGGGTGTTTCAAGAATGTACGGAAAATAAAAATTATAACTATAGCTTTTATTTTTTATTGTTTTATCATTTATTGTGCCTAAACAATATGCTAAGGCAAAGGCTGTATGATGAGACGACATTATATAGTTATTTTATATTAGTACAGCTAAGTCGTCGATGGAGCCTTACCTTTAAAATTCGAATTGAAGTACAACTACAAAAAAAAAACATTAATACGTATAGTTCGTGCAATCCACGAAGAAGCGCCCCACTCCGCTCCGCGCCGTACTAGAGTTCAGCTTACAGTACAGTAATCGAGGAGTGGGGCGCGTCTTCGTGGATTGCACAGACTATACTAGTCAATAATGACTATATGTAGGTTTTCTTATGGTATTTTAGGATATTTAAAATTGTGCATTCAACATACTTGCTCACACTTTAAAGTTAAAGTTATTGATTTAAATTGAGTTATAATTGAAATGTATTTTTTTCAATTCTATTCATTCAATTACAACTCTCAATTTCAATCACAAGTTTTAATTATAAATGCAATCAAACTATATCTTGGAGATCATTATCTAATCAAATACTAAATTCTATGTTATTTAAAATAGACTCATAAAAAAAAACCTTATCCTAAATACAAAGTTTCAGTAGTAGAAACTTTAACTTCAGAAGAATGTCCATGTTTCTCCTTCTCAACAATTTGCTGCAAATCATGATCTTGAACGACCGCGAAAATTTTACTTTTCGCTACATTCAAATGATAAGGCGAAAAAGTTTTTAATGTAGACCCAATGCTTAACAAAAATGCGTCGACTGGATCCGTAGGATCCAACTCAGGAGATACAGGCTCGCTGAAACTTGGCAAATTAATTGTCTGGTTAACCTCCTCAAAACACGGTTCTTTTCTCTTCTTTGATTTTTTCTTTTTAGTTTTGGCTTTCTTTATAATTGGTTCATCAGAGTCGTTACCGTCGCTGCAAGGGTTTAAATCAATCTCTTCGTTTGTGGAGTCGGTGACCAGGTCATGCCAGTTCTTGGTTTGCGAGTCTTCTTCGTCTTCCATGGACAGTACCACCACATCTCTGTAGAAAGGCCTCATGAACGCAAGCTCGCTCTCATATTTGTACTGTCTTGGGGGATGTACTGGGTCTGTGACATTTTTTTTTAGAATCCGTCTGTGTACATCTCTTATGTTTATCCAGCGGACTTTGCAGTCGGCGCCTGTAATAAAAGCATAAATATAAAAATCTTATTTTCAAAATACCTATTACATACGAGTAATACGCGTATGTTTATTATCACTGTAATAGCCTCCTGCGGGGTAATTGCGTAACACACTAACAATAGCAATGGCTTTCATTTTGACAGTTCAAGAAGATTCAATGCGTTATTTACGAGCAGACTTATACTTTTTTTGATGAGCAGACAAATTTTTCGACCGTATGAAGGAATAAATTAGCTATAGCCTTCAAAATTATTCAGATTGTGATTGAAAGCGTGTTAAGCAATTAGGATGCTAGCCAAGCCAAGCAAACTAATCTTCACGTTCGGAAAATATACACAGTCGCAATGTGTAGTTATAAAAGACTGTATACAGAAAAAAAGAAAGTGATTTAAAATTTTAACCATAATTTAACATTAATATATTTTAATTTTAAAGTACTCTTTTGAATGAATGAAAAAATAATCTTTTTTTTTTTAATCTCACACATGAAACTCACGTAACTCTCACAAAAAGTTGGTCATTTTCGAACGCAAACAAAACAAATAGTAGCGTCGAATCGTGACAACTAAATATTACTCACCCGGCCTTTTTAATTCGTCTCCTATCTTCTGCCAGGCCACTTCCCTTGTATTAAAGTCCATGTATTTGGCATGGTTGATGTCGTAGAGCACTGAGTTTTCCTTCACAAGGCGAATTAACTTCACGTCTTGTTTGTCTGAGTTCTCGTGGAACATTTTGGCGTGCACTGATCGGCAACGGGCGTCGGACACTCGCGTCGCGAGTCGCGCGGTCGATTCGTCGGGCCTCGGTCGTAGTCGGGACCTCTCGCTCGCACACTTTTAGGGACGGTTTTTATGAGGTGAAGATGGAAAAAATTACGTGGTGTTTTTTTTCTGTTGTTAATAGAATTGGAATAGTGTTTGTTGCTAATAAGTTGTAATGCAAGAAACGTTTTATTTAAGGCTTTATTTGTTTAGTAGGTATATTACGTCAGATTAATTTTAGACAAAACAAATATTTTAAAGCTTTTTGTTTGTTTTACATGACACAGATACCTACAAAGAGTTCAGTTATAATATTGCTATTTATATTTCCTTCTTTAATCTGTTTGAACATATTTTCCTGAATACACATTGAGTTATTATTATAATAATCAGCGCTGTCAGTCGTGAACACAAAAGTAGTTAGGTATTAAATTAATTGACAGACAATGAATGAGCTCACCATACTAACTAAACATTAACATATATTTAAGGTGCATTTTCGCAAACATGGCCGCGGCTGCTATTTATAAGCACATCTTATTAATAAATATTATTTTAATTTGTGCATCATTTAGGTCAAGATTACGGTACGATTCTAAATACTAACACAATACAAAACATACCTACATTTGAAACAATTAAAGTACCATTCCATAGCACTGGTTTCTATGAAATAACTTTCGTAGCTATCGATACGTCCGCGTCGGTTTCATAGGAATATATAGAAACCAGTCGTGATGCGGCGACACGTCGCTTGCTGCTGCCGCCACCGGTCGGCTACGGAATGGTACCTTAATCCAGCAAAACTGCAAGTATTACATTCTATTTTTAAACAATAATTAAATAACTGCCTCGTTGGTCTAGTGGTCGCAAGCGCTACTGCTGAACATGAGGTCCTGGGTTCGATTCCCGGGTCGGGCAAAGTGTTATTGGGTTTTTCTATCTGAAATTTCTCAGTAGCAGCCCGGAATCTGGATTTGTGCCCGGTTGATGGCAATAGGCTCGCCCCCTATTACATGGGGCTTAAACATAACTGGCGAAATGTGGGTGTACCTGCTACAGGGACACCTCTGCCCAACGCTTCGGGGAA
This sequence comes from Agrochola lychnidis, assembly GCA_963680765.1. NCBI lineage: Eukaryota > Metazoa > Arthropoda > Insecta > Lepidoptera > Noctuidae > Agrochola > Agrochola lychnidis. Next base: position 1,493,637 of record OY796873.1, read on the forward strand.
ACAAGGCGTGATGATGTTTTATTTAAATAACAATGTTTTGCGGAACCGGAAAACTACGTAAATGACTTCCACTTTCAACATAAATAATCGAAATAATTATTTAACGAGTGTGTTCTACAATGTCTGGATAAGCTGATTTATGAAACTGCCTATGGACATTGGACAAAAGTTATTCTAGTACCTAATAATTAAATTGAACCCTGCATAATCATCCTATAACGTTCCCACACCTGGCACACAGACCTCTTCACATTTTTTTTTTCTCTTACTTTTTACCTCATGATCTCATTTGTAACAATTGAAGTGTTTTTGTATTTAATTTTATTATAAGGTATTTTTTGCACGCTGAAATATGTAAGTAAGCAAAATATGTGGAACTTCTTATATTTATGACCTTTTATGTAGGTACCATATTTTATACAAAATAAAGAAATTCTAAATAATTAATTCCTCTATGTGAGATAGGGCAGTAAATCACCACGCGGGTCCAGTGCGGGACGGTGGATGTCACATGACTTCGAATTTTTGGTTCCTGACGTGTTTCGTCACAATAAAACATCCTTCACAGTTTTGATCGTGAGCTCAACGTTATCTTAGGGAGGTTTGTATTACAAATCCACCGCCATGTAAACCCACTGTAAACCAATCCATCTAGCCCACGTACTTCGACGCGTCGTGTCGGGCTCGGCGCTCTACTAAAGTGCCACTTGTTTTAATATCGTTACGATATCTACGATATCACAACGACTTAGAACTGTTTTGTTGTTATTTACTACCTACAAAATGTTGTATGAACTAACGTTTCTTAATGAGAAATACACTCTCGAAACGACAATAAATAGATAATCGTGAAAACCATCGAGTGCTTATATACATGGCTTCTAGTACTAGTAGGCGATCGTTTGATGGGTTAAATACTTTTCTTTATAGCAAATCTAGTTCGATTACAAGTAATTTGATGATCGTTAATACTTAGTACACGTAGCTTGATTATTATGCAGTAAAATTAAATAAAATTGTTTATTCTGAAAGTACTTAAATAGGATACTTATCGGAATCATTTTTACACGTCATTTATCAAAAAAACTACCCTATGCCTGTGTCCCAATCCCAACAAAAACACAACACAACACAACACATAGGATAAAGTATGAATTAACCTTCTGACCTATGTACGCCTATGTATATATAATTATCAATAAATAATTGTGTGTTATCTGATTCATTTAGTGGGAGTGCCGACAGAAGTCAAAACTTGAACAAGATCGCCTTGCTGAAAGAAAAATACTTGTATAGAACATTGGTCCGTAACCTTATCTCAATAAAGAGCACAATCGCGTTTACAAAAAATAATACTTCCGAAACCTTTAAAGTAAAAATACTTTCATAGAACATTGATCCGTAACGAAACATAAATAAAAAGCATAATCGCGTTTACAAAACCTTTAAAGTAAAAATACTTGTATAGAATATTGTGTTTACAAAAATGAGGTGTCATCATTGGTGCCGATTCTCTTGTCACAAATGCCTCTAAACTAAACTAAAAATCACCAAAATTTAGTTTATTCCTGTCAAACGACGATTTCCCATTCTGAAATAGACTAAAGTAACACAACTTAACTATATTTTACTTTGACAGCACTAAGATTGCACTGAGATATTAGTTTAGTGAAAATGGCAATTTTGCTATTCTGAATTTGACGTTTTTAACCTAAAATTTAGATTTTCTAACTAAATATGACTATTTTTAATCGCGACTAAAAACATGTGGAATAAAATTGGTTGTCATGAACTAAAATTCACACCAACACCTCGACTTCAGATGAAAAAACAGTACTGAATATTTTTTTTTCTTTTGCTTATATCTCGAAAACGGTGTGTCCAATCGCAAAAATAATGAAAATTTCGACACCCTTTATAAGACCCTTAAACCCCTAACACTCTACATGTAGGTAATATTTTTTTCTTATTTTCCATACAAAAAGTGAAAAATCCATATAAAACACGTCGAGGCTGCCCCCCCTACGCGCCTCCGGCTCTAAAAAGATTCACGTGGTTATGTATCACGTGTGGAGTCGCGGTTGTCAAATTCGATTTAGATGTGTCAAAATTATTTTTAAATTTAGAGAATTTATTTTGCAGAATAGCTTTGAGATTCTCATAGTCAAAAGTAAGGAATTTTAGTGATAGTTTAGTTAGTTTAGTTCGGTGTACAAGAGAATCGGCACCATTGTGTCGCGAAATCAATGGTTTAGTCCCATCTCAAAAATGCCCAACGCGCCTAAAGTTTTCACTTCAAAAACAAATTCTTTACACTATGTCATTTAGATGCATATTAGTTTAGGAGCTAGAGCACGTTAATTGATTACGCGCCATACAATAATTACGGCAAGCCAGCGACCGTTCCACAGACTGCTCAGTGTAGTTTGGTTCAGAACCTTAATTGTGTGAGCCAGACTAGCTCTTCATCAGTTTTATTGATATACTAGCGCCTGGAAGCCAATACGGTTACCGGCACCGGCAATTGTATGAATAGCCAGCTCCGGCGACCAAATCAGCTGCCGGTGCCGGCAGCAAAGACACTCCTTATGTATTATGCTGTATGAATTTTAAATAAGGTATATTACTTCAAATGCGGTAGTTTACCTAATTTGGTGAGCACACGGATATTCGGGATACAAATACGGACTGTAGGTACTTACAGGAAAAAAATACGCTCCCAATTATGAAAAAATAACAGAAATATAGCCACTAACCTTGCTGCTCAGTAACAGGATGCCGTCCGTTCAAGATCGCGTCCCTGGTCTGCACATACAGCAGGTGCAGCTGCACAGGATCCCGGGAATCCACGTTCCGGTCGGAGTAGAATAGTCTTCGCTTGAGGAGTAGTGTCTCTTTGAAGTCGATGCCTTGCTCGCGAATGGTGCGGTGCTGGTCGAGCCATTCCACTATTGGAAGATGGAGAATTTAGAAAATGAAAATAGTAATAATATCAATGAGGGAATACAAAGGTGCGTCTTAAACAAGTTTAAGTGGGATCCTACAAGGGCTTCTTAACAAGTTAAGAGGGATCCTGCAAGGGCGTCTTAACAAGTTAAGTGTGATCCTACAAGGGCGTCTTAATAAGTTAAGGGGGATCCTACAAGGCCGTCTTAACACGTTAAGGGGGATCCTACAAAGGCGTCTTAACAAGTTAAATGGGATCCTACAAGGGCGTCTTAACAAGTTAAGTGGGATCCTACAAGGACGTCTTAACAAGTTAAGTGTGATCCTACAAGGGCGTCTTAATAAGTTAAGGGGGATCCTACAAGGCCGTCTTAACACGTTAAGGGGGATCCTACAAAGGCGTCTTAACAAGTTAAATGGGATCCTACAAGGGCGTCTTAACAAGTTAAGTGGGATCCTACAAGGACGTCTTAACAAGTTAAGTGTGATCCTACAAGGGCGTCTTAATAAGTTAAGGGGGATCCTACAAGGCCGTCTTAACACGTTAAGGGGGATCCTACAAAGGCGTCTTAACAAGCTAAATGGGATCCTACAAGGGCGTCTTAACAAGTTAAGTGGGATCCTACAAGGACGTCTTAACAAGTTAAGGGGGATCCTACAAGGGCATCTTAACAAGTTAAGTGGGATCCCACAAGACCGTCTTAAGAAGTTAACGGGGATCCATCAATGTAGCCTGCTTCGTAACTTCGTTTTATGTTGATTAATATTCATTAACGCTGTTTTAAATTATATGGTGATCAAAAATGTTTACGCCGCGATTATGTTAAAATAAATAGGTCCAAAATTATAATCATTAAAATCATCTCTCAAAGTTATATTTGCTGTAAATCGTCATACCTATTGTCCCGAAATAGTCTTATTTCCTTCAATTTTAATTTACAGAGCTATTATTTAATGATAATTGCCGCGAATTGATCAACATATAACATAAAACTGTGCAGTAATTTATAATCTACATTGAATCATAATAGTAAGCGATTGTCATGTTCTTGGTCATTTTTTGTTCGGAAAACCGGAAGGTGCCCTCTGTCAGCGCTACCACGCGATTCGGTATTCCAAAACTGGTATTCAGCTGCATCTGGTTAGCCTTGAAGCCGATCCTCATAATTGGAAAAGGGCTAGGCAGATTGATTTTTGTGGTGGAAATTTAATGGCACACTACTTATATTCGACGTTTCGGTCGTGCAAATATTGAAGGTTTAAGATAAAGAGTCGATTAGAAATGCAATCAATCTGCCTAGCCTTTTCCCAACTACGTTGGGGTCGGCTTCCAGTCTAACCGGATGCAGCTGAATACAAGTATTTTATATGTAGCGATTGCCTATCTGACCTCCACAACCCAGTAACTGGGTAATACGATACCCCTTGGTAAGACTGGTTGCCAGACTTTCGGGCTTCTGATGACCCGTAACGACTGTCAAAGATCCACGAATGACAGCCGGGACCAACGGCTTAACGTACTTTCCGAGGCACGGAGGAGTCTCGGTACTTAAAGATGGTCACCCATCCACGGACCAACCGCGGCAAGCGTAGCTTAACCTGATGGATCGACCCGAACTGCTGTTATTATTTAGCCACGAGCTCCTCTCGATTAGAAATGCAATAGATTAATATAATTATATCATTAAAAGTAAAAATGACAATGGATTAATGGATATGGTGACTACTTTGATGACGACTAATACTACGGGTCCAATATACGGGTTCAGGATGTTGATGGGGCTGCAGTGCATCAGGCATAGAAATATAAAAAACAACAAAAACTTATTTCTTATATCTATGGCATCAGGTATGTTTGTACAAGCACACGTCGATGGTTTCCACGCCATCGTCAGACAGAAATCTGCCTCTTTGCCTTACAGAGTGCGGGAAAGCTCCAACTCTATCCTGAAGACAATAGCAGGGAGGTACGATTCTCCTTTGTAAAGTGATGTTGTTCGAAGATGCATTGCGAACAACACCCTTGTTTCCAAATAGATAATAAATTTATTAACATAGATATAAGTTATCTTTTTCTTTACTAACCCTTATGGATGTTGCTTATCCGAATTAAAGTTTTTATTTTATAATATTGATGTTGTATGGATGACGGCGACACTTTGCGCCTGCGCCGACTTCAAATAAGTTGGCATCGAATGAAGAGGATTATGATAATTAAAATACACAATGCACATACCGTTGTCATCAGTTTTCAGCCTCTTGCTCATCTGTTCCAAGATCACATCTCGGTCCTTGGCTGGCTTGGGTCTTTTCAATGTGAAGCCGCCGCCACTTGGCTCCTTGGGCTCTTTGCCTTCTTCTGCTTCTTCCACTTCTTCTTTACACTAGAGATGGAGAAAGAGGGATGGTACGGGATGAATGAATTAAGTGTAATCCATCTTCTACATAAAGTTTTTAACCATGTTGTGCCCACTTGATTTTTCGAAACATCGCCAACGGAATCAGCATCGCCATACAACGTGGCAATGCTGCCAGCCTTTTGGGCACTTTTCCTATTGACAGCGATGCGGACGAATTTTTTTTTTTTGCCGTAATCCACCACGCGAGCCCAGTGCGGGTTGGCAGATGTCACATGTCTTCGAATTTTGTTTCTAGAACATGCCGGTTTCCTCACGATGTTTTCCTTCATCGTTTGGTGAGCAGTGGTGATGAAATAATTTACACAAAGTAAAGCGCCTGACAGGGTTCGAACCTACGACCTACACTCGTTAGTCGCGGCCGCTACCACTGGGCCACCACTGCTCAATAAGAAAGAAATAAGTAATTGAATAGAGATTTAACAAGGTATTTAGAAACAATCGTGTCTCGAGTTATGAATCGAGCAATCAACTCGATTCCGACCACTTCCTTCCGACATATAGATTACTCACCAGTCCATACTCATCGTAGTTCTTGATGCCGATGCGAGCACAGATGTCCATCATTAGCTCGCCGACTGTCTTAGCCTCATCCACCTGCAGCGTCTTCACCGTGTCTGAGGATCATTGATGGATTACTAACCATATCTTCTCGATCGGTTCATGATGTAGCTTTGGCTGATGGACGGATACAGCTCACGATTCCAATGCAATTTCCCCAATTTTGAAAATTCAACAATATTATAATTCATTGTTACACGAGCAGATGAATTTATTTATCAAGCAATGGATTACCATCTTCTTTCAAACGTGTGTTACGCATTTGGGGTGCTGACATTGATCGGTGGTACCTCTATCAGATCCGCCATGGGCCCGACTTATGCATGAATGAAGGACGGGAGTCATTCTATCGATATCTAGAGGATCGATCGTACTGGTAGCAGAAGTTTACTGATCTTATTCTTCTAATGATCGTAAGCATTGATTGAAGTCAATAGGTTGGGTCATGGGTGTATTTACACACCGATAGATATGTATAGCTGTTTAAAAGCTGCATTGTGTGAAAAGCGACATGCTTACAACCGGTTAGTGAAACGTAAACCCCCTTAATAAACACAGAGTAAAGTTATGCTAAATAAAAAAAAATGTATGGTAAAGCTGAAGCTAATACTGGCTGAACGCGAGGTAAAGTTAAAAAAAAAGTTTTGTCACTCCGGGAGTGCCGACAGAAGTGAAAACTTGAACAAGATTGCCTTGGTTGAAGAAAAATACTTGCATAGAACATTGATCCGTAACGTAATATAAATAAAGAGCATAATCGCGTTTACAAAACTTTTAAACTAAAAATACTTTCATAGAACATTGATCCGTAACATAATATAAATAAAGAGCACAATCGCGTTTACAAAAATGAGGTTTCGTCATGGTGTTGCAAAATCAATGGTTTTATCCCATCTCAAAAATGCCCAACGCGCCAAAGAAGTTTTCACTTAAAAAAAAGGTAAAGCTGAAGCTAATACTGGCTGTATATCTCCTATTAAAATTGCTCACCGTCCAACAGCCTGACTCTCAGGTTCCTCATCCTGCAGATATAATCCAAGGAGTCTCCGTCCCTGAGCAGGTAGTAGTCCAGGGTCCTCTCGTCGTCCAGCCATACTCCAGACATGTCATCATCAGCGGAGCGGAGGAACAACGCGTATTCTACGGGATAAAGAAGAGTCTTCAGATTTAAAGGTTTTATGTCGCCTTCTTACTTTCAGACCTGTCTGACTTCACCAAAATCCGTATCGACTATGGTTGTGTTACCTAGCATTTCATTTTTAACAATCGGCTTAGCACCGAGATTTGAAAATCCATCAGTTCGCTTTTTTACTTACTTACCGACCACCAACTTCCATACAGGCAGCGGTTGAGTTACAAAATTATTTTGATATCATCATCACCAGGTGAGGATCACCAGGACGACCTGGCGCAAGTTTGCCTGCTTAGATACATATGTCCACCATTTAGGTAGCCTTCAGCCATTTGAAAGAATCAGTCCTAGATTTTCAGTTCCACTCGATTTAGCCATTTCGGATTTTGGGTACTTAGTGTGCAAGCGATGTTTATTAGGCGTTCGTTAAAATGGCACAAGAAGTTTATGAAAGAGTCTGTGACACAAGACGAGAGACTGAGAGGACAGCGACGCTATACAAAGCCGAAAGTATTTTAAACTTCATGAGCCATATCAACGACCGCGTATGTACTATTCATTTATTTTATCTTCTTTTTCTTACCTTGTCCCTTGTTGGGCACGATGACCTTGTCCTTGACAACCTTGTGCGCTTCCTTTACGGTCATGTGCGAGTCGAACTTGACCTTTCGGGTCACAGCGCCTTCGTCCTGCACTATCTTTAGAGATAGTGACGGCATTTTGAACTAGTCCTGCATTTTGGAAAGATAAGTAGTTTTAGGGAATATAGGAATTGAAATTTAGGTAGGTACCTTCAGAAGACTATAAAGTAGAAGGTACCAAGATGGACTGTATTCAAATACCTTTATTTATAAGGGCTCCAGGTAAAGTTTGATTCAAGTCGGGGAATCCCGATGAAACGCTCGCGAATGAAGGCTAAAAAATACACCTAAATAAAATCTACAAATTACCTACCTATTAATTAGGTATAGAGGTAGTTATATACGTTTAATGAACTTCCACAGAATTTAATAAAATCTAATAGGAAATTATAGTAATTATTATTTGAATCAGCGTTAGTTTATCTTGGAATTCCTAAAGATACCTAACCCTAATTTTCCGATAGGAATCATTTCAATATATTGCTGTTTTAGATAGATAGATAGATAGATTCATTTATTTGCCTGAAATATGGTATTTTACAGATTTTATAACAAATACACAATAGTTCTACATATTCCGCCAACTAAATTCGGCATGCAAATTTTGTGACAATAACAATGATTCTAATTTAACAAAATAATTAAATTCCAATGTCAGAAAAAATAAGTACTAAATCAAGAATTGTCTAAATTATCAAATTACAAATGTCAAATAAAAATAATTCAATTATAAATTTTCTAAAAATCGACTTACAAAAATAAAAAAATAAAAATTAAATTGGAAATTAAATTACAAAATATTATGTCAATAGCTTAAAATAAAAATGTCAAATGTAATTTACATGTCCTACAATTTTCCTATTTGTTCTAGAATTCATAAATTCTTTAATACTATAAAAACAGTTTTCTATCAGCCATGCTCTGAGATGCTTTTGAAATAGACTGGTTCGCAGTTCTCTAATATCCTTCGGAATATTATTAAATATCTGTATTGCCATTCGAATCGTGTTTTTATGGCAGTACGCTGTTCTACATCTTGGCATTGCTAATTTTGTTGGATCCCTTGACATTTTGCCCACCTTATAATTATTGAGGCTATCGGCTTTACTGAATAGGTGAGGATGTTTTTTTACAAATACTCCCATTTCCAATATGTATAAGCATGCTAATGTTAATAAACTGTGTTTTTTTAAAATAGGTTTGCAAGAATCTAATGGGTCTGCACCAAACACAGCTCGTTAACATTTTTTTTGCACAGTAAATGCCTTATTGATATCAGTGGAATTAGCCCATATAATTAAGCCGTATCTTAACACAGATGAGACATATCCATGATAGGCTAACAGCGCGGCATTACGTCCAACAGTTTTCCTAAGATTTCGTAGTGCAAATGCAAAACTGTTTAGCCTATTGCATATATTTTCCACATGTTTTTTCCAATTACAATTTTTGTCAATTACTATGCCTAAAAATTTCGTATAGTCAACTTCTTCAATTTCATTATCACCTCCAATAATTTTCATTGCTTCATTTGTCATTTTGTAATTAGAGAAATTAATATATTTTGTTTTGGAAACCAAACACATAAATTATTTTGTTCAAGCCATTCTATTACAGCTTCTATTGCAGCATTAATTTTATCCTCCAATTGTTCATTTTCACTATCTTTATTTATTATCATCGAGATGTCATCTGCAAACAACACGCACTTATTGCTCGTCACTGTTGGCAAATCATTAATGTAAAGAAGAAAAAGCAATGACCCCAAAATACTACCTTGAGGCACACCATATGTATTGGTACTGTACTGAGATTTATACGTTATCACTTCTCTGTCTTTGTTAACGCCTAAAATTTCAACCCGTTGTTGTCTATTCGTTAAGTAATCTTTTAGCCAGTTTAACGCTTTTCCTCTTATTCCGTAACTCTCACACTTTTCTAACAGTATATCATGATTTACAAAGTCAAATGCTTTGGTCATGTCGAAAAATATTGCAGTGACCGGTATCTTCTTATCTATATTCTCCGTGATCGATTTTATTAGTTGATAACAAGCTAGCGCAGTTGACTTTCCTCTTTGAAAACTATTTTGTTCCGTACTTATTACATTGTATTTGGATACAAATGAGACAATTCGATTATACATTGCTTTTTCGTATATTTTTGAAATTATAGGTATTAAGGTCACTGGACGATAATTGTCTAGATCATGTTTGTTTTTTTTTTAAATAATGGTTTTACAACTGAGATCTTTAATTTGTTCGGGTACTTTTCTTCAAAGAAACTTAAATTAACAAGATGAGCTATTATAGGAGACAATATATCGGCGCATGATTTTATTATGTGGGTGGAAATGTCATCATATCCCACTGCGTTGGTATTATTTAGTGATTCAATTATTTTATTGATTTCATTGGGTTCGCAAGGTTCGAGATATAAACTATTACTTACATTGCTAGTGTTTTTTGTAATATTGTTTTTATTTTTCTTTTTGGTTATGTCTATATTTGTAGCATCAATGAAGTGATTATTGAAAGCTTCCGCTATTTCTTCAGGTTTTTTTATGGTAGCGCCCTTGAGTTTAACGGCTTCTATAAACCCACCCTTCTATTTACCCAGTAATAATATATTTAATGAATACTTCGAGCACACAAATGTACAGAGGCGGACAATTCTGTCGCAAACGCGGGAATAAAAACAAATGGCATTGTTTAACTTTAGACAGTCAACGAACAAATCTAAAAACTTCAGTGCGTTGATTACAGTATTGTTCCGACATCAACTATGTTGGGTTCATGTTTTTCCTGGTAAATCACTCGTAATTAATAACGTTGAACACCAACTTATCATTGGATGTGTTTAATTTTAGATTCTTTCATAGAATTGAGTACCTACCTATCTATCCAGGATGTTTTTTTACAACTTTTTGAGAACAAAAACTTTTTGCTAAGAAGAAAAAAGCAACTGATTTACAGCCAAATAATCAGAAGTCAATGCTGAACACGAGTGGCACAAGACAAGTCCCATCCAAGTAGGGAGAGCAGTCATCATCATCATAATTTCAGCCGAAAGAAGTCCACTGCTGGACATAAGCCTCCCCCAAACACTGCCTTGCCACACTAGTACCCACTAGTGGTTGAAAATGTTTTTAACACTTTTATCCGAACTTAATTGCTCTATAATCGGCCCACTAGAAGTGGCAGACTTCAAGATCAAACAAGGACAAAGTTATAGAACATCAGCGTCACCAGAACCGGAAGCTAGCTTCCCAGAGAAACCGATAGCGTCACGGAAGCTAGGTATGCCAAAGAAAAAAATAAGATTTAGGGACGAGTCTATAACGTATTTAAAATAACGGATTTGAAATGGGACGTACAGCACGAGCACGACACATCCAATATCGACCATGATTGTCAAACTAAACTATATAGGCGTTGTACAGGTAAATGCTTCACTTCCTGTGTCCTTTTTAAAACCGTTAAGGTTCGTAACCTTTATTTGAAATCGAGATTAAATATTTAATAGGTACTAAGCTATACATAAAGATCACTTTTTAAAACTACAAACACTTCCTCGTAACGCCCAGCTTTTCTAACAACACCTTTTCAACACTTCTACTAATTTCTCACAAAACCCAAAAGTTCTTTAACAAACTGATCTATAAAGCCGGTTACTACTTACAGTTAATTTTAACCGACGTAATTTGCACAAGTACTGTTAGCAGCGATCCACACACTGCAATGAGCTGTTTACCTCATCTCCCGGTAAACTATTACAGGGCTATGATTTCATCGACGAGTCATTCGACAACGTTTTCCTTAATTTATGTATTGTGATAGTTAATATAGTTTTAGTTTCATTAAATAATGGTGCCGACTCCCTTGTTCACAAACTAAACTAAATTTAAGTTCAGTGCATCTTTTTCTTTCTATTTCATTAAGAAAAGGACAGAAGATAAATTTTAGTTTAGTCCTGTCAAATTAATCAGCACTTGACGTTAATTGACGTAATTTTAGTCGGCAAGTTTTTAATCACGTCTAAACTTGTATGGAGAGTGACAGACGCTGATTAATTTGACAGGACTAAACTAAAATTCATCTTCTGTCCTTTTCTTAATGAAATAGAAAGAAAAAGATGCACTGAACTTAAATCTAGTTTAGTTTGTGAACAAGGGAATCGGCACCATTATCGTGTCCTGGAAGGAATTTTTAGGTCTGGCAAAACCCAAAAGTCTTGGATAAAATTCTTCTTAAATGCATGGTTCCTAGTAGTACACTGCTGGACATAGGCCTCTCAAATCACACACCGTTTGATTCAATCTACGACTACTCTCATCCAGCTGCTACAATGCACCCTGCGAAGATCGTCACTTCACCTAAACTGAGGGAGGGCGTCCTAACTCCGTTTTCTGATTCAGTCTTCACTCAAAAACACTGTAATCCCAATGCTGATTGGTAAATAATATCACAAAATAACAATAACACTAAACTCAGAACAATTTAATTCACGGAACTAAAGTATTCCGCAAACGATGAGAGGCACTTCACCATAGACTAGTCACTCCCAGGGAAATGTCGGCTGAGTTAACAATAATAATAACAAATGACACACGCTTACTTGCAACACGTGTTACTGCAGTGCTTATGAAGCCCTAGACTGACTCAATCGTTTACAAAGATGGATTGTTTTGATACCAGACATACTTCCGCAGAACGCACGTGCTAGGAGCTAGGACTACTCATGGAGTGACGTCTAATCTCGAAGGGCGTGGTCAGTAGCGGTGCAAGCGCATCTGTGCTGATGACTGATACGATTATTCGTGCATACGATCAATGAAGCAACGCCTAAGATGCGGTGCGACTCGAGCTTTATGTCATGCTCGGGCCACACCAATGGGAAACGCCGTTAATTATCACGATGATGGACCTTAACCCGTCGGAATAAAGTCTATCATCGCGATAATTAACGGCATTTTCCGTTGGTGTGGCCCCAGCATTAAACGGTTAGGATTACCATCAATCCGGATTCGTCTAGACATCTCTTTTTTTTTGCTTTTGCCCCCCCTCCCTTCCTAGGGTTGCCATGCCCAAAAATAGAAAAGCCGGAAATTTTGACCTGAAAGCTTTTCCACGAATCCTTAATTTTTCAAATATATTCTTGTACAGACGCCAGCACATTAAGCTACCCGAAACTGTCAAATTTTCCCAATCAACTTTGAGCCTTAGCCGTCAGCAATAAAGTTGAAAATCTATTAAATAAATTTGACAGATTGTAGTAGCTTGATGCGCTGGCGTTTGTACAAGACAAAGAATTCGACTTTACAAATCACAAATAATTTTGTTTAAATTCTGTTTCCCTTTCTCACAACTAATGAACAACATTGATCAAAATCAGTCGATTTCGTGCACGGATCCTTAAGTAAAAACAACAAGTAAGCGGTACCAGCCAAGTTCTAATGAATCAGCAGAATGACCTTTAAAAAAAAGTTGTACCTAGGTAGTCTCTCCAATTATACTTAATCTATGCATCATCAATAGGTCAAACACAACACGATCTGAATCATATAAATCTTTGTAATGTACGCTGTCTGTGAAGGTAGGTATTGCATTATGTCATCAAACTCATCTCATCTCAGACTAAAAGAAAACCGGCCAAGTGCGTGTCGGACCACGCACAATGAAGGGTTCCGTAGGTGGGATGAATTTATCCCAAAAACAAACTTAACTTTGTAGTTGAAATATATGTTCTCCAATACGGAATGTATGGGAAAACATGTTTTTGCAACTGCAAAGTTAAGTTGGTCGATTATCATTCGATAACTTGTAGAGCCTACTTAGCTGTGATAGTTTTCCTTTTAATTTCGTTATATAAACTACTGCTGTGATTTTTTTTTACACATCCAAAACCAACCATTTAGCTGGCAGGGAGGGGGACACTTGACTCTAACAAAAATTAGCACTTTAAAGCTTAATATTTCGCAAACGGATCCCTGAATCCAAAAATGGTTTTCACAAACTCACAATGTTTTTGAAGGACCTTTTCAATGATAACCCACACCATGGGGTAAATAAAACACATCACCACTTTACGTGTAGGTGTTATCATAATTTTGTTTTACCGCTTTTTCGGCGTAATTAATATATATACCTATGCCAAATTACAGCTTTCTAGTACTAAGGGTCTCGGAGCTAGACCGCGGACAGACAGACAGACAGACGGACATGACAAAACTATAAGGGTTCCTTGTTTACTACGGAACCCTAAAAACCTCCAAGTGCGTGTCGGACAACGCACAATGAACGGTTCCGTAGTCGGGATGAATTTATCTCAAAAACAAACTCAACATTGTACTTAGTCGAAAAATATGTTCGTATTGTTGTATCGATATACGGTCACGGTCAATTCTCTAACTGCAAATGTAAGTTTGTATACGCAAAAAAAAAATGTGATAAAATACAAATTAACGATGTTCGGACTTTTACCTTTACATGTGCTGTGAGACCTTGCTTCCTGCCTTTCTTGATTCTAGGTCAACGGGTACCCTGTGTGAAAATATGTCACATAAACGACCGTAATTTTTTATTACGTTGACTTAGAAGCTTGATTTTTTTAGAGCTCCAAGGAACTATAGACTTACGTATTTGATATTAATTTCAACTTGATACCTACACGCGTTCTTGAGAAAAAGAGTCTTGATAGACAGACAGACGGGCAGACGGACAACGAAGTGATCTTTCATAAGTTCCGTTTTTTGTGCCCATCAAGATGGAGGGACCAAGTCTTGGATTTCAAATCAGCCTACGTAAAAGTTTAATACCTACTTTAAACCTACTATTTTCTTCATATGCACTAATTATAGGTACCTCAATGTATACGTGGCTATTTAATAAAATCCTTGGGCTCACCATTTTGATGTCAAGATGGAGGGTACGGAACATTAAAAAGATAAAAAAACCTCCCGACCGATTTCCGTTACGGTGGCCGTTAACATCGGAGACTAGCCAGGTACGCAAGAGATATTATAGTGCACAAGTGTGTGCAGTGTACACAAACACAGGTGAACTCTGTGCTACTCACTTTTAATTATTAACTATGTCCAATGTGCCTCACATCCGCACAAAACGAACAACGCTCTTGCATAACAATGCTCAAAGCAGCAGCTCTATAAAACGTTGAAACTCATTTTCTGCAAAGTCAATCACACTCAAGTTGACCAAATCATATTATAAGGATAGTAAAAATAACATGATATCACGCCTTGTTTCCCCGAAGGGTTGGGCAGGTGTCCCTGTAGCAGGTACACCCACATTTCGCCAGTTATGTAATAGGGGGCGAGCCTATTGCCATCAACCGGGCACAAATCCAGACTCCGAGCTGCTACTGAGAAATTTCAGATAAAAAAACCCAATAACACTTTGCCCGACCCGGACCTCATGCTCAGCAGAAACGCTTGCGACCACTAGACCAACGAAGCAGTCGATAGTAAAAATATTTGTGTAAAACGCTAAAATATTTTAACTCGTACAGTATGTATCTTTTTCCATTGTGTTCAATGAGTTGTTTACCTCATTAATTATTATTAACGCGCTAACACTTCGGCAGACTGTTGAATAAATAGGGATAATACTGATAATAGGTACAAACCCAACAGCATTACACATATTCTTGTAGGATAAAAGGCTCAAAATTCATCCAACTTGTCATTTAAATCCAGTGGTAATAAACACTAGCTTTGCCTGCGAGGATTGTGGGCATTGAATTCAAACTCAAACATATGTTTAAGTTTGAGACTTTGTCTGTGAGGATTGTGGGCATTGACTTGAGTTTGAGTCGACTCTTTGTCTGCGATTGTGGGCATTGATTATCAATTGATTTTCACGTGGAAACCCACCGCGATCAAACCGAACCTACTACTTATTTACAGGTCAAAATTTAAGAAAAATTGTGTCTATTTATACCAACCTCTACTCTCTACATCTACAACCTCTCGAAAACATCATCATCATCAACCTATAACAGTCCACTGCTGGACATAGGCCTCTCCAATTGCACGCCATTCAGCTCGATTCTCGGCAACTCTCATCCAGCTGCCACCAGCCACCCTGCAAAGTTCGTCGCTCCACCTAGCCTGAGGGCGTCCTACCTTACGTTTGCCAATTCGCGGTCTCCACTCAAGAACACGCGTACCCCAACGGTCATCGGTTCTACGGCTGATATGGCCGGCCCACTGCCACTTCAGCTTGCTTATGCTGTGAGCTATGTCAATAACTTTGGTTCTCTGCCGGATCACTTCGTTCCGGATTCAATCCCTTAGAGAGACTCCAAGCATAGCCCGCTCCATGGCTCGCTGAGCAACCTTAAATTTATGGACCAGCCGTACCGTGAGTGACTAAACTAAAATTTATCTTATGTCCTTTTCTTAATGAAATAGAAAGAAAAAGATGCACTGAACTTAAATTTAGTTTAGTTTGTGAACAAGGGAATCGACACCATTAAAGTGCAATTCAGGTCGCACAGAGCTAATTACCTATAGTTACATTCACCTAGAAGTTGCCTCTCTTTTTATCGCGTGACTCTTATATCTTCTGACTACGTTACGCCCACTGAATTCGACAAGTCGAACCAGCACCACGTAGGTACTTACTTGTAGCTTCATAACTAAAATGCGGAGTATCTCATCTGTATTCATCTGTGTCCATGGTAACAGGTTGTGCGACCCTGTATTTAAAAGTAAAACTAGGACAATCTACACCAGTGGCAATTTACAAACCTTAAATGGGAGAATTATACATTACAAAGACAACTAATAAGGTCACAAATATTTATGCAAACTATTATTGTTGCAATTATTAAAAAAACCACAGATAACATTGAAATTATTGAGTAAATACATAGGTATGTTAACTCCTAAGGCCACCCACTGACCACTTCAGGAAAATACTTACCATGTTTGCTAAGCATACCACTTATAACTTTCGTCTTCCCTGCTCTAGGCCATCTGCATTCGGCCTTCGAGCAGCCTCAGCCGCATCAGACTTGAGAGCCCGGGACCAGGAAGGCCCAAATCCTTTTTTTTTGGGTGGGAAATTTTCAAATAACTTCTTCCGCTCTGGGTGGAGCGAGAGGGCGTGTCAGACTCTTACTGACTAAAACCCACCCGTGTTGCCTATATTGACAGGGGACACGGTAACCCTTTCGGACAATAACCGCAACCCCAGCAGGCATCGGCCCTATCGGACCCCGTCAGTTCTGCTGACAACTCTTTGAGGCGCGCGTGGAACACAACGCGCCGTCGACCCGGGCCTGGTCTTTATCGGACGGCGAGCTATCCATTGCTCACCGTCCGCAAGCCCGCGCCTAAGGTGGCCGGGAATCGGCTTGCGACTCCCAACGCCCAGGGGCCTCTCCTGCGGCGGTAAAGGGCGTGAGGGCGCGAAATTTGCATCTCCCTCACGCGTTCCGCCTCCTCCTTCGCGAGCGACCTTACTTATTAGAATAGGTACACAAGGACTTAGATAAGCTCAAAGATCGCCATTTCACTTTAGTTTACTAAGCCGGCGTTCCATACGAATATGAAACTTATTCATATGTTTCTACTGTTCATATTCGTATAAGCGAATGCGAGGAAGCGTTTCATTCGAATAATATGAACATGA
Organism: Agrochola lychnidis; assembly: GCA_963680765.1. Lineage (NCBI taxonomy): Eukaryota > Metazoa > Arthropoda > Insecta > Lepidoptera > Noctuidae > Agrochola > Agrochola lychnidis. The sequence goes on from OY796873.1 coordinate 1,510,990, forward strand.
TTGCAATATGAATAATATTTACATTCTTATGCGACACTGTTCACACGGTCTGTGAAATTTACTCCAAGAAGTCATTGGGAAAGCCTAAAAACGCACTGTGAATTTATCTGACGAGTTATGGAACCACGTTTTTTTCACTTGTAGGTTTAAAGGTATTGAATAGAATACTCTTTTTATAAAGTTTCACGATATTTCATTACTAGCAGTGTCCTAGTATCTGCTACATATTTATTAATTTAAACTTATCGCACTTCAAAAAAGGTACAAAGACGAACCTATGCTTAGTTTTCGCAACTATGTTGGGGTCGGCTTCCAGTCTAACCAGATGCAGCTGAATACCAGTATTTTACATGGAACGACTGCCTATCTGACATCCACAACGCAGTTACTGGGTAACACGATACCCCTTGGTAAGACTGGTTGTCAGACTTTCGACCCGTAACAACTGTCAAAGATCTGCAAATAACAGCCCCAACGGCCTTACGTGCTTTCCGAGACACGGAGGAGTCTTGGTATGTAAAGATGGTCACCCATCCACGAACCTCTTGCTCGATAACGAGGTGCCAGCAGTTGTTGCAGCTGAGCACGTAGCTTTAAATTCCCCGACTAATAATCATAATCAAAACTTTGATCCAGCCCGTCCCATCCTTGATGTCCTCCCTCCGGTTGACGCCCTAAGCCGAGGTTCGTACCCCACGGGGGTGGCCTTAGCGAGCGTTCACCTAGTTTTAATTAGCATAGTTGAATAACCCCTAGCTGGAGGTTTTAAGTGTAGTAGCTTAAGGCACCCACAGGAAAGCCCGGTTAAGTAGTCATGCTCTCAGAGGTCAACTACGAGATGCCCTACCTAAAAAAAAAAAAAAAAACATCCACGAACCAACCGCGCGGCAAGCGTAGCTTAACCTGATCGATCGACCCGTACGGCTGTTATTACTTAGCCACAAACCCCTCAAAAATCTCAAAATACATAATATGTATTTCATAATGAATTATAAATAAACTAGTGTTTGGTTTTGTGCGAAGGTTTGGCGCATGCGCAAGATAATACGACATGAATCGTTTTTCCTGCTCATATACTTATGGTCGTGATAGAGGTATTTATAAATAAAACTACTGTATATAAGAATAAGTTTATTTATATAGAAAATACTTCTATCTACTTATAAATTAGCTACAGCATAAATATCTATGTACTACCACAGATAATATAATACTACGGTACTACTGACTTCTATCAATCATTTGATTATAATAAATAAACATTTTGTTTTTTTTTTTAAAACGTTGCCCCCCAAACTAGGAATTTCTCCTGTATCGTGGGTGCGTTTACAAACATAAACTCACATACACAAACAGCCAGACCCGGAACAACTACTTGTAGGTCATACAAATATTTGTTCCGTGCGGGAATCGAACCCGCGACACGCAGCGCAGCAGTCAATTGCTTAACCACTGCGCCAACCGTGCCGTCAAAATTTTATTTCTCTTCCTAAGCAAAAGGAGTGTGTAAAAATACAGAATACAGTGACAGTAATGTTTCTAGCTACTCAATTAGGCCAGGTGGAAACTTGCTCATTGTATTACGTTAACATTATTTCTAAATATTAGGTATAATTATTTTAATATTAGAAAAAAGGACCAAGCCAAAAAGTATACTATGTTATAAATATTTTAAAACAATGATCAAATACGAATCTTTTGGAGATGTGTAATACCAAACCTAGCGCCTATGAAATCTGAATTTCGAAAAAGAATAAGTATCATTTTAAATTTAAAGGCTCCCCGAAACGATCAATTGCAATTGTCAATTTACACAATAAAGACACAAATCGCTGTCCCCGGCGAATAAAATGGATGAAAAAATTGACAGAGTGTAATCGGACCTCTAAATATCGAATATGCAATAAAGTTAAAACTATCATAATAGCATAATACCATTTTATTCGCCGGGGACAGCGAAATGTTTATTGTCAATCGGTTCAATTGCATTTGGTAGACGATCTATTTGCGCATCAATGTGTATCAAGCACGTAAAGTTTACAATTGCAATTGATCGTTTCGGGGACCCTTTAGTATACGACTTGGTGTTTTAACACTTTCGACACCACCCATTTTTCATAGAGCTCATACGCCATGCCGCCATACATATTGCAAGTTGACTCCAGGAAGGTCACCGGCATTACGTTTGCGCTAAAGTTAACCCTCGAGGAGTGTCACCGGCATTACGTTTGAAAATATACAATTGATTTTATTTTTACAATTTATAATGCCGAATTCGCTAAGAAAAACCTACATTTAAAACGAGCCCTCCGCGAGGGCTCCCGGCATTCCATATGCAACTTGAGTGAACCCTCCAGGAGGGCTACCGGCACTGAATGTGTTAAAAGACGTACATTTTATTAAATATTAGCCGCGGTTTCCGCCGCGTGGGCAATTATTTTTCCAAAATAAAAGTAACCTAAGTTACTCTTTATAACAGCTACCTGTCAGTGAAAGTCCCGCCCAAATCGGCCCAGCCGTTTTGGAGATCAGCCGAAACAAACAGACAGAGAAAAAAATATTGTTATAAGTACCGTATGGCGTAACTTGTACATTTAGTGAAAAGCTGTTATTTTGACATTACAAACAGACACTTCAATTTTATTTATTTGTATGTATATAGATATTTGACTACTTTAATCTAAGTTAGTCTTCAAGTTGAGGTGAGATTTTCACAAAGGTAGGCACATTATTTTATTTTTAGTAGGTACAGACGCCAGCACATCAAGCTACCACAATTTGTCAAATTTAATTAATAGATTTTCAACTTTATCGCTGAAGTATTAGGTTCAAAGTTGATTGGGAAAATTTGACAGTTTCGGGTAGCTTGATATACTGGCGTCTGTACTTACGTACTTTTTGTTTCTTTTATAATGCCAATAACATGTCTAATACCTACGTTGTATTCAACTGGGATTTTTCACCTCTTTTACTTTTTAAAATCTTATTTAAAAAAAAAATGTTTACTTTTTTTGTTTTATACAATTCGCTATGAACTAACAATGTTTTTGGTGTATATCGTTTTTTTTTTTTCAAACCTACTTAGTTATTATCTACTAAATAATTAAGGTGATAATACTTATTTGATAAGTATATCACATCTAACTCTAAATCTACAACAAACTAAGGAAGCAAAGAAAACAAAAATCTAAATAAAAAATCTTTATTAGAATAAATAAAATATTAATAACAAAAAATTGTGTAAAGTGTACAGATACTTAATAAAAATAATATAAAGCACGCAATAAATGTAGTTAATAATTAAATACTATTTAAATGTATTCGACAGGCTTGCTATAGAAAATTTCAATATTTGTTTACATACACAGTAAATGATAATATCATCATCATCATCATCAGCCTATAATGTTCCCACTGCTGGGACACATGCCTCCTCTGTGAGAGGGAGTGGGCCATAATCCACCACGCGGACCCAATGCGGGTTGGTAGATGTCACATGTCTTCCAATTTTCGGTTCTAGGACATGCCGGTTTCCTCACGATGTTTTCCTTCACCGTTTTGAGAGCAGTGGTGATGAAATAATTTACACAAAGTAAATGCCTAAGCGCCGGTCTGGATACGAACCTACGACGTACAACTCGTAAGTCGCGGCCGTTACCACTGGGCCACCACTGCTCTCTTTAATGATAATATACTATACTTATATTATACTAAGTCATGTACTAACCCGCACTGGGCCCGCGTAGTGGATTTACGGCCCGCTCCCTCTCACAGAGAGGCCTGTGTCCCAGCAGTGAGAGCATTACAGGCTGATTATGCTATGATTTACTAAACCAGAATTCTAACACAGCTCGTATAGCTTTTTTAAGTAATGGGACTTGGAACTTGTTTACAATGAAAAGTAATGGTGTACTTACTCATTGTTGAAGATCCTAATAAATTAATATCAAAACGTTAACATTAGTTTCCTGGTTGGTCTAGTGACTGCCTCGTTTGTCTAGTAGTCGCAAGCGCTACTGCTGAGCAAGAAGTCCTGGGTTCGATTCCCAGATCGGGCAAAGTGTTATTGGGTTTTTCCATAAGAAATTTCTCAGTAGCAGCCCGGAGTCTAGATTTGTGCCCGGTTGATGGCAATAGGCTCGCCCCCTATTACATGAGACTTAAACATAACTGGCAAAATGTTGGTGTACTATAGGTGCACCTCAGGCTAACCCTTCCCCATTCTGGCGTGATGTTGTTTTTAACATTAGTTTCTATAGTCATCAACCGGGAATAAATTTAGACCCTGATGGAAAAACCCAATAGCACTGACAGTAACTGGACTGGCCATCGAAGATTTGCTTTAAATACTTTATTTCCTTTTAATAATAGCAATAAATAAAAACTTTATTCAGTTCAGAAAAAATACGGTACAATATTTAAAAATTTAGTCATCAGATTACATAGGAGCCTTAAGTTCTATAGTTTTACAAATTCCCTGGACCTCACACTAGGATTCCCTTTGTCGTGGGTGTCTTTCTTGCAAGCCTATCGAATACATCTGAACCCCTACAACATTTCAGCATAAAGTTATTTACAGAATACATTACTTAAACGATACTTTATTTGCTACATTAGTTATTACTGTGTACTACTCTCGTTCACCATACAAAAATATTGCTATCACTCCGCTTAGGTCCTACGCTTATTCTGATAAGTAATTGTACGGAAGAACATTATTGATTTTAGGCTGGTTTCACATTGGAGAATAATTAGTGAGGAAGACTTAGATGCAATTATTTTCTACGTCGTTTTATAGAACAATCTCGAGTGATCTTCTTCATCAATTAACGTCAAGGAAAATTTAACAGAGTGGCCCAGTACACTTATCTAAAATTTGACTCTCGCTATCGAAGCTTGCGCCTCTAGATCTTTCTATTAGTCATACAACCCACCCACCCAATAGACGTAAGTTCTTAGAAGCCATGAATCTATATAATATTGTAAGAAATATATTTGACTGCATTGAATTGTCCAACATGGTATGCTATGCGGTTCCTAGGACAGTCCACAAGCGAAAAGTGCGCGCTGGCAGATTATTTTCAGTAGGTACTTGCAAGTCCAACTCTGGCCTGCGTTCGCCTGTTCGCAGAATGGTCGATTCCTACAATGGGAATTTTGAACACATAGACATTTTTGTTTGTGCTCCCTATACGTTCAGAACTCTTATACTCAAGGAGCTTTCTTGAACATTTATTTTCTAACATTTATTTTCTTCTATTTTTGTGTACCATTTCTTAAAATTTATATGGATATACAATAAACACGTTAGTTAAGAAAAAAAAAAGTATTTGTAACCCTAGCGATTATTTTCACTGTCACTGTCCTATAGCTAATCCGTGAACAGCGTTGTGGGCTGCAATATTGTCTATATTTTTTATGTATTTCTTGTTCCTATGTTTTATATTGTAGCTGTTTGTTGTTCCTTTTGAATAACAATAAAATAAAAATAAACCCTTTAAATGGAGTTGCTGCAAACTCCTGCGCCGAACTCATTTATGTGAAATCAGCCTTAAGAAAGAAAACATCTTAACTACAGTTAAAATAGCTGCAATTCTAAGGCCACTGGACTGTACGACAAAAACTATCATTTATGCCTCAGTGTCATGGTTAAAGGCCTCTAAATATCATTCTTATGCCTGAGATACAAGAAGGTAGTTCCTCAAGCCAGTACCCTAATTGCGTAATACAACACAATCACAATCTGTTTCGATTTGAAACAGATTGCTAATCCATTGCTTCATAAGATAGAAAAAAAAATCTGCTCAACAACGTAAATAACCCAATGAATGTTGTTGAACTGTCAAAATGAAACAAATTAGGCATAATTGTTTTCGAAAATAAGTTACGCAATTAGGGTACAGGATAGTAAGCTAGTGTTAGTTAACTAGCAAGCTAGTAACTCTGGCTTCGTCTCTACAAAACTAGCTTCATTTCTAGGTCCAAAGCTAGGATACTTTAATAGGATGAGGTAGGTTCTATTTTTTGAGCTAGTAGCATTCCTACCACTGATTTTACTTTTACTATCCTGGCTTGTGTACTAGCTTCCCGTGGCAGTTCATTTTACTTCACGGACGTGTTACCTTAGTCAATGGTACTGGCTTAAAATTATCTGGCATCATGTTTTATTAAACAGTACTAGCATGTTCTAAGCCAAGGATAGTACACCGAAATTCTAGCTTACTATCTTAGCTTTGAAAAACTAGCCACGTGTCTCGGGCATAATGGACTAATGAATACTAGTGATGTGCCGGGTATCCGTATCCGCGGATATCCGAGGGAGAAAAAAGATCCGTATCCGTTACTTTTTGGCGGATCTTAAACGGATCTTTTATATTAACACATTTCATTACTTATATGAAATTTTAAAGCTATGTAGCATTGAAATACTGTTAACTTCAATCCAAATTAGTAAAAAAAAAATTTTTTTTAAATTATAATTCAAGTAGAGTACCAGTAAATTAAGTTATAAGGTAGTAATTAAACTATCTTTGTAGTGAGATCAAACCTCTAATATTTGTGCTATGCTAATTGAAATAATTATGTGACATGGTAAATTGTATTTCAAAAAGAGTAAATTGGCAGCATTGTCCCCCAAAAGTCAGTTACGATGAGGATCATAAATAATTCCTGCTGAACCTGAAGAAAGTTGAGATCCGTATCCGTATCCATATTCGCGGATCTAGACCCTTATGATCCGTATCCGCAGATCACATTTTTTTACGATCCGGCACATCACTAATGAATACCTACGAGTTAGAAGTGTATACAAGACATAGTAAATAGCACTACATTATAAGTTAGCTACCATTCGATACAGAAGGCGTCGGACCTACCCTACTTCTAAATATAAAGCACAATGATGGCACTTACGTTCAGAATCACACTCTCTATCACTTTCGCATTATTCTATTACTCTATCAAATAATTCGTTGTTCAAAACAAAATTGAATCTTGTAACTATAAAGTCTGTTAATTGTAAATGTATATTTAAAAATGTATTACTAAGTAATGGTACTTTTATTAGAAAGGGTGGCCATATTACTAAGACTCCGCTGTCCGTCCGTCCGTCACAGGGCAGTATCTTCTGAACCACAATAGGTAGACACTTGAAATTTTCACTGAGTGTGTACACACAGCTACATATCAAGCTATAAATTTCCAGTTTATGCTGATCTCGCATTGCATAGGAATTCCGTACAATGCGAGGTCAGCTTATACTGGAAATTTATATAGTTTGATGTGTAGCCGTATGTACTACTGTGGCCGCTATAACAACAAATAATAAAAATATGTACTGTTAAATATTGTGCGGTTGTACAGAACTCTTCGTATACGAGGTAAACTCGTACTTATGCACTTGGCCACTTTTTGATAATGTAACTGAAATCTCACGTACTGATACTGTTTTCAGTACCTACTAGATAGTACATAAGCAATATATTCAAATAAAATATTGCAAATATACTATGTGGAGACAACAATACGACAGTAAATGAAAACACTGGCAATACTAATACATAAGAGTATTTTGGAACCATCAAATAAATCCTAGCATCGAAATTAAAAAAGTGATTTTTTCAAACAAACTATACTCCGTTTGAAATAAGGTTAGACATTTAACTAAACCTTTTTTACAGTCCGTTCAACCGATTTTGACTTCTATTGCGTTGGTGGCATGACTAATGACAGCTGCAGTAAACATTTGGTTTGTGACCACTTTTTTTGCTTTTAATGCCATCCTTATGTCTACGGTATAGAAGTCAAAATCGGTAGAACGGACTGTAAAAAAGGTTTGTTTAAATGTCTAATCTTATTTCAAATGGAGTATAAATAGTAGTGATGTGCCGACTATGGGTTTTGCAAATCTTTGACTAGCTATAGTGACTAAACTATTGGATATATTTGATTGAATTTTCGTATGCGGACTAAGAACGTCATTAGATATACATAGTTTAATTTATTATCGTAATGTCGTCTCCACCTTGTATAAATATATGTATATTGAAAATATTGCTTATTGATTTACTGACTACGAGTTGGTGTAAATAAATGTTAAGTTTATGTCTAATTCATTATTAAGAGCTGCCTGAATTACACATACCTTGGAAATCACAATTAGCAGTTTTAACATAAAGATGAAAAAAAATCTTTATATCTTTTTTAAGGCATCACAAGTTAGGTCAAGTTTGTAAAACATGCCAAAATTTCTGCGAAATTTGATGTGTGATAAATTCTGCAGTTTTTAATTTTATTATTTGCATAAATATAAAATTGTGATATCTTCAATTTCGGCTAAATAACATACAGTTTTAAGGTACATTATACAGGGAAGCTCAATACTATCATAAAATATATAATATATTCTACAAAATATACTTTAAATCAATATTAATATAATATGTACTATGTTTAATTACAATCACATATAAATAATTACACACAACAGTATATATTTGTATAGTTAACTTAAATATTGTAAATAATAATAATTAATTGTCATTAATAATTCTAAAATTTTTCTCTCCGATGTACTTAAATATTATTATGTGACGATCATTGATGCGATAGGACTATGTGCATTAGAGTGAAATATTTTATTTATGTATGTGGAAGTAAGTATTAAGGAGATCAGAAATAATTATATACATACAAACTATTAGACGTTTTGGCAGTGAAGAAAAAGCAGTCTAACACTATTCAAAGTCAAAAACTCAAGCAGTCTTAAGATGGAAACACGAGATTGTACTATAGAAAATAGTCGTGTTTTATAATACAACCAATATCATATTTGCCAACTTTAAATTTTTCAAATCTTGCCATACAGCGGTGTGTGATAAAATTTTCTCCAATGCACAAAGTCCTACAACAAATCTAACTACATTACAAGTTCAACTTATTGCTGTTACATTGTTACAACATTACAATCTCAATACTACACAAACTTGACAGTACTCAACCTGTAACCCCAATAGACACAACAATAAAATAGACAAGTGGCAGTGGGCTGGACATGTTTATCGAAGGACCGATGGCCGGTGGAGCAGACGAGTCCTGGAGTGGAGACCGCGTGGGACGCCTCCCAGCGACGATGGACTGACGACCTTAAGAAGGTCGCACAGAGGGACAGATGAATGCATCCGTCTTTCTAGATGCGGAAGACGGATGACAGGGTGTTGTGGCAGCCTGGGAGAGGCATATGTCCAGCAGTGGACTGAGCTAGCCTGCGCTGATTGAACCCCAATAGAACCAGGGTTGTAACGGATGTCGTAATGAGGATATCGAGATAATCGGGTTTGAGGATACGGATATTGGAAAATTCCTTATTGAGGATGCGGATGAGGGTGCGGATGCAGATTTCGTATGAAAAATAACCCTTGTTTTGACACCTGACACCACAATCATGCCACCACTGTCACGTGCGGCCGATCGTCTGTCATAGAACGGGGACGCTGCTAATTCAGGCAATAGGAATGCGTCACTTACACTCCGGCCCTCACATTTAGCTCAAGGCGAGTTTAAAAAAAAAACACTATTTGAGCAAACAACGTAGTTAACCTTTCAACTGTCATTAACCAGACACAATAGAATTTTTATTGTTATCCACCTGAATGAGGCATCGTAACAGATGATGAGTTAGGGTCACATACCCATAGAAATTATGAGGATGCGGAGCTTTTAAAATCAAAACTTGAGGAAGCGGTTGTTTTGCGGATATCAAAATTTATGCGGATGTAGATACGGATATGCGTTACATCCCTGAATAGAACCAATAGAAGAGTTCTTTAAATTTACCTCAAGCGTTAAAACCACGAGTGAAATTACCCATTTTAGAAAAGGTCTGTTGACAGTTCCGACTTTAGAGTTACCTCGAAAACTAATTTGAATGTGAAATGAAGTATATGGAATCTTCCCACAATCATTTGTCTGGCAGGTGTAAAGGGCAGATCAATCACACAATGATAATAGTTGAAGCGGACGTGGTACACAAATTTATTATGTCATTTTTTGTCTGATATTATACAGCTGAAAAGGTGTATGGTAACCCCATTGATCTGCTAGCTGTTGCTAGTTAAAAAAAATCACAATCCAAGGGTTTTGAAACACTTTCATTCACAATCCAAGGGTTTTGAAGGAAATTCCTAAAAAATTGCTACATAGGTTTGGAAAATTCGTCTGCTCCACAACGCAATGAACTGTCAAAATGAAAAGTATTGCGATCAATTGCCATTTAATGTGTGTAACAGATAAAAATAGAATGTATCTGTATAGTGTCCACTGGCCACAGGTTGAGTTCCACAGTAATGTACAGCCTGACCGGCAGCGTTAGATCTGGTACCAGGGCGAGCGCCGCACCCAGCGCAGGCGGTAGCCGCCCTGCTCGGTGCGGATCTTGATCGATGCGCCCTCTGCGGCTTTCACTGTCTCCTTTACCTGTTAAGAGTATAAACATGTGTGTAAGATATGAGATAGTGGGTGAACCTATTGATTATATTAAAAGAGGTAACAAATTAATTTTGTTTAAGTGGTGTGGTGACGTCACTCAAGATCATAATATTCCAACTTCAGGGTAAAAGCCTCTTCTCATAAAAAAATAATAATGAGCATTACTACTTGAGCTCCTCAAGTTCCGAGTTGAGCTCCACGATTACTGACAAATGCACTGACTGGACAGGTCCACTCAAATCTGTGTAGTTCTTTCCTCAAAAAACCTTTTCAAACACTAATCTACATGGTCCTCATATGGCCTGACCAAGATTATGTCTGGACTTTAAAAGAGACTGCGACCTCTGAGTTTGTTTCGGCCTTTCTTCTCAGAGTAGTCAGATAGGAAACGCCGAACTCATCTAGCTTATTTTTAATATTATTCTAATATGACGTGTAAAAGTGATTCCGATATCCTATTTACAGAATAAAAAATGTCATTTAATTTCATCTTTTAAAAGACAACATACTCCTATATCCTAAGTAGCTGCTGAGATTTATGCCACTGCTAGAGTTAATAAGAAAAGAGACAAACACTTACGCTCTGCATCAAGTTTTGTGCATTTCCGACTAACATCTCTGTCGCTTCTTGGTCCTCTTCGCTACCTGCAAATTCAGCAAATAAAACGTTATGAAAACTGGTTTACTCAACAATATAGTAGCCAAAACCGATGACATTGTGCTATGTTATGTGCCTATTCCTATGTATTATTTGATCGCGTTTAAAAAAAAAAACAGTGGCACTCAGGGAGTGCCGACAGAAGTGAAAAGTTGAAAAAAAATCGGCACCGCGGTAATCAACGCGTTGATGTCTTTTTAATGGTCAAAAGCTGGTGTCGTAACAGTGTCGCGAAATCAATTGTTTAGTCCCATCTCAAAAATCAGCCCGCCTAAAGAAGTTTTCACTTCAAAAATATAAGTATGTATATCTCTTTTTCTTACGCGAAATATCGCTTAGTTAATAATTAAAAAAGGATTTTCAGGAATGGAACCTAATTATATTATCAAAAGAAATGTTCAAACAGCGCCACCAGAATAACAAGGCATTGCTGTCTCGAATAATGAAAAAAAATATGGCAGAATTATGCTAGTGTATAATACAGGGAAGATGTATGTTATACATAATTATAAGTATGCGTATGTATGTTTTGATGTAATATTAATCACACATTGACGTCATAATATTTTACCTTTGTAGTCCGGCATGCCGACTGTTAGAAAAGCGAGAAGCACAGCATTAATAGAGAGAAAGCTCTTGATATAATATACTAAGCTTAATAGTAAATAGATTATTGGATAAAAAAGTTTGGAACAGGACAGCGGTACTAAGACTAGTCGGATAACAATCGAAAAAGAACTTTAGTGAACTCGACATGTGGTTCAAAATGGGCTAACAGTAATCATGAGTCTCTGATAGAACAATTTCTGTGAAGTTTTAATAGAAATTATTCAACTTCATTGTCTATTCCACACCCTTAAAGGACATGTCCAAAAATAGTTTTTTTATTATTCAATCATTCTAACCAGGATAAGTTAAATATATTTGGATAGACATGCCAAAAACTAGTGGTTCTAACTATATCATATATTTTTAAAGACCTCCAATTTTAATAATTTGTTTCTTATTTTAGTACGAATTTACTCCTAAAACGAACGAACCTTTCTAATTATCTAGGATAATAAAGTGAACACACCCTAAAAAAATTACTGTCATTACTGTCAATTGATTGACAGTTAAGACGGCACCATGTGTCAATTTATGTCATATTTGACAGATGAATAGAATCATCTGTCAATTAAGACATTGTCAAAGTGTGTGGGAGGTTTTATTTGGGTTGCCATCAACAAAACAAATATGTACTAACAATAAATAGTTTATAATTTTTCTCATAAATGGAGGGGTCTAAAAATATTATTTCAGTGGTTCCTAGTTCCATATTTTTGTCGCTTTTATTTAGGTGTAGTTTGATGCTGGTTAGATTTTTCTCGGAATAAAAAACCAACGTCCCTAAAAAAGCGGGAATCTCCTTTGACCATACCTTTCTGATACACCCTGTATAAGCAGAATAAAAGAATTGTGTGAAAGCTCAGAAAGCTGTTATAAGCTTACGTAATGTAAAGCCCTTTGGTCAAAAGAAGAAATAAACACGCAGAAAGATTATATGACATATAATATAATAAAGATATAATATAAAGGCATACCAAGGAAAAGAGATGTAAGTAAAAGGAAGATGTTCTTACCTTGAGCACCAAGCATGGTCGCCTTGACAGTTGATAGGATCTTGAGCTGCGTGCCGATCGTGGGGATACGCTCGCAGACTTGTAGCAGGTTCTGTGATTAACAAGAATAGTGTTGTAAAGGTGGATTTAGACTAAACGAAAATAGAACCATAACAAGAGCTAGAGCAGTCTTTTGTTGATATCTATTGTACAGATAGTGCCATCCACGAAGACGCGCTCCACTCCGCGATTACTGTACTGTAAGCTGTACTTTAGTACGGAACGGAGCGGAGTGGGGCGCGTCTTCGTGGATGGCACTATCTACAGGGTTATTAGTTATATGCCGTAAGGGGGGGGGATAACAGCGACTCAATTTTCACGCCTCGTTGGTCTAGTGGTCGCAAGCGCTACTGCCAAGTATGAGGTCCTGGGTTCGATTCCCGGGTCTGGCAAAGTGTTATTGGGTTTTTCCATCTGGAATTTCTCAGTAGCAGCCCGGAGTCTGTATTTGTGCCCGGTTGATGGCAATAGGCTCGCCCACTATTACATGGGACTTAAACATAACTGGCGAAATATGGGTGTACACACGGCAACACATCAAGCTACAGATTTCCAGTTTATGTTAATCTCGCATTGCATAGGTTTTCCGTACAATGCGAGGTCAGCTTATACTGGATATGTATAGCTTGATGTGTAGCCGTGTGTACTATAGGTACACCTCTGCCTAACCCTACGGGGATAACAGGCGTGATATTATGTTATGTTCAATTTTCACGCCTCCCCCTTAAGGCCCAGGCCAAATATTTTTTGATATTCGGATAGCTCATGACCTAAAGTGGTGCCATAAAATAAATAAAAAATATATGAAACCGCGAAATTTCACGGGTATTCTGGTTGTTGACATTTTTAACCGACTTCCAAAAGGAGGAGGTTCTCAATTCGACTGTATGTTTTTTTTTTTGTATGTATGTTTGTTACGCGGTTACTCCGCGAATTATGAATTGATTTTGATGATTCTTTTTTGTTTGGTAGATCATACTTCAGAGGTGGTCCCATATAAATTTTATTAACTTTGCTTGGGTAGTTTTTGAGTTAGCTTCAATAATACGTATTTTTTCCCACTTAGTATATGGATGATATGATAACTTCCTGTCACTGTTATTTACATAGCAGGTAGTGGTATTTGAATTTGCGTGGGGTAGGTACCACAGCTAAAAAGTGAAAAATAAAAACTTTTTACAAAAAAAACAATTGAATTAAAAAAATAAACACTACAAAGTGAAAAACAACTTTAATTTAGGAAGTCGGTGACAAAGAACGAAAATTCAAAACCAAACACACCGACTTCCGAAATTAAAGCTATTTTTCACTTTGTAGTGTTTTTTTTTTTTAAGTCGGTTGTTTTTTTTTTTTTTTTGTAAAAAGTTTTTATAATAGCGAGAGACCGAATATGGAATGTTCTGTCCCTGTTTACATAAAAAGAATTTGGTAATGTGGGGATAGAGTGTGCATTCGTTTGTTTGTTCTAAATCGCCCTTAAGATTACGTCAGACAGGAAACGCCGACCTCATGTAGTTTAAGATAGTTAATTGATTCAGGCGTGACCTTGCGGAAATCCATTATAAAATACAATAGACGTGGATATATTTAGTAACCTGTTCCGCTTAGCTATTTCTAAAGAGCCATAAAAAACTCCAACAAGTCCATCGTCATCCTGAGGATGATTCGTTGAGAGGTGAAACACGTGTCGATTTATTTCAGGAGTTTTTTATGACTCTTTAGAAATAGCTAAGCGGAACAGGTTACTAAATATATCCACGTCTATTGTATTTTTTTTTTCTCATGTAGTTTATAAAATATCATTGACGTGTAAAAGTGTTTGCAAACCTACTTACAGAAATAAAATCATTTATCATTTACGGGGTGGTAGCTCTAGGATTGTTGATTCCTAAATCAGGACAAGTGTGGTATTGTCGTAGAAAATACTTAGTACAAAGTTCGAGTTGGTATTCAGACAGAAATTAACTTGGTAATATTGAGATCTTCTTTTCTCGTCGATTGAATATATAGGTAATATAATAAACCCTTTATTTCCATAACCAAAAAAGACGTTTTACAAGTGGATTATTAAATATACAATATAAAATATAAACTGTGAAAAAACTACTTTAAAAATAAAGTACAATATTTTTTAGTACGGTAATTTTTTTTGCAAAGTTTTGTATGAAATATGTAGGCACTTGTATTAAATGTTTGACCCAGTAGCTGGCCATGATAAGCTTGTTACCTATTCTTTTCAACATTGATATTCTCAATACTGAGCTTCCTTTAGTAAAGCTTCTATTTCTGCACCAGAAGTGGTGATGAATTCTGATGATGATAATCGTTTAAACATTGATTAAGAAATTTGTATTTCTCATTTCTATGTGCAACCTATTTGACAGTTTTTTTTTCGTATTTTTCAGTGCTCGCGCATTAGATAATATTTTATTAAATAAACTTAACATAACATCAAGCCTGTAATCCCCGAAATGTTAGGCAGAAGTGTTACACATAGCGACTCTTCCAAGCAATAACCCGATAATCGAGAAAGATTTACTGACTTTGTCAAATATCTTTTCAACGAGTGGGACTATTGGAAGTCATTGATGTATTAAATGAAAGCTATTTTTTTGCGAAATATAACTGTGCCATTATTATGAAAATCCTTTTACAGATCTATAACAGGTTTTTTGCCGAAATATTATTGTCTAAATTCCCAACAATAAACATGTGTGTCATGATTTCTTTGTAAAAATCATTAGGAAAAATCTGAAAAAACATGCTAAGGTGTATTCTAGTCCATAGATGCCGAATTTGACATAACAGCATAAAACCCATAATAGTACATTACCGAGTTCTTGGTTGGGGGGATCGTAGTACACCCACATTTCGTCAGTTATGTTTAAGTACCGTGTAAAAGGGGGCGAGCCTATTGCCATCAATCGGGCACAAATCCAGATTCCGGGCTGCTACTGAGAAATTCCCGATGGAGAAACTCAAGAACACTTTGCCCGACTGGGAATCGAAGCCGTAGCGCTTGCGACCTCTATACCAATGAGGCAGTAGACATGAACTTGTAATTATGATTCTCGTCTTTAATGACAAAAGTTGTCGCAACACGTACCGTCCTGATCCTCTTATCGGTGCACTCGAGCGCCAACTTCTTGGCAAGTCTGGTGACCTCCTCGGAAGCCTCTGCGATGGCCTTGGCTGTGGCGATGAGCTCTCTCTTGCTACCTGTGGGTAGGAGGATTCAAAGTTAATTGATGAAAACATGGGTTGTTGAGATGGCATGCTCATTCACAAATAATAAAATGACAAAGACCAAACCAAAATATTTCTAAAAAAGACAGGTTTTTTTATATTTTTTATTTCACAATACAAAATAATGAAAATACAATTCAAACTATAATTGCAGAATCCACTATGTGTCTAGAATGTGGAAGTAATTTGATTCTCAAGTTATAAACGATAAACGTGGAATAGAAGTTTTTTAGGCGTTTACATCATGCATATGGAAAAGATTTTTTTGATATGCCAAATAGGTAATAGCAGGAATTAGAAAAAAATTTTTTTTGGTATTTCGTTTGTTTTTTTTTTTCAAGGTTTCCAGGGCGAAATAGTTTCGTATTTCGCTCTCAAGAACCCCACATTAAAAACTCATTCTATAGATATGATTTATTTTATCTACATCCATGCTATAAATCCTCTATAAAAGTATTAACAGTTAGCTTATTGCCAACATTAAAACAGCCAGCATTCGTATTTTAATACCCCTATTATACAACAGTTGCATAAACAAGTAACAGATTCTTTTGCATGTAAAATTATTATTCCTACGGCCAATCACACAACATATAAAAGCACAGTTTACGAATGATATCTACATATTATGATGAAGTGAAACAGTGTGACTTACCGGTAAGATTCAGAGCGACCTCTATCCGAAGGCGAGTGAGAGACATGTACAATGATTACAACATCGAACGTACAGCTTAGTAAGCGCATATTATTGTATACAAGCAAGATAATTATTTAAAAAGCTGTGTCATTTATTTGTACAGAAGATTGTGTAAAAGATCTTAGCAAACAAGCGTCTTTTGTAACGAATATTATAAATGCGAATGTGAGTTTTTTATTTACTCAATCACGCAAAAACGGCTCGACAGATTTGGATAAAATTTGGCACACAGATAGACCATGACCTGGGTAAGGACATACGCTATTTTTCATCTTTGATCGCAGACGAAGTCGCGAGCAACAGCTGGTCAAATATAATTCAAATAATATGCGCCTAACTACAGTGTGAGTCTTCATAATGTGCACATATCGAAATGAGGGAGTCTATGCTTAATTTTATCGACGGAAAAAATGGTATTTTTTTTTTTTAGTTTAAAAAAAAAAAAAAAAAATTACAAAAAATTTTTTTTTTTAAAAATTTTTTTTTGCTCTCTTTTTATTATTATCTTATTTATAAATTTTACAATTAAAAATTGAAGAAAAAAATACAGATTTTTACTAAAAAAACATGTTTATTTTCAATTGAGGGTAGTTTTTTTCTCAATTTTAATTTTATGTGGACGGCTACTTACTTTCAATCATTATGGAGTTTGTTTCATCGCGATAGCTGATTCAGTTTAAAAGTTACACAGTTTTGTTACAATTTTTTTTTTAATTTCATAAAAAGTATAAAAAACAATATTTAGATTTTTTAAATATTTTTTCTGTCGTTAAAATTAAGCATAGATTTCCTCATTTCGATATGTGCACATTATGAAGACTCACACTGTATACATATTAATGTTAGCATGAATAGTGCTTAGCATAGATATATCCTGTTATTTATATCATTAATTTAATAAATATAGGGTGTAAAAAGACTCTTCACGAAGCCGTCATCTCCACGTTCTGTACATCAAACTAAGTAACTTTGTGCAAAAATAATTGCTGGGTAACCGTTATATTTTTGGTGTTAAATTCGCTGTTTACGGCAGTGCGCAATGTAAACAGCATCCATACAAGAGTCGTGGAGGTATTGCTTAGCTTTAAATACCTCTACGACCCCTGTTCCTTTGTACACACGGCTACACAACAAGCTATAACGTTCCAGTTTAAGCTGATCTCGCATTGTGTAGGATTTCCGTACAATGAGAGGTCAGCTTATACTGGAACTGTATAGCTTAATATGTAGTCGTGTGTACCTATAACATTTAATACTTGTTTTAAAAAAACTTCAGAAAAGTTTGAACCTTTGACCTTCAATATCTCCATAACCAGAAGGTTCCCAGGTTTTGTCCAGTACAAAAAATTTAATCATAATGACGAGAAGAACAATTGACTCTCGGCTTTGTTAAGGGTATTTTTACACCCGTTATTATACACCAAATATTGCAGCTTTTATTTTATAATGTAAAGCTGTACTTCATATTTTAATGCTTCAATTTCGCAAGAAGTTGCAATTAGATCTACACACTGGATCTCTTATTAAATTAAAACACCCACTTTATAGCATATAGCTCAATTATAGCTTATAAAGGTATCTGGAACAGTGTAAAGTTCACTCATCTCCATAGAAAAGGGAGGATCCTCCGAGCTGACGGATGTTGTGTCTGGTGGACTACTGTCTGACGGTTGATGTAGGGATATTGTATATATTGTGTATGAAGGGTGGGCGTTTTGGGGGACTGTTATGTAATTTTGACGTTCGAAAAGTGCTGACTCTCAGCCTAGTATGAATAAATGACTTTTGAATTTTTATATATTTTATCACGCAGTAAACTTTGCTTGCGCGATGCAGGATTTTGTGTGTCGTCAGTGTGATGCATAATTCGCATATGGTGTTGTAGATGCCATCACAAACTCATAGTCTGGATTTGCAGTGTCGTTTTTCCTGATGGCTGTATGAATGGCTTCTTTAAAGTTATATTTACCTTTAGAGTCAGAGCGCACGAGTTCGGACAGTCGCGCCATGAGAATAGCCATGCGTTTAGCGGCTGCAATGATCTCGTTGTCTTTGGATGACCATTCGCGGACCGCCTTGTGCAAGTTATGGGCTGCAACCTGTGTATGGGAAATGTTTATTTAATAATTTACTTCAATTGTTTGTTGAATATTAAGTTAAAACTTCTTTAGCTTCTTTGCGCTCTTTCTGCTGAACCGTTATGTTTCGGTCGGTGACGTTGAATCGGATATACTCGGTTCCATTCGGTCGGTGACGCTGACTCGCGTATATACGGTTTCAGTCGTTCCGGGTTTCGGAACATTATTTAAGTATCACTAAATTAATAAAGTAAAACAATTATCGAATGCATTTCATGTTTCTGTTTAAAAAAAAAAGAGTATGCACGATTTTTATTGTTTAAAAAAATAAAAGGTAATCTCCTTATCTTCGTTTGAATGATGTAAGTAAGCGCGGAATTTAATGTAATTTACATACCAACTTTAATAATTATATATCTAACAAGGTAAAGTTAAAAAAAATAACAATTTTGTCATGTGAATGGCAAGTGATGTCTCGAAACCCTCCCGAAAAAATATTTTAGTCGTAAGGAAGTCTCCACTTTTTTTGTCTTTGTTCTTTGAACTTTAGGTATATTAGCTCACCTATTTCCGATCATTCTTTATCATTTATGATCGTACCCAATAAAATCCCTACAAGTCGACGGCAATTTCGCTTCTAAATCAATGTATAAGAGTAATGTTTGAACAACGAACCAATATAGGATGACTGGGATGCGGCTGCCTCCTGAAGATGTCCTCGCCCTCGTCGTCCGTGTCGGCGGGCGGCGGCGGGCGCGGGGGAGGGGCCTGGCCGGCGGGGGGCGGCGGGCGGGGCGGGGCCGGCACGTGCGCCGCGGGCGACACGTGCAGGCGGGACAGCGCCTCCGGGAGCGCGGGCGGCGGGGGCGGCGGCGCGTAGTGGCCCGACAGAGCCGATTC
Organism: Agrochola lychnidis; assembly: GCA_963680765.1. NCBI lineage: Eukaryota > Metazoa > Arthropoda > Insecta > Lepidoptera > Noctuidae > Agrochola > Agrochola lychnidis. The sequence continues at coordinate 1,530,715 of OY796873.1, forward strand.
TACTTCACCCGCTGCGCTGATTATCTGTGGAATGGACATACGAATTTATATAAATAAATAAACCATTGCACCTTCCTACAATCCTGAAACATCTCGAGCGGGTTCGGATGATAACAAAATAAATAATTATAAGTGAGAATGAGAAAGACTATAGTTTGACGCCACCATGCGCAAGCGGTGCGCGTCCTTAGTGCACAGGGTGCGGGCGGGCCAGCGCCAATACTGTCCTGAAAATAATCGCTGACCGATTTAACTGCCCCTATACCTATACAACAATGCTGTCACAGACATACAGTGTAAGTCTTCATAATGTGCACATATCGAAATGAGGAAATCTATGCTTAATTTTAACGACAGAAAAAAATATTAAAAAAAATCTAAATATTTTTTTTATACTTTTAGTGGAATAAAAAAAAAAAATTAACATAACTATGTAACTTTTAAACTGAATCAGCTATCGCGATGAAACTAACTCCTTAATGATTGGAAGTAAGTAGGCGTCCACATAAAATTAAAATTGAGAAAAAAAACGGCTCCGTATCAAAACGTCCTAAAAGCAAATCGTCCTATTAGCAAAACGACCCATAATCAAAACGACATTTTAGCAAAATGTCCTATTAGCAAATCGTCCTATGAGCAAATGGTCCTATTAGCAGAACGTCCTACTTGTAAAGTACAGTAACACTGAAAAATCACTATCGGTTTTTACCCAACTGAGGTGAATCCCAAAAAGGAGGGTGTTTCTCTTTTTAGCAAGTGCCATTCCTTAATGAGGAAGAGAGAGAAATTGATAACCTTGCATTATTCCTTCTTTTGTGTCGAAGTGTATGTAGGTAACAGCCGCGGGAACAATATTTTAGGGTCTGTTATTAAGTAACAGATAAATAATATTGTTAGGAACAATTGTTATTTTTAAATATCTGTTATTATCTGTTACGACAAATACGCCTCACTCCTATTTTCAATTCGCCTGCACATAGGTGGAGGAACCGTATTTGTGATTTTTTTGTTGTTCTCTCATAACTGTAACTAATGTGCACTGATTCAATTTATTTGGTTTTTGTTTGAAAGAGTACTTTGTTTTATTTCATGTTTTTCTCATTTATATTTACTACTTATAATATTGTTGCTTCTACACGAACATTTCTGTGAACTACTGTGTCTGTTTGATTAATAAAATGAGTTGATTGTTACAACTTGCTTTTTATCGGCTTCCATTTAATTTCGCATTTTCACATTAACCTATAACAATACCGACCCGATACCGACTTAATATTAGCAGACAGAGAATCAAATTAATTAATTAATTTAAAGTAAGTTTTTAAAGTTTATTTTATTTTAAAGTTTGTTGTCTCGAGAAGACGATACATAATATTATTCCTTTAAAAATATCATATTTATGTGTGGTATGACTGTACCATTTCCATTCTTTTGTTTTTAGGACCATTTGCTCATAGGACGATTTGCTAATAGGACATTTTACTAAAATGTCGTTTTGATTATGGGTCGTTTTGCTAATAGGACGATTTGCTTTTGGGACGTTTTGATACGGAGCCAAAAAAAAAACATTGAAAATAGACATGTTTTTTTAGCAAAAATCTGTATTTGTTTTGTAAATTTTTACAATAATAGTAAAATTTATAAATTAGATGCCCAAAAGAATAAGAAAAAAATTTTTTTTGATACAAAAATTTAAAAAATAATAATGTTTGCCAATTTTTTCCGTCGATAAAATTAAGCACAGATTCCCCTCATTTCGATATGTGCACATTGTGAAGACTCACACGGTATATAGCCAGAACACTTAATCTGATTGACACTAACCTATTGAAGTGAAAACTTCTTTAGGCGCGTTGGGCATTTTTGAGATGGGACTAAACCATTGATTTCGCGACACTGTGACGACTGACGACATTCACGACACCAGCTTTTGTTCAAGTTTTCACTTCCGTCGGCACTTCTGGAGTGCCATGTTTTTTATAATGATTTGTTTGATGAAATTGTTATTTTTAATTTAATTTTAATTCTGTACAACTCATTTTTTACACTTAATTTTAATTTCAATTTTGTGACCCTTATAATTTGTATTGATCTATTCTGTTGCAATATTGTGAAAATTTATTTGTAATTATAATATGGGTTTCACCTGAATTTTTTATTTTTATATATTCAAATAAAATTTATTTGTTCGATTTAATCGATCGACATTGCTAATCGGCGATATAATTTTCCTACAGCGACTTTAGATGTAATATTATTTACCTATATGTATGGTTCTTGTTACAGTAAAGTTTATCAACAAATTGAAATAAAAATTAAAAGTTATAAAATAATTATAATATAATATAATTATATTATTAAATTGAAATATAATAATAGTAACCTCTGTAGAGAGAATAGAAATCGTGGTTCCATTAGTAAAAGGGACATTCAGATTTTCCAGAATATTTTTGTTTTCCATGAAATCTTATTTACAGAATAAACAATTTAAATTCACATGAAATGCTAACTTCACTTAACAAAGTGAAGTCAAAGCGTGGTCTGTGAATCTCGTCCTAAGCGTAGTTTCAGAAAAACAGAACCACTTCTTAATAGAATGTATTATCAGGCTACGTCTTACTATAACTATTCGTCACTCACCTCAGCATTAGCAGACCGCCACGCCGCCGCCTGCGCGCGGTCGCCGAGCGCCACGGCCTTGGCGCGGTGCACGGCGGGCGGGATGGCCGCCTGCAGGCGCTGCTGCGCGGACGTGAGCGAGCGAGCGAACTCCGCGTCTTCTGTGTTGTCGCGTTCCGCTCCGCCTACCAAGAGGACGCGGTTGGCGAGCCTGGGGGGTAGAAAGTATTACAAGAAATTGAAGAAAATCACAGGATCATAATATGTAACATCGAAAATAGGAGCTCTACGCACCGATGCTGCCAACTAACCTCAGAAACCAACAATTAAATACTCAATATCTTTATTGCTTTACCATAATGTGTACTTAGGTTGTAATTAAATAATTTAGATCATTATGGACCTTGAAGGACACAGCAAAAAGGGTAGGAGAGAGGAAGCCCTATTTTAGGAGATCATTAAGTTGTTTTTTTGGGAATAAGTTTTAACTTACATATAATCAAAGTCAGGAGATCGCGAATAAAATACTAACATTTCGCTTGACTATTATTTATGTTTTATCTACCATAAGTACTAAAATATTTTAGATTATTTTTATATTTATATGTAACGTTCAATCGCAGCAAGCGCGCAAAAAAACGCGAGCATGTAAAATTTAACCGCCTATCACCAACACTGAGTATTGTGTGCTTTGGATTTCTAACAATAAAGGAATGATGAAAATGTGTACCTAGCGATAGCGGAAGTATTGTCGACCATCTTCTGTGAGTCGTTGTTGCGAATCGCATCCTCGCACAGGTAAGTGTGCTTCTGCATCAGTTCACCTGTGAAAAAAGGCGGCAGTTAGAATACACAACAATAAATCTAAAAGGACGTCAATTATTTGACACAACTGGACAAAAACTTTCGGACTTCGATTTATTTATAATTAACTGACTGAAGTTGTTCTCCGAGTCATCATTTCAGCCGAAGGACGTCCACTGGTGAAAATAGGAATGAAGCCAACATTAATGTCACAATAAGGCCGGCCGTATTCGTACGGTTTCCTGATCAGGATTCCTGATTCGGAATTCCGTGAGACTGGCGCAGACGTTCGATTTTTTTAACCGACTTCCAAAAAGGAGGAGGTTATATGTTCTTCGCGTATGTTTGTTTTTTTTTTTTATGTGTGTCCACCGATTTCTCCGTCAATTGTGGACCGATTTTGAAAATTCTTTTTTTGTTTGAAAGGGTGTGCTCTCAAATTGGTCCCATATAAATTTTATTAACTTTGCTTGGATACTTTTTGAGTTAGCTACAAAATACGTATTTTTTTCCTACTTAGTATGTAGATGATATGATAAGTTTCTATCACTGGTAGCAGGTAGTGGTATTCGAATATGTGTGGGGTAGGTACCACAACTAAAAAGTGAAAAATAAAAACTTTTTACAAAAAAAAAACAACCGACCTCCAAAAAAAAACACTACAAAGTGAAAAATAACTTTAATTTCGGAAGTCGGTGGCAAAAAACGAAAATACAAAACCCAAGACACCGACTTCCGAAATTAAAGTTATTTTTCACTTTGTAGTGTTTTTTTTTGGAGGTCGGTTGTTTTTATATTAGGAATTTACACTGTCAGTAGGTAAAGGGACCTCTCATGAAAGCACGTATAAACATGGACATTTTGGTATGCAAATAATACTAGGTACAGTACAATAAAGTGACCATGAAAGTGAAAGTGAGTGAGTGAAAATTTCCGTTCGTGTGCGGTGACGGAGCAAAAATGTATGCGAGCGCTGCGTCCGGGATGACGTCATTCGGTTATTTACGTTCTGAATGACCCGAACGCACGGTTCAATTTCCGAAAAGAATGTCAGGTTTTTTTTTCGTTCGGAAAATGTACAAATTTGTGCGCCTAGTTGAACATTTTTTATGTAAGGTCTCCGAATCAGAAATCTTGATCAGGAAACCGTACGTATGCGGCAAGCCTAAGATTGAAATAATCAAAATTAATTCATGCACATTTATTTTAATAGGTCACGAGCTGCTCCAGTAAGACATTATGAACAAATTAATATATATTTCCTTACCAGCAGTCCTGACAAAGTCGAGAGGGTCAACGGCCTGATCACATAGATCTCTGACACGAAGAACTGCGTCCGCGTACTGGTTCTTCAGATTGTTGAAATGCTCTTCGGCTACCTGGAATGAAAGTAGTTTGAAAAGGTATTATTAAATTACTCTATAATAGGGTTGAAGATTGAAAAATAGAGTTTATTAATTAACGAAAAACGTTCCCGTTAACCCGCAATAGTATAACGTCCATAAAAGCAACAAAAAAAATACCATTCAAAAACAAACACTCTGTACTAGTCGCACTTGTCTTTCCAAGTGCGCGTGTACAAAATGTTTCTTTTACTTATCAAGTTAATATGTTTTGTAAATATTTAAATATTAAAAAAAAACTGGCACTCCGGGAGTGTCGTCAGAAGTGAAAACTTGAAAAAAAAAAACGGTAATCAATGCGTTGATGTCTTTTACTCCACGCATCGCGGTAATCAACGCGTTGATGTCTTTTTAATGGCCAAAAGCTGGTGTCGTCACAGTGTAGCGCAATCAATGGTATAGTCCCATCCCAAAAATGCCCAACGCACCTAAAGAAGTTTTCACTTCAAAAATATGAAAAAATAAATTTATTTTTTAGCATATATGGACGCTATACTATTGCGAGTTAACGGGAACGCCTTTCATAAATTAACATACTGTGTAGTATATAGCAAGTCTGAAGAGATGACATCTTGACGTAAGTCAGTACGTAGTGGTCACATACTAAGTTAGAATCTTGAAGCGTAAAGTAAGTCCTTTTTTTTTTTCTCACCTTGCTATCCGGGTTGTACAGCCTGATCTTGCCGGCCGCAATCAATTGTGGAGACAGTTTCTCCACCTGTGAAAAGACACAGAATTTAGATAAAAGTTCAGTGGAATTGGTACAGACAGACAATGCAAACGGTATTTTCTTTTATGGATTAATTTTAAGAGATTTGATGCGATTCGATCACGGATTGTGTGTGATGGCTTAATAATAACGGTTCAGATGAGTTGTATGTAGGTCGAGGATTCGAACGCAGATAGGCGCTTTAATTTATGAAAATAATTTCATCACCACTGTTCAAACGGTAAAGAAAAACAGCGTACGGAAACCGGCATATCTTAGAACCAAAAATTCGAAGACGTGATATCTATCAACCTGTACTGGGCCCACGTGGTAGATTACAGCTGACTCCTTCTCGAAGAGAGGAGGCCTGCATCCCAGCAGTGGGAACATTATAAGCTGATACTGATCACAAATCTCATACACTTTATCTTTTTAGTCCTTATTAGGTATCAGAAATTTCCATGTCCAATAGTTGAAAAAAATAATAAGAGTGACGCACTCCTTGACAATTTCAAAAGTATCTGTAAATGGTTTAATCAAAATAAATGCTTTGTGTTTGTGTTTATATAACCTGCTGCGCATTATGTATGAGCTGGTCAGCGAGCCTCTTGTTGTGTCCCACGCCGGCCGCGACCACGCCGGCCGCGGCCACAGCGCGCTGGCTGAAGGCGGCCAGCGCGGCCGCCTTGTCGTGGAACTGCGGCTCGCGGCCTGGGGCGCCTGGGGGGAAACACACAATCTTATTGTTAACATCATTATTAAGATAGTTAATTGATTCAGACGTGACCTTGCGGAAATCTATTATAAAATACAATAGACGTGGATATAATATATTTAGTAAAATGTTCCGCTAATATAAGTGGGTTTGACGGGCGATAAAGCTCACTACCTATTCAGTGCAACCAAACACACGAGTGCGACCTAAACACTTCCTTCGCCGCGTAAGGCATTCAAATGAGGGGCCCGCATTTGCGGGTCACTGTATAGCCTCCGCGGGCGAGGGATTACGCCCTGACCCCGCTCGCCACGCCCCCTTGCGGGGGCGTAGCGGACTCTTTCGAATGAAGGCTAAGTCTACATTCAGCGCTCGGTGTGGCAACACGCCGTGTTCGGGTTCGCGACAAGTCAATCGTCATCTGAGGATGCCTCGTTGAGAGGTGAAACACGTATCGATTTCTTTCAGGGTGTTTATGACTCTTTCGCAATAGCTAAGCGGGAACAGGTTACTAAATATATCCACGTCTATTGTATTTTAAGAAAATTATTACGAGTCTCCAGAACTTGGAAATAATAAGGATCATGTTAACATTTTTTTTAAGAACAAAGCTGTGTTATGTAAATTTTGTGTATTCCTATGACAAATTCAACATGTTATTTTTATTATGCTGTATGTTACTGGAAAATAAGTAGAGAAGGTATCGCACAAGATGTATCGAAACTTACTGAAGTGAAAACTTCTTTAGGCCCGTAGGGCATTTTTGAGATGAGATAAAACAATTGAACTCGCGACACCGTTACCGACACCTCATTTTTGTAAACGCGATTGTTGTCTCTATTTATATTACGTTACGAATCAATCTTCTATGCAAGTATTTTTACTTTAAAGGTATTGGAAGTTTTTTTTGTAAACGCTATTATGCTCTTTATTTAGATAAGGTTACGGACCAATGTTCTATACAAGTATTTTTCTTCCACCAAGGCGATTTTGTTCAAGTTTTCACTTCTGTCAGCATTCCCGGAGTGCCACTGTTTTTTTTTTTTCAGATCGCTAATAACACGTAAGGCAATAAATAAAACTGTAACTTACCCATAGGCGCGTTCACAGCATCAGTGAAGTGTCTGAGCGGAGCCGCTACATCTATAAACTCTTCGACCACTCGGTTAACTACGGCGCGTTCAGTAGCTCGCTTCAACTCGTGTAGTTTGTCTGTCAGCTCCCTGAAACAAGTACCGTGATGGTAAAAAACTTTATAAAAACTTTTCAAACTGTCAAACACAACCCATGCAGCATATTCAAGGAAGAAACAAGACGGTATGCGAGTTCTGACTTGCTAATAATACAAGTACACGCTAATCTCCGAAACCACCAAACCATTTTCAATAAGATTCTGTGAATGTGTATGGTTGGTTCCATCTTGAAAGATAGGATAGTTTTGGACCCGATAGGTGGCACTCCGTGCGAAGTAGGGGCGGGTCGCTAATAGAACTATATTTTTAAAGTGAAAACTTTTTTAGGCCTGTTGGGCATTTTTGAGATGGGAAAAAACAATTGAACTCGCGACGTCAAATGTTTTTTTTTTTTTGTAAAATGTTTTTATTTTTCAGTTTTTATTTGTGGTACCTACCCCACACAAATTTCAATACCACTACCTGCTACCAGTGATAGGAACTTATCATATCATCCACATACTAAGTGGGAAAAAATACGAATTATTGAAGCTAACTCAAAAAACCGGCCAAGTGCGTGTCGGACCACGCACAATGAAGGGTTCCGTAGTTGGGATGAATTTATCCCAAAAACAAACTTAACTTTGTAGTTGAAAAATATGTTCTCCCATACGGAATGTATGGGAAAACATGTTTTAGCAACTGCAAAGTTAAGTTGGTCAATTATTACTCGTTAACCTGTAAAGCCTACTTAGCTATGATAGTTTTCCTTTTAATTTCGTTATATAAACTACTGTTGTGATTTTTTTCACACACTCAAAACCAACCATTTAGCCGGCAGGGGGGGGGACACTTGACTCTAACAAAAATTAGCACTTTAAAGCTTAATATTTCGCAAACGGATCCCTGAATCCAAAAATGGTTTTCGCAAACTCCCAATTTTTTTGAAGGACCTTTCCAATGATACCCCTCACTATGGGTTAAAAAAATAAACATCACCACTTTACGTGTATGAGAGGTACCCTAAAAAAAAATGTTTTTCATAATTTTGTTTTACCACTTTGTCGGCGTAATTAATATGTATACTTATGCCAAATTACAGCTTTCTAGTACTAAGGGTCTCGGAGCTAGACCGCGGACAGACAGACAGACAGACAGACGGACATGACGAAACTATAAGGGTTCCTTGTTTACTACGGAACCCTAATATCCAAGCAAAGTTAATAAAATTTATATGGAACCATCTGGAGAGCTTCCTTTCAAACAAAAAAAAAATAATTCAAAATTGGTCCACAAATGACGGAGAAATCGGCGGACATACGTATAAAAAATTGTAAATTGGGATTAAAATGCCCAATGTATGACAGCGGCAATGGACTAGAATACGCCTAAACTACAACAGTACGTACCTGGTAATAGCCCTCGCCTCCTCACTATCTCCCTTCCCGCTGGCGCACAGGTCGGCCAACTTATCGGACAGACGCTGCACCTCGGAGCACAGCTGAAGAACCTCCGCCTTTTCACGACCTTGAAGGCCGTCGGCGATCTGTAATAGAATTGATTACGTAAGGAAATTATCAATATAATAAATGAAACAAGAAAAGCTATCCCAGAAACAATAGGGTGATGTTAGATTTAAAAAATCGATGTTTTTTTGCAGTTTGCCATTAGGAATAATGTAGATGGAGAAAAATAATAATTCAAAACTATGGCAACTAAGCTCAGGTCCGCACTGGATTTTCAACTCTCGGTATTGAGCCGAGAATTGAGAATTCAAGAGAACACATCCCAGGGCACCAAGAAAACACTGTTGGATTTTCAACCCTCGGCGCTAAGCAGGGCGTTGAAAATCAAGTGCGGGAAAAAAATACGCCCCTTTCGAACTTGGGCTAAAGGGCAATCAAAGCTCACTCAAGGTTCACGTTTTCATTACCCTCTGTCCTTGAGAAACGATGCTGTTGATTGCCTTCTGACCTTCCACCCTGGTGACTGGATCCGCAGCCGGGTGTAACAACCACTTGTGAGCTGTCTCCAACCTATTTACATAAAAATATTATCTAAAAATCTATTTTTTTAACATGGCATAAATCACAGCAGATTTATGTTCAACATTATCTGTCCTTATTTGCATTTTTTCACAAGTGTTCCTTATAATTATAGCGAAAGTGAGCACTCAGGAAGGATTTTTGAAGATTCACCCCCTAAAGAGGTTTAAATAGAGGATAAAATTTTGTATGGAAGTCCGTCATTTTTGTCTATGGGAAATTCCATCGGGCACATAGACATGTAAGTTATAATTATGGTAACCCTCACCTGGCCTGCATGGTCCTCCCGCCCTGTTTCTCCACCGCTCGCACGCCCTCGTTCACAATGACATCCAGCTCGTTGATCTGGTGGCGCAGGTCTGAAGCCAGGTTCAATGCCTGGATGATACAATAATGTTCAGTTTAGCTGGAAATTAACAGGAACTACGAGCAGTGATAGCCTAGTGGTGTGACCGTCAGACAGCCAAGTCATAGGTCTCGAGTTCGAACCCAAGGCACCTCTGACTTTTCGGATTCATGTGCGTATTGTTTAATTATCACTTGCTTCAAAATCGGTGAAGGAAAACATCGTGAGGAAACCGACATGCCTGAGAGATATTTCTCGACGGTATGTGAAGCCAAGTCAGAGGCCCATGAGCGGCTTTAAAACTCTGACACCAGGTCAGTCACTAACCACACGAGAAAAAGAAGAAGTTAGAAACTAAAAGTAAGTAGGAGAAATTATTTATATAGTTTTTATTTGTGGTTTGGTCACCTTAGCCTCTCTGCCGTGTCCGTATTGTCGCTCATCGCATAGATGGTCTGCGTTTATTCCGCCAGATCTGAAATCAAAAAAAGGTTGTCTGTAAAGTTAGTTTACGGACGATAATTTTACGTGATAACGTCACAAGCCGAACGCTTAGGCCGATCGTGCCTCTTTATCGCTTGTTCCGCGCTCTCGCTTGCACGCTCGGCTCAGGCGGAACGTGACAATTTTTCGTGCTTGCAGCCGGCGTTCATCGATTTATAAGACGTTATCACGTCAAAAACGTTTTTATTATAGAGTTTACGACGGTCGACTGCCTCGTTGGTCAAGTGATCGCAAGCGTTACTGCTGAGCAAGAGTTCCTGGGTTAGACTCCTCGGGCAAGGTGTTATTGACTTTTTCCGTCTGAAATTTCTCAGTAGCAGCCCGGAGACCGGATTTGTGCCCAAATTGATGGCAATAGGCTCGCCCCCTATTATATGGGATTTAAAACTGACGAAATGTGGGTGTAGTATTAGGTACACCTCTGCCTAACCCTTCGAAAATTACAAGCGTGATGTTATGTTATGTTTACGACGGTTTAAGATAAATTTAAATTAATTTAATCTTTTGTCAACGGATTGTATTGGCCGTTGTTATTTTTATGAATCGATGATAGCAGCTGGGATGGACAAACTTGATGAACCTATCGGAAAACAGTGGTCAGTGGGCTTCCAAAAGGAGAGCCACAGTAACGGCTAGCTCTTCAACTGTACAAAACCAACCGAAGTTGTGGAGATTTTCGTCTTATATAATTTGGGGACGATAATACGACGATAATTTAAACTTTGTAATATTGCTATTGACGTTCCTACTCTGTATACAAAAATTCAATCAAATATTTCCAATAGTTGAATCACTATAGCTAGTCAAAGATTGGCAAATCCCATCGTCGGCCCATTACTACTATTTAGTTTGTTTGGAAAAAAAAACATTTCTTTTTTAATTCGATGTTAGGATTTTTTTGATAGCTTCAAAATACTCCTACGCACTAGTTTTGGCAGTATTTTCATACACAATTATGTATCTGAAAGGGGCACGTAGGTACTGCAATAATATTACCAAAAAGTTTTTTTTTAAATTTATTATTAGTGAAAATAAAAAGTTATTGCTATTTAAAATTCACATTTTGAGTACCAAAATTACCCCAAATCCATAAAAAATTAGAACATTTTCAACAGGGGGTCATAAATTCATAAGTTATGACTTGTAGACACCAACTAACAACTAAATGACAGCCACCCTCTCCCCATGAAAACTATCTATTGCAATTTTTTTATTTTTTCCTGAAAATTACCACATAAATAGACTGATACCTTACAACACCCTCACGGATTGGACATGGTTTTTTTTACATGTTGTATTGTCGTTTTGTTGTCTCCACGACATACTCCATCCCCGTCTCCCTGTCACTTGTCCTTAAGGGTTCATTAGAAAACCAGCGCCAGACAGCATCTGTCTGGCATTAATGCTGAAATGAACCTTTTTGGCGCAGCCGTGAGTCACACACTATTGCTAAAACATTATTTTCACCATGTTATTTGTGTTTTGTGTTTCACGAGCTGTGTCCAAATAAATGTTTTTCTTTCTTTTTTTTTTCTTTACACAAGTGTAAATACAGTCATCTAGGCCAACTGTAATGTCCTGACCTGGCAATCCTCCTGGCAGCATCGGCAGGTTGCGGCGCCAGATGTTCAGTAGCACGCTGAGCAGACGTCAGCACGCTGCGCAGGGCGCGCTCGCCGTAACCGTTGCGTTGTGCATCGGAATCCTAGGTACAAATAAGAAAAATTATAAAAGAGGATAAACTTTTTTACAAAACAAACAGTAGTAGTGTTTGACGACACGGTTAGCGCAGTGGTTAAGCGATTGACTGCTGCGCTGCGTGTCGCGGGTTCGATTCGATTCCCGCACGGAATTTGTATGACCTACAAGTAATTTTTCCGGGTCTGGCTGTTTGTGTATGTGAGTTTAAATGTTTATAAACGCACCCACAATACAGGAAAACTTCCTAGTGTGGGGCAACGTTTAAAAAAAAGTGTGTTTTTTGGAAGTCGTATGCTTTTTTTGTACAAAAATTTTTATTTAAAGAATTTCCAAAATTGGTCCGCAATTAATGAAAAATATCTGGATGACCAGTATTTATTTTTTTGAACGCCGTTTCCTAAAAATGAAGCCTAGCTAGATCGGTTTATCGCCTCCGAAACCCGCTGCATACTAAATTTCATGATAATCGTTGAAGCCGTTTCCGAGATTCAGATTATATATATACAAGAATTGCTCGTTAAAAGGTATTAGATATCGGTGAACACACATTTAAAAAAAAATGCAGACGAAAATAGAACCTCCTCTTTCTTTGAAGTCGATTAAAAATAGAGAAACATCGATCGAAGAAGTAAGTACCACACACAAACAGCAATAGGCCAACGGATAAGATCATCGTCAGTTCTCATAAGTTCGAACGTCACCAATTTATACTATTGATGTTCTCGGTGTGTTTAACTTGAAAGGGCTTACAGGAACATAACATAACATCACGCATCATTATTCCCCGAAGGGTTAGGCAGAGATGTACTATATTTCCCCAGTTATGTTAAAGACCCATGTAATAGGGGGCGAGCCTATTGCCGGCAACCGGGACCAATTCCACACTCCGAGCTGCTACTGAGAAATTCCAGATGGAAAAACCAAATAACTGTTTCCCCGACCCGGGAATCAAACCACAAATCGAATACGAATCCGAATTTGTTTCGTGTTATTTTAACTAATAGAAAAAATACAACCAACTTCCAAATTACTTTTTTCACTTTGTAGTTTGGAAGTCGGTTGTATTTTTTGTGAAAAAGTTTTTTTTTTTCACTTTTTAATGGGTTGGTTTTAATTTTTTAGTAAGTTGGTTTTAATTTATCTAAGTTACAATAGCGATGTCAACTGCTCATCAAAAATACCCAAATCGCTATGGATGTGCCATAATTTTAAAGAGTTCCCTCGATTTCTCCAAGATCCCATCATCAGATCGTGACCAAATGATAATGGGACCAACTTGAAAGTATACCCTTTCGGTCCAGCCGTCTTCGAGTAATCGGCGAAAAAAAAAACCGACGAACTGAGAACCTCCTTTTTTTGAATTCTGTTAAAGATGAAGTGAGAATAGTTTAAAGTTTGATAAAAACAAGAACTCACATTAAGAAACTCGTGCGCAGCTCCCATCTTGGCGTGTATCTGTTGCTGCAACGCCTTCAGTACCGCAACGTTGTCTTTCTCACCGCCATCCTCCACGTACGACGTCAGTTGAAGAACACTGCAGACAATCATAGAACATTTTATTTATATGATGACGACGCAGCAAGTGGCGCCAACTAGCTTTGTTACGAAGTTACTGGAACCACCGAAGAGGTCGGATAAGAGTGTCACTGGCTGGTGACAGTCACCAGCAGAGTTTCGCATCGATGGTTGTGTGGCGGCTATCTTCTGATGTCAGGGGAGCCGCTATCGTGCCACGTCCACGACGAACTGCTATATTCTGACAATGTATTATCTATGATTCCGGCATAATCCTGATGATATGAAGCTATTGAACCATTAATACGATGACCACTTCTGGTAAAGACTATCCTGCGCTATTATATATTTACAGCTTTCACACTTAGGGCCAATTTCACGATGTCCGAATAACCATTACTTACCGAATAAATTAAAAAAAAACAGAATTTGTAGTGATGTGAACGTTGTCTATGTGAGGGAAATTAATTGTTCTGCAAATTGACTAGGTACCAATTTGAAATGGTCTGTGTATTCAATTAGTAGCAAGAAAGAAATTTTTTATTTATTGCGACTCAAACAAGAAGATCACAAACGAAACTAAATACAATCATAAAATCAACAAAAAAAGTACTTAAAAAAAACAGAAAGTCATGTACACACGGCTACACATCAAGCTATACATTTCCAGTATAAGCTGACCTGTACCTGTTCTGTACGGAAATCCTACACAATCCGAGATCAGCATAAACTGAAAATGTATAGCTTAAAGTGTAGCCGTGTGTACGAGGCTAATTATTATTTCATTTATTTCAGGTATGAAACCATAGCAATATTAAAATTAAATTACATTAAATTATGTTACAATAAATTACATTAAATTATATTACATTAAATTGAATTAAAATTAAGTACTAGATTTCAGCATAATTATTAGCGTCTTAGCAGGTAAAAGACTCCTATCTCAGCATGATGCTGCGACATTTAAAAATAAGTGTCGCAGTGCTAATAATCTGATAGAGCCCGCTGTGATGTCACGGGCAGGTACGGAAATAAATAAATAATAAATAAAATGGATATAATTCTGTAAAATGTTAACAAATAAAAACAAAATATTTATTCAATCCGCGTGTCAGTGCCCGACGTAACCTCATTACTTGTCTATGCATTAAGTGTCTGTGGCACTCTGTGACAATTCACAACTGCTATTTTTTTTAAATTTTATCAAATGTTTATAAAACGGTAAATTGACGTACGGTGTAAATTTGCTTAACAATAAGTTGTACATATAAATGTTCGTACTGTCGTGGGTTCAAGCATTTCAACTCACCGTATGATCTCATGTATTTCGTCAGCCATTCTCTGCGCCAGGTAGTTTCTGTTCTCAGCAGCTTCCTCCATACCTTTGCCTCCTGCAATTAAAATTAATAGTGATCTCTAATTCGTATGGTGGACATAAAAAAGAGTATCTTTTTCTGTTCTAGTCTAATGATAAATGTTTACAGGGTGGCAGGGACATCGACGCGAATACTGTTACCATGGATTCAGTACATGATTCTGTACCCCCTGCGTTGAAATTTTTCGTCGTTTTTTTTTTTAAATCTGCTGTTTCATAGAAAAGTGCAATAACTACGCAGTCAAAATGAAACAGCAGATTTTTTTTTAAAATCATCATCATCTTCCTGTCCTTGCCCCATGTTACGTGTGGTCGGCGCAACACGTTTTCTTCTTCCACTCTCCCCTGTCAACCGTCACACTATCATTCACTCCCTTCTCTTTCATATCAATCCTCACACAATCCTTCCATCTTTTCTTTGGTCTTCCTCTCCCGCTCCATCCATCAACATTTATATTCATCACTCTTTTAGTCACATGCGTTTCTTTTCTCCTCGTCACATGCCCATACCAGGCCAAACGATTTTCTTTCAACTTTTCTGTCACTGGCGCCACTTTTAAACTTCAATCAATCTTTATTCGTGAATACAGGTATTACAATAAAGGTTTTATATATACATTATAGTCGAGCTCTATGTCCTACCAATGAAATTGGTGTACAAATATATTAGTTTTTAGCAATAAGTCTGAATTTACACAATGCAAAGTCACGTTCGAGTCACTTCCCCTTATATACTCATTTCTTACTTTATCCATTTTCGTCACATCCATCTCAACATTCTCATCTCCGCTACATGCAATCTTTTTTCATCCGTCTTTTTCACGGCCCAAACTTGTAATTTTCCCCTTTAACTTGAGGGGCATCCGTGGGTCGCAAGTTGTTCCAGTGACCTGTCGCCATTTCATCCATCCTGAGTTGATCCGGCGCGTTACCTCTTTTAAATAACCATATTATGGCGCATTTTTTTTTAAATAAACGACCAAAAATTTAGGGTTCCTCCTAAGAATCTATAAAAAATGTTGACTCAATTAACTGATTTTTTTCACAAGCTACAATGTTTTCAGGTTCCATACATTGATGGACGGGGTTTTTTTTTAAACTTATTTGATGTTTTTTTCGTTTATGCTGAATCAATTTTTGAAAAGTACAGTATTAATCTGCATTAAATTATCTATACAATGATATATAAATTAAGTAGGTTCTGGTGTACTAGCAGGAGTGTAACAATAAAAACAGTTGCAGAAAGGAGGCAAAACAAATTTTTCGATCGCAGAGCACTCTCTAATGCTTCGCATTATGAGTCGAGCAATTTTTATAAATGATAAAATACTAGCTTTTGCCCGCGGTTTCGCCGGCGTGGATGTCAGAAAATATACCACGGGTACGTACTACCGGGCAGTACCGGAATTACATACTTAATAGTCCAGGAAAAGGTTATTGACTCCTACCGCTGCGCTCCAACCATAATTACTTTGTTACGCGTAATTTTGAATCTGTGATATCTTTTAAACCGTTCATTTAAATTAATGATGTCAAGGCATATTTTAATCTCAATTAAATGCCCAATTTAAATAACATATTTTATTGGATAAGGGTTAATATGATACCGGTCAATATAACTTCGGAAATAACAATGGAATTTTTATCAAATTTTAAAAGATAAAAATGGTTACTGCGGGTCATCCTTAGAAGATAGACATATGCCATCGCGGACTTTTATGTTGAACGTTTAAAGATCTTCAATCCTGTAGAACATAAATTTGATGTATCTGTAACGGTTTACGCGGCGCACGCCAGTAAAGCAAGTAAGTCGGCATGATTTTTTCCGACATCTTCGACAAAAATCGTCATATTTCCGCCAATTTACACAAAACTGTAATGAATTATACACTAAAACCTTACGCAAGAATCACTCCGTCCATTGGTGAAAACTGCTTGAAAATCCGTTCGGTAGTTTTTGAGTTTATCGCGTTCAAACAGACAGACAGACGCGGCGGGGGACTTTGTTTTATAATATGTAAGGATTTATCAACTTATATTGTTGACTCTACTATTAATTTTCCTTTATCTCTGACTAGTTTTACCTTCAGTGAGGATGTGTATGTAGATCTTCATGGAGCATATGAGCACCGGTGCCAGTTGCTTGACGCTCTCGAGGCAGCGGTTCAGGGTTTCGGCATGTGGTGGATGGGTCAGCTCGGATGCCCTAGCAGCAACCTATAAAGAAATTGAAAATAATGGTATTAGTGATTGCCTGCAGGGAAAGTCAGGGAAATTAATCGTTTATTAAATTGGCTACTAACTTAAATTGTCCGTATATTTAATTCACAACTGTCATTCTTTGACAGTTCTATAACACGGCAAATTGCCGTAGTGTGTCAATTTGATAAACAATTAATTTTTCTGACTGTACATCGTGCATGTTTCCCAGTAACTGGGTTGTAGAGGTCAGATAGGCTGTCGCTCGATGTAAAATACTGGTATTCAGCTACATCCGGTTGGACTGAAAGCCGACCCCAACATGATGATCATCAGACCACCCCAACAGAGTTGCGGAAGGCTAGGTAGTTTGATTTTTATCGTACAACGTGTGACATAGAAAGGCTATCTCAAAATAAAAAGCATTAAAGGCATCTTTCCATAACATTAAAAAACATTAAAAGGGTAACAGGGTAAGAACATGTACCAGTTTTATATACACATTGATATTGTTGAAAATTATATTCCAAATGACATGATTGTATTATTTTAATTATTGTGAATGTAAGGACTATGTGGATATTATTATAATTTTTATTTCTCAGTTAGTTTTAGTGATGGTCTGGCAGTATGAGTAGTTTATGCGGCCTACCCAAATGTCCTTTCTTTGGTAACATCGTCGAATTGAGCTCCTTATGTTCTGAGTTGAGCTCCACGATTACTGACAAATGCTTACACTGACTGGACAGGTCCACTCAAATATGTGTGGTACTTTCCTCAAAAGACCATTTCAGACACTAATCACTAGTCAGGCCATATGAGGACCATGTAGGTCCTCATATGGCCTGACCAAGATTATGTCTGGACTTTAAAAGAGACTGCGATCTCTGAGTTTGTTTCGGCCTTTCTTCTCAGAGTAGTCAGATAGGAAACGCCGAACTCATCTAGCTTATTTTTAATATTTATTAAATATGACGTGTAATAGTGATTCCGATATCCTATTTACAGAATAAACAATTTCATTTCATTTTAATCACTTTTACCTGTGCTCTCAATTCACCAGTTAAAATACTGACTTCTGAAAGGAACTAAATGGCGTAAGTCTCAATTCTTATTTCGTTTACAACTTAAGCAATAATTGATCTAGAAAAAAAACATCTTGTGGCTGGATAATAAACTATATTATCTTACTGCGAATACTTATTTTAGACATAAAAGCCGAATAATCTTGATTTTATTCAAATAATCTTTAAAAAAAAACATGACTTTTGAATAAAAAAGAATCGAGCGAAAGCGTTACAATTGTGTAACTATCTTGTATATGGAAAGAAAAAGATCTAATAAATCATGTACTAAAGTTCCATTTTGATTGCATGCCTGACTGTTTCAGAATATTAATGCGAGTCTCCTTTTAATTAATTAGTCTTACTCAGTAGAATTCGAATAAGAACTTTTTTTTTTTCTGTAATTACGGATTAATAAAGGTTTTTACATATTTATTACTGTGAGTACCAGCTAATCAAACAACAGCTTTCAAGTAGAGCTTACCTCTCTGGCAGCCCTGGAGAGTGCGGGTGAGATGTCTCTGAGGAATTGCACCAAGTCTTCCATGGTGTCTATAACCTCAGCCACTCCTAGGTAGTCTAGCACCTGAAATACAATACACAAATAAAATGAAAAAAAAAACAACCTGGACTTATCCTTCAAATATTATAAATACGAAAGTTTGTGAGGATCGATGGACGTTTGTTACTCTTTTAGGCAAAAACTACTGAATGGATTTGGATAAAATTTGGCAAACAAATAGTTTATAACCTTTATTAACACATAGGATACTTTTAATCCCGATATTCCCAAGGGATCGAGACTTATGCGGGTGAAACCGCGGGGCGCAGCTAGTAGTTAACGTAAGTCTGAAATCTCGAACCCGCATGGAGTAAGCGTGGTGATCAATGATCGAGCCTTCGCAGTATGAAAAAACTTTTTAAACAAAAAAACAACAGACTTCCAAAAAAACACTACAAAGCGAAAAATAACTTTAATTTCGGTAGTTGATGTCTTTGGTTTTGAATTTTCGTTTTTTGCCACCGACTTCCGAAATTAATTTTTCGCTTTGTAGTGTTTTTTTTGGAAGTCTGATTTTTTTTGGAAAATGTTTTTATTTTTCAGTTTTTAGTTGTTGTACCACACAGACTCAAATGCCACTACCTGCTATGTAAACAACAGTGACAGGAACTTAAGATATCATCCATATACTAAGTGGGAAAAAAATACGTATTATTGAACCCAACTCAAAAACTATCCAAGCAAAGTTAATAAAATTTATATGGGACCACACGGGAAGCACCAGCTTTCAAATAAAAAAGAATCATCAAAATCGGTTCACCCAGTCGAAAGTTCTGAGGTAACAAACATAAAAAAAAATACAGTCAAATTGAGAACCTCCTTCTTTTTTTGAAGTCGGTTAAAAAGGCTTTTGCCTTGCATTTGGACAATAATAGGCATGTTTTTATAAAAAAAAACAAAAAGTCAATTTATGTTATACGAAGTTAGTCTACTTGCAAACAATATTTCAAGATCGATATAACGAACCCCTAAAATAATATATCGCTATTTTACGGTCAGACCAGAGCCTTTCAGGCCTACTATGTTTACTTAAGATAACTTTCTCAATCCAAAGTAACTACCAACTATAGTAATTTCACATTGTTTTTTTTCCTTATGAAACCACAACATACATTATATTTCTCACGGCACAAACAATACATACACTGGATAATACGTTTTTACCCAACATTAAACAAAAAGAAATTGCTAGAAGATCATGCTCATGATCATGCTTTCATTTTCACACGAAAATATGAGGAAAACACAATTCATAAAAGTCTGATGGTCTGATGTGACAAAGTGTCTGTCAATTATGTGTTTAATGTATGTTTTCTAGTTTAATTGATTACTGCCCGACGTGATGGACAGTTTACTGTCCAGAAATATTTATGCGAAAGCAAATCTGTCACAAAAACTTCGGAAATCGCACAATTGTTACGGTATCCACTAAATACTAGGTATCTACATGAAATAACAGTTCCAGTTTAATAATTTGCCTTTGATAAACAGTGATGTTAATTAAATGCTCTGAATTTTTGATGTCACAAACATGTCGAAAATCATATCCCTGATTTTGACAGGATTGCTATGCATAGTTTTACTAAGAAACAAAAATACATACCTTTTTACACTCCTTAACAATCTTCCGGACCTCAGACTCGTCGAAACACAGCAGCAAAGCGGACGTCCCTTGCAAGATACCACGGGAGCCTTCAATCAGCTTCTTTCTACAAACAACACTCAGTTTCAACTCCCTCACACTCGCAGTAGCCGAGTCGAAGGTAAAGAGACTAGCGTCAACAGACATTGACATCATGGCCGTGTATGGAGGAATCGAACCTTCGGGCTTTTCGTACCTAGCATGACGAAAATACGGATATTCTATTTTTTTTCTATTTAAAGTTATATTGTCATGCAAAAGTGTAATTGAAGAGAGATTTATTTGTGAAGGTAAATGACCTGCAGTTTTGCAGTATTGATCTTTCTGAACTGATGAACGAGTTGTTGGTTTTAGAACAGCTGCGGAAGTTTGTGTAAGAAATACCCATGTTTTATTTTTGAGATATTTATGATAAGCATTCCACTGTGGAAACTTTCAGCATTGGCTAAAGTGCTTCATAGTCATAAATTAATATTCTTTTTTTAGATAAACAATTTCCTCGTTGGTCGGAGGAGTCCAGCAGGGAATTCTCGCCCCTCTGGAGACGGAGAGCTCCTGAATTCTTGATAGTAAGCAGTCACCTATCGACATCTGCAATAGGCATAGTCTGGTACTGTGTTCTCAAATAAGTATGGTGGTAAAACTATATATATATATGGTATCGTGGTAAAACTTTCCTAGATGGAGTCCCTCCTTCTTAAACAGCTCTTCTACTAAACGTAATAAGGGTTATATTACCTTGCAGGTCCTGAGAAAGGATCAGATCGTAGCATGTCGGAGGCCTGCTGCAGGAGAGTGGCAGCTGTTTCCACACGGTGTAAGGCGCCCGGCATGTCGTGTCTGAGGACTGAGTCTTCTGAAGACTCGATGGTTTCGTGGCCGACCTGGGAACATACGATGTTAAGTATTGTGAAGATTTCAATACTTGTGATCGTAATTCTAAGATATACCTACTATCTGATCCACAATGCTGTTCATGATTCTACTGATATTCTAATTTTCGCAGCAGTGCAACAAACTCTTCCAGCAATACATCTTTTTTCCCCTCAACCATTAATATACCACTGCTGGGAAAAGGTCTCCCTATAGACTTTCACACTTCCCTGTGCCTTTTCTGACCAATCCATCATGAACGCTTCCATGGCATCCCGCCAGCATTGCCTAAACCAGCCACGGCGACGACACCCAAATCTGTCTAGTTAATAATACTATCAAGTTAGAACAGTGTGAAAATTCATAATTAGTGTGACTCACCTTGACCAAATTGTTGACGGCGAGAGACACGGCTTGCACCGGCCTCGCCAGGTCTGGCATAGCGTTGCCATCTTCTGCTTCTTCATGGAGGATCACCAGACGAGAAACCTGATGACAAAAGAGTATAGGTTTACAGAAATGATAGGTTTGATTATAATAAAGTTTTCATCACATCTGTTCAAAAAGAGCTAGTTTATTCTTCGTAAACAGGGACCAAAATAGCTCTTTAATCCCTAGGGAACAAAAATGATTTGAATTTGGAATGTGGATATTGTTAGTAAAAGTTTCAATCACCAGAGAGATCAATCACGAACATTGTATGAACAAATAACAAACTGAATGATAAAGTAAACAGCGTGAGCCAAATAAAAAAAAAATTGTGAAAATAACAAAACGCACGAAATGCATTCCGCCTTCGTTCGTAATTGTTTACTCAAATTCGGATTTTACTTATTTTTACAATAAAAATGAGTATGTCTTCCAAGTAGAGAGAATGAAATAAATAAACGTAGGTACTATTCTTATTCATAAGTTCCACTTATTTATTTTCTCATACTAAGTAGTGTCCACCTCGGGAGCAACATTAATTTAAGCTCGAGTGACGTACTTTGAATCCCTCGCTGCGCTCAGAGTTCTTCTTTAGAATCCTTCGCCCCGCTCTGGATTCAAAGAAACACTCTCGCCTAGTTTGAAGGACAGGGATCTTACTCATTTGTAATAGCCATACTCATCCCATAATTAAACAACACTGATGTTACCTAGGCTAAGTTTTTGGTAAATAAATGATTACTTACTGATCACTTACTTTAAAACTTTTGACAAAAAAAAAAACAACCGACTTCTTGTATTTTTTTTTTCAAAAAAGTTTTTTTTTTCATTGTTTTTTTGTGGTACCTACCCCACACAAATTTGAATACCACTACTTGGTACCAGGGACAGGAACTTATCATATCATCCAGATACTAAGTGGAAAAAAATACGTATTATTGAAGTTAACTCAAAAACTATTCAAGCAAAGTTAATAAAACTTATATGGGACCACCTCAAGAGCGTACCCTTTCAAACAAAAACAGAATTTTCAAAATCGGTCCTCAATTGACGGAGAAATCGGCGGATAAAAAAAATAAAAAACATATGCCACGAACATTATAACCTCCTCCTTTTTGGAAGTCGGTTAAAAATAGTTGTTTGCTCCCTAGGCAAACAATCTACATTTACCACCTAATATGTTCTGTTGGTCTTTTTTTTTTTGGGTGGGAAATTATCAAATAACTTCTCCCGCTCTAGGTGGAGTGGGAGGGCGTGTCAGACTTTTACTGACTAAAACCCACCCGTGTTCCTTCAGTTGCCATGTTGCCGGGGGGCCACGATTTCCCTTACGGCCCGAGCATTTTTAATTCTGCTCCTTATTGTTAGTTCTTACGTCATATTATAGTAAACGAACCTTCTTTAGGTAATTGATTTATAACAAAGAAAAACAGTTTGCAATCACCAGTGTTACTTTGGCGTATATTTACCAAACTATATCCAAGTCGTCGTACTAAACAGTTTCTTGGCATTTACTACACGTTTTAAGGCATCATAAATTATGAAATGTCACTTCGTTTCGCTCATATGAAAGAGCAAATTAGCATAAGCTTGAACTTTAAAGTTTAAAGTACATAGCATACAAGAACACATAAATGATGGATATAGCCCCGACCCTTGCTCGATAACGAGGTGCCAGCAGTTGTTGGAGCTGAGCACGTAGCTTTAAATTCCCCGACTAATACTCATGATCAAAACTTTGATCCAGCCCGTCCTATCCTTGATGTCCTCCCTCCGGTTGACGTCCTAAGCCGAGGTTCATACCCCACAGGAGGTGCCCTCAGCGAGCGTTCACCTAGTTTTTTAACATAGTTGAATAACCCCTGGCTGGAGGTTTTAAGTGTAGTAGCTTAAGGCACCCACAGAAAAGCCCGGTTAAGTAGTCATGATCTCAGAGGTCAACTACGAGATGCCCTACATAAAAATAAAAAAAGATGGATATAGCCTATGTATGGCCTAGGTACGTCGTTTCCACTCTTTGGGAGTTTCCGCTCTTTAGAAAGCATAGATATAATTGTATGGAATTACTGTGGTTTTATGATGTGAGTGTGACCACAGATCATAGATGAGGATGAGAGGATGTGGATGCACTATGCGCTTTTGTTTTGATGTGTCTTTTGTCTTTTAGAGGCTCGTAGCTAAATGATATCAGCCGCACGGGTCGATCGAAGGTTAAGCTGCGCTTGCCGCGGTTAGTTTGTGGATGGGTGACCATCCATTACATATGCCCCTACGTGGCTCGGAAAGCCCTTTAATCCGTTGGTCCCGGATGTCATTCGTAGATCTTTGACAGTCGTTACGGGTTTTCAGAAGCCCAGTCTTACCAAGAGGTTTGGGGTAAGACTGGTGGTGTGAAGATAGGCAGTCGCTCCATGTAAAATACCGGTATTCAGCTGCATCCAGTTAGACTGGAAGCAGACCCCAACATACTCGTAGTTGGGAAAAAGCTAGGCAGATGTATTGATTGTTTTGTGTCTTTTACACTTAAAAAAACTTTTTACAAAAAAAAAACAACCGACTTCAAAAAAAAACACTACAAAGTGAAAAATAACTTTAATTTCGGAAGTTGGTGGCAAAAAACGAAAATACAAAACCCAAGACACCGAAAAGTTTTTGTTTTTCACTTTTTAGTTGTGGTACCTACCCTACACATTCGATTACCACTACCTGCTACCAGTGACAGGAACTATCACATCATCTACATACTAAGTGGGAAAAAAAATACGTATTTTGTAGCTAACTCAAAAACTACCCAAGCAAAGTTAATAAAATTTATATGGGACCAATTTGAGAGCATACTTTCAAACAAAAAAGAATTTTCAAAATCGGTCCACAAATGACGGCGAAATCGGTGGAAATACATTTAAAAAAAAAGACACGCTACGAACATAATATAACCTCCTCCTTTTTGGAAGTCGGTTAAAAACAGCTTGCAATTATCTTTTGTCCTGCTTTTATCTTTTGCTAACTATGCAGAAATATGCAGCACAAAGTCCTGTGCTATCGCAGAAAGTTCGAGAGCAAACAATGCATAATACACGGCCAACTTATCTGCAACTTTCACTGACACGGCGCCTGTTGTTCGGTCACATTCTCTGGAGATAAGCATGTCTTTGTGTATGCAGTATGGTATGCTAGGTAGGTATTCGTTCGGACGATTGCACGTGACGATAGAGGGTTTTAGAAATGTGTGAAATATATTTAACAATCACAAGAATTCAAACTATTTTATACTGCTTCTAGCTAGTTATATGGTTCTTTACATTCGGACAGTTGAAATCTTTTATTTATTTATTCTTTTTTTCTATCTCCCCCATATATATATTTTTTTCCGCGTACCGTAAGACGTAGCGTTGGAAGACCTCCCACAAGATGGACCGATGACCTTGTGAAGGCGGCAGGAATCCGCTGAATGTGGAAAGCACAGAATCGGTCGAAGTGGAGGTGCTTGGGGGAGGCCTATGTTCAACAGTGGACGTCTTTCGGCTGAAATGATGATTATGATGATGATGATCTCCCCAGATTGACAAGACTAACTTTATCGTCTATCACTTTGAATCGCTTTTCTCGACTTTTGCGTGGAGGCTGTAATTATATGTATGTTCGGCGAACGACCCAAGGAGCCAAATGCAACAAATACTCGTAACAACAACAATCAGCCTATAATTTTCCCACTGGTGGAAACATTAAAGCCTCTGAGAGGGAGGTGCTAAGGCTAAGAGCGAATTCAACTGCCTGAAAGTCAAACGTATAAGTCTGCGCATTGGCATCTTGGCGATAGCATCTTTTCGTCTATCAATTTAAATATACCTATGCTTTCGTTGTATCATTATACCTCGAAACACTACCTAATATTTTAGCTCCACCCAAAATTTGACAAATCATTAATCTGAACTGATCCTTATCAATTTTCAACCGACTTCCGAATCCATCTGGCCAATAAATTCGATTACAAAATGACACACCTATTAATAAATCCTTGTCTACACCGAACCTTTAACGCCAAGAAGATAAGCGCTCGCCATATTAGGTGCGCGCACGCAACCCGTCCGGCCAACGCAGCATTCATTCATAGTTTTTTTGTACTGGCGTACAGACATAGTACGAGTACTTTGTTTTTGTTTGAGCTTTCGATTTTAATCTTGATGTATGTCAGTAGTATCTAGTCTGTTATTATGAAATTGTAACTGTTGTTGCTGTGTCACGAATTTTCACACACAGTTCATCTATGTGCATCTATAGGCCTACACTGTCCTCCCATACCTATTAACACTGTAATTTGAAAACATTTATTTTGAAAAGAGTAACCGTGGAGTTTCTTGCCGGCTCTTCTCCATAGGAAGCGACCAATTGGAACCGTGCACCTAGCTTCTGACGTTTCATAAGTGCCCTTGTAGGTTTATGTGAAATAAAATATTTTGATTTTGATACGAATAATATTTGTGTACATCATATTTAGACAGACTAGACATCATATTTAGACAGAGGAGCTCGTGGCTAAGTAATAACAGCCGCACGGGGCGATCCACCAGGTTAAGCTACGCTTGCCGGGGTTGATCCGTGGATGGGTGACCATCTTTAAATATCGAGACTCCTTCGTGCCTCGGAAAGCACGTTAAGCCGGTCTCGGCTGTCATTCGTGGATCTTTGACAGTCGTTACGGGTCGTCAGAAGTCCGAAAGTCTGACAACCAGTCTTACCAAGGGGTATCGTATTACCCAGTTACTGGGTTGTGGAGGTCAGATAGGCAGTCGCTCCATGTAAAATAGTGGTATTCAGCTGCATCCGGTTAGACTGGAAGCCGACCCCAACATAGTTGGGAAAAGGCTAGGCAGATTGATTTTTTTTTATATTTAGACAGACTACAAAGAAGGGGATTTGGTCTCAACTCTAATTCTCTAAACACTACTCAAAGCTCGATTAACTTTACAACTTGAAACCAAAAGCATTTGGAGGCATTTCAATCTAATCAAAACCAATTCCTAAAAAGCCGTCTATTTTATTCCGAAACTGGAGGCTTAATGGTCGAAAAAAGCAATATCCTCTTTTATCGTATCAACCACTTAGCCAAATAAAACATCCTTATCGAAACACAAAACATTCCAGAAATGACTCCATATTTTTTCTACTGTCGTGACTTTTAGAAATCACCCTTCTATCTCCCCCATTCACCTGGGGGAGTGGCGGAAAGGGCGCGGCATTTGAACCCCCATGGTCTAGCCTTGGGGACTGATTGTGTTTGTCCAAGATGATTACGAAATGGACGGACGCTAAATATCTGCAGTCTGAGATTGGAATGGGGTGGGTGTGGGGCCGTAATGTTTGTGGGTAGGGTTTGGAACGCATTTAAGATACAAATGTTTTTAGTAATAAAATTGGCTCTATGTCCGAAAAGTTGACCGGAAAGTCGATTAGGTTTTGACATGCGGTACAAAAGGAGCTCATGGCTAAGTTATAACAGCCACACGGGTGAATCCATCAGGTTAAGCTACACTTGCCAGGGTTGGTCCGTGGATGGGTGACCATCTTTACATACCGAGACTCCTCCGTGCCTCGGAAAACACGTTAAGCCGTTGGTCCCGGCTGTCATTCGTGGACCTTTGACAGTCGTTACGAGTCGTCAGAAGCCCGAAAGTCTGACAACCAGTCTTACCAAGGGGTATCGTATTACCCAGTAACTGGGTTGTGGAGGTCAGATACGCAGTGTTTCCATGTAAAATACTGTTATTCAGCTGCATCTGGTTAGACTGGAAGCCGACCCCAACTTAGTTGGGAAAAGGCTAGGCAGATTGATATAAAAATATCTGCAATAGCTTTCTCATTGAGTAAGCTTTTTTTATCAGAGAGCAAAAAATTGCTTCCGATAAAGCACGGGTGAAGACAATAAAAACTTAAAATGGGTAAGGCATAACTGCTTAAAACTATAACAAGAAGACTTCTAAACAGAATATTATTTCTACGAACAAACTTTACCCAAAACATCTCCCCGACCATCCTCAAATTAAACCCTATGTCTCATACAAGGAAAATAAACAAAATCTTTACATTTATGCCTAACTTTGTATTCCCAGAACCGGCTGTACACAGTCACAGCAAGTATAACGTATCGACAGGCGAGAGCCAGTGGGTCAAGGTGGCGCCGAGATGTAACTAACTACCTAGGCTTAGTTTAGCTCAAGTCTGGCAGATACTGGATTCTAGCAACAGGGAGCGGTGACATATTTCTAAAGGTATTGAACATTTGAAAGGTGATCTTGGAAACGAAAACTGTTTCAAGTCATCTGATAAGGATGGCGCAGGCTTGTCCTAAACTTTTCTCTTGTTGGAAGACTTCAAAATATTGTTGTCGAAACATTGTGTCACATTATGTCGAATAAATGCGGTGGCAAATCGCTGTTCGTCTCTAGACGTCCAATGATGAATGAGTGTGATTGTGAAAACAATGCAACATTGATTGATGCAGCTGTCACAACAAACGATTTCATAAGTGTCGTCAAATACACAATGAAGCATCGAATCATTGATGCAGTTGCGACAACGATAGTCTTGTGTATGCGTTTGTACGTATTGTGCATTGGTATAAGTCAAGTGAAAATGAGGACTTTAGAGCTTAGGACTTAGAACTTTAGAAGTGTTTGGGAATAGTTCGACTAGCACCGATTTCTTTGAGTTACTGTCCTTTCCTGTACCTAAGTAGGTTCCACTTTTCGCACATACATAAGATCATCATTTCTTCAGGCATCCACTCAAATAATGTAAAACAAGCAAGTTGAAATGCCAAAGATATATGTACTTCTCAATGCAAATGTCTTCGCAAAGAGTAGTAAAGACGTCCCACGCAAATTAATATGGCAAATAATAAAATCTAAGTATGAGCAGTGTCGTAATATCCAATAGGTCCACGGCCACTGCCACGCGTGGGCAGCGACCATATGGTGAGTTTGAACGGTGACAGCTTGCCTATTATAAAATTGAGTGGATAAATTCTTTACGCCAATTTTCACTTATCGATTGTGCTAAACTTGACTCAAGTTTCTTATGACCGATTTCTCGGCATTTTGCCAGTCAACTGTTTGAAGAGTGTTGCGCTTTTCAACAAGGGTTTTATTTAAGAGCTTTTCCAATAAAGGCAAACTCTCCATCTCATCATCAGAATTTGCATATTTTTTTGCTAGGGTCAAAAATTAAGATCCTCGTCGACTTGAGAACCTCCTTTTTTATGTCAGTTTACAAGAACGAAGACTATCCACATTATAGTAAGGCATTTTTCACGCCAATCGTATTTCCAAGCCTTTCACTTGACACCCCAAATGATGACCTTTCTTTTCATTCCACGAAATCCGGAGGGCTTAATCTCTGTACACATATTCAAGGGTGAAATCTAATACCAGGCGTCAAATAACTGGCAATCCAACAAATATTAAGCTGTTCGTGAAAGAGACGCCAGTATCTAATTCGTATAGCTCCATCTCGCTTTCACAGCAGAACAATGGAAGCTTTATAGTCCAAAAATATGTATTCATTTCGAATGTTTATCATATCCATCGATGAAAGTTTATGTTGTGAATTATGGCAGTCTGGTAAAGCGATTATGTTGAAAGTGTTTTGGATTAAAGAATGTCGAAACAACAAAAGGGGAGATTTAGAAAGGTTTGGACAAAGACTGATTGACGTCGAACAAATTGAACATGTATTTATTTATTGAGGTGTCCCAGAAAATATATATAAATGTTGATGGATGAAGAGGGAGGAGCTCGTGGCTAAGTAATACAAATAATAGCCGCACGGGTCTATACATCAGATTAAGCTACGCTTGCCGGGGTTGGTCCGTGGATGGGTG
The DNA here is from genome assembly GCA_963680765.1 of Agrochola lychnidis. NCBI lineage: Eukaryota > Metazoa > Arthropoda > Insecta > Lepidoptera > Noctuidae > Agrochola > Agrochola lychnidis. The sequence goes on from OY796873.1 coordinate 1,560,271, forward strand.
ACCATCTTTACATACCGAAACTCCTCCTTGCCTCGGAAAGCACGTTAAGCCGTTGCGTTGGTCCCGGCTGTCATTCGTGGATCTTGGACATTCGTTACGAATCTTACCAAGGGGTATCGTATTACCCACGTACTGGTTTGTGGAAGTCAGATAAGCAGTCGCTTCATGTGAAATACTGGTATTCAACCGCATCCGGTTAGACTGGAAGCCGACCTTAACATAGTTGGGAAAAGGCTAGGCAGATTGATTGGATGGAGAGGGAGAGGAAAGCTAAAGAAAAGATGGATGGATCGTGTGAGGAATATGAAAGAGAAGGGAGTGAAGGATAGTGTGACGATCGACAGGGGAGAGTGGAAGAAGGAAACGTGTGCGCCAACCCCACGTAACTTGAGGCAAGAACAGGAAGATGATGACTGAGGTATCCAAGACCAGTATGACGGCGATACTACGAGAGAAATACTTCGATCAAGTTAAAATGTCGTGCGACTAGAGAAGCCTATGTTCAGCAGTGGAATTAATACTTGACTACAGGCTAGGCGGCAGTGATAGCTTAGTGGTGTGACCGTCAGACTGCCAGGTCTTGCTCGAGTTAGAACCCAAGGCACGCACCTCTGACTTTTCGGATTCATGTGCGTATTGTATAATTATCACTTTCTTTAAAAACGGTGAAGGATAACGTGAGGAAACCGGCATGCCTGAGATATTTCTCGATGTCATGTGAAGCCATGATAGGCTGATGATTATAATGAACTATTTTGCCAAAGTCTACCAAACGTTACAGACATGACATAAATCGTCCCTTTCATATTCATAAAGTTAAGTTATACATGAAAAGCTATATTATCTGATTAGAATTTGCAACGTTAAGTACGCGATCACGAGTTCACACCATTAGAACGTTACTCACAATTTCAAACAAACTATGCAAAGAGATAGAGATTTACTAGCTAAGCCAATTAATCAAGCCGTAATACAAAGCGGCTTACCACGTGCTATTTGTAACGCTTATTTATAGAGCAGTCTATATTATTTAACCCACTTATTATAAGTGTTTACAAACCCAGTTTTAAGGCCCGCGTAGAATGGCGCGACGTGACTATAGGAATGGAATTGTTCTGCCAGAACCGCGTCGCACCGTGGCGACGCGCCTGTCTGTGGGATTCTTTATGCTCAATATTTACTAATGCAAATATTTCAAATAGTTGGGTCCATGCATTTAAAATCGTTTGTACGTTTGTAGGCATATACTAACCTACATGGTCCTCATATGGCCTGACCAAGATTGTCTAGACTTTAAAAGAGACTGCGACCTCCGAGTTTGTTTCGGCCTTTCTTCTCAGAGTAGTCAGAAAGGAAACGCCGAACTCGTCTAGCTTATTTTTAATATTGTTTTTATATGACGTGTAAAAGTGATTCCGATATCCTATTAACAGAATAAACAATTTCATTTATCAAACTCGTGAGGAAACCTGCGCTTAAATGGTCTAAAATCAAGACAAGTTTGGTCATCATCATCTGCCTAGACTTTTCCCAGCTATGTTGAGGTCGGCTTCCAGTCTAGTTCAGAGTAGGAAATCAAGGAACTCCTGCAGCAAATAAGGAAATGGCGGAGCCGGAGATTGTCTCGTCTGGCAAGCGAGCGACAGAAAATTGAATTACAGATACAGCTATTAGCAATAAGTTTGAAGTGATCAGACCTACATAATCTACAGGCAGCCCAGGTAATGGTTTACTTGATATAAAAACTAATATCACATTAAAGCAAGCGGTTTTGGGCCAAAGACAAGCACTTAAGGCTCGAAACAAAATATCTGTGAAAAGAACCAAATACTTGAACGTGCGCAAATTGAACTAGCGACCCAATTCGAGGAGGAAAGATCCCCTACTAAGCAAAGTAGCCAACAATATAATAATATGGTATCCTACTATCTAAACTAATATTATAAGGAGAAATGATTTGATTTTTTTTGTATGTTTGTTACGCTTTCACGCTAAAACGGCTGAACGGATTTGGATGAAATTTGGTACATGGGTAGACCATGACCTGGGTTAGGACATAGGATACTTTTTATCCCAATATTCCTACGGGATCGAGACTTATGCGGTTGAAACCGCGGGGCGCAGCTAGTAGATAATAAAATAGTAACGAAGGATTTTTTGTCTGGGTGTATGTTCCGGATTGGCCCAAAAACGGCTGAACGAATTTGGCTGAAATTTGGCACACAGATTAGTTTATAACCTGGATTAACGTAGGGTACTTTTAATCTCGGTAGTACGTTCCCGTGGGATATTGCCGCCATCCACGCGGGTGAAGCCGCGGGCAAAAGCTAGTCCTACTATAAATAACAAAATAATGACATTATTGCCCAACACGAAACTAATCTCTGCATTTATAGACTTGTATAAACAAATGGCGGCGAACTTTTACGGCACTTATTAGAGCAGAGAGCAGCCATAAACGGCGAATCGTTTTCTTACAATTTTATAGCTTTATTGGTGAATCAATCATGATTTCATAGCCCATCTTACGTGGGATGCGCCTGTCTAAATATCTTACAATATTTATTGGTCTTTGAAAGCTTTAAGTCTCACGCAAACAGGCCCGACGCAACTTTGGTGAAAAAATTAATTTCATGAAGTTTTCATGGAAATTGTTCTACCGCCCGCGTCGCGCCTGTCTGCGGAACACTTTAAGGTTCTTTCACTTCTTTCTAAAAAGCATCTTACTGTGCAAACTTTTTAATGGTTTAAGGCAACGGTCGGCAACAGGCAGACCGCGGTCCATATCCGGACCGCGAAAGGTCAGAACTTGGACCGCCAAATATGGTTAAATAACGAATCATCTTTTAAAAAAATGCATTTATTGAAAAACGAATCCCGTTCAAGATTAATGGATACCTTGAAAAACACTCTTCGCATTAGCTGTTCCACGCGTCAACTAAACTATAAAAAACTGGCCTTTTGTGTTTTATAATAATTAACTTGTACATAAATCATAAAAACAATTCAACTAGAAAGTACTTATAAGTTTTTTTTTTCTGGACCTCGTTAAAGAATTTCAACAGTATCCGGACCCCACTTAAAATTACTTGCCGAACCCTGTTTAAGGCCATTAACAGACTAATAGACTACGTATGAAAGAAAAAAGACGTTGCGCCAACCATAAATAAATTGGGATAAGGAAAGGAGAATGATGATGAAAGCCATAAACAATGTTATTATGTTACAAAGAATTTTGAAGCACTAGTAAAGATTAACAACGTGTTACGAGTTCACAATCCTCTCGTTTATGATATGTCTGAGAGAGATAGTGCTACAATCCCGCTAAGTGCTAAAAAGAGAGCGATCATAATTATTGTCGACCGCCCCTCACAATGAGTGCCGCTAAATAATAAAACCCCAACCATAGTCTGTGTAAAATCAATACATTAATCTGACGTCATCATTACATGAATAAACAACACAATCTCAAGTCCTTCATCTCATCTCAAGTACACGTAAACATGAGCGAACCGTTGAACGAACAAGTTCCGTTTCGTATTTGCTGTTAAAAAATATTATAAGTTTTATTGAGTTCTAAATATAATTTTAATTTCGTTATAGATTCTTCTTTGTAAAATAATTAATATTAGGCAAAAATTGTTTTTATGTAATGAGTACTTTTCTTCATAAACTTGTAAAAGCTTATTTCTATGGAACAACGAAACGCAACAACTGTCATACGAAAATGACAGACATTCGATGTTTTTTTGTAATGTCTGAATGTGTTGACTTTTTGATACAATAAAATGATAAAAATAATGGAGCCGAAGAAGCAAATATTTACACTTCCAGAAAAGAAGAAGTTTTTGGAGATATTAAAGAATTACTCGAAAGTAGTGGAGAACAAACACACCCATAGTTCGGCATTGAAGGTGAAGAACTTAGCTTGGCTGAAAATAACTTCGGAGTTTAACTCCAGCCCACAAACAAACTTACATGTGAGTATGATGTTGATTTTATAAGATTGTTGTACTTCAGTACTATATATTGCCGCAGCTTCGTTTGCGTAAAGTTTAAGATTTGGAAACTAGGTTGACAGTTCTTGAGAGATTGTCTTGTCTCGTATGTTGACAGTAAACAGTAAGAAGTGTTTAACCTCCTTAATTACTTGTTTTATAAGTTACTGTTGGTTTTTATATAAAAAAATGGATATTTCCATAGATATTTCATGAAAAAAAATCTTTGTATTTTAATATTTTGATTGCTAAAACTACAACATTTATAAATTGGTATTTTCAAAGCAACAAAGTTATTATATATATTATTTATTTAAATAAAAATCCTATTTGATACTTGTCTCCTTATTTTAAGCATTATTAACCGACTTCCAAAAGGAGGAGGTTCTCAATTCGACTGTATGTTGTTTTTTTTTTTGTATGTTTGTTACGCGATTACTCCGTCAATTATGAATTGATTTTGATGATTCTTTTTTTGTTTGGTAGATCATACTTCAGAGGTGGTCCCATATAAATTTTATTAACTTTGCTTGGGTAGTTTTTGAGTTAGCTTCAATAATACGTATTTTTACCTCACTTAGTATGTGGATGATATTATGATAACTTCCTGTCACTGTTATTTACATAGCAGGTAGTGGTATTCGAATTTGTGTGGGGTAGGTATCTCAACTAAAAAGTGAAAAATAAAAACTTTTTACAAAAAAAAACAACCGACTTCAAAAAAAACACTACAAAGTGAAAAATAACTTTAATTTCGGAAGTCGGTGACAAAGAACGAAAATTCAAAACCAAAGACACCGACTTCCGAAATTAAAGTTATTTTTCACTTTGTAGTGTTTTTTTTTTAAGTCGGTTGTTTTTTTTTTTATAGATATGATCAAAATACAAAAAAATCTTTGAAAAAATCCTGTACCGTCTTATTACAAAAAACTAAATCAATAATTAATCATTCATTTCAAGATAAAAATAATAAATAAGGCAATATTTCGATTCAGAGAACTCCGAAACAGCTAAGAAGACTATGGATGAACTTGAAGCATCGCCAAAGAGAAGCAGTAGCCAGGACCCTACACCCATTGTCTACGAGAGGACCGGTGGATGAAATTATATCAGGATCCCACATCGTGGATGTAGCCCATGCACTTATGACTAGTGTTGATAGTTCCATGGACTCTGATATTGTGTTAGGTAAGTGCTTGCTAGTTAACTTAAGAATTAATTAATATCTCTTATGGATTATTCAGATAGATTATTTATTTTAATTTTTATTTAGATGGGACTTAAACATAACTGGCGTAATATGGGTGAACTATGAGGTGAGGGAGCGAAGAGGTGTACCTATTGTTACTATAGGTTCAACTCTGCTTAACCCTTCAAGGAAATACAGGCGTGATGTTATCTTATAATTTATTATTTCATGTTTTGAAACCAAAAGATTATTTGAATTGCTTGCTACTTGAAAATAATAGCCAACAATTCCAAGTTATTTGATGAGGGGCTTGTGGCTAAGTAATAACAGCTGCACGGGTCGATCGATCAGGTTAAGCTACGCTTGCCGCGGTTGGTCTGTGGATGGGTGACCATCTTTACATACCAAGACCCCCGTGCCTCGGAAAGCACGTTAAGCCGTTGGTGCCGGCTGTCATTTGTAGATCTTTGACAGTTATAGGTAGTTAGAAGCCCAAAAGTCTGACAACCAGTTAAGACTGGTTGTCAGCCTTGGTAAGCCAAGGGGTATCGTGTTACCTAGTCACTAGGTTGTGGAAGTCAGATAGGCAGTCGCTCCATGTAAAATACTGGTATTCAGCTGCATCCGGTTAGACTGGAAGCTGACCCCAACATAGTTGGGAAAAGGCTAGGCAGATGATGTTTCCAAGTTATTTGATATTGTTCCTGTCGATAGGGTATCGGGATCTCCCCTCCATCCCTTATTCATTCTGTCTTATTTTATGTTTTTTATTTCTATTTGTAGATACAATAATAAATGACGACACGGAACAGTTGGAAACAAGTCTTTGTCTAAGTGAAGAATCTCAAAATATCTCTAATCAGGAAACACCGGTATTTAGCACTGTAAAGATTGAACCAATGTCCCCGATCAATGCTAATCGTGCAGACACAATCGAGCCAATACTAACATCCATTCCAAATCCGGCCTTAACACCTAACCATAAAGCACATATCACTCCACAACAAGACAACCAGAAAAGCAAATCTAGACTTCAAAGTGATTTGGAACTTCAGGGTCTGGAAATACAACTGTTAAAAGAGAAATTAAGATTTCAAAGAGAAGAGAATAAGAGTAGAGAAGCACGTGCTTCAGCTATACACAACTTGGAGTACCAGATTTTGAAGGAGAAGGTTCGGGAGGCTAAAGCTAAGGCTGACTTAGCAGAATTGTATTTGAGGAGACAGCACTATTCAGATGGTGGTAAGTGATGAATGTGATGATGCAATATTATTTTATTATTTATACATAGAGTGGTATAAGGGTATTCTTGGAAAATTTCAGCTAAGGCTTAGCTAGAAGTTAGCAGCTATGTCAAACAAAAGATTGAAAAGGCAGATATTCATTTGCATTATTATTGAAATGAAATTGTTTATTCTTTAAATAGGATATCAGAATCACTTTTACACGTCATATAAAAAAATATTAAAAATAAGCTAGATGATGAGTTTGGCGTTTCCTATCTGACTGCTCTGAGAAGAAAGGCTGAAACAAACTCAGAGGTTGCAGTCTCTTTTAAAATCCAGACATAATCTTGGTCAGGCCATATGAGGACCATGTAGATTAGTGTCTGAAAAGGTCTTTTGAGGAAAAAACAACACAGATTAGAGTGGACCTGCCCAGTTAGTGCAAACATTTGTCAGTAATCGTAGAGCTCAACTCAACATTATTTCCCCCGTTTGAACCTTTTTATTAGGGTTCCGTTGCCAAATGGCAAAACCCTTATAGATTCGTCATGTCTGTCTGTCTGTCCGTCCGTATGTCACAGCCACTTTTTTCCGAAACTATAAGAGCTATGCTGTTGAAACTTGGTAAGTAGGTGTATTCTGTGAACCGCATTAAGATTTTTACACAAAAATAGAAAGATAGGTCTTGAAAAATGATATTGAGGTTTCTAATATAATTTTTTTCTAAACTGAATAGTTTGCGCCCCCCTGTAACTTCTAAAATAAGAGAATGATAAAACTAAAAAAAATATATGATGTACATTACCACGTAAACTTCTACCGAAAATTGGTTTCAACGAGATCTAGCAAGTAGTTTTTTTTTAATACGTCATAAATCGTAAACCGCAATTTACCTTTCATTCAATGTTACTTGCTGCTACGGAACCCTTCATGGGCGAGTATGACTCGCACTTGGCCGCTTTTCAATCTTACAATACGGCCGATATAACTTGGCAGTTCCGAACTTCGCGCAGAAGGCTGCGCAATAACATTTTTTAGGAACCAAATGGATAAGACGAGTGTGAATGAGAGATATTCAGACCTGCCAAGTTAATAATACATCGGCTGTATTATAAATGTGAAATCGACTATAATTTATCATTTAACTAGGAATCTTTCAGAATTGACAATATGAGATTATGATTTATTTATGCAACTAATAAATTAACTTTTCAATTTTTATTTTCTTTCAGATTAAACTAATATAAAGAAGAAACAGTGGTTACTAATAATTTTAAGACAAATATACAAAAGCAATTTATTTAATTTTACGTGTTTTATTGATGCCAAATTCACTGTAGGCTCCAACAATAATAGTTAAGAATTATAGTCATGAAGTGGTGAGTAACCTGTTAGTCTTCTAATTCAATCACCTGCACATTTATGTCATTTTGTTTTATGGTTCTAATTAAATTAAATCTTGAATGAAAAGGAAATTACATCTTGAAACCAGCTCCATTCCCATCACACTAATAATTGTTGATTTATTTTGTAAAATACAGTTCTTGCAATCCTCCAAAGACCGAAGCTCTGCTTTGCGTCAACCTGGATTGAGGAAATGATCAATAACATTTCAAAGGGCACTAATCGAAAAAAAAACAAACATTTTAGTAAGTATCTCATTTACAAATCTCCATTTCCTACTACTCACATAAATCGTCATCAAAACGAAAATAAAAACAAAACTGTTACGAAATGGTTCCCGGTCGATTCCAAATTTAAATTTAGGCGCGAACACTGCGCGCTAAAACGATAACAAACAGCCAGTAGTGAGTCAACGTTTAAATATAGAATATTTGAATTATATCACCTGGCAACATTATCGTGTGTACTGAAAAGTTTTACATGTTTACAAGATTCAAGTCATCTGTGAAGTAACGAAACTATTAGTAAATCTGAAAATAGTTTGCATGACGATCATTTTTCGGGAACACCGGCTATTTGTGAGTCAACGCAACTCTGACACCGCATTTTAAAACACATCAATCAATTACCTTGGCCTATTATCTATTTTGGGTTTGATTGAATTTTCTTATTGCACCATATCACCAAATAGATACCTACGCATCCGCATTTTAGGAAAAGGGGTTAGTGAGAAAATGCAGCCAGATTATCCTTACTAGAGTAAAACCTGCTTTGCCTTCGAGACTCCTATACAGTAGGCACTAAGCAAGTAGGTAACAAATTTCCACGATCAATATGGATTGAGGAAAACTCATTGCTTACAATTCAATGCGAGTCATATGTTTGCATGTGACTTGTGCGAAAACACTGCTTTTTACCGTTCGACAGCGTCCTTAATGCAAAGACTGCTAAAACGAAGTGTTCTTTTAATTTGACTCGTACATCAAAGAATTCCAAATGTCCTTTATATTTCGTTCGTATTTGGTTTGTTACGAAGTTTATTTCACTCACAGACCACAGCTGCCCCGTTTTGGCGTTATATCTAGCTATAGGCAAGTCAGTCTGAACCCAGACGGCGAAAAGCAAAAAGGATAAAACGACTGGGACTTAGCCTACAGTTTATTTATAGAAGCGGGAATGCACGGGATGAATGCTTAATGCCTTGTCCATTTTGCAACTAACTATTGATTTTACAAGACTTCTAGTGTTTGTTTTTTGGCATCAAATTGAAAGGGTAGGTTGAAAAGCAGTGCAAAGGAGTATGGAACATAAATTTTACTTCATATTTGTATTTAGCCAACGATATTGTATTGCAAGAACATGTTTTTGGTGGAAAATTGACCGGTCAACAAAGTAATTTTAAATTAACTCTACATAATCACTAAGTATAACATTTTGATTTTTTTTTAAATAAAATGAGTCACTCGGAAATAATAAAAATATAACTATGTAAGAAAAAATTAGATTTACAGCAAAAAGTTATCATAATAAAGACATGATATAATATCATATTACATCAATAACCTTTATACCTAATATGATAATTTAAACTGTACTTCTTTTAGTTATAGTTATTATTATTAATTAAGTAAATAGCTGTAAATTAAAAAAAAAGAAAAGATCACGTTTCTCCAATTATTATATTGGTGATTATGTAATTTAATTTAAAAAATGTTATTTAATTTAAAGCTTTTATTTAATTAATAACTATAACTAAAAGAAGTACAGTTTCAATTATAATATTATAAAGATTATTGATATAATATGATATTATATCATGTCTTTATTATGATAACTTTTTGCTGTAAATCTAATTTTTTCTTACATAATTATATTTTTATTATTTCCGAGAGACTTTTTTTATTTTTGAAAAAATAAAAATGTTATAGTGATTATGTAGAGTTAATTTAAAATTACTTTGTTGATTGTATTTTTAAGAAAATTACCTACGCAAAACCAAAGATTCTTTCATTTTTAGACAATTTTTCCAAATCTCCACTCATCTTAAAAAGTGCTCCTTTTGCGAAGTGCACCAATTGAGAAGTGCACCAGTTGCGAAGTGTGCCATATGAGAAGTGCCCCAGTTGCTAAGTTCACCATTTGAGCATGGTGTACAAGTTGAGATGTGCACCAAATGCGTCAAACCCATGGCTAAGTAGGCCCAGTTTATGGCTAAAAATACCTTTTTGTAAGGAAAGTTAAATATTCAGGCCTTTGCATAATTTTTAATTTTCTTTAAAAGTCTTCTACGCGATTTGCGCGGAATAATAGGCAACTGCAACACTGTTACTTTAACAGTTCCAGGCCAGAGCAGTAATTTATACAGCACTGGCTTTTACCAGCAGAGTTACTATAATACTAAACAAAGCATAATTTTCAATGAATAATCGTTCTCGCTCTCAATAGTGCAACGCAGCTCTTACATTGAATAATTTATTGCGATACTGGCGCCTGTATTTCAAAACTCTTCGCTATTTTTATAGACTAACGTGTTTAAAGTTTTGAGGAAACACGTTCTGATTGGGCTTGCAAGTTTCTGTTCAGTCGAATGCAAACCTGTGTGTAAGACTGAAATCGGAATTTAGAGTGGAAATATTACTCATGTTTTCTTCAAGAGAAACCTTAAACAATATTTGAGCAATGAATTTATCTAAAGTCGGAAAATACCCAGACATTAGCCCATGGATATCCTATGAAACGTTGGCGTTATTGCATAAACAAATCATTTTTAGGGTTCCGTAGTAAACAAGGAACCCTTATAGTTTCGTCATGTCCGTCTGTCTGTCTGTCTGTCCGCGGTCTAGCTCCGAGACCCTTAGTACTAGAAAACTGTAATTTGGCATAGGTATATATTTTAATTACGCCGACAAAGTGGTAAAATAAAATTATGAAAAACATTTTTTTTTAGGGTACCTCTCATACACGTAAAGTGGTGATGTAATTTTTTTTTTCTTTTTTTAACCCATAGTGAGGGGTATCATTGGAAAGGTCCTTTAAAAACATTGTGAGTTTGCGAAAACCATTTTTAGATTCAGGGATCCGTTTGCGAAATATTAAGCTTTAAAGTGCTAATTCCTCCCCCTGCCGGCTAAATGGTTGGTTTTGGGTGTGTGAAAAAAATTACAACAGTAGATTATATAACGAAATTAAAAGGAAAACTATCACAGCTAAGTAGACTCTACAAGTTAACAAGTAATAATCGACCAACTTAACTTTGCAGTTGCAAAAACATGTTTTCCCATACATTCCGTATGGGAGAACATATTTTTCAACTACATAGTTAAATTTGTTTTTGGGATTAATTCATCCCAACTACGGAACCCTTCATTGTGCGTGGTCCGACATGCACTTGGCCGGTTTTTAATCCTAAAATACCAATCACGCCGGATAGACATCGAAAAACAACGACTGTATTTCTAAAAACCATAACAAAAAACCTAAAAAATCTATTCTCGTGGGGGACACAAGTCAAGTATATAGCTAAGACGGCCTTGCCGTGACCATTAGTCCGCTAGGGCCGAGCCCAGCAGTCCCATGGCAGAAATAGCGGCGGATACAGGCGAGGTTACGCACCTGCCCTAATTACTGGCACGTGGGTGGCGAAATATGATGGATCTACAGTTCTACTTTCTGATAAGAAAGGTTGATCATCTTAGGGCTTTAGCAGAAATACTAGTCAATTTACGACTTCATCAATAAGGATCTTCTGCATCGCGTTTAGGCGACTCTGCGTTCGGTCGCGTTGCAAATCACGCGTTTTAGCGATTGGTTAGTTGCAGTGTTGCCGTTTTAGTGACTTTGTCACTAGATCTAGTGAGTTTTTGCTGTTCATGGTGACATTTTTTTATGATTTAGTGACAAAAAAATCTTTGGTGACTTTTAGCGACTTTTTCATAATCAACAGAGTAGTTATTTATTATTAAACTTGTTAGTGCAATACCAGCTAAAAATTAAAAAAAAAAACCTGCAAAACGTATGTTTTACCTAGTGAAGTCTTGTCCCTAATGACGAAAACCGTTAAAAACATAAAGTAGGAAACTGTGCCATCTACTTCCTTTATACAACCGCAAGCTTCGACATCCACTGCAACTACAGAGCAACAGTACATCTTCACCAAGCCGGACGAAGATGATACAGTGATAATAAATGAGGACTTAATTCAACTAATTAATTTTTGAACACAGAGTTTTTGATTAATTCAAATTGAACCGTGTATTTTGATAATTAATTTTTCATGTTTGTTTTTAATTACCACTATAATCAGTAATTTTGTTGATAAAGATTGATTTAGTAATTTAGTGACTCCTAGTGACTTTTTGAATTTATTTTTTCCCCCAATCTAGTGACATTTTAGTAAAAGTTTGGTGAGTTTATTTTTTCCTAAGCGGCAACACTGGTTAGTTGCTGTATCGAGTTTTGTTGATGCTGCATCGAGAGAGGTCAGTGGCTGTATCGACTCCGAAAAGCGACTAAAGCGCTGATCTCTGAAGTTGTCTGCTAAGGCACTTGCGAGCTTCGGTCGAAAAACATGGAATGTATGTCATTACATTTTTGTCGTGCATGGATACTCAATAGTACCACGGCATAGGGTGTGTAATGTGTGTACCCTGTAACGTTAGCGCAGGGAGAAATAATTTGACAGGAACTTTTGTAAAAGCATACTTTTGAGCTGGCAAAGGTCAAAACGCTAAACAAATTGTACCTATAGCGTAAATAATAAATTATAAAAACCGAGCCCAGTAACACGAAAGTGTACTTTACACGCTATGATTTTATACTAAATATGAAAATATTTTTCTGGTTGATGGCCTTTCGTGTCGCGAAAGCCTAGCTTATTAGCCTATTAGGCAAAAAGCTTACCGAGTGCTACGCCCAAATACAGGCTAGGCTATAAATGCTAAAAGATTTTATGGTCCTATATGGTAACTATAATTTTGAGGTCGCAATCCTCTTCAAACTGGGGTGTAAAATAATTTTGGAGTAGGTAAGAATATTTTGAGTTTTCTGATTGATTGCCAGTTTGCCAATTTAGGAGATCAGTGTCCAAATATTCTTGTTTTCCTTTACTGTTTCTTTACTATTACGTCTTTTTCTCGTCAATGATATTGATATTACTGTGGTGGGGTTGTCTTTCTCTTTACGACACTCTTCCTTCGACGTCATTATCTGTTGTCTGAATCTTTTTTTGTAATCATCACCGAATTCTTACATTTCATTGCACGACCTTTCTGATGCTTGTCATTTTTGGGGAGGGTGAAGGCCGCAGGAATCCGCTGGATGCGGAAAGCACAGAATCGGTCGAAGTGGCGGTGCTTAGGGGAGACCTATGTCCAGCAGTGGACGTCTTTCGGCTGAAATGATGATGATGATGATGATTGCACGACCTAAGATCTCGAGCCTATGCTTAAAATCCGATCTATATCGAAGTGTCCAAGTAATCTCCGATGAGACTCTTTTGACCCAATTAAGCTTACTGTCGAAGAGTCAACATCGTCCTCCGTTTTGTCACTACGAAAGAAAAGTTTCCGAAAACCATAACAAAGGACTAGCAGCCTCTGTATCAACAAATCAATATGCAAATAAAAGTGTGACAATATGCAAAACCTGTCCAAAGTACAATGTCAGTCATCGAACCCAGGACTTCACGGTTCAAGTCTCTTTATGGACCATTGTTTCTATGATGATTTCATTATACAGCTGGTGCAATAAATGACTTTTCATAACTCGTTAAATTGTGTCCAAAATCATCTTTGTGTAGTAAAACACGAGATGTATGACTAACCTTGGCATGAAATTACTTAGTCATAAGTTTTTTTAACTCTTCTCGTGTTTTTCTTGAACTGCCAATGTCATGGCCGGTTACACGCGAGTCAACATTTAAATAATCGCGATTTATTTAATTTTTCTGACGTCAAGCTCGTCAGAAGCCTCAGCTGTGCTGGCTCAGACACGGACTACATTTTCTTAAGTACATTAAGTACCAGAGCATGTGACATTGTATCCATCGGACACTGACTGACTACTTACAAGGTGTTGTGTGCCTTGGTCCTCACGGCCATTAATCCACTTGGGCATAGGCATGGGCGAAACAGCTAATGCTTCCCTTTCATCGACTCGTATTGCGGATTGCAATTCCATTTTGAAAACCAGCGTCAGGTACTTATAGTTTTCTGACATGTTGCTGAACTGGGCCTTTTTGGCGCAGTCGTGAGACACACTTTTCTGCTAATTTTATACATCGTAGGCACTTTCCACTTTTTTTTTTAAATTGCTGGTCCTATATTACATTGTGTGCTTTTTAGTCTGCTAAATAAAATATGTATTTTCTTTATTTCTTCTATTGAAAATACCTGTTTTTTTTACCTACCCATAAGATATTTTGGTTTATAACATGGTGTACGAGTCAGTAAATCCGCCTCAATGACCCTCAATTTGTGAAGTAGCTCGATCCGATTAGGAAGGATGGTCTGGCTGTAGACCCTCGTCTGCAGGTATTGCGATATGAATGACAAGATTCATTAAGGTTTCTCTTGAAGACTGGCTGGATTTACTAAAACCGTCTAACCTTACTGGACCCTTCTGATACCTTGAGCAGCCGTCGACTTCGCGTTGCTGTTTTATAACATTTTGAAGTCGACGCTCACAGTCGGCGACCGACTATAGGTTCGGTGTGAACGTTGCCTGATTGGTGAAGTTATTGCCGTCGTTGTTGTCCACTACTAATTACCCGCATTCGGAAATTCCCAATTGGAATCGCCAGTCATGTCCTTAAATGCGTTGACTACTGAATCGTCATAAATCAATTGAGTTATTGACAAATGTCCCCCTCTGGAAATGCAACGGCATCGCACGGACTACGGTGAATTTTTGAGATGAGTCTTCAGGGCGAAAACGAAACCTTTGATTTATGCAGGGTGGATTTTGGAATGGGGTAGTAAGGGCAAGTTCTTAGGAGACTGTCATTAACTTTTTGAGTAATTACAGATTTTGGAAAAATGGTAAAGTCAGCTAGAAAAAGATCAAGCCACAAATCGCAAAAAAGCTATTCTTATACATTTCGTAAGAAATTAACGAAAAAAAAAGCTTTTAAATATTGTGGCAAATAACAAGACACTAAACATAACATAAACTAATACTACACAAGAACAGCTGCAAGCTGCATTGTTTGTTTTAGAAATCTGTCTAGTACAACACTTTTAAATTAGATCAGATTTAAAACAATTTGTTGCCTACAGAGTATAAGGATGGTGGTGAGGAATATGAGAGAAGTATAGTATAAAATCCAAACGAAGAGTTCCAAACGTCAAGATCCGAAGACGTACGAAGGTCTTCGATATCGAAAAGCATAATATGGCACTCAAATGGACTTGGGCAGGACACCTGGCAGTGATAACAGGTGGAGTAAGGCTGTGACAGAGTTGCGTCCAAGGACTGGAAGACGAGATGTCGATCGTCGGGCAACGAGATGGGCGGACGACATTGTGGCCATCGCGGCCAAAACCTGGATGAGGCTGGCACTTGAGCGTGGGGGTTGGCATAGGAAAAGAGGCCTATGCTCACCAATGGGTGAAATTGGGCTCTGAATGACGATGATGGTATAAAATCTTTTACTACCTTGAAAGAAATACATTGATTTGGCCTATATAAATTAAACCAAATCCAACCAGGGCTATTCAAGCTTGAAATTACAGAATTATTGAAAAAACAACGGAAATACAAAACTTCATCTTCACAGAGATTTTAAGCGCGCATATTTGGTTTTCTTTGAAACCTACAGTTTTATTCATAAATCGAATGTTGCTGTGATATAATAGGTATGTGTGGTCTAGTGATCGCAAGCGCTACTGCTAACATGAGATCCTGGGATCGATTCCCAGGTCGGGTAAAGTGTTATTGGGTTTGTCCATCAGGAATTACTCAGTAGCGGGCCGGAGTCTGGAGTTGTGCCCTGTTGATGGCAATAGGCTCGCCCCCTATTCGGAACGCGTGAGGGAGAGGCAATTTTCGCGCCCTTGAGCCCCTAACCGCCGCAGGAGACGCCCTGGGTGTCGAGAATCGTAGGCCGATTTCCGGCCACCGTAGGCGCGGGCTTGCGGACGGTGAGTAATGGGTAGCTCGCCGTCCGATAAGGACCAGGCCCGGGTCGACGGCGCGTTGTGTTCCACGCGCGCCTCAAATAGATGTCAGCAGAATTGACGAGGTCCGCTAGGCCCGATGCCTGCCGGGGTTGCGAAGAAGTCCGAAAGGGAGATCGTGGCCCCCGCCCTCTATTACATGGGACTTAAAAGTAACTGAAATGTGCCTAACCGTTCAGGATTCCAGGCATGATAATTTTGTTATGTATAATATTTTCATAGTTGAGCGAAAGGTATAAAGGCTCCTACAAACCAGCACGCATAGCATGACCACCGTAGAAACGAGTTTTGTCGACGGAAGAGTAGACAAAATGACAGATAAACAATCACAATCTGTCATTTTGTCTATTCTTCCGTCGACAAAACTCGTTTCTACGGTGGTCATGCTACGCGTGCAGGCGGGACACGCGACGCGACACAAAGACACCGCTGGAGCCTTCAAAGTATTTTCGTTACTTATACGAAAATGCTTTCTAAAGTTGAGACAATATTTCTGGATGTTTATCAACATCTTTACCTCAATAAATAGTGACCACAAGTATAAGTATCAAGTTATCAGTAAAACAGCTTGTTTGAATACTTTATAAGTATGAACCTTGCAGTTTTTACCTTGACTTTTGATAAAATCTGACTTATTTACTTGTCTTAAATAAACAAAATGATAAGGGTGTAAATGCATACTGACTTTGGAATTTAATCTTTTATACCTTCTTATTTAACTGTAAGTAAATACTACAAAACTGTAATATAAAACATGGTATTCATCTGCATCTGATAAGACTGGAAGCCGACCCCAACATAGTTGAGAAAACGCTACAACTAAAAAAAATAGTAAAGTGAACCTACTAGCATACCAAATGTGTTGGTAAATCTACATAAATATTTATAATGCACTAGCTTCCGCCTGCGACTTCCTCCACGAGCCTACAACCTTGGGCTATCCAACGCAAAAATATTTTTTCAAATCCGACTAGTAGTTCTGGAGATTATCCGCTACATAGAAACTTACAAACAAATTTTACCTCTTCATAATATTAGTAAAGATGTTTTGCTAATGGTAAATCGGTTGATATACCGAATCATTTAAGGATTATTGTAACTGGAATAATAAATTGCCTCGGAAAGCACGTTGAGGATATCGTATTACCCAGTTACTGGGTTGTGGAGGTCAGATAGGCAGTCACTCCATGTAAAATACTGGTATTCAGCTGCATCCGGTTAGACTGGAAGCCGACACCAAGATAGTTGGGAAAAGGCTAGGCAGATTGATTTTTGTAACTGGAATAGTAACTATTTGTGTCATGGATAACTTTGTTTTTGTTACTTTAAACTATTATTAGCCCATGATCATGATGAATGTAAATGATGATGGAGAGGGAGATGAAGGCCAAAGAAAAGATGGATTGACTATGTGTTATCATTCACTCAATTCTCCCTTCTCTTTCATATCAGGAATGATATGAAAGAGAAGGGAGTGAATGATAACGTGACAGTTGATAGGGGAGAATGGAATGATAAAATGTGTTGCGCCCATGTAACATGGGACAAGCGTTGGAAGATGATGGTGATGAACCGTAAATAACTTTTCCTGAGAATTGAACGAGGTGGCTAATTCTATGGGTAATTGTGGTCAACGATAAAGCTCAATAATAATGACCTTTAAACTTGCTTTGTTTCTCAGAACAGTTTATTGAAAACAGGTGAGTCAGTGACCATATTTATAATACTATTTGTAACAAGTTTTCATAACAATGACCATGTTAATTAATTAGTTAATAGATCAAGTGGTTCTGTCCATTCATTAGAGTCAGTTTTGGAATTATTAGGGTTTTTTTGAGGAATGTTATAAAAGAGAAGGGAGTGAATGATAGCATGACGGTTGACGGAGAATGGTAACATACCCATGTAACATGGGACAAGGGTAGGAAGATGTTTATTAGGATTATGCTACAGGCTGTCTTAGAAGCGGTCGGCATTTTGTATTTTTCAATTAGATTATTTAGATTTCAAAGTTTCATAGCAGAGCAATATCATGTAAGTCAGCTGTGGAGCAATGCTAAACCTGCCTAGATAATCTTATCTTGGACAATAAATCGGATCATTCTTTGTTTTGATTATTTTTCATAGTACTAGTTGCTGGCTTGGTGTTTAAACCTCTTTGGAAAGTTATTGCAAACACTAAGTCAGCAATCTACTTTGAAAGTAAGTACTGCATTTCACTGCATTATTAACAGCTGGTATCCATAATAATGAGATTAAAGTTCTCTAGCTATAATCTCATCTCTCTCTAAGCCAGCACAGATGTCTGGCATATACTATCAATTAAGAACTTTATAGTAGATTCAAATTAATTCAGAATGTATCACATAACTCTACATAAACTTAATTCGTCACGCGTTAATTAATTCTAATTACTGACATAACATTCAAAAACAGAACAGCAACAACTGATTCACTTCACACTTCTTACCAGCCAAGGTTAACCAACATACGACACCTCATACCCTGGTTTGCCCGCTAAACCAACCAAAAACGCCGACACAGCCTCGCGACCAAATAAAGTGATTTCCATCGCATACCTGCTGCGTTAATCACTGCTATGACATAATACACCGATAATATTGTAGTAAACGAGCGCTATAAACAATAATCTACTGATCTTACACCTACACTGGTAAACTAGAACGTTTTTCTATTAATAATATCGTGTTAACTCTCACCTGTTGAGCAACTGGCTCCAAAATACTCTCGATTATCTTCGTGTGAAACACCGGCATTTTGTATTTTTAAGTCTGACACTTAATTTTACATTAGATAATAAACACAAATAACAATGATCTCACAAAATATTCACAAAATAAAAATAACACAACCGAACGAGTTAAGCGACCGAAAAATACTGACGGAATAGTGTTGCGCCACGCTAGTCGATGTCCACACTCCACACGAATGTGTTGTCGAAGTGTCAAATAGTGTGGTGAAATAACAGTGAAATGTCACGTCATAAAGTTGTGGCTTTGTGACGTAAACTTTATCGAAATATGTCAAACTAACGTGAATAGTAATACAGAATAAAATAAGAATACTGTGCATGTCATAAGTCTGTAAAAACTTTGTATATTCACGCACCTTTGCCTCTGCGTCTACGGTTGATAGATGGAGCACATTCGGGTGCCTGTGTGAGTCGGCCTGAGGGAGATAGTTTGCAAAACCTTTTCCTTACTATGCGTTCTGTTATACCCTAACTCTGTAGGGGCTGACGCTGAGTCAGCGCCTACTCGGCGCAGCCAGCTTATCATCCATATGTCAGTTTCATACGTCATGGTAGTGGTAGCCAGTTCACGTTCAACCTTCCTGGCAGACGGTCCTGCTCATGGGTCTCTCGCGTATAATCACTATTATCATCGATTTATAATATCCATGTTAAATCTCAATATAATCATCTTCGAGTAAATAATTCTTTTTTTTAAAAACCCTAACGCGGAGGACCTTATAACAATTGGTGGCAGCGGTGGGATATGAAAATCCCCAGTGTCCTTAAAACATCGCCAGTGTACCAACCAGTGTATCGCCAGTGTGTGTATTCAGTGTGGTTGAAATATTCTGCAAAACCAAGTGTAGTGAACTATATCCTGATGTGCCCTGAAAACATTAAATAAGTGAATATCCACCGTCAACTATCCTGAGCAGCGCGTAGCGCGTAGCGCTGCTACTCCTGCAAGTTCAATCCTGCATCCGAAGCTGAGGTCAATACCAATTAATTGACCATATTATTCAAGATCCTAGCGACTCAGATTCCAGCCACAGAGACGCGGCTTATCACAACGGAATGTTCCTGTTCGCCATAACATCCGTCGCCCACGCACTGCTAGTACTGTGAGTCTTTGGTCATTGTCTAGTCTAAAGCTGAGATATTATTTAATACTCTATACAAGGTTATTTACTTGCGACTTATTAACTGGATTCATTTACTGTAATTACCATTGTAAGACCTTATACTACCTGTGACCCGTTTTCTTCATTTATGGTTAAACAACTTAATTATGCCAACAGTTCCTAAAACAGAGGAAAGTAAATTAAAACTCGATATCCCAACTTCAGAACAGTCTCGAAGTGATACAGAAAAATCACCTGTTAGATCTCCTAGTCCCAGGGTCACAAGGGCTACTACTGCACGTAGCGCAATGGCCGAACTAGACTTAAATACTTTGTTTAAATTCGTCAAATCATTTGACGGCAACCGGGAAACTGTCAATTCATTTATTATAAATTGTAACAACGCGTATGATCTTGCATCAGAACCACAAAGACCAATCCTTTTTAAATATATTCTCAGCCAGTTGGGTGGTAAAGCGGAAATTGCCTGCTCCATAAAAGAATTCACATCATGGGAACAACTTAGAGAATTCTTAAAAGCACAATTTAGTGAGCGGAAACATTATGCTCACCTTCTCACCGATCTTCAAGAGAGCAGGCAGAGCCCGCAAGATAATGTTAGCCAATTTTCGCTTCGTGTGGAGACCTGCCTCTCACAACTGTTAACCGAAATATCCTTATCTAATACTAAGGCAAAGGAATTGCCCGGTCGTACCGCAGCTATGGAGGACTTAGCTCTCCATCACTTTCTTATGGGGTTACATCCCCGTTTATCAAACATTGTGAGGTGTAGATCTCCCAAGACATTAAATGAAGCCATTAATTTAGCGATTTCGGAAGAACGCATTCAACAAAGCCTGTATAAGCGTCCACAGGTCGAACAAAAGTTCGTCAATAATAAACCAAAACCAGGGCCTTCAAAACCAAACCCCTACACACAATCCACTACGTCAAATCCAAATAAAACCGATGCGCTGTTTTGCCGGTATTGTAAAACTGCTGGTCATGAAATAAAAGATTGTAAAAAACGTGAATTCTATAATAACAAATTCCAATTCAAACCGAATAATAATATTCGAAATAATAACAATAATAAAATCAGCCATATCCGCGAAACATCTGATGACGAACCCACGGATGATTTCTTTTTGCCCTATGTCCATGACTCCAACAATTTAAACGAAATGGAGTCTCGCGAGGGTGCCGCACGGGACGAAGCATAAGTATCGGCACCCAACAACAAAAACCAAGTCATAGGACCAACCAACAGGGTAACCAGCCCCAAACCGACTGTCCTAACCCTTATCCTCATCCAAGGAAGGTCAATCGACAGGGTAACCAGCCCCAAACTGACGACCTTAATCTAGATTCATCACGGATTAATCGACAGGGTAACCAGCCCCAAACTGACAGTCCTAATCCTTACCCTTATCCAGGGAAGGTCAACCGACAGGGTAACCAGCCCCGAACTGACGACCTTAACCTAGATAAATTACGGGCCAACCAACAGGGTAACCAGCCCCAAACTGACGACCCTACCATTAACATATCCCAGGTCAAACGACAGGGTAATCAGCCCCAAATCGATAGTCACAGAAATAAAAATCTAGCAGTCTCACCAGTATCCAATGAAACCAGTACTAAGATATACGAAGTAAACCTAGATACATCCAAGAGGTTTCTACCATACGTATTTTTAAACTCACAAGTTTCAGATACCCCTTTATCCTTATTAGTCGATTCAGGCTCTGTCATATGTCTATTAAAACTATCCAGTATCCAAGAAAATCCACGACTAGTGAAAGAACCGATCAAACTTAAGGGTATTGACCCCGGTGACGAGCCGACCCAAACCGAAGGCCATTTCCAATTAAAATTAAAATTAAATGACAATAAAGTCACACCATTCCGATTTCATGTCATTAAGGACATAAGTTTACCTTATGATGGTATTATAGGATCAGATTTCTTGACCTTTTTCGGCTGTAAAATCGATTATACAACCGATACCCTCAGAATGGGAGAATCCGAAATTAAACTAAACTTCTTTGACCCATTCTATATTATCCCGCCACGTACCGAAACTGTTATTGAGTGTTCAATACAGGATACTGATCTAAAAGAAGGTATCATTATGGATCAACATTTATCAAAATATGTCCTAATTTCTAATTGCATCGTAAAGGTCAAAGATAACCTTCGTGTTAATCTAACGATAGCTAATACCTCATTATCGTTCATAAAAATTAATCCCAATCTAAAACTTACAATCAAACCCTTACATGCTGCCCTTCAAGTTAGCATGAATAATCAAGAAATATCCAACCGAACTTCGCAAGTCTTAAATTCACTACGAACCGATCATCTAAATCAAGAAGAATCTGAAGCCCTTATAGAACTTTGTTCTCAATATTCCGATATTTTTCATCTACCAGATGATCAGTTAACTCACACTACAGCCCTCAATCATCAAATCAAAACAAGTAGCGATATTCCTATTCATACAAAATCGTATCGATTTCCGGAATGTCATAAGAAGGAAGTCGAAACTCAAGTCAGTAAAATGCTGAGTCAAAATATTATAGAACCGTCATCCTCACCCTGGAGCTCGCCAATTTGGATAGTTCCCAAAAAGGCAGACTCTCAAGGACAACGTAAATGGAGAATAGTAATCGATTATAGGAAATTGAACGACATCACTATCGGTGAAACATATCCTATACCACAAATATCCGAGATCCTTGATCAATTAGGAAGTAGTAAATACTTCACGACTTTGGACCTCACATCCGGTTTCCATCAGATTTTAATCTCTCCTGATGATGCACCCAAAACTGCGTTTTCCGTACCTCAAGGTCACTTCCAATTTACGCGAATGCCGTTTGGGTTAAAAAATGCGCCTTCCACTTTCCAAAGACTAATGAATAATTGCCTTACGGGTCTACAAGGTACAAAGTGCTTTGTCTACTTGGATGACATTGTAATCTACTCATACGACCTAAATTCACACGTAGATAACCTGACAGCCGTATTCGACAAACTTCGTAAATTTAACTTAAAATTACAACCAGAAAAGTGCGAATTTCTTCGCAAAGAAGTAGCTTATTTAGGACACATCATCAACGAAGATGGTGTCAAACCAAATCCTGATAAAATTCGTGCAGTAACAGAGTATCCAGTCCCTCGATCTCCGAAAGACATAAAGTCCTTCCTAGGTTTAGTATCGTACTATAGAAGGTTTATACCCGACTTTGCCATGTTAGCTAAACCTTTAACCTCCTTGTTAAAAAAGGACGTCACCTTCGAATGGCAGAATGAGCAACAACTAGCTTTTGAATCCTTAAAATCCAAGCTCATTTCCGCTCCAGTCCTTGCATATCCAGACTTTACGCAACCTTTCCTTCTAACCTGTGACGCCTCAAATTACGCGATATCCGCAATCCTATCCCAGGGCCTAGTAGGACAAGACCGCCCTATTGCATATGCATCCCGCACGCTTAACAAAGCAGAGTGCAATTATAGCGTCACGGAGAAGGAATGCCTCGCCATTATCTTTGGCACCAAAACATTCAGACCGTATCTCTATGGTAATCGGTTTAAAATCCTTACAGACCATAGACCACTACAATGGCTATTTAACTGTAAAGACCCTGGATCTAGACTTGTTCGTTGGCGTTTAAAATTAGAAGAATTTGAATATGATATCCAGTATAAAAAGGGAAAAGTTAACGTTAACGCCGACGCCCTATCTCGTTTTCCGGTAAATCCTGTTCAACAAACTGATCCTGTAACTTCTAACCCTCTTGGTGAAGAAGAATCCACCCAAGAACTAGATAGAGACCTAATGGATCTACTAATAGACCCACCATCGTTCAATCCCGATATAGATATCGAACCTTCTCCTGATCTTCTCGATCCAATCGAAGATCTCTTACCATTACCCGATATAAACTTACCTTCTAACGTCCCAGACACTATCAGAGAAGAAATCGAGAATGAAACAATTACATTACCTAATCCTGTACTGGACGAACTAACAACTTCCAATCCCCAACTTGGTCATAGTCCCAAACCGTCTACAAGTGCTAGCCCAAATGCCCCTGTCGACGATTATCCCATGTTCCTGAAATCTATGGCTAATAAAGATAAATCTTTTAATACTGAAATTGTAGAACACAATGAAAGCCTTTTAAAATGTCCTGCAAAAGTAATTCTAGTTCCCACGTCTATTGATCTAGACGAATCTAATTCATATATCCAAGATATATTGATCGACCCTGAAACTAGCACTAGAATACACAATTCCGAGAAAGAACTTTTCTTGTCCTTGAAAATAGAAATTAATAATAAAATATACTACCTGTTGTTTACCAAAGTCCACTATTTTGACGAAGCCTCCTATCCGGAAATTTTCGAAACCCTGAAAAGAATAAGAAATGAATTAATAATATTTGGAAGCGTTAATGAAATCGGCATATCCGATTTTAAAAATCCATTTGAAAAACATTCATTTGTTAAAGTTTATAATATTCTTACTTACCTTTTCCACGATACGCAAATCAAGGTCAATATATTTCATAACAATATTATATATCCTGTTCCAACTGAAATTAAAAAGATCCTGCACGATAACCATGATATCCCCATAGCAGGTCATCTAGGTTCATCACGAATGTATAACAGGATAAAACAAATGTATTATTGGAAAGGCATGCGTAGCGATATAGAAACATACGTAAAACAATGTAAGTCGTGCCAAGAAAATAAAGCACTCAGAAAAATCAATCGTGCTCCTATGCAAATTACCAGCACTTCGACTGAACCGTGTCAACGAATTGCACTGGACGTTGTAGGTCCGCTCCCTGAAGCAGGTCCTGCAAAATTAAAATTTATATTAACAATTCAAGATGACCTTACCAAATTCTCCTCCGCGTATCCTATTCGGAGTACTACGGCAGAAGAAACAAGCGAGTGTCTGCTCCATTATATATCCATATTTGGCATCCCCAAAATGATTCTCACCGACCAGGGTACCAACTTCACATCAGATCTCTTTAAAAAAACATGTGAATTCCTAAAAATAAAAAATCTATGGTCTTCACCCTACCATCCACAAACCCAAGGCGCCCTGGAACGAAGCCACTCAACCCTTAAAGAATACCTCAAGTCCTATACTAACGAAGGACAGTCAAATTGGCCTCGTTACGTATACACAGCCATGCTCGCTTACAACACTGCCGTTCATTCTACAACTCACTTCACACCTTACGAACTAATGTTCGGTAGTAAACCATTCATCCCTAATTCTATTTATGATGAATCTCCAGGAGCTACCTATCCAGAATATGTCCGTATGCTACAGAACCGACTAAAACATTCACGAGAAAAAGCATTAGATTTCATGAGGAAATCCAAGGTATCCTCAAAGTCTTATTATGATAATCATACTCGCTCTGTTAGTTATAAAGTCGGTGAATTCGTGTATCTCAAAAATCATTTGAGACTACGTAAGGCTCTCTCCCCTCTCTGGAAAGGTCCTTATAAAATAGTAAAGGTTAATAGTAATAATACACTTACCTTGCTTATTAATCGGCGTCATGTCACCCATCATTTCGATGAGGTGAAGCCAGCTGATGTCAGAAGTAGCTCGTAGTATCTTAAATAGCTGTAGGTCTAAACTTAAATATTAATACATACATAGTTAAGTAAGTTACTTTATAAGTACATATATTATATTCATTTAACGTAGCTATTAATTTACAGAACTCCGAGTCAGGCTCGAAGCCAACAGGACTACTATGTTCAGCAGATAAAATCAAGTCCTGGCCTCTATTTTGATTACCTCGGCACATTGAAAATTGGCAGTGGACTGCTGAACGTCGTGATGCCCTTAGACATTTCACATATAGGCCCGCATATTGAAAATATAAACTCCGCTCTTAATACTACTAAATATTTATGTAAAAGAATTGGTCTGATAGAAAATAGTTGTAATAACATAATAGAACCCTTAAATGTCCGCTATAGCGACATGTACAAAGAATTTTCGTCTATCTCACATTTGTTAGAAAAACGGTCAAAACGCGCTTGGGTAGGAGGACTAGGTACTCTGATTAAACAAATATTTGGTAATTTGGATGAAAACGATGGTCTCAGGTTTAATGACGCTATAAATGTACTGCAAAATAATGAGAAGAAGTTGATTTCATTAATGAAGGATAATATTTTACTATCCACATCGACAATTTCATCATTTAATAACTCCATTAACAAAATTAAAATTAATGAGGTCAACCTAAAAGAAGCTATCGACAAATTCTCGATCAATTTAATGAACGTAACTAATGAAACAAATGAATTGTTGCTACGATTGGAAATTCTTCACATACTTAATAATCTAGAAGTATCAATCTTAACTATGTCATTCCAACTCGAAGACATAACAAACGCAGTCCTGTTTAGTAATCAAAATATTTTACACCCATCAATGATTACGTCACAACAATTGTTCCGGGAACTTGCCGATAACTACCAACATTTACCCAATGATTTGAAGCTACCTGTTAATTTAGATTTAAGCTCTATTCATTTAATCTTGAATGTATCTAGTGTAGTTACTTATTATACTAGTAATAAGATATTTTTCGTGTTACAAGTACCTTTAGTGTCCATCAAAGAGTACGTATTATTTCATAACATTGCTCTGCCTACTCCTCACAGTATAAGTAAGCCTAATACTTTTAGTTTAATTTTACCCAGTTCTAAATACATTGCAATGACCAAAGACAAAACTCAATACAGCACATTAAACGATTTGGAAAATTGCAAAATCATCACTGCGGGAAAATATGTGTGCGACATCACAACAGTGTATGCGTCAGACATCAGACCAATTTGTGAAAGTGAATATATGTCAAAAGTGATCAGTGAAACCCCAAAATATTGTGAAACTAAATTTATTTATGGTAACTTAGATATGTGGAAACCCATAGAAAATAATAAATGGATTTACATACAGTCAGTGTCAAATAGAGTTTCAATAGACTGCCGAAACTCAAAATTATTAGAAATTAATGTCTTAGGCACCGGAATACTTACAATCCCTAAAAACTGCATAGGTTACTGTAAGGGAACCACCTTAATCCCAAAATATACCGCATTAAACATATCTACACCCATTACTTTTCCTGACTTTAACTTATTAAACGACACTTGCTGTAATGTAATGAAATTAAACCAATCAATCAGCAATGTATCCCCTATAAAATTATTAAACACTGATCTAGACGATCTGAAGTTTAATAAACATATCTTCTTAAAACAATTAAGTAATATAGACAACGTCCTTGACAGTAAACCACACATCTTAAAATATGGGATGCATTACTCCATTATCACTGTATTAATTACTATTCTTATATTATCATTTGTTTGTTTTAAAGCTTATAAATGTATACGACCCGGCAGCAGAACCCCAGTTAAGGTATCTTTTTCATCAAAACCAGAACAAATTTGTAAGATTAATACAGAAAACAGTAGTTCCGACATTGAGGAAATCTCCCTTCCAACTATTAGGACTAGAGTTTAAAATACTTGATTGCTTTGATCTTACATATAAATAATTACATAACTTCGTAGCAACCCCGAAGTTATTTCTTAAAGGGGGAGGTGTTATACCCTAACTCTGTAGGGGCTGACGCTGAGTCAGCGCCTACTCGGCGCAGCCAGCTTATCATCCATATGTCAGTTTCATACGTCATGGTAGTGGTAGCCAGTTCACGTTCAACCTTCCTGGCAGACGGTCCTGCTCATGGGTCTCTCGCGTATAATCACTATTATCATCGATTTATAATATCCATGTTAAATCTCAATATAATCATCTTCGAGTAAATAATTCTTTTTTTTAAAAACCCTAACGCGGAGGACCTTATAACAGTTCGCACTGGCGAAACATCACAACAAAACATGTTGGAATCTCTAGTTCCTGTCAAAAATTGTATGGAAAATAGACAGAAAATACAGATTCCAACATGTTTTGTTGTAAATGTTTCGCCAGTGCAAACGCACAGTTATATGTTTGAAACCACTAAACAACTGTAGTAAGACCACTCATAACCGTTTAGTGTCAGGCACTTAGACTAATATTTTATAGTCTAAAAAACAGGTATAGAAACTAACTGGATTTTTATAGAGGTGATTAAGGGTTGACGTTTGAAGGATAGGCGAAGTGCTGTATGCAGCCCCGGCTCGAGAATTCCTGGCGCCCTAGGCCAGTGGTTCTTAACCTTTTAGTGATATGGGACTATTTGATAAAATTTTGGTCTTGCCATGGACCACCAAATGTTTGAAGGTACAGACGCCAGCACATCAAGCTACCCGAAACTGTCAAATTTTCCCAATCAACTTTGAACCTTATACTTCAGCAATAAAGTTGAAAATCTATTAAATAAATTTGACAGATTGTAGTAGCTTGATGTGCTGGCGTCTGTACAGCAAATGTAAATCAGTAAAGCGTTGTTCTATATTAGTGGTTCTTAACCTTTTAGTGATACGGGATCATTTGATAATTTTTTAAATGAAAACTTCTTTAGGCGCGTTGTGCATATTTGAGATGGAACTAAACCATTGATTTCGCGATACTGTTACGACACCAGCTTTTGACCATTAAAAAGACATCAACGCACGATACATTATTTTCTGCACAATTAAATTGTTCAAGTTTTCACTTCTGTCGGCACTCCCGGAGTGCCACTGTTTTTTTTTTTTAGGATGGCTTCGCGGACCTGTTTGGGTGCTTCCAGGGACCACCAGTGGTCCACGGACCACCGGTTAAGAACCACTGCCCTAGGTGAAAGGCTGGAACGGCGCCCTTTTAAGAAAATTCGTGACAAAATAAAACTATGTTCTTTCTTTTTCGTGTGGTTAGTGACTAACCTGGTGTCAGAGTTTTAAAGCCGCCCATGGGCCTCTGGCTTGGCTTCACATGCCGTCGAGAAATATCTCCCAGGCGTGATCGGTACAACGATCGCGGTCAAACTATAATAGTCAAATCAATTTCGAACAAAACATTATATATAACATACAACAAGAGAAGCAATAAATCTGAAATCGCGTTTTTTTTTTTTAGCAATGGTGCGAGTTGAGGCTATCAACTAAACTCGCTTTTGATTTCCGTACCGATGGTTTCGTAAATGTCCATGAGTGCATTTTGGTAGAAAAATTGGTAAAAGATTGGGAGTATTTTCAAGTTGTAGGTAAGTAAATAAAAATTAATGTACAGTATTATTTTTTCTTTACCGCCGATTGTCACCCCCATAATACGAGCGCCCTAGGCCGTCGCCTAGTTCGCCTATATGAACGGGCCGGCCATGGCTTTATGCTGAAAATTCCTTTACGGTCACGTCTACCTACGTTTTGTAAAGTAAGGCCGTTTGTCCACCGCACCATGAACAGAACGAGATGACTCCGATGCTAATGTAGCGACAGTACATTTACTATAGGCCACATAATCTCGTATCTCGTTGACGTCCCGTTCACGGTTCGGTGAACAAACATTGGTGTCGATTCCCTTGTTCACAAACTAAACTAAATTTAAGTTCAGTGCTTCTTTTTCTTTCTATTTCATTAAAATATACAATAAAGTTAAAAGATAAATTAATTTTAAATTAAGTTTTATTTAAAATATCGATAGTTTAAAGTATGTGGTTACGATGATTCATCGCCCATCACTAATTAGGTCAGCATGCCCAATAAGTATGACATTGACAGGTACTGTCTGTACCACAAGACTAAATTTTATTCTTGTGGTCTGTACTATTAAGAAATTCAGGACTTCATAGGCGTGTTTTTACTGACAGCTGTCGCAGAGATCAAGCTATCTTTTATGAAGTATAGTTTAGTTTGCAAACAAGGGAATCGGCACCAGTGTAACTCCACACACGTATTTATGCCAAAAATGAAATGCCTACGGTAAAAACAGGGAAAGAAAAATTTGAAAACTAGCCGGGAAAATTGTAAAATCCGGGAAAACTGAAAATGTATTTTCTATGGGAATTTTGTATGAATTATTGAAATTTGGCATTTGACAACGTCTGTCCGGTCAGCTAGTAGATAATAATAAAATTATAATAAATTAGTTGGACGGAAAAATTATGGATTTATTTTCATTTAAAAAACAAACTCTTCTGTAAATCAAATCATTTATTACATTATATTTTAATCTTATATATTATCAAGTCTTTAAAATTACGTGCAAATAGACAAAATTTTCTTTCTTAAATACTTATTAGGAAAAATTATAATATAACAGTCGGTTCGTCATTATACATAATACTTTAACACTGTGGGTCGTAAATTGAACATCTGATGGTGTAACCGACTTTCTAGTAAGTACATAATACCTACAAATTAGATTAAATTTATAAACAACTGAACACATTAAAATCTAATTTGACTAGGTTTATCACAAATAAAGAGAATCGGGAAGTTTGCCTAGCAGTGGGAACTGGGAACCCATTGTTGTACGTTAACAGATCCTGTGCGATTTTACTAAATCTTTATACACTTATTCGATGTTAAAAATTTAATACTTTCGTTATTTTTACATTTTACTTTATAGACCCGTGAGCGAACTTGTCGATGATTTTTTTACATCTAAAATATTTATTTAGAATCTTGTACTACCTACTATCCGTCACATCAAATTTATTATTAATTGATAAAACATTAAAACAACTTCCAAATCAAAATACATTCCCTAGACAAGTAGACATTACAATTTCAAAAAAATAACAGGCAGCTGTGACTAGTCTAGTATTTTCACTGTACCTGTTCCATTAACAACATTTTTGGAACAGATTGTTATTTTACCTACCCCTCTACAGACGACGTTTGGCGGGAAATTCATTACCATATTTTTTGACGTTTGCATTTATTTGGATTTGATTTTCACAAACTACCCTAACTCCAGGCTAATGTCTACAACCACCACAAAAAGAGATTTTATTGTAAAGAAACGAGCGACGTGGTTTTTTAAAATAATAATCGTCTGTCTCTTACACCGTTTGGCCTTTTCATTTCCTCAGTTCAGGTTACTTTCACTTTATATAGAGGTCCTCAAGAACTTCTGACGACACTAATTTTGACATCTTCTCTTACAAATACTCAACGATATCACACTTGATGGATATATTAGGACAGCTGACTCCGTAGCTGAGGTTCAGTCCGTGTGGCTGGCTCTTATGCCGTTCCGTGAGTAGTTTGTGGAAGATAGGAAGGATGGCGCACTCGAAGAGTTCGGACTCCGAGCTAGCGGTGTACATCTTTCGCGTGTCCACTGATTCTTGGCGTTTCGAGTCGCTCCTGTATCCTGCAGATTTTCGGTCTTCCCGTTTGTTTGGAGAATCTGGTAAAGACATTAAATTTTGAATTTTTATTCAACAAAACATGAATACTGTGATAAGGTCAGAACAGGCCCGATGTAAGTGATGAATTGCCACTAAAGTGGTAACTAACTAGAAGGAAACAAAAATGAAATCTACTGATCACTGGTCAATAAAACCTCATTTTCTGTGATAGTATTTACCTAATATCGTCCTCAAAAGACCTATAAGATTTTCTGGAACTCGAAAGCTGCAGGAGAGTATCAAACACTTAAAAAAGTTTCCGTAACCTACCCGTTTTATGCCTTGAAGCTACATTAGGACTACTCTTATGATGATCAGGCCTCGGTGTGTGACTGGCTTGCGTCAGTCTTGGAGAATCCCCAACGCCCTTCGCCCTCTTCAACGGCTCAGCTTCCTGCCTTAATCTCTTCGCTGGAGAATCCTGAGTCTTCACCATTCTGATGGTATCAGGATCTGGCTTCCAAGTGTCTGCTTCAGGAACAGGTTCTGGCATAGGTTTCCGAGGTATGTCGTCGTGTCTTCTGGGTGTTGATTCCGTTTTCGTTTTGGTTCGCTCTTCTATTCTTTCTTCGTGGTATGGTCTTACCTGGAAATGGAAGAATTTAAAGGGGTTTAGCCGAATGTTAGATATTGTATTACCCAGTAAGTGAGTTGTGAAGGTGAGATAGGTAGTCCCTCCATGTAAAATACTAGTATTCAGCTGCAACCGCACAAACTGGAAGCTGACCTCAACATAGGAAAGGGCTAGGCGGTAGACGAGCAGAATGTTGTTGACGAGATAATTATAATTCACAGGGTTGGAGTTACAAAAGTACTTCCATTAAACCTTATTACTTAATATTATAAATGCTAAAGTAACTGTGTTACTTTTACACGCCTGCTTAAATGTGGCATACAAGTAGACCATGACCTGGGTTAGGGCATAGGATCAATTTTTCTCCCAGTAGTACGTTCTCGTTGGATAATTTCCGACCTGACACGGACGAAGCTGGTAAAAGCTAGTGTTTTATGAGTTCCTGGGTTGTATTATTGCTAGCGAAGGAACAATCTTTTCCTATTGATTGTGTAGCATGTACAGTTTACCAACTACTGAGACATTTTTTTACTCACTTGAGCTGCAGATTGTCTTCTTTTAGACTGACTCTGCTGTGGAGGTGTGCTGACTGGCTGCGGAAACTCTGACCCTCGACGCTGAAAAAGATAAATTCTGTCAGTGCAGTGACACAATCAGGAAATTAATGCTACTTGTGATTTTCTCCTTTCTCCATTTACCTTTGATAACCTATCTGTCATTCTAAGGGTTTCTGCTTCCCGGTACCCTTCAGGAGTACCTCCTCTGGTGCCAGTGCCGGTGCCGGTGCCAGTGCCTGCTGAAAATGAGTTTTAAACCGGAGTTAATGAGGTCCATATTTGAATGGTAACTATAGGATCTTAAGGTCTAGTGAGGATAAAGCTTACCGTAGTTTATGGAAGCATTTGAAGCTCTTCTTTCAATACTTCTTGTGTCAGTTTCCCTAAAATCAAGGCAGGTTTATTTTCGACAGGAAACTCCAAAGATAGAGACAGATTTATAAGAAAGAAAGAATAAAGAAACAAAATTGAAGGTACCTATGATGATGAGGTGAAGACTGTGACTGTCTAGTTTTTTCTGAAACACTTCTCTGCATCGGAGAGTGATGATGACTTGGTGCTGCAGACAAAAAGGAAAAATTTTAATTTGCGAAGTGACATGCGTACGACATACGAGCTACATCGCGCAAGCAGCGTTTACCGCACGACTAGCATACAGGGTAAGTTTTTATCCAGTGCGCAAACTTAAACACGTGACTTCACTCATCATTATGAACAACTTTTACAATGGGACCAAACCTGAAATCGCGAAAAAAAATCAGCTGTTTCCTACATTTTGACGAGTTATGCGAACATAAAAGTAGGGAACAGCTATTTTTTTTTAAAGTTGGTCATAATGATGAGACCTTACTCATCATTATGACGTGTTAAAGTTTGCGCACTGGATAAAAACTTACCCTGTATATACAACGGCCCGATATCAATCGTCGGGCAATAGCCCACCAGACACAACACATGTCTGCTCGGAGGATCCTCTCTTTTCTGTGGAGGATGAGTGAACTTTACACCCTACAGAAGAGGTTTATTTACGTCCCGTATACCTTGAACAGTCAGCCTACACGGGTGGGTTTTAGTCAGTAAGAGTCTGACACGCCCTCCCGCTCCACTCAGAGCGGGAGAAGTTATTTGATAATTACCCACCCAAAAAAAAAAGTAAGGTTCAGTGTTCTTTCGGTTGCCATGTTGCCGGGGGCCACGATCTCCCTTTCGGACTTCTTCGCAGCCCCGGCATTGAACAATCAGCCTGGCTGTCACTTTATTGATTGGCTGTTATTTTCACCATGGTATGAGATCTTGCCGATATGAGTTCAGCCTTCGTACCCACAGGCGATTTTTTTTCGCGCACCGGATTTTAACGCTCTGCTTAACGCCAAGCTTTGAAAATACAGATTGTTTTTTGAAGTGAAAACTTTTTTAGGCGCGTTGGTCATTTATTCATTTCGCGACACCATGACGACACCTTATTTTTGTAAACGCGATTGTGCTCTTTATTTATATTACGTTACGGATCAATATTCTATGCAAGTATTTTTTTTTTCGTTAAAAAATCGCCTGTGTGTACACACGGCTACACATCAAGCCACACATAACCAGTTTATGTTGATCTCGCATGCATAGGATTTCCGTACAATGCGAGGTCAGTTTATACTGGAAATGTATAGCTCGATGTGTAGCCGTGTGTACCAGGGCTAAGTAGAACACCGGTCAGAAGTCTCTACTTCTAAATCTACGTATCTGCTCTACTCTACCAACTCTACTGCTACATCTGCTCTACCAAGAGAGTGGCTGTATGATCACCTGTGGTCTCACCTGCAGGCGGAGACTTCTGGCAGGTGTACTGGAACGTGTTCGTGTCCCACAGGTCACTCTGCACCACGATGAACTCTTTCTTTCTCTTCTCTGAGTCTTTTCTTTGACCTGGCAACAATATATACAGGGTCAAATAAAATTAGCAAGTAAAACTCCGCAGGCGTGATGAGGACATCTTAACATGATAAAATAAAATAAAACGGACAAATGCGTGTCGAACCACGCACAATGAAGGGTTCCATAGTTGGGATGAATTTATCCCAAGAATAATCTTAACATTGTAGTTGAAAAACATGTTCTCCCATACATTCCAATTGCACATGTAAGTTTGTACGCACAATATTGAGAGATTTACCATGTTATTTTAAGACCATACTCTTCTTATAGGTTTTTCTGTAATCTATGAGCAAATAACCACTCCCTGTATTTTTTTCAAAATTTTTGGCTCAGTAGGTAGTTTGGAGATAAGGGGGAATGGTTAATTTTCATGCATTTTCTTAAATATCTTTAAAATAACAAAAAAAATTAGATCCTCGCAACAAGTCCCTTAATTTGATATATCACACGGTACAGTTTGCAAAAAAATATTTTTTTCTTATTTGCCCTAAAATTCATTTATTTACGTAACACGTCCGTTTGGGTCACAGAAATACATTATGTGAATCAAATTTCAACTTAATCGGTCCATTAGATTCGGAGCAAATTGGCTGTGACAGACGGACGGACAGACAGACACACGAGTGATCCTATAAGTGTTCCGTTTTTTTTTTCTTTTGAGGTACGGAACCCTTGCTTGTGGCTAAGTAATAACAACCACACGGGTCGATCGATCAGGTTAAGCTACGCTTGCCGCGGTTGGTCCGTGGATGGGTGACCATCTTTACATACCAAGACCCCTCCGTGCCTCGGAAAGCACGTTAAGCCGTTGGTCCCGGCTGTCATTTGTAGATCTTTGACAGTCGTTACGGGTAGTTAGAAGCCCAAAAAGTCTGACAACCAGTCTTACCAAGGGGTATCGTGTTACCTAGTAACTAGGTTGTGGAGGTCAGATAGGCAGTCGCTCCATGTAAAATACTGGTATTCAGCTGCATCCGGTTAGACTGGAAGCCGACCCCAACATAGTTGGGAAAAGGTTAGGTAGATGATGAGGTACGGAACCCTAAAAATAATTATTTAATGAGTTATTTTCTGGGGATTATGGCTCACTCCCTCTCACAGACAGGAATCCCGTGTCCCAGCAGTGGGAACATTATAGGCTGATTATGCGGGCTTAATTAAGTAGATATTTAGACTACTTACATGATTTTCTTCTTTCTGTTGAAGAGTAATCATGGTCTACATCTAGGATATCTTCCGGTTCCACTTTAGGTTTTATTATAGGCACTGGATCTCTCTCTTGTCCTGAAAACATAAAACATAAAATACCTATGATACAGTGCGAATTTGTATCGTCAACGGAATTCTTAATTTCTAATACCTAATGATAAAATCTATGATCATCTATCTATATAGGGTAACTGGTAATTAGTGACCGACAACTTTACACATCATTATGAACAAATTTCACTATGGGACCAACCCTGAAATCGCGAAAAAAAACCGCTATCCCTTACATTTTGACGAGTTGAGAACGTAAATGTAGGGAACACCAATGTACCATGTATGTACAAAGTCGCTTTTCGTGTCTGTCTGTGTGCATTCTTATTGATTTTGATGCGGTTTTCACTATAATTTAGAGAATTTATTCCGGAATCTTTATGTGTTTATCTACAATACTTACATTCATATTTAACTTAGAAAAAGCACAGAAACGATGTTTTATAAAATGTTGCCACATCAGTAGATTGCACCCGTGCGAAGCAGGGGCCCGTCCCTATCATTAGTGATATTATATAGGGATTTTTTTAACCGGTGCGCAATCCTGAAATCGCGAAACAAAAATCAGCTATTGTCTACATTTATGTTCGCATAACTCGTCAAAATGTAGGGAACAGCAGATTTTTTTTTTCACGATTTCAGGTTTGATCCCATAGTAAAAGTTGTTCATAATGATAAGTAAAGTCACGTGTTTGCGCACTGATTAAAAAGAATCCTGTAGAATGGGCAGTCATTCTTGCTGACTCGAAAATATTTTTACCATAGTGAGGAACAACAATGACCATACCTATAACCTTCCTCTCCATCCCAGGAGGTGGTTCCAGGTCATCCTGATCCACAGACACATGCATCAGGTCAGTCAGAAGTGCTGCCTGACTGACACTGGACATCCTTCTGTGACCCCTGGATGAAGGTTTATGGTCTCTGGATGGCGTGGTCTTTGTAGATAAGGAGTCTTGCCGGTCTTGCGTCTTGATTTTCTTTTGAAGTTCTGGAGTCTGTGAAGAAGATTTAAATGAGATGGATGCTAATGTATCTATTTATCAAGATCAAGCTTGTAAAAGTTTTCATTGAAATTAATGGTGCCGAGTCCCTTGTTCACAAACTAAACTAAATTTAAGTTCAGGGCATCTTTTTCTTTCTATTTCATTATGAAAAGGACGGAAGATAAATTTTAGTTTAGTCCTGTCAAATTAATCAGCGCCTGTCACTACTCCATACAAGTTTAGACGTGATTAAAAACTTGCCTACTAAAATTACATAAATTTACGTCAAGCGCTGATTAATTTGACAGGACTAAACTAAAATTTACCTTCTGTCCTTTTCTTAATGAAACAGAAAGAAAAAGATGCACTGAACTTAAATTTAGTTTGTGAACAAGGGAATCGGCACCACAGTCTGCGAATGTATGACTAAAACCAAGCTTGAATTATAATCGAGCTCACGCAGCGCTTAGGACCAGAAAGCAGATTGACGCAGCTGTTACTAATAATATAGGGCTCTCGAGTCTCCTAGGACCGAAACTAACTCTAAATTAAATATGTTTACAAATTACCTTATTGACTTTCGGCGTGGCAGCCTTAGTGTACATAGGTTCTTGCACCTTGGCAGGAATAGACTTGACAGTGGGAGTGTCACTGGTCTTCAGCGCTGGTATTGTCTTCGTTTCTGCTCTCGCTGGTTCTGGAGTCTTAGTAGCCCTAGGAGGTGGCTCTGATGGTTCCTGTGATAAATATTAATAAACGTTATTCATCATCATCATCCGAAATACGTCCACTGCTGGACATTCCCCTCAAGCATCGCCAAATCCCTATTGTAATACTGGGAGTGAAAGGAAGTCCGTAGCTAAGTAGTGGGTCAGTTGAGGTGAAATTGCCGGAATGTGAACCGTAGTTGCTTCAAACCAGAAATGATGTGAAACGTATTGACTTTAACGCTTAAGAAACTTTTACAGCAGAATTCACCAGAGCTCTTCATTCACTAGCTGCCTGTCACATGTCAAAACTTTTGCATTCATGCTTATCTACTTCCTTAAGTTCATTGTTTTATGTGATACTTTTGGCTAGGGCAGTGGTCGGTAAACTCATTAGTCAATAGGGCCCATATCAATACTATGACGACAAAGATTTCTTATGAGAGCCAATCTTTTCTGTGAGTCCAAACTGTCTCAATATACTTTTCTGAGTCTTTAAAATTCCCTCCCTCGTTCACTACACAACGCTTCCTAAAATTAACTTGCTAAGAAGTAGGATGCCTTCACTATCATCATCATCATCATATCGGCTGATAATAATATGATGAAGGCATCTTACTTTATAACAAGTTAATGTTGATAAAACTTTCAACGGTACAGTAAATGATTAGTGAGAATACTTTGGAAATACATTTTTGAAATATAGTTTAAATTTTGAATAAAACTTGATATCTTGCTTAATGACCGAAACCGACTCCCGCGCGTATCTACGTTTACACTCATCGTTATTAGTACTTAGCCGCATGCGGCTCAGTAGCCGCGGTTTGCCGACCACTGGGCTAGGGAAAGCTCATGTACTACTAGGTATTGTTCTCATAAATTAATGTTTCTTACTTCAGCGCTCCACCCTCCATACGGAAGTTTAGCGAGCTGGTCCTTCTCTGGAACAGCTTTGGAAGAAGGTGGGCTGGTGTAGTCCAGGTGATTCTTGAAAGACACGTTCTTCGTCTGTTCCTTCTTGGGTTCCTTTGGAGGCGGCTCTTTGAGAGGCTCTGGAGGTGCCGATGGCTTTGGTCTGCAAAGGAAAGAAAACAAAATGTTCAGAGAAAGTCTAGCTATCTGTAGATAAGGGAGTTGCTCTGTTATGACGAGCTAGCTCAGCCTTTCATTTTTTTCTCTTAGATATCGTTGGGGTATTGTGTCAGTTCTGGTCAGTTCAGAATAAAAAAAACATTATTCTATTAGAAAATGACTTACTTCTCAACAGGCAGTTGACTCTGAAGGTTGATGTATTCTGCTTCAGCGCCAGCCGACGCGCTCAGGCTGCATACCGACGTTATGTCACTGGTTTCTGAAAGTTTCATTATTAGTATGGCTTTGGCTAAATAATAATCGACCTCATTATTTTAAATAAAAATACTTAAGATATTTGCCTACCTAACGACTACCAAATCATCTAGATAAACTGCTGCTATTAAAGAATAATATTAGTTACCAGGATGGCTGATATTCTCCTTGGGTACTGGAAGCCTGGTCCTCGAGGGTGCTGGTGACCGAGAGTCCCGCGTCGTCGATGACTCCGAGCTGGCATCGCTTCCCAGCTTACTTAGCAGCATCTGAAGAAAGCCATTATTACTATCCATATTTTCACTCATATTTTGTTTGTAGGTATCGAAATGTTGGGCACGCCACAATTGCGGCGATGAGACCCCTCTTTGAGGAGTGGCTTGAGAGACGCCACGGCGTCCTCACCTCCGCCTGACGCAGGTCCTCACCGGACACGGCTGCTTCGGGAGGTTCCTGTTCAGGATAAGGCGGGAGGAAACACCCGGGTGTCACCATTGTGTGGATCCGCCTGAGGACACGGTGGAGCATACGGTGGAGGTCTGCCCGGCTTGGGCAGAGCAACGCCGTGTCCTCGTAGAGGCGATCGGCGGAAGTGATCTCTGGCGTCCGGCCCTGGTACGGAGCGAGAGGAAATGGCAGGCCGTCACCTCCTTCTGCGAAGCGGTAATGCTCGCGAAGGAGGAGGCAGAACGCGTGAGGGAGAGGCATATTTTGCGCCCTCACGCCCCTAACCGCCGCAATAGGAATAGACGCCCGGGGCGGGAATCGCGAGCCGATTTCCGGCCATCGTAGGCGCGGGCTTGCGGACGGTGAGCAATGGGTAGCTCGCCGTCCGATAAGGACCAAGCCCGGGTCGACGGCGCGTTGTGTTCTACGCGCGCCTCAAAGAGATGTCAGCAGAAATGACGGGGTCCGCTAGGGCCAATGCCTGCCGGGGGTTCGAAGAAAACCGATAGGGACATCGTGGCTCCCAGCAACAGGGCAACCGAAGGAACACGGGTGGGTTTTAGTCAGTAAGAGTCTGACACGCTCTCCCGCTCCGCCCAGAGCGGGAGAAGTTATTTGATAATTTCCCACATACAAAAAAAAACCGGCCAAGTGCGTGTCGGACCACGAACAATGAAGGGTTCCGTAGTTGGGATGAATTTATCCCAAAATAATAAACATGTTCTCCCATTAGGAATGTATGGGAAAACATGTTTTTGCAACTGCAAAGTTGGTCAATTATTACTCGATAACTAGTAAAGCCTACTTAGCTGTGATAGTTTTCCTTTTAATTTCGTTATATAAACTACTGTTGTGATTTTTTTCACATACCCAAAACCAACCATTTAGCCGGCAGGGGGGGGGGACACTTGACTCTAACAAAAATTAGCACTTTAAAGCTTAATATTTCGCAAACGAATCCCTGAATCCAAAAATGGTTTTCACAAACTCACAATATTTTTGAAGGACCTTTCCAATGATACCCCTCACCATGGGGTAAAAAAATA
The DNA here is from genome assembly GCA_963680765.1 of Agrochola lychnidis. Taxonomy (NCBI): domain Eukaryota; kingdom Metazoa; phylum Arthropoda; class Insecta; order Lepidoptera; family Noctuidae; genus Agrochola; species Agrochola lychnidis. The sequence continues at coordinate 1,600,393 of OY796873.1, forward strand.
AAAAAATAAACATCACCACTTTACGTGTATGAGAGGTACCCTAATAAAAAATGTTTTTCATAATTTTGTTTTACCACTTTGTCAACTTATGCCAAATTACAGCTTTCTAGTACCAAGGGTCTCGGAGCTAGACCGCGGACAGACAGATAGACAGACAGACAGACGGACATGACGAAACTATAAGGGTTCCTTGTTTACTACGGAACCCTAAAAAGGTATCTAAATGTGTTTCTCAATTCTATTTTCTTACTGAATAAACACGAACATCAAACGGTATCTTTATTCAGATTTTGAAATTGTACGATTTGAATGAAATTTAAAAATAGCGTTTCTTTATGAATGAATTAGGATTTGAAATATTGTCCATAACTAATTTCGTACGAAACTTCAAACGTGCAACCATTGATTTAAATAGTACGCAGTAATATATAAAAGTCAATGCGTGCAACTATTATAATCTTTGTTTGATGTTTATTCGCTTGGCAGCATTTACAAATTAACAGAATGACAAAAATAGCTTGTTGTTTTTGTTTTCACAATAATGATTGTGAATATTTTTTATCAGTAAAAAGATTAGTGCTGCATCAAACTGAACGATTTAAATACGCGGTCCTATTTATATTTAAACAACAAAGAATTTGTAGTACATTTATTATATAAAACTTTGACATGTTCATCTGTGGGTAAGTGTAAGGTACTCTTTACATTTTTTCTCGTAAAGCTAGCTTTCAATTATTTTTTTTGTACTTCCTAATATTATTATAGCCTAGTTTGTAATCCATGTTACCTGCAGTTCATTCTCCTTAGCCTGCAGCGTCCTTCGGTAGCGGTTATTGTACTGCCGCAGTTCTTTCATGCGGCGCTCGAGCTCCGGCCCGGGCGACCGACATTCGTGCGTAGAAGCAGGCCGCAGAGTCGCTCGGATGCGGCCCGTGCCTGCACCACCTGGGCCGTTACGACGAAGCTCCAACAACTGGAAAGATAAATGAGATAGTAGTCTACGCTATCAATATTATAAAAGAGAAACAACAAGTGTCAGGGAGGACAAAAGCTGACCTAGCAAAGAAAGAAAGAAAGAAAAATGCGTTTATTGGCATTAAAAGAAGTGTCTGTAATTTTAATAAATAAATTAAAGATATTATAAGATACGACAATATAAAAAAAGAATAAAATTAAAATTAAAAATGTTACCTTTGGTACAAAGACCAGACATAGTGTGCCTGTCGTACAGAAAATGATGAAGATGGCGATTAGGACGAATAATGCGTCCTTGTGATCTTGCAGTACCTGAGCAACAAAAGAGAAACCATATTGTAAGGTATAGAAAAAACTGCATTCTTTCGTAAATGGGAGATATATACAGACAGAAGAGGTCATCAATGCAACGGCAAAAGTTTTTAATTGTAAGTAATTTAAGATTTATAAAACGACTGAACTTTACTTACTAGTGTAATAGCAGCCCCCATGATACACATGATGAGCACATTGTACACTGATAGGCCGATATGCTGCGAGTCGTTCAGGGCTGGGATAGATACGTGGCGCGTCTCCCAGGCTAGGAAGGCGCCGAATACCTGGTGGGAAAAGGTCATAGATCTGTAGATGAATACTTTAGGAATAAGAAAGGTCTTTTCATAGAGCCTTGTCGTACGCCAAGCTACATAAGTATCTACTATGAAAGATCGCCAGAGTTTAATATTTTCTATTTAAACTTAAAACTTCTTTGAAAGAAAACAATAAGTAAACGTCTTTGCTATATTCAGTAGCTTGTTACAGTGGCTAAGTTCGCAAGAAACATGTTTTTAGTTAACGCAATCAAAGGCTTTGGAAAAACCACATAATCTGGTATATTTAAAAATAAATTAAAAATGGGTTTTAAAATTAGTAGAAGACAAGCCTTGTGCTATCTTTAAGAATAAGTACGTTCCGAACACTTACCAACAACAGCCCCTTATAAGCGTAGATGATTCCAATGAAGATAGTCATTCTTTCTGACTGACAGTATTCGTTCTCTTGAACTATCACGATGTCTTCGCTTGAAGGGTGTGGCTGCAAGGTGAAGTTAACATCATAAGTTGTTTTTTTTTAATTTCCAATGATTTCCACATTTGAATTATGCATAGAATATAATTATAAGCAATTAATAAATAACAGTCTCACATAAGGATCCATCTGTTTAGTAGCTCGGTAGAATGGGTCGGAAACCTGCCAGGTGGTCATGATAGCCAGGTCAATCGCTAGCAGCACACCCACCACCATAAAAAGCTGGTAGTCTTTTATGACCTGGAAAATAGTTCCAGTATAGCTTGCATAAAAACTTGAGTCTTACTAGAAATTCATAGTTGGGGAGTTTTCGTTTTCATGTCGAGTAATACTTTTTTTTTTTGTAGTCGGAATCTTCCTCTTTATTCAAAATACAATAGACAATTCAAAAGAGACAACGAACCTTCTTATTCAATTTGACATCTGTAAAGATGGAATGAACCCGCCAGGTCTTGGAGAACATGGCACCGAAGGCGAGGCTGAACCCAGCCATTAGTAGCCAGGCTCTGGCGGTACAGATGTAGGGAAACGCCGCTGTGGATTCATAGATCAAGGTATTATAGGTAGGTTTGAATTTTAATGGAAAATGTGTATTATACAGTTTGTCTATTGACGAGACCGCGAGACTCAGCAAAACGGTTTTTGCCTTATTTAGGAGATCTTTAACAGCAGAAATAGTTACAAGAAGATATCGTTGAGATATTAAATCCTTTTCGTGTCAGATCAATATTTTTTTTTTATGCTGAGCCTCGTAAAGATATTCAAAATAAAGTATCATCATACAACAACATTTCTAATTTATTAATATTTTATTTCACACATTTAAACATTGTTATTTACATTTTAGTTGCGGAACTGAAAAAAATACATGCGTCTTTGCAAAAACAAATTAATAAAATAAACAAATAAAGACAAACTGGTTGATATGATTATGGAAAGTAAGAAAGAACAGATGATGCAGGTGATCAGAAATATGAATTCAATTATCAGTGGGAAAGGAAAACATATTAATTCATAAATTTTACCATAGGAAACACAAAACTTACAGACCACAGATGTAGACGAAAAAGACAAACACGGAATAATTCAAACGGGAAGAAAATAGGAAGTCATTCAAAAGTTATTCACACAGCACATCTCTGGTCTGTCGATACAAAGCATAAGCAAAAAGAAGCTGTAAGAGAAAACAGAGACATACGAACCGACAATAAGCGTCGCGGATGGATGAAGGAGCAAACAAACCAAAACTTGGAAACATGCGCGACTCCTTGGACCTAGAAATCTGCCTAGGTCTTTCTCAGAATTAAATTCTATCAAGGATGTTGTATGAGAGTTCCCAAAGAACAATAGCAGGATTGGCAGGTCTTCATGCAATCTCAGTGTTGCATTTAGATTTCGCGTTCATTGGTACAATACTCTCAAAAGAAAGATCTAAATCTAGATCAAATAAAAATAAAAGGTAATCACATCATATTTCTTTTATTTCGCCAGAAATTGTTGTTTGTTATTGTTTATATTACAATGGTAGCCCAGTTTTTGTTCGGCCCATGACTGTAGGTAATGATATTTAAGATGGTGGATGTTATGTCTATCAAGGATGGGTGAGAGTTCCCAAAATTTGGTTGAGGATCCACATAGCCCAGGATTGAAGCTCAAGCTTTGGGGGTGGGATCAAGCTTTTACCTCCGTGCGGCGTGTCCTGAGAAAGACCTAAGAACCAATGGCATTGATGAGATCAGATGACTTTGTAGCGTGGTCGATGATTGTGCTAGCGTCATGCGAGTCGAGAGTGCCTGTTTAACAAGTTATTTAAGTTACGTTTTTAAAATTTCGTTGTTATGGAAGTGGGAGCTAAGCAACGTTGGTTTTTGTTTGAAATTAAACTGGTTGTCACTATGTCGTTAGGAATTTGAAAGACGAAATAGATGGTTTAAATAGTATACTTTATCTATGGCAGAAAATATATAAACTACTGCCCCAAACGTATGTTTCATGATAATATTTAAAACCGGATAGACTTACATGGCGAAACCAAAGCCTAGGAAGGTTCCTGAATAAAAGACAATTTAAAGGTTTTCGAATGATATATAGACATTGCTCCAAAATGTTTTAGCAACAAAACTTTTAGCATAATAGCTGCACTTGCTTAGCACCAGCACTCCTCAGAATCCAAAATGATGAGCATGATCGTTACCTTCGGCTCCAAAGTCAGAAAGAACACAAAGATGTTAATAAGGCAAGTCAGCACAAGATGGAAGTTGGTCCTAAGGTACGTACCGATGCTGCTGAGGCTGGAGTCGAGGCCGAGGAAGATGACGCTCAGGTATGTCAGCATACACCCTACGATGATCAGGTTGTTCAGGTGGGGAGATGACATTTTTATGTACCTGAAGAAAATGAAAAGTGATTAATACTGTCAAAATATTATATTCACTTTGACCAATTGTTATTGGTCAAAGTGAATATAATATTTGATTTTGACATTGCTTTTTGCCCCAGATAAGACTAAAGATAAAGAACAAAAAGAAAAACAAGTAAAGATACGGAACAAGATAGATAGATGGAAACTATTTATCATACACATTATGAATTACAAATATAAATGTAGAAGATATAAATTACAGGCACTTTCTTAGTAAGAGAATTAAGTAGGACTTGTAAAATACACTTTCACGCTTTTTAGGTCCGGCCATTGCATAAATTGTAAAGAGCAGGAAAGATGGGCAACCAGCTATTTATACCTATAAAAGAGCCAAGTTTTTGATCGAACAGTCTGAGACGTTTAGCATGAAAGTTAACTTAAATAGGGTTCTAATATTACCTTTGGTTTCTGTAGTGTATGTTCATGGCGAGGAAGCCGGTGGCGAGCAGGATGCCGAGCACGGAGCACGACACGAGGATGGAGTAGATCGTGATGTTCACCTGTGTGTGCTCGATCAGACGGAGCGTGCGGTCTTTAGGAGGGTTCCTGTAGTAAAGGGTGTGATTGAAGTTTAATTTTGATTTTAGTAGCGACACATTCTTTAACCAATTTTAATATAAATTCTACATACCTGCCAAACCACTTGAAGGGCTCCCCACTGGCCAGGTCGAGATGGTCCCTCTCCGCACAGTACTCCCCGACCTTCACCTCTCCTGTCCCGTCTCCTTGGAACTGCTTCAGCAGAATCGAGGCCTTGCGCTCGTTGTCGTAGAAACGAACTGGACCCTACCATGAAAAGTTATAATACGTAGTTCAGATCAGCCAAAAATAGTACCTATGTATTTATTGATCTTGTAATTTGAACATCCTTAATTCAAGATTTCGCCATCTAGAAACTACCTACTGCTTATATTTAGTGGAATCTTTCAAATCTAATAATTTATTTGCTTGAGTATACATGAGGTGAAACATATATCAAAAGTTCTTTTAAAAAATATCCTACGTTACGGTGTGCAAATATCTATTATAATTAAAATATCGAACTGAAAGGGTTACTTTAGGGGCAATCTATGTTTTGTACTAATTGTAACTTATATTGCATATTAAATTGATTTTAGTTTAAACAAAAAGTCTGGATCCCGTCTTCGACTTTCATCAGATTTAACTTAATAATTATTTCCAAGTACCATCGATATACTGACCGTGACACCTTCGAAGGTGACGTTGCCGAGAGCATCCAAGAACAACGACTCCCACTCCTTGTCTCTATACTTGAAGTCCTGTACCGTCTTCTCTTTATACTTTGATCTAACTCGCTGCGCCACCGTCTGAATCGCCAGCGCCATAGCCCATATACCTGGATGACATATTAAATTGTATGTAACAAGTGTTGATTTAAGGTTGAACTAGTCGCGGGCTCGAACTCATTGGTGGGCTTGGACAAAAAGCACGCTGTGTCACCTGGCATCGTGTCCGACAGAGATAGTATCAGTGATGAGCAGTTAGACGCTTGTCTACATGCACAAACTCTAATTCGCACGCACATAAACACCGTTCAGAACGATTTTAATAAAACGAGTGCGTAAAAAATTACGAAAAGTCCTTTGGAAGGTGGAGTTTTATGAAAAAACTACTGCATAAATCAATTACGAATAAAGTTTATTATAATCTTCGACAATTGAGCTTTGTCGGAACGAGCTTTGTTTTGGAGATTTTAAACTTCTTTTACTACTTATTTACTCCCAAATTTGCGTTAAAATTAGCAGGAAAAACGAATCTTTGTTGGCTCATGACTTTTTAATTGCTTTTTTTTACTATTCTGCTTCTGTACAGACAAAATTAATAATAATACAAAACGATTTCATGTTTTACTTTGGATGTACAATGTGTAACAGTGGAGTAAAACCCCCCCGAAAGTATGGAAAAAGTATCGGCTAGTTGCGCCTTAATATCCTTTTATGTAGAAAACTTCGAGAAGCTTACCATCATAAGTATATCCGTGGAATCTGGAATACTCTAAGCCTCGTCTCCGGTCGTATTCCACCTGGTAGTCCTTCGCTGTCTGAAAGAAAAAGTATCCATTGAAAGATATGAAAGCAGGTTTTTTGTTATTTTCTGTCACATTTCGGTCTATATGAATCTGGGACGCCAGCGCGGCGAAAGACACGTGTGCGAAAGGCAATTTACGCAAGAAGACATCCACGTAAAAGAAAATTATGTATCAGAAAAGATGCACAAAAAAATAATTTAACTATAGGCCAGTTTTACGTTTTACAGAATGCTCGAAGCCAGTCAAAAAGAGAAGAGCAAATATTGCATGCTCAGTATTGCTCAGTCAAAATAGAAAAGAAGATACTTACAATCCCCGACACAGTCGTCTCCCCAGTGGTAGACAGCGGCAGTAGGTCGGTGAGGATGGTGGTGTCGAGCGCGGCGGTGAGGTTGCGCTTGGAGCACGGCGCGTGGCGCAACCACCACTTGTTGCTGTACGTGCCCAGCAGGAGCCACGTGTAGGCGCGACCGTACATCTCTAAGCTGAGGTGAGGAGTTGAGAAAGTCATATTAATAATGAGATGAGAAAACCCAAGATCGCGGAGTCTGGATTTGTGCCCGGTTAATGGAAATAGGCTCGCCCCCAATTACATGAGACTTAAACATAACTGGCGAAATGTGGGTGTACTATAATAGGTACACCTCTGCCTATATGTAAAATCCAAGATGTCGTTTGTAGGTACACTAGATAAGATATTATGTTAGTAGTTGTCAAGGGCGGTTGAATGCATTTTGAGACATATGTTATCGCACATAGATCACAGGACTTAATAAAAATCAAAGCTAAAGAAAAGTAACTAAAGATAAATCAGATATAAAAGCAAGATCTTATTCAACTAGATGTTAAAATTAGATTCGGAAATTAGGACAAAAAATTGCAAGCCGAAGAAGCTTGTCACAAATATGTAAGAATAACTAAAAATACAGGTACAGGATATACTTATAAGCCTCGCAAAATATCTGGAGAGCCCACGTCTCGTTGAAGTTTCCCAGGATGATCCGAACATCTTTCTCCTTGAGCTTGGATAGCGCGGTCTTCACCTCCGTGGCGAAGCTCTGGGTTTCTTCAATGAGAAACCCGTTGGTATCCAGATCCGCTAGGAGACGATTGTGAGCCTGAAACAACAAATTATGAGTACTTTAAAGGCTCGGTGCCTTTAATTCATGGACCGACACTTAAAAAGTCATAATTATAAATCATGAACGACTTTATTATAATGCCCCTTTTTACTTACAAGTCTAGAACTTCTACATGATTTCTAAAGCCGAGCACTATATTTGTCATGGGCATGTTTTTTACTCTTATCACAGTTGTGTTTATGTATTGGTATTGTATAGTCAAAGCTCAAAATACTTACCAAAGCATATCTCGGCTCATTCTGGTAGATAGTCCCAACTCTAGTCCAGTTGAAGTGCTGCAGCAGCCTGATCCTCGGAAGGTTGAAGGCATTCTCCGAGGGTACGATGCGGAAGAAGTTGGGGAAGGCTTCCTTCGTGAACATCGGGTGGGTATCCGCGTACGACAGCTGGAAGAAATGGACAAGGAGGACAACGGAACCAGAGAACACACATACACTACGACCAAAAGATGAATGTGTTCAAAGGACCAAAATTAATGGACTAAGGTTCAGACTAAGAGCATGTGAAATTAAAAAGAGTACCTACTAGCAATGTTCGATATCTAATATTCTTTTGAACCCATCTAATAAGCTTTTGAAGAAGTAGGTCCACCACAACAGTAAGACAGGTAAGGTTCAGACCAACCACCCCTCGATCATCAATCCAACGCCTTCGCTGTTGCGCTCTTGTAGTTTTTATTTTATTTTCAGAATATCCAACTTGGCTACTTATTTTATATTTCAAAGCTTGATCAGCTGAAGGTCTCAAGTTTACTATTTCAAAAACGGTCCAACTAATTGTTACAATTCTAATTATAACATTTGTTAGGCCCTGGTCGTTCGCCTGAAACTTTTTACAACATTTATAACCGTTTTCTTAACCATATTCTTAACTTTATACACTAACTTATCCCCCTACCTGGGTCAGATGCCAGTGTTTGGAGGCCTTGGCGATGGGGTCCGTGACGTGGGTGCAGGCGGCTCCGAATAGCATCAGCTTGTGGGGGCCGCTGTGCATCATGTCGAAGAATGACTTCACTCCTACTGCGGCGTTGCACTGATGAGAATGAAGAAAAAGCAAGTAGCTGTTAGCTGTAATTAAGTAGCTGTTCATTGCCGCCCGCCATTCTGGATTATAAACCATTCCCCCACACAGAGAGGCCTGTGTCCAAGCAGTGGAAACATTACAGGCTGAGTAGGTTATGTAGTCGTTCATTTTGCGTGATTGGTCATCAAAGTGTTTTGTTCATTGTTAATTGTAAAGAAGTCAATCTTTTGAAATGAAAACGGTAATATCCCCAACTTCCCGGACCTCTCAATAATAATTTTGTACTAAGACTGGTGGTTTATAGCTTACTAACCATCACAGAAACTGTGTAGCCTACCGCTACTATCTTAGTTAAGTTGTCAAGTTGGATGGTCGAAGATTTCTTCCATCTATGTCAGCGTACTAGTGAGCTGTCCAGACTGGAGTTGTCACTGTTGAAGAAGTTGAACGTTATCCGCCTTCTCCTTGTTTCTTTGAACGTGGAAGTCCCTTACCTCAGTATCATTCCACCACATGTGCAGCCGGTAGTTCCTGAGCACGGAGTCGTGCTCGTTGACGTGGTCCAGGGCGAGCTTCACGCTGGGCATCACGCCTCGACCTACAACAGTGTTTACCTCTCGTTGGTACATTGGATTATGAACGATTCAAAATGAATTGGAAAAGAAAGGTTATTATATAAATAGGTAATTGGAAAAATCTGATGCCGTACATCGTCCTGTCAGTGAGTGTTTCAATTATGATGATATATTCATGTGTAACATCCTCTATTATTACCCAGACTCTAAAAGGTAAAGGTAAAATGTAAGGTAAAGTCTATGACGAATGTTCATGAGCAACTTCAATCGGCCCCAAAAACAAGGATCCCGAAAAACATGCTTACCTATGTAATATTATGTAATGAATAATAAAGCTTTATTGTAAATATAAAGCTTTTCTTATTGAACAAAGTGAAGAGGTTAGGTTAGATTAGCGGTTCTCAAACTTTAATGGCGACGGAACCCTTTTGGAAAACGAAATATTTGATAGAGCCCTTAAATAATCAAAAACTGCGTTTTATGGATTGTTCCACTTTGCCGAAGAAATAAAAAAGGCATTGGCGCGAAATCTTTAGAATTTTTCTCTAATTACGAGTTGAATTGGTGACCGTAATATAATTTACAACAGTGAAAATGTCATCATCTAGTGAGAACATCTTCACAGAGGACTGAAATTAAGTTGCCGGAAAAAACATCTCGTTAAATATATCCAGAATTGTACAAATTGTATATTTAAATCAAATAAACTATTTAATATTGTATTGGATTATTTTATTTTCTCGCAATCGTAGTGAAAAGTAGAGTGTAACACACGGCGCTAATAGTAGATTGTTATACGAGGGGCTAAAATAACTCATTGTAACGAGGTAGTTTTACTCCCGAGCTTTAGCGAGGAAGTAAATAGAAACCGAGTTATAATGGGTTTTAGCGCCGTGTGTTACACTCTACTTTTCACTACAATTGCGAGAAAATAAAATAAACCAATACAATATTAAATAGTTTATTTTATTTAAAATGTACAATTTGTACAATTCTGGATATATTACTGCAACCGGCAACTTAATTTCAGTCCTCTGTGAAGATGTTCTCACTGGATAATGACATTTTCACTCTTGTAATAGTAGTTTATGAAACTGTTGCATAATGAGGGGTATTAAAACATGATTTTTAATAGTATCACACGAATGTTTTAATACCTAGTTATGTGCAGTTTCATACACTACTTTATCTACTCTCAAACATTGGGATTGAAACAAATACTAAATAAAAAATCAAAGTTAAAGATCAAGAATAAATTTAAAAATCCCACGAAATTCAGTAAGTACTACAAAACAAATGAATGTCGCTTGCACCAGCACATCGCCGCACATGCGCTACAGCGGGTGCTGCTGCCGCCAAAAGTTGATGGAAACTCTTTGGTGATATTAACTTCTTGGATTAGCGCTGTATCGTAATAGAAAAAAAAATTGTTTTATAGTATTATTTTGTTAGAGAAAAAGTGTTATAATATGATTCTATTTTTAAATTTCGGTATTCCGTTTATAAAGTATGTCAATATAAACTCGTTTTGAAGTTCATAATTCGAATATTACGCTATGAGAGTAGATAAATTATATTACGGTCGCCAATTCAATTCGTAATTAGAGAAAAATTCTAAAGATTTCGCGCCAATGCCTTTTTTATTTCTTCTGTATCCGCAACGCAATGCACGCATTCTACCGAAGAGATAGCCGCATTTAGTTCCATTTTCAAAAATAAAATGTTCTTCTTTTTTTTTGTGAATCAGTAATAAGTCGAGTCCATAATCATGATTATTCTACATAAGAATAAAGACTTTTTTACTCCTCTTGCTCAAAAAGGCCGTCATTGTAGAGTTCAAGGCTCATTGGAACAGACAAAAATGAAAAAGAAATTACTTTTTCCCCTAAAGCAAGAAATGCTATTTTTTCCCTGCTCTGGTACGCTACAATGACGGACTTTTTGAGCAAGAGGAGTGAAAAACCCATTATAACTCGGTTTCTATTTACTCCCTCGTTACAATGGGTTATTTTAGCCCCTCGTATAACAATCTACTATTATCAACCCACACTTCACGTAATAAATCAACCAACGGTGATTGACCCCAAAAAAAATCAAAAAATCTTTTTCATTTGTTTTTCTAGAAATGTATGATTATGTACCTACTGTGTTGAGCAATAAACATTTGGATTTTAATTTTGTCTTCGGAGTCAAAGTCAAAGCCAAATAATTTATTTCAAGGCACTTTTGAACGTAAAAATTTACAAAAAATAGAATTGATTCTAGTCGTCCCTTCCAAAAGGTAGTTTTCGTATGGAGAAGAATGGGCAATAAACTCCACCGTTACTCTTTTAAAATGTTTTACAATATTTTGTAGTTAAGTTGAGTTTTGCCCGCTAATTTTATTTGACTCTGTATAAATGGAGAAGTTTGACATACTTAGTGGGCAAGTAGTGGCAATGATGTTTTACCCTTACTGGTAACTACTATCTCGTCTTAGTTAACAAACAAGAAAACTTGTCCAAACTTAGACATTAGCCGCAACTTCGTCAGAACTGTCTGAAGTCGTTCCACTTTCTCAGGTAACTTGTTACTTAAACATAAGAGGCAATTTACTTAGGCAACAGTTAAGTAGGTACTGTAGGTAGGTATAAAGACGCTTTGGTAATTTAAGAGGCCTGCGAGCCATGATTTAATTTGGGAGAGAATTCTTAAACAGTTCTTAAGTTTTTTGCGTGTTCGATCTTGATCACCACTTTCTGCCAATGCGAGACTATCTTCTTATCTTGTAGTGGAGCGTATAATTATAGGGGACCGATACTTAAATACGTGACTTTACTCATCATTATGAACAACTTTTATTATGGGAACAAACCTGAAATACCAAAAAAAATCTGCTGCTCCCTACATTTTGACGAGTTATGCGAACATAAATGTAGGGAACAGAAGATTTTTTTACCAGTCACCCTTTATATTTAGCTCAAGCCACGAATAAAAAAATTGCTAGTAGTTAGTGGATGATAGCAGGGTTGATAGCCTAGACTGCGCCAGACGAACGTCAGGGTAATGACTTACATACATACATAAACTCACGCCTTCTTCCCATGGTGGTAGGCAGAAACTACAGAACGCCACCTGCTACGATCCTTACATACTCCTTTTACCTCGTTTACGTTCATACATCTGGTCATACACGCACGCCGGTTGCGAGTACTACGCACCTGGCCTTTCTGAAGAACATCACCAATAAGGTCAGTATATTATGTCCTCCAAGGGCGTCCCCGACCGGCCTTTCCCTTTACATCAGCCTTGTAAATACATTTTGTTAGTCGCCTTTCATTCATCCTCTCAACATGCCCAAACCATCTCAGCATACCCTTTTCAATTTTTATCAAGCATATTTATACAACCTACTTAAATTACCCGTATATTCAAATCACAACTGTCATTCTTTGACAGTTGTCAGAAATGGCTATATATAACACGGCAAATTCACGTAGGGTATTGTATTAGTCAATTTTGATTTCTCAGACTGTGGGTACAAAAAGTGTTGTTTTTCGTTGGTACTCAACTATGATTAAAAATTAAATAGATACCAGTATTAGAATTCTCGACCCCCTTCCCAAACGGGAAGAAGCCCGCGATGTACACATCAGTCCTCCTGTTCAGGATGGCGTCCAGGTTCGGCTTCTGCGGGAAACCCTGGCTCATGGAGACCAGCACGGAGAGTAGCAGCAGATGCATGGCTGGAAAAAGATTTACTTATTGAAGCTTTGGTTGGAGTAAAAGCCACTGGTATTTATGAGGGTTTTTGTTGAGTGAGAACGCGGTTAATGACAAAACACACTTTCCTAGAAGCTAGATAATTTCTAAAAAGTAACTAGTTAGGTAAGTATTTCCTCCTTGTTTGATTTATTTCGAGATTCACTACAGTGTCGCAGGAAGTGCTGCGCCGTCTATCAAGTCTGCGTACGCCTTAGCAAGCCGGTCAAACTCAACTTTCGTAAGCGGTATGTTGGGGGAGTTTTAATGCGTAAATAAGTATTTTGTTTCAAGTAGGTAGGTATGCAAAACTAAGCCTTTATCGCACATAGAATATGATACCGAGTAAAAATAAGCAAAAGACAACATTTATAATTCGAGATACGAAAAGACGCAGTAGGTATTTATCAAATATTGACATTGAAAATCTCGGAGTTTCATCGTTGGTCCCAGCTGTCATTCTTGGATCTTTGACAGTTTTTACGGGTAGTCAGAAGCCCGAAAGTCTGACAACCAGTCTTATCAAGAGGTATCGTGTTACCGAGTAACTGGGTAGTGGAGGTCAGATGCAGTCGCTCTATGTAATATATACTGGTATTCAGCTGCATCCGGTTAGACTGGAAGCCGACCCCAACATTATTGGGAAAAGGCTAAGCAGATAGATAGACTCCTCAGAAAATGGCTTGGAACGTCACAGAGATAGTTAATATTATTTCTTATTCATAATTTTGCGTAGAAAGTAGCGGCCTCTTTTTGCGTGGTGGGTCCTCGAGCTCTTAATCGTGCAACGGAAAAAGACGAAATTCTGCATGACGCTTTTATATAAAAGGCTTTTGCAAAAACTGGTGTGATATAGGTACTTACACAATTTTTAATAGACGGTAATGATATTATAGTCTTGCAAGTTTACGACAAAGTTACAAACGTTTAAAGGTTTGCTAAGTAGGTACTTAAGGTAGGAAAGTAGGTATAGAAATATGAAAACATAGGAACGTCACATTGCATCCTGCACCCGCACAGGGGGCCTACCACCAGCTCAAAAGCAGTATTATTTTAATATGACTTCAGTGGGAGAAAGAGATGGAGCTATACGTCCTGCACGCGTAGCATGACCACCGTAGAAACGAGTTTTGTCGACGGAAGAATAGACAAAATGACAGATAAACAATCACAATCTGTCATTTTTTCTATTCTTCCGTCGACAAAACTCGTTTCTACGGTGGTCATGCTACGCGTGCTGTAGAGCTTCATCTCTTTCCCGCACTGAAGTAATATTAAAATAATACTGCTTTATGAGCTGGTGGTAGGCCCCCTGGTCTCAAATTGCAGTTATGAAAACGATGTCACACTCAGACATGTATTTATTTCAAGGCACTGTTGAATTTTCAAGGATTCGGTCAGTTAATCAGAAAGTTGAAGCTAGTTGCCCATTCCTAAACGTAGAATATTATATAGAGAATAACGGACATGATACACATTAGAAAAAGAAATGAACTTTTTCGAGATTATTCTCGAAAAAGCTTAAACAACATAACATAACATCACGCCTGTAATCCCCGAAGGGTTAAGCAGAGGTATACCCATAAGACACCCACATTTCGCCAGTTATGTTTAAGTCCCATATCATAAGGGGCAAGCCTATTGCCATCAACCGGGTACAAATCCAGGCTCGAGGCTGCTACTGAGAAATTCCAGACGGAAAACCCAATAACACTTTGCCCGACCAGGGAATCGAACCCAGGACCTCATTACTCAGCAGTAGTGCTTGCGACCCCTAGACCAACGAGGCAGTGAGCTTAAAGCTTTACGTAGTTGGATGAACGTAGAAATGGAAGTTTTATATTTTTTTGGCGCCCAACTGAGTCTGGTTGGGCGCCAACGGCGATCTAAGCTCAATTACGCTAACATTATCAATAAGATGTTTCGGTGCAATTTAGTAACCAATTATCACTAGATAACTGGTTATCCTTAACAAAGGTAGTCTTTTAATCCTTTAAAAGTGTTAGTAGCTTGTTTACTAAAACCTCCAAGACTTTTCTAATAATAAGCTTACGAAAGCTCTTCGTGCGTACTATCGGACCTCTGGCCATTACTACGCGACGCGTTAGCGTAGTTTGTAACTCAGTAAGAAGCAACTGGTAGCTCATTAAGTCATTGTTTTCATCCAGGATTTGCAGCACAAAATTCTCCCACACAATTATGTAATCTCCAGCCCCATAAATTACTATCTAGGTTCAGCAGAGACCACAACTTGAGTAACCAACTAAGAAATTGCAAATGGGTGAAAATAAACATCTACTTTACATACCTCATGTACCTAAAGTGGTAAGTTATTAACCGACTTCCAAAAAGGAGGAGGTTATATACGTTCGTCGCGTATGTTTGTTTTTTTTTTTTTTCTTTTTTTTATGTATGTTCACCGATTTCTCCGTCAATTGTGGACCGACTTTGAAAATTATTTTTTTGTTTGAAAGGGTGTGCTCTCGAATTGGTCCCATATCAATTTTATTAACTTTGCTTTGATAGTTTTTGAGTTAGCTACAAAATACGTATTTTTTTCCCACTTAGTATCTAGATGATATGATAAGTTTCTGTCACTGGTAGCAGGTAGTGGTATTCGAATGTGTGTGGGGTAGGTACCACAACTAAAAAGTAAAAAATAAAAACTTTTTACAAAAAAAAAACAACCGACCTCCAAAAAAAACACTACAAAGTGAAAAATAACTTTAATTTCGGAAGTCGGTGGCAAAAAACGAAAATACAAAACACAAGACACCGACTTCCGAAATTAAAGTTATTTTTCACTTTGTAGTGTTTTTTTTGGAGGTCGGTTGTTTTTTTTTTTACGTAAACTATAGTATATCAAAACCGCAGGTGTGCATGGTTCTATCCATATCCATAGGTCGATATCTAGTCATAGATAAAACCACGCTAAAAGAAGTCGTAATTTTCAACCTTCAACTTTGCTAGTGATCGATTATTCCGACTTTTCTAGATAATGAAGATTAATTTATTCATATTCCAATTAGTCAGTTCACACTAATTATATCAAATCCAACCCTATCGGACTATATACATCTCAGACTTACCTACATAGACAAATCTATAAATATTTTACAGGCATAGTCTTTCACAGTCATCATCACAGAAATCCATCAAAATCTCGAATAAACTGCAAAAAAAGACTCACCTTATTCTTCTTTTTAAACACTTTTCTGTACTAAAACCACACAATTATGTGCTATAAAAAGATCGGCATGAGGTCACCGTGAAATCACCACTTTTACGTCAATCACCAATGAAAATAACCGAAGCTATGACCTCTATTACTTAGAAACACCATTATTTTACTAATTTTGACAAAGAATCACTGAAAAATGAGAAGGCGCAACTGAAATCTACATTTTCACCTGGAGCTGTACTGACAGACGGTTACAAGGGCTAGAAATGCCGTCCGACCGATAATTGTAAAGGAAACTGGACTTTATTAGTAGTGCCATAAGATTCAACACTTCACCACACACCTTGGTTCGTACAATTTTTCTTTCAGTAGCCAAAGACGTAAGACACTTTTCTTTAAAGATGGAAAGTGGTCTTTAAAATGTGGGAATAAGGTCCAGTTTGAGTTGTTAGGTGATGCTTGTAAGGGCGTTTCAGCAAGGGTAGGTTTGTGCAAACAGATAAAATTAGGCTTCGGCGGTGGAAATCGATAGAGGGTTGGTTTCACACGTAGTGTTGAGCAGAATTATATCGATGAAATATTTATCGTGTGATTGTTTTCAACGAAGTTTTAGGAGACTATCAACCAGCTGACTGAACACATGATTTGAACCCGTAAAACCGAAATTAGGAAGGCTTCTATAAGTTTAAGGTACGACAGAGAATTCATTAACTAAAACCCGTATTACGAGATAATCTCCTTACTTCGCCGATTCTGGGCTTATTTACCCAGTTTACTCTGCGATTGATTATAAGTATGTCGTACTACTAGCAGTCGATTAAATTAGATATACCTACTTATAGTCCTGGGCATGAAGATCATTAGGTAATTCATGCGTTGAAATTGTGCTTGAAATTGAGAACGTCCTACAAAAACTCCGCGAACGTAAGCTCCTCTCATAGCTTACGTCCGCCTTAAATCTAATAATAAATACCATAATAAATAACATCATCTTTATCGACATTTCACTCCATTCCATCGATACCACACATGCTTTGCCCATCCTTACGTTCAGCTCATAACGCATGCGCGGACCTCAGAACAAGGGGTGTGTCATACTCTATTTTGTGGTCCAGCCACCTCTCACTATTGCCGGGGAAGTTATGGACCTCCAAAATTAATATATCAACACACTTTATTGATATCCTCCATGCTTTGGTACTTTTCTGATATTTGTTATGTTGAATATTTTATTTCGGACATTTTGCTAGTACCTACGATTTTCTCCTCACGAGATTTTTTTAAATATTTTTTCTTTGCCTGTTTTCAGACCGTCTCAAGATTTTAAATTTTGTGTTACATGCTGAGCTTCATTGTTCAAGATTCTCATTACCGTAGGTATATAGAAATCTAAGTTAGGTAGGTAGTGGTGCCGATTCTCTTGTCACAAATGCCTCTAAACTAAACTAAAAATCACTAAAATTTAGTTTATTCCTGTCAAACGACGATTTCCCATTCTGAAATAGACTAAAGCGACACAACTTAACTAAATTTTAGTTTGACAGCACTAAGATGGCACTGAGATATTAGTTTAGTGAAAATGGCAATTTTGCTATTCTGAATGCTATTTTGCTATTTTGGTTTTTAACCTAAAATTTAGATTTTCTAACTAAATATGACTATTTTTAATCGCGACTAAAAACATGTGGAATAAAATTGGTTGTCATGAACTAAAATTCACACCAACACCTCGATTTCAGATGAAAAAACAGTACAAATTTTTTTTTTTCTTTTGCTTGTATCTCGAAAACGGTGTGTCCAATCGCAAAAATAATGAAAATTTCGACACCCTTTATAAAACCCTTAAACCCCTAACACTCTACATGTAGGTAATATTTTTTTGTTATTTTCCATACAAAAAGTGAAAAATCCATATAAAACACGTCGAGGCTGCCCCCCCCTGCGCGACTCCGGCTCTAAAAAGATCACGTGGTTAGGTATCACGTGTGGAGTCACGATTGTCAAATTCGATTTAGATGTGTCAAAATTATTTTTAAATTTAGAGAATTTATTTTGCAGAATAGCTTTGAGATTTTCATAGTCAAAAGTAAGGAATTTTAGTGATAGTTTAGTTAGTTTAGTTCGGTGTACAAGAGAATCGGCACCATTATGTCTAGTTATAAAGCTTAAAATATGATTGCCGTGTAAATCCGTGCAGAAATAAAATCATATAATTTAGCAGAATAAAGAAGAGAAACTTAGAGAGTGCTTTACTTGTATTTTGTAACAATATTTTGATTTAGAAAAGTGTCCGTGGAGTTTCTTGCCAGTTCTTCTCCATAGGTACCTACTACGCTTTGGAATGGGCAACTAGCTTCATCTTTCTGACAGACCGACCAAAAGTAGGTACCTGTAATTGGTTTATTTGAAATAAATGCTTTGAGTTTTGAGTTTGAGTTTGTTTGATGACTAAGTAGATAGGTATATACCTATCTTGTTAATTAGTAGGTATCAATATTTTGCGTTTATTAAAATGATGACTCACAATTATAAATCAATTTCATGCATTTGGTACCAGTCTACAGTACAGTTTTCTGTGTAGTGCTTTTCATTCAGATAAGCTAATTATCACAGTTACTTTGTTGATTAATTAATTTGGTATAGTTATGAGTAGTACCAAAAAATTACCGTAATTCCAGCAAGCGGTAGTTATCTGAGCTATGCTAACAGAATGACATATACGAAAATTATACTCCACTTTTGAAGGTAATCAGAACTGGACCAAGAACACTGCCTTGAAGAACCCAAGCCCCTTTCTACATGGGTATTTGAAAGCATGCACCTTGGTGTCACTTATTTGTTCACGCTTTTAGCTAGCCTAAAGGTTATTGAATGGTCAAGTAAGTATTATTTAGGTATAGATTTAAGTTACGAGATAATAAACCCGAACCTACCTCGAAGAACAGCCATTGTGTGTGTGGCCTTTGTGGGGCTACACTTACCTAATAATTTGCAGTGGACTTTAATGCTGCTATTTTTTTTGCTATTCGCCATGCTGATTGTACGAATCTAAAACATTTTAAAAATATATAAAATAAAATCTTAATTTAGACAAAACCGTGATTTAATTTAAATTCTACCTCAGATGTAAAACTCAAAGGAAAAACTATTGGAAAACGAATTTCAAACCACTGTGTTTAGAAATAGAGTTCACTTTAGAATCCGTAATTTGAGAATTTGACATTAAATTAATCGTGATTGCCATACTGACTAAAAACGTTCCGTTACTTTCATACGCCGTGAGCCTGACGTTGTTGTTAAGTATTTATTTTGTATTAATCAGTTACATCAAAAAATTGTTGTATATTCAAAATATTAAAATTACAAAACAGCTTTTTTTAATACATACTTAACGTAAATTAATCTCCAATTCTCAAATATTTTATTTTGTTAATGCGTTTCGTTTTACACAGCTGCAATGAAAATCAAAAAGTTCCACATAAGCGGTATCCGACTGACAACACTGCCGAATACGTGGCCCCGAAGTTGTGTGATTAGTGAGACTTGTTTATATTTTTTATTGTGTTATTTCTATAAAAATCTCCTCGGAAGCCGTAAGTAATTGAAAATACATTATTCACCATCATCGCCGTATATTTTCGTAGGCGGAATCATTGTGAGTCTTTGCGTAAATTATTTACAAAGTTTAGGTTGCAGCTGTCAAAAATGTCTTAACAAGATTTCGTTGTATCTTTTGTGATTAACTCAATATTTTAACATTATATAACGCAAATCTTGAGATTTATATCGCAGGCGGTTGTTACACGACCTTTGCATTCATAAAAAAGTGTTATTTCGTGTAATTATAGCGTTGTGTTAGTTGTCTTGTCAGAGGTATACCATCCAATTATAAGTCAGGTTTCATCGTCATTACGCTCAGGTTTCCGTGTTTACGTACTGAAAGACGTTATACTCATGACACAGCACCTAATATCTCCTTGTAATAACATCCAAACCCCATTCGTTTGTAATGTATGTCACAGAATGTGTTGTGACTTCTTATCAGATTTCGCAACTGACATCTGTATGATGTATTCCAAATTACATTGAGATAGATGCACCGATTCTATTAAAAGTAATTGACTGGAAATCATCAGAATATTAGGACAGTGTAAGAATGTATGAGTGATGTCAGCTGGTACCTATTGGTTATACAAATAAATTGTGTGAGTGAAAGTGATGACCATATTATGTTTAGGTAGTAGGAAAGGGGCCTGTCATTATTGCATTATAATCATCTTTTATAACTAAGCAAGAACCTGTTCCAAATACATTTGAGTGATTCATAAAATCTGAATCATACAGGTTAAATTCTATTTATGAGAATGTTTTTATCTCAAAATATTAATCTTTAAGGTTACTTTGGTAGTTTTATTAAAGTATCTTTGTCTAATGAGATTATTTAATTTGAAAATAACATTAAAATAATATCATCTAAAATGCCCACCTAGTGAACATTTTGAGTGTGAAAGAGACCAAAAATATAGAACAAAATAGTTTAGACAATAAAATAAAGAATTTCTGTTTCGGAACCTAACATTTTACAAAAATGTTCTTTTTTCATAAATGTAAATGTGTCAACAAACTTCCTCATCGTAAATAAATGTAAATAAAAAGATGAACTAGCATGTATGATATGACTCAATTTCTTAAATGACCATTCATTTTCATAAAATGCTATTATCTTTCTTTACTCAGGTTCAAAATATTGTGAATTTTAACAAAGAAAAATGGCAATCATTCCAATGTCTGGTTATTTGTATAATAATCAAACTTATAATAGAACTGTCAACTTTGTTAAAGAAGATTTGTATGTGTTAACAGGATAATCGGCTCCAAGTACAATGATGAATCCTCAATATCCACCACCAGGGCAGAACAATAATGCACCAACCAACCCCATGTTTCCACCGACGTCCCAGGATTATAACGGAGTCCAGAATGCCAATATCTACAGTCAGATGCCACCGAACGGCCCACAAATGCAACAGAAAACTTTTGATCAGTTGGACATGTCCCAAAAGATGCAGGGTATGAGCATAAATGGACCCCAAGGCTTTCAATCTATCCCACCTACCCAATTACCCCCTGGCCAGGCACCCCCTGGACAGTATCCTCCTGGAAGTTTTCCTCAATCCCCCAACTTTGGTCCTGGACAGGCCCCTGTTGGTCAGGCACCACAAGGTATGCCTGGTCGCCCTCCAGTTAGTGGAGCTCCTCAATTCCCCCCAATGGGCCAAAAACCCCAATTGCCCCCTTCATCAGCACCAGGGCAAGTGCCAACATCCCTTCCTACAGGTTATGGGATGCCATCTCCAAGTCAAACTCCAGATCCCCAGAATAGACAGTATCAGCCTCCAACTTCGATGCACCAAAGACCTCCGAGTGCTCAACCTAGTCAACCACCTATGGGACAACAGCCTGGTTTCCAAGGGCCTGGCCAGATGCCTCCACATTCTCAACCTGGTCTTCCACCCCAGCAAGGCATGGGCCGGCCGGCCATGCCGCCGCAAGGTGGTCAGCAACCCCAACAAGGAATGCCTCAACAACCTCAGATGGGTGGCCCACCAGGCATGCAACCTGGTCAGCAAGGTATGCCTCCACAAGGAATGTCCCAGCAGATGAACATGGGTCCACAGTCGCAGCAGCAACCTGGCATGCCTCCTCAGTCAAAACCTCCTGGCCCACCTGGACAGCCTCAGCCTGGTCAAATGCAGAGGCAACCAGGGCTTCCGCCACAGCCATCCATGATGTCAGCACCTTTGCCCACTCAACCTGGGCAACAACAACAACCGGGTCAAATGCCTGGTCAACAGCAACAACCTGGTCAGATGCCTGGGCAACCTGGTAAAATGCCTGGCCAGCAGCAAATGCCAGGTCCTCCACAACCGGGACCACCTGGGCTACCGCCAGGGCAGCATCTTCCGCCACAACCGGGCCAGATGCAAGGCCTTTCACAACAACCTGGGATGCCTCAACAACCTGGAAAAATGGGTCAACCTGGAATGCCTCCTCAACCAGGACAGATGGGCCAACCGGGAATGCCCCCACAACCTGGTCAACTGGGTCAGCCTGGTCAAATGAGTCAACCAGGGATGCCACCACAGCCCGGTCAATTGGGCCAGCCTAGAATGCCTCCTCAACCAGGGCAGATGGGTCAACCTGGTATGCCTCCTCAGCCTGGTATGCCGCCACAACCGGGTCTAATGTCGCAACCAGGATTACCCCCTCAACCTGGAATGCCTCCACAACCTGGTCAGATGTCTCAGCCTGGTTTACCACCGCAGCCAGGTCTTCCACCACAGCCTGGTTTCCCGGGGCAGTTCCAAGGGCAAGCGCAGACGATGCCTGGTCTTCCTCATATGCCGCCTCCTTTACCGCAGCAGCAGAGGCAATATCCTGCGCAACCAAATCAGCCAGGGTATGGACAACCTGGACAGCAACCTGGTGCTCAGTATCCCAGTAAGTTTATTTTGCTTTATTAGATACAAAACATATCTATCTGTAATCCTATCTTAACTCATATAACTGCGAAAGTGAGTTTGTTTGTTACACTTTCACGTTAAAAAGGCTGAACATATCTGTATGAAATTTGGCACAGTGTTAGACCTTGACCTGGAGAAGGAGATAGGTTACTTTTCATCCTGGATCGCAAACGAAGTCCCGCGCAACACCTATTAAAAAAATACGCGAAAAACCTGAAAATAGTTTGATCAGAATAATGAGCAGAATCAATTGAACCATTTTTTAGTATACTTGGGTCACATTTTTCAAAAAATCTTCATTAAAAACGTTGCCGTGTCTATTTATTAATAGGTCAAGCCATCACATGCGCAAACCCGCCAAAATAGGTAAAAAACACAAATTGTTGTCGACCAATTTAAATTTTCTCATACGCCGGATAATAGTAGCTTTTATTTCAAAGCAAATTCGAATCTTACGAACTAAAACAGCACATAAAACCTTTACAATTTTTCAAATGATTTTTTTTTCTCTCTGGAATAGTCAATTGAATTAAAAATCAGTTGGGGTGTCTGAGGTTTTACGCATTAAACGTTACACGTTGGATATGTCACGGCTAAAACCCGAAGTGCGGCCACCTAGTTTTAGCCGGTTATAACTAGTTGCGGCCGGTAGCAGTTGGTTAAATTTAGTTGTAGCAAATGAAAATGACTGAAAGGTAGGTTAGATCTGTGACCACATAACATACCGCACGAGCCGAGCGAGCGAAGCGAGCGGTGCCGCGGCAGAGACCGGTGTGTGCCAGGGTCAGAGTCCATTTAAGCAAGTTTAACCAACTGCTGCAAGGAGCAGTGGTGGCCCAGTGGTAACGGCCGCGACTTACGAGTTATAGGTCGTAGGTTCGAACCCAGACAGGCGCTTTACTTTGTGTAAATTATTTGATCACCACTGCTCTCAAAACGGTGAAGGAAAACATCGTGAGGAAACCGGCATGTCTTAGAACCGTAAATTCGAAGATATGTGACATCTACCAACCCGCACTGGGCCCGCGTGGTGGATTACGGCCCACTCCCTCTCACAGAGAGGAGGCCTGTATCCCAGCAGTGGGAACATTTATAGGCTGATGATGATGATGATGAACCAACTGCTACCGGCCGCACCAAGTTGTAGCCGGACTAGGTGTAGCCGCACTTCGGGTTTAACGGGTAACATATATATTTATACCAATATTGCTTCGTACGGCGTTTAGACATAACAAAACATCAAGTTTTATACACATGAACCTTCCGAAATAAATTCTCAAAATTATAGTGAAAACAAGATCCGTTGTGTAGTTTAGAACAACAACTTGGTCACACAGACTGACCCGAAAAGCTACTTTTTATTTAAAATTAGTTGCTGTTTATTAAAGTTTAAAAAATACGGGTATCTTCTAATTTTAATATTTTTGCCCTCACCTTTGCATGAAGTCTACTTTTATTTTGTCCTTGACTTGTTACCTCGCTGTTTGATTTTTTTTTTGGTTCTGATCAAACATAATCTAATCATAATCTTTCTATAAATTACACATAGCTTGCTAAAATTATGAAGTTTTTATGGTTGGACTCATTTTGGTGCTGAATTTTTTGATTAATTCTTTTATCGATATCTACATTACAAACATTGTTCCATAAAACTACGAAAGCATATATTATTTATTTATTTATAAAGGCTTACCAACTAAATACAAACACACTTTGTTATATTATAGATCTCTCATGTATTAAATTACAGAAAACGCGGCACTATTAATTAGCGTACGTGTACATTATACAAAAGAAAATACAAACATATAACTTTTAAAATAAATTTTATAAATCAAAACTAATATTATAAAAAGAATAGATTAGATTTTTGTATGTTTGTTTGTAATGAATAAACTCAGAAACTACTGGACCGATTACAAAAATTCTTTCACCAGTAGAATGCTATATTATCGCTGAGTAACATAGGCTATAATTTATAAAGATATCACGCGGGTCAAGCTGCTGGCGGAAGCTAGTACCTAATAATAATGAAATAATAATATTTTTTTAAAACTATGTTATAGCTTATGGTGGATTTTTTATATTAATGATATCCGTCTTCAAATCTCCAGGTCTACCACCAATGCCGAACCAGATGCCGCCTCAGCCGCCCATGCCTGGTCAGCAACAGCGAGGCTTCCAGCAGCCTGCCTCAGGGTACCCCCCGCAGTACCAACAGCAACAATACCCTGCACAACAGCCGTACCCTGGGCAACAGTACCAACAGCAGCCGGAGCAGAAGAGATTGGATCCTGACCAGATGCCTAGTCCAGTACGTAATTAATATTTTTATTGTTTTAAAATAGAATGTAATCTTGACAATTGAGAATGTGTCATGCAAACTCAAATGTTTCACTGATGGTGGCTTGTGTGGTAATACGGGCTGGTATCCGCAACTCCACGTCAAAGCGCGTATTTTGCGTACGGGTGGGAAAATCTGTTATTCGATCCACCCCAGCTCCTCAAAGAAGGCCAGCAACGCCTTGGTGTCACTGACAATCTCACGTAGGGTACCTGGGTTACCGAAGTACTTGGCCCTGTATGTGGCGACCACCGGGCAGTTTAACAGCACATGAGCTGCTGTCTCGTCGTCCTCCATGCAGGCTCTGCACAGCGGACTGTCTGTGACTCCTATGACAAAGAGGTGTTTATTAAATGACCCATGGCCAGTTACAGCTGCTGTAACTGTACGCAGCTGCTGTTTCGTTAAAAGTCAAAGTCAAAGTCAAATAATTTATTTCAATTAGGCACAAAAAGGCACTTTTGAACGTCAAAAACAAAAAATAGAATTGATTCTAGTCGCCCCTTCCAAAAGGTAGTTTTCGTATGGAGAAGAATGGGCAAGAAACTCCACCGTTACTCTTTTAAAATGTTTTACAATATTTTGTATACGTTAGTCGGAGAACCTGTTTCGTGAGGCGGCCATCAATTGTGCTTGTGTGTTGGATCATTCAGTTTTATTCAAAATGGTTTAGCTAAATGGTGCTGGTCTACGCGTGTTCGGGCTACGACTGCTGGGACAAGTCATCTCTTATTAGGGTTCCATACTTCAAAAGGAAAAAACGGAACCCTTATAGGATCACTCGTGTGTCTGTCTGTCTGTCTATCTGTCCGTCTGTCACAGCCAATTTTCTCCGAATCTAATGGACCGATTAAGTTGAAGTTTGGTACACATAAATATGTATTTCTGTGACCCGAACACGGACGTGTAACGTAAATAAATGATTTTTGAATATGGGGACACTTTTGGGGGTAAACAAGAAAATGAAAAAAATAAAAGTTTTGCAAAATATACCGTGTGACATATCAAATGAAAGTATTTGTTGCGAGGATTTCAAATATATTTTTTCCATAATTTTAAAATAAATAAATTTAAATATATTTAAGAAAATAGATGAAAATTGACCATTCGGACCGCTTATCTCGGAAACCACTAAATCAATTTTTTTTAAAAACATGCAGAGAATGGTTCTTTACCCATAGATTACAGGAAAACCTATAAGAAGTCGATGGTCTTAAAATAACATGGTAAATCTCTCAATATTGTGTTTACAAACTTACATTTGCAGTTGGAATGTATGGGAGAACATGTTTTTCAACTATAATATTAAGTTTGTATTTGGGATAAATTCATCCCAACCACGGAACCCTTCTTTGTGCGTGGTCCGACATGCGTTTGGCCAGTTTTTGTTGTCTTGCTCTCAGTTACAACGTAACATTAACATTTTTATGCGAGCAATAATTATGAACATCCATTATTGCTTTTAATTAATTGAAACATTATTTTTGAAAATAAAAGTTATAAAACCCAACTACGACAATTTTTTTCTTCATGACTTTGTGAACTCTAGAGGGCGCCATGTTCAATTTAATATGACGTCACATAGCCTATAACCAGCGCACGATCAAGACGCTTCCAACGGTGCCTCGTTTGTCAAATTACGATGAGGAGTTTAGAAGTTATGAGGTAACAGAACATACATACATACATACCGGTCAAAATCATAATCCTCCTTTTTTCTTCGCCGTATTCCAGTAAAAATAGGACTTTGCTTACAAGAAAACTGCTGGAATTTGATACCAAATCCTTCATAGTTAGTGATGTCTAAATTTTCTGGTCAATCCACCTTCTCTTATTGCGAATTAACTTATTCCCTCTGGAGCAGCAACTTTAATATCAGCATAATTCAATTCTTTCCCCAGATCCAAGTGATGGCAGACGACCAACAGAACCGCGGCGGCATCTTCGTGACCAACGAGAAGGGGCTGGTTCCACCACTAGCCACCACCGACTTTGTAGTCGACGATAAGGGGAATGCCAGTAAGTTAACATTGTTTATTTTATTAAAAAAAACTAATGATAAATGATGATGATGGTATTTATTTCTGTAAATTGTTTCAAAACAACACATCAAAATAATATTATGTTTAAAACAAGATGAGTTCGGTATTTCCTGACTTACTTCTCTGTGAAGATAGACCAAAACAAACTCAGAGGTTGAATCAAATCAGTTTATTGCAAACATATTGTACAGAGGTTGGAATAAGATTATAAGTTTCAAACATGCACCCTGTAAGGGCACTGCAAAACAAAACAAAATTACATTACAATACATTACATTTTTCATTATGTGTCATTTTATATGAAAATAAAACATGTTTCAAATCAACAGAATAGAATAATTTTTGTATAATGTTACTGAAGCTATCAAATTATATTATTTGTTATGAATAATAAAGATGATGATGATGATGAGTAAATGAGTAATAAAGAATAAGAATAAGTTAAATCAAAATTAAATTAATTAATTCAAATAAATTAAATAATTAAATGTGTGAATTAGGTATGTATACAAATAGTGGTTAGCTATTTATGACAGTCTTTTACAGTCTCTTTTAAGTCTGGACATAATCTGGGTCAGGCAATAATTTAAGTTGAAGTTTCCAGAGATGAAACAATAAAATGGTATTTAATTGTTTGCTAAATGTTTACATTCAAAGCTCATAGGCGTAAATTAAATATTTATTTCGCGCGGCCGAAACAAGTTGATAGAACGGCCGAAAACAATAATTACATTTACTTTCTATGAACTGGTATATAAATATTATTTACTTATTATAGACCACCAATATTTTAGCATTGGTATGGAGGGCTTATTCAACTTAGGGTGTCATGGGCTTGTACTGCGATTCATTGGCGAGATTTAATCTCCCACTATGTGACTAGTCTCCGCCAATCCCTACCATACCTAGGTATATGTTATCAATTCTGACAAATCAGTCATGAACATGATGCAACAATGAAAAATAAAAGTTTTTAATTTAATCTTCCAGGTCCTCGCTACATTCGAAGCTCAATGTATACAGTGCCAGTTACTGCTGACCTGCTCAAACAGACGTCTATGCCGTTCTGTTTAGTTGTAAGTACAAGTATATAATGTTTTAAGATTCTTAGTCAGATAGCAATCTTTCTTCCTATCCTGTGCTGAGTACACTTTTTAGGGTTCCGTAGTAAACAAGGAACCCTTATAGTTTCGCCATGTCCGTCTGTCTGTCCGCCCGCGGTTTAGTTCCAAGACTCTTAGTACTAGAAAGCTGTAATTTGGCATGGGTATACATATTAATTACGCTGACAAAGTGGTGGTTTAGTGTACCTCCCCTACACGTGAAGTGGTGATGGTTTTTTTTTTCTATCCCATGGTTTGGGGTATCATTGGAAAAGTCCTTCAAAAACATTGCGAGTATGTGAAAACCATTTTTGGATTCAGGGATCCGTTTGCGAAATATTAAGCTTTAAAGTGCTAATTTTTATTAGAGTCAAGTGCCAGCTAAATGGTTGGTTTTTGATGTGTGAAAAAAATATCAGCAGTAGTTTGGATAACGAAATTTAAAGGCTCTACAAGTTAACGAGTAATAATCGACCAACTTATATTTGCAGTTGCAAAAACATGTTTTCCCATACGTTCTGTATGGGAGAAAATGTTTTTCAACTACAAAGCTAAGTTTGTTTTTGGGATAAATTCGTCCCAACTACGGAACCCTTCATTGTGCGTGGTCCGACAAGCACTTGGCTGGTTTTTAAATTGCGTTCCTATATCCTAGTATACTGTCACCCAATGTTATACATTATTCTATTCTTTCTTCCAGCACCCCGCCGTTAATGTAACACATCGTGCTTATTTTATTTATTATAACACCGATTATTCCCCTCCCCAGCTCTCCCCGATGGCTGAGACAGTGGGTACAGAACAGGAGCCCCCGCTCATCGACTTCGCAGCCCTGACGGGGTCCCCCACGATGGGCCCGGTGCGGTGCTCGCGCTGCAAGGCCTACATGTGTCCCAACATGAAGTTTGTGGACGCGGGGAGGCACTTCAAGTGTGCCTTCTGTAAGGCTACTACTGAAGGTATGAGGAAAATTAAGGCCTATCCGCATACAACAGTGCCGGCACAGTGCCGACACGTGCCGATCAGTAACGTATCGATAAGTGTCAGTGAAATATAATATTGTAGCATACATTTTGTACAACGCTATCCGCAGTGCCGGATTAAGCCAGCGCGGGGCCTGTAGCAAATTCTACCTAGGGGCGGGCCCCCTATGGTACAAATTGGTTTATTTAAGTTCTAAAGTTTGAGATAAACTAGTCAAATCAATGTTTCTAGAAAAATACGTTCTGTTCCTGTTCCTAAACAGTCAAGTAGGTACTTCAACCAAATGACTTTTTTCAAACAATGCTAACTGTAAAGTTATTAAAAAGCACTGGTTTATGGTTCATTTTTAGAATAGCTGGTGCTGGCAATAAGAGAGCCTTGATTGTAAGAGCGAGCGTAGCAAGCTTGAAATTTTTTTGCATCTCGGACAGTCTAGGCTTCCTATTGACAATTTATACTGAAATAGTAGTTACTTTGTTGACTAATGTAGAAAAGTTTATGAAGGAAGAGAAATTATGATGAAAAAGCGAGCGAAGCGATGTCAATTTATTTTTTAACCTCCGATTGGTTAGGTGACCTATTCACCACTTATATTAAAATAGCTTATTAAAAAAAATATTGGAATCAAAAGAAACTTGCAAGAGAAGATGCATGAGCGAGCGCAGCGAGCTCGAACATTTTTCAGCACCTCACCACACACAGATTCATAATCACAATTTGTCATTTTATCTATTCTTCCATCAACAAAACCCGTTTCTATGGAAGTCATGCTATGAGTGCTGGGGTTTGAATATGCGGGGCCCCCTATTGCGCGGGGCCCGTAGCAATTGCTACTCTTGCTGCGTGGTTAATCCGCCACTGGCTATCCGTACTCGACAGTGACAGTGACGTTCAGTGATGTTAGTGATGCGCCGACTCTCGCCGTGATACGACGTGAATTTCTAGCGGACAATATTTTGCCTGAGACGGCCGCAGTATTTTAGATAAAGGTATGTCGAAACGATGTTTTGACATCCTGAAATACTCAAAAAACTTTGATTCATCATCTATCAGATGTTTATAATTATAGGGTGGCGAACTCTCCTTCTTCTTCTCTTTTTCTCCACGCTTTATGAACCCATTGCTTTCTTCTCACATAAATTTCTTCGTCTTCATCTAATATTAAAGCATTCGCTGCTAACTGTGATACTGAATATCCAGGCATAATACAAGCACGTGAAACTGCTGCAAGGTACTAAAAATCACTGCATGCGTCATGTCGGTACTGACATGTATAAATAGCACGTCACGGAACTGTACGTTACGGAACTGTCGGTCAGGTGTCGGCAATTTTGTGTGCGGATAGACCTTTAGATGAAATAAAAAACTTTTTACAAAAAAAAATACAACCGACTTCCAAAAAAAAAACACTACAAAGTGAAAAATATTTTCGGAAGTCGGTGTCTTTGGTTTAGCATTTTCGTTTTTTGCCACCGACTTCCGAAATTATTTTTCACTTTGTAGTGTTTTTTTTGAAAGTCGGTTGTATTTTTTTTTTTGTAAAAAGTTTTTCTTTTCACTTTTTAGTTATGGTACCTACCCATACAAATTTGAATACCACTACCTGCTATGTAAATAACAGTGACAGGAACTTATCATATCATCCACATACTAAGTGGGAAAAAATACGTATTATTGAAGCTAACTCAAAAACCACTCAAGCAAACTTAATAAAATTTATATGGGACCACCTCTGAAGTATGACCTACCAAACAAAAAAAGAATCATTAAAATCAATTCATAATTGGCGGAGTAATCGCGTAACAAACATACAAAAAAAAAAACAACATACAGTCGAATTGAGAACCTCCTCCTTTTGGAAGTCGGTTAAAAAATGCCTCGTTGGTCTAGTGGTCGCAAGCGCTACTGCTGAGCATGAGGTCCTGGGTTCTCGATTCCCGGGTCGGGCAAAGTGTTATTGGGTTTTTCTATCTGAAATTTCTCAGTAGCAGCCCGGAGTCTGGATTTGTGCCCGGTTGATGGCAATAGGCTCGCCCCCTATTATATGGGACTTGAACATAACTCGCGAAATGTGAGTGTACCTGCTACAGGGACACCTCTGCCCAACCCTTCAGGGAAACAAGGCATGATGTTATGTTATTTTATGTTAAAAAAATGCTTGACCTAAATAAATTCGGCAAACATACAGACAATTACCTTCACAATATGTCATTTACTAAATACTATCTTGGATAGGCCAAAACAAAAACATTATCTTCCTTTGTGCTTTGCTGCAGTTGAGTAAAAAACAAAAGGCAAACATCTTATTACACATACAGTAATCTTATCACACACTTATTTCGTAGACACAAAATCGAACTTTAAACCAACAGACAGCAGTTTTTAAATAAAATTGAAACGAAAATTCAGTTTTGAAATTTGCATCTTTTTCGCGGACTTTGAGTCGCTAAATGCTATAATGCTGGGGCTACATTGTCGCGATAAAGCGAACTAAACTTCGCGCGCTCTCTCTCGCACACCGCTTGACGTCTCTCTGAGCAACAGCGATCGCGCGGAGTATAATTCACTTTATCGCGACAATGCAAATGTAGCCCCAGCATAAGAGTAAAAAATAATTTGAGTTAAAATTACTAAGGCTGGAGCTACATTGTCGCGTTATCGCGAACTTTACTTTGTGCGCTCTCTTTTGCACACCGCTCGACATGTCGCTGAGCAATAGAGAGCGCACGAAATAAAGTTTAGCTCCAGCATTATAATCAAAACTGACACCAACTTGGTTTTGAAAAATTTAGGTGTGCATCACCAAAATAAATAAAAAGAATATCGATTCTCATGTGTTTTATAAACGTTGTCTGCTTCAGTGCCGATGGAATACACACAGTACATCAACAGCATGCAGCAATATGGCCGCGTTCCCGCTGAAATGGCGCTCGGCACATACGAGATCGTCGCCACCAAGGAGTATTGCAGGGTGAGTTGATAGACGCGACACTAACATTACGTCAATGCGACGTATTTTCGTTTCATTCGCGTCGAGCGACACTTCATAATGAAAAAGCCCTGTCCATTTCGCCTGCTGCACCTGGTAAAAGAGCAGTGGTGGCCCAGTGGTAACGGCCACGACTTACGAGTTGTAGGTCGTAGGTTCGAACCCAGACAGGCGCTTTACTTTGTGTAAATTATTTCATCACCACTGCTCTCAAAACGGTGAAGGAAAACATCGTGAGGAAACCGGCATGTCCTAGAACCGAAAATTGGAAGACATGTGACATCTACCAACCCGCACTGGGCCCGCGTGGTGGATTACGGCCCACTCCCTCTCACAGAGAGGAGGCCGCAGTCCCAGCAGTGGGAATATTTATAGGCTGATGATGATGATGCTGACCTTGTAAAATTATCACACTCCTTTTCGAAGCTATAGCCACAGATGAACAGGATGGTTCACTCCGCATTTTAGGAATGGTCGTTTTACCGGAACCGGAGGTTGTAAATTTGTTTGATCGGAATCGGAACCGGAACTATAGTCGATGGAAGTAGAAGAAATATGTGATACGGGAAGGCTTAATGAAACAATTGAAATATAATTCAGTTTCTTTAATCAGTCAAACATTAGCGATAACATACACAAACAAAACAAATTGAGACTTCGAGCGCGGCGTGTATAAAATAAACTAAAATTATACTGGCGACGTGTTAAAACTTGTTTGTATGCGCTCTAGTCACGTGCATCGCTGCGTTTCTAACTTCGGTATAACTCCGATTCAAAATTATCAGAACCGAAATCGGAATCGAAGGTGTAAAATTAATCGGAAGTTCCGACCTTTTGGAACCGGAACCGAAGCTCCGTAACATGCCTGGTATGAAGCTACAAGTACGCGGCGGGCTCGACTTGCTGGGCCAATTCAGTGAGTGTAACAATGTAGTCAGAAGATATAAGAGTTACGCGATAGAAAGAGAGGCTACTTCTAGGTGAATATAACTGTAGGTAATTAGCTCTCTGCGACCCGAATTACACTTTATTGTGTCGTAGCAAGAGTCACTTTTTATTTAAATAATTTTGCGGAGTGAAACATTTGTATTAATCTGAGCTATAGCTTTAAAAAAAGAGTCTAGATAATAGACGGTGACGTACATATAGACTGTTGGACAGTGGCATTGATTGCAATAGCCCCTGAAAATTTTACCAATAATTGGCTTCGACCTTCAAGAGGGGTCAATCAATCAATCAATCAAAATATTTTATTTCACATAAACCTACAAGGGCACTTATGAAACGTCAGAAGCTAGGTGCACGGTTCCAATTGGTCGTTTCATATGGAGAAGAGCCAGCAAGAAACTCCACGGTTACTCTTTTCAAAATAAATGGTTTCTACAATGTTTTCAAATTACAGTGTTAATAGGTATGAGAGGACAGTGTAGGCCTTTCAACAAGTACCAGGTACTTAGTAAAATATAAATTGGTCCACAAGTCTACAGCCTACAACGTTCTCACATTCACAAAAGCTAAAAGAAAAGATTCTATATATAAGATAAACAAATCAAACAATCAATTGAGAGAGTTTAATTTAGGTAAAAGCCTAAAAGTTACTCATACCTTGTTCTTCTTATAAACATAATATTGTTTTATTCACAGAATAATACCCTCCCGAACCCACCAGCGATAGTGTTCGTAATCGACGTGTCGTACAATGCGATCAAGAACGGGCTAGTGCACACTATCTGCGAGAACATCATGGAGATTATTGATGTAAGTATCTATATGGGTTTCTCAAAATTCAAAAGTCATTTTTCAAACTAGGCTGAGAATCAGCGCTTAAATTACACAAGACAGTCCCCCGGCACGCCCACCCTTCACCACTTCCTAGTGCTTTAGCTGGGAAGAAGAAGTGGCGCAACAAACTGTCCAGCGGCACAGCTATCTGTACAAGTTAAAAAAAAAAAGATTCTATACAATAGTATATAGTATGCAAAATTACTTAAATGTTACTTTACTTTAATCTAAAACTCCACCCAAATATTTGTTAATTGTTGTGATTTTTTTTTTGTCAAATTCAATGAATTTCGTCTGTTGTCAGATCTCATGCCTGATTTGAATTACTATTGTTATTTCGGAGAGCCAAACATCAGTTAAAATGAGTTTATTACATGTTTGTTTTGATCAGCCTTTCGGAGACCATGTGTGAAATTTCTGAACGCCAATGATGTCTGAACGATATCTTATATAATATGATGTATACTTCCAGGCGATGCCCCGTGACGAGCAGACCGGCAAGAGTTGGACCCGCGTCGGTTTCATCACATACAGTTCTACCGTCCACTTTTACAATATCAAGGTAAGTGTTCTAATGCAGGCCACATACGTTACGATATACTTGCGCAAAAATAGACTTGCACAAGTGTACAGTGACGTGTGTGGGATGAATTAGCACAAGTATCCGACCCATTCGTTCAAGTCTAAACTTGCGCAAGCATATCGTAACATTTATGGAAACAGTTTTTTAAAGAACTAACTCGAAATGAGACTAAAAGTTTGCACCAGCGTGTACCTACACATACAAACAAACAAGTAGGTCATGTATCACTCTGTAGAAATGTTTCGTTCTAGTTATTAAAAAAAAAAAAAACAAAATTGATCATCAAGTAAATACATTTTTTTTTTTTAAATCGTCTTAAAGAAAAGCTTCGGTAACATTATTTGAAAGCGAAAACCGGAGTATTTGATTAAAAAAAAAAAAACGTGTGTAATTCACACGTGGTAGAAGTGAAACCTTCAAAAATTTTGGCTTTGAGATAATGAAAATTTCGGGAAGAGGATAATTATAGGTTTTAGTAATGATCATAGTGATACAAAATTTGATAATTATTTTATTCGTATATATTACATAGATTTATTCAGAGCTATTTTAAATTTTAAAATATTAGGTAAAAGTACTGGGTCTTATAATCTTATATCACGCCCTTCATGATCATTATTTTGCTGCGATGTTATTTTAAAACTGTGATATCTCCTAAGATATTGAAATCGAATGAGGGCAATTTTGTTTTAAATTAAATACTTGTGATGAATAATGTATTTATTTGAATAAGGATTAATATCATGTTTTTATAAAAACACCTTCCAAATAATGCATTATTTTAGAACAAATTTGGTTAGCATAAAAAAAGGTTATAGTGAGCCATTCTTAAAAGATAGACATATGCTGTCGCGGACTTTTTTTTTGAACTTTTGAAGGGGAACAATTCTGTCATACATGATTTTTGCAAAACTTTAACCGTTTACGCAGCGCACGCAGCGGAAGCTCTCAAAAGGAAAAATAAAACCCCCCGATTTTGAAACATTCTTCATTGGTGCTCCGCTCCTATTAGTCTTAGCGTGATGATATATATAGCCTTCCTCAATAAATGGACTATCTAACACTGAAATAATTTTTTAAATCGGACCAGTAGTTCCTGAGATTAGCACGTTCAAGCAAACAAACAAACTCTTCAGCTTCAGAGAACCACGAACATAAGAAACACTGTATAATGCTTCCTATCTCATTTTCTCTCACGTTAAATCTTATGAATTTGTGTCTGTCTCTTTATACTCGCTTTTTCGTTTCATCGACTTTCAAATCACAACGATGCTAAAGAAGTTTTCACTTCAAAAACTTCACCCGGTGTTGCCAACCCGGTGTTGTTCGGATATTTTGTTCTAAGTTGACAACGCCGATTTTTTTTTTGTTCTGTCTTAACATTTTTCAAACCATTCTCTCTCCCCAGGGTTCCCTAGCCCAGCCACAGATGATGTCAGTAGGCGACGTGAGCGACATGTTCGTGCCACTGCTGGAGGGGTTCCTGGTGCTGCCGGAGGAGAGCGGGCCCGTGCTGCAGGCGCTGCTGCAGCAGCTGCCGCTCATGTTCCAGGACAACAAGGAGACAGAGACCATTCTGTTGCCGGCTGTACAGGTATACTGACTGAAGCTAAAGTTACTGGTTCAGATGTGAGACGAATGTATTTATTTATTTAACCGGTTATGTACACAC
Source organism: Agrochola lychnidis (assembly GCA_963680765.1). Lineage (NCBI taxonomy): Eukaryota > Metazoa > Arthropoda > Insecta > Lepidoptera > Noctuidae > Agrochola > Agrochola lychnidis. The sequence continues at coordinate 1,636,596 of OY796873.1, forward strand.
ATATAAACTACATAAAATAAAAAGTTCACTTATTTAAATAAAACGTACAATACACACGACACGACAAGATGTGTATGATATTTAAAACATAAAAAGCACATGAAGGTTTTTCCTGTATCTGTTGCGTTTATTAACGTGGATCCGACATACATCAGCCCCCCAGAGTTAGCCATAAAATATTTTTTCCATAATAAAAATCTGGTTCAGGAGTGGGGTCGGAACTTGTTCCAAAAAAATCTGCGGGCCTAGTGTGAGTTTCTTTTAACCATCTCGACTTTACGCATCTGATTGGCCCTTCACTGACCTTCACTGGTGAAGGGCCAATCGGAGGAATGAACGCAGTGATGCGTAAAGTCGAGAAGGTTAAAAGAAACTCACACTAGGCTCTCTGATCAAAATGTAAACAAATGTCTCAGAAAACGTATGTGTTTGCTAATTTGTAGTGCCACTTACAAATTGAGAGCTTTGATTTGAATACTAAAATCCAAATTTCTAACTTTAAATCACCTTGAAGAAAGAAAGAAAGAAAAGAAAATTAATTTATTTTGACACAGTTCGTGAAACACAAAATATACATAAAATTAAAAAAAAAAAAATAGTATATTATGCAATTAGTGAATAAAGGACGGATTTAAAGCGAGGGCCATAGATGAATTACGAGCAAGTGAAGGATTCTAACGATTGAATCACGACCGTAGGGAATGATTCATGATGATTGAATCACGAGCACAGCGAGTGATTCAAGTGTTAGAATCCTAAGCGACGCGAGTGATTCATGGCCCTCGATATAAATCCGTTTTATTCAAGAGTTGCATACTATACTTTATACCATGACTACGAGAAAAAGAAAGATTTAAGCGAAAATAAACATTTAACTAAGAAAAACGTGTGCGGTCGTGGGACCCCCGTCAGAAACGAAGTTCTTTCTCACGTATGATTTAAAACAAAAATAAAGTTTTTGCAGTCGCCATCTTGCATTTACATTTTGACCTCATATCTTAAAAGTGCTTTTTATTCACTGTTTACAGTGAATAAAATAAGCTTTTTAGAGGGGGAATGGTATAAACAATATTTTAACAATAAACAATAGTGTGTGCCTCACGGCTGCGCCAAAAAAGGTTCATTTCAGCAGTAATGCCAGACAGATGCTGTCTGGCGCTGGTTTTCTAATGAACCCTTAAAAGGACAAGTACAAACGGTTTCAACATACCTTATACATAATTTGTATACTTAAAAAAAAAAACTAAATAAATAAACACGGAATCAATATAATACAAAAAGTAAAAACATACGAAAACAACATGAATTTCATAATATGAAAAACCTCTTCAAGGTGATTTAAAGTTAGAAATTTGGATTTTAGTATTCAAATCAAAGCTCTCAATTTGTAAGTGGCACTACAAATTACCAAACGTGAGGTTCATTATTTGAAACCTTAATTTTCGTCGTAAATTTTTCAATAATAATTTAATCATGTTATCAATAATTGTTGGAAAAAGCGGTGTGAAATGATATAAAGTGTTACAAATCTTCAGTGAGAGATTGCGTAACAAATGTACATGAACAGCATTTGTTTACATTTCCATTAGATACTTTTGAAACATACTAATTGCTTCGTTTTATTGTTCAATAAATACTGTTTTAGGGGAGGTTGTTGCGAGTAAGAAGGCGAATAACGATCTGTGTCAATTAAAATGGAACGCTGCTTATATACATTTCTATACTCCATAGGTTTAGGTAGTTAAATAAAGGTAAACAAAAATAACCACGTGACGAGACAGCTGTCAAGTAACCGACTAAATGTAATACCTGTCACTTCATCAATCATGCTACGTCACTGTTGTACTCTTCAATTTAGCAACGTTATATTTCGTTGATGTTTAGAAATTGGGCTCTTTACAATAGACAGATTACAAAATATTATAAATCAGACAAAAAACATTGAGCTCAAGCAGATACATCTACGAAAAGTAGTTTAAGAATAAACGATAAAGTGTAACATACATTAATAAAAGAGGAAACTATAGTAAAACATTAAAATAAATTTAATTTGGTTTTATCGTTTTTTAAACAAGAAAGTGTCATCTATAAAAACCCTTTTTACGATTTGTTTATCTTTTTTTAACTACCTAAACCTATGGAGTATAGTTAACATATATCAAAATAAATAAGGTACATGAATAAACTTAGGACAAACACAATTTGGCAATGTAGGTAGAATCTGCCGCGCTCCCTACGTTGTGAGAGCGTGATGATAAAGTCGGCCGGTTCGCATTCCTTTCACCCCGGCCAGCTTAGTATGCGCGGGCGCGCGCTGGCGAACGGCCGTGTGCGCTCCTCTATTTCGTATGACTGACTATACGTAAGTATGAGCTGCTGCACTGCCGAATCGAATGTGCCAACTCGAACAAGAGTGTAGAACATCTTACATTACACAGGTCCGCAAGCTTTGGTAATCTCTTTCCATCAGGTAGTACATCTGCCAATATGTAGCACCTATCTTCTTCCTAACTAACCCAGTCTATTCTCCCCAGGCCGGTCTAGAAGCCTTAAAAGCAGCTGAAACAGCAGGTCAGCTGTTAGTCTTCCACACGTCCTTACCCACGTACAACGCGCCAGGCAAGCTTATCAACAGGGAAGACAGGAAGCTGCTGGGAACTGACAAGGAGAAGCAGATATTGGGTAAGCCACACGCTCCCTAAAATTTGAGTTTACTCTTTAAGAAACGAATTTCATATTTACCTCGCGGTGTGAAAATTTTATAAGGAGTTAAATCGAGCGTTAACTAAAAGTGAGGCGTTACGTTCCTTTGCGCAACGTACTTTGCGCACCTTTCACTTCGAGATTATGTATGTGTGTATATACAAAGTATACTCAGCTTACTAATATGCATATAAAACATAAATATAAGTTTTTTACTCAAGTAATTACACCTTTTAGAACAAACTTACAAATTATTAATTAAACAAAAATTTCCATACATAAAAATGACTGTATCTTTTGTTCCGCGGGCCGATTTTGATGAACTAAACGTGACAAATGGTTTAAAGTTTAGACCTTTCATTTCAGACCAACATTATAGAAATATCTTTACAAACAAAAAAGCGAGTTTTCAAGTTACGTAATTATGACAATTTCAATTTGCTAAAATTTCCTTCTAAATTAACTTTTAGCACTGTTAATGGATCTAAATAAGTATTTCAACACGAACGTAATATGAATCTACCTGAGATCACAACATTATAACAATTTCTTACTGAAATCTAATTAGACATAAAAATTCTTAGGAGTAAACTCCAGTCATTGTCAGTCATATTCATTGATTTCATTCAGTGAGGGGCTCGTGGCTCAATAATAACAGCCGCACGGGTCGATCGAAGGCTAAGATACACTTGCCGCGGTCGGTTCGTGGATGGGTTACATATCGAGACTCCTCCGTGCCTCGGAAAGCACGTTAAACCTTTGGTTCCGGTTCTCATTTGTAGATCTTTGACAGTCGTTACAGGTACCAAGACTACCAAGGGGTATTGTATTACCCAGTAACTGGGTTGTGGAGGTCAGGTAGGCAGTCAGTCCATGTAAAATACTGGTATTCAGCTGCATTCGGTTAGATTCGGCTGCACGAGTGTATTGAGTGTTATAAAAATAATTAACTTAACGTTTTTTTTTGTTATGTTAGAACACTTGCTTATCCAAGACGAGTTATTGTTTGCTGATCGATTACCGCCTCCAAAAGTCAGCCGTTCATCATCTGCCTAGCCTTTTCCCAACTATGTTGGGGTCGGCTTCCAGTCTAACCGGATGCAGCTGAATACCAGTATTTTACATGGAGCAACTGCCTATCTGACCTCCACAACCTAGTGACTAGGTAACACGATACCCCTTGGTAAGACTGGTTGTCAGACTTTTTGGGCTTCTAACTACCCGTAACGACTGTCAAAGATCTACAAATGACAGCCGGGACCAACGGCTTAACGTGCTTTCCGAGGCACGGAGGGGACTTGGTATGTAAAGATGGTCACCCATCCACGGACCAACCGCGGCTAGCGTAGCTTAACCTGATCGATCGACCCGTGCAGCTGTTATTACTTAGCCACAAGCCCCTCCAAAAGTCAGCCGTTGTTGTACAAAAATCGATCGTTCATTAAAAGCGGTTGTCTGTGCTCGAATTTATACTAAACAATGTGTTTGTCTATAACCCAGCTCCTCAAACCACGGCCTACAACGAGTTGGGCCAGTCGTGCTGCGCGGCTGGCGTGTGTGTGGAGATGTTCGTCTGCAACAACTCTTACGTAGACGCCGCGACTATCGGACAGTTACCGAGACTTACTGGAGGACAGCTACACAAGTATACATATTTCACGGTGAGTGATAGTACAGGTCGAGGCACGAGTCGTGAGCGCAGCTCGCGCATGTTACGATTTCGGCCGATGACAGCCGAAAGACACGCGAGAGGTCCAATAGGCGACGAGCATCGATTGATGAATCAATCGCGTGCAGCTTGGCGTCCCCCCCCAAACTTCTTCATTCCGTCAAACAGACTGAAAAATTGATTACTGCGCAGTGTCAGTTTGTGCTCATCACTCATGCCTTGTACTGTTAAGTCGACGTTTGCACGGACGTAATAAAATTGCGGCGGGATTTTATCGCGCACTGGATTTTCAACTCTCGGTGCTAAGCAGAGCGTTGAAAATTTAATGCACGAAAAAATCCCTCTGCGATTTTATTACGTCCGGGACGCAAACGTCGGCGAGCTCGGTTGACAAGTGGAAGAATTTTAAGTTTTATTCTTTTTTATATTGATGCCATTTAATTACGACCCTCTGGCGACATGAAACTATTCCTATTTCACCATGATCGACAGTGACTTCTGATCTGCTTTTTAATTATACCTCGTCTTCGACAGTAACCACCTTTTAACAATGACCCACCTATTACTGACAGCGACCCCCTAACATACAAAGCAACCAGGTCCAGATTTACGGGCAAGTACGTGCTTGAAGCAGCTTGTCCTTTCCTCCTTCAAATTCTATTATGTTATAAATAAAACTGATTGTTGAAAGTCTAGGGCTAGTTTGAGTCTGGAACTCTAAAAATAGCAGAGTGCCAAAGGGCCACCAACTCAGTATAATGTCAGACAGCGGCACTAGGAACCACTAATAAACTAACGCTACATGTCGACACCCGAAGTAACCAGTGCCCCCGCAGGCGGAGATGGACGGCGCGCGCCTGGTGCTGGACGTGCAGCGCGTGGCGGCGCGCGCCACGGCGCACGACGCCGTCATGCGCGTGCGCACGTCCACCGGCGTGCGCCCCACCGACTTCTTCGGACACTTCTTCATGTCCAACACCACTGACGTTGAGCTGGCGGCTATTGGTGAGTTTCATTAACCTTGTGTATGTAAATTGGGAAATGCTGTTATATGGTTTATATTAAAAAAAAATGAATAAAAAAAAGTACGAAGTAAACATCAACTAAGTGGACAAGTTACTCGATTTTATAGTATAGTATTTAAAAAAAAATAGTTTTTATTTTCTATCAACAAATCTAATGAAAAGTAAGACGATAATATTTTACCTCAAAATTCGACTCCATTATGTAATTACCAATAAAAAAAATCCATACAGTTCTGCGCGCATCAATCATTGTAATTAAAACCTTATGTCAATATTCATAAAAATCACTTGACGCGCGACTAAAAACAAATATTTGAAAGTGTACTGTTCACGTACAGGCAAATTGCTAATGCCGCGACCTACTTTTCGCTACTCGTTATATTTACTTTTATAACTATGTATAATAGTTCAGTTGACCAATAGCTGCCGTAGCGCTATAACCGCGGATTAGCATCCAACAGAACTTTCTTGTAACTTTTACGAATAAACTAAATCTATGGTTTTCGTCAACTCACATCCAACAACTCAACTGTAACTAACTGTCTACCTTTGAGCCACACAGAAAGTTTTTGCCATGAATATCAAGTACTTGCGAATCAAATTCGCTCATCGAGCCATCGAAATATTAACCCTCACTCTCTCCCACAGACGCCGACAAAGCAATAGGCATCGAGATCAAACACGACGACAAACTAACAGCAGAAGATGGCGTCTACATCCAAGCTGCCTTACTGTACACCCACCGCTCAGGACAGAGGAGGCTGCGAGTTCTGAACCTGGCGCTCAACGTAGCACACCAACTCGCTGACGTTTACAGGAGTATGGAGCTCGACACCTGCGTCAACTTCCTCACCAAGCAAGGTAAGATGGAGAGGATTCTGTCAAATGTCTATTACTCGTCAGCACCTTCAATGTATATGTGTATGTATGTATGTGTGTGTATGTTGCCTGAATTTAGAAGTATGGAGACGGATATTTCCATCTACAATCTCATGAAACTAAAACTTTAAGTAACAAACCTAGTGCAGATTTTCGTCAGTTGGTTTGAAGCGAAACTCTTCTCTTCGTACACATAAAGGAGACGTTTCATTATTGTATGGGACTCCGGCCATAACATGTACACTTCAGAAAACCTGGGAAACGAACTCCTAAATACAATGAAGACTGTTTTTTTCCATAATATCTAATACTTTTTGGGCACAAAATAAAAACCGAAAATGTTTGACGTTTGTCAGGAGAAATACGATTATCGACAGCTAGCCATTTTCGTCCAGAAGTACCTACAAATCTACAATCCACAAAAGCAGTTTTTTATTTTTATGATGAATCACACTTTCTAATTAATCAAACAAGTTGTATAAAATAGCTATCTGAATATAGTACAGAAATACATGCCTTTCATATTTATTTAAATGACGTCTACGTGATATTATTATGTTAAAATGTAACATGATTTCTGGACGAAAGCAGTATGCAAGTAAAACGACGCCATGATGAATAGAATATGGCAACAATTTGTTAAACTATTATTTTTTGTGCCGAAGTAATCAGGGGAATAAACAGGAAATAATATTTTTCCTCAATTCGTGGAATTTTTTCCGTTTTTTACATTAACGTACACTTCATGGCCGAAAATGAAACATCTCCTTTACTCATATAAAAATTATTGTGAAAGATGTGCTTGAATCCTGGAGATTTATGACTTTTCTATGAATCCCTGTCTGCAGTTTTATTAGAATAATTTCTGAAATAATAATTTTAGAAACTAGAGGTGTTCATATTTTCGAAGTGAAAGCTTCTTTAAGCGCGTTGGGCGTTTTTGAGATGGGAAAAAACAATTGAACTTGCAACACCGTTACCGACACCTAATTTTTTATAAACGCGATTGTGCTCTTTATCTATATTACGTTACGGATCAATGTTCTATGCAAGTATTTTTCTTCCACCAAGGCGATCTTGTTCAAGTTTTCACTTCTGTCGGCACTCCCGGAGTGCCACTGTTTTTTTAAAACTGGTAACTGAACATTGCATACATACATTTTTGTTTAACATACATACTATAATCTTGTATTCTCTTCTTTAGCTGTGTGGGCCCTCCGCGAGCACTCTCCACGACAAGTCCGAGAAACCCTGTCGACCCGCTGCGCGCGCTCCCTGGCGGCATACCGAAGACACTGCGCGTCTCCTTCATCAGCCGGCCAGCTTGTGCTGCCGGAGCCGATGAAGTTATTGCCGTTGTACACCAACTGCGTGCTGCGGTCTGATGCTGTGGCCGGAGGTCAGAATTTACCATCTGCATATTACCTACTTAACACTGCAATTTTCAACAACCAGTATCTACGCGGCGGTCGCATGAAAGTTTCCGTCGTTGTCTATATAATACGCAGGCCTGTAAGCTCGCTTGCACAACAAAATCACGAAATGCGTTTAGCATATTTTATACATCATTTTATTATGTCTCTGTGATTTGCAAACGATTTACAGAAACAGAGTGTTGACTTTGTTACGAATTTTTCCAATGAAACCTTGTACTATACTTTTCTTGATAATATACTTTTTCACCAAGAAAACAACTTGAATACCATTGATATATTATCGCTCTAGATACAGAATCACGAACAAAAAATCATTGTTTAACTGACCACTTTTGCACATACTTGGCATAATAGTACTATAGAAGAAACCCATATCTAAGCAGTTTGAAAACAAAATCCTGTGCACACGACTCTTTTTTCGTAGGTTACTCTAGCGGCCAAGTGCTGCAAGCAAGAATAGTCCTTACGGTGTATAGATATGCGTTTCTTCGATGGTACATTATTACTGCGGCCTGCAAAAGAGGCATTGATGGACGAACGTGAAAATGTGGGCCGAGGCGAAGCCAAGGCACACATAAGTGAATGCTTGGTGTTCCTCTAGTAAATTAAAAAAAAAAAAAACGCGCACTTTGGCATTTTAACCATTTTGATGGCTATAGTTGGATCGTTATTAAAGGACATGTCCTAAAATGGTTTTTTATTATTCAATAATTCTAACCAGGATAAGTTAAATATATTTGGATAAACATCCCAAAAACTAGTGGTTCTCACTATATCATACATTTTTAAAGACCTCCAATTTTGAGGAAAATCGTTTTTTATTTTAATATCAATTTACTTCTAAAACGAACAAACCTTTCTAATTATTTAGGATAATATAGTGAACACACCCCATAAAATAGTAAACTTGTCAAAATTGACACATGTTACTGTCATTACTGTCAATTCATTGACAGTAATGACAGTAACATGTGTCAATATAAGTTATATTGACATGTTCAAATAGTAAACTTGTCAAAATGGACACATGTTACTGTCATCACTGTCAATTTATTGACAGTAATGACTGTACCATGTGTCAATTTATATAATATTTGTCATAGTTGCCATCAACAAATAAAATATTTGTACTTAAATAGTTTATAATTTTTCTATGGAGGGGTCTAAAAATATTATTTCAGTGATTCCTAGTTCCATATTTTGTCGTTTTTATTTAGATGTAGTTTGATGCTGGTTATATTTTTATCGGAATAAAAAACCAACGCCCCTACAAAAAGCGGACATCTCCTTTGAAATAAACTTACACAACTGTTGTGCCTTAAAATGTTATCGGCTTCTTTTGAATCGCTAATGCGGAATCTAGAGAGATACAATATCAATATTGAAAACGAATATAAAGAATCTTAAATATGTATCCGCATTTCGCGTCAGTCGTTCAAAGACTTGTCACACTGGATGCGTTTTGCGTCCTACGGTCCGGTCAAATCGAACATAACAGAACATATATGTTCGAGTTGACCGGACCGTAGGACGCAGAACGCATCCAGTGTGACAAGTCCTTATGTCTACTTCTGCGTATGACATTGCTGTGACAGAAGCAGACGCTTCTGTCACAGCAACACAGTCTGTACTTTTCGTCCGCACGCCATAACTTTGTTGTGACGCCAACAATCTCCCGGCTCTTGCGGCGCCAACACAGAGCGATGTTTTAAATACGTTACACATTACTATTTTAGTCGGTCTAGCGTAGGCGTTTGTCAGACGCATACGCTGCGTAAATCCGACGGTTATATTGCGTCAACGCGATACTGTTCTCGATCAAACTACGTCAACGCTAGCGCAGCTATTGCATTAACGCGACGTCTTTGCAGTTTCTACGCTAACGTTAAACAATCTTAAATATGATCTATGAGCTAACAAAAGACAAAATTTACTATGAAATGTTCCGTCGTTCTCCCCAGGCCCCGACATAACCTGCGACGACCGCTCGTGCGCGATGTACCGCGCGCTGGCCGCGGACGTGGAGACGTCCATCGTGTACACGTACCCGCGCCTGCTGCCGCTGCACCGCGTGGTCGACCAGCCCGCCAACACGCTGCAGCCGCTCAGGGCCTCCGTCGACAAGATGAACGAGCAGGGCGTCTATTTACTGGGTGAGCAGTCGACATTTTAGCAGACCAGCCTATACACTGCTGGATAAAGGCCACTGCCAAAAAGAGCAGTCATCATGCTGAAAAGAGGGCAATATTGAACGGGCTCCGGCTGCAGGACACTGTGGCCTAGTGGTTTTAAAGCGAGTTTTATTACCAGAGTCAATTAGAAGGCCATCAATTTTTAACGCCCGAACCAAACCAATATTATTATGAAAGTACAAGATGTGTTATCAGCAATCTAGACCTACAAAATGTCACCATAAAACTATTCAAATATTTAACTTTTTTTTGCAGAAAAAAATTCAATTTTTATTTTTTGTGAATCGTTGCTAATTTACCATCAAGTATGCCTTCAATAGCATACAATGATATGACCCTACATTCCGATAAGGTCTAAAGTCGATACGTTTTACTTGAGTGACTGAAGATTAATTTTTGTTTCATTCCACGTTCACACGACACTAACAAAATTAAATAGGATTTAACGGTTCATCCGCTCCTTTCATTTCATTTTTGGATTGGCAAGTGCCGAAATCCAGCATCGTTGGACTGGTTCACTAATGAATTAATTTTTCACTTTAGATTAATTTTGTTTTCAGACGTTTCACTTAAATTTTCGAAAAGTAAAGCGATCGGTTTTAGTGAGGATGAGGATAAAAGCCTCCATTTGTAAGCACTTTTAACACAATTCCCCTTCTAACAGAAAACGGCGTGCACATGCTCCTGTGGGTGGGCTCGCAAGCGAGCCCGGAGTTCGTGCAGGACGTGTTCGGCGTGCCGGCCGCGGCGCAGGTGGACACGCAGGTGTGCGAGCTGCCGCAGCTGGACACGCCGGCCAACGCCGCCGTGCGCTCGCTCATCGACGACGCCAGGGGCAGGAGGAGGACTGCTATGAGGGTGAGTACACATCGCGGTTGAAGAGATGAAGTCGGATCGTTTATTGAGAGCTTATGCAAAGAGTAAGACTAGTCATTTTTATCGTTCTGAACAACCAGTGTACTTTTAGATGATACAAGGTCACATTGAATTAGCTAGCAAACTCCACATACGAGATACGCGATATCTAAAACGATAGAACAGAAAATATAATTTAAAAAAAACTAAAAAAATCTAAACTCATAATTTTAAGTAACTAAAGCTGATTGCAGGGTCAACGGCCGCTGGCTAATTTATTTTGACCTTGTAGATTTTCTTAAATATACTGTTTTCGGAATCTAGTACACCACATCGAATCTTGTGAGATCGAACGATAGAGATCTGATGAGGCGTAAATATGTAAAAAATTATTGACCACATTGGGAGTTCAGTCTGACTTGCATTATTTTAGCTTGTGCTTTACCAGGATTTAGAACACAAATATAAGACACACAGAAACAAGTACACAGGTCTTCTTCTATCTTGTTTTGTACATAAATCTATTATTCCTTGGGATAGGATTGTTTTATTTTGTGTGACGCTAAGACAGGCATGCAATTTTGAACTTTTTACACTGCCAAATGCTTACTGAACAATTTTTTAGATACTTTTGTAGATACTTTGCATGTCTTTTACAACCTTCCTTTATTCTCTTAGTTTAAGTAATGCAGATATTTTATGAACAATTTGATTTTACGCATGTGACAAATTGGTAGTCTTTTGATTTATTTCTTATCTATTTTCTTTATGCCATGATTTTCGGCCTATCGCGTGTCACTTTTTATTCACTCAATAATTATAACAAGGCGTCCTTACTAGCTGTTCAATAAAAGATCATATAACTCTCAGCATAAGATCTATTTTCGCGTGGCAATGTTTGACTGTAGCAATGTTTAATTTTAGATTTTGCTGATATATATCGCTCTTGATCTCGACTTCGTTAGAAAAAAAAGTGATTGATGAGGTCTAAAATAGAACAATTACACCCGAAAGTTACCTATATCCATTCCTACTTTAAATATTGCCAGGTTATAAATAGTAGGTAACGTACTGCCTCGTTGGTCGCAACCACTACTGCTGAGTATGAGGTCCTGGGTTCAATTCTCAGGTCGGGCAAAGTTTTAATGGTTCTTCCATCAGGAATTTCTCTCTGCGAAATGTGGGTGTACTATAAGTACACCTCTGCCCATCCTTTCGGGTATTACAGGCGCGATATTTGTTATGTTACGATGTAAATAGTAGGGAACACGTATAAAAGACTACCGATAGGCCCGAAAATCCTTCCCAAAAAGCATGGCATGGCTTACCCTCGTGACCCCTGTTCCTCTCAGCTGACAGTAGCGCACCAGCTGTCGGCCACGGCCCCGCAGTTCCGCCGCCTCATGGTCGAGGACCGCGGCCTGGACGGAGCCGACGCCTACATGGACTTCCTCATGTCTGTGCACAAGGCTGTGCAGAAGATGCTGTATGTTTGATGGGTTTCTTGAAGGGTTTTGGGGATGTGGGCTTTGGTGGGGCGTGGAATTGAAAGAGTTATTTGTTTAACTAGCTATCCGACATCGAGATTTCTGTGATATATCTGACTTAAATATTAATACGTTTTAAACGTAAACCTTCTAGAATAAATTCTCGAAATATTCTAAGATCTAACCTACAGACGACCTTCACCCATCTGTTAAATGGATAAAAAGTATTTAAATCTTTAATATGTTAAAAAATATGTCACGAGTGGGTTGGCTAACAAATTCCTGACCAGACTATGATTAATTAAAAATTCACAATATTTTTTTTTTTCATAAATAAATGCGTCAAGTTTGCTAATTACTGGCCCGATTTAATGACATTTTAGAGAATTGTACATTGCATTTCTCATACCGGAAAATTAATGGGATATTTCTAAACACAGAACATTAAGGCGAAAGCGTCAGTGTAGCCCGCGAAATTCAAATTTTCTTACGTTTTTTGTAATTTGCAGGTCAGTATCATGTTGTATGTTGATCTAAATATGATTCGCGGCCGTAACAAATATGGCTATACTCAATTATAATCATAAATGTAGTATAATAATATCATATAAGTTAGCAAAGGTGTCAAATGTCATGATTTCATGAAATCATGACATTTGACACTAACTTATGGAGTTGTATTGCTGATTGTAATGATTATAATTGAGTAAAGCCATATTTGTTACGGCCGCGAATCATATTTTAATCAATATAAAACCTGACACTGACCTGCAAAATGCAAAAAACGTAAGAAAATTTGAATTTCGCGGGCTACCCTGACGCTTCCCGCTTAAAACTTTTTGCATGTATGAATAAAATGGTGACGTTTTTGTGTATATGTAGAAAAACTGGTTTTCATTCCATTATAATTTTCATTATTTTTTTTTTTTTTTTTTTTTTTCTTAGTTCTTAATAAGTTAATATGATGAAATGACGTTTGCTTTCAATTCCACTGCCTTTTCTTACAAAGGTCGATGCGCTTTAGAACGCATGTTTCGAAGATTTTCTGGTTATATATCCTGCGACAAGAAAAGAGGTGATTTTGGTGATTCTGGGTGATTTGGGCGGTTTTTACTATCTTTGGGTATTGTGTGACGCTTTTTTTCATTTTGCCAGAATGATCCTTGCATTTTTATATTTTTATATTGTGATATATTATTCCATTTTCAAAGTCTTTAACAATTCGTTTCATTTTAGGGTGTTTACCCACGAGTTTTAATACATATTTGTGAACATAACATTATTATATTCTTATATTATACATATTACATCACATCACATAATTTATTCTTACATGAGTACACATCACATTATTTTTATGTTATTTGTCATTCACATTGCAGCCATTACAAGTTCGATCCCATATTATTATCGATGTCTTTCCAATAATTTTACATATTCACCAATTTAAAAATCATACCAAAAACTGTTATGAGCATTTCTTAAGTTTTCTGAATAAGGGGTTTCCCCCGTTTACACCAGCAGCTTAGCATGACTACAATAGAAACGGGTTTTGCCGACGGAAGAATAGACAAAATCACAATCTGTCATTTTGTCTATTCTTCCGTCGACAAAACTCGTAGAAAACCCGTTTCTATGGTTGTCGCGTGCAGGAAAAAGGAAGGTTTTGAGTATGAATGTGGATGGCTACACGAGTAGGGGGAAGACCAAAGAAAAGATGGATGGACTGTGTGGAATATGATATGGATAGAGAGGGGGTGATTACCGAGATGGCGACGATAATGACCCCCAGTTTTAAATACGATTTTAAATTTATCAATTGAATTTAACACTTATCCAGTCAAAATAAGGTATGTATTTCAGTGCTCGGTGATTCAGCTTGGACAAACGCAGCGTAGTTTTCCGTTGATCACCGAGCATTGAAATATATACATTATTTCGCTTGAATAAGTATTAAATTCAATTTACCAATTTTAAATTCTTTGCCGTCCCGTCCGCCGTCTGCGCAGGCAATTATGTAATTTGTTTTCAATCTCATGTCTTCTTGATTGGTAAGTCTATTGAATCCAGCTCATACATACCCAGTTTGTGGATTGAGATTTTTTTCAAACTTTGATTAGTATTATTATTTGGTGATTCCTTCAATATATCCCGAGAAATGAAAAATTTCTAGCGTTTTTTGCAAATTAATTTTAAATTTCGTGGGTTACTTTGAAGGAGTCACCGTAAATAAGAGTTGGACAATTTCTCAACTTTAAATTCTCAATTCTTGAACTGTCTTTATTTTTACTGATGACTTGATCATTCATCCAAAAACACAACTTCATATTTAAAAATCCCCTAAAACCGGATCATTGTTTCAGCTAACAACAATGCGCCAACACGACAAATTGGAAGCCGTGTTACGTCACTTCCTGGTCGAAGATCGTGGGGTGGACGGCAGCTCTTCCTACGTCGATTATCTGTGCCACATCCACAAGGAGATCCGGGCGCTGCTATAGCAGATGTACGGCTACTATTAAGCGTAGCCGAACACCGGACGAAATTACGCGACGAAAGTTCGGCGCGACGTAATATTATGTCGCATACTTGAACACCCAATCTCAGATAATTTACTGGCATTGTCACAATCAATTATCAACTTTAGCGCTATGTAGTTTAAGATGATTTTTGTGTGCAATAAAAATGTCCTAAAAAATTTGGCTGCAATGGAATTTGAACTTTATCATGTATGACATTAAGTTTGTTGTTCCATAGCTTGATAATTATCTGAGATTCTGAATTGAAGTTAGTAACCAATGCAGGCGAACTTTCAGTCGTGTGTTATCGGTCGGTAAGCCTACGCTGTGGTATCGCCGCCCGGTCAATACAATGTGGGACACTTTTACATGGAGTGTTTGATTTTCAACTGGTTATAAACAGAACCTCGCTTTATTGGTACTTAGAGGCGTGCAAGTAAAATAGAAGTTGGAAAAAGAGGTTCTGAATATTTAGTGATGTTTTGTGCTTCAAAAAAGTGTTACCCGAAGGTTTACAAAAAAAATATATATATATATAGCATGAGTATTATTATGGATTCAGGAAAGAGAGCATTTTTGTTAAATGATATTATGTCATTCAATCCAGCGTATTATTTTTGTTTTTTCCTTGTGTAGTATACATGAATGTAATTTGTCTCCACTAAAATAGCTTTCAGCTTGTAACAGGTAAAACTTATTTAATTGTACGTGCTAGTATATGTCTAAATATAATAATTTGATATTGATGAGTCGTCATAAAGATTTAGACGCAATAATATGTAAATAAATTACGTAGGTATGTTATTTAAGTGTGAAATAGCACATCTTATGAGTTTGTAAAAAAAAACTACTAAATGTAAAAGTTTTCCACATTCCTAACTTGTATAGTTGTGAAATAAATGATTTTGTTTTGGACTAATTAGTATCAATGCTATTTTTAAAGGACTATTTGAGATTTCTACCAAAAACTACCAAGCAGGGTTGCTAGTAGTGAAAAATTGTTAGTACTATTATCATAAATTAAAACGTGCGTTTTGGTGATGGTTCAAAATGTATAGGCTTCCAAAGTATTCAAACAATCGATGTGGCTCGAGGACACAGCCGCGCCGCGACTAGTAATCTCACATGCAGCATAAAATCGCGTTTGTGTATGAGACAAAGTCGATTGTTTATAGATGTCTTTATGTATCTGTTACGTCCAAGATCTACGCGTAAAGATAAGGATTTAATAAGACTAGTTATTTCTTAGAAGAATAAAAAGTGTTTGTCCCCTTATTCATAAAAAAAACGTGTAAATACATCACCTTCACCCTTAGAAACTATTATTGGGGGTAGGTAGACGTGTACTTGCCATACACTTTTTTGCCTCAAGGGTTAAAATAGATGGAAACTTTGCTTCCAAGCGTGTGGTGCCTTTGATTTGATACCCAAACGGTGTATTTTAGTTAGGTAATTCTAGTGATAAATTGGAATTTGCCCGATAAATAGGGATAGCCTTACCCTAAGCTGCGATAGTACACCTTTTCCTACTCCTTATTAATTGCCAACAAAGATAAAAAAATGAGCACATGAATAAAGGGAATTTAATAAATTAATAAGTATATCATTGTTAACAATTTCTACAAAGTTATTATTGAGGCTAATGCCACAGCACGGTTACAATTAAAGACCACATTAAGGTCTTTGGTCAAGTTAGACCGATTATTTTCACAAGGCAAATGACATGTACGTTTAATTAATATAAGTCGTTTCTTGTACAGTATAAAGATGATTACGAAAAGCATTTTGTATGACCCCTGAATCGAATAAGTAATTCTCACTGTTTCAAGTCAATTTAGATACTTAAAAATTGGATATCGTCGCAGCGAGAATTTGATGGCACGGTGAAACTATCGCTACGATTCTCTCGCCCGTGGAGATGGCGCCATCATTTTCCATTTGTACGTTTTGTACTCAACTAAGTTGCAATTACAATAATGTTTTTTTATAGACAAATAGTAATACTCCTGTACCGAGACGTAAAGACAGCGAGTTTTAGAAAAATATGGTATATGTAGAGCGTCGTCTCTATAATTCCTGTGTGTCTGTCTCTTTCTAACGCTCGATGTCATATTACAGTCCGGCGAGAGAATGCGTTCTTGACACCCGTCAGTTTCCTACCAACGTATATTTGTTTTGCGAATTTGATCCTTATTAGTACTAGAAATTGTCCAACTGACAGGTGTCAGGAATACATTCTCTCGATGGCCGGACTAACGTCCGGATACTGTATATTGCTACAAGGATCATTTGGCGCCTAAATGACATTAACAGGGAAGCGTTTGAATTTGGAATTGTATTGGCATAACAAGATGGCGTTTTTAGTTCGATTTTTGGCACGCGCCAAATGAACTTTGTAGCGTTGTAGTTGATTGGTGTGGCCGATTTTGGACCAACAGTAATGTCTATTGATGGCCTAGAAACTAAAGAAATAAAATAGGCTTTTGTACACAAAAAGCTAACGAGTTCTTACGAAATTGTCATGTATTTACAATAATAAAATATCCTTGTCCATCAAAAGTATTTAATAAAATGCTAACTTTAAGTGTTGCTACACGACAAGAATGTTAACTTTTAGTAGAAAATTCAAATTAATTATTATCTCAAAATGTAAGTTTGTTTTGTTAACAATTGGAATAGTTTTTGTTTCCTACGATATTAAAACTAGATATATTTTTATCTATATTGGATTGTATTGTAAATGTAAATAAAATTTGGCATTATTTAATTTTATTTGTTCTTATTTTTAGATTAGTGATAATATTAGTTGATTTTCGATTTATAAACTTGTAATATATTGGAAAATATTTGTATGCAAGATATCCATGTCTCGCAAATAAAAAAATAATTAAATGTCGGCAAAACCGAAAAGCACTAGGAAAAATTATATAAGTCGAAAACTAACTAATTTTATTAAAAAAAATCATACATAATCTATTTTTTTATCTAGAACTAGCAACGAACGAGGCGTTCCCACTACTTCAATATAATTACAGAATAGATATTGTTAATACAATGATCCCTAGACACTGTATCACCACATTTGACAAAGTTATAATCTAGTTGCATCACATCGTCGGCACTGGAAAGTATAGGTAATACAGCATACAAGGATAGACAGATATCTTAAAAATCTTTCCATGTGATTGAAGATTGTGTTAAGATTTAAATAGTTAGATTTGCTCCCACCGTACTATGAGTGAGTTCACACAGTACGCATGGAACGATTTATACGAGATTTTCAGACCGCGAACGAGACCTTAATAATAATAATAAAATGTCATTGTCAACGATACCGAATCTTTTGACGCAGTCGGGCGAATCTAACGGTTTAAATCTTTGCGATTTATTAATTCACTTTTTTTGTGATGTCTATCGCTATTAAAGGAAGGTATTTTATGTGCATTTATGATTAATTAAGAGCGTGCATTCTGAAAGTGGGCAACGTCGCAAATAGCTGTCAAATATTTCGCCGTTTTGATCAATTTGGCAATATTACTGTATGGAAATATCGCTAACTAGTGAACTAAAATATTGATTATGAAATTCAAGTCAAAACGCAATAGAAGTCAAAATCGGTTGAACGAACTGTAAAAAAGGTTTAGTTAAATGTCTAATCTTATTTCAAATGGAGTATAGGTAGTGATAATATTTCATATTTTCACACAGTAATATTGTCAAATTAATCAAAACGGGTAAATATTTGACAACTATTTGCCACGTCGCCAACTTTTAAAGTGCACGCTCTTAAATAGAATCCGCGCGACCACTAGGCGGAAATTTGTGGAACTACATTTTTGCATAGACACTAGCGCCGCGTTTATCGGACTTGAGTGGTGGCGCGAACTCTGGCTTAATTGACTGATCAAAATGCCCCCTCCTAAACCCCGGTTAGCAGCCAAACTCGTGAGTAAGATGCAGTTAATCTTCTGTTAACATTAGTTTAGTCAGAGTTAACTTCGGTAAGTTGAGGAGATTATTGTTAAATAGTGTATAATCCAGAACTGTATTGAGCGTGTAAGTTTTTAATAGTTAATAAATCCTTTTGTATAAATATAAAATGGTTTTCATTTTTTTTTACTTTTCTTTTTTTTACCACCATTAATTTGATATTATGTTGACAGCAAAAGTTCAATTGATAAAGGTTCAAGTAAAATGTAAATAAAACGCAAACTACATATTTGGAAGTAACGTTTTTCTATAATTGAGTTACATGAATTATAAACTTTAAAAAGTATTTAACAAATTGATTAATTGTTACAGACCAATAATTTGTAGTTAGCGTCGCGTCTTCTCCGAAAACGGCCTTATTTTGGCTGAAAAGAAAAATAAATTTACAATTAGTATAATAATCATTGGTGCCGGTTCCCTTGTTCACAAACTAAACTAAATTAAAGTTCAGTGCATTTTTTTCTTTTTATTTAATTAAAAAAAGGACAGAAGATAAATTTTAGTTTAGTCCTGTCAAATTAATCAGCGCCTGTCACTACTCCATACAAGTTTAGACGTGATTAAAAACTTGCCTACTAAAATTACGTCAATTTACGTCAAGCGCTGATTAATTTGACAGGACTAAACTAAAATTTGTCTTCTGTCCTTTTCTTAAGAAATATAAAGAAAAAGATGCACTGAACTTAAATTTAGTTTAGTTTGTGAACAAGAGAATCGGCACCATTATCATGTTGGGGTCGGCTTCCAGTCTAACCGGATGCAGCTAAATACCAGTATTTTACATAGAGCCACTACCTATCTGAACTCCACAACCCAGTTACTGGGTAATACGATACCCCTTGGTAAGACAAACTTTTAGGCTTCTGACGACCCGTATCTAACTGCTGTCAAAGATCCACGAATTACAGCCGGGACCAACGGTTTAACGTGCTTTCCGAGGTACGGAGGGGTCTCGATGTGTAATGGATGAATCGACCGCGGCAAGTGTAGCTTAACCTTCGGTCGACCCGTGTGGCTATTACTATTTAGCCACGTGGCGAGCGACTTAGTACAATAAATCAATATGGGCCTATAATTTGCCCACAGACAAAAGAAGAACCTAGCCTTCATCGTTTGCTCACTTTGTGTCGACTTCCGACTGAGCCCCTAGTTTTTTTTTTTTCTGTTGGGCATCTCATACATAGCTGGCCTCTGAGGTAATGACTATTTAACCAGGCTTTTCTGTGGCTGCCTTAAGCTCCTACATTCAAAGGCTCCAGCCAAGGGCATACAAACTAGATTTTATATACTAGGCGAGCGCTCGCTAAGGGCACCCCCTGTGGGGTACACGAACCTCGGCTTTGGGCGTCGCTGGGAGGAGGACATCAAAGATGGGACGGGCTGGATCAAAATTTAGATCATGATTATTAATCGGGGAATTTAAAACTACGTGCTCAGCTGCAACAACTGTTGGCACCTCCTTTTTGAGCAAGGGTCGGGGGAGTATCATTTACTTGGGGTCGCGGTCGTGGAGGACCTCGTCGGCGAGGTCAGAATATCGGGTGCTTGTGTTTGTGCACTGTACTGGTGGCCCTAGTGCTCTCCTGGAGTAGGGTTGTGGGGTCATCTAGGTCTGTGAGGATATGCCTCGGACAGCGGGCCTGTCTAATCCTACTTGGGATTTAACTGGCGGCCTCGACAACCAGAGGGTTGCGATGCTTGGCCGCAGAATCAAAGAAACGCTTGCATTACGTTTAAGAAACTGATGAAAAGTAGGGATTTTGAGATCGAGATGGAGGCTCTCGTTTCTAATGAATCAGGGAGTACCGGTAGCCCTACGAAGGGATCGGTTTTGGTGGGGATCCTCTCTAGAGACACACGGTGTTTTTTATACCTACGTGCGTCGACGGCGTGTTTTCTGCCTTGATAAAGCAACACCTTGTTGCGTTTAAAAAAAAACCGCGTGCCCTTAGGTACAACAGGTAGGTAGGTAGTTACAGGCAAACCCAACGCGCTAAGACTCTCGGAAACAGGCGCGACGCGACCATGAAGTTTTCTTCGAAATAGTTCTACTCTGGCAGCCTTTATAGTTTTTGTATTTTCTCTTCTTGGACACGGTTAGTTATCTTGAACCCAGGATTATTTTACTAGATTTTACGTGTTCTAACTCTAGGGTATTAATGAGACCATGCCAAAGAATTAACTGGCATAATATAATTAAAATTTATGGGTTTTATTTTTAGTTTTTCATTAAAAATTATTCGACAAAGTTACGATTATTTATGTAAAATACCTTTACATGAAATATAAAATAAAAAACTTTAATTCTGACTATTTTTGTCCATTAAAAAAAATTACAACGTTGCATTTTCTTAGCTTTAATTATGAATGATTCGTTGAATGAAAATGATTTACTCGTACTTATCAATGAAACTTGGTACATCCATCGATCGATCTTCGAAACTATGTAGGGTAGTGGCACCAACAGATGAACGACCCCCAATAGATGAACGACTGATAGAAAAATAAAAAAATATAAAACACCTCGCTACTTTCATGTGTGCAATATTTTTTCCCGCTTAGGGCAACATTTTTTCTTCCCGATTCCATAACAACTTTGACAGTGACAACTCAAACGCGCTCGTAGCTAGCCGTTGTGTGAGCATTTCCCGCCAAAAATTAGTTTTATATGGAAACCTACTTAAGGTAAGTGGCCTCCGTATTTAAGAATTTTGTCAGTTTAAAGAAAGAATTAATGATAGATTTCAGTGGATTTGGTTAGAATAAAATCTTGTTATATTCGGCTTTGATTATATTGATACCTAAATACATTATTTACCGTATTTTTATAGAAATTTACTGTTCAAGTAATGGATTCAATTTTGTTTGCTTGATCCAATAGATGAACGGCGTTCAACTAATGGAGAAAGGGCATATTTTTACAGCTATCATTACTCATAAACTCACGCTTAGAGACCAAAACAAAACCACTCAAATGAATTTTAATAAATGTATGAACCTAATTACCAAAAGTTGAACACATAATTTTCGTGTTTTTGATTATTTTTAAGGCTTTATTTTAGTGTGAAATCTTGCACTGTTCAGCTTTAGGATTCAAGCCCAATATTTGAACTAAGGAATATTTTCACATTTTACTCGTTCAAATTTTGGGTATCGTGCCTTAAGCTGAACGCTGAAGTGAATTTTATTCGTTCATTTTGTGGTTGTTTAATCCAAATAATGAACGAATTAAATTACTTAGTTCAGATTTTAGGTCTTATTTTAACATGTGAACGGATAAGCATAATCAATATTTCTTCTCCTTATAGATGTTATCTACACAACGAAAAAAAGAAAAAAGATATGAACAAAGTACTCTCGAAGAAGCTGTACGGATGGTACAAGCACAACAGATATCTCTGTCCAAAGCCAGTGTTCAATTTAACATTCCAAAGGGTACACTTCACAATAAAATTCACGGGAAAACGGCCCTCCAATGTAAAAAAGGGCCAGGAAAACTGTTATCGGATGATGAAGAAGATAAAATTGCTACCTGGATTTTAAACATGGCCAAAATTGGCTATCCTGTCAACACAAATGATGTCAGGGAGACGGTTGCACAGATTTTTGAATTTAAAGGTTCAGACCTGAAGCCAGGCAAAAAATGGATGAAACTATTTTTGCAAAGGCACCCTAACATCACAAAAAGACATGCAGAAATCATTTCTAAAGCAAGAGCTTTAGTCACAGAGCCAATGATTCGGAAATGGTTTGAAAGTTTGCGACAACATCTGCAAGAAGTATGTGCTGAAGATATATTAGGCAATCCCGAGCGAATTTTTAATCTGGACGAGACAGGTGTACAGCTATGTCCGAAAACCGGAGTTATTTTGGCACCTAAAAACTATCGTGCGATGTATGATGTCGCCACAGGACAGGAAAAACAAAGTATTACAGTACTATGCAACTTTTCTGCTAGCGGTGGAATTGTTACACCATTTATTGTATATCCGTTACAAAGAATATCAAAAGAAGTAGCACAATCAGTTCCAGATGACTGGGGAATTGGAAGATCAGATTCAGGTTGGATGACAGGTCAAACGTTCTTGCACTATATCAAAGAAATCTATCTGCCTTGGCTCCAAAAAAATCATGTTCCGCTTCCGGTACTTCTGCTCGTTGACGGCCACAAAAGTCACATAAATTTGGAGTTGCACGAATTTTGTGTTCAAAACCAAATTATTCTCTATTGTCTGCATCCCAATACGACACATATCCTACAACCCTGCGATGTAGGAATATTTGGCCCTCTAAAAGCAGCATGGAAAAATGCAGCAAGAAAACACAAAAATAAAGAAAATGTTCAGATTACGAGGTCAAACTTTGCAAAAGTATTTGCACAATCTTTTGAAGTGTCTATGAAGAAAACCGTGATAGTTAATGCATTTAAAGCATGTGGAATTTTTCCGTTTAACCCTAATGCTGTGGATTATTCAAAATGCATGTCGAATAGGCAAGAAGAAATAGAACATGATATATCTTTAAATGATTATAAAACAACTGTAGACGTTATCGAGAAAATTTTACAGAAAAATATAGTGGACAAGTACAATGAATACAGAAGACGCAATAAGAAATGTAAGAGTAGTCTTTTTAAATTTTGGAACAAGTGTAAAAATAAAGTGGACAACATCTTGTTATCACAATCGTCTAATATTGATGATTCTGTAATAAATAGTTCAAGAAGAGATAATTCTAACACGGACATGCATGCAAGCAATACAGAAGGGATATTAATGCCTCAAGAACAGCGTCAAGAAGGAGAATTATCAATTACTCATGAAACACAGTTTGGAGAAGGAGATTTGACTCTTGGGACAAATACTTTCATTGATGGCATTATGGATATAGAAAATATGCCAATTGAAATAGAAGGAGTGACTTTTCTAATGAACGAGGTTTTAGGAGACACGAACGAGAACCGCATGACACGAAGTATAGGAATAGCACCTGGTGTTAATCAACAAGATGTCATAGAATTACTGGAACCCCGCTCATACACAACACATGTGCTTGATTTGACAAACACCGCAACTTCTGCTCATTGGGCTGCGCCTCAAACAACTTCTACGCCTGTTTCATCAAAGCAAGCAATTCCATTGCCCTGGTACACTGAAGGTGAAGATACTATACCGAATATATCACCGCCAGTTGATGTGCCGAACAATCAAGAATCGTCCCAAATCCCTGACGTTCCAAATTATAGTCAGCATACCCGTGATGTTTCTCTTGAAAATGAACCGGGCTGTTCTAAAGTATTGAATGCTAAAATTGATGAGTTGCTGAAACTTCCTGAACGCAAAAAAGGCATGAAACGAAAGCAGTCAAAATCGCCAACACCTCTAGCAATAACTTCTAAAAAGTTTAAAGAATACTTGGAACTAAAGGAAAACGAAAAGAAAAAAAAAGCAGAAGAGATAATACACAGAAAAAATCAGCGTGAACAAAAGAAAGCAGAAAAGGAAAAAACTATCAGAGATAAGAAATTAAAAGGAATTAAAATATATACTACGATCAGTAAAGGAAAAGATATGGCATCATCTACTAGACCAGTACAAGCTGATCCGGTAGATGAAGCAATAACTTCAAATAAGGCAGATAGGATTCCAGCTTTGAAAAAAACGAAGAAAAATAATTTGTATGTAATAAACGATTGTGTCCCAGTCCCAGAGACAGAAAGGACCAAAGAAAACCATAAAAGTCTGACTAATGATAAGGAGAATATACATTTTGGAGATTATGTTGTTGTAGAATTTGAGACGAATAAACGAAACCGCTACTATGTCGGGCAAGTGTTAATGTATGATTATGAAAATAATTTCATCAAAGTTAGGTGTTTGAGAAAGAAAGCCAGCAAATTTGACAGCTTGATATATTTCGTTGAGCCTCCTAATACTGATTTAACTGAAGTGTCGACATCAGCTATTAAAAATCTTTTGCCGTGTCCTCGCATTGGAAGGAGAGGCATGATTACTTTTGAAAATTCTCAATATGATCTCAATTTATGTGAATAATTACTATTCACATAAAAATTGAGATCATATTGAACATTTATTTGTAAGTATTCGATGATCTCGTAAATAAGACTGATTTTTGTAGGCAAAACGTCTTAAAATTTTTTTTTTTGATAAGATTTTAATTATTTGTCTACTTATATAAGATATAAGTAGACAAATAATTAAAATCTTTTAATAATACTTACCATGTTTTTATTTCTTTTATATATACAAAATTCCCTTTACTTAATACTATTCAAATGTTAGTTCAATTATTGGGTACAAAATATTCATAATTAGGGCTCAGTGTTCAACTATTGGGGTAAAACCCAAATATTTCTACAAAAACCAACTTTACATTTTTTTTTGTATATATCGACGGTATTTTTTTTAATCCGTCAAATCCTGAGGACCTATGGATTAATAAAAAAAAATAAGCATGCATCAATGTCATGAAATAACTGAGTTACAGCTATTTAAAGTTGTCAAAAACGCTTAATCGTTCATTTATTGGTGCCAGTACCCTAGGTATATTTGGACTACATGGTCTAGGACTTTTTGTATTATTTTTACCTATAGCATTATTTCACCACAAATCACCCTGATGGTACTGCACATAAAGTCCCCGTCACGAGAAGCTATAAATTTTGTAAACACACATTCAGGGGTTTGCAATCTTTGGGTAAAATAAAATAAAAACAGTTTTGTACTATTTTTTTCCAGGGATATATTAACACACACATTTAATTACAAACAAACAATATAACCTAATCCGCGAAAACACCACAAACAAACAAACAGACGCATTCGAAACTCGAAAGACAGCAGAGACAACGTCAGCGTGAACTTACTTCAAAATCGTGGCCCAAATGTTTACGTTCCATGAATCAGATGCGTTCCAGTACCACAAAACCTTAGACGACAGCGCTTTATATCGCTAAAATATAACCCGATCAAGTGAAATTGCTCATTAATTTCGTATAACACATACGTTACTTTGATTTAATTGAATTTGGGATTATTTGTTGTTGATTAAATTGTCGCTACGTAACTTGGTAGAAGTTCTTTATTTACAAAAATTATAGGTTCTCGTGACGGGGACTTTAGTGGAACAGCTGTCATAATAAGGGAATCCATCAAACATCACGAACTGCCCCAGTTCAGCACGGAGCATATACAGGCAACCAAAATAGCTGTCCATGACAGTAATGGAGATATCACCTTGTCTTCTGTATATTGTCCTCTAAAACACAATTTAAAAGAAGAGCAACTCACAATCCACATACGTGAATAGTCTTGGACCTCGTTTTATATCAGGAGGAGACTGGAACGCTAAACATGTTCATTGGGGCTCGCGATTAAACACGACGAGAGGGAGAGAGCTTACAAAGTGTGTTGATACGAACAATTTAATCACGATTGCCACATCTGAGCCAACCCACTGGCCGACGGGCCCCAAGACTGCCTGACGTTTTAGATTTCTTCATTACGAAAGGACTCAACAGACTATTCTATAACATCCAATCCTGTTTGGATGGGTCGTCTAATCATATACCAGTTATTCTAACAATTGGCGCAACTGTTCTTAATCGCCCAAAAAAGGTCCCAGACTATACAACAGCAGAACAGACTGGACAGAGTACCGCATTGATATGTCAATCAAACTCAAAATAGCTTTAAGAAATGTTGATGACATTGACAATGCAGTAATAGATTTCACCAGGACGATTCAAGAGGCATGTTGGAAGTGCAAACACGAGTTTAATCATAACAAACCAAGACATAATACAGTGCCGCTGGAACTTCGCCATATGATTCTAGAAAAGCGAAGATTACGTCGTGTGTGGCATGTAAGTCGTCATACTATGGACAAACGGGCCTTGAATAAGGCTATACAGGACCTGAAACAAGTAATTAAAGACGCAGAAGATGATACTCTGGAAGCACATTTATAATCCCTGACTGCAACCCGTGCGACCACCTATTCACTCTGGAAGGTATGCAAAAACACAAACTAGCCAAAATACCCGAAACCACCTATTAGAATAGAAGGAAGAAGCTGGACTAGAACAAACCTAGAAACAGCAAATGCGTTCGCTGATCACCTCGCTAACGTTTTCGTACCAAACGAACCGGAACCTGGAATAGACGATGCCGACATAGACAATTTATACTGAAGCAGGATTTCCAAATGGAAATGCCAATTCAATCTATTACACCTCAGGAAATTAGGCAGGTAATCAGAACATTGGATGACAGAAAGGCCCCAGGTTTTGATCTAATAGACAAAAAGGTCCTTGAAGAGTTACCTACTAAGGCGATCGTTTTCCTGACAACTATTTTTAATAGTATGCTCAGGGTTGGATACTACTCATTGCTGTGGAAAGTATCACAAATCATCATGATATCAAGCTAAAGTGACGTCTTATTATTGTTGCACCGACTTCCAAGTTCAATGTCAATAATTCCCGATCATCAATTTGGACTTCGACCAGAACATGCCACTACATCCATAGTGTGTCGCGTCATCAGAAATGCTCTAGAAACTAAGAAATACTGTTACTCAGTCTTCCTTGACGTACAACAGGCCTTCGACAAAGTATGGCATAAGGGACTATTATGTAAAATAAAAACACACCACACTATTACTACAACATCCTGGAATCTTATCTATCTGACAGAATATTTCAGGTCAAGGAAGACGATAGCACCTCTAGGGCCTTTCTTAACTGGGTGTCGCATGAAAAACCTCACGCGGGGCAGCAGTTTGTGGAAATGAGAGAAACAAGAAAAGTTTTTAAACAAAAGTTAAAATTTTGTCAGAATAATGAGGAGCAAACATTTTGGCAACTGAACATAAAAAGCAAGCATTTTCAAAAATTTTGGAAATCCACACAAAGATTGAGCCCAAAACCTGCGGTTCCGGTGAGCGTTAGTGGCATGGCTGAGCCTGAGGAGATTGCGAACATGTTTAGGGGGCATTTTGGAGTAACTTCGCGGCTTCAGTCGGAGGAACGGGGTTATGTCGCTGAGAGTAGATTGTCTGGTATTCCGGTTAGTATCTCATCAAAAGAGATACGGAACATCATACAGTCGATGACCAGGGGCAAATCTCCGGGACATGATGCCCTCAGTATAGAACATTTTCAATATGCTGGTCCGCATCTCCTAAGAGTCCTATCTATGCTGTATAATCTTTGTGTGAGACACTCGTATCTACCAACTGATCTGATGAAGACGATAGTTGTGCCCATAGTTAAGAACAAGACCGGCGATGTCTCAGACAAGGATAACTATAGGCCAATATCGTTGGCCACTGTAACAGCAAAGGTTCTTGACGGTGTGCTTGAGCGGAGAGTAACTGGACAGCTCAATCTACATGATGCACAATTCGGTTTTAGAGCAGGGCTGTCCACGGAGACTGCTATTCTGGCGCTCAAGCACACGGTCAGGTACTATACGGACAGAAATACACCTGTGTATGCTGCTTTCTTGGACCTCTCCAAGGAATTTGACCTGGTTGATTATAATATCTTATGGTCGAAATTACGTGAGCAAGGGCTTCCTAATGAGCTCATTGAGCTCTTAGGCTACTGGTATGGCCATCAAATCAACCAGGTCAGATGGTCGGGTGCTTTGTCTGTTGGAGTGCGGGGTGAGACAGGGAGGTTTGACTTCCCCGGCGCTCTTCAGTCTATACGTCAATAAATTGATTGAGGAGCTCAGCAGCACTGGTATCGGATGCTCTATCGATGGTGAAATTATTAATAGTATAAGTTATGCTGATGATATGGTGCTGCTGAGTCCCTCGATTGATGGACTCAGACGGTTGCTGGGGGTATGTGAGAGATACGTCACGTCTCATGGTTTGTTGTATAATGTTCTGAAGAGTCAGCTTGTGGTGTTTAGGGTAGGTACTAAAAAACCTGAGACAGTTCCTCCGGTGTTTCTTTATGGTGAACCACTAAATAGAGTGTCGCATTTTAGGTATCTTGGCCACATAGTAAATGAAGACTTGAAAGATGACAGTGACATAGAAAGGGAGCGAAGAGCGTTGTCAATCCGATGTAATATGCTGGCCCGTAGGCTTGCGCGTTGTACTAGAGAAGTGAAACTCACCCTGTTCAAGGCATTTTGCCAGTCCTTCTACACGTGCAGCCTGTGGGTTAGACATACGCAGAGGGCCTACAACGTTCTTCGTATACAGTATAATAACGCCTATAGGGTGCTGTTGGGACTCCCGCGTTTCTGTAGCGTATCGGGCATGCTTGCTGAAGCAAATACAGACAGTTTTCAGGCCATTATGCGAAAAAGAACTGCATCCCTGATGCGAAGGATTCGGGGGAGTACCAACAGCATTTTAAAGGTGATTGTAAATAAGCCTGATTGCCCGTTCCTTGGGCATTGGACCCGTATGCACAACTGCGGGTCTGGTGCAATGGGAACCGGGCATTATAGGTTCATGAATTAATTTTATTTTACTTATGTTTTTCTTTTTTAATAGTTTTATAAGTGTTACTAACTACAATATGAATCTTTTGTGTTCGATATAAATAAATAAATAAAATAAATAACATATTAGCAGGAGTAGCACAGGGCGCTGTTCTTGGACCAGTGTTGTACACTATTTTCACGCTCCTTTATAGGGCATAGGAGTACAAAGTCTGATGACAAGGATCACGCAATCAAGTATACTTTATAGGTTTTCTTTATATAATTGTGAAAATCACCGGATTATCATAATGTATTGTAATTTCAATTATGGGCTCGGTGCAGGGCGCGCAGTCGGGGGTGGGGCACGGCGCCGTTCTGCGGCAACACTCGGTTGCGCGCAGCGTCAGCGACCACAGCGTCAGCATCGCCACTAGAACTTGTGCTAGCCTCATTCTGGAACACTACCTGGGGTTTAGAAGAGTGTAGTTCTTTTTAATTTTGACACATCATTATTTACCAAAAGTACAATTCATAAAATTTTAATGCACTTATCCTAACTAAGCTAGATTAACACAGATATATTTGAAGCACTTTCGAGAGGCTAGCGGTTCGCCTTTCAGCTCATGAGAGATAATTTTAACTGAACTGGACATAAACTCATCCCACAATAATTATGGGTTTATGATGACAATAACGCCAAGAGAGAGCAGTGGTGGTCCAGTGGTAACGGCCGCGACTTACGAGTTGTACGTCGTAGGTTCGAACCCAGACAGACGCTTTACTTTGTGTAAATTATTTCATCACCACTGCTCTCAAAACGGTGAAGGAAAACATCGTGAGGAAACCGGCATGTCCTAGAACCGAAAATTCGAAGACATGTGACATCTACCAACCCGCACTGGGCCCGCGTGGTGGATTACGGCCCACTCCCTCTCACAGAGAGGAGGCCTGTGTCCCAGCAGTGGGAACATTGTAGGCTGATGATGATGATGATGAACGCCAAGTTACGTATGTAAATACTAGTAGCCGTGTCAATGACAGCGTCGGAACGAAGAGCGTAGTAACATTGCACGATTTAACTTTTTACCAGTTTCGGTAGGTATCCGTGAAGTGGCAAGACCGAGCACGGAGACGCATCAGCCGCTGCTAAAGGCGGCAATACTATCCACTTTTTTCAAGCTTATCACCGTTTACTCGCACTATGACGTGTAAAGCCCATCACAGAATTAGCTATAATGTAGGTACAGGGTGGCAGAGACATCGACTCGAATACTGTTACCATGGGCACGTGATCGTCTTATCATGTGCTGAATCCATGGTAAGAGTTGTCGCGTCGATGTCCCTGACACCTGTATATTATAGCAAGACATGTTACAATATATTTTCCATAGTAATCTTCGAGTGACCTCAGACGGAGCTATAATAGGTATAAATTTCTAGTACGTCATCAAAAACTAAGCAAAAAAAGTATATGTTAATAAATATTATAGCTACGTCTGTGACGGGCTTAAAAACTGTCTTTGAAGGCGGTCTGTGACAAAATTTTATTAGTCACTAGTGACTAATAAAATTTTACTAACAACGAAAGATTGATGACTAGGATCACGCAATCAATTAAGTATGCTTTATAAATGTGATAATCACCGGATCATCCTAATGTATTATAATTTCAATTATGGGCTCGGTAACGGTGCAGGGCGCGCAGTCGGGGGTGGGGCACGGCGGCGGCGCCGTGAGCGTTCTGTGGCAACGCCCGGTTGCGCGCAGAGTCAGCGACCACAGCGTCAGCATCGCCACTAGGACTTGTGCTAGCCTCATACTGGAACACTACCTGGGGTTTAGAAGAGTTTATGATGACAATAACGCCAAGTTACGTATGTAAATACCAGCAGCCGCGTGACTAGTCAATGACAGCGTCGGAACGAAGAGCGTAGTAACATTGCACGATTTAACTTTTTTGCCAGTTTCGGTAGGTATCAGTTGAGTGGCAAGACCGAGCACGGAGACGTATCGGTGGCGGCGACCGCTGCTAAAGGCGGCAATATTGTCCACTCTTTCCAAGCATGTCACCGTTTACTCGCATTATGACGTGTAAAGCCCATCACAGACGTAGCTATAACGTAGGTACAGGGTGGCAGAGACATTGACGCGAATACTGTTACCATGGGTACATGATTCTTAACCCTCTGTTGCGTTGAAATTTTTAGTCGGTTAAAAAAAAAATCTGCATTTTGACCGCGTAGGTATTGCACTTTTCTATGAAACAACCTGACATCCTGTATATTATAGCAAGACATATTACGATATAGTATTTTCCATAGTAATCTTCGAGCGACCTCAGACGGAGCTATAATATAAATTTCTAGTACGTCACCAAAAACTAAGCAAAAAATAACTTAAATTATTGCTACGTCTATGACGGGCTTAGAAACTGACTTTGAAGGCGGTCTGTGATAAAATTTTATTAGTCACTAGACACTGCGGACGCGGGGATTGTGCTTTGTGCTATTCCCAAAAATACAATTGGGCTACACAATATAAGAAAGGAGGTATGGTGTAGAGCAGCAAATACAGGGGACTGGCATTGCGTAGGACAACAGGATGCCACAAGGTGGATTCGTCTGCCCTTCTTCAGCCATGAGAATAGCGAGATATCATTGCAGCGTGTGAGACGGATCTTAATGGCCGAAGACTGTCATCATCATCATTTCAGTCGAAACACACACACTGCTGGACATGGGCCAACCGTCGCCACATCGGCCGGTCCTATGTTTTTTGCTTCCAACGGTGAACTGATGAGCTGGAGGAAGTTCGTGGGAGTCCTTTACACAATTCACAATTCTTTTGTTTTTTTCTTTTTTTTTTTTAAGAACGTTTCCCCACACTAGGAATTTCTCCTGTATTGTGGGTGCGTTTACAACAACTAACATTTAAACTCACATACACAAACAGCCAGACCCGGAACAACTACTTGTAGGTGATACAAATATTTGTTCCGTGCGGGAATCGAACCCGCGACACGCAAGCTCAGCAGCCAATCGCTTAACCACTGCGCCAACCGTGTACAGTCTTTAAACACCTATTTATAAGGATTAAATTTAAAATTTATTTTACGAACCAGTTATATGCTGGAGTCTCACAAGTTTATTCTGCAAAGAAGATAAAAAACATGGTCAGTTAGTTAGTCTGCTGCTGTTGGAGTTGACTTCAAGTGTGAGACGGGGGAGGGCGCCATTGACAAAATTGTCAGACTGAGTTAGCTTGGCCTTTCTCTATCTCCCCCGTCTCACCGCCCACATACTTCAGGTGGTGACTAGCAATTGCGCGCGGACTATACCTACTAATATTTTTCAAGGTTCAAAGAATTAAGGTGGTTTTATACCGGTGAGGCGAGGCGTGGATGAGATGGGCGAGAATTGAAATCACGCTTACCCTTTTACACCGAAAGATGTCCAACGCTGCCTCGCGCCGGCTCGCGCTATCACGCGCCGCCCGGCCAGCAGTGTCTGGCGCACCGGCCAGCCGAGAATATAGTCTCGCGATGGTCGGAGCGAGCCGGCTCGTGCAGGCGCGTGCCACCGCAAAACATCGCGAGATATCGCGAGTCAGCGCTTGACGGAGAGAGACCGTGCCCTCGATGGCCGTTGCGAGATTTGTATATTCTTTTTACAAAGTAAATAAAAACTCTATTCATACAGCAATAAAGTTCAGTATTGTACTAACAAATATTTCAAATCTAGCATCGTACATCCTCGCGCATCTCGACCTTTTACACCAAAGATTTGTAGGGCGTGGATAGAATTTTTGCCATACAAATTTCAATTCTCGTCCATCCCCTCGCTTCGCCAGTATAGAACCACCTTTAGGTATTAAACGCCCATGATGCCGTTGGTCGAAATGGACTAATCTTATATAACTAGCCTGCATTGTCCCACTGCAGGGCAGAGGCCTCCCTCTCTTTTCCACACAATTCTGTGGTTTGCTAGTCCTTACGGTAGGAGTCAAGTTCGTTCCACCATCTTCTTCTTCTTTTTAGGGTTCCGTAGTAAACAAGGAACCCTTATAGTTTCGTCATGTCCGTCTGTCTGTCCGTCTGTCTGTCCGCGGTCTAGCTCCGAGACCCTTAGTACTAGAACGCTGTAATTTGGCATAGGTATACATATTAATTACGCCGACAAAGTGGAAAAACAAAATTTTGAAAAACATTTTTTTTAGGTTACCTCCCATACACGTAATGTTTTATTTTTTACCCCATGCTGGTGATGTTTTATTTTTTACCCCATGGTGTGGGGTATCATTGGAAAGGTCTTTCAAAAACATTATGAGTTTGAAAAAACCCATTTTTGAATTCAGAGATCCGTTTGCGAAATATTAAGCTTTAAAGTGCAAATTTTTGTTAGAGTCAAGTGTCCCCCCCCTGCCAGCTAAATGGTTGGTTTTGGATGTGTGAAAAAAATCACAGCAGCAGTTTATATAACGAAATTAAAAGGAAAACTATCACAGCTAAGTAGGCTTTACAAGTTAACGAGTAATAATCGACCAACTTAACTTTGCAGTTGCAAAAACATGTTTTCCCATACATTCCGTATGGGAGAACATGTTTATCAACTACAAAGTTAAGTTTGTTTTGGGGATAAATTCATCCCCCTTCATTGTGCGTGGTCCGACACGCACTTGGCCGGTTTTTTTTCTTCGAAGACTATTGCCCTTAAAAAATCTTCCTGTAAGCGGCATGCATCAATAGTTATACACACTGCTTTTTCTGCAGTCTTGATGTTGGCCGTTCCAGTGAAAGCCAACTAACCACCAACTCACCAGTTTTCTTCTGTTTGAACTGTACCTGGTACAGCTAAACCAGAAAAGGTATGCACTTCGGCAATCTTCGTGTTTACGAATTAGCACGAAACGTCGCGCCACAGATTAACCCCCCGAGAGAGCCAAATAGGCAAGAAGGTAGTTCGATGGTTGTAACTAGGTCTACATATTACGTACCTTTTCTTGGAGATCTGCAAATGACTTACTTCAATGTTAGGTCCCCTGACTCGTGGTGGGCAATTGTCCCACAGTTTGAGGATCACGCGGATCAGCACCGCGCTGATTGGAAGCAGAGCTACCAACACGTTTCCTAAATTCATGTTCTTCTCTGCCGGCAAACATGTTCAGTTAGCCCAAGTAACGCATTGGTGATTTTTTAACACAACGATTTTTATCATGCACTGGATTTTCAACTCTCGATAATGAGCCTAGCATTGTGAATCCAACAGAGTGCATCCCAACGCGTCAAAAAAAACACTGTTGAATTTTCAACTCTCAACGCTACGCAGTGCGATGAAAATCCAGTGCCCGTTAAAAAATCGCCCGTGGTTACGAGGGCTTAGTAACAAGTTACAAGCTAAATAATAAAATAAAACTAGCAGTGATAGCCTAGTGGTGTGACCGTCGGACATAGTCATAGGTCTCGAGTTCGAACCCAAGGCACGCACCTCTCTCTTTTCGGATTCATGTGCGTATTGTATAATCATCGCTTGCTTCAAAAACGGTGAAGGAAAACATCGTGAGGAAACCGGCATGCCCGAGAGATATTTCTCGACGATATATAAAGCCAATTCAGAGGCCCATGAGCGGCTTTAAAACTCTGACACCAGGTTAGTCACTAACCACACGAAGATAAGATAAATAATATCAACACGCACGGACATATGCGTGGGTCAAGGAGTCGGAAAATGGTCTTTGAATCAATGGAGATAAGGTTAATTTATTTAAGAAGTACACCTGTCTCGACCGCAGAAATTACGCAATGATTAGGTATTGTACAGACATAGGTACATACCTACGGAACACCACGCCTGTTTTCTTCGAAGGGTTGGGCATAGTTTTAATTACCTTATTATTTTTATTATATAGGGTGGCAGGGACATCGATGCGAAAACTGTTACCATGGATTCAGTACATGATTCTAAACCCCCTGCGTTGAAATTTTTCGTCAGATCTTTAAAAAAAAAACGGATGTTTCAGAAAAGTGCAATACCTACGCGGTCAAAATGTATGGAACAGCAGATTTTTTTTTAAATAATCGTCTTAAAATTTCATCGCAGGGGGGTGGCAACATGGCAACTGAAGGAACACGGGTAGGTTTTAGTCAGTAAGAGTCTGACACGCCCTCCCGCTCGGGAGAAGTTATTTGATAATTTCCCACCCAAAAAAAGGGGTGTTCAGAATCATGTACTACCCATCCTGTATACTGAGTGTTTTTTTTTACCATCTCGAAATTTTTACAGGGTGTTCTACCCGTGAATGTAAACAACTTTCACTATGGGAGCAACTCTGAAGTCACGAAAAAAAATCAGCTGTTTCATACATTTTGGTCGAGTAGGTATTGAACTTTTGTATAAACAGCTCTCTATAATAGTGAAAGTTGTTTATATTCATGGGTAGAACACCCTGTAAAAATTTCGAGACGGTAAAAAAAATCATCCGTTATAGTACCTAATTAAATATTTGAATACGCTATCCAATAAAATTAAACATATTGCATTGGCGCAAGTTATTATTAAAAGTTTTTTTTCATTAGCGGTTCAGGTAAAAAGTTTTTATGTTTGTATGTGTGGAGTAATCTCCGGAACTACCAGTCGGATTTCAATAATTATTTTTGCATTGGATAGCCTAATTCTTGAGGAAAGTCATAGGCAGACAAAGTCGCGGGCATGAGCTAGTAGTAAATATATAGGAGGCGATTTCTGCGATTCGATTCGCCTCTACTCGGCGAGGCTAGTGGACGCGAGTCTTTATAATTACAATTTAAAAGCTTAATTAAAAAAGCTTTATTTAATTACATGCAAATTACAAACTAATAACTTAGAAATAGAAAATAAAAGAATATACAAAAAATAAAATATTAAGTAATTTGCGCGGACTACGGGTAAAAGCATCCTCCAAGGAATGCCAGTAATCTTTGTTGCTGGCTGTATTTTGCCAGCTTTGACCCGCCACCTCCACTAATCTCATCTACCCATCTAGCGTTAGGCCTGCCTCTGCTTCTAGTGCCTCGTGGTCCAGTCCATTGTATCACTCTTCCCGTCCATCTTATTATCTTTAAGCCTAGCCACGTGACCTGCCTACTTCCCTTTTCTTTGCCGTGAGAAGGTTAAGGCTTATCTGTTACTTTTGTTTTCTTCCGAATTTCAACGTTCCTGACCCTGTCTTTTAATAAATGTCCAAGTCTGGCAGCCGTAGGTAAACATTTTATGGTATTTAGAATCTATGACAATTTTTGAAGTTGGTAGCGGAAGCTGCGCTTTGAAAACTTCCTTATGGCTATTATACTTTTTCTAGGTAATCGCAATTCTTCTGTCCATTTCTTCTAAATTTCTTTCTTTGCTGAAAGAGATTTGTTTATCTAGGGATAAACATACTTTTGGACAAACTCGAGAGGTATGTTGTTAACTAAGATGGGTGTCGATAGGTGATTAGTGACAACTTTTGTTTTGTCGAGATTCATTTCTAATCAAACTTTTATACTGGCTCGGTGTAGATCGTTTATTATTTAATTGTTGTAGATTTTCTGAGAACAGGATAAGGTCGTCTGCAAACCTCAGGTGGCTTAGAAACATTCCGTTTATATTGATGCCTTGCTTTGACCATGGTAATCCTTTCATTATATTGTAAGACCACAATGAACAATTTTGGTGAGAGTGGGTCACCTTGTCTCACGCCTCTCTTGATGTTAATTTTTGTGCCTGTTCTGTCTAGCTTGACTCTACTCGAGCTGTTGATATAAATGTTTCTTATAATATTTATGTATTTTTCGTTTATGTTTTGATTTTGTAGTGCTTCCCAAATACTATCGTGTGTTATAGAGTCAAAAGCGTTTTTGTAATCAATGAGGGCTACATATAATGGTCTATTATATTCTAGGTATTTCTCTATCACTTGGTCAACTGCCTGAATATGATCCACTGTGCTGAAACCGCTTCTGAATCCTGCCTGTTCAATCGGTTGGTGTAAGTCAATGTCTGAGGATATTCTTTCAAGCAGGCAGGAGGCGAATAATTTGTAGAGACAGGACATCGGGCTTATGGGGCGATAGTTCCCTATTTCCACTGGGTCACCTTTTTAGGATTCCGTACCAAAATGGTAAAAAGAAAGTAAAGGAATCCTTATGGTGCGACTCAGTCTGTCAGTCGCAGATGGATATCTCCAGAATATATACAATATTCGGCATTTTTAAACAATTATCACTTCTGTTATATTTTTCAAATTCAAAATTCAAATCATTTATTTCGAGTAACATAGATTCATATTATTATTAGAATAGGCATACATATTTACAAATAAAATTAAAATATAATTGAAATAAAATAATGTAAAATTCAATAAAAATAAAAATAAAAATACAATCAAAATTAAAACTCAAATTAAAAATTAAAAAACAAATAAGAATACATTAAATTAGTCATAAATTACGGTTACGGTTTTTGGCCTGAGCCGTTAAGTATTTGAGTTTTTTTATATCTTAATTATTTTTGTCCTGTTAATATTTTTGCTTTAAGTACCTCCTACTATGTCAGATTAAAAAAAAAAATTTTGAAAAAAACTACAGTTGCGCGAACGACGATTTTTTATTTACAGACCTACTTATTTACCTATAATACCTTATATTTTCGAAAAAAAATCCAAACAAACGTCCGTTTTTCTTTTTTAAACCAATTAAAATTTCAAATAGATGTTTTCTTAAAAAATACGTACACGCGGGGGTGAACTTTTCGCATGATACTTTTGACATATTGCCTAAACTTTATATGAAAAAAAAAAATGCTAAGTTGTATTCGGCGTTAATTCCCCGGGCTATATAGGTTTTTTGCATTATGAATTTCGCAGCTGCATTCCGGTTATGACCCGTGCTCAGTTTAGTTCAGTCTAGTCACTAAAGGTTGCATAAATATCAAAGGGGTGTTACACACTTTTTCGGCAAAATCTAATTTAAGGAGTTAAATGTTCAAGAAAAGACACTCGGCTCGAATAGTGCCGAACCGACTCGAACGCGCGGGTATTTGCCGAACGGAGTACTTAAGCCGCATCGGCACGAGCCGAATGAAAGTCGAATATGTGTAGGCTTCAGGCTTTATTGTTTAACAAATACTGCCGAATCGAATGTGCCGACCCGAACATGTCAGTAGCACCCCTGAGAAAGGACCTCGGGGACGAAATAAAAGCTCTCACCGTTTTAGGTTAAGGATATATTACTTCAATGATAGGTCCCTTATAAGTGCAGGGGTTTATATTAAGCGAGTCCGAAGGTGAGACATTCCGCCGCCCGCAGCCAACGACGCGGATCAGTACCGCACTCAGCTGCAGCAGAACTACCAACAGCTTCATAAGCTTCATTTTGGCTGAAACAAAAAATATTTTGGAAAACATTTTTTTGGTTCCACCCAGGATTCTATGGGCCTTATCACACTGGCGATGACTAACGCGCTATCTACGTGCGCGTAGCGAGCACGCCACGGGTGACGTGTTCGCCGCGTATGCGTAACGAGAGCGATTGAAGAGAGAGCAAGACAAGCGAGTGTACAATATTGTGAAAACGCGGAGAACGCGGCGCATAGCCGCGGCTAGCACGCGGAGATTAGCTTCGTTCACAAATCGCCTGGCTGCAAACACGCTGGCCAATCGTTAGTGTGATAACGCTCTAACCCGGAAGCTTATGATCCTCAGCCGCATAATCTAGCCACTAGACCAGTGGTCCGCAAACCGCGGCTCGCGAGCTGCATGCAGCTCTGCAGCCTAGAGAATACGACTCTGTACAAATGTCGATGAGTGCGAGCGTAGATATGCGCTGGGGTCGGGGTTTCGGTCATTGA
The DNA here is from genome assembly GCA_963680765.1 of Agrochola lychnidis. Classification (NCBI taxonomy): domain Eukaryota; kingdom Metazoa; phylum Arthropoda; class Insecta; order Lepidoptera; family Noctuidae; genus Agrochola; species Agrochola lychnidis. Next base: position 1,675,680 of record OY796873.1, read on the forward strand.
GCAAGATATCAAGATTTATTAAAAACTCAAACTATATTTCAAAGATTCATTTCCGAAGTATTCTGACCAAAAATTTACAGGACATCGACAATTACCTAATCATTTAGGTACTGTACCTTTCAAAGTTTTCCAAGGTTCAATTGTTAATAATTAAGATGCCTTCATCATGTTATTATCAGCCGATATGTTGATGATGATGAAGGCATCCTACTTCTTAGCAAGTTAATTTTAGAAAGCATTGTCGAGTGTAAAAGGATAGGAGTTTTAAGAATTTAAGAAAACTGTATTGATACAGTTTGGACACACAAAGGTCTGGCTCTCATAAGATATTTGGCTCTTTTGACTACTTAATGAGTTTGCCGACCACTGAGTGCAATGAAAACTACAATGTATTTCTAGAAAAGAAGCGTTTGATTTGATTTGATTCGAGGTGGTAAAATTAAACGTAATAGAGACCAGTAAGTTACCTTCATACAGCAAGATTTTTTTAAAACCAGCTTTTGTTCGGTGGCGGTGGTTCTTTTTTTTTGCAAGCCAACACATTAACTATAAACACGACTATGTATAGGATTATCGTCCACATTATTTCTGAAAACGTTCAAAATCTGGTGTTAAACGTAACAACATACAGCCGGTTAGCAGATGGAATGACAATTCACTTCAAGCTCACTTCACATAGGTTTTTACTATGAGATTTTTCAGATTAACCCTTCGGCCGCGACATCACTGCTCGTGCGACTTACATTTTACAGGCTAACCTCTCGGCCACGACATCACCGCTCGCGCGACCTGCATCTTACAGACTAACCCCTCGGCCACGACATCACCGTTCGCGCGACCTGCATCTTACAGACTAATCCCTCGGCCACGACATCACCGCTCGCTACAATGTATTTCTACAAAAGAAGCGTTTGATTTGATTTGATTCGAGGTAGTAAAATTAAACGTAATAGAGACCAGTTAGTTACCTTCATACAGCAAGATTTTTTTAAAACCAGCTTTTGTTCGGTGGCGGTGGTTCTTTTTTTTTGCAAGCCAACACATTAACTATAAACACGACTATGTATAGGATTATCGTCCACATTATTTCTGAAAACGTTCAAAATCTGGTGTTAAATGTAACAACATACAGCCGGTTAGCAGATGGAATGACAATTCACTTCAAGCTCACTTCACATAGGTTTTTACTGTGAGATTTTTCAGATTAACCCTTCGGCCACGACATCACTGCTCGTGCGACTTACATTTTACAGGCTAACCTCTCGGCCACGACATCACCGCTCGCGCGACCTGCATCTTACAGGCTAACCTCTCGGCCACGACATCACCACTCGCGCGACCTGCGTCTTGCAGGCTAACCCCTCGGCCACGACATTATCGCTCGCGCGGCCTGCATCTTACAGGCTAACCTCTCGGCCACGACATCACCACTCGCGTGACCTGCGTCTTGCAGACTAACCTCTCGGCCACGACATCACCACTCGCATGACCTACGTCTTGCAGACTAACCCTTCGGCCACAACATCACCGTTCGCGAGACTTGCATCTTACAGACTAATCCCTCGGCCATGACATCACCGCTCGCACGACCTGCGTCTTACAGACTAACCCCTCGGCCACGACATCACTGTTCGCGCGACCTGCATCTTACAGACTTATCCCTCGGCCACGACATCACCGCTCGCGCGACCTGCGTCTTACAGACTAACCCCTCGGCCACGATATCACCGTTCGCGCGACCTGCGTCTTACAGACTAACCCCTCGGCCACGACATCACCGTTCGCGCGACCTGCATCTTACAGACTAATCCCTCGGCCACGACATCACCGCTCGCTACAATGTATTTCTACAAAAGAAGCGTTTGATTTGATTTGATTCGAGGTAGTAAAATTAAACGTAATAGAGACCAGTTAGTTACCTTCATACAGTAAGATTTTTTTAAAACCAGTTTTTGTTCGGTGGCGGTGGTTCTTTTTTCTTGCAAGCCAACACATTAACTATAAACACGACTATGTATAGGATTATCGTCCACATTATTTCTGAAAACGTTCAAAATCTGGTGTTAAATGTAACAACATACAGCCGGTTAGCAGATGGAATGACAATTCACTTCAAGCTCACTTCACATAGGTTTTTACTGTGAGATTTTTCAGATTAACCCTTCGGCCACGACATCACTGCTCGTGCGACTTACATTTTACAGGCTAACCTCTCGGCCACGACATCACCGCTCGCGCGACCTGCATCTTACAGGCTAACCTCTCGGCCACGACATTATCGCTCGCGCGAATTGCATCTTACAGGCTAATCTCTCGGCCACGACATCACCACTCGCACGACCTGCGTCTTACAGACTAATCCCTCGGCCACGACATCACCGCTCGCGCGACCCGCGTCTTACGGACTAACTCCTCGGCCACGACATCACCGTTCGCGTGACCTGCATCTTACAGACTAATCCTTCGGCCACGACATCACCGCTCGCTACAATGTATTTCTAGAAAAGAAGCGTTTGATTTGATTTGATTCGAGGTGGTAAAATTAAACGTAATAGAGACCAGTTAGTTACCTTCATACAGCAAGATTTTTTTAAAACCAGCTTTTGTTCGGTGGCGGTGGTTCTTTTTTCTTGCAAGCCAACACATTAACTATAAACACGACTATGTATAGGATTATCGTCCACATTATTTCTGAAAACGTTCAAAATCTGGTGTTAAACGTAACAACATACAGCCGGTTAGCAGATGGAATGACAATTCACTTCAAGCTCACTTCACATAGGTTTTTACTGTGAGATTTTTCAGATTAACCCTTCGGCCACGACATCACTGCTCGTGCGACTTACATTTTACAGGCTAACCTCTCGGCTACGACATCACCGCTCGCGCGACCTACGTCTTACAGACTAACCTCTCGGCCACGACATCACCACTCGCGCGACCTGCGTCTTGCAGGCTAACCCCTCGGCCACGACATTATCGCTCGCGCGGCCTGCATCTTACAGGCTAACCTCTCGGCCACGACATCACCACTCGCGCGACCTGCGTCTTGCAGGCTAACCCCTCGGCCACGACATTATCGCTCGCGCGGCCTGCATCTTACAGGCTAACCTCTCGGCCACGACATCACCACTCGCGTGACCTGCGTCTTGCAGACTAACCTCTCGGCCACGACATCACCACTCGCATGACCTACGTCTTGCAGACTAACCCTTCGGCCACAACATCACCGTTCGCGAGACCTGCATCTTACAGACTAATCCCTCGGCCACGACATCACCGCTCGCGCGACCTGCGTCTTACAGACTAACCCCTCGGCCACGACATCACTGTTCGCGCGACCTGCATCTTACAGACTAATCCCTCGGCCATGACATCACCGCTCGCGCGACCTGCGTCTTACAGACTAACCCCTCGGCCACGACATCACTGTTCGCGCGACCTGCATCTTACAGACTTATCCCTCGGCCACGACATCACCGCTCGCTACAATGTATTTCTAGAAAAGAAGCGTTTGATTTGATTTGATTCGAGGTGGTAAAATTAAACGTAATAGAGACCAGTTAGTTACCTTCATACAGCAAGATTTTTTTAAAACCAGCTTTTGTTCGGTGGCGGTGGTTCTTTTTTCTTGCAAGCCAACACATTAACTATAAACATGACTATGTATAGGATTATCGTCCACATTATTTCTGAAAAAGTTCAAAATCTGGTGTTAAACGTAACAACATACAGCCGGTTAGCAGATGAAATGACAATTCACTTCAAGCTCACTTCACATAGGTTTTTACTGTGAGATTTTTCAGATTAACCCTTCGGCCACGACATCACTGCTCGTGCGACTTACGTTTTACAGACTAACCCCTCGGCCACGACATCACCGCTCGCGCGACCTGCGTCTTACAGACTAACCCCTCGGCCACGACATCACCGTTCGTGCGACCTGCATCTTACAGACTAATCCCTCGGCCACGACATCACCGCTCGCTACAATGTATTTCTAGAAAAGAAGCGTTTGATTTGATTCGAGGTGGTAAAATTAAACGTAATAGAGACCAGTTAGTTACCTTCATACAGCAAGATTTTTTTAAAACCAGCTTTTGTTCGGTGGCGGTGGTTCTTTTTTTTTGCAAGCCAACACATTAACTATAAACACGACTATGTATAGGATTATCGTCCACATTATTTCTGAAAACGTTCAAAATCTGGTGTTAAACGTAACAACATACAGCCGGTTAGCAGATGGAATGACAATTCACTTCAAGCTCACTTCACATAGGTTTTTACTGTGAGATTTTTCAGATTAACCCTTCGGCCACGACATCACTGCTCGTGCGACTTACATTTTACAGGCTAACCTCTCGGCTACGACATCACCGCTCGCGCGACCTACGTCTTACAGACTAACCTCTCGGCCACGACATCATCGCTCGCGCGACTTGCAACTTACACGCTAACCCCTCGGCCACGACATCACCGTTCGCGCGACTTGCATCTTACAGACTAACCCCTCGGCCACAACATCACCACTCGCGCGACTTGCATCTTACAGACTAACCCCTCGACCACGACATCACCGCTCGCGCGACTTGCATCTTACAGACTGTTCCTTATGCTGTGTCATGATTTCCAAATATTAGGAAGATTTACTGATTTTAAATACTAAATATAAAATTAAAAGTATGTGATTTGCCTCAAATGATTTTGTATCAGTGTAATTATGAAGTTTAAAAGTATCTCATTTGACGGTTCCGTAAAAGTACTGGTTTTTTAACGAAACAGAATTGGAAACATGATGTTTGGAGCGTCGCTTAACTTCTAGTTCAGTTGGCTATGAGCCTCGTAACCAGAAGGTGTCTTCAAGAAGTCTAAGGTCTATAACGTTATTATATTAAGTGCCTAGTTATATAGTTTGTTAAATTATGCTAAAAGTGTACCAGGTTTGTGGTGTGCAAGATGATAAATCCAGAGGTACTGGTGCTGAAATGGTGTATCGTATCATTTCAGAAGTGGGTTAAACCAAAAAGCAACACGAGATTAACATAAATAAATTGTTGGTTATGATTATTTCTACCTTAGTGATTGCCATGATAATTGAACTATGGTTGTTCACTGTTAGGGGGCGTACTTTGTGATTTCGCTGGATTTTGAGTGGGTATGATAACTACTGGTTGTTCGGTGAGTCACTAGTCGTCGGATAAATTGTTCTAAATGCATAATAGCTGGACATGAAGGTATTGCGATTACCTCCCAAGTAACACAGGAAGCATTTAAAAAAAAAAAAAAAAACCGAATAGTAAACTTATGTAGAACTTAAGGGGACGATAGCTGACTTTTAATGATTTTATACTGAAGATGACGTCTGAACGAGTAGTGTTAGCGATTTGAAAAAAAAAATATATATGTTAAATTAGAGCATTTTCTTAATATTTTAATATACGCATATTTTTGATTATGTTTATATTACATAGTGAAATTAATTTGTAAAGTTATATCTAACGCGGATAAAAAACTGAGAATGACGCAAAATCCATCAAGCGTATTTTTCTGAAAACTTCACAATTTTAAAGATAATTAAATTAATGATCTTTTAGTATACGTGTTTTATTAAAATACCTTTTGTTTTACGTGTAATAAATTAATAATGCGTCTAATTTGGGACAGCGCTCCTTGATGGGCGAGTTCTATTACTGGCTGGACGTATGACGCGTTGCGTGAGCTCAGTACAGAACACGCAAGCTAACCATTCAAGGTCACTGTCATATATCTGCATCTTAAGGTCCGTATAAACTCTTATATAAGTTCACCGAGCATCTTAACGCAGTATATTGGCATTTTAAAACCATTATGATGCTTTACACTGTAAAACGGTTGGATAGTGGCATATCAAAACTTTTGTAAAGCCTTTAGTTTTAGTGCAGCAAACCATAATGCAGCTGTACAGCTTTCACTTGTTTTTAGTGCATTTAGATCTACAATAGCATTTTTAAGTAGTAAATAAATGCTTAATGCTGTTTAATAGTATAAACATGAACCATTACAATGACCTGTAAATCCGCTATACAGCTTTCAGCTGTGTTTAGTGCCTTAGGGTCTACAATTGCATTTTTAAGTAGTAAGATAATACCTAATGCTGTTTAATAGCATAAACTTGTACCATTATAATGCACCGTAAATCCGTTATACAGTTTTGAGCTGTTTCTAGTGCCTTTTGTTGTGTAATAGCACTTTTAACCTTTTGAACGCCAGCCAAAGTTTACCTAAAACACTTATTATGTCAATCTAATCTCAAGTGCTTTTGATTTTTGGGTAGGCCTTCGGAAAAACGGAGAATTCGTCAATAAAGAGCCATTAACACGGCATGTATTATACCTTCCCGGGTTCCTTGGGAGCTGTTTTACTTGTAAAAATAGATAGTAGCATTTTTTCTTAAGTTCCGCGGGGGGACGCGCGACTTGCTAAGGGTTAAGTGGTTAGTAACAGCCTAGTACTGCTGAACAGTATAAATGTGAATCAATGTAATTCTTGCATTTTTAAAGATTAACTGAGTTCTGTTGTACAGCTTTAATCAAATACACGTGAGTTATTGTAATGCGTAAAACTGTATATACATTCATTTTACTGTATTCGTAAAACCATTTGTCGGCCATATTGTGGAAAATCACATATTATATGATCAACAAAACAACATCATTTTTTATGGTGGACTTAGAACTACTTTATAGGCAATGACACTATAGTGGTTCATCAAAAGTCTTCTCTCTGGCCTCTGGCTTAATAATTGTTCACGCGTGAGTATTTATACTGCTGGCGGTATTAATTAGCCTTTTTAAAGGCTCACCAGGCTGCTATAGACTGACACCATTTTGTAAATATTTTATAACCAAAAAAAATATATTATCATTCGGACCTATTTATAAAAGCAATAGACCTATTTAAAAATGATATAAACTTAGCCAGTATTATAAATTTTGTTTTGATGCAAACAAATAAAATGTCACTCACTCAGTTTTGACAGTCTTCGTCCATATTATATTGCGAGACAAAATAGTTAAATTACAACGTTAATTGTATTATAACATTTGTACCGTGGTAGTAGAGGTGTTTTTGCAATGATCTAGGATTTATTTATGTTCTAGCTATGAACACTTAGATAGCTCTAATAGTTCTTTTACTACATTCTAATGCTAGTCTAATACTTTTGTAATGCAATTAACATCTTCATTATAAATAATATTGCTAGTATAATGCGCCTGTAATGCAATTAAACAACTGTTGTGAACATATTTAGGATCCAAAGCCGTATAATTTGTGCCCAAATAAGCATTACAGTAGCCCTATACACGTTTGTAATGCTTCTATAGAACTAACTCAAAATGCGAAAAGGATACAGAAATGCTGTAAGTCGGCCGCTATACTGCTTTGATGTGTTACTTGGGTTATGATTAATTTTATTGATTGAGATAGTGAACTTAACCAACACTTTATTTTGGATGAGATTTATTTACATGGCTGTTGGGGCGTAACTCCCAACAGTGAAAATGTTATGTTGATGTTGTGTATTGGGATGTTATGTTGAACGAGTAAACAACCGATTGTTATAAAGGTTTTATTGCTACTAAAACAATATTTAATAAAGTTATAATGCACAATTAATGTTGGGTTAATAAACTGTAACGTTTCACTGTAAGAAGGACAAATTATTTTCATGTACAGCGTAGCTCGTACAATGGCATTCTTTCATCTTTGTCTGTGCTAAATAAATGTATTTTCTTTCTTTCTTTCATGGTTTTCGTGAGTCATTCTATGTCTTATACCGTGTCCCTTGCATGAGCATGATCACGATGACGTGATGATTACCCGTCATGAGACTGTCGCGGGACTGTCATGAGACCGTCATGAGACTGTCATGACTGTCATGAGACTGTCATGTGACTGTCATGAGACCGTTGTGGGATTAACCAACAGGTAAACTATGTTTGTTCGCACTTGATAAATGATAACTGAATTATGTTTGTTTGCACTTGATAAATGATAAGTGAACTATGATGTTCACAGTTGATAAATGATAACTGAAGTATGTTTGTTTGCACTTGATAAATGATAACTGCAGTATGTTTGTTTGCACTTGATAAATGATAAGTGAACTATGATGTTCACACTTGATAAATGATAACTGAAGTATGTTTGTTTGCACTTGATAAATGATAAGTGAACTATGATGTTCACACTTGATAAATGATAACTGCAGTATGTTTGTTTGCACTTGATAAATGATAAGTCAACTATGTTCGCACTTGATAAATGATAAGTGAACTATGTTCGCACTTGATAAATGATAAGTGAACTATGTTTGTTCGCACTTGATAAATGATACGGTGAAGGAAAACATCGTGAGGAAACCGGCATGTCCTAGAACCAATCACTCGAAGACATGTGACATCTAGTGTACTATGTTTATTCGCACTTGATAAATGATGCGGTGAAGGAAAACATCGTGAGGAAACCGGCAGGTCCTAGAACCAAATATTCGAAGACATGTAACATCTACCAACCCGCACTGGGCCCGCGTGGTGGATTACGGCCCACTCCCTCTCACAGTGAGAGGATCATGGGCTGATTATGATAAATGGTTTTGTTAATGTGGACAGGGTTCGTTTGGGTATCTGATCTTGTTTCAAATGGAGTATTAGTATTATGATACTTATTGATTTTTTGATACTATGATTGATTTTATGATACCATTTTATTTTATGATAATTATGATACTTAATGATTATTGTTCTGGATCAATGAAACATTAATTGAATATAACTTGTTTTAATTCTGGTATAGTTTTCTAAGCAATATAGAATCATGTGTAAAGATTGTAAATGGATTACGCCCCGAGTACGTACGATATAAGTAATAATGAAATGCTGTTCATTGGTAAGCGCATTACCTGAGAACAGCTGAAACGATTTGGCTATCTTTTGTTTTAAAAAAATGTTCTTTATAGTCGGAATTAGGTTTTTGTGGAAAGCAAAATCAAAAAGTTTCCTTGTATCTGAACGTTCTTTTTCTATGAATTTTTGTATGAACGCCTTTAAGAGTAATGTTTCAAGGAGATGTGAAAATGATATCTGATGTCGAGCCTGGCGCTAAAATTATTTTATTAAACTAAATTGTCTGTGTGGTTACAATGGTATTTTTCCTACGTTTCGAGTTTATTTTGTATTTATCAGTTTTGGTGTTTTAAATGATTATGGTAGGAGTTAAAAAAAAAATACTGTTTATTTTTGGTGATACTTCTTGTGATTATTTTATTTTATGTGAGTATTTGAATACTTCTGTTGTTCAACGGTTCAATTAAGAGGGACATATTAAGTCTAGTCTGTACTGGATATTTATAATGTTGTTATTTAAATAGTTCGACGACGTTACCTTTATGTTGATGTTTTATCTTCCTGGGTAGAACTGAGCTGACCAGCCTCGCTAACGGGGGCATAGCCCTTGCAAGGTGTGTCTAGTTGACACAATTAGTTCAACTTACGACTGAGGTCTCACAGTTTAGTCAGAGCTAACTGACGTTCGATAAAGATTGGGTCTTGTGAGGATAGAATGAGGTTTTGAGATTTTCCCTCTGGAGTATGGTCGTGAGTTACTAATGTTGTTGAGCGCTTATTTCTTGATCCTTCGTTCCCTCTGGCTCAATTATGTCCGATGGAGTTAAGGCTTAGGATGTGGAGCCTAGTTCTTTATTTTCATAAACCCCCTCTGGGTAGATGTGAATTGTCACGTCAGTTTGTTTGTTTTCTGAGGCTTGCCGTATCTTTTTCGATGGTTTTGGTGCGGTAAGGTTTAAGCATGACGACGTTAATTTTCTGGGTGCGTGTTAACACATATTGTCATTTAACTTGGCTGATACCTAGCCTGGTATCAGAACTTTGCGATTCGTACGTCCTGACTTAAGCCTTCTCTTGCAAGAGAAAGACCTCACTATGTATTTTAATTGCCATCGTTAGGTAATGTTTCTTTTAGGTATAGGTAGGAAGGGTTCGATTGTTCGGATGCTTTGAATAAGTCTCTGCCTGATCCATTTATTCAAGTGGGGTGTAGTTCATGTGAGGTTTTATCATGAGATGCAACCTCATGTTGTACAGGCTGGCAAGAACACTGTACGTCATCCGAACAATCTGACAAGATATGTTTAAATTAGGATTTTTTATATGGTTTTCACTTGTCGGTAAAAAAAAAAATGATAGTCTAGTCTCAGCAACGGCGCGCGCGTGTATCTTTATAATATTGTACTAATGGTTTAAATATAATCGTCTCCTCAAAAATTATTTGATTTATACACATAAATTCTTATTTGCATAATAGGGTCCAATGTGTAGATGTTAATGGTGTGAAATCTTCCGGGCTACCAGTTCAGTTAGGTGTACCTCAAGGCTCAATACTGGGTCCATTCTTATTCTTAGTGTATATAAATGACTTACCTTTTTATTTAAAGGATATCTGTAACGTTGTACTGTTTGCAGATGATACCTCTCTTATTTTTAAAGTAGACAGGAATAGACAAGATTTTGACGACGTAAACAGTGCACTCTCAATGGTTACGGATTGGTTTACGACAAATAACCTAGTTCTCAATGCCAAGAAAACGAAATGTGTAAAGTTCGCTCTACCAAATGTTAGAAATCTAGGACCCAACATCGTCTTAGATAAAGAGGTGCTTGAAACTGTGAACTCGGCAGTTTTTCTGGGCATAACAGTAGATGCCAAACTTCAGTGGGGCCCACATATATCAAGCCTAGCGGGAAGGCTCAGTTCGGCCGCCTACGCTGTCAGGAAAGTAAGACAATACACTGACATTGATACAGCTCGGTTAGTCTATTTTAGTTATTTCCATAGCGTTATGTCCTATGGTATTCTGCTGTGGGGCAAAGCCGCTGACATTCAAAATATATTTGTTCTTCAAAAACGAGCTGTTCGAGCAATTTACCAGCTACGTGCCAGAGTTTCTCTAAGAGATTTTTTTAAAGATGTTGGTATTCTCACGGTGGCATCACAATTCATTTTCGCCAACATCCTATATATTAGGCAAAATATACACTTATACACTAAAAACAGTGATATTCACAATGTTAACACTAGAAATAAGGACAAACTACGAGCTCCCTTTCACCGGCTTCATAAGGTTCATAACTCATTTATTGGGCTTGGTATAACCTTTTATAACAAGCTACCCTCTTCTATGCTAGATTTGCCTTTTAATGCGTTTAAAAATAAAGTAAAATCCAACCTTTGTTCAAAGGCATACTATTGTATCAACGACTACTTAAATGATAAGAATAGTTGGTCGCTGTGATTAACTCAAGACAATGTTTATGTTCTTTCTCCAGATTTAACTTACCTACTGACAGTTTATATAAGTTTTAATTATTTTTTTACGAGTCTATTTATTTTTATTTTATTGTTGACATAATCTACTCATTACAATGTTTTTGTTATGAGTTTGTATTGCAATTAGCGGTTGGCTAGTGACCTCGACAATTGATCATATTATTTTTTACCTGAGCAACCGGCAGCAAGTTCGTCATGCTCCCTTAGATGTCAATGCTTGCGGTAGCGTCGGGAGTCGGGTTGCCTCCTTTCCTCAAATATGGCGAGGGGGGTAATGGCTGATCTTTGCGTTATGCTCGTGAACGGGTGCTGCTTGTGGTGACTGGTCGTCTTGCTGATCATGGTTTTGTTATTGTTACTAGTAATTAACTGTACATTTATTTTACCTTGATGGTCCTAGTTTATCATTTATAACTTCTAATTTACAGCTTTATGTAAGCGGGCACGCCCTTTATGCCTGGAGGCTTTTATTTAGATATTTAGTTCTTTTTACGTTTGAAAAGAAAACGTGTTGCGCCGACCCCAAGTAACATGGGATAAGGGCAGGAAGATGATGATGAGTTCTTTTTACGTTTAGTTTTTATTTTTTAATTTTGCTTGAGTATAGTACTCGATGTTTTTGGTTGGTATATTGGCGTGTGCTAGCTGACATATGGACAATAATTTATACTTAATTAAAATAATGTTTTGTGTTGCATAATAATTTTGCATACTATTGTATAGAGTCATTTTTATTTTTTTCTAACTTGAACAGACAGCTGTGCTGCTGGGGAGTTTGTTGCGCCACTTCTTCTTCCCAGCTAAAGGCACTAGGAAGTGGTGAAGGGTGGGTGTTTTTGGGGGACTGTCTTATGTAATTTTGACGTTCGAAAAGTGCTGGTTCTCAGCCTAATTTGAATAAATGACTTTTGTATTTTTGTACTGTCCCGAGCAGCCAAGCATGGTGCTCACAGTACAGTGAATTTTAAAAGATAACCTCGTAGTTTTGAAAATCTTTCAATGTATGATTTAAATGTTCACCCATAACTCGTAATTCCGTATGCTATTGCTAAAGAAATTTATTTTCATTTAATTTTTTATTTAACAAGCAAAATGTCATGATTTATGTAAAAAAAAACATTATTTTATGATTGTTGTGTGTGTGCCAGGAGGCAACACAGTGTCGGATGGCCGAATGTCATGATTTCCAAATATTAGGAAGATTTACTGATTTTAAATACTAAATATAAAATTAAAAGTATGTGATTTGCCGCCTCAAATGATTTTGTATCAGTGTAATTATGAAGTTTAAAAGTATCTCATTTGACGGTTCCGTAAAAGTACTGGTTTTTTTAACGAAACAGAATTGGAAACATGATGTTTGGAGCGTCGCTTAACTTCTAGTTCAGTTGGCTATGAGCCTCGTAACCAGAAGGTGTCTTCAAGAAGTCTAAGGTCTATAACGTTATTATATTAAGTGCCTAGTTATATAGTTTGTTAAATTATGCTAAAAGTGTACCAGGTTTGTGGTGTGCAAGATGATAAATCCAGAGGTACTGGTGCTGAAATGGTGTATCGTATCAGCTGCTTGTAATAAGGTTCAATATAGATTGTGGACTGTATGAGATAAGAAAAATACGTGTCGTCGATTCAATGTTTTAATGCAGACTAAATAGGCATGGTAATGAGTAGAACATACCGGTCACCAAAAGAGGCTTAACACTTTTAACAAAATAATTTATTATATTGTAAATAATTTGTATACATTGTAAATACTGTTTCTTAATCAATCTCAAAATAATTGAATGTAAATTTACAACATATCAAAAAAACAATCTTATATTTCTATAACAATGTAAATAACATTACTTCGTAACAACATTCCTTAAATTACATAAATTAATCATCTTTACTATTCACTGGTAGAAAACATAATTTAGTGATACATCTTTTAGTAACATTGTCCCCACTTTTGACGCTGTAAACCCTTGTAACATTATCTGGTCCAGGATGCTTTGCCATAATGCGACCAAGCAACCACTTTCCTGGTGGCAGATTGTCTTGTTTTATTAAGACATTGGTGCCGATTCTCTTGTCACAAATGCCTCTAAACTAAACTAAAAATCACTAAAATTTAGTTTATTCCTGTCAAACGACGATTTCCTATTCTGAAATAGACTACAGCGACACAACTTAACTAAATTTTAGTTTGACAGCACTAAGATGGCACTGTGATATTAGTTTAGTGAAAATGGCAATTTTGCTATTCTGAATTTGACGTTTTTAACCTAAAATTTAGATTTTCTAACTAAATATGACTATTTTTAATCGCGACTAAAAACATGTGGAATAAAATTGGTTGTAATGAACTAAAATTCACACCAACACCTCGACTTCAGATGAAAAAACAGTACTAAATATTTTTTTTTCTTTTGCTTGTATCTCGAAAACGGTGTGTCCAATCGCAAAAATAATGAAAATTTCGACACCCTTTATAAGACCCTTAAACCCCTAACACTCTACATGTAGGTAATATTTTTTCTTATTTTCCATACAAAAAGTGAAAAATCCATATAAAACACGTCGAGGCTGCCCCCCCCCCTGCGCGCCTCCGGCTCTAAAAAGATCACGTGGTTAGGTATCACGTGTGGAGTCGCGATTGTCAAATTCGATTTAGATGTGTCAAAATTATTTTTAAATTTAGAGAATTTATTTTGCAGAATAGCTTTGAGCTTTTCATAGTCAAAAGTAAGGAATTTTAGTGATAGTTTAGTTAGTTTAGTTCGGTGTACAAGAGAATCGGCACCAATGTCATTAATTTCAAACTCTTTCCTGTATTTTATCCACTTTGGCCTCTGTTGTAATCTAGAAAGATATTTATTCTGCCATCTTTGCCACAGGTCTCTCAACAGCCTCTGTGTATACTTCCAGCGAGATAAATAATTTAAATTAACGTCTCGCATGTCAGATGCAGGAACTACAATAGGTGCTTCTCCTATTAAAAAATGACCAGCTGTCAAGGGGTTGATAGTGTCGACGTCATGATCATCAGGACACAGAGGACATAGAGGGCGTGAATTTAGGTAGGATTCGATCTCACATAGAAGAGTTGTCATTTCTTCATAGGTCAAGTTCGTTGTTAAGATCCTTTTCATGTGGTACTTCAGAGACTTCACACCTGCTTCCCACAGGCCACCAAAGTTCGGGCTGTAAGGCGGGATGAAGTGCCATTGTGTGCCGTCTTGCGCGAGAGAATCTGCCACTTGACCCTTGAACTCCAACTTAGCATTACTCCATGCCTCTACTAGATCTTTGTTAGCTCCGATAAAATTTCTACCCTGGTCGCTCCACAAATGGATGCATCTGCCTCTTCTCGCCACGAAACGTCTAAAGGCTCCAATAAAGGCTTCCGAGGTAAGGTCACCAACCAATTCAAGGTGAATGGCCTTGGTACTCATGCATATAAATAGAGAAATATATGCCTTCATGGTTCTGCCTCCTCTTCCTTTTGATAATAGAACTGTGTATGGGCTCGCAAAATCTACACCACTGTGTAGAAAAGGGCGTGATGGTGTAACTCTAACACGAGGGAGATCTCTCATTATTTGAGTCTTGGATTTGGCTGACACTCTGGCGCAAACTAAGCATTTGTGGGTATGCGATTTTACCGCATTCTTCGCTTATATGATCCAGTATTTAGATCTCAAATAACTGAGCATCAACTGCACACCTCCGTGGAGTGTTCTTTGATGTGCATCGGCTATAATAAATTTACTAAGAGTGTCTTTGCTATCCAAAATAATAGGATGCTTATTATCATTACTAAGGTTGGCGTGTCTAAGCCTGCCACCAACTCGTAGTATTTTCTCGTCATCTATGAATGGATTTAATGATTTTAGACGACTTTTCTGTTTCACTTGTTTTACTCTCAAAATTGTTTCTATATCTTCTATAAAACTTTGATTCTGTGACTTTCTAATACATATCTTCAGAGCATTTTCTAAATCTTCGATAGTCTTAATCTTCTAGAATATTATCATTCTTCTTAAAATTTAAAAATCTTTTGCAATACAATCAATATAATCTTTTGTTCTCTGTAATTCTTGTAGATTACTATAATTTTCCAAATTCAAAAATTCTCTGTCTTCTGCTTCTTGTACAGTATTTAACAAAATTTTAACTTGTCTTGTCTCTAAATCTGTTTGACTTATATTTGGCCTTCTAAATACCATATCTCTTTCCAAAAGAAACTCTGGGCTGTACCACCATAATGAGTTCTCTTGCAGTTCTGATATTGTAGTACCACGTGATGCAACGCCTGCTGGATTTTCCTCAGAGTGAACATGGTACCACTGACTGTTGCTTACGTTTTCCAATATTTCTACCACACGATTTGCCACAAAAGGCTTCCATCGGTTAGGCTCGCCAACAAGCCAGGACAAAACTATGAATGAATCAGTCCATGCGACTTGTGTGGATGGTATTCTCATTGCCTCAGCAGCGTAATGTATCAACTTTGATAGAAGTACTGCTCCGCATAAATCGAGACGAGGCACTGATATTGTTTTTACAGGGGCCACCTTGGTTTTCGCAGCGACAATGCTTGTTTTGATGGCTCCGTCTGAATCTATAACTCGAGAATATACAACTGCTGACATGGCGTGCATGGATGCGTCGCTAAATCCATGAAGTGTGATATTTTGCTTGGCGGTACTAAGTGTATTGTGCCATCGTTTTATCTTGATGCTATTGACATGGTTTAAATTGTTTCGAATATCAAACCAGTGCCTTTCTAGGTCATCACCTACATGTTCGTCCCATCCAATACCTTGTAGCCACAACCTTTGTACAAATATTTTGGCTCTAATAACTACAGGTGCGATCCAGCCGAGGGGATCGAACAGTCGTTGTAAATCAGCTAGAACTGACCTCTTTGTTGTGACTTTTGAAATAGGTGGTAGTGTCAAAGTGTACTGAAATTCATCATCACCTAAATTCCAAGTTATTCCTAAGGCTTTAACAGTTCCTTCCATTTTAATATCTAAACTTGCCTTTGCCGATCTATCGTTGGGTTCTATGGATTGAAGAAATTCAGCATTATTAGATGTCCACTTTCTTAGTTTGAACTTGCCTTTGTTGAGAATGGTTTGTAATTGTTCGCTAACCACAATAGCTTCTAAAACAGTGTCGCAGCCAGAAATGAGATCGTCGACGTAAAAATCTTCTTCGATCATTTTGCATGCGACTGGGTAACTTCTACCTTCGTCATGTGCCAACTGCATAAGAGTTTTGATGGCCAGGTATGGTGCCGAAGCAGTTCCAAAAGTTACTGTCAGAAGTCTGTAGTCCATGACCTCATCAAATGTAGAAGTATTCTGTGTCTGTCGCCATAACACTCTTTGGAAGTCAGAACTTTCTTTGGTGACTAAAACCATCCTATACATCTTCTCAATATCACTTGCAAAACAGATTTTGTATAAACGGTATCTCATTAGGATACTCCTTAAATCTTCTTGCAGGACTGGTCCGATCAAAAGTTCGTCATTGAGTGATATTCCGTTGACACCTTTGCAAGAAGCGTCGAATACTATTCGTGTCTTGGTTGTCTCTTTTTCGGTTCGTACAACTGCGTGGTGTAGTAGATACACTGAATCGTTATCAATTTCTTCTACTGATACTTCCATATTTCCAATTTTAATATATTCTTCTATCACTTCAGTGTAGGCTTTTTAATTCTTGGTTTTTATTTAATTTTTGTTCTAGGTACTCTAATCTTCTTAACGCAATGCTTCGCGTATTTCCTTCTACTGATTTAGGATTGTTTGTTTTGAATGGTAGCTTCACGATATATCGTCCTTCTTCGTTTCTTTTGTAGGTTGTTTCAGATATCTTCTCACATATTTCTTCATCTTTTGTTAACTTTCTTGTTTTGTTTGTATCTACTTCCCATAAGACCTTTAACATACCGTCAATTTCTACCTGATGATGCATGACGATCATAGATTGCTCTGGTTGTGTATTGTCATCTATTTTTCCAAATAAAATCCATCCTAGGCTGGTTTTTTGCGCGCATGGTGAACCTGGAGGACCCTTCATGACACCATTCAGTAGTATTTGTGCATACTCTTCATGACCCAAAAGCAAATCTATTGTACTTGAGGTATAGTAGTTAGGGTCAGCCAGACTAAGCTCTGTGAGGTGAGGCCAGTCTTGTACCGTTATTGTTGTTTTGGGAATCTCAGTAGTCAGTTGTTTGTTTATGACGTAAGCATCAATATTGAGGTTGTACTTCGAACACCTTGATAATACCTCGACCTGAACTACTTGCTTGATGTTCGACTTCAAAGATCCCTGTAACTGGTTGCCTTCTTAACTTTAATGTTTGAGCGGCTCTTTCGGTAATAAAACAACTTTTTGATCCGGGGTCTATTTTTTTTTTTTTTTTAAAAAAAACGTTGCCCCACACTAGGAATTTCTCCTGTATCGTGGGTGCGATTACAAACATTTAAACTCACATACACAAACAGCCAGACCCGGAACAACTACTGGTAGGTCATACAAATATTTGTTCCGTTCGGGAATCGAACCCGCGACACGCAGCGCAGCAGTCAGCCGCTTAACCACTGCGCCAACCGTGCCGTCAAATATTATTAATATTAGCGCCCTCAACACAGTAGTGTGTCCATCTTTACTTCTTACTAAAACTACTGCCGTCGCTAATAGTGCAATTCTCTTCCTTTTCCCGGTGTATAGATGTAATTGTGACGTCATCACTGTATTGACGCTCGTTTTGACTTCTTCTCTACCTTCTACATTGCTTTGCGTTGTTACCTTCGGTTGAGTTTCATTACTTGGTAAACCTTGGGTAACTGTGGTTGTTCCCTTTCGGTGAAGAAGCGTATGATGACGTTTCGACAGAGTCTGCATGATGTGGACAGCCTACAATTCTTAACGGAGTGTCCAGGAACCAAGCAATTAAAACAGATGAACTTGGTTTTCACTACTTCATATCTTTGCGTCGGTTCCAATTTTCCAAAATATTTGCAATGACTGATTGTATGGTCACTCTTACACATAGAACATTCATTCTTTTCAGCAGTAGAAATATGCAGCGTTCTCGAACCTTTTTCTTTGAAGAAGTAGGTGAAATCAGCTCAAGCGTACGAAATCTTGATTCTAAAAACTTCATTAATGACGATAACTTTGGTAACGTGTCACCGTCATTTATACTGACTTGTTCTTCCCACTCTTTGTGTAACTCCATATCCATCTTTTGCACGACAACAAACACAATCATTGGATCCCAAGTTTCAATTTTAAGGCCTTGATTTTTTAGACTATTCAACACAATGTGAATAAATGTTTATGAATAAATGAATAAATCTTCCAATTCACTAAGAATTTGATCGACTGTTTCCATCGTTGTAGTGGTTCTTTATATGTAAAATTTACACCAATATGTAGCACAGTTCTTGAAGAACGAAGCTAGATAACACAAGTCACTCGAAATATCTTGAAAATCACCAATTTATCCAAAATTGTCCAAATGCGACGAACACAAGTTTACGTTTTAACAAAAAACAATTTTTTGCACTGAACTCGGCGTTGGAATGCGGTCACGTTATCGCTTGATCTATCCGGCTCGTTTGGACCAAAATATTCCTTACACTGCTTGTAATAAGGTTCAATATAGATTGTGGACTGTATGAGATAAGAAAAATGCGTGTCGTCGATTCAATGTTTTAATGCAGACTAAATAGGCATGGTAATGAGTAGAACACAGACTAACCCCTCGGCCACAACATCACCGCTCGCGCGACTTGCATCTTACAGACTAACCCCTCGGCCATGACATCACCGCTCGCGCGACTTGCATCTTACAGACTAACCCCTCGGCCACGACATTATCGCTCGCGCGACTTGCATCTTACAGGCTAACCTCTCGGCTACGACATCACCACTCGCACGACCTGCGTCTTATCGACTAACCCCTCGGCCACGACATCAAAGCTCGCGCGACTTGCATCTTACAGACTAACCCCTCGGCCACGACATCACCGCTCGCGCGACTTGCATCTTACAGACTAACCCCTCGGCCACGACATCAAAGCTCGCGCGACTTGCATCTTACAGACTAACCCCTCGGCCACGACATCACCGCTCGTGCGACTTGCATCTTACAGACTAACCCCTCGGCCACGACATCACCGCTCGTGCGACTTGCATCTTACAGACTAACCCCTCGGCCACGACATCAAAGCTCGCACGACTTGCATCTTACAGACTAACCCCTCGGCCACAACATCTACGCTCGCGCGACTTGCATCTTACAGACTAACCCCTCGGCCACGACATCAAAGCTCGTGCGACTTGCATCTTACAGACTAACCCCTCGGCCACGATATCACCGCTCGCACGACCTGCATTTTACAGACTAACCCCTTGGCCACGACATCACCGCTCGCGCGACTTGCATCTTACAGGCTAACCCCTCGGCCACGACATCACCGCTTGCGCGACTTGCATCTTACAGACTAACCCCTCGGCCACGACATCAAAGCTCGCGCGACTTGCATCTTACAGACTAACCCCTCGGCCACGACATCACCGCTCGTGCGTCTTGCATCTTACAGACTAACCCCTCGGCCACGACTTCACCGCTCGTGCGACTTGCATCTTACAGACTAACCCCTCGGCCACGACATCAAAGCTCGCGCGACTTGCGTCTTACAGACTAACCCCTCGGCCACGACATCACCGCTCGCGCGACTTGCATCTTACAGGCTAACCCCTCGGCCACGACATCACCGCTTGCGCGACTTGCATCTTACAGACTAACCCCTCGGCCACGACATCAAAGCTCGCTCGACTTGCATCTTACAGACTAACCCCTCGGCTACGACATCACCGCTCGCACGACCTGCATTTTACAGACTAACCCCTCGGCCACGACATCACCGCTCGCGCGACTTGCGTCTTACAGACTAACCCCTCGGCCACGACATCACCGCTCGCGCGACTTGCATCTTACAGGCTAACCCCTCGGCCACGATATCAAAGCTCGCTCGACTTGCATCTTACAGACTAACCCCTCGGCTACGACATCACCGCTCGCACGACCTGCATTTTACAGACTAACCCCTCGGCCACGACATCACCGCTCGCGCGACTTGCGTCTTACAGACTAACCCCTCGGCCACGACATCACCGCTTGCGCGACTTGCGTCTTACAGACTAACCCCTCGGCCACAACATCACCGCTCGCGCGACTTGCATCTTACAGACTAACCCCTCGGCCATGACATCACCGCTCGCGCGACTTGCATCTTACAGACTAACCCCTCGGCCACGACATTATCGCTCGCGCGACTTGCTTCTTACAGGCTAACCTCTCGGCTACGACATCACCACTCGCACGACCTGCGTCTTATCGACTAACCCCTCGGCCACGACATCAAAGCTCGCGCGACTTGCATCTTACAGACTAACCCCTCGGCCACGACATCACCGCTCGCGCGACTTGCATCTTACAGACTAACCCCTCGGCCACGACATCAAAGCTCGCGCGACTTGCATCTTACAGACTAACCCCTCGGCCACGACATCACCGCTCGTGCGACTTGCATCTTACAGACTAACCCCTCGGCCACGACATCCCCGCTCGTGCGACTTGCATCTTACAGACTAACCCCTCGGCCACGACATCAAAGCTCGCACGACTTGCATCTTACAGACTAACCCCTCGGCCACAACATCTACGCTCGCGCGACTTGCATCTTACAGACTAACCCCTCGGCCACGACATCAAAGCTCGCGCGACTTGCATCTTACAGACTAACCCCTCGGCCACGATATCACCGCTCGCACGACCTGCATTTTACAGACTAACCCCTCGGCCACGACATCACCGATCGCGCGACTTGCATCTTACAGGCTAACCCCTCGGCCACGACATCACCGCTTGCGCGACTTGCATCTTACAGACTAACCCCTCGGCCACGACATCAAAGCTCGCGCGACTTGCATCTTACAGACTAACCCCTCGGCCACGACATCACCGCTCGTGCGTCTTGCATCTTACAGACTAACCCCTCGGCCACGACTTCACCGCTCGTGCGACTTGCATCTTACAGACTAACCCCTCGGCCACGACATCAAAGCTCGCGCGACTTGCGTCTTAACCCCTCGGCCACGACATCACCGCTCGCGCGACTTGCATCTTACAGGCTAACCCCTCGGCCACGACATCACCGCTTGCGCGACTTACATCTTACAGACTAACCCCTCGGCCACGACATCAAAGCTCGCTCGACTTGCATCTTACAGACTAACCCCTCGGCTACGACATCACCGCTCGCACGACCTGCATTTTACAGACTAACCCCTCGGCCACGACATCACCGCTCGCGCGACTTGCGTCTTACAGACTAACCTCTCGGCCACGACATCACCGCTCGCGCGACTTGCATCTTACAGGCTAACCCCTCGGCCACGACATCACCGCTTGCGCGACTTGCGTCTTACAGACTAACCCCTCGGCCACGACATCACCGCTCGCGCGACTTGCATCTTACAGACTAACCCCTCGGCCACGACATCACCGCTTGCGCGACTTGCATCTTACAGACTAACCCCTCGGCCACGACATCACCGCTCGCACGACCTGCATTTTACAGACTCATTGTGAATAGGTCCGACGCGGTCACAGTCGCCGCCGCCACTGGTGGCACGTATCATGGCGACGTCAGTCACAGGATGCCCCGCGCAAGACGCACCGCCCTATGTCATGGCCCTGGCGTAAGGCTGGACTGGTCGCGAGCGCGACTGCTGTTCTATATACTTCTGCCTACCGCTTCGAAGAATACTGGCGTGATGTTGTGTTTATCATTACGAAATTTATAACTCAAACTATCTCTTTGCTTTTGTTTCGCACGGTTTCTTCGCATCGAGGTTCCTTTATTTAAATTTAATTTGAGTAAAACTAAATGATGGTTTAAATCGCATCAAAATCCGTTACGCAGTTTAGAAAAATAATGCGTTCACACAGAGACGAAAAGCGACTTCAATTTATAGTACCTACGTATAGAAGATGGAGGAATTGCACATTCAAGATATACTACTGGATAAACTAAATAGTAATTATTTCAAGGCCACTGACGAGATTTAATACTATTACTTTATTATACTGCGCAAGTAAATTGCCAAAACTCGTGAGTCGTAATCTTATGGTATAAAATGGGTCACCTTCGAGGCTTCCTAGTTATTTGGAACCCCACTCTAAGCAATTGAGTAGGTGAAACTGCCAGAAAAAGACCTGGATAAAAAAGATCAAAATTTGTATGATTTTTTACCGTCGGAATGATCACCCGGAATCCAGAGCGTTTATAACCTAGATCAGTTTTAGGATTATAGGTGATTAGGAGGTCCTTTCCGTTTTTTGCAACCTTGTGTCACCTCGAAACTAGCAGGACATCGTTTAGCAGCATATTCAATTGTTTCTGTTAGTTCTGCAGGCTCTTTTGGCTCCGAAATTTACTGTCACCTGGTGGATATTAAACGAACTAAATTTAATAAAGTGAACGAGAAAATTCGTAACTTCATAGCTAGAGTGCTTTTAAAGAGTGTATGAGATTAGACTACTCTATTAAAGCTGCACTCCCTAAAATAAGAATGTCATATTGTTTTGTCAAACCCTCACCGTAGAGAATTTAAAAAAATTTGAGGTATGTCTATTTTAAAATCTGCAGGATAAAATTTAAGGAATGCATAGATAGTAGTTACATAGTTGTTATTTACACTTTTTTTGTGTCCAAACAATTCGTATTGAAATGTATGACAGTTAACTCACTTGGTTACGGTCTGGCGACGTCGCCAATTTTGAAGCGTAGCCACGACCGACCGGCCTCTACGTGGAGACTGGATACTCTGGCGACCTGGCGACGCGTAGCCAAGTCGCCAGTATTGTATACAAGTAACTTATGCGTTCCTCACTCAGTGGCCTACTGATCGTTAGGACGGACGCCTGCGTGTCACTGGCTACTTATTTGGCAACCTCATTTGGCTACGGTAGACAGCCAGCGACGTCGCCATAGCGCCCGAGTGAGTTAGCGCTCTAAATGTTAAAAGAAGGAGCTACGTCTGTCAACAAACTGCAAGCAGTTTAACACATATGTTAAAAAATAATTTTGGTAAATAAACACTTTTTAATTAGTAATATAAATATTAAAAATGTTGATTAGGGACCATAGTTTGATAGCTACGAGCCCCTTCTCCGGAGCTATTAGCTATATAATTCAGTCTAGTGCGATGGGTGCTCGGAAACGGTCGCACATCACTCTTCGCTACGAATTATTAATTCGTGCTAACCGTGGCATTAGCCGTCGCCGTCATGGGTTCCGAAAAACTCATAGTCAACGAGCTCCTGGCATTCCTGCAACATCAACTGGACGTCATGGACGAAGTTAGCCTCATACAGATCTGCCCTTGCACCGAAAATGAGATACGCAGTGCAAAGACGACATTGTACACATCGCTCGACTTAGCCGACCGAATGCCGTCCCGCAGGAGGGACGAAAAGGGAGAGAGGAGTCTCCAAGACATGTTTCGGGTGTTTAAAGAGACCGACCCTGACGACGTGCCGTCCTTTGTGGCAAAGGAGCTGCGGAAGCTGCCCCCCGTTACATTTGACCACGTCGACGTCACCAGGTTGCTGAAGGATATTATTACCCTAAAGGCAAGCCTGACCGAGATGAAGTTTAAGCTAGATGCGTCTCAAAACACCATCAGTGAGTTACGTGACGATATGGTTGACTTACGCAATACTGTAGCGGTATGTAGTGGGTCACCTGAGTTCGCATCAAATGTGAACTCTCGTCGTGGTGCAAACAACGCATCGCTGTCTAGTTTCGAGTCAGCGAAATTGGACTCGTCACCGGCCGCGGTCACTGCAAGCGATGCAATTCCGCGCCCCGCCGATTCCGCCTCTACCGCAGTAGAGGCGACATCACAAGTTAGTACGTTAACACCTCGCCATGCTTACTCAGCAGCGGCTGCACAACCTCCCATCCAAAAGGAGCAGCAACAGAAGAAAGTTTTTGCTAAAAGTGCAAAATCAACCGAGGGGGCATCTAAGAACTGCAATGTACAGGCTCCCGGTATCTTGTCCTCAGCCCCTAAGAAAGGGCAGCCAGACAAGGAAAGCTTCGTGACGGTGGAATCCAAGCGAAGGAAGCCCACTTGCCGTAATCGATGTGGTACTGCTCTAACGGGACCAAATATGTTGCTGCGTGCGTGCTGCTACACCATCTACGCAGCTGTACGTATCCCGTCTGCATCACTCTACGATGGCTGAAGACATCGTGGAATACATCAGAACCAAAACCAAGTATACCTTGAGAGTAGAGAAGTTGGAGGCGCCATAACATAAACTTCAAGTCGTTTGTGGTGCGGGTTACAAGTCAGTACCTAGAAACTTTCATGAAAGAAGAGTTTTGGCCGAAAGGTGTGTACTGACGATTTCGTGGAAGGTTACGCAACACCACGCAGCGCAACACGACGCCGACACAGTCATCACTTCGTGTACAATATATTTTTGTTATTATAATAAAAAAATATGTATAATTAGGTTGAGGTATTTATTTATGGGCCTGCGTTGCCTGAATTAAATGGATTATTATTATTATAATTACTGATTATGATTAAACATTATGACCATGTTTGGGGTTCAATAATGACTTTAGGGAGACAAAATAAGAAAATTCGAAAGAAATTGTTTTGCACGTTGTACCGTGTGACATATCAAATGAAAGGGCTTACTGAAGATCTCAAGTACAATTTTGTTTTATTTTAAAATAAACAGTTTCAAAGCCAAGTTAAGATGGTGTCAAAATAACGCCGAGAAAATTAAGATGGATATTCTTGCATCACACCACACAGATAAAAATTTCAAATGCTTCTGGAAAGGCACGAGAAAACTCAATTGCAAACCCACTGTTCCTCTAAATGTTAACGGAGTAACTGAGCCGCGTGACATTGCGAACATGTTTAAAAGTCTTTTTCAGATAGACCGTCCTTCCTGTGTGCCGGGAATGCTCAATACTAGTGAAATCAGGCAAACTACGCTTGGGCCGGCAGTAATACCATCCTTTACTTCTAAACATATTTCTACCGTTATAACACATATGACGAGGGGTAAGTCCCCAGGCCATGATGGAATTAGTATTGAGCATTTGCAGTAAGCAGGGGTTCATCTGCCAAGGGTTCTAGCAATGTTTTATACATTTTGTTTAAGACACTCATACCTGTCTGATGAGTGTATGAAGACCGTGGTTGTGCCAATAATCAAAAATAAAAACTGGTAACGCATCAGATAACAGCAATTATAGGCCCATTTCATTAGCTACTACCGTGGCGAAAGTGCTGGACAGTCTGCTTGATCGTATTTTGAACAGCCACATAAAACTGAACGACGCTCAGTTCGGTTTTAGGCGCGGGCTGTCGACAGAAACGGCAGTTCTATGCCTCAAGCTCACTGTCCGGTACTACACCGATAGAAAGACTCCGGTCTACGCCTGCTTTTTAGACCTTTCGAAAGCTTTAGATTTGGTGTCCTATGATGTGCTATGGCACAAAATGAGGACAGAAACCAGCCTCCCAGCAGAAGTCGTCAACATTTTTGATTTTTGGTACAACAACCAATAATGTTGTTAAGTGGGCCAGCGAGATCTCCGATGCGTACAGACTGAGGTGTGGAGTAAGGCAAGGAGGTTTAAACTCGCCTCGTCTCTTCAATCTGTATGTAAACGGACTCATTGAGAGATTCAGCAACACCAATATTGGCTGCTCTATAGACGGAAAATTCATTCAACAACATCAGTTACGCAGACGATATGGTGTTGCTGGGTCCCTCTATAAGCGCCGTCCGTAAACTCCTCGCTATTTGTGTGGAATACGCCGGGGCCCATGGGCTCAGGTATAATGTAAAGAAAAGCGAGCTTTTGGTGTTCCAATCACCAGGTCATAAGGTCACACAAGTACCACCCGTCCTCATAGACGGTGTTTCTTTACCCAGAGTTTCGCGATTCAAATACCTGGGCCACTGGGTCGCGGATGACCTATCAGACTATGAGGATATTGAGAGAGAGCGCCGGGCGTTAGCTGTCCGATGCAATATGTTGGCTCGTAGATTTGCACGCTGTAGTAAAGCTTTGTTTCGAGCGTTTTGCCAATATTTTTATACGTGCAGTCTATGGATTAAATATACGCAAAAGGCAATCAATGCCCTGCGCGTTCAGTACAACAATGCCTTTAGGATGTTGATGCGACTGCCGAGGTACTGCAGCGCGTCGGGCATGTTTGCCGACGCTCGTATTGATGGTTTCCATGCCATCCTCAAAAAGAGAGCTGCATCGTTGCTAAGCCGTGCCCGCGGCAGTAGCAACAGCATTCTTAGCGTTGTGGCTGGCCGAATTGATTGTCCAATATTGTGGCATTGTGTACAGTTACATGTCTCAAAAAACAGCAATTGACAAAATTATTTTGATTTTTATGTATTTATTTTGTGCTTTATGATTTCATTAATTTAAAGATTTTAAAGAATTCTTATTTTTATTTTGTAATATATTGATAATTTTAAACATTTTAGTAATTTAGAGTCTGATATTTTAATCTTAGTAATGTAAATCTAGTATGATTGTGGTGTTTATTTGAATACTAATATAATTCTTAAGTATTTCTACTAACAAAAATATGGATCATTGTGTCTGAAATAAATAATAATAGAAGAAAAATTACCATTTTCCCCGAAACTACTGAGTCTAAAATTTTGAAGAAAATACAGAAAATTGTTCTATACTTGTAGAATACAGCAAATAAGTCTATGGTTTTTAAATAACATGGTAAATCTCACAATATTGTGCGTACAAACTTACATTTGCAGTTGGAATGTATGGGAGAACATGTTTTTAAACTACAATGTTCAATACTCAATACTCCCTCAATATCTTTATTGCTTTACCATAATGTGTACTTAGGTGGTAATTATATAATTTAGATCATTATGGACCATGTAGGGCACAGCAAAAAGGGTAGGAGAGAGGAGATCATTGTTTTTGTGTGTTATCATGTTAAGTTTGTACTTGGGATGAATTTTTCCCAACTACGGAACCCTTCATTGTGCGTGGTCCGACACGCACTTGGCCGGTTTATTTTTATAATTTACAATGTACCTACTGATGTAGGTACAACATGCAAAACATCTAGACAACATGTCAAAACATCCAGATGTCTATGCTGTCTCTAAATTAAACACACATATGCTATACCTTCCGGAATATCTGCCCTAAATGATGTTGAAAACTGTATAGAAATCCACTGCACAGTTTATAAGCTCTAAGCGGTGACACAGACAAGTGGCATCTTAATATCTGCTATTGCAGTTTTAGTCATAGGGTTCACATTTTAATAAGTTTAAAAAATATTCAAACCTAAAATTATCAGGCTGTCTTCTTCTCTTGTTTGCACATCGGGCGACTCGGGGTACAGTCGACGTATTGGTGCTTCACGCAGCCGAGGCACGTCTCGAAGTAAGACAGCAGAAGAGTCACTATTAGTACCACCACTTCTTGGAAGAAGGCTTTATCCATCCCGATGCAATGAATTATCACATCGCTAATAGATCTGCGAAGGGATTTGTTTAGGTAAGAAAATAATATAGTGGCAACGCTAACTAAAGTTTTGTAGAAATCGGTTGTCATGAAAGGGCGTGTCATTAAGAGGATTGAGAAAAATGTCGTTAGTAAAATTTTGAGTATGAATATGGATGGATTTATGAGTAGGGGAAGATCAAAGAAACGATGGATGGACTGTGTGAAAGATGATATGGATAGAAAAGGGGGTGACTAATAGAGAAGTACGGAATAACCAGAAGACTTTTGCGCCGACCCCAAATAAATTGACATTAGGGACAGAGATTAGAAGAAAAAAGAAGAAGAAAAATATTTTTATTAGATTTAACGATTTTTCAGCGTTTAAAAATGTTTAACCTTATTTTATTTTGATTATTTGTTATAGCGAAAGCAATAGAAATAGACAATCTGTGTAAATTTCAACTGTTTAACCTATATGGGTTATGAGATACAACCCGCTGACAGACAGACGGACAGCAGAGTAAAATGTTTTTGTTTGGCACCCTTCGGGTAAGGAACCCTTAAAAGGAACACTAAAAAACTAACAAAATAATGGAAAACAAGACCCGTGCGTGGCCATAAAGGCTCCTATATCAACATCCTGCGCCCAGCCGGGCTCTGTTAGAATACCAGCCTTATATCAAAATGCAAGCATTATGGCATAAGGCTGGCATATAAACCCAATAGTGGCACTCCGGGAGTGCCGACAGAAGTGAAAACTTGCATAGAATATTGGTCCGTAACCTTATCTAAATAAAGAGCACAATCGCGTTTACAAAACCTTTAAAGTAAAAATACTTGTATAGAACATTGATCCGTAACGTAATATAAATAAAGAGCACAATCGCGTTTACAAAAAAATGAGGTGTCGTCATGGTGTCGCGAAATCAATCCCATCTCAAAAATGCCCAACGCACCTGAAGAAGTTTTCACTTCAATATAATCATCATCATCATCATCAGCCTATAGCAGTCCACTGCTCTCATAGGCCTCTCCAGTTGCACGCCATTCAGCTCGATTCTCGGCTACTCTCATCCCGCTGCTACCAGCCACCCTGCGAAGATCGTCACTCCACCTAGCCTGAGGGCGTCCTACCTTACGTTTTCCAATCCGCGGTAATATTATAAAAATACAAAAAATAAAGAAAAACCGTATTAATAAATGAAATGAAATACAAAAAAATCTAACTATTGAAGGATGAACTAGGGAGATAAATATAGCAATAACTACCTATGTTTGTTTCTTGCAAGGTGGATTATTTTCATTGCAAGTGATAGTTTTTTTACCACCACAACCCGCAACTTCGAGCAATAAGGTAGCTAACAGGCAGAAGAGAAATAATAGGCGCTCCCAGTGAGCTGACATCTTACTCTGAAACAAAGTTGAATATTTAGTTGAGGATATTTGAAAAACAAGCCAAAGTTCTAAGTGATACACATATTCAACTTTGCTTCGAAATAGTTACGTGTTTCTATCTAGCTGGCCCCCTGAGCCACAGCAACGAAACAGGTGTGGACTGTTCGTTGAATGTAGGTAGGTACCTATCTGTTAAATTGGCTTTTAATGCTTAGAGGATTGAAAAATCAATTAGAGAAACCCATTCCGACATGGGCGTACCCAGCTTTTGGCCCAGGAGGGGACAAATCGGAAAGTTCTTAAGCCGGGTCCCCTGCACATGTTTTACCCTACACACTACATGAAACTTGAGCTAGATGTATGTAGTAAAACTCTCAGGAGATCCCGCTCTATAGGTAGTCAAATAAATAAACTGTGTCCTTGCTTGCTGCGTTCGCGTATCTTGCATGATTCATGAATGGCCGCGCAGTTTTTTCAAAAATGTTTGCATAATACTTAGGCATTGTAATTGTAAAGCTCTGTTCTGCTTGTGAGAACGGCCATAAGTGCAGGTGCTTTACAAAGGTTGCTGTTGAGGCTGAGGGTGATGAACAGGAATGCGCGTTTGCTGCATGCTGGTGGTCAGGATACACGTTGAAGCCGTGGGTGCTGGCTGGCTGTGTGACTCGCCTCAAGAAAGCTTGCAAAAGTGATGATGATAATGACGTCACGATGAAGTAGTTGCACGAAGGCTGCATTGACGTTCATATTCGGGGTCACCAATTTAGAGGTATGAGGGTCACCAATTTAGACGTATGAGGAACAGAGTGTAAAGTTCAATCATCCTCATTAGAAAAGGGAGCATCCTCCGACCAGACGGGCGTCGAGTCTGGCGGGCAACTGCCCAATGGTTGAAATCGGGATCTTGTATATATGTCGATCACGCGGTAAACTAATTGCGCGATGCAAGATTTGTGTGACGTCAAGATTCTTATGTGACGTCAGGTCTTTGATGCGTAGTTCGTATGTGGCGGTGTAGATGCCACACTTATTACCATAACTATTTTTGGTCCTATTACACTTTTTACGCAAATTCATGATTTTTGACGTTGTCATTTTCAACAACAGTAAGATATTTTAATTATGAATAACGATAGTGCCATTCTCTTTCTTGTAAGTTGACGTTATACATTTTAATTTTTCTTTTCGTATAATTTACTATAAATATTTTACGAACTTAGTTTACAACGGGTTCCCTCTATCTGGCAGAATCTTAATGCTCCGAAATTCATTTAGCATAACACACTTGGCATAATTTTCTTTAAACGAATATTTTAAAGGCATAAAATTATTTAATATAATTATTGTTTGACCGAATTTTTATATGTCCGAATTTACAATGGCATACTTTTTAGATGGCAGAATTTTATTTGACTACTAGTTTAGTACAATTTCACTTGGCATACTATGAAGATGGCAGAATTTCATTTGGAATAATTTTACTAGGCATATTGCCATTTCTATAAAATAGCATTTTTAACCTTAAATAAAAAATTAAAACATTGTCTTAAAAAGTCAATATGTTGTACTACAAAATTTAGTAACAGAAACGAATCGCTACAAAACCGACTCCAAGTAGTCTTGTCTGCTCTACCCCTAGAGTGTTATTTAAACCCGCGTAGGCGCGGAGGGGCGAGGCGGCCCTCGAGCTGAGGAGCAGGTGGTTTTAACGCTCGCTTCCGCGGCTGAGGCTGGCCGGCACAGCCGGCCAACAAGCCAAAGCTGCGGTGGTGAGCGCTAAAATCATCTGCGACGATAAGCTGGTGTGGGACCGCTGGAGCTCCGCAGCGCTGGAGCCGTGGCAGAAACCACGCCTGCTGCATGTTGCATACTGCATGCTTGCTTCCCGCATGGTGTATGCCAGGGATCCCCAAACTATTTTGGACAAGTGACCCCTTTTCCAAAATGAACTGTTACCTCAGACCCCCATGGCCAAATTACCTACTTTTAAGATCAACCCCCTTATTCATAATGGTCCGCTAACTTAAAACAGCTGCTACAGAGTGTTATTTTCATTCTGACTTAGGTCAATAGAAGAAGAAAGAGTGAGAATTAGCAATGCTTTAAGTTAGCAGACTATTATGAATAAGGGGGCCTATCTTTATTTTTTTTCCTATTGATAAAAAATACCTAGGTACTAAGGTACCAATTGGAAAACTTTGCACTTGGTTAAGTAAGTAAAGTTGACTTCATTTTCTCATCAAAATTTAACAAAATCAAAAGACATACAATTCAGTAAATATCAAGTTTAATTTATAATGATTATTAAAAATTAGGTACTTAAAGAATCTTAAGTAGGTAGGAAATTATATTTAAAAAAAAGTATTAAGTATGAAAGATGATTGCAGACCAACCAGTATCGCCAGCTGTGGGAAGGCTCATCAGGCTGCATGTTGCCTAATGAATTTTTGTATTTATTTTGAATTATTTAATTCACCGTGTTTTAATTTATTTTCAATTATTTAATTTAATTTATTTCATTTAATTTTAATTTATTTCATTTAATTTTAATTTATTTTCAATAATTTACTTTCTTTCAGTCATTACTAACATAATTTTAAGAGAATGTAAGAAAGAGGTACTAACAAAATATGGACAAAAATTGTCTGAATTAAATGAATTTTATTTTTTAATTTTTTATTTATTATTTCGCAAAGAGAAAATAAAACATTCAGTGTGATGGATGAACCTGGTGACTATCTACCAATCTAGCTACATCCGGTTCAATATTGGTGAGTTGCAGCCTTAAATCTCCACGTTCGTTGATTTTCAAGCGGTTTCTTTGTTTCGTCAAAATATTTGTTACCACACTGAAGCTTAACTTAACTTTGTTGAACATTCCAAAGATATCAGTCAAGTAATAAATATCTGTTTTACAATTGTTCAGATTTTCTTTCAAATTCGGATCTTTTTCTTGTAAAAACTCCAACACAGATTAAAAAATGGCTGAAAATCTTTCTAAGCAAGAGCCTCTTGATAGCCAGCGAACTTCAGTGTGCAGAAGTAATCGAGTAAAGACTTCGTCGTTTTCCTCACATAGCTGAGCAAATAACCGAGAGTTCAAAGAATTTCTTCGAATCTTGTTGATAGCATTTATTACATATTGTAAAGACTTATGTAATCTAGGATTCAGCTTTTTTGCTACTAAATGCTGCCTGTGAATCACGCAGTGAATGACCAGTACATCAGGCAGTTGTCGCTGTAAGTGAGCTATAAAACCACGATGACGACCAACCATAGACGGTGCACCATCAGTCGCAACAGAAACAATATTCTTCCATGGAATAGCTTTGTCAGTAAAAAAAGTGCCACGGCCTGAAAAATCGATTCTCCTCTGGTATCAGTCTCTAAATATGTAGCAAAAAGCAGTTAAGAAAGAAAATACATTTATTTAGCACAGACCAAAAAAGCACACAATATTATTAACAGCAGATATTAATAAAAAAAAATTAATCAAATAAAAAGTGTTAAGTGCGATGTAACAAATTAGCAAAGAGATGAGTGTGCCTCACGGCTGCGCCAAAAAGGCCCAGTTCAGCAAAAATGCCAGACAACAATAAGTGCCTGACGCTGGTTTTCAACTGGACCTGAAAGTGTGATGTGACGGATGTAAATCAGTTTTATAGTGTATCGTGTGTATGCATACTTAAATAAAATAATTTGTGTCAAATAAAAATACTTAGGTATATAAAAATAAAATAACGAATATGTAGGTACAAAAATAGTGTGATTGTGCATTAAATTGGAAAACAAAACAAACAAAGACTGACAAATAAATTAGTAAATGGCAGGTACATAAAACATATAATTGAGACATTTAGTGTGACCATATCCAGCTTCCGTTGCGCTTCTATAAGGTACTGCCGTAAGCGTCGTCTAAAAGCGTCTATCGTGTGTGTTAATTATCCTAATCGGTGGTGGTAGGTTATTCCATACTTTGGAAGCCGCATAACGAAAGCTGCCTCTGAAAGCGGCTGTACCCAGTTCTTGGCACATATTTTCATCTTTGATATATCGAACATATCCTAACAACAGAGCTTCATTGCCGGGTAATGTAGACTCGTCCAACTGGAGAGAGAATCTGTTAGTCTGTAAGAACTTGCATAAAATGTTTTCCACATCGCGTGCCATCTCGTCTATGCGTCTCTGAACGGTGTTATTGCTCAAAGGTATTCTCTTTAAAATATCATGTGCGGGTTTGTGCAATACATTGCTAAGGACCTCCGCAATGGCTGGTAAGATAAGCTGCTCTCCAATTGTGTGGGGTTTCCCCGACTTCGCTATTAGTAAAGATATATTATAGGACGCTCGTAAACCATCATCGTCTTTAATAGATGATGACGCAAATATCGATCTTATGGATGGCCTTTTGTCTAGTTTTTCTTTAAGTGCTTGAAAAAATGACAAGGGCTTACTTTTTTTGTCAGCATGTACTCTTGATAAGTGGTCATCCATTTTTGAAGGCTTCATGGCATCGTTACTGAATACTTTTTCACATATGAGAACACATCGGCAAGTGTTGATTTAATGGAGATGCAATAAATCCGAACTTCAAGTAGTCCAAACTGTATTGTCTGCATTTTTTTTTCGTGTCCGCCATCATAAAACTCTCAGTATTCCTGCAAATAAAAAAATAAGAAACTACCTAAATAAAAAACCGCAATGTATGCCCCACTGTATGGCAATGCTGATGCGCTGTGCCGAATAAAAACTGTTTGGTACTTACCCTGTTAATTTTTCATAAACTGCAGATATTGTATGGTTACGCTATTAACTTGCGTCAGCTCAGCATTTTGTAAATTCTTTTTCAGTCACTTTACTTCACTTAATAGCTATGTAATAACTTTGTAATCTCTTGAAATAAATGAGTACTTATATGAGTTATTATCGTTCAAGCTCCAACGAATTTCAAAACGCAAATGAACTTTCAACCTAAGTGCAAGCTCGTTAAATAGTAAAATATCAGGAACATGTTTGGACTTGCAACTTGATCATGAATTCGTTCGTGTTAAATCGCGTAAGCGTCAAATAGAGAGCAAGTCAAAACGCGCCTGAAAGACGTACGCTCGAACTCATTATCTTGCACAAACTTGTCCACACTGACTTGCCGAGTTTTTCATCTTGTACGAACTTGAGACTTTCCATTACTACAACAATGCTATTTCCTACAAAAATATTAAATAGTACACGTAACACAACATAAACAATACAGTACCTACCTACCTATCTTGAAAGTTTTAAATAAGAACTTGTGTTAATTTAATAGGGGTCGATTTTTAGACCTCGTCGACCCCCAAAATCAGTTTTCGTTTATGTCGACCCCTAGGAAACCGATATCGACCCCAAGGGGTCAATATCAACCACTTTGGGAATCCCTGGTGTATGCTATGCTGCATGCATGGTGTATGCTTGATTGCATGTTTGCATGCTTTTATCAGGGAAATGATGATGCCAAGAGATGATTCTATCTGTAAACTTTGAGATATGATAGTTCTGCCTTTTAATGATTATTGATATGAAATGTATGCCAAAAGACGATTCTGACTGTGAACTTTCTGCGATATGATGGTTCTTCTGTTTAGTTGTTATGGATATGAAATTTATGCCTAAAGATGATTCTGACTTACAAAATGATGAATTTTGAATGTATGATAAATGAGTGTCTGCCAAAAGATTTTCTGCGAAATGAAGTTTATGCTATTCGCTGTTATGCAAAATAATATTATGACATAAAAAGTTCTGCTATAAAGAGGTGGACCCGTTTACAACAAAATCCGTCGGCAATGGAACTTTGACGCTCAAATTCACATCGTTCCATTCAATTATAATAAAAGCTAAAATTACTAAAAGATAAGTTGAATGTTTTACTTGTTGTGTTCTAGAATTTCTTTAAATTCCTTATGTTTTCACAGAAAAAATCATAAAGAAAAGCAAAAAATGTCTTGATTCAGCGTCCCTTATATTCCAAATAAACAAAATGTTATCAAATAAACTAGTAAGATATAAAACTTCTATCTACAATGAATACGTTTCATTAGTTTTCGTTTCCCAATAAGATAAAATTATAATAAATAAAATTAAAGTATACATGGGGTGCTTGGACAGGAAACCTCCCCGCGTGCCTGGGGGCTGGAGTTCCCTTATGGATGCGTCCGGGGGGAAGGCTAGTCTCCGGGATGGTGCACCCTGGGGTACGGACAATGACTCCCCAGTAAGGGGTCTCGTTGTCCGTATGCCAATATCCTGTCGGAGGAGGAACGCTCTAACGTTTACTCTGTAGAGAGCACACGTTTAGCATCGTTAGCTCCGAGCGGACCAGGCTGGGCTGCGAGCAGCCGGCTCCCGGGAGGCGCCGCAGGGAGGGGAGCGGCATGGGCAGGGGCCCGTGCCCGTGCCTACGGAGGACCGGCTTCTGGCCCTGGTGCGGCAGGAGATGGCTGCCCTGCGGAGCAGGTTCTCTGCCCTAGAGGCTATCGTCCTGCGCTCCCCGCTAGCGGCGAGCCAGCCGGCCTTAGACCAGCGAAAGGCGGCGTCGTATGCTGCCGCCGCATCTGCCACGGCCAAGCCAGGCCAAGGCAGGCAGGGGCAGCCCAAGGGCGGAGCAGCTGCGCAGGCGGCGAAGGCCCCGGCCCTGACGGCGAGGGCTCCTGCCCAGGCAGCGGCGAAACGGCCACCTCCACCTCCTAATTCTTCTCCTCCGGCCGACGCCGGATGGCAAGTAGCCGGGGAGAAGAAGAAGGCTAGTAAGGAGGCAAGGGCGGCCAAAAAGAAGGCAAGGCGGCAGCGGCGCAAAGAGCGAACCGTCGCCGTCGCGTCTAGGCTCCGCGCCCCGAAGTCCGCAGCTGTGGTGGTCACACTGCAGCCGGAAGCGGAGAAAAGGGGCGTGTCCTACCAAGACGTGTTCACCAAAGTTGATAAGGTGATGAACCTGGAGGAAATCGGCGCTGCCAAGGGGATCAAAATTAAGATCACAGCAACTGGGGCCCGGATGCTGGAGGTCCCTGGTGCGGTCAGTGGCCCGGCCTTTGACGCTCTGGCTGAAAAGCTCAGGGCATCCCTAAATGCGGACGAGGCCCGAGTCTCCAGGCCCACCAAATGC
Organism: Agrochola lychnidis; assembly: GCA_963680765.1. Taxonomy (NCBI): domain Eukaryota; kingdom Metazoa; phylum Arthropoda; class Insecta; order Lepidoptera; family Noctuidae; genus Agrochola; species Agrochola lychnidis. Next base: position 1,712,223 of record OY796873.1, read on the forward strand.
CCTGACTTGCGCATCCAGGGCCTGGACGACTCCGTGACGGAGGCAAAGGTGGTGGCCGCCGTCGCTAAGGCTGGAGGATGCTCTGTCGACCAGATCAAGGCAGGCACCATCCATCCTGATCACACGGGCACAGTCTATAAACCAATACAGTTGAATCAGTCGACGAAGCCGTATAGACAGGGCAATCGTGCGGGGTGTGAGTGGCGAGGGGCGAGTAGAACGAGCCCGAGCTGCATACGTCACCATTGTTAGTAGCTCGGGACATGACTTTCAGGGCTAACGCGTGTCTTGTTTTAAATAAATGTTTTGATTTGTACACAATTAAAATGGTGCATACGACATGTGCTGTGCGAGAATGCAAGTCGTCGTCTAGCATAAATAAAGAACTGCGATTTCATCAATTTCCACACTCAGTAGAAAGGTGAATATATTATTTTATAGTGCTTAATTTTTAACATTTTTGTCATGTCATGCTAACGTAAACAAAATGGCGGATGTAAAAGCGTGACGGCTGCCAGCAAAAACTGAAACACCGCAAAAAATACCCGACAAAAATTTCGCAAATTTTTTGTTTATGTACACAGAAACAAATTTTTTTATTAAATTACATCCATTTTCAAATTCAAAATGGCGGACATGACTTTTTTAAATAATGTTAACCTTGTCATTATCTAGGTTTTTGGGGTCGCTGATTACGAAAAAGATATCCATGTTGGAATCCAAGATGGCGGACGTAATTTTTTTTTTTTTTTCAAAATCGATATGAGTGTCATCTTCGAGGGTTCTCGGGGTGCTAATTACGAAAATGACATTAATTTTGAAATCCAAGATGGCGGAAGTATGTTTTTTAGTATAATGATATGGGTGTCATTTTCGAGGTTCCTCGTAGTGGATTACGAAAATGACATCCATTTTTAAATCCAAGATGGCGGACATAAAACTTATTCAATAGGTAAAGTATTAAACACTGAATAATAAAATTATATTTTATTTATATTGTTAATAAGCTCTTATTCCCAAATAAAATTCTAGACTGCCACGCAAAAAAAAAAACCAACGTCACCCGGTACGATGTAAAAATCGTAACGATACCCCATATGTCGAAACTGTTGAGGCATTTAGAAGTTATGGCGGAACAAAGAAACATATATACATACATGCGTACACACGGCTACACATCAAGCTATACATTTCCAGTGTAAGCTAACCTCGCATTGTAAGGAAATCCTATGCAATGCGAGTTTAGCATAAACTGGAAATGTATAGTTTGATGTGTAGCCGTGTGTACATACATGAAACCTAAAAACATTACCCTACTTTTTTGGGCAGTTGTGTAAAGTCTGTGACAACCCTAGGTAAGTACTGTGGCCTTGTGCGGTGTCGGCATTTACGCAAACATCAAAGGCGTCGGTCCACTGTTACTCTTTACACTGTGACACGGGGATGCAAGCCATCAGGGTTAGCTGCCCCGTGACGGCGGCCAAAAAGATAGCCGGGGAGGGCCAAAGGCTTTTGGTGGGCTGGGTTTCGGCGCAGGTCAAACTGCTGGAGCCCAGACCTCTGAGGTGCTTCCGTTACCAGGTAGGCCACCACGTGGGGGTCAAGTGCACCTCAGAGGTAGACCGCAGCAACCTCTGCTTCCGCTGTGGTCAGCCCGGTCATAAGGTCGGCTCTTGTAACGCCACGCCGCACTGTGTCGTATGTGCGGCGGCTGGCAAGCCGGCCGATCACCGGGCTGGGAGCAGGGCCAGCGCTCCACCTGCCGAGGCCAGAGGCAGGGGCAAGCGCTCCTTCACCACCACCGTCACCGCCGCAGCCGCCGCCACTTCCACCGTGGCCACTGCCGCTTCCACCGCCGTCACCGCCGCCGTTGCCGCCGCGGCAGGGCCCTCGCAGGGGGCTCGGGGGGAGTCAGAGATGGAAAGCCAATAACGGCCCTATTACGCCTTCTCCAGGCGAACATCAATCACTGCGCCGCCGCTCAGAATCTGTTGCTCCAGAGCATGGCGCAGTGGTCGATTAACATCGCCGTGGTCGCTGAGCCGTACTTTGTCCCGCCCAGGGATGACTGGGTGGAGGACCTGAGCGGCTCAGTGACCCTCATTCCGTCGGCCGCCACCGGTACTCCGTCCCTCGAGTCGGTCAAGAGAGGGGGTTGCGTTGCAGCACTGTTCGGGGAGATTGTCGTGGTGGGTGTTTACTTCTCCCCGAGCCAAACTCTTGCCGAGTTCCACAACTCTCTTGCGGAGTTAAGAGTCGTCATCGTCGGGTTTGGTTCCCTCCCCGTGCTCGTACTCGGGGACTTCAATGCCAAGAATCTGGCTTGGGGTTCCCGGTATACGGACACATGGGGCAGGATGGTGGAGGACTGGGCTCTGGAGACAGGCCTGGTCGTCCTAAACCGGGGTTGTCCCCACGTGTGTGCGGATGCGGGGCGAATCGGTGGTGGACATTTCGTTCGCCAGCCCCGCTCTGTTGCCGCGTGTCATTGACTGGCGCGTCATGGAGGGGGTGGAGACCTACTCCGATCACCGGTACATCCGGTTTGACGTCTCCACCCAGACCTCGAGTGCGCCGGTCCGACAGGTCCCGAGTGGTCCACGGTGGGCGCTGAAACAGCTAGACCGGGAGTTTCTCCTGGAAGCCTCGATCGTGCAGGCCTGGGTGTCATCACCGGACAGGCCTGCCGACATCAACGACGAGGCGGAGTGGTTCCGGGAGGCCATGTCCAATGTGTGTGACATGGCAATGCCCCGGGTCCATCTTAGACGTGCTTCGCGTCGGCTGTACTGGTGGTCGCAAGAGCTGGAGGCTCTGCGCAAGGCGTGTGTTGCTGCGCGACGCCGGTACGCCAGGCATCGCAGGCTCCGTATCCGCCCTCCGGATACGGCAGCCATTGAGGCGGAGCTGTACGAGGGGTACAGAGCGGCGAAGACCGCCCTCCAAGCGGAGATCCTGCGGGCCAGGGCGCTGGCCCGCGAGGAGTTGCTGGAGACTCTCAACAGGGACCCGTGGGGGCGCCCATTCAAGACGGTGCGGGAGAAACTCCGCCCATGGGCTCCCCCGCTGACGCAGTCTCCGGCCCCAGCTTGTGGGGGACGTGGTGAGCGCTCTGTTCCCCTCTAGAGGGGATCATACCCCTCCGCCCATGGCTTCGCCTACTGCGGTGCCCGATGCGGACCACACCGACGACGACGATTCTCCGGAGGTGACTGAGGTAGAAATGAGAGTGGCGGTACGCAAGATGAGTGCGAAGAATACCGCCCCAGGACCCGACGGCATACCCGGAAAAGCCTGGGTCCTGGCCATGGGGGCTCTCGGGCCTCGACTAAAGGGGCTCCTAAGCGCATGCATGGAGAGGGGCCAGTTTCCACTTCGTTGGAAGGCGAGTAAACTGGTCCTCATCAAGAAGCCGGGGCGCCCAGCGGACTCTCCGTCCGCTTATCGGCCCATTGTGCTGCTCGACGAGGTGGGCAAGCTCTTTGAAAGAGTCATTGCAGACTGCCTCGTCGGGCAGCTGGTGTGAGTGGGGCCGGATTTGGCGGAGAGCCAGTTCGGTTTCCGCAGGGGGCGCTCTACGGTGGACGCCATCATGCGCGTGCGGGCCCTCACGACGGGGGATGCTGTGGCCCGGGGTGGGATCGTCTTGGCGGTGTCTCTAGACATCGCCAATGCCTTCAACACCCTGCCCTGGAGTTGCATCAGGGAGGCACTCTGGTATCACCGGATGCCGACCTACCTCTGACGTGTGGTCGAGGCCTATCTGACGGACAGGGCCGTCATCTACCCCGGTCACCAAGGAGAGTGGAACCGGCAAGAGATGTCGTGCGGTGTCCCACAGGGTTCGGTCCTGGGGCCGCATCTGTGGGACATCGGATACGACTGGGTGCTGCGCGCTGACCTCCCTAGCGGCGTCAGCGTTGTTTGTTACGCTGACGACACGCTGGTCCTGGCGCAGGTGGGTCGTACCAGGCGGCGGCCGATTTAGCGACACGCGGGGTTGCGACAATCGTCGATAGGATCCGGCAGCTGGGAGTCGAGGTGGCCCTGCACAAGTCTGAGGCCATGGGTTTTCATGGTCCTCGGAATGCGCCACTGTCGGGCTCCCAGGTAATGGCGGGAGGGGTTCACATCGGTGTCGAGTCGACGATGAAGTATCTGGAACTCGTACTCGACAGCCGGTGGAACTTCGTAGAACATTTCCGACGTTTGGCTCCCAGACTGGAGCGGGCCGGGGCTGCATTGCCTGCCTGCGGACTTTATGAGGACAGTTGTTGTGCCGGTGGTTAAGAATAAAACTGGTGATATGGCGGATAAAAATAATTACAGGCCTATATCGCTTGCAACTGTAGTGGCGAAAGTATTTGACGGTGTGCTTAACACGCAGTTAAATAAACACGTAACACTTCATGATAATCAGTTTGGTTTTCGACCTAAACTGTCCACAGAGAGTGCAATACTGTGTTTAAAGCACACCGTTAAATATTACACGAAGAGAAAGACCCCGGTATACGCGTGCTTCCTCGATTTATCCAAGGCCTTTGACCTCGTCTCGTACGACATCCTATGGGAGAGGCTGGAGAGTACGGACTTACCGTGGGAACTCATTAGTATTCTCCGGTACTGGTACGGGCACCAGGTCAATAGTGTCCGATGGGCGGGGACGATGTCGGACCCTTATATTAACAAATGTGGCGTAAGGCAGGGCGGTCTGACCTCGCCTACGTTGTTCAACCTATACATGGATGAACTGGTCGTCTCGCTCAGCAGTCAACATGTCGGATGCTATGTAGACGGAGTTTGTGTCAACAATATTAGTTATGCGGACGACATGGTGCTGTTGAGCGCGTCGATCTGTGGGCTGAGGAGGCTACTCAGTACGTGTACGGAATACGCGCGTGGACATGGGTTAGTTTATAATGGGATGAAAAGCCAATACATGGTTTTTCAGGCCATCGGTGTGTCAAGACCTATGAACTTACCGGCTGTTTTTTTAAACGATATTCCAATAGACCGAGTGGACCAAGTGAAATATCTAGGGCATCTACTCACCGAGGACCTGAAAGACCATGCTGACATGGAGCGGGAGCGGAGGGCACTGTCGGTGCGAGCCAACATGATAGCCCGCAGGTTTTCTCGTTGTTCTGCTGGTGTGAAGGTCACGCTTTTTAGAGCGTACTGCACATCACTGTATACGAGCAGCCTGTGGATTGACTATACTGAAAGAGCATACAGTGCCCTCCGTGTCCAGTACAACAACGCGTTCCGGGCGGTGTTGGGGCTGCCCCGTTTCTGTAGCGCATCAGGGATGTTCGCGATGGCACGCACTGACTGTTTCTACGCTTCTATGCGCAAGCGGTGTGCGTCCCTGGTGCGCCGGGTGCGGGCCAGCCCCAATGCCATCCTGACAATGATCGCCGATAGGCTGGACTGCCCTTATGTCCGGCATGGTTGTGGCAGGCATGTTGCTGTTCCTATGCCGGTTAGGAAATTATAATTATTGTGTTTTATTTATTTGTTTTGACTGTTATGTGATTTTATATTATTTAATTTAATTTAATTATGAAATTTATTTATAATCTTATTGAAATTTGACATCTTAGTGAATATAATATTTTAATTAATTTATTGTTGATTTTGTAGTGTTTTCAATGTTATTATTATGTAAATAGTTTTTAAATTTATATTACGTGTATCTACTACAAACACCTACTGTGGACCAATAAGTTGTCTTTTTAAAATAAATGAATTTGAATTTGAAATTTTGAATTAAAGCGGCTCCTGCCCAATCAAGGGGATCCAAACGCCTCCTGCCGGAGGCTCTATGCGGGGATTGTGCGGTCCATGGCCCTTTACGGGGCACCGGTGTGAGCGCGTTCATTGAGGCTGCGGCCAGCCCGCCGGTTGAACGCGTCCCAGAGGGTCATGGCCATCTGGCTGGCCCCAGGATACCGCACGGTCTCCTGCGAGGCGGCGAGCCTCCTTGCCGGATTACCGCCATGGGATCTGGAGGCAAAGGTACTCGCGCACATCTGGGAGTGGCGCGAGGAGGCGAAACGCCGGGGCTTAGCTCCGATGCCACAGGAAATCGCGGCACAGCGGACAGAGCTCCGGCGGGATCTCATGGCGTCATGGAGAGTGCGATTGTCGCAACCCCGCGCTGGGCATGCCACTATTGCGGCGATAAGACCCCTCTTTGAGGACTGGCTTGAGAGACGCCACGGCGTCCTCACCTTCCGCCTGACGCAGGTCCTCACCGGACACGGCTGCTTCGGGAGGTTCCTGTTCAGGATAAGGCGGGAGGAAACACCCGGGTGTCACCATTGTGTGGATCGGCCTGAGGACACGGTGGAGCATACGGTGGAGGTCTGCCCGGCTTGGGCGGAGCAACGCCGTGTCCTCGTAGAGGCGATCGGCGGCGGTGATCTCTCGCGTCCGGCCCTGGTTCAGGCCATGGTACGGAGCGAGAGGAAATGGCAGGCCGTCACCTCCTTTTGCGAAGCGGTAATGCTTGCGAAGGAGGAGGCGGAACGTGTGAGGGAGAGGCAAAGTTCGCGCCCTCACGCCCCTAACCGCCGCAGGAGGAGACGGCCGGGGCGTGAATCGCGAGCTGATTTCCGGCCACCGTAGGCGCGGGCTTGCGGACGGTGAGCAATGGGTAGCTCGCCGTCCGATAAGGACCAAGCCCGGGTTGACGGCGCGTTGTGTTCCACGCGCGCTTCAAAGAGATCTCAGCAGAGTTGACGGGGTCCGCTAGGGCCAATGCCTGCCGGGGGTTCGAAGAAAACCGATAGGGACATCGGGGTCCCCACGTGGCAGGGCAACCGAAGGAACACGGGTAGGTTTTCAATTCAGCAAATCACTTGAAAAGAATGTGTAACTCCAACTAACAGGAAAGAGAATGGCACTATCGTTATTATAATCTAATAATTAAAATATTTTACTGTTGCTGAAAATTACAACGTCAAAAATCATGAATTTCCGTAAAAAAATTAATAGGACTCTTAATTTTTTTATAATTTGCATCGATCACTAATATTTATTTTTATTTTTATTAGTGATCGAAGATTATTTGTCTACTCCATTGCTCGGTATGTGCAAAAATTTCGTTGACCGAGATAAATTAACGTCGCTTAGCACGCACTTTTTTCTAAGATATGTTTCCATCTTTATCATGCACTTTTAGTATGACAGTTGTGCGACAGTGACAAGAATAATGCTTAGCCAAAGCCTATGCTAAGTAACGTTTTTAAATTCTGGTCAGTTATTTCTTTAGTTCCACTTTTAGCTACTGGTTCAGATAAGTTTGTGGCGGCGCAGCGATGTGGCGCCCGACCACGGAAGATGAAACCGCCACTCGCCGCGTGCGGTGAAAATAAGCCACGCCCATCAAACTACTATTTATTTTCAAGGTTGGGCCTTAATAGATACAGTGTAGGCCTGTCAACAAGTAAAAATTATCTACAAATCTACAGAGTAATAGAATAACGCAGGGCTTCGACTGGATGGAAACGAACGAAATTGAAATGTCATTTCTGTCTTTGTGGCGAAGGTACATTCAACAAGCTTACAGGCTTCGTTGCTGTGACCCAGGGGGGCTGGATAGAAACACGTTAGCCAGATATAACAACAATAGATGCAAGATACAGACAGGTAAGGTAATAATTTGTGAGATGTTGATGTCGAAGCTAATGCAAAATAATTTTTTTCTTACATACAACCTTATACTGACCCGCAAATTGCAGTAAACTTAAGAAAATTTGAATTTCGCGGGCTACCCTAACGCTTAAGCAAAACTCTTAAATGAAACAATGCCTGAAGTTACTTATAAGAAGATAAAAATAAAGATACTTACTTACAAATGGAGGAGTAGGCTTACTTCTAGGTACATTTTATGTTATTCGCCATTTCAAGTCATGCGTCCATCTTCCCTCTGCAAACGAAAAAGAATCGATTTGAGTTGTTCCACCAACATACGTCAACAAACTAGCTAAGACAAGAACACTACAGTAATAAACTAAAATGAAAAAGTACAAATAAAACTACAAGGTGGAATTTGACCCAAATCAACACTTTGCGTTTGCAATGGAAAAGATGCATAAGCAATTGGGTGCCCCAATTCGAAAAATCCCTAAGTCGAACTAAGCCCTTTTGATTTATGCAAAGTACATTTTTTTTTTTTTCAATTAAAGATATTTAAAATAACTTTATAAATTTTTATTTTATACTTAAATAACAAGCATATTTTTGCACTATGATTTGGTGGTATTTTTATTTTTGTAACACATTCGAGTCCTTCTCAGGATTTATTTTTGTGAGCAAATCAAGCTCACAGTTAAAAAATTAAAAAATGGACTTAGTGATTTTTCGAATTGGGGCACCAAATTGAGAATTAGGGAAAACAATTTGATTTTCCTTTTTTTTGTATTTTTTTATTATTACGGGTTGCGGAATGGAAAAATTAGTAATTTTTTAAACATTATTAGATTAGATCGTCTTGATCGTACGACGGGGTCTTGATCCAATTTTTGATCTAATACTGCAGAAACCTTGTGAGGTTGCTACACGTCGATGTTGCTATTTACTCTTTCCATTTTTATCCCTGTAACTGTCTGCTACACATAAGTTTCTAAAATGTTTATACATTGTGTCGTGATGATGGGGGTTGGAATTTAGTTTCAGTTAGTATTCAAAATCAATGCGTCGACCTGTAGGTTTGCGTCGGTGTCGTTAGAACCTGTAGGGCCCTCGTCTGCAGGGGGCTCTGCCAGAGCAGTTGATCCTTCTCCTGCAGCAGCAGCAGCAAGACGATGTACAGATGATTAGTAAAGAGAATAACGCAAATAAGACTGCATACAGACGGCTCAAGGATAATTTAGCCATTATCAGATACTGAAACAAAGAAATGGTCGTTTTAGATTCAGAATGGCATAACAGGAGAAATGAGAATAAAGACGTGATGAACAGGAAATGAGGCAAAATGAATCGGTGTGCTAGAAAGGACGTATGTAATTGCAGATATACACCGCGACATTTTAGTCGTATTACAAAAGCAGCCCACTTTATGTATCCAATGGTGCCGATTCTCTTGTACACCGAACTAAACTAACTAAACTATCACTAAAATTCCTTACTTTTGACTATGAGAATCTCAAAGCTATTCTGCAAAATAAATTCTCTAAATTTAAAAATAATTTTGACACATCTAAATCGAATTTGACAACCGTGACTCCACACGTGATACCTAACCACGTGAATCTTTTTAGAGCCGGAGGCGCGCAGGGGGGGCAGCTTCGACGTGTTTTATATGGATTTTTCACTTTTTGTGTGGAAAATAAGAAAAAATATACCTACATGTAGAGTGTTAGGGGTTTAAGGGTTCTATAAAGGGTGTCGAAATTTTCATTATTTTTGCGATTGGACACACCGTTTTCGAGATATAAGCAAAAGAAAAAAAAAATATTCAATACTGTTTTTTCATCTGAAGTCGAGGTGCTGGTGTGAATTTGAGTTCATGACAACCAATTTTATTCCACATGTTTTAGTCGCGATTAAAAATAGTCATATTTAGTTAGAAAATCTAAATTTTAGGTTAAAAACGTCAAATTCAGAATAGCAAAATTACCATTTTCACTAAACTAATATCTCAGTGCCATCTTAGTGCTGTCAAACTAAAATATAGTTAAGTTGTGTCACTTTAGTCTATGTCAGAATGGGAAATCGTCGATTGACAGGAATAAACTAAATTTTGGTGATTTTTAGTTTAGTTTAGAGGCATTTGTGACAAGAGAATCGGCACCAGTGACTACTAAACATTCATTAAAAAAATACCGGCCAAGTGCGAGTCGTACTCGCGCACCGAGGGTTCCGCACAAACCGCGTTCATAAGGAAAGGGGGTAGTAAGTTTAAAATTATTAAAAGCATTTTTATTATATGATGTAACTAAAAATTTATGCTTTTCGCAATTTTTCCTTTATCTGTGCTATAAGACGTTGCTTCGTACCAAATTTCAAGATTCTGAGTTCACGGGAAGTACCCTGTAGGTTTTGATTCCCTTGCGAGTACATCTTGCACACTGTTGTAACCTATGTTCACAAATAAAGAATATTGATTGATTGATTGAGTGTTGAAAATTTGCAGCATAAACGGCTGTATCTTTTGATTGCGTTAGCTTAGAAGTTTGATCTTTTCACAGCTTTAAGGGACAGTAGACTTGAGTATTTGATATGAATTTCAATTTGATATCTCCACGCGTTCCTGAGAAAAAGAGTCTTGATAGACAGACAGACGGACAGCAAAGTGATCCTATAAGGGTTCCGTTTTTTCCTTTTGAGGTACGGAACCCTAATGATATACATCGTGCCATTTTACCATTGTACCCGACATAAAATACCTCTAGGAGCAATTAAAAAATTGTTACAATAAGTGTATTAATTTTTTTTAATAAATGTTTTGGAGTCATTGGATACATGAAGTGGACTGCTTTTGTAATACGACTAAAATATCACGGTGTATAAAGCTAGCCCTCAAATCATTTTTAACCTACTTCAAAAAAAGGAGGAGGTTCTCAATTCGACTGTATTTTTTTTTTATGTTTGTTATCTCATAACTTTCGACTGGGTTCCGATTCCGGGAACCGATTTAGATGATTTTTTTTATTTGAAAGCTGGTGCTTCCCGTGTGGTCCCATATAAATTTTATTAACTTTGCTTGTATAGTTTTTGAGTTAGGTTCAATAGTACGTATTTTTTTCCCACTTAGTATGTGGATGATATCTTAAGTTCCTGTCACTGTTATTTACATAGCAGGTAGTGGTGTTCGAATTTGTGTGGGGTAGGTACCACAAATAAAAACTGAAAAATAAAAACTTTTTACTGTAGGGCTCATTTTATCAAGTAATAGTTGCATTTTACAATATTCGGAGAATAATTGGTGACGATCGTGATTTTTTTTCCCTTTTGAATAAATTCGTACGAGAGTAGGTGCACATTCTGGCAAATAATGGAGCTACTTGCAATGCTACAAAACGAAATAGCTTTCTCTAAAAAACCAGATCAACCAAACAACATTTCCGACATTGAGTAACCAGACAAACATATAGTAAAGCCCTTTGTAATTCATTTTATAAGCATCGTGTCATCGGTTGGCTCAGAGCGCAGGCGCCGTTCAAAAATAAACAACGCGCTGAATCAAACGCAAATGATTGGTATTAATCATATGGCTTGTACTAATTACATGCTTTGAACATCGTGGAAAAAATGTAAACGGGAAGCTGACGCGATGATTTGATGAAGACGAGGTCTCGTCGAATATATTGGCCAAGGTTAAACTTAATGGATTATAATTTATTGTATGAGAAGCATTTGTTTAGGCTGTTGTAAAATATTGATATGTAGATGCTTCTGGATAGAGTGGGAGGTAACCAGTTATTGTTGCGAAAAGGGGTCAGTGATGAAGTATTTGTTTCGGTCAGTGGTGAAACGTTTTTAGAAACGGAATCCCTGATTAGCAAAAGCAGACATTAAGGAGGTATGATGAATGTGATCCGATAAGAAATTCTCTCGTAGTTTGGAAAGAAACGATTGACAGCAAAAGACCCTATAAAGTCAACATTTGCAACCTTTCATCAGAAGGTCAATTCTCGTATTTAAAAACGTTTAAATTCTAGTCCCAAGCTGATCTCGGCGATAGTGCCAAAACTCGTTAAAAATGTAGGGAAATTAGAAGTATTTTTGGGAATTAGACTGAGATCCAAATTAGAATGCGACCGTTCTTATAAATACGGGAATTACCCCTCTGAAGACCTAGACCTTGCTACCAATAAATCAGAAATAATAGACAACAAGAATAAATAAAATAGAACAGTATCCTTACCGTTATTACTTAGTACAAGGCGCCGGTTGTCTGCAAGCGATGTAGACTTTCTTGGTGCACGCGTTGGTAAGCCCGAAGAGTGACAGGATCCCAGTTAGGAGGAACAGCAAGGCTTTCTGGACGTCCATGGTTTAGCGCCTCATGGCTGCGGTGCAGGGAAGGAAAGCCCTGCAAGCGTGAGTGGCCATGGCTCGGCCTTACAGCGTATAAAGCACGGGTGTAGCCAGGGGCATAGGAAGTATAAAACTAGCTAGCCAATTCCCGTAATTAAAAACCTTCACAGTCTTCCTGCAATCTCAGACTAGTCAATAATGTAGAAAAGTTAGAGGTATGTTTAGCAAATTGAGTCTGAGATTAGAATGTAAACGCTTTTAAATATACGGGAACTGCCCCACAGTTTAAAGAAGACACTTCTTTTCTTATCCCAGAATCAAATCCTGACTGCACCAAAGGGTGCGAGAATTCAATGAATTTAGGTGTAGGTACAGTTTAGGACATAGATTTCTATACTTGAATTACAAAAAAATATGTTGTCAACGGTCTGGTTTAGCGACATCTGATGGAAACGGGATCTCACAAGGATAAGAAGCAGCATATTGAAATAAATATCACAAATTACCATGATTACTGCATTAAGATAATATCTTTCTCCTCGATCGAGCATGGCAGTGGTCTAAAAAAGCCGTGACAAATAAAAAACTTTTAACGTATTTAGAAGTTGTTGTCATCTCCAAGGTTTAATGCCATTCGATCCAGCTGAGGTCACTATTTAAAAATTGAAAAATACTTACCAATATCTTGCCTATAAAAACTTTGTTAACATAGAAGATAGATTGACTATTGTATGCTTTCTCTGATGATCAAGATGCTAAAAAGTGTTACATTCAGAGGTGTTTACCACTTATGATGACATAAATTACAAATTTCTGTGAGCTGACAATAGATGGCGATCATTGGTTTTGTATTAACTATTTTCTGATTATTTGAAACTTTTTACAATTCATAGACTATCATTTACCACTTAAAAACATTTTCTACTATAGTGTACTGTATAAAATTAAATAAATATATGCTGTTGAACTTTTCCTTCGCATCTGAAGTATCGATTTGGGTCAAATTCTTTAAATCTACGCTAACTATAAAAACACTACATTTTAGCTAAAATCGGTAAGCTCACCTGTTTTATATTGGTTGTAATGGGTGATAAACTTTAAATTATATTACTGTGAATTTTTTTTTGTAAATTTTTTGCTGAAGTTTGACTTGGTTGCAGTTTTGATTAACCTGCCAGATGGAACTGTTCATTTTGAAATTAATGACAGTGATGGCTGGCCAGTATTGCTAGAAAAAAGGTTGTGGTAGTTTAGGAAGGAGGTCTTCATTCCTCTTCATGACATCTCGAGAGATCTCTCTTCATGCTGTGTGTGTGTTTTTCCACGGTCTTTTTACTTTTTAAATCCTACACCAAAGGCCTTAGGGAACTTCCAAGGCATTATGGTCATTCCATCAGGGGCCCAAGTCCGCTATTTTTATAAATTCGTCATTCCAACACGATCCCATTCTCATTTTGCTAAAAGTTCGTAATCTGCTAAATTCATAATGGTCGATCATTGGTCGGTCAATGGTCTCGTAAAAGAATTGTGTTATAATGGCATTGTCGTACAATACGACCAATGATACCGCCTAAGTCAGTTATTCATTTGTTATTATGTACGAGATTACCAATAAGTGCCATTTCTTTCAATGGAGTGTCAGTGGCTGACCATTGGAAAGACATAATGACGCCATTATATTAATAGATTACCAAACTTGTCAAAATCAACAATTATGAAATCAATGATAGACCATTCTGACACTATTGTAATAGCAGACTTGAGGCCCTGGTCTCTTCCCATCGTCGCGTACCAAGCCATTGGGTTCTAAAACAGCTGGCACCCTGGCAGTTACAAGAGCACGACGGATGATGGCATCGATGCTGGCGTGCCGTGCTAATGGTAATTAAAGCCAACAAGACCTTAAGTTTAGACCACGATTTGGCTAGCGGCTAATAGAAGGACCTTAGCACTTTTGACTTCACCCACTTTTTATAGAACTCATACGCCATGCTGCCATACATATTAGAAGTGAACCCTCCGGGAGGGTTACCGGCATTACGTTTGCGCTAAAATTAACCATCGCCGACGGTCAACGGCATTAGGTTTAAAACCGTGTTATAAAATACTGTAAAACGAAGTAAAATTGTGTTTTCTGTTAGTTAGTCTTAACGATATACGTAGTTTCCAACCTTTTAATTTTTTTGTGAATATTTATAACTGTGAACAAAAAATATTAAAAAAATATATATAAATGCTTGGATTTGAAAACCAACGCATCCTTAATATTATAAATGCGAAAGTAAGTTTGTTTGTTACGCCTTCACGCTAAAACGGCTGAACGGATTTGGATGAAATTTGGCACATATATAGATGATGCCCTGGAAAAGAACATAGGATACTTTTTTTTTCCACGGGATCGAGACTTATGCGGGTGAAACCGCGGGGCGCAGCTTATGCGGGAGAAACGACCAATTGGAACCGTGCACCTAGCTTCTGACGTTTGATAAGTGCCTATGTAGGTTTATGTGAAATAAAATATTTTGATTTGATTTGATTTGATACTTTTTTTTTTCCCTCGGGATCGAGACTTATGCGGGTGAAACCACGGGGCGCAGCTAGTATACTAATAAATCTTGTTAAAATATACATCAGATTTTACTTCTACGGTTTAGAATGCTGTATTCGCTAAGAAAAACCTACATTTAAAAAGAGCCCGCCGCGAGGGCTCCCGACATCCCATATGCGACTAGGTGAACCCTCCAGGAGGGCTCGGGTACTGAACGTGTTAAAAGGGCAGTGGAGGCGCCTGAAAATTATGACCTTGGTAAAATATTCCAAAATTGGTAAGTTTACACACAGATTCGGCGCCACGAATTTCATTATGTACAGCGCGGTGATTTCATGCTTTGTGGCTTGATAACTAATGAAGAAAAAAAGTAAATGATGAATGATGAATGGCTGAGGAATGATGTGATAAGATAGCGGTGTCATTTAAAAGAAGATGTAGTGACAAAAATTGAAAAGGGTATGCTGAGATGGTTTGGGCATGTTGAGAGAATGAATGAAAGGTGACTAACAAAATGTATTTTCGTACCACTTGCTCAAAAAAGTGACATTCTATGCCACAAAAAGCGAACATAACAATAGTCATTTTTAATCTGTTAAAAACAGGGAAAGAAAATTGTACTGAATTTCATTCATCCTCTAGGGGGAGAATGTGATTTAAATTTGGAATACTTACCGAAATTTATACTGAACTACATCTGTGTTTACACCATTGAGTTTGTATATAAAGCATTGTACATCTTTTTGAAAAAGGAATACGCATTTATTATGCAGTGATGATTATAAAATTACGAAAACCGACGAGGCCGTATGAGCTTGATGCCTTTGCTTTTCCGACAAAAAAATATTAGTCTAGGAATTTGCCGCGTTTTTGTTTTCTTCAAATACATAAACGTTAAGTTTATTTTAATTTATTTTTATAAATAAGTTAATGTTCTAAAAATACGTTACGATGTTAAATCAAAGCGATAGTGACAGTGAATTGTCGGATTCCATCAGTGCAAATGCTGCCGCAATTATAAATAATTTGCTTCCAACAAAATCCAAGGAAAATTATTTAAAAACTTATGAAGAATTTTCAACGTGGGGAAGTGCGAAAGGCCTATTAATTTCAGAATCAGTACTTCTTGTCTATTTTGATTATTTATCCAAGACAAAGAATCCGAATACACTTTGGTGCATATACTCAAAACTGAAAGCTACAATAAGCATCAAACACAGCATTGAAATAAATAGATTCACGAAATTACTGGCTTTTTTAAAAAGAAAATCAGTAGGGCATTGCGCAAAGAAGTCTAAAATTTTTACGATTCAAAATATGGAAAAAAAATTTAATGAAGCTCCTGACGAAATTTTTCTGGCCACAAAAGTAAGTATACATGATTTAACTATGAATATTTCGTGTCTTAGTAATGGTAATTATTCTATATATTTACCTGTTTTTTATCTTTGTTATAGGTGGCCTTAATTTTTGGACTCAATGGTGCTTGCCGCGGATGTGAACTTGTAAACTTAAAGGTGGAGGACGTTGAAAATCATTCCAATGAGTTACTGCTGATTAATGTAAAGGAAACAAAGACAAAGAAAAATCGGTCATTCATTGTACAAGGACAATATACTAAAATCATTCATAAATACCAAGCATTACGTCCCACCAACATGGAAAACAATAGATTTTTTATAAACTATCGGAATGGGAAATGTACTCGACAAGCCATCGGCAAAAATAAAATTAGCAATATGCCAAAGGAAATTGCTAAATATTTAAAACTTAAAGATGTTGAACTCTACACCGGTCACTGCTTTAGAAGAACTTCGACGACTTTCTTGGCGGATTCAAGGGCGGATATTACGTCAATAAAAAGACACGGTGGTTGGAGCTGTGATAGAGTAGCTGAGGGTTATATCGAAAGCTCAATGGCGAATAAAACCATATTAAGCAGTCAAATTAACAAAAATATAAAACTTAATCCATCAGAGCGGCATCTTATCTTCGTCCTAACTCACGATGCACCACCACCACTATCTCCGACGTATACTATCTACAATGAAACGCAAGTTTCTCAGACGCAAGAACAGAGAAATACTCAAATCAACTCATCAACAATAAATGTACCAAACAATAATGTAACTCTCTCTATCAATAATTGGACCAATGTTTCGAATGTTAACTTTTACTTTTAATTGTCATTATTTTTAATAAATGCTTATCTCATATTATTATTGTGTTAATTTTTTCGCAAATGGTACGAAAAGTAGAGTATTTCCTCGGTGATAAAGCTGTCTTAGTCTTGGGTGAACTTAAATCCCTCGCTACACTCAGGACTCGTCTTAAATCCCTCGCTTCGCTCGTGATTTAAGTTTTTAAACCCTCGCTACGCTCGGGAGTAAACCTCGAGTCCTTCGTTACACTCGCGATTTAAATCGTCACCCGCGACAGAAGACACTGCTTTATCCCCTTGGTTAATAATCTACTATTAGAAGGCTGATGTAAAGGGAAAGGCCGGGCGGGGATGCCCTAGGAGGACATATACTGACCTTATTGGTGATGTTCTTCAGAAAGGCCAGGTGCGTAGTACTCGCAACCGGCGTGCGTGTATGACCAGATGTATGAACGTAAACGAGGCAAAAGGACTATGTAAGGATCGTAGCAGGTGGCGTTCTGTAGTTTCTGCCTACCCCCATGGGAAGAAGGCGTGGGTTTATGTATGTATGTAAACAAGTGCATTAATTCTTTTCAGTAAATCAATTTCCATCTACACAATTTGTAAGACTTTAATTATTAACTCAGTGTTGACTTTATAGAGGGAGGAGCTCGTGGCTAAATACTAACAGCCGCTCGGGTCGATCTGTCAGGTTAAGCTATGCTTGCCGGGGTTGGTCCGTGGATGGGTGACCATTTCTACATACCGAGACTCCTCCGTGCCTCGGAAAGCACGTTTTGCCGTTGGTCCCGGCTGTCATTCGTGGATCTTTGACAGTCGTTACGGGTTGTCAGAAGCTCGAAAGTTTGACAACCAGTCTTACTAAGGGGTATCGTACCTATTACTCAGTTACTGGGTTGTGGAGGTCAGATAGGCAGTCGCTCCATGTAAAATACTGGTATTCAGCTGTATCCGGTTAGACTGGAAGCCGACCCCAATATAGTTGGGAAAAGGCTAGGCAGATTGATTGTTGACTTTATAGAGGTATGGGTAGTAGGAGCAACAGGGTGTAAAGTTCATTCAACTTAAATAGAAAAGTGAGGATCTTCCGACCAGACGGGTGTCGTGTCTGGTGGGCTACTCAAATCAAATCAAATCGAATCAAAATATTTTATTTCACATAAACCTACATGGGCACTTATGAAACGTCAGAAGCTAGGTGCACGGTTCCAATTGGTCGTTTCCTATGGAGAAGAGCCGACAAGAAACTCCACGGTTACTCTTTTAAAAATAATTGGCTTTTACAATACTTTCATATAACAGTGTTTCTAGGTATGGGAGGACAGTGTAGGTCTTTCAATAAGTACCAAGTATTTAACAAAATAGAAAATGGTCAACAGGTCTACAATCCACTAAGCCTACAGCGTTCTCACATTCGCAAAATATGTAGAAAAGAGTCTATACAAAAAATAAATAAAAGAATAAAAGTAAAAAACCTATTTTAATAAAAGGCTGCTGAGACCCTCAAGCGGCGCAAATACTGTAACCTTATTGGTAACTACAGTTTTGAGCCGTTTGGGGTCGAAACGCTCGGATCATGGGGCCCGAGTGCGCGTCTCCTGTTTAAGGAAATTTCTCGCCGACTGGTCGACACTTCACGTGACCAGAGGGCTGGCTCGTTCTTTGGCCAAAGAATTAGTATTGCCATTCAACGTGGCAATGCTGCCAGTCTTCTGGGCACGTTTCCGGATGACAGCGATGCGGACGAATACTTCGACGCCTAAGTGTCGTTTTGTTTTTATTATTTTTATTTAGACAGATAGTTAGTTAGTCTTTTAATTTAGTACTTAATGTAAATAGTTAGATTATTTTTTTTTATCTTTATATGTTAATTAATGTAACTGGTTCTGTGCAATAAAATAGATGATTTCAAAAATTTTTAATAAAACGCAATTATATGATTGCTATTACAACTGTAATCAATCTGAATAATTATCATGTCCACAAAAGTCACAAAAAAAAAGGTTGAAATTAAATCGTAGGTACTGCCCGATGACTAATGTCGGGAAATTAAATATATGCTGATCGCGCGCTAAACTTCGCTTGCGCGATGCAGAATTCGCGATGAGATGCCGCCACAACTTTATTTATTTTTTTGTTTACTGAATCTCAGTACGTTTTATAAGAAAGTCCACCAAAAATTAAATTTTTTCATCTCGTTTCTTTAAAGCTTGTTCTGTATTCATGCTAACTTCCACGTTTTATGGGAACGTTTAAACAAAAATAGTATCTAGTTTATGGCTAATTTTAACAACATCGTTAAAAGAGATTGCTGAACCCAGTCTTATGAAATGGCTTAGTATTACTTATAGAAGTGGCATGAACTTTCTATTTTCAGGATTTACAAAAAATACATAACAAAAAAAAAATCTAATACTACAAAAAGTGAAATTTTTAAGCGAACTATAGGCGCCGCCATATTGGCCTTGGCTGCTCTGACGAGCGCCTTTCACTTTATCCCTACTCCGCGGCCGACCGTCACGCGACATGCAACACACAGACGAAATGAGACGATGTAATAAAAGTTTCACTTTAAAATATACAATGGATGGGCGGCCTTATCGCTTTCCGCGAACTCTGGTGCCTTTCAAACCTATTAGTGATTTCTTATAAGATTGTCTTTAGTGCATTAATTAAATAACCCCACGAGTGGGAAAACTGAAGGGTGGGTAGGTACGTGGGACGCACCCTGAGCATTCAGACCCGCTGTCATCTCGGTAACTGGCCTATCATCATTAAGTAGTTACTTATCTACTTTTAAAACTCCATGAGTTCTTGCTGTATAGGTAATTCAATAGTTCGTGCTTGAAAGTCTTGATTCCCAACAATCCTCTCACACTATAAAACAGATGTCAACACCAAAACCTTTCCATTAATAACGCTATGGGTTAAATAAATTACTTGGGCACCTTTTTTTTTTGCCTGGGTAATTATCAAATAACTTCTCCCGCTCTGGGCAGAACAGGAGGGCGTGTCAATCTTTACAGCTTAATAATACGATAAGAAAAGAACTAGCCTACTATTGTCCCACTGCAGGATAAATGCCTCTTCTCATACAGAGAAGGTACGAGCATTAATCACCACACGCGCTCAAGACGGGTTGGCGATTTGAGACTTATATTAACCATAAGTCCAGGTTTTCTTCACGAGGTTTTTATTTCACAAAACAACAGACAATAATAAACAATTGTCTATGCATCATTTACCATCTTTCAGTTACCTATAAAAGTGCTTGAGATGAGGTACGTTTTATCTGAATTTCCAAAGTGTACATTTTCACGTAGGTAATATTCCTGGATAATTGATGAATGGTAGGGTGATATGATTAGTTCCGGGCTGTATTCCTGTACCTATCCCGCATTGAATATTTACTGCCAGCATTTTCTGCTCGTATATTTTCGATTATGTTACATGTTGCGAGGGATTCAACTCGGTATTCGTTGCGCGTTATGCTATTTCTGCTTATACCTGACATTTGAGTAACAGTTTTTAAGTTTTTGCTCTCAGCGGGATAGACGAGTGTTTTAAGTTCAATCTTAAGTATAAAACAACCTTTTATTTTATTTTATTTAAACAGAAATAATTCTTGTCACCGCGGGTGCCAGCTGTTTTAGAACCCAATGGCTTGGCACGCGACGATGGGAAGAGGCCAGACGGAATGACCATAATCCCTTGGAAGTTGGGTAGGCCTTTGGTGTGGGACGCAACCTGTGTCGACACCCTCGCGCCATCCCATCTTCCTAGCACGGCGAGTTGTGCTGGGGCGGCTGCTGCAGGTGCAGAAAACCTCAAACGGCGCACATATAACAACCTTACTGGTAGCTATATTTTTGAACCGTTTGGGGTTGAAACACTAGGGCCATGGGGTCCGAGTGCTCATCGATTATTCCGGGACATCGCCAAGCGGTTGGTCGACTCTTCATGTGACCAAAGGGTTGGTCAATTTTTAGGCCAAAGAATTAGCATTGCCATACAACGTGGCAATGCTTCCAGCCTTTTGGGCACCTTTCCCACCGACAGCGATTCGAATGAATTTTTTGATGCCCAAAGATTTGTTCCTATATTTTATTTTATTTTTTCCTCTGTATATAGTTAGTTCTATATAGTGCGTTTAATTTAAATAAATACTAAGATGTCGTAAAAAAAAAATCTTCTAGGATACATAATAATATTGGTCTGTTATCTCTTCAACGGGAACTCACGATTTGCCCTCACCGTTTTTGTAGGAAGTGATAGTTATCAATACGCACATGAATCCGAAAAGTTAGAGGTGCGTGCCTTGGGTTCGAACTCGAGACCTATGACTTGGCAGCCGGACGGTTAAACCACTAGGCTATCACTGCTCAATACCCGGAAGATATTTGATATATGAGAGATATTTCTCGAGGACATGTAAAGCCAAGTCAGAGGCTCATGGCCGGCTTTATAACTCTGACACCAAATTAGTCACTAAACACACAAAAAGGAGAAGAACAGGAACTTTTGAATAATACGTAACAACATACCTTTATTCTCCAGAGGCGCTCTTCTCTCTCTCCCTCTCTCTCCAGACTCCTGATACAGAGAACAAAACTAAATGTCTTAAGTTCTCATAACCAAATGTACCTCAAGTAGGTCTCAATTTAAAACTTGATGGCAAGAAGCTAGATGCTATTACGGAAACTGTGTTTCTAGGAATTACTCTAGATTCGAGATTGCAATGGGGCGCTCACATTAGAGCTCTTTCAGGTAGATTAAGTTCAGCTGCATATGCAGTAAGAAAAATAAGGCATTTAACTGATGTAGCCACAGCTAGGTTAGTATACTTTGCTTATTTCCACAGTATTATGTCTTATGGCGTTTTGCTGTGGGGATCGGCAGCTGACGTAGATTCAATTTTCATTTTACAGAAGAGGGCAATTCGCGCGATCTACAAAATGAGTCCTCGTGAGTCCCTTAGAAATAAATTCAAAGAAATTGATATACTGACTCAGCCTTCTCTTTATATCTTAGAAAGTATTTTGTATGTTCGCAAAAACTTAGGACTTTTCAAAATAAGAAGCGATTTCCATAATATACACACGTAGTAAACATAAAATTGTGATACCCAAATTTAGATTAACTAAAACTAGTAAGTCATTTCTTATAAACGGTATCCGCTTTTATAACAAGTTGCCAAAGTCTGTTACAGAACTAAGCGATGGAAAGTTCAAAACCCACATCAAACGAGTCCTTATCAAAAAAGCATATTATAAGATTAAAGACTATGTTAAAGACAAGGAAGTCTGGCAATAATTCCTTCTGCACATGTGGCTTCCCTGGTAATTCATTAACGGCATAACAATGTAAATATCTATTAACTGCTCCCAAATTACGATGATTATTTTATTTTACTTTTTTTACATACTTCATTGACATAATCTTTTCAGTATTTGACATTATATACCTACAATTTTCTATATATATATATTTTTTAAATCATATTAGATTTGTTACAGCTGACTACAGCTGTAACATGCCACTAAGCAATCATGTAATTTGGTTTAAATAGGTCCTTATTTTTATTATTTTGTTTATCTTTTATATAGATTCTTTTCTTTTAGATTTTGTGAATGTGAGAACGTTGTAGGCTGTATGTAGACTTGTGGACCATTTTCTATTTTACTAAGTACCTGGTACTTGTTGATATGCCTACACTGTCCTCCCATACCTATTAACACTGTAATTTGAAAACATTGTAGAAACAATTTATTTTGAAAAGAGTAACCGTGGAGTTTCTTGCCGGCTCTTCTCGATAGGAAGCGACCAATTGGAACCGTGCACCTAGCTTCTGACGTTTCAAAGTGCCCTTGTAGGTTTATGTGAAATAAAATATTTTGATTTTGATTTTGAGAGGGTCTTCAAAAAAACCCAAATACACTTTGACTGGCCCGGGGATTGAATCTATTTATATTTTAATATTTTTTGCGATTACAAACTTAAATTTGGAGACTTGACCGTGACGTATGAGAGAATATGTTTCTAAACTACAAAGTTAAGTTTGTTTTTGGGATAGGTAAATTCATCCCAACTACGGAACCCTTTTATGTGCGTGATCCGACACGCACTTGGCCAGTTTTTACATATCAAGACCCCTCCGTGCATCGGAAAGCACGGTATGACACGGTCGTTGGTCCCGGCTGCATGTCATTCGTGGATCTTTGACAGTCGGTATGGGTCGTCAGGAGCTAGATTTGCCTTTGGAGGTCTTTGCTAGATTTGCCTTTTAATGCGTTTAAAAATAAAGTATAATCCAACCTTTGTTCAAAGGCATACTATTGTATCAACGACTACTTAAATGATAAGAATAGTTGGTCGCTGTGATTAACTCAAGACAATGTTTATGTTCTTTCTCCAGATTTAACTTACCTACTGACAGTTTATATAATTTTTTATTTTATTTGACTTTATGAGTCAATTTTTAATAATTTTTTACGAGTCAATTTATTTATTTTTATTTTATTGTTGACACAATCTACTCATTACAATGTTTTTGTTATGAGTTTGTATTGCAATTTGTGGTTGGCTAGTGACCTCGACAATTGATCATATTATTTTTTACCTGAGCAACCGGCAGCAAGTTCGTCATGCTCCCTTAGATGTCAATGCTTGCGGTAGCGTCGGGAGTCGGGTTGTCTCCTTCCCTCAAATATGGCGAGGGGGGTAATTTCTGATCTTTGCGTTATGCTCGTGAACGGGTGCTGCTTGTGGTGACTGGTCGTCTTGCTGATCTTGGTTTTGTTATTGTTACTAGTAATGAACTGTACATTTATTTTACCTCGATGGTCCTAGTTTATCATTTATAACTTCCAATTTACAGCTTTATGTAAGCGGGCACGCCCTTTATGCCTGGAGGCTTTTATTTAGATATTTAGTTCTTTTACGTTTAGTTTTTATTTTTTTAATTCTGCTTGAGTATAGTTCTCGATGTTTTTGGTTGGTATATTGGCGTATACTAGCTGACATATGGCCCATAATTTATACTTAATTAAAATAATGTTTTGTGTTGCATAATAATTTTGCATACTATTGTATAGAGTCATTTTTATTTTTTTTCTAACTTGAACAGACAGCTGTGCTGCTGGGGAGTTTGTTGCGCCACTTCTTCTTCCCAGCTAAAGGCACTAGGAAGTGGTGAAGGGTGGGCGTTTTTGGGGGACTGTCTTATGTAATTTTGACGTTCGAAAAGTGCTGATTCTCAGCCTAATTTGAATAAATGACTTTTGAATTTGAATTTTTGAATTTTTGGAGCCCAAAAGTCCGACAACCAGTCTTACCAAGGGATATCGTTTACCCAGTAACTCGGTTGCGGAGGTTAGATAGGCAATCGCTCTATGTTAAATACTGGTGTTCAGCTGCATCTGGTTAGACTGGAAGCTGACCCCAACATAGTTGGGAAAAGGCTGGGCAGATGATGATGAAATCTGTTGCCAGATTAGTTCGTGTACCTTGCGCAGTCGCAATGTCTTAGACTTGTTTATAAAAAGTTCTGGAAACTTTAATAAAATTAAAACGTTTCCTAACTTATTAAATCGATCTGCACATTAGTCATTTAGCAACAAACATTAAATCATCATTGGACGTTTTGAAATTGACTTATTTTTATGACCGGAAACCACATGGCATAACATTCAGCATTTCATATCGACCGCTGTGTTGCTAGTGTAATAAATGTTAAAAATAAACATTCCAATCGCACTCACATTAATAAAAAGCTTTGAATAAAAAACTGGCGTAATTATTTATGGAACACATTACTATCGCATTGTTTATGGTTGTTAATCTAAATAACGACATATTTTTAAACAAATAGAATGTTAATTAATGACAGGTTTCTGTATTTATTAAAAAACGAATCGGTTGTTTTGCTGATAGAAACTTTTTTAAAGATGCAATGGTGACCTGTTTATCTGTTCTTTCTTTTTCATCATTATCTTCCTGTCCTTGTCCCATGGTACGTGGGGTTGGCGCACACGTTTTCTTCCACTCTCCCCTGTCAACCGTCACGCTATCATTCCTTCTCTTTCATATCATTCCTCACACAATCCATCCATCTTTCTTTTTCTTAAGTAATATTATAATCATCAAGTACCGATACCTAGTTTCCTCAAAAACTATTAGTGACTATAATGTGTCCATAATCGCCACAGACATCAGATTATACCAGGTTCTCACGATTCGATTTTAGTTGTTGTTCAACAAAAAATACTTTGAATTTAAAATTCAATTTGATTGAAAGTCTGTTCAAACGGTTCAAATCGCTTTCGATTTGGCAGTTGATCATCTATAATCGACCCGTGTGAATCCGATATTAGTGGAACTAATTGTGTGGCAGATAATACGGCTTTAAAGGGAGAGAATAGAAATATAAATAATTTATTTGCTTATAATGGATACAGATATGATGTATTTTTATAAAATAGTCCCTTAAACACTAATAATACTATTACTATTTTAATGCTGAGATGATGGCTAATAGAGATGTATGTGGGAAAACGACATGCTGCATTATAACCAGCCTATAATGTTCCCACTGCTGGGACACAGGCCTCCTTTCTATCTACCACGCGGGCGCACTGCGGGTTGGTAGATGTCACATGTCTTCGAATTTATGTTTCTAGGACATTTTCTCACGATATTTTCCTTCACCGTTTCGAGAGCACTGGCGATGAAATTAGTTAAAGAAAGTAAAGCGCCTGATTGGGTTCGAACTTACGACCTACACCACTGCTCTAGCTGCTGGCTGCATACACGAATAAATTGGTATATTGGCAGGAGGATAATAGATAATAAATACATTAGACATGTGAATAAAAATAGTCAGTATTTACGTAAAGTATTCTTAAATCTACTTGACAAAATTCGCCCTGGCTTTTAACAACGATTCCGTAAAGAGGTGGTGATCACGTCCTACCAAAAAACAAAACGTCCTTTTAACTTTATGGAAATTTAAACTACATTTTGATAAATTAACAAGTAAGTAGTTAATTTACAGCCAAACGATCGATAAGCTACAGGAATCGACCATAAAATTAAATTAGCCGAAAGTGTGCAATTAACATTATTTTGATGGTAATTGTGTCGTGAATTTTAATCAAATGAGGCAGTACAGGCATATCGCGTGAGACATCGTAGTGTTGGGAAAATTTATCGATGTGAAAGCTGTAGTGAATGTTATGGGCGGAAATAGCTTTTGATCAGCAGTTTACATGGCATATTTGATGGAATTGCTATTGTAGTGATGTTTCTAGCAAATATCAGACCTGATAACTACGTTGCCAGCTCAAACTCAAAGCATTTGTGGTGTATAAGTTGACGCGACTTCGAAGGACCATACGCGTGAAAATAATTTACGTGGTGTGGAATATTAGCCGACACAGAATTGAGCTACACACAGGTATGAATAAGGAATAGGGATGGATGGACTTACTTGGGAATCTTCTGGACGAAACACGTTGACTCAAGGACAGCTCTGGCTATCCTGGTGTTCACTGATTCAAGTCACTGTGGTGCACTTATTGAGTGTTAAAATTTCACAATTGTATCGGCCTTACAAATAGAGAGTTCGTGAATTTTGATATAAGATGACATATAAGATGCCGCGGTGTGCGCGCGGCGCGGTACGCGGGAGCGAGCGGTAGCGGTGAGCGGTCACTGACAAGTGTCCAAAATTTGAGAAGCAACCTCAAATCACAGGAGATGCGATTGGCTCCCGCCACAGCGGCAGCAGCCTCTGATTGGTGCGTGCGATGAGCGTCCGTTTCGTTCCGTTGTACGGGCATTGGGAAGGAAGGAATATAGCTCAAAACTGCGTTCGGACTATTATAAAAAAAACTTATTATTAAAACTTGCGCGAGCAATTTGTTTCAATTAAACCATTTACAGGCACTTTGGATTTGTTAAAAAGTCGGTCAGTTAGAAAGCTTGTTGCTCATTCCAAAACGTAAATTAGCGGTTTGTTAAGTTCGTAGTAGAACCAAAAAAACCAATTGAGAGGCTAGTGGCCAAGTAATAACAGCCGCACGGGTCGATTTAAGCTAGGCTTGCCGCGGTTGGTCCGTGGATGGGTGTCCATATTTACATACCAAGACCCCTCCGTGCCTCGGAAAGCATGTTAAGCCATTAATCCCGGCTGTCATTCGTGGATCTTTGACAGTCGTTACGGGTAGTTAGAAGCCCAAAAGTCTGACAACCAGTCTTACCAAGGGATATCGTATTACCTAGTAAGTGGGTTGTGGAGGTCAGATAGGCAGATGCTCCATGTAAATACGGTCTGATCCCAATTATCAAAAATCAAATCATTAAAATCAATTCATCTGCTTATCAATCTTTTTGATAGTGGTTAGGTTAGAGGATACTTTGCGGAAATCCATGACAATATATTTATCCAAGATATTTTCAAATAAAATTATAGGTACCCAATACAGATCTGAATACTTGTGACAATAAAACAAAGTGTCCTTGGAGTTTCTTGCTTGTTCTTTTCCAAAGGAACCTACTAAGCTTCGAAATGGGCAACTAGCTTCATCTTTTTAACCGACTTCTATAAATGAGGAGGTTCTATGTTCGTAGCGTATGTTTTTTTTTAAATGTATGTCCACCGATTTCTCCGTCAATTGAGGACAGGAGTTTGAAAATTCTTTTTGTTTTAAAGGGTATGCTCTCAAGGTGGTTCCATATAAATTTTATTAACTTAGCTTGGAAAGTTTTTGAGTTAGCTTTAATAAAACGTATTTTTACACATTTATTTGGATGATATGATAAGTTCCTGTCACTGTTATTTTCTTATCAGGTAGTGGTATTCGAATTTGTGTGGGGTAAATTCCGCAGATAAAAAGTGAAAAAAAAAATAATTTAGAAAAAAAAACATCCGACTTCCAAAAAAACACTACAAAGAGAAAAAATACTTTAATTTCGGAAATCGCTGGCAAAAAATGAAAATTCAAAATCAAAGACTCCGGCAACCGAAATTATTGTTATTTTTCACTTTGTAGTGTTTTTTTTTTTTGGAAGACGGTTGATTTTTTTTTGGTAAAAAGTTTTTTGACTTACCGACTTGTCTATGCCGTCGAGAGAATGCATTCCTGACACCTGTCAGTTAGGCAATTTCTAGTATTAATAAGGATCAAATTCGTAAAACTCATTCGTTAGTATGATATTCACAGGTGTAAAGAACGCATTTTCTCGAGTGTACTTGAAATACATGCTTTTAGCTTGAGTTGAGTTTGAGAACATAAAATCAGTTCACCTACATAGATTCTATGGCGAAGGAAAACAGCGATTCAACAATATTGATAAACAATAAATAAAATCTCTTCACTAAATCAAAATAAAAAGGTCTGATTTGAGAGCATTTGGTTCACTGGAGCCTCAAGGTGTTTTCCATAATCTTTCAAGGTCCCAGAGTCCATTGCTCGACTCAGCTGTACCTACTAGGTACTTCTGAACATAGTAGGTCAACTCAAGGCGAACGTTTCCATAAAACATGAATCGTTTGCTCTCTTTTTTATTATCTTTTGTATAAACATTACCGAATTATTTTTAGAAGTGTCTTATCTCCACAGTTTTATGTCTATCTATCATAATCCTTCAAAACTGGCAATTTTGGAATTATGTACAGAGCTATTATGGGTACCTCCTTCCTGCGATAGTCACGACCAGTTTCCAAAAACATCGATAGCTCATCAGAAGTGAGCCAACCACTTCCTTCCACTCAATTCGTCACGTTCCAGCTCCAGAACTTCCAGGAAGTGCCAGAAAATCGATTTTTCCATCGATACTTGCATCGCTCCCGTCCCGCCCTGCGTGAGATCATCACTAATGCACGATCACTGGCGGCATGCGCCGGCGTCGCCACGCGCCGTTTATTTATAACGAAAACTTCCGATCGACCAAACGAATACATTTTTAAATCATTATAAATAGATTTTCTATATTCCAATCTCCGTACTGCTTAATTTTAACTTCAAAATGCACTTATTTAGTTACGCTGTGACAAATGTGAAAAAAATGTGTGTGTGAATTTTTTGTGACGAATTGTGTGAGTATTCCATAAATGCAATTTCAGAGATATTTGTTCGGTGAGTGATGGATATTTTTGTTGAAATTTCTCTGAAATACGGATGACTGATTCGGGATACGGTATTCTCGTTTCTTTGAACTCTACAGTCAGTGTTAAATTGTCATTACGACCGTGCGATGTGTTCAAGTGAATTAAAAGTGCTTTTTTCACAAAGTTTTTCCTGATTTCGCTGAAAACTGTAGGTAAGTTTATTGACTTGTTACTTATTATTTACTTATTTCAGTAAGGAATAAAACTTAAATATGAGAGTACCCCACTAAATCGCGTTAGCAGTCTGACTGAGGGATTAGATGAGTGAGTGCCTATGTACATTGCGTAGGCACATATTTACCTACTATTGATTATCACTTACTTAAATAATACATATAACATACATAATATTATTCACTTGAATTGGTATTTTCCGATCAGTTTTATACCACGTTGCGAAAACACACGTCACATGCGATATGACGGCAGATTCCAAACGTCAAATATCTTTAAAAATTCAGTCAGCTGACGCGTTTGCGTACGAAATGAATTTCTGTATATTTTTCATATCGGCAAAGTAACTGATGTGTGCGATTTGTTTCATGTGTATTAGATATATTCCGATTTTTTTCAGTGTCGGCAATTTTTCGGTATGTCGTGTAAAATTAAATGTCCTAGAATAAATTTTTAATGGCGATTAATCTTTTTAAATTATGAAATTTTGAAGTGAAAACTTCTTTAGGCGCGTTGGGCATTTTTGAGATGGGAAAAAACAATTGAACTCGCGACACCATTACCGACACCTCATTTTTGTAAACGCGATTGTGCTCTTTATTTATAATACGTTACGGATCAATGTTTTATGCAAGTATTTTTACTTTAAAGGTTTTGGAAGTATTTTTTGTTTGTAAACGCGATTGTGCTCTTTATTTAGATAAGGTCACGGACCAATGTTCTATACAAGTATTTTTTTTCTACCAAGGCAATCCTGCACAGTAAAATTGTTCAAGTTTTCACTTCTGTCGGCACTCCCGGAGTGCTACTGTTTCTTATAAGTGAAAACTTCTTTAGGCTCACTTTGCGCCGCTCTTTCTAAACTTTGAACGAAACTGAACTGTCACGCTCGGCTCGGTGATGCTGAATCGGGTATACTCGGCTTCTGTCGGTCGGTGAACCGCGTATACTGGGCTCATATAAGTTTTCACTTTTATCGTTCAGAAGCCCTTTTTTTCTTCAGGCTTTTTTTACCAAAACATTTTTCATTTCATGCTACCACGAGTTTCTGAAAAGAAATTCTAACCTCATTTGAACTTTGCTTGCGGTCACTGCCCAGGTTAAGTTAATATTTTTAAATATACTGCAATGAAAAAGATAGGTATTCAAATCTCTGCCAACTGTTTGCTTATTTATTTTTCTAATGCATTTTATCGTTTCGCGGATTTTTCGGTAAAGATCAAGTAAAGGTCTTACTGCCTTTTACTTCTATGGTTGTAGTAAAAGGCATAGGTTTAAATTGCTAGATTCGCCCGCCCGCGTCATATTACTGTGAGACCACGTTTGTTTCGTTGACAATGCCATTTTGAAATAATGCCTATTGTTTCGATTACTCATACTAAAAATCGAATCCAACGTTCCATGCGGTTTGTATGAGCTCACTTTTCTCAGTATGGACACTGTTTCACGCGACCTAAGTACGTTGAGATCAAATCTAACGATTTAAATCTTTGGTTATAGCCTATAACAATGAAACCAGTGAACCCAGAAATTGCTTAGTTCCTATTATTTTGAAAGTTAAAGTTTTTATAATACCATTATTTCTGAGAAATAACCAGCATGTTGTGAAATACGTAAACACAGTGTTTCAGACTCTCAGTTTCCTGAGATTTCACACATTTGATCACACTTGCTTAGTTAAATGGGTTAACTGTAGTCTTCCTAGGTGGTCTGACAGTCGTCAAAATATCCAGAATAAATAAAGTTAGATTCTTTGGAGTAGTTGAACACACCACATCACGCCTTGTTTCCCCGAAGGGTTGGGCAGAGGTGTTCCTGTAGCAGGTACACCCACATTTCGCCAGTTAAATTTTAAGTCCCATGTAATAGGGGGCGAGCTTATTGCCATCAATCAACCGTGCACAAATCCAGACTCCTGGTTGCCACTGAGAAATTTCAGATAGAAAACCCAATAACACTGCCCGACCCGGGAATCCAACCCAGGATCTCATGCTCAGCAGTAGCGCTTGCGACCACTAGACCAACGAGGAAGAAGAAACGAACGAACGAGGTTGAAGTTCTTTTATTTTCGACTTTATTTCAATGACAGCAATGTTGATATTTGTTCGGCAGTGAAAACAGCGTGTCACCAGGCCTAAGTAGTCTGTTCTTCTAGAACGAAGTGTTGGTCCCAGGGAGAATGTTGTTCAGTTTGATGCTCTGTACATTAAATATGACCACACCGTTCTGATACCCGATTTATAAACAAAGAAATTTCTTCCTTTTATTTCTTGATTTATCTACCACCATTTCTTTAACCCAACTTTATATTGAAGTCCAAATATATAAATAGCCACTAATTAGGTCAGACAGTTAATAAAAATGACGTACTCTGCGGTCCATAAGATTTGTGGCGAAGTGTCACTTCCTGCTTTGAAGATATATTCAAGTTTTATGTGCGTGTTGATGTACGAGATTGAAAAAAACCGTTTAAAAATATAATAAATCTGTAAAAAATTACGTAAATCTGTATTTTCAGTCTCGTTATGTGAACTCGTAAATGTACTACTTGCTTTATGATTTACGGGGAAAAAAGATATTTGTGTGGACAACTGGGCTTTATTAAATAATCTGAAATAAAATAACAGTATGCCTGTATTATCTGACTATACTTAGTTCTTGAGAGCAGTGGTGGCCCAGTGGTAACGGCCGCGACTTACGAGTTGTAGGTCGTAGGTTCGAACCCAGACAGGCGCTTTACTTTGTGTAAATTATTTCATCACCACTGCTCTCAAAACGGCGAAGAAAAACATCGTGAGGAAACCAGCATGTCCTAGAACCGAAAATTCGAAGACATGTGACATCTACCAACCCGCACTGGGCCCGCGTGGTGGATTAAGGCCCACTCCCTCTCACAGAGAGGAGGCCGCAGTCCCAGCAGTGGGAACATGTAGGCTGATGATGATGATGATGACTTAGTTCATAAGTTTTTTTGTTTGGTCATTTTTTTATTTATACACACATGTTTACATTATTTAAAAACTAACAGACTTAAAATAATAATAATAATATGTACACACTAGGGCCATGGGGTCTGAGTGCTCATCGATTATTCCGGGACATCGCCAAGCGGTTGGTCGACTCTTCACGTGACCAAAGGGTTGGCCAATTTTTAGGCCAAAGAATTAGCATTGCCATACAACGTGGCAATGCTGCCAGCCTTTTGGGCACCTCCGCCACCAGCGATTCGGATGAATTTTTTGATGCCCAATGATTTGTTACTAAATTTTATTTTATTTTTTCCTCTGTATATAGTTAGTTCAATTATTACTTAGTAGAATTATTAGTAGAAGGAGAACTTATTTCAATGTTAATAATAATAAAATAACGCCATTAGACGTAGCTAGAGCAGTCCGTCCGTTACCGAACTGGAAATCACCGGGACCGGACGGACTGCACAACTTTTGGTTAAAATGGCTGAGTAGTTCGCACACTCGCCTGGCATCTCAATTTCAGTCATCCCTAGAGACTGGGTCGCTACCGCAGTTTCTAACAACAGGCGTTACTCACCTGCTCTATAAGTCAGGTAGTCCCGCGGAACCCAAGAATTATAGACCGATCACATGTTTGTCGACGGTCTATAAACTTCTTACATCCATTTTGAGAACGAAAATTAACACACACATTGACAGTAATTCAATCATGTCAGCGTCTCAAAATGGATGTAGGAATGGGTCCCGCGGTACTAAGGAGCTTCTCCTCATCGACATGGCCATAAGCCAACAGGTTCGTCGATCCCGCAAGGATCTGTCAACATGCTGGATAGACTATAAGAAGGCCTACGACTCGGTGCCACATACATGGCTCATGAGGGTGCTGGAGCTGTACAAGATAGATGCAACTCTGCGCACCTTCCTGATGTCGTGTATGGGGCAATGGAGGACGGTCCTTCGCTACCCAGGATGTCGACAGATCCAGAAGAATGACGAGCCTGTATGGATTAAACGGGGAATATTCCAGGGCGACAGTTTGAGTCCACTTTGGTTCTGCTTAGCCCTGAATCCTCTAAGCAAACTGCTGGAGGATTCAGGTCTAGGCTATCGATTGAGGAGAGGTGGTCAGGTCATATCTCACCTCCTCTACATGGATGACTTGAAACTCTTTGCCCCCAACAAATTGCGACTGATGGAGCTACTGAAGGTAACTGAAACATTCAGTAACGCCATCAGGATGGAATTTGGTGTGGACAAATGTGCAGTCATGCATGTAAAGCGAGGGGAGATTATGGAATCCGAGGGAATTCAACCCTCGGACTCCATACACCTTAGATCCCTCTCCTCAACCGAAAGCTATATGTATTTGGGTATGTCGGAAGCGTTAGGCATCAACGTTGCTGACATGAAGCAATCGTTGAAGGAGCGCTTTTTTGGTCGCCTGAAAAAGGTATTAAATAGTCTTCTTTCAGGCGGAAACAAGGTGCGCGCCTTCAACGGTTGGGTCATGCCGGTTTTGATGTACTCTTTCGGCATACTCAAATGGACTCAGACCGAACTCGACGCCCTGGACAGGAGGGTCCGTACACTCCTGACCGCAAACCGGATGCATCACCCACGCTCATCGGTGATGAGACTGTACATCCCGCGGAAGTGCGGGGGTCGAGGCTTTTTAAATGCGAAGACCCTCCACAACCGCGAGGTGTGTAGCCTCAGGGAATACTTCCTTAAAGCCAATGTGGGCATGCACCGTGATGTGGTTGCAGTGGACAACGGGCTCACCCCGCTTTCCATGGCTAAAGAGAACTGGCGCAAACCTGTAGTACTTACTACAGATGACCGCAAGGAGGTATGGCAAAGCAAGGCGCTTCACGGGCGCTTCTATCGGGCTCTTCATGAGCCCGGTGTAGATTTCTTAGCGTCCGTATCCTGGCTACGTTTCGGTGACCTTTTCGGGGAAACCGAAGGTTTCGTCTGTGCAATTATGGACGAAGTTATCTTGACGAATAACTACCGGAGACATATTATGAAGGACGGTACGGTTGACGTGTGTCGGGCATGCCATCGTCCGGGTGAGTCCATCAGACACATTATCTCTGGTTGCTCGCGTCTAGCTAACGGCGAGTACTTGCACAGACATAACCAAGTGGCTAGGATTATTCACCAGCAACTTGCTTTGAAATATAAACTTGTGGACTCTAAGGTACCGTATTACAAGTATGTGCCCGACCCAGTTCTCGAAAATGACCATGTCACGTTGTACTGGGATCGGTCTATCATTACTGACAGGACTATTGTAGCAAATAAGCCTGATATAGTAGTGATAGATCGATTAGCGCGCCACGCAATGATAGTCGATGTTACCATTCCACATGACGAGAACCTCGTGAAAGCTGAGAAAGAGAAACAAATAAAATATCTCGACTTAGCACACGAGGTTGTTGACATGTGGAATGTGAGCTCGGCTATCATTGTGCCGATTGTCGTAACGGCTAATGGCCTGATGGCCGAAAGCCTCGACCAACATCTCTCGAGGCTTTCGTTAGGCGGTTGGATCAAGCGCCTGATTCAGAAGGCAGTACTCCTCGATACGGCTCGCATTGTGAGGAGGTTCCTGTCTCTGCAGCCCTAACCACCGGTAGCTTGGACCCTGCTCCCGACACCGGCGGACCTCTATTTTTTATATTTTTAAATGTTTTTTTAATTCTTTTATTTTAAGAAATATTTAAAAATGTAACCTAATAGGAACCAAGATGAATAACCGAAAATAAAATAAAAAAATATGTACACGTATATTAAAAGGGAGGGGGGAATAATCATAGGGCATCAAAAAATTCGTCCGCGTCAATAGGAAAAGTGCCCAAAAGGCTGTCAGCATTGCCACGTTGTATGGCAATATGTTTTTTATTTAAACATTTACGAACACACATATAAACAGAAAAATACGTACAAAGGCAATGCTTAATTCTAAAGAAATCTCTTCCAACATACCTGCGATAGGAAAGTAGATACAAAGAGATGTAGACAACGTGTGTAAAAGTAGAAGAGAAAATGTAACACATAAAATTAAAAAAAAAAACAATTTACTAATTTAAATATAAACATACTGTTCTTAACTATCTAACATCACATTTCGTCATTTATGTCATAAGTCTCACGAATAGGGAGCAAGTCTATAGCCATCAACGTCATCATTTCAGCCGAAAGACGTCCACTGCTGGACATAGGCCTCTCCCAAGCACCGCCACTTCGACCGATTCTGTGCTTTCCGCATCCAGCGGATTCCTGCGGCCTTCACAAGGTCATCGGTCTATCTTGTGGGAGGCCTTCCAACGCTACGTCTTTCGGTACGCGATCACCACTCCAGAACATTTCGGCCTCATCGGCCATCTGTTCTGCGAGCAATGTGCCCTGCTCACTGCCGCTTTCTGATTCGATTTCGATTTTAATTTTTATGGTGTACATAATAAAGAATATTCTATCTTCTATCTATCTAAGCATAGCCCTTTCCATTGCCCGTTTAGTGACTTTTAGCCTTCTGATAAAGCCCATTGTAAGCGACCACGTTTCAGTGCCATAGGTCATCACTGGCAACATGCACTGGTCATAAACTTTCGTCTTGAGACACTGCGGTATGTGGGACGAGAAAATATTGCCCAGCCGAGTTTGTTTCGACGATAGCCATTATACTGGACGCAAATCTAGACTCCGGGTTGTTACTAAAAATTACTTCATAAGAACACTAATATATGTATAGATTTGTATTTTTGTTTGTAATGAATAAACTCAAAAACTACTGGACCGATTTAAAAAATTCTTTCACCAGTAGCTATATTATCACTGAGTAACATAGACTATAATTTATAAAGATATAACGCGGGCAAAGACGCTGGCGGAAGCTAGTATTTAATAATAATAATACCAGCCTACATACTGTCCCACTGTAGGTCAAAGGCCTCTTCTCATACAGAGAAGGCACGAGCATTGATCACCACGCTTGCTTAAAACGGGTTGGCGATTTCAGACTTATATTGATTATAAGTCCGGGTTTCCTTACGATTTTTTCCTTCTCCGATATGTATAAATACCTCTGTTTATTCCTTTGGGAAATACTGGCATAATATTAGGTATGTGCCTTTATATCTTAGTTCAATAATTCTTCAGTTTATTTTTACAATCCACTCACTCACTCAGCAGCTAGTTACAGGCAATCACCTTAAATCTTCCGTGAAAATTCCCTTTTAACACAAATCACATTAAAAACATCTAAATTAATCACCATTTCTGACGTTTTACATTCATTTATAATCGTTAAAGTCGAAACTCAAATGCTTGTTGTTTTCAATTTTGAATCTTAGCTTGATCGAAGTAAGGTTAATTTTAGTAAATATTTGGAAAAACTACAAAGTAAGTGCTGCAGAAGCACTACTTCTTACAATTCTTAAGATAATTGCGACGATTATTGTGTGCAAAACAAAATTAAACCTTTATGCACTAAAATATCACCATATCGTCAACAACCAACATAACACTTTCTAACAGGCAAAGAAAGATACGTACGGGATAATATAACAGTTGTCAAAATAGGTTACAAGCCAAACTTCAGCTAAAGTATACTTTGACAACAACAAAAGTAAAGAATTAAAGATAATCAAGCAACAAATCTTCTGTAGTTTTCCCACAGCGTGTCAACAAGGTAGTTTAATAATAGCCAGGCGTTGAAAACCTACTTATTACCAGTGTTAAAAGATTTGACAGCTCGCTGACAAAATATACGCGCTGTCAAAGATCTTATTTGTGACGGAAAGGTTTCAACTGAATACTAAGTATTAAGGCGCGTCCACACAATAACATAACACGTTACATAGTAATGTAACATGTTTCAATAGAGAGATTGGCAATGTTAAATAATGTGAACGTGCTGTATAACAAGAGTTTATGTGTAATATAACATAATCTGGACGCACACTTAGGCTTGCTATACACTTGTTCGGGGTGCCATCATTGGGCACAATTGAATATAATTATGTAGATATATTAAGTTCGGGAAAAAGTCGCCACGCGCCTAGCTTGAATTGTCCCGAGCCGACCCGTACCCTAATTGCGTAATACAACACAATCACAATCTGTTTCGATTTGAAACAGATTGCTAATCTATTGCTTCATAAGTTGGAAAAAAAACTCTGCTCAACAACGTAAATAACGCAATGAATGTTGTTAAACTGTCAAAATGAGACAAACTAGGCATAATTGTTTACGAAAATAAATTACGCAATTAGGGTACCAATCATGATTCAGCGAGGGTAGAAGATGAACGGAGTTTGCCGATCGGCCAAAGCCGAATGAAAGCCGAATAATTATGTGTGGTAATTGCTTCGGTTCGACTTTTTTTTGTTCAACAAATACTGCCGACCCGCACGTGTTTACCATCCCGTATCACCCATGTGTCTGAGAACTCAGATTCCAGATAAAATTAGAGCTAGGTCAAAGACATTTCAGATTTTCCTGGAGAGATGTCATAAGACTATTAAGATATAAATAAATTGATGGCAGAGTTGGCGCAGTGGCTGAGTAGACGGCTTTTGCGCTTCTGATCGCGGTTTCGAATAATATTTGTAAGAACCATCTGTGTCCATTCCATATCTATCTATCTATATAAAAATCAATTGCCGTGCATTAGTCTTGCAAAAACTCGAAAACGGCTCGACTGATTTTTTTTTTTTTACCGACCACTGAAAAAGGAGGAGGTTCGCAATTCAACTGGTTTTTTTATGTTTGTTACGCGATTACTCCGTTAATTATGAATTAATTTCGATGTTTTTTTTTTTGGTTGGTCATACTCCAGAGGTGGTCCCATACAAATTTTATTAACTTTGCTAGGGTAGTTTTTGAGTTAGCTTCAATAATACGTATTTTTTCCCACTTAGTATGTGGATGATATGATAAGTTCCTGTCACTGTCATTTACATAGCAGGTATAGACCAGGGCTGAAGCCTTTGAAAATAGTAAAAAGTGAAAAAAAAATAGTGGGATGAAACCTATTGGAAAAGGAAGAGAATATAACAAAAATGAAAGAAAAAATAATTTACAGGCGATCTGAGGTCGGGAAGTGGATGGGGGTGAGTTTTTAAGGGTAAAAAACGGTTTATCGGTTTTCCGGCAAAACTACAAGTCCTATGGAAAAAAGTAAAATGGCAAAGTTGGAGGTAATAAAAAGATCTGCAAATTTTTTTATTAACACTTTTTTCACATAACCTCAAAATTTATGTGAAAAATTCAAATAACCAAGTTTTTGGTTTTTTTATTTTATCTTTTACAATAAAAAAAAAATCACTAAATTTGATGAAAACTTACACTTTTATGTCCCAATCACACTGTATTTTTTTTATTTCATCATCTGCCTAGCTTTTTCCCAACCATGTTGGGGTCGGCTTCCAGTCTAACCGGATCTGACCTCCACAACCTAGTTAGGTACTTTGTAACACGATACCCCTTGGTAAGACTGGTTGTCAAACTTTCGGGCTTCTGACGACCCGTAACAACTGTCAAAGATCTACAAATGACAGCCGGGACCAACGGCTTAACGTGCTTTCCGAGGCACAGAGGAGTCTAAAGATGGTCACCCATCCACGGACCCGTGCGGCTGTAATTACTTGGCCACGAGCTCCTATTATTTTTTATTTAAAATATTTATTTTTTTACCTTATTTTGACTTAATATCGAAAAAGCACCCTAA
Organism: Agrochola lychnidis; assembly: GCA_963680765.1. Taxonomy (NCBI): domain Eukaryota; kingdom Metazoa; phylum Arthropoda; class Insecta; order Lepidoptera; family Noctuidae; genus Agrochola; species Agrochola lychnidis. The sequence goes on from OY796873.1 coordinate 1,750,974, forward strand.
TTTTTAATCGTAAATTCTCGCATCAAAATATCAGCTTTTTAAAAAAAAAGTCGGTAGGCTTTTTGTTCGTTGAAATCTCTACTTTTTAGTGGTATAAAAAAAAAATACATTACTATGGTAAATGTTCTCAGAAAATGCGCACTAGGCCCGCGTGGTAGATTACGGCCCACTCCCTCTCGAAGAGAGGAGGCCACAGTCCCAGCGGGGGGAACATTATAGGCTGATTATGTGTGGATATAATAGCACAGAAATCTTCATGTTTAGACATGTCGCCACATCAGTTTGCACGCGTGTGAAACAGGGGCGGGTCACTAGTGTGACTTAAATATTCAAATCACACAACGCTCTCATTGAACTCATCATCGTTTTATGTAACAAAACGTTACTATTTCATATCAGTATACCTTCATGTTCAATTCAATGTACAATCGCGTACGGTATTAACAAAGCCTATAGCAGTCGCAAACAAAAGTACTTCGGTAGCGTATAGTCGCGTGGTGTGACGTTATCTTTGCGGAACGGGTGGGGCCAGAGAAGTAGCGTTGATAAAACAAGAATAAGTGCCAGGTTTTTCAATATTTTAGTTTTATAGAAGATATTTCTGTGAACAAAATATGTTTATGTCTTTCCATCACAATAAATAATAGGTCTCGAGTTCGAACCTAAGGCACGCCTCTGACTTTTCAGATTCATGTGCGTATTGTATAATTATCACTTGCTTCAAAAACGGTGAAGGAAAACATCGTGAGGAAATCGGCATGCCCGAGAGATATTTCTCGACGGCATGTGAAGTCAAGTCAGAGGCCCATGGACGACCTTAAAACTCTGACAGGTTTGACACTAAACACACGAAAAGAAAAAGCCAATAAATAAAATCTCATGTTTCAGTAAACTAGAGTAAAAAATGGAAAATCTGAAACAACTCTTTAACGATTTGGGCTGAAGAGGAAGCGGCAAAACTCATATAATGAACGAATGACACAAATAATTACTGAAGCCTGACTTTCCCAGAAGAGACAAACAAAAAATTATCTGAGGAAGTCGAGAAGATTTCGCCACGAACTTGTTCATCTGCGATCCAGGATATAAAGTAGCTCATGTTCTTCTCCAGGTCATAGTCTACCCATGTACCAAATTTTATCCCAATAAATTCAGCTTTTTTAGCGTGAAAGCATTACAAACAATAAACAAATTCACTTTCGCATTTTAAATATAATTCACATTATTTCAGCAAACCTTCCATGTACCATCTCCATTGTCTGCTTCCCCTTTATCACACCCGCTGTTTTGCTGGCCCCACATGACGTGTCACACAGCTGTCACACCGCGTTCATCGTGACTGAATAATGTAGCACTTTTGTCGGTGATCGTACCCTCGGGACAAGCGCTACCTGTTTATTTAAACGATATAATAACTGCGCGCGAGTGTACGACCAACGACAGTAAAGCATGATGGTTTGGTAATTACCCTACTGCGACGAAAAAGAGTTTATGTAATGGTGAGTATGACCCCTTAAGTTGTGATGTTACCTTTTTGATGGTGTTAAAATTGTTGAATTGTTGGCGATGGTGAATTAGTGACTCATTTATGATAATAGCTGGGTCGATCGAAGGTTAAGCTATGCTTGCCGCTGTCGGTTTGTGGATGGGTGACCATTAGAAAGAAAGAAAAGTATTTTATTTGGGACACACAGGAAATACAAACAGAAATAAAAAATAAGAAAGGAGCATTTTAAACTAACAAACAAAAATCATAACGATCTGTGCGAGGCCAAAAAGGCTCCTATCTCAGCATAATGCTGCGTTATTTAAAAAAAAAATACCGCAGCGGTGGTATTCTGATAGGGCCCGCTGTGATGCCACGGACACACCTACGGACATAAAAATCCCACTAGGGGGTCACAAAATAAATAAAACAATAAAAATAATAATATCGAGCCTTTGGTCCCGGATGTCATTCGTAGAACTTTGATAGTTGTAACGAGTAGTCACAAGTCCAAAAGTCTGACAACCAGACTTGACAAAGGCTATCGTGTTACCCAGATACTGGATTGGAGGTTAGATAGAGTCGCTCAATGTAAAATACTGGTATTCAGCTGCATTTGGTTAGACTGGAAACTGACCCTGACATAGTTTATAAGAGGTTGAGCAGATGATGTTGTATTTGATTGTTTTTTTTTTGTATTTTTTGTATTGGGATTTTATTTTGTGTCCGTGGTATCACAGCGGGCCCTATCAGAATACCAGCGCTGCGGTATTTATTTTTTCAAATATCGTAGCATTATGCTGAGATAGCAGCCTTTTTAGGCCTTGCATAGGTTTTCTTTTTTGTTTATACAATTTATTTTTTATTTAAATATGTTTTTCTGAAATTATTATTGTTTTTATAATTTTGTTAGTTTTAATGTTGTATTTCACAAATAATAAAAAATCTTTCTTTTCTTTATGGTGATAATAATTTAACCGTAACTTGAACGTAAACGATGCTTCGTTTACGTTCATACAAGTTACGGTTAAATAAAGGAGTATGTAAAAATTCATACCCTGTATTCAGATCTAAACATCATACTTTTCCGTACGTGAACATGACTCAAACACAGTAATACAATTTCAGATTTATTTGATCAAATAAACATGTAAGTATTGAACATTTGGCTACGCAAATAAATATTTACTCAACAGTAAAATGAGGCATCGCTAACAATAGGATTTGTGCTGAGATTCCATTCAACAACATTGTAAGGGTGCGTATTGTGATATCAGCGGAGCAACGAGCGTATTCAAAACTGTTGTTCCCTTTCGAAAAGAAAGAATAGAACATTTATTACGGATGACACGTAAATACTTACAAACCGACGAAATAAAAGTGTGTGTATTGGTGTTCCAACCGCAAAACAGCCTGTTTCAAAGCTCTTTTATAAACAGAATCAAGTTTTTCTAACTTGAACAGACAGCTGTGCTGCTGGGGAGTTTGTTGCGCCACTTCTTCTTCCCAACTAAAGCACTAGGAAGTGGTGAAGGATGGGCGTTTTGGGGGACTGTCTTATGTAATTTTGACATTCGAAACGTGCTGATTCTCAGCCTAGTTTGAATAAATGACTTTTGAATTTGAATTTGAACAAGGTGTGGGCAATTGTAATAACTGGAATCCCCAAAACATAAAACTCATCATTATAAGCAACTAGCTGCACCCCGCGGTTTCACCCGCATCAGTCTCGATCCCGTGGGAATATCGAGATAAAAAGTATCGTATTTCCTAACCCAGGTCATTGTCTACCCATGTGCAATTTCATTCAAATCCGTTCAGCCACTAACTCACTTTAGGGTAGGGTTAATAATCAGAAAGTCAAACATCGCAAAAAAATATTTGCTATTCCAATTATTTTACCGTAACTCGACAAAAAGTAGAGTGAACAGCGATTATATGTTTGTCCTGTTCGTTCGTTCTGCCTAGCCTTTTCCCAACTATATTGGGGTCGGCTTCCAGTCTAACCGGATGCAGCTGAATACCAGTATTTTAACATGGAGCGACTGCCTATCTGACCTCCACAACCCAGTAACTGGGTAATACGATACCCCTTGGTAAGACTGGTTGTCAGACTTTCGGGCTTCTGACGACCCGTAACGACTGTCAAAGATCCACGAATGACAGCCGGGACCAACGGCTTAACGTGCTTTCCGAGGCACGGAGGAGTCTCGGTATGTAGAAATGGTCACCCATCCACGGACCAACCCCGGCAAGCGTAGCTTAACCTGACAGATCGACCCGAGCGGCTGTTAGTACTTAGCCACGAGCTCCTCTATCTATATGTTTGTCCTGTAAAAGTTGATTTTAATGTTGAGTACAGTGACCCCTTTTCAGGTGACAACCTGAAAACTTTTTATGCAAGGTGTAAATAGCCTGCATGGTTTGGTCAGGAGCACTGCATATTCGCACTGGGTATCTGTGGGATCTATAATCCCATATTTTGCTAGATTGTGTTTGCAGCAGCCTACTCCTCAGCAATCGATTGATTGCTTTCCATATAAGCCACTGCAGGTCACGTCCGGGTGGCAGATGCTGCTAGAGCTGCACGAAGTGGGTGGTGGCAGGTGCTGTTTTTATGTATTTTATACTGGCTTCGTCCGCGTGATATCTTTATAAACTATAGCCTGTATTACTTAGTGATAATATAGCATTCTACTGGTGAAAGAATTTTTTAAATCGTACCTTTAGTTTTTGAGTTTATTCATTACAAAAAAACATACAAAAAATCAAATTACAATAAGACGGGGGCATCTTATTGAGAAATTTTACGATTACTGTAAAAATAAAAAAAAATAAACGTGTGGCACTCGGCGACTGCCGCGGTAAAGCTATTGCATAGCATTTGTAACCTCCATACTTCCTATTTGTCAACGCTACACTTGGGATGATGACGTGATGACATAAAACAAAAATTACGTTCCCATGACAACATCACGTTGTCATGGGAACCGTCATTACATGGTAGGCGGAGTGGGACGTGTTAGGTTTTTTACGTTACGGAATTTCTTGATTCGGTCGCCGCGCTCAAAGTCCGCGATAAAAGCTATGCAATAGCTTAAAAAATGAAATTTAACGTAATTAAAAAAAAACCGTCATTAAAATTAAGCATAGATTCCCTCATTTCGATATGTGCACATTATTAAGACTCACACTGTAAATGTATCTCTGTTACTTACACGGGACCACCATTCATTTGTACGTTTCGTGAGCGAAAATATCGTTGATAGCTACTCGCTGGCTCGTCGTGGGTCGGCGCCTTCTAATTAGTATGCGCGAGGGGTACCCAATTACAGGCGCCTGTGGCAGCATTGCATCTTGTCAAGTTGTCAGCACAACATGAAACAAATGACGGTGTTAAACACCGAACACCGCTCTCCGTCAGAAGCAACGCTCACATATATTATTCAAAAGTCATTTATTCAAACTAGGCTGAGAATCAGCACTTTTCGAACGTCAAAATTACATAAGACAGTCCCCCAAAACGCCCGCCCTTCACCACTTCCTAGTGCCTTTAGCTGGGAAGAAGAAGTGGCGCAACAAACTGTCCAGCGGCACAGCTGTCTGTTCAAGTTAGAAAAAAAAAATTCTATACAATAGTATGCAAAATAATTTACATTACGCAACACAAAACATAATTTAAATGATAAATTATTGGCCATATGTCAGCTAGCACACGCCAATATACCAACCAAAAACATCGAGAACTATACTCAAGTAGAAACAAAAATAAAAACTAAACGTAAACAGAACTAAATATTTAAATAAAAGCCTCCAGACATAAAGGGCGTACCCGCTTATATAAAGCCGTAATTGGAATTTATAAATGATAAACTAGGACCATCGAGGTAAAATAAATGAACAGTTAATTAATGGTAACAATAATTTTTAGAGCGTACTGCACATCACTGTATACGAGCAGCCTGTGGATTGACTATACTGAAAGAGTATACAGTGCCCTCCGTGTCCAGTACAACGCGTTCCGGGCGGTGTTGGGGCTGCCCCGTTTCTGTAGCGCATCAGGGATGTTCGCGATGGCACGCACTGACTGTTTCTATGCTTCTATGCGCAAGCGGTGTGCGTCCCTGGTGCGCCGGGTGCGGGCCGGCCCCAATGCCATCCTGGCAATGATCGCCGATAGGCTGGACTGCCCTTATGTCCAGCATGGTTGTGGCAGGCATGTTGCTGTTCCAATGCCGGTTAGGAAATTAAAATTATTGTGTTTTATTTATTTATTTTGACTGTAATGTGATTTTATATTATTTAATTTAATTTAATTATGAAATTTATTTATAATCTTATTGAAATTTGACATCTTAGTGAATATAATATTTTAATTAATTTATTTTTGATTTTGTAGTATTTTCAATGTTATTATTATGTAAATAGTTTTTAAATTTATATTACGTGTACCTACTACAAACACCTACTGTGGACCAATAAGTTGTCTTTTTAAAATAAATGAATTTGAATAACAAAACCGTGATCAGCAAGACGACCAGTCACCACAAGCAGCACCCGTTCACGAGCATAACGCAAAGATCAGCCATTACCCCCTCGCCATATTTATTATATTTCAAGGTGATCTCAAGGCTATGAAAGGTATCTGGGTGAAACCTTTTATTTCCCATAGGAATCGGAGATATTATGGGTTCATTTCACATTTGATCTTTTTCACAGATAGGCACATTTCCTTAACCGTGCTTATCTAAAGTAAAAAAAGAATAAAAACCGGTCAAGTGCGTGTCGGACCACGCACAATGAAGGGTTCCGTAGTTGGGATGAATTTATCCCAAAAACAAACTTAACTTTGTAGTTGATAAACATGTTCTCCCATACGGAATGTATGGGAAAATATGTTTTTGCAACTGCAAAGTTAAGTTGGTCGATTATTACTCGTTAACCTGTAAAGCCTACTTAGCTGTGATAGTTTTCCTTTTAATTTCGTTATATAAACTACTGTTGTGATTTTTTTCACACACCCAAAACCAACCATTTAGCCGGCAGGGGGGGGGGGACACTTGACTCTAACAAAAATTAGCACTTTAAAGCTTAATATTTCGCAAACGAATCCCTGAATCCAAAAATGGTTTTAACAAATTCACAATGTTTTTGTAAGACCTTTCCAATGATACCCTACACTATGGGATAAAAAAATAAAATATCACCACTTTACGTGTATGGGAGGTACCCTAAAAAAAATGTTTTTCATAATTTTGTTTTACCACTTTGTCGACGTAATTAATATGTATACCTATGTCAAATTACAGCTTTCTAGTACTAAGGATCTCGGAGCTAGACCGTGGACAGACAGACAGACAGACGGACATGACGAAACTATAAGGGTTCCTTGTTTACTACGGAACCCTAAAAAGAAAGAAAATACGTTTGTTTGCGGTAAAACACGACGCAAAGAAAAGACACTTAAAAAGACACAACTTTGTATGTTATGACGAAAATGTCCTCTTCAGGTTTAAAACAATACAAAAACTACAATGGTCATTGTTTTTAACTGACTTCAAAAAAAAGAGGAGGTTCTCAATTCGTCGGGTTTTTTTAATGTATTTTCCCCGATTACTCGAAGACGGCTGGACCGATTTGAAAAATTCTTGTTTTTGTTTGAAAGGGTATACTTTCAAGTTGATTCTATTATCATTTGGTCACGATCTGATGATGAAATCTTGGAGAAATCGAGGGAACTCTTCAAATATTAAAGGCACATCTATAGCGATTTGGGTATTTTTGATGAGAAAAATAACTTTAATTTCGGAAGTCGGTGTCAAAAAACTAAAATACTGATCCAAAGACACCGACTTCCGAAATTAAAGTTATTTTTCACTTTGTAGTTTGGAAGTCGGTTGTATTTTTGTAAAAAGTTTTTTTTCTTTAATTATTTTCCAGGTGTTTTTAAACAACCTAAAGTTACAATAGTAGTCCATTGCTGGACAAAAGCTTCTCCAAAGTCCATACTACACTTTGTCATATCACTATCAGAGAGGTAACTTAGTTTTAGGTAAATATTAACACAATATTACCAACTTCTCCCTGAGGTCTCGTAGCACCGTAGCTATTTGCTACGACGCTACGCCGTAGCATCACGATGTTACTTAACATAATTTTATACGAGGGCCATTTTTATAAAGGTAGGTTTTTTTAAACTGATTTCAAAATTATTGGTTGAATGTGGATGAATATTAGAAAAGAGGTCAAAGGAAAGATGCTTGGATTTTGTAAAAATCATTTTGGCTATCGAAATGATTCATTAATGATTAGATTTTTTGTTTGATTCATGAAATCCCAAATAATTGAGATAGGAGGAGGATGAGATGATTAATAAGTTCTACGCCTAAGGTCTCGTAGCACCGTAGCTAAGTGCTACCGTGCTACAACGCTACGCCGTAGCCGATCATTTTGATTAATAAAATTCTACACCTAAGGTCTCGTAGCACCGTAGCGAAGTGCTACGGAGCTACGACGCTACGCCGTAACACAATATAAACATGTCAGTATTTTTTTAGGACGTTTATTTTACGTTATTCTTTTTGTGAAGGCGCTTACCCGGGGAAGTATATAACCATACCTATTTCTGCCGCATTGCTGTTTCGGTATTGAAAAGTGTGTATGTAATGTATACCTGTGTAATTAGAATTACAGGCATTCAGCTTTCCGTCTGATTTTGCAAACGTTAATAGATGGTAACTGTTTGCTTGTCGTAGAGTCAGCGACAAAAGACGATTAAAATTTTAGTTTTTTTAATGCTAATTCAATCTGCCTAGCCTTTTCCCAACAATGTTGGGGTTGGCTTCCAGTCTTATCGGATACAGCTGAATACCAGTATTTTACATGGAGTGACTGCCTATCTGACCTCCACAACCCAGTAACTGGGTAATACGATACCACTTGGTAAGACTGGTTGTCAGACTTTCGGGCTTCTGATGACCCGTTACGACTGTCAAAGATCCACGAATGACAGCCGGGACCAACGGCTTAACGTGCTTTCCGAGGCACGGAGGAGTCTCGGTATGTAAAGATGGTCACCCATCTACAGACCAAACCTGGCAAGCGTAGCTTAACCGGATGAATCGACCCGTGCGGCTGGTATTACTTAGCCACGAGCCCCTCTTTTAATCTTAATTATTGAGCTAAATATTTAATTAAAATCGGAACAGAAGTAAAATTAAAATAATTTGATCTCTTAGCTGTATATGAAATATTGAAGTACAATGGTGCCGATTCCCTTGTTCACAAACTAAACTAAATTTAAGTTCAGTGCATCTTTTTCTTTCTATTTCAATATGAAAAGGACAGAAGATAAATTTTAGTTTAGTCCTGTCAAATTAATCAGCGCCTGTCACTCTCCATACAAGTTTAGACGTGATTAAAAACTTGCCTACTAAAATTACGCCAATTTACGTCAAGCGCTGATTAATTTGACAGGACTAAACTAAAATTTATCTTCTGTCCTTTTCTTAATGAAATAGAAAGAAAAAGATGCACTGAACTTAAATTTAGTTTAGTTTGTGAACAAGGGAATCGGCACCATTGTATCGCATAATTTGGTGTTAATTTAGATGATGTGTCAATGAGACAGCGTTAGTCGACTGTAGTCGCAGACCGTATGATAACATGAAGTAAAATAATACTTCCTAATTTCAAGTCAACATGGTTGAACGCGCAAACCCCGGGCACTGCTACTTTAATATTACGCTTTACAAAGGTATTCTACGTACTTGAAAAGAAAGGAAATCGTACCAATTTCGCGCAGCTGCTTCCAATATCACGTTACAAGGAAAGCACAAGTATTACATAATCTTTCAGCAAGGAAATAAGAAAATGCAGTCAGTAGTAATATTATTTAATAACTTTGAAGGAAACCAACGCTTAAATAAGAATTTCGCTTTATGTCGGAAGCATTTTAATTATTCTGAAAAATAAGTAATAATTAATGCTTTTCTTATATTTTATATATCACTAGCTGCTACCCACGGCTTCACTCGCGTGGACCCATTTTTTTTCTAAAATAAAAAAAGTAAAAAGTATCTTAAGTTACTCATAAAATTAACTATCTGCCAGCGAAAGTCCCGTCAAAATCGGTCCAGCCGATTCGAAGATTAATGAGCCGGACCAAACAGACAGTTTTTTTTTATTGTTTTTTATGGAATATACTGTCATATGCATTTAGTAATAACTTATTATTTTTAAATTACAAACATATACTTAAATTCTGTTTATTTGTACAGATAAAAGGCATGTGTTTAAGTCCCATGTAATAGTGGACGATCTTATCGCCATCAACCGGGCACAAATCCTTCTCCTATTTTATCCAAACAACAAAAAAAATCATATATATCAGTAAAGTTCAAGCACATATCTAAATGATCATCTCTGAAACATGCCGATCTAACAAACACTAGAAACGAAATAATATCAAACATATCGTAGACCTTGAAGCCCCAGCTAGCGTCCTGATTGGCCTACTGACCTCACCCGTGAAAAGCTCTGATAAAATATATTTCGTTTACGAAAACTATGATGTCTTACTAACAATATAAAGAGGGGAACAGAAATAAATATATTTTGAACTGGGCATAAATATTTTAATGCAATTACATAATCAAAAGGTTATACAATTATAAATTACAATAACAATAAAAACGACGCGAATGCAAGTGCGTTGCCATTTCAAAAATAATTCATCGCGTCTCTGAAACCAGGTCAGGTTAATGCCACGAAGTTGTCCCAGCCGCCCTGCGCCGCGCATCCGCCCGAAGTCAGCCACAGTGCGCGCGCCGCCCATCCTCACAACCGCCCAAGTCTTCACCTGCCATCAAAACCTTTGCATCTTTAAAAAAATTACAATTAAAAAATAACAATCAAGGCGTGTACTCGATTCGAAAATTAAAATTCGAATTCATAAAACAAAGATGGCCGACATTCGGAGTGTGGTGCGTCGTGGTGCGGACGTGTGCTAGCCACAATATGTTACGGTCAGTGTATGGGACCTAGGTTGTAACGATTGTAGTGTGTGTAGTATAAGTGTTGTGTTGCTAACATTGCTTGCAGAGCAGCTGTCGACCCCTGTGAGTATATTTTCATTGTTATTATTTAGGGGTGAGGCTCAATTGCTGAACTCAACCCCCGGGGATAATCCTTGTACTTTCATTATTATACGACCCTAAAAAACATCTCGAATGACTGCGTCGAAGCCAATTTAAGCTTAACAATGTAATTTTTTGTCTCCAATTAAACGCGAAATTCTGTCTCTCAATTATGTTTGCCTTTATGCAACTTGATATTATTCACAACAGGGTCCTTTTTAATCCCCTATCAATCAAGTATAAAGCAACCATTTTATTAATTTCATTAATATGAGCAGCAGAATGTTACTTTAACATTGGTGTTACTTTTCTTAATTAAAAGCTTGAGTACTTCACATACAATTTAATGATAACAATGACATCACTTGTATAATAAGTAGTAGTTATAGATCTGTATTAAAATGATTGAATGAGTGTAGAAATAAATTATGATGATTGTCCTTAACATTACGAACATCTACTTTCCTTCGACGATGAAACGTCTTAAGGAGATCACCTATGCGAATCACACGAATCACCACATTTAGCCAGTGTGCTGGTGATTACTTGTAGTTGTCGTGAATAGACAGGAAGCTATTGTTACATGGTAATAAAATTATATTCAAAACCACACAGGCTTCGATTTATTGATAACGAATCTATCAACTCAATAATCCACTTAAACTATGAATTGATTACTCCCATTATCATTGGTCTTCCCACGCAACTTAAAATAGCTTTGATCTAACCTAACTTACCGTTGTGCTAAATGATCTCGGAGTTATTAGCTATGACATAGCCTATTGCACTCACTAGACTATGATAATATGATCTTCAGCATGGCAGTAACGGCTTAGTGACTAGGTTTGAACCTCCTTTGAGGTAGGTGATGACCTGTCACTACTCTAAGCGAAGGTGTTGGTTCGTGCGCTAGTAACACAAACACTTACTACGTTTAATCCGTATATGTACATTGCTGGATCAAAGTGTTAATATCAGTATGGCTAATATTGGTATCAAAGCTATTAGGACTAGATTATGACCAGACTGATTTGGTATTCATTTAAATATTGTGAACCAGATGATGTCACACAATACATGCACATGCTACACACGTTCCACACTACTGCTTCTACACATATAATTATAATGCCACTAAAGTTTGAAACGGGACACAGATTTGATCCTTGCTCAAAATTCATGTTAAAAAAAAGAATAATCTATTTATTATTTACTAGCTGCGCCCAGCGGTTTCACCAAAGTCAAAGTCAAATCATTTATTTCAAATAGGCGGCCCATGTATGGCACTTTTGAACGTCAAAATTTACAAAATAATAAAATTGATTCTAGTTGCCCCTTCCAAAAGGTAGTTTTCGTATGGAGAAGAATGGGCAAAAAACTCACCGTTACTCTTTTAAAATGTTTACAATTGTTTGTATAGGTACGTACATTAATTAAATAATTATATGTGAAGACGATGCACCTCATCTAGTTTTTAAAATATGATTGACGTGTAAAAGTGTTTGTACAAACCTACTTACAGAAATAAAATCATTTATCATTTATCACCTATAATAAAATTACTTTACCACAATAGGTAAAAAGAATTAAAAATGAAGTAACGACAGATAATTTAATATGTGATAGATACATGGTGCTCATATATTTACAAACATTGTAAAAGTAAGACGATTTTCCTAATTTTTGTAATTAATAAGTCAGTGTGTGAGGAAGTAATCACAGAATGTAAAATCAATATCACTCCCATAAGTCTCGATCCCGTGGGAATATCGAGATGAAAAGTATCCTATGTGTTAATCCAGGTTATAAACTCTGTGTGCCAAATTTCACCCAAATACGTTCAGCCGTTTGAGTGTGAAGAAGAGACAAACATACACACACACTCACTCACAAACTTTCGCCTTTATAATATTAGTGTGATTATCAGTTTGCGCCGCCTAGTCCCAGAAGAAGCTGTAGGGTGTCCAATAACTATCTATTTCAAGAGGCAGGAGGAAACTCACTTTCATAGCCCTTTTCTTAGCCAGAAGACCACCATAAAAAACCTATAATTAGATACAAATAATAATGCATCATTCCTGCAAGTCCTCCAGGCGCCAAACTAAGCTTTACTACTCACAAACTCGGGCGTGGGATAACCATAACATCGGTATTAGTCCCGTGTTTACATTCCTGAACAAATGAAGATCGAAACAAAAGATTTTCAGAATGTTTGCTTCTGGAACGTAAATACAGAATTATGTCTTAACCCTAGAAGAAAATTGTAGGCGAGTTTTGAAGGAGATTTCTTTTTATTAACCCCTTTCCGATGATTTCATCAAATTCTGCCTAGCTTTTACTCAACTATGTTGGAAGCCGATGCTTCCAACTTAACCGGATGCGGCTGAATATTACATCGGGAGACTATATATCTGACCTCTACAACCCAGAAACTGGGTAAACACATACTTGTCAAAGATCTACGAATGACAGCCGTGACCGATGACTTGACGTGCTCTTCGAGGCACAATATCAAACCAGTAGAACAGTAACTGGGCATTAGTCTCGTCAACAAACCTCCTTCCTTATACAGTGTGAGTCTTCATAATGTGCACATATCGAAATGAGGGAATTTATGCTTAATTTTATGGAGTTTTTTTACTAAATATTTTTTTAATACATTTTTTCTATTTTTTTTAAAGGTACGCAATTGTCTTATTGAGTAATTTTATTATTATTGGTAAAAAAATAAATAAAAAAAAAACTGATTTTATTTAAAAAAAACTTGTTTATTTTCAATTATAGAGTGTAGTTTTTTTCCACAATTTTAATCTAATGAAGATGCCTAATTACTTTCAATCATTATAAAATTTGTTTAATCGCGATAGATCATTTAGTTTAAAAATTGAAAAAAAAAAATTAGGTTTTTTTTTAATATTTTTTCTGTCGATAAAATTTAGCATAGATTCCCTCATTTCGATATGTGTACATTATATAGACTCACACTGTGTTGTGAATGCTTCTAGAATAGTCACGTCCACGACGGACATGCTCTACGCCTTATTGCATTGCAGCCGTCACTTAGAAACAAATTAAAACGTCTCGTTAGCATACAAAAACATTTTTTTTTTTTTTTTTTTTTTTTTTCCTTGTCCTAGGGTTCAACAATAGGATGGACCCTAATCTTATTACAATCTAGCCTTATAAATAGACTAATAAGTAATTTAATTATAACCTAAACTATTAAATTGTCTTTACTAAGAATGTGTCCAATAGCACTTTTCTTATTGTCTCTATTAAGGCGAATACACTTCGTCCTTGTGTTTGTTTGGCACTTTTGTACTTTACACTATTCACTAACACTAAACACTAGCTCGAACGGTTTTGTTCTTTTTAGTCTTCTAACTATGTTTGTGTGGTCGAGAAGCTGGATTGCCTCGACATTCACATGCTGATGAAGTCTCTTTTCGTGAGCTTCTGCAAATTTCTGAATCACTCTTTCGACGAACTCAACTTTTAGGTCCCTGTGGAGGTCATCATTTCGTATGTACCAAGGTGCATTTACAATTTCCCTTAGCACTTTGTTCTGGAATCGTTGTATAATTAATATATTCGTCTGTTTGGTGCAGCCTCATAGCTGAATACCATAAGTCCATACTGGCATCAGGACTTGTCTGTATAGTAACAATTTGTTTTGCACGGATAGCATGGAGTTTCTTCCAAGCAGCCAATACATTCTTTTGAATCGGAGGTCGAGTTCATCTTTTTTCTTCTTGACGTGGGCTTTCCAGCGTAGCTTGGCGTCAAGGGTCATACCGAGATACTTGGCTGTATTCTCAGTCTTCACAGTCACAGTCTTCGCGCGAACTCGGTAACGTTCGGGTGCAGAAAAATGTCTTCCGAAAAGTTAAAGTGTATAAAGTGTAACATCGTTATAAATGAGTTATTATGTTTTGTGCAGAACAAAATTGACATAATGGACGAAGAAAGTTTAATTCGGTTGTGTGTAAGCTCATATACAACCGCGGAAATTACTGCAGCGAAGGATTTGTTGTTTGAATCAATATCTACGAGTACCCGCAACATTTCGCGACGCAAGAACCGGGAACAAAAAGAAACAGAGGATATTATCTGCATATTTAAGAGTACAGATCCTGATAAAACTCCTATTTTTGTTGCAAGGGAATTAGATAAATTACCTCCAGTGTCCTTCGATCACATTGATGTCACGGCTTTACTAAAGGACATCGTCATATTAAAATCGGAGGTCAGGTACTTAAAAGAATCTTGTGCTACGGTTGACCAACTAAACTCAGTGAAAGCAGAGATAAACGACATGAAATTTGCATCGCTGGTAGATGTGGAACGCACTGGCACCGCAAACGTAAACATAAGACGGGGTGCTTACTTACTGGATAGTGGCCGAGACAGTGGTCCAATCGGTTTGTTAAATATCTCAAACCGTAACAGCAGCAATAGTTCACCTGAGAAAAATGATCTAACTACTGATCAATTGAACTGGCGTTCCCCGGTAGCCCGCCAGATAATAAACACAGGTAGTGATTGTACTACAACATCCGTGCGCAGTGCACTTGGTAACACGGCCGCTGTCTCCGCCGTTACTGTCACTGCCTGCGAGCCCCGGCCCCAGGTAAGTGGTGGGAGCGGAGCGGTCAGCTGTTCGCCGACACACAACGCGAGGCTTCCGTCGTCAAACCAGTTTGATAAAGATATAAGTACGTGTACAGCGCCGGCGGCTAGTAAGTTGAGTGTCACGATGCATGTAAACAAAGCGAAATCATTAGCGGAAATAACGCGCGATGGTGAATGGAAATCGCAGCATCCAAATAACGAGTGGATTTTAGTGCAGGAGAAAAGACTAAAAAACAGACGTTCAGAGTCTCAATTAGTGAGAGGCAAGGCTCCCTGTATGCCTGGGAATAAGTTTAAGTCTGCAAGTGTGACGATACCTCTGTTTCTTTCTAACGTTCACAAAGATACTTCAGAAAATGATATCGCACAGTACGTACTTTCAACAATAAAAGAAAAAGTCACGGTACAGAAAATCAGAATGAAGACAGAAAAAGAATATAATTCATTTAAAATAATGGTTCCGAAAACTAAATTAGACATGTTTTTGAGTGGCGAGTCATGGCCGGCTGATATTACATGCAGGCATTTCAGACCTTATAAAAACCCTCAATCTGTTGGCGTTGTAGAATCTAGAAAACCCGCTTAGCAAAATGCATAAGGTTAATTTCATAACATACAACTGTAAGAACATCAAGCGGTCTATTGAAGGCATAAAACAGCTTTGCAGTTTTGCGGACATAATCGCGCTGCAAGAGACGTGGCTACAGCCTGATGAGCTAGCGTACCTGTCCAGCGTGCATGAGGATTTCGGAAGCACGGGAACGTCTGCTATGGACACGGCTGCCGGCATCATCAGAGGTCGGCCCTTCGGTGGTGTTGCGCTATTGTGGCGTAAGGCGGTATTCCCGTGTGTTTCAGTGATTGCGTGTGCTAATCCGCGTATTGCGGCAATACGTCTGACGACGAATGCTAGACCATTGCTGGTCGTGAGTGTTTATATGCCAACTGATAGCGTAGAAAATTTATCGGAGTTCACAGATTGTCTAAGTTGTATCAGTGCCATTGTAAGTGATAGTGATATCGAGTCTGTTTTTATGCTTGGCGACTACAACGCGCATCCAGGTGAGCGTTTCTACCGTGAACTAATAGATTTCTCGATGGAGCAGGATTGGACTTGTGTAGATACTAGCAGGTTGCAACCGTCGTCAGGAACGTTCACATTTGTTAGCGAAGCTCACGGGAGCAGACGATGGATTGACCACTGCCTTGTGACTGACTCGGCTGTGCATTGTGTAACAGATGTGTTCGTGAAATACGACGTTTATTGGTCTGACCATTTACCGCTAGTTATTACTTGTAATCTCGATGTTGTTAGGCAGAAAACTATTGGCAAAAATACCGTTTGTAATAAAATACAATGGGGAGAGAGGAATGCAGACCAATGTATTGCCTATGAAAATATGTGTAATTCACAATTAAAGCATATTGACTTGTCAGTAGACTTACAAAATTGCTGTGGCAATTATTGTAGTGATCTTTGTCATAAAAAGTTAATTAATAATTTATACAACGATATTGTGAAAATTTTATGTTCGTGTGCTACTGCCACGTATGAAAGTAATCGAGGTAAGCGAAAACCCCTGGCTGGTTGGAACAAGCATGTGAGCGAGGCTCACAGGAATGCCAGGATGGAGTTCAACATATGGTGTTGGTACGGTCAACCGCCCACTGGTCCCATTTTTGACGCCATGATGATCTCACGGAAGATCTTCAAGGGAAAGCTTAAGTGGTGCCAAAAACACCAGGAACAAATTAAAATGGATTTATTAGCAAAACACCATGCAAAATCAAATTTTAGAGGATTTTGGAAAGCTACTAATAGATTGAATCCTAAGCCTGGCGTTCCTGTGAGCGTCGACGGGGTCTCCTGCCCTAGGGATATAGCTGAAGTGTTTAAAAACCAATTCGCAATTAAGTCGACACTGGGGCCGCCGTGCAGGGTGTTCAATGCTGGTCCTGAGCGTGCGGAGGTGTCCTCTGTAATTGGTGCAAAAGAAATCAGGCACATTTTGAAGAAGATGACAAGAGGAAAATCCCCTGGGCATGACGGACTCAGCATTGAACACCTTCAGCATGCTGGTATCCACTTACCTCGGGTGCTGGCACTTTTATTTAATCTATGTCTGTGTCATTCACATCTTCCGCCTGATCTAGTGCGAACTCTGGTGGTGCCGGTAGTTAAAAGCAAGACAGGAGACGTATCGGACAGGTCAAATTACAGGCCTATTTCACTCGCCACCGTCATAGCCAAGGTCCTTGACAGCGTGCTTAACTCACATCTAAATAAGCATGTGCAGCTCTGTGATGCCCAGTTTGGATTTCGGCCTGGGCTGTCAACGGAGACTGCTATTGTTAGTTTGAAGCACGCTGTCAGGTATTACACCGATAGAAATACACCTATTTATGCGGTTTTCCTTGACTTGTCCAGGGCCTTTGATCTTGTCCCATACGATCTTCTCTGGCAAAAGCTAGAAGAGACAGCGCTGCCGCCAGAGTTCGTATTACTCCTCAAGCACTGGTATCTGAACCAAGAGACTCAGGTGCGGTGGGCGGGAGAACTGTCAGAGCCATGCCGGCCGGAGTGCGGAGTGAGGCAGGGAGGCCTGTCCTCGCCTCTGCTCTTCGGCCTGTATGTTAATGCTCTGATTGAGCAACTCAGCGGCACGCGTGTCGGCTGCTACGTGGATGGAGTTTGTTTTAACAACATTAGCTACGCAGACGACATGGTGCTGCTGGCTCCCTCGATCGGTGCTCTCCGAAAGCTACTCAATGTCTGTGAGTCATACGCTGCGACTCATGGGTTAATTTATAATAGCAGTAAAACTGAATTCATGGTCTTCAGGTCTGGCACCAGGTGTCCCACTACTGTCCCTCCTCTACTAATGAAAGGTCACCCGATTAACAGGGTATATAAATTTAAATATCTGGGCCATCTGGTTGCTGATGACCTGAGGGATGATAAAGATCTAGAAAGGGAGCGCAGAGCATTGTCAGTTAGGGCGAATATGCTGGCCCGCAGATTTTCTCGATGTACAGACGCAATTAAAATAACCCTTTTTAAGGCATACTGTACAGCACTGTACTCGGGAGCCCTGTGGTTCACATATACCCAAAAGGCTTACAATGCTCTGCGTATCCAATACAATAATGCATTCAGGGTATTGTTGCGATTGCCGCGCTTCTGTAGTGCCTCGGCAATGTTTGCAGACGCACGCACTGACGGCTTTGAGGCACTGTGGCGTAAGAAATCTGCCTCGCTACTCGGCAGGCTGCGTGGCAGTCGCAACACTATCCTGCAATCAATAGCCGCCCGGGCAGACAGCCCGCTAGTGTGGGCGCTTATAAACCGGACCCGTTCTGTTTTAGTTATTAAGTACTAACATAGGCTAAGCTTTTTTGTTACTAACACTATAGACCATTGTAGTCTGCAATAATAATAATAATAAATAAATAAATAAAATAAATATTCTCGTATGGGACTTGTTTGTTATTTATGTAAACTGGGAAATACTGTTGTTTTTTGTTGGTAAAATTTATGTGAACAGATTTGGATTCATTAAGTTTAATCTTCCATTTTTTGGTCCAGTCATAAACTTGATTTACAGCCATTTGAACCTTTTCTACTGCTTCTTCGTGGCTGTTTCCTACAGCCATTATGGCTGTATCATCAGCAAAGGTCCCAATTGTGTTTTGCTCTAATTCAGGAATATCGCAAGTGTATAGTAGGTACAGGACCGGACCTAACACACTTCCTTGCGGTACGCCAGCTTTAATTTCTTTCAGTTCTGAGTAGGCATCTTCTTGTCTTATTCTAAAGACTCTGTTCAGAATGTAGGATTCTAATATATCTGCAAACTGCTTTGGTAAGAGGCTCTTCAGTTTATGTATAAGGCCTTCATGCCATACTTTGTCAAATGCTTGCGCTACGTCTAGGAATACAGTAGAACATACTTTCTTGTCTTCAAGGGCGTTTTCTATTACGTTTGTGATCCTATGCACTTGATCGATGGTAGAGTGTTTTTCTCGAAAACCAAATTGATGCTCTGGTATTATGTTTTTGCTACCTATTATTGATTTAAGCTGTTTGAGTAACAGCTTTTCAAATAGCTTGGACATGATTGGTAGCAAGGAAATAGGCCTATAAGATGATGTTTCGTGAGCCGGTTTCCCTGGCTTAGCTATCATTATTACTTCGGCCACCTTCCATAAGTCTGGTACATATTTAAGCCTTAGTGCGGCATTGATAAGGGTCGTTAACTTAACCAGACCCTTTCTTGGGAGGTTATGAAGTACTTCTCCTGTTATTAAATCGTAACCTGGTGATTTTCGTGTACTTATATTACGTTTTATTTCTAGTGCGACTTCTTTCGGTGTTACTAGTTTTATGGTAGCTTCATTTTCTGATGTCACCATATTAGCCAAAGTGTGATATTCAATGATTTCCCCGTCGTTTGGTTGAAAGATATTTTCTAGGTGCTCTGCAAACCTCTTTGCTTTTTGCTCGTTAGTAACTGCCCATTGCCCATTTCCACATTTGATAGGTGGGATTTGGGTAATCGGCCTTTTCAGGTGCTTAGTAGCCTTCCAAAGGGAGTAATCTGTCCTTTGGTCGTTACTTAGGCTCTGAAGATAGGTTTCGGTTGAGTCGTCTTTAAAGTCTTGGATTAGTCTTTTTACTTTTTTTGTTAGATTATTTAGTTTTCGTTTGTCATCAGGGCACCTTGATTGATGCCACGTTTTTCTCTGCCTTCTTTTCTCCATAATGAGCTGCTTGATTTTGAGCGGGTATGTATTTCCCTTCGTCCTCTTGTTGAAGTATGGTGTATTTTCCCACGCTGCTTGTTGGATATGCATTATGAACTTTTCTACTTCGATGTTTAGATGTTCGGGTGTTTTTAATGGTATTCTAAGGTCTATTTTATCATCCAATCTGGTCTTGAAGCTCTCCCAGTCTGTACACTTATTAACAAGAGTGGGTCTGGTTTCTTTATACAAAATGTTCTCGCTAATTTCTAGGTAGATTGCTGAGTGATCTGAGTTCATATCATAGCTTTGTTCCGATTTCATATAACTGGTTGATAGACCCTTGGTTACAAAAAAGTCTATTAAGTCCGGAATTTTATTTGGGTCTGTTGGCCAATAGGTGGGCTTTCCAGTTGATATGACATCACATTTCGGCTCTTTTATGGCATTCAGTAGTTCTTTGCCTTTAGTAGTTGTTAGTCTGGAGCCCCAATACGTATTTTTAGCATTGAAGTCACCTCCTAAGATAAATCTACTTCCAAGGCGAGTTAGAAAGCTCATATAGTGGTCTTTTTTTATCACATACCGAGGTGGACAGTAAATGGCAGATACTGTTACAGGATATTTTTTTGTTTGTAGGCAAATCGCCACTGCTTGGATGTCTTTCTCTTCATATTTAAATTCCTCATAGTGCTGTAGGTTTTCTTTTACAATAATGGCACTACCGCCTCTTGCTGAATTATCTGGGTGAAGTGCATGATATACTTTGTACCCTTTAAACTTAATGTGAGATTGCTTTGTGAAGTGTGTCTCCGATATCAGGCACACATCAATTTTTTCTATGTCTAATACTACTTGTAACTCGTTCTGATGTTTTTGTAACCCATTTGAGTTCCACGCCATAAGTTTTAGCGTACTATTCATTTTTTTGGCTTAGAAGTAGCAGCTTTGTTGCTATTTTCAATTTTTTTCAATCTCTCGTCAAATGATGACATTAACTTTAAAATTTCATCCAATTTTTTGTCACTGTTCATTTCCACCACGGGCGCCTTGGATATGCCTGTTGTAGCTACTTGGGCAAATGACACGTTTTTTGTTATAGTTTTAAAAGTGTTTTGACTTCGTTTGTACTGGCTCGGGCCTTCGACTCTTCCAGTAGGTGTATTTTGTTGAGGGGCAGTAGTATTGCCCTTTGATTTTTTGTTTCGAATCTGCTGTATTTCTTTGGCTACGATACATCCCCTGTAGTTAGCTGGATGTGGAGCTCCACAGTGGACGCACTTTGGCTTCTCTTCTTTGGATTTTCTGCAATCCATCGTCAGATGTTTGCCTGTGCACTTTACACATCTCGGTTCTTTGGAGCAGTACTTTTGCGTATGACCATAAGCCTGGCATCGTTTGCACTGAGGTACCAGTTTTGTGGATTTTAGCGGTTGTATTTCCACGTTACATCCCAATATAGTTTTGATGTTAAATATTTTGCTGGTTTCTTCATCATTTGAGAATGTCAGCATGAACATGTTAAGTGGCTCTTTGGTTTTCCAACTCAATTTATTGACTGCTTCTAGAATTTTGTAGCCTTTGCCACGCAATTCTTCAACAATTCTCTCCGGAATGCATGTGAAATGCAATTTTTTTGCCATAACTCTAATTGGTCTCTCTTGCTTGTTCTCGTAGGAGTGCCATAGGCAATTGTTTAGTGTAAGAGCCTTTGTAATTGCTCTGTACGAATCTTCATTTTTGGCATTAACTTTGACTGTATCGCCGTTCATCATTTTGATGCTGAACGCGTCAGCTGATTGACCGTTAGATAGGAAATCAAAGAATTTCTGGTAATCCTTGATACCATCGACTACAATAGGTGGTGGCAAAGGAGTTTTAATAGATTTTTCCTTACCTTTATTCTCTTCACTTCCGTGTTCATGCAGAGTGGGTTGGGCGGGAGAGGTGTTCAATTTTCTTTTCTTCCTGCTTTTTTGCCGTATCCATCCTGTTTCTCGAGCTAGTTCTTCTTCGTCCGTGGTATATTCAACACGCGGGGGAGAAGTCTCAATGGCGGTTTTAGCGGTTGTAGTAGCAGATTTTGGTGGGTTTTCCGCTTGAAGTTTCAGCTGTTGCTGGAGATTTTCTATTTGACTTTTTAGGTCATTTAAGTGTTTTTGCAGCTCTTCACGCTCTTTACGTTCTTCACAAAAGTACTTGTACAACAGTTGTTCGGTTTCTGTTTTTAAGTTTACGCTAATAGTGTTGAGTGTTGGTTTTTTCGAACCCATTGTAGAAATTAAGCGAGTAACTTCGCCTTAACTATGATATTCGCTGACAGCCGTCAGCATTACGCAGTAACTAGGTCATTGCGGTGCATCCGACTGGACGGCGTTATTTTGCGTAAGCACTTTTACACTGTGGTACGCGCGCGGTCGCATGTAACACAACTGCTCTAAGCGAAAATCGAACGGTAATTGAATACAAAAACATTTAAACAGAAACACATCAATAGTACTAATTAAAAACACCGCGTTTGACAAAATACTAATACTAATAAATTACCCCCTTATTAATAAACTGCTGAGCATGAGGCTCTGGGTTCGACTCAGGACAGGCAAATTGTAATTGGGTTTTTCTATCAGGAATTTCTAAGTAACAGCTTGGAGTCTAGATTTGTGCCCGGTTGATGGCAATAAGCTCGCCTCCTATTATATGGGACTTAAACATAACTGGCGAAATGTGGGTGTTGTACTGTAGGTACACTTCTGCCTAACGTTTCGGGGATTACAGGCGTGATGTTATTTTTATAAGATAAGATAAGATATTTATTTTGCAAATATGGGTTGGTACAAAACTCGGTGACATAAAAAATATAATTTGCAACAGCCATATATATCCAAAAGGCATGCAAAAGTACAAAAAATATAAAAATTGATTAACTTTAATTACAATTTAATTATGAAGTACTTCAATAGTAATTTATACTGTACATAATTCTTCTACAGTCAACTTACTTCGTATTGGAATTAAATTAAAATTAAATTGAATAAAATTAAATTATTATTATTTATGTTTAACAATAGGTACACTTTTCGAGATTAAAGTTTGGCATAGTTTAACTCTGGGATTACTAATAAGGGGTAATGCTTGGCAAGACTTCTATGTACAAGTATAACTATTTTCTTAATGTCTCTCGGTAAACCTCGTGTTTCGTCAGTCGTCGGATTTCTATCAGTTGCCCTTTGCACTTGGTGCAGATCGGACGCTCTCAATCGACTTGGAAGTTTATAGAGTTGTTAATAATCTTTTAACTTAATGTAATTTATTTTAAAATTGGGACGAAAGCTACTAAAGTCGCAGGCACGAAAATAGTTTTACAGCTCTATATAGTTCACACGGAAATCAAAACAAAACAACTATGAAGTACTTAGTTCTGAGGTTAAATTATTATACACGATAAATCGAATAATTGATGGATATGGAAATTTGCATTCGTTTGTATTCGGAAATGCGATGATTCCCGAGGGACGTTAAGAAAATAGTCGTATATACTTAACTAGCGACTTGCCAAAACATAGTTATTTCTATTATACCTATATAAGTTTATTATTAATATATTGTACTTATAATCCTTCCTGAATAAATTCTCTAAGGGCGATCACGACGCGTTGCGTAGGCAGGGCCGAACGGTGTCGCTGCGGCGTCCTACATACAAATATTCATAGTATGCTACACGTACACCGAACTTGCAACCCACGAGACGAGGCAGGGAAAGGTGTACGCGTTGCTACGCTGGAGCGGCATCGCTCAGTTTCAACCTGTGACCACCAATGCGGCGAAATCTTTCGTGTGAACAGGCTTTTAATGACGGTGTAACCGCATCAAAATCCGTTGCGTAGTTACAACGTGGAGAGACATGAAGACTTGCTTTAACTTATAAAAATTATGTATACTCCATAGGTTTAGGTAGTAAAGGTAAACAAAAAAACCACGTGACGAGACAGCTGTCAAGTAACCGACTAAATGTAATACCTGTCACTTCAGTTATCATGCTACGTCACTGTTGTACTCTTCAATTTAGCAACGTTATATTTCGTTGACGTTTAGAAATTGGGCTCTTTACAATAGACAGATTACAAAGTATTATAAATCAGACAAAAAACATTGTGCTCAAACAGATACATCTACGAAAAGTAGTTTAAGAATAAACGATAAAGTTTATCATACATTAATAAAAGAGGAAACTATAGTAAAACACTAAAATAAATTTAATTTGGTTTTATCGTTTTTTAAACAAGAAAGTATAATCTATAAAAACCCTTTTTACGATTTGTTTACCTTTTTTTAACTACCTATGGAACATAGGTACCTATTTGTAGATATATAGAAAACTAGCTGCACTCCACAGTTTCACCAGCATAAATCTCGAGCTCGTAAGAATATCGGGATAAAAAGTATCCTATGTATTAATGCAGGATATAATCTATCTGTGTGCCAAATTTCATCTAAAGCCGTTCAGTAGTTTTTGCGTGAAAGAGTAACAAACGTCCATCCATCCTCACAAACTTTTAGATATAGCTATTTTCAAGGAGCTTGAAAAAGAAGGCTGTCATTAGTGCCGATTCCCTTGTTCATCACAAACTAAACTAAATTTAAGTTCAGTGCATCTTTTTATTTCTATTTCATTAAGAAAAGGACAGAAGATAAATTTTAGTTTAGTCCTGTCAAATTAATCAGCGCCTGTCACTCTCCATACATGTTTAGACGTGATTAAATAATAATAATAAATAAATAAATTCATTTATTTCAGGTAAAAAATAACACCCATAGCCAAACACAAATTAATAAATTACATCAATAAATTAAAATACAATAAAATCCAAGATCAATTAAAATAAAATAAAATGAAAATAAATCATGTTGAATTGAAGTCAATTAAATAAATTAAAATAAATCAAATTAAATTAAATTAAATCAAATAATATCAAAAACAATAAATACATATTACATACACAACAAGCACAGACAAAAACGAACACTCACACAGTAACAATATGTCTGCTGCAGCATTGCCGGATGTAAGAGCAATCCAGTCTGTTGGCAATCATCGCCAGGACGGTGTTGGGGCTGCCCCGCACTCTGCGCACCAGAGACGCGCACCGCTTGCGCATCGTCGCGTGAAAGCAGTCGGTGCGCGCCTCCGCGAACATGCCTGAGGCGCTGCAGTGTCGGGGCAGCCCCACCACCGCCCTGAACGCGTTATTGAACTGAACGCGGAGGGCGCTGTGTGCCGCACGAGTATACTTTGCCCACAGGCTGCACGTGTAGAGGGATGTACAATAAGCTCTAAAGAGCGTTATTTTTACCTCCCTCGATTAAAAACTTGCCGACTAAAATTACGTCAATTTACGTCAAGCCTGAATAATTTGACAGGACTAAACTAAAATTTATCTTCTGTCCTTTTCTTAATGAAATAGAAAGAAAAAGATGCATTGAACTTAAATTTAGTTTAGTTTGTGCACAAGAGAATCGGCACCATTGTGTCCCCTTTTTTACCCCACCTGTGCCTCTGCCTACCCCATCAAGCGAGGCGACATAATCCCTCAATACATACGATAACAGTCTCCCATTGTTACACGGCGCGAATCAATCAGCCCGGGTCCATACGACAATGGGTTCAGGCTTATAGTTCGAGATTACCAGGTTTTGTTGGGAAAGCTTGGAGTTATTCAAGCTGTTTTTATTGTGTAGCTAAAGGGTTTTGAGGTGGAAATGAATAACGGTCGTTGGGAATCATTGGATAGAGCGACTTGTATAAAGTCTCTTTTAAATAGAGTACCTTCAAAGTATCATCATTTCAACCGAAAGACGTCCACTGCTGGACATAGGCCTCCCTCAAGCAGCCCCACTTTGACCAGTTCTGTGCTTCCCGCATCCAGCTGATTCCGGCGGCCTTCACAAGGTCATCGGTCCACCTTTAAAGTATATCTAAAGTAAATTAAGGGTAGGTACATACAGGGTCAAATTAAACTAGCAAGCTAAACTCTGCCGACGTGATGATATGGAAAACAAAAAAAATTGATTGTATTTTTTTTGGGTCAACGACCGTAAGTGTATAGTATAGTTACTAGGAATATTAGTTTTTTTCATGTAAACTTCACAGACGTAATGATTATCGACATCTAAACACGATAAAACAAAAAACGGAAAAACAGTGGCACTCCGGGAGTGCCGAAAGAAGTGAAAACTTGAAAAAAAAAGTCGGCACTGCGGTAATCAACGCGTTGATGTCTTTTTAATGGTCAAAAGCTGGTGTCGTCACAGTGTCGCGAAATCAATGGTTTAGTACCATCTCAAAAATGGCCAACGCGCTTAAAGAAGATTCCACTTCAAAAACAGATTTTCTCAACTCATACTTCCATAGCTACACTACTAGCCTCTTTGACCCTAGATTTTTTTTATCAAGTCTTTGTTTTATTTATCGTGTTTCGCTGCTAATTTTATTTGACTCTGTATGTTTACACAACAAACTGTGCGATAACTCCAGTTATCACTTCCATCTCTTATAGAATTACCGCACTTTTAAGTGCATCAGAATTTAAAAGTTTTAAGTGCTTATCTCTCTTGCGAATGAAAGATAATTTAATAAGATCAATTTATCAACCACAAAACATTATGTTATATTGTTGTGAATGCAAAGGCGATCTTTTTTTAGTGTTTATGAATGGAAACTTGTAAATGGCCTTCAATTTTATATCTTTTAGAACACTGTAAGTTAGCTGTAAGTTTCCTCGAATAGAATAAAATAAAATAAATAAATAAAGTGAGTTTATATCTATTTACTTTTCTACAACTTAGCTACAGAGCACATCATCGAAATCTTCTTAATATATATAAATCAGGGTTGTAACGGATGTCGTATAACGGATGAGGATGCGGATGAGGATATCGAGATAATCGGGTTTGAGGATGCGGATGAGGATACGGATATTGGAAAATTCCTTATTGAGGATGCGGATGAGGGTGCGGATGCGGATGTCGTATGAAAAATAGCCCTTGTTTTTTATAGTATTTATATTTGTATAGGTTGTAGGTAATTATTTGGTAGGTAAAAAAAATTGAATATTAATGTTGTTAATATTCACCGAGAGGAGGCCTGTGTCCCAGCAGTGGGAACATTATAGGCTGATTATGATATATGATGATGAAATAGTAACCGAAATTTCAAATTGTGGAGTCAAATGCACAACTTTAATATTCAAAATTAAGTAAAGGTAAATTATATTTGTTAAAAAGTAACTGGCAGGCCGTTTCGCCTTCTAAGCGGTTTCTAAGTTCATCATAAATAAGAGCCTGCTCCACAAAATAATTGTTCGCTCGGGATACTTGCCAGTGGCGGTGATAAAAAAAATCGAATGATTTTATACCCAGTAAGCCGACGTAAACACAGAAGTAATATAATCTCGGCGGGATTTTATCGCGCACTGGATTTTCAACTCTCGGTGTTAAGACGAACGTTGAGAATCCAATGCGCTGGGACGCACTCTCGTCCCAGCGCGTAGAAAAAGCACACTGTTGGATTTTAAACTCTCGGCGCTAAGCAGAGCGTTGAAAATCCAGTGCACGAAAAAAAAAATCGCTGCGATTTTATCACGTCCGTGTGAACGTCGGCTAACTCAGATTGTGACATGTGACACCACAGTCGTGCCACCAGAGCCACGTGCGGCCGATCATCTGTCATAGGACAAGGACATTGCGAATTCAGCCAATAGTAACGCGTAACTCACTTATCGGCCCGCCCATTTAGCTCGGCGCGAGTTTTTAAAAATCCACTATTTGTGCGAACAAGGTAGGGTCACATCCTCATAGAAATTATGAGGATGCGGATGAGGATGCGGAGCTTTTAAAATCAAAAGTTGAGGATGCGGATGTTTTGCGGATATCAAAATTTATGCGGATGCTCCGCAGTTGCGGATGCGGATACGGATATCCGTTACAACCCTGATATAAATTACGTGTCACGTTGTTTGTCCGCGATGGACTCCTAAACTACTTAACCGATTTTAATCAAATTTGCACACCGTGTGCAGTTTGATCCAACTTGAAAGATAGGATAGCTGACATCTTAATTTAGGAAAAAAAAAAGATATGAAGAAAAATTATGTTTTTATAAATTATGGTAGGGTAGTAAGTGATAAAGATGGTCCACCCCAAACATTTATATGGCAAAACAACGTTTACAGGGTCAGCTAGTATGTATATATAAATTAAAAAAATCTCTATATTCTGAACTTTTTGACTCCTGAAACATTTTTTGAATTAAACCACACAGCAATTATTTATTTATTTATTTATCATAAGCACACCAACAGCACAGTCACTTACAATTCAAATTAAATAACATCTAAAATTTACATTTCAGTAACCATGCAAATGACAGGTATGCATGACATTCAACATATGAAAATTAGAGACAAAGAAAAAGAATATAAAGTGTGTCTAGTAGACATAAATCTACAACACTACAAGGAAAGAAAATAAATCTTAACTGCACATTGATTTTGAGTACCTAGGCAATTACCCATAGTCCTAATGTCTATGTTATGTATTTGAAAAGGTAAATTTTCATAAAAATAGACATAATATACTTTTCATTTCGATAATTACTTTCGGAATTTTCAAAGCATATTGTTGCCTCGTTGGTCTAGTGGTCGCAAGCGCTACTGCTGAGCATGAGGTCCTGGGTTCGATTCCCGGGTTGGGCAAAGTGTTATTGGGTTTTTCTATCTGAAATTTCTCGGTAGCAGCCCGGAGTCTGGATTTGTGCCCGGTTGATGGCAATAGGCTCGCCCCCTATTACATGGGACTTAAACACAACTGGTGAAATGTGGGAGTACCTGCTACAGGAACACCTCTGCCCAACCCTTCGGGGAAACAAGGCGTGATGTTATGTTTATGTTGTATTGTTGCAATGGAATTGGAAGCGTGGGAGTGTCAGGTTCTTAGGTACGTGGACATTAAATGCTACGTAGCAGGGAATCTGATACGATTAACATATACCGGGGAGCAGCCGGGAAAGAATGTATTAACTTACTTCTATATTGTACACAACATGATATGTTTTGGGGAAAGGATTATATATGTAGGGTAAATAATATCGCATTAACTTGTTTGAAACAACGGAATAACGTGGTAGAAGTTAATAGACTTTTTCTTTGGTTTTATTTATATATAAATAAAAATAATAAACAAATAATTCAAAATTAAAAAAAAAAAAATGAATTTTGAATTTTGAATATAAATAAATGATATATAAATTATCTAAATTATGTATATACAACTAACTGTTATATATATTATGCACAAGTATGTAAAGGAAAAATAAAAATAAAGGGAAGAGCCCATTGGGCGTCAAAAAAATTCGTCCGCATCGCTGTCAGCGGGAATAGTGCCCAAAAGTCTTGCAGCGTTGCCACATACACTTATTTATTTATTTACATTTACGAACGTTTGTATATACTACAGAAAACAAAGCAATAAACATTTATGTAAATATAGCATTTACTTATTACCAGTGATCGGAGTAGGTAGATTGATTTTATGTACTCGCATCATGAATAGTCATAGAAATCATAACATGGATAAGCCTTTTTTCCGGGATTTCATTTTGGTACTTACGGGATTGAATCAAATATTGTTAAAGTAAGGATTTTTAAACTACTACATTAGAAATTTATAGAATGCGATAGATAAACATTTAAAATATATTATATTATTTTTATAGTATACCTATCCTTTTCTTGGAGTCCGATCACCTATATACTATTAAAAAGATAGCAAAAGGGTTAAATATTTCTTATTCATATTGATGTATTCTTTATTCTACACATTACAACATTTAAAAATCCTTAAAAAAGTCTTAATAATTTCAAAATCCCGGAATCCCGGGGGCATATCCATACTAATATATACGTGCCAGTGCATTGACCCCAAATCACTCTACCTACTCCGATCACTGCTTATTACCTACTAGGTGTATAATCTAAAAGAAGAGCACTTCAATTATTGGTTTATAACAATAAGAGGTACAGCCGTGAGCCGTCTCATCCTAACTAAAGGCTTGTGCAGACCAGCGCGACACGCGACGCGACACAAAGGCACCGCTCGTCGCGCGACGAGCGGTCTTTTTGTGTCGCGTCGCGTGTCGCGCTGGTCTGCACAAGCCTTAATATTATAAATGCAAAAGTAAGTATGTTTGTTACGATTTCACGTAAGAACGGCTGAACAGATAAAGAACATGTTTGATTTTGGATTACCACTATGCTAGCTACCACTACATAGATAAATGGGAAAAAAAAACGTGTGGCACTCGGGGACTGCCGCGGTAAAGCTATTGCATAGCATTTGTAACCTCCATACTTCCTATTTGTCAACGCTACACTTGGGATGATGACGTGATGACATAAAACAAAAATTAAGTTCCCATGACAACATCATGTTTCCCATGACAACATCACGTTGTCATGGGAACCGTCATTACATGGTAGCCGGAGTGGGGGATGTTAGGTTTTATTTTCGTTACGGAATTTCTTGATTCAGTCGTCGCACTCAAAGCCCGCGATAAAAGCTATGCAATAGCTTAAAAATTGAGGATTTTCATAAAAATACAAACAAATTAATTTGAAGAAGAGTACAGGCGTAGGAAAATGATTATTTAGGAAGATTTTTAATAAGGTAACACTATTTGGCAGCCATGACAGTTGTGTTTGACTTGACGTTTGACGACTTTGACAGTTTTAAGTTTCATGAAGTGAAGTCTTTCTTTGACTTTGTCTTTGTTGCCCTCAGACCAAGAAAATATAGTCTTTTTTTTGGTCCAAGTTGCCAGCTCCCGCAATCGAGTAGAATATCCTGTAGTCCTATTTTGTTCTTAGGGCCTTATCACACTAGCGGTTTGCGAGCGGCTGCGGGGCGGGGCGGGCGCGCAGCGAATGCATCGCGAACACGCCGCGGCTGCACAGCGAAGACGTCGCGGACGCGTGGCTAATTCGCAACGTTTTCGTCGCGTGTTTGTATGTAGCAAGTTAACGACGTACAATACACTCAGTAACAAAGTGGATTCCGACGAAGAGACACTGCTGTTAGCTTTGTTACTTCAAAGACGCCGGAGACAAAAACGAAAGCATCAACGAATTTGGGAAGATCCATTTTCACGCAATCTCGTTGCGCGTCCGCAACGAATTCGCTGCGCATGCGCCGCGTGTTCGTTTCGCGCCCTTTCCGCTTTGAGGACACTCGCAATCCGCCACAAAGTATTTTCGGAATTTGTCTGTATTTTTATCTCAGAAACACATCAATCAAATGTCATTGTCAAAATGACATTCCGCATCAAAGATTAAACTACTCTGTTTTGCATAGTGCTGATCCACCATATTTACGTTGTGTTGCTCTCCTTGATCGAGTTAATTTGAATTTACATTTAAACGAAGTAATATTACAGAAAATTAACATTAATAAACGGTTACGGTTGTATAGCATATATTTACATGAAGCGTACATATGTAGGGCTAGCCCAGGTTTTATACATTTCTGGAACATCTCCTTTGGTATATGAGTAGACCATGACCTGGGTTAGGTCATAGGATACATTTTTATCTCGGTAGTACTACGTTGCATGATACAAGACGGTATTCTGTTCACGACACTTTGTGCACAATTTTTGAGCTGTAATCTAAAAGAAAGTACTAGGCTTGCATGAATTCACGATAGTATTTTTTTGGGTGGGAAATTATCAATTAACTTCTCCCACTCTGGGTGGAGCGGGAGGGCGTGTCAGACTCTTACTGACTAAAACCCACCCGTGTTCCTTCGGTTGCCCTGTTGCCGGGGGCCACGATTTCCCTATCGGTTTTCTTCGAACCCCCGGTAGATAAGTATTATCCTTGTAATAGGATTCGGATGTGAAACACAGGTAGTTTAGAAACAGAATAGTTATGGTTTTATTAGTATGGTAGTAAGTTTCCGAAGTCCACGCGGGTGAAGAGAAGAAAATAATCTAATCGCATTCATTTTTTAGGGTTCCGTAGTAAACAAGGAACCCTTATAGTTTCGTCATGTCCGTCTGTCTGTCCACGGTCTAGCTCCGAAACCCTTAGTACTAGAAAGTTGTAATTTGGCATAGGTATACATATTAATTACGCCGACAAAGTGGTAAAACAAAATTATGAAAAACATTTTTTTTTAGGGTACCTCTCATACACGTAAAGTGGTAATGTTTATTTTTTTACCCCATGGTGAGGGGTATCATTGGAAAGGTCCTTCAAAAATATTGGGAGTTAGTGAAAACCATTTTTGGATTCAGGGATTCGTTTGCGAAATATTAAGCTTTAAAGTGCTAATTTTTGTTAGAGTCAAGTGTGTCCCCCGCTTTTTTTTTTTTTTTTGGTGGGAAATTATCAAATAACTTCTCCCGCTCTGGGCGAAGCGGGAGGGCGTGTCAGACTCTTACTGACCAAAACCCACCCGTGTTCCTTCGGTTACCCTGTTGCCGGGGGCCACGATTTCCCGATCGGTTTTCTTCGAACCCCCGGCAGGCATTGGCCCTAGCGGACCCCGTCAATTCTGCTGACAACTCTTTGAGGCGCGCGTGGAACACAACGCGCCGTCGACCCGGGCTTGGTCCTTATCGGACGGCGAGCTACCCATTGCTCACCGTCCGCAAGCCCGCGCCTACGGTGGCCGGAAATCTTTTTCACACACCCAAAACCAACCATTTAGCCGGCAATTGTCCCCCCCCCTGCCGGCTAAATGGGTGTGTGAAAAAAATCACAACAGTAGCTGATATAACGAAATTAAAAGAAAAACTATCACAGTTAGGTAGGCTCTACAGGTTAACGAGTAATAATCGACCAACTTAACTTTGCAGTTGCAAAAACATGTTTTCCCATACATTCCGTATGGGAGAATATATTTTTCAACTACAAAGTTAAGTTTGTTTTAGGATAAATTCATCCCAACTACGGAACCCTTCATTGTGCGTGGTTCGACACGCACTTGGCCGGTTTTTTTGGCTGTATTTGGAACCTTATTTCTAAACCAAATAAATACCTATATTCAGTTTGATTGAAAGACGCGGAAATGAAAGGAATACCCGTTTATTTGAATGATTCACTTGTATGTTTACTTACACGAATTGATTTGGTCTCTTCATACAAATTGAAAAGTAAAGAACCATGTAATTCCGACATTAGACATCGCAGAATCAGATAGGTAAATGATTTACAACAACCATCATTCAGACTGGTTTCTTGTTGATATTAATAATATTTAGTAGATTTATCTAAATCTACTACATTGGTAATAATATCATCAGCAAAAGAAACCACAATATACAATGTATCTACATTGTATCCTAACTAATAAAATATTATAAATGCGAAAGTGAGTTTGTTTATTTTCACACTAAAACGGCTGAACGTATTTGGATGAAATTTGGCATATGACTTGAATTAGGACAATGGATATTTCTTATCCCAATAATTGCACGAGATCGAGACTTATACGGGTGAAACCGCGGGGGTCTGCTTCGAAATCGTATGCTTGTTACGCTTTTTCGCTAAAACGGCTGAACAGATTTGAATGAAATTTGGCACGTGGGTAGACCATTACTTGGGTTAGGACGTAAAATACTTTTTATCCCGATATTCCCACGGGATCGAGACTTATGAGGGTGAAACTGCGGGACGCACCTAGTATTTTATAAACAAGATTCAGTATCCCTCGTTTCAGTCCGAGTGTTAGAGGCAAAAAACTTAGTTTTTGGACGTCGAAAAGTCTCTGGCTGATATTAGCACTATGTAAACATGAATTATATACTTTTATATACACCCATGCTATAAAACCTCTATAAAAGTTTCTGAAACCATCATTGGGTGTTTGTAATTCAAGATCAAGAATAAATTTAAAATCCCACGAAATTCAGTACAACTGCACGTATGAATGTCGCTTGAATTATAACAGCCAGTGTCATAGTAACCATTACATCATCCAAACGAGTGTTATAATGTTGTACTAAATTTCATTACGCAACTCGTTTCAACGTTGAAACGAGTTGCTGTCCCCCGTTTGAACGTTCAAACGGGGGACAGCAGCACCCGCTGCACGCATGTGTGTGTGATGTGCTGCTGCAGGCGACATTCATTTGTTTTGTTGTACTGAATTTCGTGGGATTTTAAATTTATTCTTGATCTTGAATTACAAACATCCAATGGTTTCAGAAACTTTTATAGAGGATTCATATCATGTCATGGGTGTAGAGAAAGTCTTGTATGCAACTGTTATAATTCGGTATTAAAACACTCATGTGATAATATTATCAAACCCACATTCGTGTTTTAATACCCCTTATTATACAACAGTTGCATAAATAACTAAATCTCCACTCAAAACATCAATACTACGAGTATATCCTCATTTACAAAACCCAGCTGATATACGTTCCCAAAGTTTGAGCAAACTTACGTAAATGCTCTGTGTAGTTCCATTCATAATAAATCAATGTTTGGAGGGAAGAGCGCTGAGAGACGGCGATGCCCCATTTTGTATGGGTACACAGGTCTGGGTCGTATTTTTTCTGTTCCTTTTTGGTTTAGATGCATTATTCTCGAAGTTAAATAATAACAGCCGCATGGGTTGATCTTCAAGGTTAAGCAAGGCTTGCCGAGGTCCGTCCGGGTATGAGTGACCATCAAGACCCCTCCATGCCTCGGAAAGCTCGTTAAGCAGTTGGTCCCGGCCGTCATTCTTAGATCTTTGACAGTCGATACGGGTAGTCAACAGAAGCCCGAAAGTTTGACAACCAATCTTACCGCGTGGTATCGTGTTACTCAGTAAATGGAATCATCAATATGACGAAGAAGAAGAAACCCAGTAACTAGTTTCTCCAAGGTCAGATAGGCAGTCGCTCGGGGGGACCCCCGTCGGGAATGAATTTCCAACGGGGACTCACGTATAATTTCAAACAAAAACAAAATTTTCACAGCCGCCATTTTGATTTTCATTTTAACCTCTACCGGCTTTAGCACCCTCGAAAACCATGTAAACGATAGCTATAATGAACAATTTGAAAATTTTCGCAGCCGCCATCTTGGATTTTCATTTTAACCAAATTCACACTTTAAAAGAGAAAGACAGTGTGAATTTGGTAAGGCTATCGCCGCGATTTTCTCGCCCGTTGAGATGGCGCTTATAGTTAACTTAGATATAGCACAGATATCTTGATCTTTTGACATTTCGACACATCGAAGCAGGGGTGGGTCGCTAGTTTCCTATATTCCCTTTATCCTGTATAGTGGTGTTTGTGGTATATATTACGTCTACTCTATATAGTGTACTTTATGTGCGTCAAAATCCTGTGTTTGTGACCGGATGACATGGGCTCACGATTGATTGGGTTCTTTTATCGATGCTCGGTATTATTTTCTTGATGATAGTAAAGCTATGTTTTATCAGAATTGAGGCCAGTTTTTTTTTATTTTTTTTTACCTTGCTTTCTCTTTTTATGTTCGACCAAAAATACTACACACTGGTGCCGATTCCCTTGTTCACAAACTAAACTAAATTTAAGTTCAGTGCATCTTTTCGTTCTATTTCATTAAGAAAAGGACAGAAGGTAAATTTTAGTTTAGTCCTGTCAAATTAACCAGCGCCTGTCACTACTCCATACAAGTTTAGACGTGATTAAAAACTTGCCTACTAAAATTACGTCAATTTACGTCAAGCGCTGATTAATTTGACAGGACTAAACTAAAATTTATCTTCTGTCCTTTTCTTAATGAAATAGAAAGAAAAAGATGCACTGAACTTAAATTTAGTTTAGTTTGTGAACAAGGGAATCGGCACCATTGTGAATAAAACTAAAATTATTAAACACGAAACCATCGACCTTCTTAAATAATAAAAAACATAGACTGTAAAACAGATTATTCATCCTTTTCGGGTAAAAACCGCGGAAAACGGAAATTCAACAGACCCTCTGCTGAAAACTGGAAGCAAAGTTCATTGCCCTCAAGCGTTCTGGGAATACTAATAAATTACTTACTAGTGAGTTATGAATCGCCTACTTTTTCTTAATTAACTTTGAACTAGCTGTTAAACTCGTGGGCGAATTGACTGCTAGCACGTAGGAGTCCACTATCGGTTAGTGGGTATTTATTTATTTTAAACAAGTGGGTAGTCCACCTGGTCATCGCTACCTATGGATATATGAGCTTAGCAACCCGCCCTTTTTTTTTGCGTGGGAAATTATCAAATAACTTCTCCCGCTCTGGGCGGAGCGGGAGGACGTGTCAGACTCTTACTGACTAAAACCCACCCGTGTTCTTTCGGTTGCCATGTTGCCGGGGGCCACGATCTCCCTTTCAGACCCCGCCAGTTCTGCTGACATCTCTTTGAGGCGCGCGTGGAACACAACGCGCCGTCGACCCGGGCTTGGTCCTTATCGGACGGCAAGCTACTCATTGCTCACCCTCCGCAAGCCCACACCTACGGTGGCCGGAAATCTGCCTGTGATTCCCGACGCCCAGGGCGTCTCCTTTTGCGGCGGTTAGGGGCGCGAGGGCGCGAAATTTGCCTCTCCCTCACGCGCTCCGCCTCCTCCTTCGCGAGCATTACTACAGACTTACGTATTTGGTATTAATTTCAACTTGATACCTCTATGCGTTCCTGAGAAAAAGAGTCTTGACAGACTGATGGACGGACAACGAAGTGATTTTATAAGAGTTCCGTTTGGTCCTTTTGAGGTACGGAACCCTAAAAAAGAAAGAGACGAGAGAGTGAGTGAGAGTAATAAAGAGTTTTTTATTTTATGTATGTAGATACATAAAATCTTTGTCCCAAATTATTGTATCTATGTGTAAAAAAAAAATATTCTTCATAAAATGTTCTTAATAAAATTATATTAATAGTGTTATTTTAAAAACTTTTTACAAAAAAAAAACAACCGACTTCCAAAAAACGGTGTCTTTGGTTTTGAATGTTCGTTTTTTGTCACCGACTTCCGAAATTAAAGTTATTTTTCACTTTGTAGTGTTTTTTGGAAGTCGTTTTTTTTTGTAAAAAGTTTTTATGTTTCACTTTTTAGTTGTGGTACCTACCCCACACAAATTCGAAAACCACTACCTGCTATATAAATAACAGTGACAGGAACTTATCATATCATCCACATACTAAGTGGGAAAAAGTACGTATTATTGAAGCTAACTCAAAAACTATCGAAGCACCAAAGTTAATAAAATTTATATGGGACTACCCTTTCAAACAAAAAAAAGAATTTTCAAAATCGGTCCACAATTGACGGAGAAATTGGTGGACATATATTAAAAAAAAAAGAATTTGGAAGTCGGTTAAAAATAAAACAAATCACAATAAACCATCTTTCACAGTACTTAAACGAACATTAAAAAAACAATTTTCAAAAAGGAAAAAAATAAAAAAGGCACGAAAGCAAAAGTTTTTAACTACATTTGAACAACGCTACTCTGTACTCCGCCATCATTAGGAGGTACTTGTGTAAATGCAAGCGATGACGTCACTATAGCTATCCTCACTGTGTTTGCATAAAAAAGTGCAATAAAGCGTCCCATTCACTACGGACGCTGTATCCGGGTCATGGGAAACATACGGGGGTGTAGAGTGTGCGTGGACGCAGTTGTAGTTGTGGGTGGAGTTTACAGTGTGAATCTTTATAATGTGCACATATCGAAATGAGGGAATCTATGCTTCATTTTATCGACGGAAAAAATATTTAAAAATCATTTTTTTTTTTTTAATTTTTACATCATTAAAAAAATGTAACAAAACTGTGTAACTTTTAAACTAAATGATCTATTGCGATGAAACAAACTCCATAATGATTGGAAGAAATTAGGCGTCCTCATAAAATGAAAATTGTGGAAAAAAACTACCCTTAATTCAAAATAAACATGTTTTCTTAGCAAAAATCTGTAAATGTTTTTCGTGTTTTTTTACAATAATCGTCTTAATAAGAAGCCAAACTGAACAAAAAAAAAATTTTTTTAATTCAGATTTTTTTAAATATTTTTTCCATCGATACAATTAAGCATGAGGGAATCTCCTCATTTTCAAGATTCACACTGTATCGATAAACAAGATACGATTTTTTAATCATTCAATAAAAAGACGATAATGTTTTTGTTAACATTTATAACCGATTTCCAAAAAGGAAGAGGTTTTATGTTCGTCGCTTTTTTTTTATGTATGTCCACCGATTTCTCCGTCAATAAAATTGTGGACCGATTTTTAAAATTATTTTTGTGTTGTTTGAAAAGGTATGTTCTCGAGGTGGTCCCATATAAATTTTATTAACTTTGCCTGGTTAGTTTTTGTGTTAGTTTCAATGATACGTATTTTTTCCCACTTAGTATGTGGATGACATGATAAGTTCCTGTCACTGTTATTTATGGATTTTTTTTCGAATTTGTGTGGGGTAGGTACCACAACTAAAAGGGAAAAATAAAAACATTTTACAAAAAAAAAAAACGACTTCCAAATCCTTCTATACTAATATAATAAAGCTGCAGAGTTTGTTCGTTTGAACGCGCTAATCTCTACAACTACCAGTCAGATTTGTTTAATTCTTTTTGCATTTGATCATGGTACGACCCTTACGAGCCAAGGCAATACACTTACACAAACAACACTTGACAAATCTTGTCTTTTTATTTTCGTTTTATATTAATAACTATTCATATTTTTTCATCAAACAACCTACAGTAATTTTTATCATCGTAAAACTGTCGGTGTATCTGTCCGCTGCGGTCGGCGGCGGCGGCCTGTAGCGCTTTGTGAGTGCACCGGTGCACGGATTCTACATGGCTCGCTAAGAACAAGTTTTTACTGGGACTGTTTTTGTTGTATTCGTGTTTTTTTAATGTTGTTATTATATTTGATTACGTGCTTATTTATTTATTTAGTTTTTAAGATTACAAATTATGTATTAGGTACTCGTATATTGAAACTGTTTGTACTCTCCGTCACTTGTCCTTAAGGGTTCATTTGTCTGGCATTAATGCTGAAATGAACCTTTTTGGCGCAGCCGTGAGGCACACACTATTGTTTTAAAAACATTATTTTTTATTTCCACTGTAATTTGTGTTTTGTGTTTCGCGAACTGTGTCCAAATAAATGTTTTTTCTTTCTTTCTTTCTTTCTTTCAATAGAAAAACACTCGAAAGAACACTAAGCAAAAACGAAGCAATGACAGCTTTATGATATTATAACAGAGGAGCGTATGTGTCTCTTTCGTTATTACCAGCCATATTTTAACTACTGTGGGCGTACTGTGGGTAGTGTTGATTATTGCGCAATAGAAAAACTGTTTGCGGTTTGTAGTATATGTAGACCAGACATTACTAAAATAACGCATGTGTGTAACGGGCACCATAGAGGCGCGCATAGCGCTCGGCGGGGTGTCGCCATCTTACTTTCCTTTTGTACTAGCAATTCACACACTCCAGGTACACGACACAACTATACAGAACGCGCGACTGTTTCTAAACGTGCTCACTCCTTGACGGCC
The DNA here is from genome assembly GCA_963680765.1 of Agrochola lychnidis. NCBI lineage: Eukaryota > Metazoa > Arthropoda > Insecta > Lepidoptera > Noctuidae > Agrochola > Agrochola lychnidis. The sequence goes on from OY796873.1 coordinate 1,790,554, forward strand.
ACAAACGAACGCTGCTCTTCTCCGGCCGGTCTGAGTGTTATGTTGTAGACTTTGTCGAGCGCCGCCAAGCGGCGCTGGCGTCACGATTGGTCAAATCAGTAGCGTATTTCCGATAGATATATTTTATGTTTAAGAAAGGACATGTCCTAAAATGGTTTTTTATTATTCAATCATTCTAACCAGAATAAGTTAAATATATTTGAATAGACATCCCAAAAACTAGTGCTTTTAACTATATCATACATTTTTAAAGACCTCCAATTTGGAGAAAAATCTTTTTTATTTTAGTAAGAATTTACTCCTAAAACGAACAAACCTTTCTAATTATCTAGGATAATATAGGGAACACACCCCATAAAATAGTAGACTTGTGAAAATTGACACATGTTACTGTCATCACTGTCAATTGATTGACAGTAATGACGTACCATGTGTCAATTTATATCTTATTTGTCATAGTTGCCATCAACAAATAAAATATTTGTACTTTAAATACTTTATAATTTTTCTCATGAATGGAGGGGTCTAAAAATATTATTTCAGTGGTTCCTAGTTCCATATTTTGTCGTTTTTATTTACACGTAGTTTGATGCTGGTTAGATTTTTCTCGGAATAAAAAACCAACGTCCCTACAAAAAGCGGACATCTCCTTTCACGTAGACGAAGTCGCGGGTAGCAGCCAGTCCTACATAGAATGATTGAGTTAGCAACCAAAATAATGGTGTCAGTGAAACAGTTATGTTTTCATTAAATTCTGAACATCTGGAAATGATCGTGATGTTATTTTAAAAAACAAGCAAAGCGTTGTTCTTTCCATTGATTGAAAACAAGCCTCTGTTGCACGGCTATCCGATTTTTATCTCAGATCCTATTTTCATAATATTTGTGCATAGGTAGGTATTTTAGCGTCTGTTTAGACTACATTTTGATCTTATCTTCTATTGTTTTGCCGCAGTTTTATCATAAATGTGTCCATATACAGGGTGGCAGGGACATCGACGCGAAAACTGTTACCATAGATTCAGTACCTACGTGATTCTGAACCCCCCCTTTTTTTTCGTTCCGGGTGGAGCGGTAAGGTGTGTCAGACTCTTACTGACTAAAACCCACCCATGTTCCATCAGCTGCCATGTTGCCAGGGCCACGGTATCCCATTCGGACTTTTCCGCGATTCTGAACCCACTGCGTTGAAAGTTTTCATCGGTTATTTTAAAAAAAACTGCTGTTCCATACATTTTGACCGCGTAAGTATTACACTATTCTATGAAACAGCAGATTTTTTAAAAAATAACTGACGAAAAATTTCAACGCAGGGGTTCAGAATCATGTACTGAATCCATGGTGACAGTTTTTGCGTCGATGTTCCTGCCACCCTATTCATATTTTATGGTCCATATTTTATGGTTCATGTATATTTTGGAAGTGAAAACTTCATGTTCACTAAATACATATACGACAAAACATTAGGGTAGTCGTACATTTTGACAGAATCGGATATAGTTTGTAGATACATACGACAGTATGCTAGACTAGAAAAAGCGACCACACACACGAAAGTTTCCGTACCACCGTACAATATTTAACACGATATAAAACGATTTCAAGTGTCTACTTATTACAATTTAAAAGTTACAGCCCTCTGATAGACAGACGGATGGACAGCAGAACCAATGTAATAAGATCTCGTTAGTACCTTTGGATACGGAACCCTAAAAACACATATTAAAGTCGAGTGCTCTGCGCTTTCTATAAAGTTTGTCGCGCGTCCCCGCACAAACTACGCTCCGTAGATATGTTTCTATGTATAGTTGCATCCGTGCTCAACGATGCGATCTTGAATACTGATAATCGAATACACACACATATACAACAAGTTTGTGTGTCACTAACTTTGTGGAGACATTGATTTCTGATAGATAATAGTGAAAGTGTTAGTGTTAGTGAAAGTTCCTTTGTAGTAGCTATGATGCAGGTTCTGAAACTTTATCTATTAAGAGGGCACCGAGCTTTTTATGCACACAAACATGTTTCTATTAAGCTTATTTGAAGTAGTAAACAATTAAATTAATATGTAGGGAAATAAATTGGTATTATTGGGATATATGTATATATCATACTAGACATTATGCGCGATGGAAACACGATTTGATAAAGTTGGCTCGATAGAATAAATTCGCAAAGTCACCTCTTATCGAGTATTTTTTTCCTCTATTTTGCTACTTTTTTATATAAATAAGTTTATTTATATTATAATGCATTTACTAAAATAAAGTTCATAGATGACTTTAGCGTTTTTGCGCGTTCATTTTTTATTTAAGAACAATATGATGAAAATAACAACGAAAAACATTGAAATTTGCGAAAGTGAGGTTATTTTCTTTACTCTTTACACGTATAGAAAAAGACAGAGATAAAGGCAAATGGTCGTTTAAGAAAGCTACGAGTCGTAATATTAATTAATAACGACTGTTATGAATTACGATGTTCTCTTTGTTGAATGCGCTCCCCCAGGAAATCAAGGATAGCAACCAACCGATTATCCTTTAAAGTTAAAGTTCGCGAGCACATTCGTAAGAAGCTGGCAGTATCATCACAACGTTAATGTTTTCCCATTGTTTGTCTTATTTATTTTAGTATATTCGTCTGTTTATGTATATTTATTGGTGCTTATTTATTAGGCATATATATAGTATTTATAGTTTGTAATAGGTAGTTAATTGATTCAGGCGTGACCTTGCGGAAATCTATTATAAAATACAAAAGACGTGGATATTATTTAGTAACCTGTTCCGTTTAGCTATTTCTAAAGAGCTATAGAAACCCCTGAAAGAAATCGACACGTGTTTCACCTCTCAACGAGACATCCTCAGGATGACGATTGACTTGTCGCGAACCCGAACACGGCGTGTTGCCACACCGAGCGCTGAACGCAGTTCTGCGATGCGATGCGGTGAAACACGTGTCGATTTCTATCAGGGTTTTTTAGTTCACGAGATACAGCTTGATGATAGACGGACAGACAGATGGACGGACAGCGGATTCTTAGTAATAGGGTCCCATTTTACCCTTTGGGTACGGAACACTGAAAAAATAAATAAATGTTATTATTATTAGAAAAGCAATTAGTTTTCAGACGGTCAATTAAATATTTTCCGTTTGTTATTAGCGTACAGGAAGACTACTCTTGGCATAATCACCCTCTTTTTCTGTAACCTCATATTTTATCTTCCCACTCATTAACAAAGGACTCAACACTATCTTTTCCCAGACAAAAGAAGCATTTCCACCGCAGTCCGACCAGTAAATAACATTCATCAGTTTTCCTAATCGCTCCGCTAAAGAACGCTGCAGCTGCGTACTGGATGGGAAAATTCCCATTTACTACGACAAATGGCGTACTATTAATAAAGGACTTGACTTTTGTCTTGTTGGATAATCTCGTGGGTTTTTGGGCTCTGAAGCCGTAAAGCCTGAGGCTTGGGAATAGGGGTCCGCTGTCATGGTAATTTTAAGGTTGTGTTTGTTTTAATTTTGGCTGATGTAGGTACTGCAGTAGTAACTTATTATGTACCTAGTTAATTACTTACTATTAGTTGTAATACGTTATTATTATTACGTCGATAGAAATCAAAATATTTATAAATATAATTTCGATCTTTTTCTTTGAAACACAAAATTTTATTTTGTTTGTGTGCCTATAAATAATCAAGACATCTTATAACATTAAAAACCATACTAACAGACAAGCCAGAATAAAAAGAAATGTAAAAACACCGAAATAAAGTAAAATGATATGTAAATTATATTTTTTATATCCAAGTTTAGAAAATTCCGGTGCGATTTAGCCAAATCCCCCAGATTTAGTTGAAGTCACGACGAGATCATAATCTGAATTGAAAAAGATGGCGCGCGCTGTTTTCTTTTAAGATTTTATGTAAAAAATGTTATGGAATTACAACGTGCAGTATGCACTAGTGACTAGAGGGTTAGGCAGAGGCAATTAATTGTACTTCCCTTTTACGGAGAGGAGGTCTGTGTCTGACCAGTGGGTTCAATATAGGCTTTATAAACATTTTATTACGAATATGTTCCAAGCTTCTTATTAAACCCATTTAAACTTCATAACGTCAATAATAAATCAATTATTATTTACTAGCTTTTGTCGCTCGCCCGCGTGGACGTCGAAAATTATTCTATGTCCTAACCGAAGTCATGCCGAAGTGCCAAATTTCAATGAAATCCATTCAGCCGTTTAGGCGTGCAAAGGCAGCAAACTTTCACATTTATAATATTAGTTTAGATTTTTATGCTATATGTTGCCCCACTGCAAGGCAAAGGGGAGGGCTTTCTCCTTTTTACTCCTCTTATTATTATTTTATTTAATTATTTATTTATGAAACAATAAGATATAATAATAATGATAAGAGAGCAGTGGTGGCCCAGTGGTAACGGCCGCGACTTACGAGTTGTAGGTCGTAGGTTTCGAACCCAGACAGGCGCTTTACTTTGTGTAAATTATTTCATCATCACTGCTCTCAAAACTGTGAAGGCAAACATCGTGAGGAAACCGGCATGTCCTAGAACCGAAAATTCGAAGACATGTGACATCTACCAACCCGCACTGGGCCTGCGTGGTGGATTACGGACCACTCCTTCTCACAGAGAAGAGGCCTGTGTCCCAGCAGTGGCAACATTTATAGGCTGATGATGATGATGATGAAGAGTGTGGAGCAAGTAAGTGAGTTTATATATTTGGGGAGTGTGTTTACAAGGGATGGGAAGATTTATGGAGATAGAGAAAGGAGAGTAAATGCGGGAAATAAAGTGAATGGTGCTATACATGCGATTGTGACCAACCAGTCGATGTCTAAAAAGGCTCGACTGGCTGTTCACAATGGTGTGCTGGTGCCCACGCTTATGTATGGAAGTGAATGTTGGGTGTGGCAAAACAAGCATGAAAGTAGAATAAATGCTGTGGAAATGCGTTCCTTGCGAAGCATGTGTGGTCTGACTATGAATGATAGGCTGAGGAATGATGTGATAAGACAGCGGTGTGATTTAAAAGAAGATGTAGTGACAAAAATTGAAAAGGGTATGCTGAGATGGTTTGATCATGTTGAGAGGATGAATGAAAGGCGACTAACAAAATGTATTTACAAGGCTGATGTGAAGGGAAAGGCCGGTCGGGAACGCCCTAGGAGGACATATACTGACCTTATTGGTGATGTTCTTCAGAAAGGCCAGGTGCGTAGTACTCGCAACCGGCGTGCGTGTATGACCAGATGTATGAACGTAAACGAGGCAAAAGGAGTATGTAAGGATCTTAGCAGGTGGCGTTCTGTAGCTTCTGCCTACCCCCAAGGGAAGAAGGCGTGAGTTTATGTATGTATGTATGAAATAACATTTATAAAAAAAAATCTTTTTACAAAAAAAAAAAAAAACCAACCTCCAAAAAAAAAAAACACTACAAAGTGAAAAATAATTTTAATTTCGGAAGTCGGTGTCTTGGGTTTTGTATTTTTGTTTTTTGCCACCGTCTTCCAAAATTAAAGTTATTTTTCACTTTGTAGTGTTTTTTTTGGAGGTCGGTTGTTTTTTTTTTGTAAAAAGATTTTATTTTTCACTTTTTAGTTGTGGTATCTACCCCACACACATTCGAATACCACTACCTGCTTCCAGTGACAGGAACTTATCATATCATCTACATACTAAGTGGGAAAAAAAAAGACCTATTTTGTAGCTAACTCAAAAACTACCCAAGCAAAGTTAATAAAATTTATATGGGACCAATTTGAGAGCATACCTTTTCAAACAAAAAAATAATTTTCAAAATCGGTCCACAATTGACGGTGAAATCGGAGGACATACATAAAAAAAAACATACGCGACGAACATAGTATAACCTCCTCTTTTTTGGAAGTCGGTTAGAAATACAAAAGCTTTTTCCCACAACTGGGAACAAAAAGGCAACTTTACATGCCGAATTGCCGACCAAGCGTTTTTATTCTATGGATAAAGTTTTTTATTTCATACTAGCTGTTGTCCGTGACTTCGTCTGCGATCCAAATGAAAATTAGCCTATATCGTTCTCCAGGTCATTGTCTACCCTCGTGCCAAATTTCATCCAAATTTTTTCAACCGTTTTAGCGTGAAACCGTAACAAACAAACAATCCCACGTTCGAATTTATAATATTAGACTTAGAACTTTACGATAAGAGAGTTAATAAAAATATTAATCTTTATGAATCTACATAATAAGCGTTTAAAATGCGTAAAATTTTAATACGTACATTATCGCTAAACCGCTGATTAACCAAACAACGATTAAATTCAGGTTAACACGTGTTTCATTTAGATTAGAGATTGTTTATGTTCCTTATTAACTAAATGAGCTGCCTTATAGTCTATGGTCACGGGTGGCCGACATTTTGTAATATTTTGGTGGAGCAAGCATGATCGAGGGAATTTTGGGGTTCTTGAATAAGACGTTTTTTTAGGAAGTAAGCGGTGTTTATTTTAGCTATTTTATTTTATGAATATACATTGACATTGACAGGAATTGTGTGTCATAAACAAAGATAAATTAGTTTACGAAATAGACACCAGAGGTCTATACTTTACAGAGATCGTTTTAGGTAGTTTCAGGGGCTAATTCGAAGAGATCGTGGCTAAGTAATAACAGCCATACGGTCACCCATCCACGGAATCGACCGGTTGTTCCGTGGATGGGTGATCTTTACATACCGAGACTCCTCCGTGCCTCGGAAAGCATGTTATTCCGTTGGTCCCGGCTGTCATTTGTAGATCTTTGACAGTTGTTATGGGTTGTCAGAAGCCCGAAAGTCTGACAACCAGTCTTACCAAGGGGTATCGTTTTACCCAGTTACTAACTGGGTTGTGGAGGTCAGATAGGCAGTCGCTTCAAGTAAAGCCTGGTATTCAGCTGCATCCAGTTAGACTGGAAGCCAACCCCAATATAGTTGGGAAAAAGCTAGGCAAATTGATAGGCAGACAAATCCGAGAGGAATTTTATGTCTTTTTTCTGATTCTAATCTGACTTTATTTAAACATAATATCACGCCTGTAATCCCTGAAAGGCTAGGTAGCGATGTACCTATAGTATACCCACATTTCGCCAGTTATGTTTAAGTCCCATGTAATAACTATTGCCATCAACTGGGCACAAATCCAGACTCCGGGCTGCTACTGAGAAATTCCTGATAGAAAAACCCAATAACACTTTGCTTAGTAGTAGCGCTTGCGACCACTAGACCAAAGAGGCAGTTTCTTATTTAATCTCTCTCTTTGTTTAATCTCTCGCAAAAACCAAACTCGTCATGTTATCAGCTTTAAGCTATTGGCTGCCCGTCTGTGGCATCCTAGCTCCTAAACGGATAAACCGAAATTAGAACACATCGAGACAGAGATGCATTAATACAGTTTTCACGAATGATCATAATTTCATATATTTGTAATCATATTTTGATTTAAAAGAGTGTCCGTGGAGTTTCTTGCCAGTTCTTCTCCATAGGTACCTACTACGCTTTGGAATGGGCAACTAGCTTCATCTTTCTGACTGACCGACTAATTGACAATTCAAAACTGCCTGTAATTGGTTTATTTGAAATAAATGCTTTGAGTTTGACGATTTTTTAGGGTTCCGTAGTAAACAAGGAACCCTAATAGTTTCGTCATGTCCGTCTGTCTGTCTATCCGCGGTCTAGCTCCAAGACTGTTGGTACTAGAAAGTTGTAATTTGGCATGAGTATACATATCTATTAATCATGCCGACAAAGTGGTAAAATAAAATTATGAAAAAAAAACTTAAGGTACCTCCCCTAAACGTGGGGATGTTTTTTTTTTCTATTCCTTGGTGTGGGGTATCGTTGAAAAGGTCTTTCAAAAACATTGTGTGTGTCAAAACCATTTTTGAATTCAGACATCCGTTTGCGAAATATTAAAGCTTTAAAACGCAAATTTTTGTTAGAGTCAATTGCCAGTGCCCCCCTGCCAGGTAAATGGTTGGTTTTAGATATGTGAAAAAATTCACGGCAGTAGCTTATATAACGAATTTAAAAGGAAAACTATCACAGCTGAGTAGGCTTTACAAGTTACTGAGTAATAATCGACCAACTTAGATTTGCGGTTGTAAAAACATGTTCTCCAATACATTCTGTATGAAAGATTTTTTTTTTCAACTACAAAGTTAAGTTTGTTCTTGGGATAAATTCATCCCAACTACGGAACCCTACATTGTGCGTGGTCCGACATGCACTTGGCTGGCTTTTTGCTATTTCTAATGCATGTCTTCGTAATTGTTCCCAAAAACAATTACGAAAACTTCAATTTGTTTATACGGTACGTTGAAATAACATCCCTGTCAAAATAACATTAAAATGAATATCAAACAAGCTTCCCCATGGAATCTTCCGACCATCATAAGTTATTCGTCTGTTCTCGAAGCAATGAACGTTAACTTTTACAGTTAACATTAATTACAGCTATAACGTCGCCAAGGTGACGGACTACGTAAAAACTCAATAAATCTTACTAGTTTTAATGAATTCATGGTGACTCTGCAAGACTAAATTAAAGTTTCTTAGAAAGTTGATCGTGTTTTGATGGTAAGTAGGTGTGTTTTTGGGTTAACAACATAATAACAGCCGAAAGACGTCCACTGCTGGACAAAGGCCTCACCAAGCACCGCCACTTCGACCGGTTCTGTGCTTCTCGTATCCAGCGGATTCCTGCGGCCTTCACCAAAACATCGGTGACCAGCGGTCGCCACCTTTCGGCCACATCGGTCATCGGTTCTGCGAGAAAGTGGCAATTCATCGAGCTATGTCGGTTACCTTGATTCTACTGAAGATCTCTTCATTTCTGATTCGATCATGTAGGGAAACTTCAAGCATAGCCCTCTCCATTGCCCTTTGGGTGACTTTCAGCCTTCTGATGAGGCCCAATGATGATGATGAACATAATGACATCAAGCCCTTTTGCGTTTTTAACCGACTCCAAAAAAAGGAGATATTTATTTTTATTTTTATGTATGTTCCTCGATTACTCGAATATGGCTGAACCGATTAGAAAAATTCTTTTTATCTACTCTCATAGCGTAATATTCGAATTATGAATTTCAAAACGAGTTTCTATTGACATATTTTATAAACAGAATACCGAAATTTAATAATAGAATCATATTATAACATTTTTTCTCTAACAAAATAATACTATAAAACAATTTTTTTTCTATTACGATACAGCGCTAATCCAAGAAGTTAATATCACCAAAGAGTTTCCATCAACTTTTGGCGGGGGACAGCAGCACCCGCTGTAGCGCATGTGCGGCGATGTGCTGGTGCAGGCGACATTCATTTGTTTTGTAGTACTTACTGAATTTCGAGGGATTTTTAAATTTATTCTTGATCTTTAACTTTGATCTTATAGTTAGTATTTGTTTCAATCCCAATGTTTGAGAGTAGATAAAGTAGTGTATGAAACTGCACATAACTAGGTATTAAAACATTCGTGTGATACTATTAAAAACCTCGCCTATGGCTCGGTTTTTAAACACACACTCATGTTTTAATACCCCTTATTATGCAACAGTTTCATAAACTACTATTTTGTTTGAAAGGGTATACTTTCAAGTTGATGATCTTGGAGAAATCGAGGGAACTCTTCAAATATTATAGGCACATCTATAGTGATTTGGGTATTTTTGATGAGCAGTTGACATTAGGCTATTGTAACTTAGATAAATTGCAAACCAACCCACTAAAAAGTGAAAAAAAAAACTTTTTTATAAAAAATACAACCGATTTTTTATTTTTTTTTTTAATTTTTTTTTTCGTTTCATGTAACAAGGGGCCAACCTCATTCCGACTCCGAACTGATACTGAGAATTTCTTTATTGTAATCCTATTTAGTCCGACCCGGGGACTGCACCCAAGACCTCTCGCTCAGAAATCCCTCTTGCAACCAATAGAACAAAATGATAGTTGAAAAAAAAAAACAATGGCACAAACAAGTGCAGACAGAAGTGAAAACTTGAACAAGATCGCCTTGGTGGAAGAAAAATACTGTATAGAACATTGGTCCGTAACCTTATTTAAATAAAGAGCACAATCGCGTTTACAAACAAAACACTTCCAAAACCTTTAAAGTAAAAATACTTGCATAGAACATTGATCCGTAACGTAATATAAATAAAGAGCACAATGGCGTTTACAAAAATAAGGTGTCGGTAACGGTGTCGCGAGGTCAATTGTTTTTTCCCATCTCAAAAATACCCAACGCGCTTAAAGAAATTTCACTTCAAAAAAACCTAGACACCATTTCGATCGTCTTCAATTATTGGGATTTCAATGTACAGTACAACTATTTCCTTAATCTCCTTCGGCAATCTTCGTATTTCGTCAGTCGTCGTAAGTTAAAAGAGTATTAACAACTTTATATACTTCCAAGTCGATTGAGAGCGTCCGGTCTGCACCAAGTGCAAAGGGCAACTGATAGAAATCCGACGACTGACGAAACACGAAGTTTGCCGAGGGACATTAAGCAAATAGTTGTATTGTAATATATGTTACATTCATGATATAAATGGATGCCCAAACACATAAAAAACCTTTCATTCGCAAAATTAAATGCAAAATGTACAACACGTTACCTACCCCAAACTCTGTCCACCTCCTAACTGACATGCCTACATCAAACGACGCAACATGTCCAGCATTTCAACATATTTCCAACGGAAAACACTCTGAAACCCCTGAAATTCTGTACCATAACATTTAAAAAGTTTTCAGGCTTCAGTGCCAATGTATTTAATTTGTCGTAGCGAAAGTTTGAAATATTTCACCATACAAAAAAATTATGAGAATCACAATGGAGAATGAAAGGACTTACTTGAACGAAGTTTTACAGCATTTTTTGTGTGAATGAACGACATCAAAGTTTTTCATTGAAAGTAAATTGCTCCTCGAACGAATGAGTGAATATTATCGGTGATGATCGAATGAGATGAATGGTGGATGAAATGTTTTGTTGAAAATTTCATTGTGTTTTTTGTGTAGAACCGCAGTTTAGAACGGACTTCGATTAACGAGAAAAATGATGTTCTTTTTATGAGTTTATTGAGAGATTTTATGTACTTCTAGCTGTTTACTATTTGCAATAGTTCTTATGCAGTAGTTTTTATCATTCTAAACTTTTGACATGATCAATTTGAGAAGAGACATTTGCCAAAACCAATTTCTAAAGAGATATTTTTTTGGCTCTACGGAAAAATCTTTGTCTTTTATTTAACTACAACTACCGATATTCCTAGCACTACGAGCTGTGCTGGGGCGGCTGCTGCAAGTGCAGAAAACCTCAAACGCCGCAAATATAAGAACCGTATTGGGAATTTTAAGTTTGTGCCATTTGGGGTTGAAACCCAAGGCCAAGGTCCCAGTGCTCATCGAGTATTTCGGGACATAGCCAAGCGGTTACTCGACCAAATATTTTCAGGCCAAAGAAGCATTTACCATCGAACATGGCAACGCTGTCAGCCTTTTGGGCATTTTTCCCATTGACAGCGATGCGGACGAATTTTTTGCGGAATACCATTTTTTATACACTTGTACATTTAGTGGCATGAGGAACAGGGTGTAAAGTTCACTCATCCACCATAGAAAAGGGAGGATCCTCCGACCAGACGGGTGTCGTGTCTGGCGGGCAACTGCCCCTCGGTTTGAAGTTGAAATCTTGTAACTATGTCGATCGCTCGGTAAACTCTAACTGCGCGATGCAGGATTTGTGTGACGTCATGTCTATGATGCGTAGTTCGTATGTGGCGGTGTGACCGCTACATCCATAATATATATATTTTAGTGTTAGCTTGTACATTGTATGAAGGATTTGTCAAAATAAATTGATGCTGTTTGGTACCAATAAATAGGTGGTAATAAAATCCTACAAGGTCGTATTTCTTTCAACCACATAATCTTGTAACAAAACAAGATACACATAAAATTGTAATACCTAGGATTTCTTTACGTCCCCGTTAAGTTCCTATTAACATGCAAATCCACATTATTTATTCATATCACCGCGCTAACGCAGTTAGGGGGTGGGGTGACGTCATAGACTTATTATGAAGACTCTCTACTTTCATTATATTATTATTTAAATGAGAAATTCTTCAATGCTTAAATAAATTAAGCTCCTTGAACATTCCTTGTCATCAATTCCTTGAATTCATTTTGACTGTTCGAGGAAATTCATTGCGTTATTTTTGTAATCGAACAGACCACATTTTCAAACACAAGAAGAAATGTATACCTATTCTTGTATTGCCGAAATGAGATGGATGTGATCAAGTGATTAGGATGCGGGGCTTCATCATTTCACCCGAAAGATGTCCACAGCTGAACATAGGCCTCCCCCAAGCACCGCCACTTCGACCGGTTCCGTGTTTCTCGCATCCAGCGGATTCTTATAGCGTTCACAAAGTCATCGGTCCATCTTGTGGGAGGCCTTCCAACGCTACGTCTTCCGGTACACGGTCGCCACTCTAGAACCATTCGGATGTGGGGTTTGTCATGTTTGAAATCATCAACAGATGTATTAGTAAGTGATCAATCCTCATTACTTCTACTCATAAGAGGGGCTTGTGGCTAAGTAATAACAGCTGCACGGGTCGATCGATCAGGTTAAGCTACGCTTGCCGCGGTTGGTCCGTGGATGGGTGACCATCTTTACATACCAAGTCCCCTCCGTGCCTCGGAAAGCACGTTAAGCCGTTGGTCCCGGCTGTCATTTGTAGATCTTTGACAGTCGTTACGGGTAGTTAGAAGCCCAAAATGTCTGACAACCAGTCTTACCAAGGGGTATCGTGTTACCTAGTCACTAGGTTGTGGAGGTCAGATAGGCAGTCGCTCCATGTAAAATACTGGTATTCAGCTGCATCCGGTTAGACTAGAAGCCGACCCTCATGATGAATCCTCATTACTTCTCTGCTTAAAAGAAGAGGCTTTTACCATGCAGTGGAATTACATTACAGCTTTTCTCTTCAAACAAAATGTGGATGGCTTCTGCGTCCAATATGCCATCTAATAGCAACGCTTTTACAATATTGATTGCTCCTTGAAAAACATAAAGCTTCAAAACGGATATTTTTCAAAAACTTCAGAAACATCCTTGGATAGTATTATTTACGATTGAACCAAGCAGTTTGTCTGATTGTAAACTAGATTGAGTTTTGACCTTCACACAGATGCAACCATAGTCATCTGGGTAGAGTACAGTTTGTGCTATAAATGCCAAATCTATTGTGTCGTGATTTCCAAACATTAATAAGATTTCGTGATTTTAAATATTAAAGATAAAATTAAAAGTATGTGATTTGCCTCAAATGATTTTTGTATCAGTGTAATTATGAAGTTTAAAAGTATCTTATTTGACAGTTACCTTAAAAATACTGGTTTTTTAACGGAACGGAATTGGAAACATGATGTTTGGAGCGTCGCTTAACTTCTAAGTCAGTTCGATTTGAGCCTCGAAACCTAAAGGATGTCTTCAAGAAGTCTGAAGTCTATAACGTTGTTATATTAAGTACCTAATTAAATACTTTGTGAAATAATGCTAAAAGTGTATCAAGTTTGTATGTGTGTAAGATCATAAATACAGAAATATTAGTAATGAAATGATGTATCATTACAATTTTATACCTTGTTTTTTTTTTTGGGTGGAAATTATCAAACAACTTCTCCCGCTCTGGGCGGAGCGGGAGGGCGTGTCAGACTCTTACTGACTAAAACCCACCCGTGTTCCTTCGGTTGCCATGTTGCCGGGGGCCACGATGTCCCTATCGGTTTTCATCGTACCCCCGGCAAGCATTGGCCCTAGCGGATCCCGTCAATTCTGCTGACATCTCTTTGAGGCGCGCGTGGAACACAACGCGCCGTCGACCCGGGCTTGGTCCTTATCGGACGGCGAGCTACCCATTGCTCACCGTCACAATTGTATACCTTGCTATGCGATTTAAAAATTATTGCGCTGGTTATAAATGTTCGAACTAACTAAACTTAATTGAAACTATTGCTATCTTTTTGACGACTAAAGTAGAAAAAGGTGAATGTAAATCATTATTATCAGCTAATGGCAGGCAAGTGCTGGACCTGCCACAACCATTCAACAGGATATCGTGTCCAAAATTGCACATTTCGATTACCTGATTTGCCTTGCTCCCTACAGCAAACAGCTGTCGGAAGAATAGCGATCGTCTATTTAATTCAAACTGATAAAATTTTCGGTTATTGGATTTGTGAACAGCGTTTATAGGACCCGATACCATTGGCTGATGTTCAATACGGCACGGAAACGTATCGAGTAGTTGTGAATACTGGGCTTCAAAAAAAACATTGACAGTTAAAACGTCAATTAGTTTCTCAGCTCTTAATTGTCATCAGTGTCACCGTCCCTTTCTCGCTCTGTATGTTAGTAAGAACAAGAACAATGTTCTTATCGTCGTTGACGCGTGAAAACCTCGGGAGTATCGAAAACAAAATTGTTTAGGAGAGACAAAAAACCGTCTCCTGAATATTTTGTATGAAACCTTTTTCCGGTTTTGGCTGTTTATTACAAAGAAAACCATTCGTTATTAATGTATGTAACCAATATCTTAGTGCGCATCCTAATTCTGAGTCAAATGCGACTTACGAGGTTTTCCTAGAAAATAATCAAGATGTTTGTCATTGATGGTTGACTACCGGAATTATTCAAGGAAAATAAAACAAAAAAATCTTAAACGAGTATGTAATTGACTGTGTCTCAGTCTATGAGTTAGTTACCTCTTTTCAAAAACAGTCTTTTCACAACACGAAAACCACTTTGAACTAAGTTTTTCAAATTAAAGAGCAAGAATTCACACGTCAGCCGTCTTGCCGAGTTTATCCCTCTTTAATGGCGGACACCTAGTACTTACGAGGTTTTCATTGAACGCGAGAGATGGCGCTACAATCGAATATTCGAATTATAAGTGAGCTAGAAATGTGCGTTGCGAAGTTTTCTTACTTATTACATTAAAACGTGTTTTTGGTAAACAATTCGACTTACGAGGTTTTCACTCGTCAACGACGATACGTTGATTTATATGTTGAGTATGAGAAAGCCACCGAAGTCTTTGTATTTCCTCTGCTTCGCTTGCATTGTAATTACGAATCAAGACCACAATTTCCCGCGGGTGTACTTGAGACAAATAAGGAAAAACATACGAAGGAAATTGACCGCGGTGACATAGGAAAAAAGGTGACGCTTCGTCTTCAGTAGTGGTGACCTGATTAAGGAGTCAGGTTTTAACACAACCCTTGTGTGAAAACCTGACTCCTTAATCAGGTCACCTACAGTGTTTACTTTTCTCGGTAAAGTTAAGCTAGACGACGGCGGCGATGCGTTTTTTTAAATTATATTTTTGAAGTGAAAAGTTGTTTAGGCGCGTTGGGCATTTTTGAGATGAAGAAAAACAATTGAACTCGCGACACTGTTACCGACACTTCATTTTTGTAAACGCGATTGTGCTCTTTATTTATATTACGTAACGGATTAAGGTTCTATGCAAGTATTTTTACTTTAAAGGTTTTGGAAGTTTTTTTTTTTTTTGTAAACGCAATTGCGTTCTTGGACGCGATTGGACCAATGTTCAATACAAGTATTTTTCTTCCATCAAGGTAATCTTGTTCAAGTTTTCACTTCTGTCGGCACTCCCGGAGTGCCACTGTTTTTTGGTTCGATATTTTTTTTAACTAGTTTTAGGACATGCGACGAAAAGAAATATTACATAATTGTATGGCAATAAAATTGAAATTTAAATGATGATGCGGCATGCCTAAAGATACTGCAGCATCGTTGCCGTTGAAATTTCAATTTTATTGTCATATTTTTAAATTACATTTCTATTCGTCGCATGTTCTAAAACTAGTGTAAAAAATATTTGACCAATTTTCGTTTCGAAAAACCGCATCGCCGTTGTCTAGCTTATGAACACCAACTATACTATTATTGGGGGACACTGGCACCCCAGAACAGATATCAAAAGCCCTGAATACGTCTGTCTGGATGTGAAGTCTGCAGAACAAAAGACAATAAAATTGAACTTTATAAAATTCTTGTTCTTAGTTTTTTGATAATAATCAGCTTGTATTTTTCCACTACAGCGTACCTATAGTACATTACTGTTGCGGCCAGCAATTAGGGCATTGATGGACGATCATGAAAACACAGGTGAGTCCATCGATGCCTGATAGCAGCTAAGGCTTGTATAGTACTTTTCTTAAACAATGCGCGGAAATTCAAACTAAGTAAATTAATTATAAATTCCAGAATCAATGACGAACAAAGAAAATTTTCACGCGCCAATATGTTCATTTGTTTCTATGTATATACAATACTTCAAAAACAGCTCTATTTACTAAGCCAGTTCGAAATTTAAATAAAATCTTTGCTAAGTTACCTCCTTGGTTGCCATGAGTGTAAAAGTAAAAAGTTCGTTCCATTTTTAAATTTTTAAATAACACGACAGATATGACTTTGCATAGTAATTTATTTTCCCGCTAAACACGACAGTTACGGATTTTCATAGTAACATTGCCGGTCGGCTCGCTTGTTTTTGACCAGTACAGCAATTTTGATTTATCACGAAGAAGTTCTTCAAAATAATGTTCGAATTTTCAAGCATGTTTGAGAAAAAGACATATTCTCAACAAAAAAGAGTTTATTCTGCCTTGTTGATGATCTTGTGGTCACAAGTACGACTGCTGAGCGGTAGATCTATTTATAGATCTATTTTATAATTTTAGTATAACCATACAATAAATTAAACCCAAATATTAAGACTCATACAAATAGGATTATAATTACGCAATTAAATATAATTAAGATACAAAATATAAATACCAAAGAAGCTGCATAACATTTTAATGTAATATGTTCTCATTTAATTCTTCTAAACAAAAAGCGCCTTCATCCTCTCTCCTATTATCATTTAATTAACTTTGCTGTGCCCGACAGGGTCCATGATTGATACAATGTCTAACATGCCAACTGTTTTATCTCACATTATGGAATGCAATAAAGTATTGAGTATTGAGTATCCTAGGTCCAATTCCCAGTATGTCATTGTTATTGGGTTTTTTCGTCAAGATTTTTTTTGTAGCAGCCCGAAGTCTGGATTTATGATCTATTTATAACCCATGTGATAGATACCATTAGTCAAAAAATATCTGGTATAATGTGGGTGTACTATACATACTTCTCTACCAAACCCTTCGGGGAAAAAGCCGCAATGTTATGTTTGTTTTTGAAAAGTTTATCCAAGTGTTAAAGAAAATCAATGATAAAGTCAGTTCGTTTCTCTAAATTCATTATCGAGGTAACTTTCGATAATCCTTGCCTAGACCTTTTTAAAAAGCAATTTTACCTTTATTGGCTTTGTCGCGATATTAAATTCGATTGAAAAAAATAAAGGAACGGTAAAACAGGTATTGGGATTTAAGAGCGATCATTGACTCTGAAAACATCTTTTGTTTCTTAGGCTGGTTTCACAGCTGTCCGGGAGACCCGCACGGGTCGCCCGCACGCGGGAGACCCGTACGGGTAGCGCCCGCAGTGCTCGTAGTTAGCACAATACGGTTGCTAGTTTTGTACGGGCTCTAACCGGAGCGGGTCGCGTACGGACCAATCCGCGTCGCTGTGAAACAATGTTTTAGCGCCTCACGTGTGTCTCCGTTCCGAGAGCCAGTACGGGCAGCCCGTACGGGTCTCCCGGACAACTGAAAAACCAGCCTTACTAACTAGCCTGTATTGCTCCGCCCACTACAAGGCAAAGGCCTCCCTCTCCCACACAATTCAGACTTCTGTCGTTTGCTAGTGCCGGCCAATCCTTTGCTAGTGCCGGCCAGTCCTTTGCTAGTGCCAGCCAGTCCTTTCTGTATATAAGATTCAAGCTCGTCCCGCCATCTTTGCCTTGGCTCGCCACGATGTCGTCGTGGGTCAATTGGGACCCAATAGAAGTTTTTGTTTCGGTTAGCGAGAGCAGTAGCGCTATAATAATAATGCTTAATTTACTCTTGGGATAAATTAATCCGAACTACGGAACCCTTCATTGTGCGTGGTCCGACACGCACTTGGCCGGTTTTTATTAGACATTTCTAAAAGGCAAGATGCTCGTCAAAAGAAATAAAACAAAAAGACACTTATTTCCTTTTTAAAGTGAAACTTTTATTACATTGTCTCAAACTTTTTCGTCTGTGTGTTGCATGTCGCGTGACGGTCGGCCGCGGAGTAGGGATAAAGTGAAAGGCGCTCGTCAGAGCAGCCAAGGCCAATATGGCGGTGCCTATAGAAGTTTCACTTTTAGCGTGGTTTCATAAAACCACACAATACTTTTTTTTCTTTGAAAACCGAATGAAAAGTAAACAATAGGTATAAATAAAAACCAAACAAAAAAAAGTTAAAAAGGCTTACAATTTTATCTCTTAACCAATTTACAAAGAATTTGATTTCTTTACGTGAACCAAAATTGAACGAAAAAGTTGCAAAGAAACCCGGTTGAAAATGTTCGAAGCGCTTGGTAAGTGAATGAACGCAAGAGTGATTGATTGAATGATGGCCGCTCGCTCGGCTGTATAACCTTACCGTTGCCGTTGCTACCTACACGTGTTTCCATCAGGTTTTTTTGGTGTTCCGTAAAAATTGAAGGAGAAAATGTTTTATGTAGGGGAGAAAAGTTCGATATTTTTTAAGCTGTTGGTTTTATGATGTTAACAAGCACGAGTAGTTTTTATTTTCGGAGAAACCGGATCTATTGATCTCTGGTCAAGAAAAAAGAACTGACAGCGAGATACTAGTAGATACGGTGAGCGTAATTAATTGCCGCAGGAGAACCAAGGTAACCTACACAGCCCGAAGAATTGCCAATCTTTAGCGGCAATGCGCAGGGCACATTGCTTGCAGAACAGATGGCCGTTGGGGCCGAAAGGTTCTGGAGTGGCGACCGCATACCGGAAGACGTAGCGTTGGAAGGCCTCCCACAAGATGGACCGATGACCTGGTGAAGGCCGCTGGAATCCGCTGGATGTGGGAAGCACAGAACCGGTCGAAATGGCGGTGCTTGGGGGAGGGATTACTTTGTAAAAGCATTATATTATTTTAATTATTGTGAATGTGAGGACTATGTGAATATTATTATTATTTTTCTGCTAGTTTTAATGATGGTCTGGCAGTTTGAGTAGTTTATGCGGCCTACCCAAATGTCCTTTCTTTGGTATTGTTCGTCGAGTTGAGCTCATTAAGTTCTGAGTTGAGCTCCACGATTACTGACAAATGCTTGCACTGACTGAACAGGTCCACTCAAATCTGTGTGGTTCTTTCCTCAAAAGACCTTTTCAGACACTAATCTACATGGTCCTAATATGGCCCGACCAAGATTATGTCTGGACTTTAAAAGAGACTGCGACCTCTGAGTTTGTTTCGGCCTTTCTTCTCAGAGTAGTCGGATAGGAAACGCCGAACTCATCTAGCTTATTTTTTTTATATGACGTATAAAAGTGATTCCGATATCCTATTTACAGAATAAACAATTTCATTTCATTTCATATCCATCACGTCTATGGAGTTTCGTTAGCTAATTCAACTTGACCCTGTATACCTACGGACAATTTGACCCTGTATAAGTACAGACAATTTGACCCTGTATACCTGTGGACAATTTGATCCTGTATACCTACTAGTGATGTAACGAATGTCATATTTTGGACATTCGCGAATGCGAATGCGAATGCGAATATCTGCTGCCAACATTCGCGAATGCGAATATTCAGTTTTTGTTTAAATTTGGTGCCATTTATGGCTTGGTGACTTTAGCGGCAGTCCCATTCGAACGAAGTGCGTTCCGTCTGTTTTTCGGTCCGAGAATAGCCAAGTTAATACGAACGCATCCGATTGAAGTGTCATTCCGCTCGCGCCGGTGTTTTCGTAAACAAAACAAGTGAATTTTGAGGTTACAGTGTGAATAGTGATTATAAACATGAGTAAATCAAATTCTAGTGAAACGTAAGAAATTAATGGAATTGGATTTTCTTATATTAACCAACTATTACCTACTTAAAAAAATTATACACTCAAAAACATTCGCAATAATTTCGTGAATGCGAATGCGAATATGCAAATATTCGCGAACGCAAATGCGAATGCGAATATTCGTTACATCACTAATACCTACGGACAATTTAAGTTGCTAGTCATTTTGATAAACAATTCTGACTTTACATACGAAAATACTTTAAGAATGCGGCGACGCATGTATTGTCCATACAAACGTAGTACATAAATCATTTGCAATTTGAGCATATTTCTACCATATTGTGTTGATATTTGAATTGAGACAGTATTTATCTAGGCTCCTACGTCTTTTTATTTCCAAAAACTTACCTTTAAATGAAGTGTAAGCGAATTGCATTTCGTACATTTTTATAGCGTAAATGACATGTTTTCATATTGTTTTTTCTGTATTATAAACAACAATATTTGTAATATTGTTTCCGCAGAAGCATAGTTTATGTTATCAAGTTAAAAATTATCGAAAAAAAAATGGAAATGCATTAAGTTTTCATTCATAATTTTTTGTATTACGGAACACATCCAAATTTATCATAAATTTTCGAAAGCTAGTAGTACTATCGTGTCAAGCAATAATTGTCAATGTGTGCGAGGTAGTATTGCTCACTGTAGGTGTATATCGCTCCAACAGGCACTCACACTAGCGCAACGTGCTTGGAATTGAATTTTGCAAACATCTCGATTTGTAGTTGCGAGCCGTGTCGCCAGCCTCTTAATGGGATTTATTTAGTCGTAAAATATTGCAAAACTAATAATAGCTTAGAAACAGAAGGACAGAGTTGATTGCTACCCGATTTCAAATATGACAAGTTCTAATTTTTTCTGTTTTTCTTTTTGTGTCTTTTGTTTTATTTGTTTATCTACGTCATAAATTACAAATAATGATGTAAGAAATAAAAAAGTCGGGAGGTGTCGTGAGACGCCCGCTCGGAACGAAATTCCTTTCGCTGTACATTATATATTACTGAGCCATCTATTATTGCCTCAAGTTTCAAGTGTCAAAAGCTTTTGTTTTTTAATACAGAGCCAGACGGCCCTTTTCTCACTGGTCGGTACGTCAGCGGTACGGGAAGTAAGTACTCGGTACCGAAAGTTTACCGAGCATCTATTTCTATAGATGTCGTCATCTAGGGATATCGACGCGAAAACTGTTTTATGGATTCAGTACATGATTTTGAACTCGCGCGTAGGTATTGCACCCAAAAAAAGGGGTGTTTAGAAGGTGTAAGCTGATAACAATAATTTCATATCGTTTTATAAACAACTCCCTTTTTTTTGGGTGGGAAATTATCAAATAACTTCTCCCGCTCTGGGCGGAGCGGGAGAGCGTGTGAGACTCTTACTGACTAAAACCCACCCGTGTTCCTTCAGTTGCCCTGTTGCCGGGGGACACGATTTCCCTATCGGTTTTCTTCGAACCCCCGGCAGGATCCCTGCCACCCTGTATTTCAATGAGCGTTTCCTGATTAGCTCGGTATACGCCGAGAGCAGGGCGGGATTGTTAGGTACTGTTTCCCGCATCTCGGTAGAAACATCCAGTGCGGTACCCGCTCACTTCACGCGTTTTTCGGTACACTCGGTACGGAAAGCTTACCGAGCTCCTATATTTCTAGCGCAGAATTAAGAGGTACTGCACAAATTATACCGGCTTGGGCGGAGCAACGCCGTGTTCTCGTAGAGGCGATCGGCGGCGGTGATCTCTCGCGTCCGGCCCTGGTTCAGGCCATGGTACGGAGCGAGAGGAAATGGCAGGCCGTCACCTCCTTCTGCGAAGCGGTAATGCTTGCGAAGGAGGAGGCGGAACGCGTGAGGGAGAGGCAAATTTCGCGCCCTCACGCCCCTAACCGCCGCAGGAGGAGACGCCCGGGGCGGGAATCGCGAGCCGATTTCCGGCCACCGTAGGCGCGGGCTTGCGGACGGTGAGCAATGGGTAGCTCGCTGTCCGATAAGGACCAAGCCCGGGTCGACGGCGCGTTGTGTTCCACGCGCGCCTCAAAGAGATGTCAGCAGAATTGACGGGGTCCACTAGGGCCAATGCCTGCCGGGGGTTCGAAGAAAACCGATAGGGAAATCGTGGCCCCCGGCAACAGGGCAACCGAAGGTACACGGGTGGGTTTTAGTCAGTAAGAGTCTGACACGCCCTCCCGCTCCGCCCAGAGCGGGAGAAGTTATTTGATAATTTCCCACCCAAAAAAAAAAGGTCCGTAGGTAAATGAAAGCAGTGCGGTATCGTTTCGGTATGCAGAGCATACTATACTGCACTGCTGCTTCCCGACCAATGAGGAAAAATGAAAGCAGTTCGGTATCGTTTCGGTATACCGAGCATTGTATATCGAAACGATACCGCACCAATGGGGAAACGGCCTTATTCGGGCATAACGCTTTTTTGTCACGTGCCGATTTCGATTTAGATTTTTCGATTTTCGTTTTTTTTTTTTAATGAACAATATTTTCAAACTTTTTTTACTGATTGAATACGAGGCTTTTGGCTACTTCTGTTTTGTATTTTGTCTAGTTTTTTTTAAATGTGCTTTTTTTTGTGCAAAATAAACAAGTTTTTTCTATTTCTACCAGTTTACTCCTAAGAACTTCGTTGAAACAAGCCAACACTGACAAAATCTTTCATCACCAACTTATCCAACAGCGGTGATTAACTCATCAGTCTAGTTTCCAAAATTAAGTTCCTACCTGTGTAAGTAGTTAGAGAGCCGTTAAATTTTTTATCTCCAGCATTCAAATGTATTGTAAACACATAACCGCAGGTTTTAGATCACGCAATCAAAATGTATTACAGTTTATGAGTGGTATAAATCATTGAGTTTTATCGTTTTCCATAAATTTATACGCTGTTATATTGTTGTTTCTTTATGGATTTTCATCCTTTTGTTGACTAAAGAATATCATTTTTTAAAGTACTTTTAGCTTTATGAAAAGCCGAATGGATATCTTTTAAACTCCTAGCGAGGTTCTCCATATATAGGGTGTTAAAAAAATACTTTAAAATTTTTAATGACTCCTTTAACCTTGCGAAAAAAAAATCGGCTGTGTATTTATTTATACATACTTTATTGTACACCAGATTATACATTACAAAAATAAAAAGTAATACACTACAAAATATACAATTGGCCTTATCGCTTACTGCGATCTCCAATTTGAAATAACCCTGCATGTCCATGTTTATATTTTTAGTTTATTGTTACGGCATTTCAACGACTTACTCACTAAAGCATACACAAACAAAAATCACAAACAGTTTTAGTTATTGTGAATTGGTCACTTACAAAAGTGCACAACACTAGCTAAAAAAATAATGACTACAGGATGTGTAAGATACCATTAAATACAAATTCGGTCTTATGTAATGTGCACTTAGGTGTCAAAGGAGTGCTTTGGCACTCGTACTAGGATTACTCTGTAACACGAATGCCATCACCTTCCTCCGGACCAACTAGGATAGTTCTTTATACTTACAATTTTTTAAATAAATTCTAAACAAAAATACAATTAACTTATACAAACAAGGATATACACAAAATGAGTATGTGTGTGTGTGTATTCGTAATGTAGTGTGTATGTGGTAGTGTGTGTCCAGAAGTTCAGAAGGTATGAGTGAGTTATACGTTGGTGAAAAAGTCAGTTAACTCACTAATTGTTTGAGTCTCTCAGATTCATCATTAGTTGTTTCTTGCCCGTTCTTCTCCATAGGTACCTACTACGCTTTGGAATGGGCAACTAGCTTCATCTTTCTGACTGACCGACCCCTTGACAATTCAAAAGTACCTGTAGTTGGTTTATTTGAAATAAATACTTTGAGTTTGAGATGAAACAAATAAGTCACAAAATAGTAATCTGAAAATGAGCTATGTTCACAAATACGATGGGAACATAGCATACACATAACATCACGCCTGTATCCCCCGAAGGGTAGGCAGAGATGTACTATAGTATACCCATATTTCGTCAGTTATGTTAAGGTCCCATGTAATAGGGGGCGAGGCTATTGCGATGGGCAATACAGAAATAAATAACAAAAAAAACTTTTTACAAAAAAAAACAACCGACTTCCAAAAGTCGGTGGCAAGTCTTTCGAAAGTTGGTGGCAAAAAACGAAAATACAAAACCCAAGACAACGACTTCCGAAATTAAAGTTTTCACTTTGTAGTGTTTTTTGGAAGTCGGTTGTTTTTTTTTTTTTTTGTAAAAAGTTTTTTTTATTTTTCACTTTTTAGTTATGGTACCTACCCCACACAAATTCTAAAACCACTAACTGCTATGTAAATAACAGTGACAGAAAACTTATCATATCATTCACATACTAAGTGGGAAAAACTATGTATTATTGAAGCTAACTCAAAAACTATCGAAGCAATGTAAATAAAATTTATATGGGACCACCTCGAGAGCATACCCTTTGAAACAAAAAAAGAATTTTCAAAATCGGTCTACAATTGACGGAGAAATCGGTGGAAATACATTTTAAAAAAAACATACGCGACGAACATATAACCTCTTCCTTTTTGGAAGTCGGTTAAAAAGGCCGAAAAAAAGAGAATAAAAGTGAAAACAATTATTATAATTTTTATCATGAAGCACACATGAAGTAATCATCAATATACATACCTACCACGTAACTGTTAAGTAACCAATTACTACAGTTTCAAGACACCCTATAATTTACAGTACCTTCACATCGGCGGGTCGATAATGTTAATAGCTCATCGTGCGTCTGGCGTGACCTTTACAATTGACTAGACAAAAGCTGCGTTTTTAGAGTTCAGCAGCTGAGAAAAACCTCAACATGTAAACCCTTTTAAATGTTTAGATTTTTATGAGTAGCTTCCTTTTTGTTGTTTATATATTAATATAAGATTTTGCAAACATTTTGGTATCACGCTCTCGCGAAATTCATCTTACATTTTTTGTATTTTGTAGGGTGCGTGTTGATCTAATTAAGTAAACCCTTGATTCGCGACTCTTACCTTAAGAGTTGTATTGATAACATATAACATAACTTCACGCCGGGTGTAGCCATAGTACACCAACATGTTTCTAGTTACCATGTACACACGGCTACACATCAAACTATATATTTCCAGTATAAGCTGACCTCGCATTGTACGGAAGTCCTACACAATGCGTGATCAGCATAAACTGGAATTGTATAGCTTGATGTGTAGCCGTGTGTACATGGTACATAAACACAGTTTACCCTACCCAAAGGGTACAAAACGGAATACTATTACTAAGCCTCCGCTGTCCATCTGTCCGTATGTCTGTCAGCGGGCTGTATCTTATGAACCGTAAAAGGTAGACAGTTGCAGCAAAAATATTATATACCTTTTTGATAAGAAATTAGTTAAGTTTTGTGTGACTAAGATTAGTTAACTTAGTTGAGGAGTTAGTCGTTATTTGTAGAAGCACGATGGGATTGACATAGTCGCATATGTGTACAAAAATCCCTTAAATAAATAAAAATTTAAAATGGTAGACAGTTGAAATTTTCACAAATTGTGTATTTTTATTGCCGTTTTAACAACTTTTTTTATCACACAAGAAACGAGGAGGGGCTTGTGGCTAAGTAATAACAGCTGCATGGGTCGATCGATCAGGTTAAGCTACGCTTGCCGGGGTTGGTCCGTGGATGGGTGACCATCTTTACATACCAAGTCCCCTCCGTTCCTCGGAAAGCACGTTAAGCCGTTGGTCCCGGCTGTCATTTGCAGATCTTTGACAGTCGTTACGGGTAGTTAGAAGCCCAAAAAGTCTGACAACCAGTCTTACCAAGGGGTATCGTGTTACCTAGTCACTAGGTTGTGGAGGTCAGATAGGCAGTCGCTCCATGTAAAATACTGGTATTCAGCTGCATCCGGTTAGACTGGAAGCCGACCCCAACATAGTTGGGAAAAGGCTAGGCAGATGATGACAAGAAACGAGTTTTATTTAGCGTTTTTTGCTTATTGTACCCTTCGTTTGTGAGTCTGACTCGCACTTGGCCGGTTTTTTTTGGTTCATTCCACCCAAAAAATTTAAACGCGGGCACAGCTTGTCTTAGCGCGTGTCCAATGAACTGTCGATAGCAGCATGCACTTAGGAGGTCGTGAGCCCATCGTCTAACTAAGCCCTCCGTCCCATTTTTCGACACGCGCCTCTAAAAAGGAAGCTTCCGAAACCACGCATAGAATAAAATCTGTAATTTAATGTAAGTCTGTAATTTTTATGGTGTACAGAATAAATCAAATTTAAATAAAAAAAAATAAAAAATCTGAGCATACAATCCAATTTGTTAGTAATTACATACACATCTTACACACTAGCGTTAGAACATAATAAAGCAAGGCAAGCTTTGGTCATAATTACTAGTAATGTCAAAACAATCAATAGTAATGTCAAAATTATAACCATAATGTCAAAATCATAATTATAATGTCAAAATCACAACTATAATGTCAAAATCATAACTATAATGTCAAAATCACCAAAAGAATAAAGAGTATTCTGTGTATCTACATGCTTTCTACGACTATTTGTTCAGCCTATGTCTCTCTGGACCGGGTTTTTGCCAGCTAGGTGTGTTGGAATCGGTTACCATGATCTCATCTTGATCAGCACAATCATTAGTCACCAACACTATCGGACATAAGTGTATCCAAACGCATTCTATTCTCGAACACTCTCATCCAGCTACATCCACTTTACGAAGGTCCTTACTTAAATCAAATCAGATCAACATCATTTCATCATCATCATTTCAGCCGAAAGACGTCCACTGCTGGACATAGGCCTCCCCCAAGCACCGCCACTTCGACCGGTTCTGTGCTTTCCGCATCCAGCGGATTCCTGCGGCCTTCACATCATTTATTTTCATAAAATGTGGTAGGCACACGAGGTGTTAAATAGGTACGATAAAATTCAGTTCCAAGACACTTTCCGCCATTTAGTGATGGCATGCAAATATTAAGTAGATAAAAATAAATGACTATCAATAATTAAATAAAAAAACGTGTGGCACTTGGGGACTGCCGCGGTAAAGCTATTGCATAGCATTTGTAACCTCCATGACAACATCACGTTTCCTATGACAACATCACGTTGTCGTGGGAACCGTCATTACATGGTAGGCGGAGTGGGGGGTGTTAGGTTTTATTTTCGTTACGTTACGGAATTTCTTGATTCGGTCGCCGCGCTCAAAGCCCGCGATAAAAGCTATGTATACAATAGCTTAAAAACACAACTGCCCTGCCAAAAAAGGAACTCATCATCATCTGCCTAGCCTTTTCCAACTATGTTAGGGTCGGCTTCCAGTCTAACCGGATGCAGCTGAATACCAGTATTTTACATGGAGCGACTGCCTATCTGACCTCCACAACCTAGTGACTAGGTAACACGATACCCCTTCGTAAGACTGGTTGTCAGACTTTCGGGCTTCTGACGACCCGTAACGACTGTCAAAGATCCACTAATGACAGCCGGGACCAACGGTTTAACGTGCTTTCCGAGGCACGGAGGAGTTCGGTATGTAGAAATGGTCACCCATCCACGGACCAACCCCGGCAAGCGAAGCTTAACCTGACAGATCGATCCGAGCGGCTGTTAGTACTTAGCCACGAGCTCCTCTCCAAAAAAGGAACTAAAAAGTAAAAAAACAAGTTGTGTTATGTTAATCTGTATATGCAAAGCGAGAAGTCACTCATATACTCACTGATTAAAAAAATAAATAAAATTGTCATTGCTGTCGGGGGACCGTTGTTGTGTCGTTGTGTGGAAGTCTTTTTATGTAAGGGGTCCCGCGACTACCTAAAAATTATAGTCAAGGGCCCACGCGGGACGATGTAAGGATTCTAACAATACCCCATACATCCAAATCTGTTCAGGCATTTAAAAGTTATGGTGGAACAAAGAAACTCACATACAACATTTTTTTATTTTTTATTACTTGTATTTTAACTGGCTAAAAGGTCTCACCTACGAAGAATCTGAGAGACTTATACAATTAGTGGGCTAACTGACTTTTTCACTAACATACTCACTCATACCGTATGGACACACACTACCAAACACACACACATATACTACTTTTGTGTATATCCTTGTTGTGTAAGTTAATTGTATTTTTGTTTAGAATTTATTCAAAACTAGCAGCACCCCGCGGTTTCACCCACATAAGTCTCGATCCCGTGAAAATATCGGGATAAAAAGTATCTTATCTAATCCAGGTTATAAACTATCTGTGTGCCAAATTTCATCCAAAGCCGTTTAGTAGTTTTTGCGTGAAAAAGTAACAAACATCCATCCGTTCTCACAAACTTTCACATTTTATTATTATATATTATAGTAGGAAGTAGGATATAGAAGTAGGATTTAATTGTTTAAAGAACTATCCTAGTGGGTTCGGAGGAAGGTGATGGCATTCGTGTTACAGGGTAATCCTAGTACGAGTGCCAAAGCACTCCTTTGACACCTAAGTGCACATTATATAAGACCGAGGAAGATTTACGGTACCCATTCTTCTAGTAATAAAGATTTTTTACTTTTACTTTATTTTTGAACTATACAAGGTTAATGGGGAAAGTTGTTCATAATAAAGAGTACAATTACCCCTTGTTAATGTTTATACTATACAATATACAAATTAATACCAATTATCAGATATAAATCTAATACCTTTAAACGAGCAATTCTTGTATATTATAATCTGAATTTCGGAAACGGCTCCAACGATTTTAATGAAATTTAGTATAGGGGGTTTCGGGGCGATAAATCGATCTAGCTAGGTTTCATTTTTAGAAAACTACAAAAAAAAAGCAGAACAAAGCTCGGTCATCCAGATTAATAATAATATAATAGAAATATTTAAAAATGTAACTTAATAAGAACCAAAATGAATAAACGAAAATATTAAATAATAATATAAATTCGAGTTCTAGAACTCTCCTAAGCTTTTTCAATTTGCAGGCCAGCATTAGGCTGCACGTTTATCAAAATAATATACGAGTATATTCACTGGATCACCCACTGCTGACAAAGGAATAAATAAGTTTCAAGGCGAATAAGTTTCACTTGTATACTCTTCTTAGTTCTATGCCAAAGGCCTCCTTCCGGCTTCCACATCCTTCCGTGATTAAATCAGCATTTTGCACGGGGTGACTGCCATCTGACCTCCCAAATCCAATTACTGGGCAATATCGATTACTCTACGGTAAGATAGGTTGTTGGCCTTTCGTTGAACGACCTGGGAGGAAGTTTAACATGTTTTGCGAAGCATGGACGGATCTCGATGTGTATGTTGACTATCGTCCTCGGAAAGATCATCATAGGTACGATAATTTTGAACCCGCAAAACTTTCGCAAAACCCTTATTCAAATCAGGGGGTCTTCCGTAATTTCGTTCAAAGTTACGGGCGTTTCCTACTCTATATTACCTACGGACATAAGATTAGTATGAGGCCTGACCTAAGAATTAATAATAATATAGTATAAGACGTTTTTTTTTTCTTTACACAAGTTATGTACTTAATGCTAGTATTTGACAATAGTGTACGAATGAATGACAAGACGATATAAAATATAGCAGTTGTTCTTACTTCTAATGTGTTTTTGCCCGACCGAAAAATTAAATTATTCGGGAGTAGGATTCATTCGGAACTACCGAAGTACTTTCGGACGGGCCCATACCTCCGTTGACGGATTTAGAGAGTAGACCTCCGGTTCACAATTCTCATCTGATGAATATAAATTTGACATCCAAATTTCTCCCGAAGAAGGCCGAAGAAAAGATGGATAGATTGTATGAAGAATGAGAAAGAATAGAGAAAATGATAGCGTAACAGTTTACAGGAGAGAATAGAAGAAGAAAACGTGTTGAGCAACATAGGAGAAGACCAGGAAAGATGATGACAAGTCTCTTGTATTTGCTGTTGAAGTGAATTATCATTAGAAAGGATTCTTGGAACCCCAAAGAAAAAAAAGAAAGAAAACTTGTTTATTCTACACAAACAAAACGCACATTTTAACAAACTAGACATAAAATACACACAATACAAAAGTAGCCAAAAGCCTCGTAATCAATCCAAAAAAAGTTTGACATTGTTGTTCACGATTCATTGGTTGATGTCAAGGCCACGGACCAAAGACAATATTACGTAATTACTGTTGCAACATTGGCAAATGACAACAAAACTAAAATGCCGATTGCCGACCCCTAAGGGGGTGAAAAGGGTGAATTTAGCTTGTTTTGTACTACGAAGACTGGCTGTTGTAAAATTGCTCAACCAATCATATGAGACTTCTACTTATAAAAGCCTTGACCAGGCTCCCAGAAATCCAAGGAAGAAACTCTTGTAAAGTAATAAAACATTTTATTAGCGTTCTGCAGCTAAAGTAATATCTTTTACGATACAAGTTCCGCTTTAATTCGGATCCTCTTCATAATGTACGAGGGCGCAGTGTTGTTTGGGCCGACTGTCTTTAATTTATTCATGAGGACCATGGACTTTAGGGAAACAAGGCATTGTCTTTATTAAGAATTGTTGTTTTTTTTTTGTATTTTGTCCTAGTACAGCAACTAAATGCAACTATTTAGGTTTTCGTGCGACTGCGACATGCGACATTCACCCCCCATTTTGCATCTATTGACGGAATCTTCGCCCCACAATTGTCTACCTTAATCAACCCTGTGTGATCAATTCTGTCTGTAGTGGTGTAGCCGTCAAGCTCAAAGTCAAATCATTTATTTCAAATAGGCCCATGTATGGCACTTTTGAACGTCAAAATTTACAAAATAATAAAATTGTTTCTAGTCGCCCCTTCCAAAAGGTAGTTTGGTAGTTTTCGTATGGAGAAGAATGGGCAAGAAACTCTACCGTTACTCTTTTAAAATGTTTTACAATAGTTTGTATAAGTACATACATTAGTTAAATAATTATATGTGAAGACGATGCACCTAGAATCAAATTACTATACCACAATTGGTGAAAATAATTAAAAATGAAGCAACGACAGATAATTTAATTATGTGATAGATACATTGGTGCTCACATATTTACAAACATTGACAAAATCGTCCCGCCATCTTGTCCTGGGTCTGCCTCGATGTCGTCGGACGTTTTCTTGGACCCACATTGTGTTAGATTTGGCCCAGTTGGTTGCTTTTTGGGTGACGTCGTCGATTTATGTTTTAGAGCGCAGCACTGTATTCCTACCACGGTCCCTTAAACTGACTCCAGAAACGCTGCGCTTCATTGCTTGCTGGTTAACCTATAGCTTGAACCTCTGCTGAGTAAAAGTAAACTATAGGAAACTGGTTGCACCCCACGGTTTCACCCGCCTAAGTCTTGATCCCGTGGGAATATCGGGATAAAAAGTATCCTATGTGTTAATCCAGGTTATAAAATATCTGTGTGCCAAATTTCATCCAAATCCGTTTAGCAGTTTTTGCGTTATTTGACATTATAATTACCTACAATTTTCTATATTTTTTTAATCAAATTAGATTTGTTACAGCTGTAGTGGCAATCATGTCATTTGGTTTAAATAGGTCCTTATTTTTATTATTTTGTTTATCTTTTATATAGATTCTTTTCTTTATGAATGTGAGAACGTTGTAGGCTGTAGACTTGTGGACCATTTTCTATTTTACTAAGTACCTGGTACTTGTTGATAGGCCTACACTTTCCTCCCATACCCATACACTGTAATTTGAAAACATTGTAAAAACCACTTATTTTGAAAAGAGTAACTGTGGAGTTTCTTGCCGGCTCTTCTCCATAGGAAGCGACCAATTGGAATCTTGCACCTAGCTTCTGACGTTTCATAAGTGCCCTTGTAAGTTTATGTGAAATAAAATATTTTGAATTTGAATTTGCGTTGAAGAGTAACAAACATCCATCCATCCATCCTCCCAGTGTAGGATTACTATATTATAAATAAATTAGGATAATGTTAACAAATACTCCATGTTAACACTGTGACCAAACAAGCCATCACCAAGTCTCTTAAACATTAACGAGAGTTTAGCACTAAATCGTTAACTGTCGTTACCCATTGAGAAGCGTTGATAAGGGTTAGGATAGTCAACTATAGCGCATATCACGTCTTAAGTGAAGGCTGTTAGCACTTGAGGGTTGAGAGTGTAGAATGTCCCGAAATGGTCCCCGAATGGCCCGCGGTACCAATTTCCCAATATAACATATATAACATTCTGAAACTTTCGCTCGTGAAATGTTTCATTGTTTTAGTTAACTTATTAATTAATAGTACCTATTATTTACATTATTTTTTTATTTACACTAAGGTCATGGGATCCGAGTGCCCACTTGGGTTTTCGGAACATCGCCAAGTGGTTGGTCGACTCTTCCCGTGACCAGAGGACTGACTTATTTTTAAGCCAAAGAGTCAGCATTGCCATACAATGTGGCAAAGCCTGCCAGCCTTTTGGGCACTTTTCCTATTGACAGCGTCGCGGACGATTTTTGATGCCCTATGATTCTTCCCCCCCCTTTATATACTTATACATACATTATTATTATTATTATTTTAATCGTCTTTGACATTTCTCGGGACCGGGTTCCGGACCTTATTATTATTATTTTAAAATGTTTTCAAAGTAAATAAAAATATTGTAGTATATCTTTTATTATTATGGTATACCCTCGGAGTATATTATAGAGACACTTTTAAAATTTTAACCAACTTTATTTGGTAACCACCTGCAGCAACAATAAATTATTATATTATATTCTAGCATCTGTTCGTGACTTCGTCCGCGTGAAATTTCAATTTCTTGTCCCCCTAACCCATCTTTTCGCATCGCGTCGCATCGTGAAATTTCTTGTCCTCCTAACTCACCCCATCGCGTCGTATCGCATCGTCAAATTTCTTGTCCCCCTAACCCACGCCGTCGCGTCGCCTCGAATCGTGAAATTTCTTGTCCCCCTAACCCATCTTTTCGCATCGCGTCGCATCGTGAAATTTCTTGTCCTCCTAACTCACCCCATCGCGTCGTATCGCATCGTCAAATTTCTTGTCCCCTAACCCAGCCCGTCGCGTCGCATCGCATCGTGAAAATTCTTGTCCTTCTAACCCAGCTCGTCGCGTCGCATCGAATCGTGAAATTTCTTGTCCCCCTAACCTACACCGTCGCGTCGCATCGCATCGTGAAATTTCTCGTCCCCCTAACCAACCCCGTTGCATTGCATCGCCTGACCATGCTATTACTTCGTTTTCGCTTATCATTCCTTTTTCTTTTATTCTTTTTGCACGGCTCCTAAGGATCCAAGCGTAATATTAAATAACCTTCCTCAAGAATATCAAATGCAAAAATATTTTTTCAAATCCGACTGGTTCTACAGATTAGCGCGTTCAAACAAAAAAAACGTGTGGCACTCGGGAACTGCCGCGGTAAAGCTATTGCATAGCATTTGTAACCTCCATACTTCCTATTTGTCAACGCTACACTTGGGATGATGACGTGATGACATAAAACAAAAATTACGGAACCGTCATTACATTGTAGGCGGAGGGGGGGGTGTTAGGTTTTATTTTCGTTACGTTACGGAATTTCTTGATTCGGTCGCCGCACTCAAAGCCCGCGATAAAAGCTATGCAATAGCTTAAAAACTCTTCAGCTTTATTATAAGTAAAGATTAATCAAAACAGCAAAATATTTGACAGCTATTTCCGACGTTACTAACTTTCAGAATGCACCCTCTTAGAGCGGCCATATACGGGTAGCTCGAAGCAGTCGGTCCTGACTGCTTCAAGCTGCCCGTATATGGCCGACTGCATAATGAACTACAGTCTTGTATTTAAATACATACATGGAACTGCTCGGGCAGTTGCGACTGCTCGGTTCGGTCAGCAGCACGGTGAAATTTCATTGTGCAGTCTAGCAGTTGCCAGGCGTACATTGACTTCTCGAACTGTCGACTGCTCTCGCGCAGGTATCCCCAAGATCCGCACTCTTCATTCCACCTCTACGTCGATTACTGCTACTGAATAAATTGTGACTGCTCTAGCAGTTGAACCCGACTGCTTCAGCAGTTATCAATGGTAGCTGCAAGCTGTTAACTATGACTGCACGAATGGTTCGTGTATTTTGATCACTGGCTAACTGCTCCAGCATTCCGTATATACCCGTCCTAAAGGGATTTTTTGAATCTATTTATAGTTTTGTTAATAATGTTTGTGGTTACTGGTACAAATGAAGATCAACTGAACCGATAGTCTTGTTTACATAGGACCCCTTTCTGGTCCGAGAAAGCTCTGTTTAAATAAATTGATAACCAATCAAACTTTGGAGTAAAGCAATTTTAATGATCGAGAAATGGAAGTTATTGAAGCAGCATTGCTGTGTCCCAGTCAGGACGGTTTGCCGGGGAAATTATTAGCACAACAGAATTGTCAGAAACCGTCCGCGTCGTTTTGTTAAGGTTGAACTAGTCGCGGGCTCGAACTCATTGGTGGGCTTGGTCAAAAAACACGCTATCTCACCTGGCATCGTGTCCGACAGAGATAGTATCAGTGATGAGCAGTTAGACGCTGGTCTACATGCACAAACTCTAGTTCGCACGCAGACAAACACCGTTCAGAACGATTTTAGTAAAAACGAAAAGTCCTTTGGAAGGTGGCGTTTTATGAAAAAACTACTGCATAAATCAATTACGAATAAAGTTTATTATAATTTTCGACAATTGAGCTTTGTCGGAAAGAGCTTTGTTTTGGAGATTTTGTACTTCTTTTATTACTTATTTCCTCCCAAAGTTGCGTTAAAATTAGCAGGAAAAACGAATCTTTGTTGGCTCATAACTTTTTAATTGCTTTTTTTTACTATTCTGCTTCTGTACAGACAAAATTAATAATAAGACAAAACGATTTCATGTTTTACTTTGGATGTACAATGTGTAACAGTGGAGTAAAACCCCCCCGAAATTTGTATGGAAAAAGTATCGGCTAGTTGCGCCTTAAATCTAGTTTATTCGGAAAGTACTGTGAAAAATAGCAAGTTATTTCAAAGAATACTCATCATCATCAGCCTACAACAGTCCACTGCTGGACATAGGCCTCTCCAATTGCATGCCATTTAGCTCGATTCTCAGCAACTCTCATCTAGCCGCTACCCGCCACCCTGCGAAGATCGTCTCTCCACCTGCCTGAGGACGTCCTACCTTACGTTTGCCGATTCGTGGTCTCCACTCAAGAACACGTCTACCCCAACGGTAATATGGCCGGTCTATTGGCACTACAGCTTGCTTATTCTGTGAGCTATGTCGACAATTTTGGTTCCGGATTCTATCCCTCAAAAAAATACAAGTGTTGATAAATACTGTCTTTCTGTCATGAGCTCGCCTAAACTAACAGTATGAAATAATTTTTTGATAGGTAAAAAAGTTTCTCGGCAAGAATCTTGAAGTACTGGAATCACTGAAGATACAAAAGGCAGGAAATAATTATCAGCCTTGTGGATAAGACTACCGAGAGCAGTGCGGTAGCCCCGACTTACGAGTTCTAGGTCGATGGTTCGAACCCAGGCAGGCGCTTTACTTTGTGTAAATAATTTCATCACCACTGCTCTCAAAACGGTGAAGGAAAACCTCGTGAGGAAACCGGCATATCCTAGAATCAAAAATTCGAAGACATGTGACATCTACCAACCCGCATTAGGCCCGCGTGGTGGATTACGGTCCACTCATTCTCGAAGAGAGGAGGGCTGTGTCCCAGCAGTGGGAACATTATAGGCTGATTAAGGTTGTGGATGACCTGAGACAAAGCTGTAATGTTTCATGTGAGCCTGAGAGTCTCGTTGAATAAACCTTGCATTTTACTGCAGTTCGTTCATAGTTCGTAGAGGTTTGACGTAATATTTTAGAGTAGGAAGAACGTGTACACGTCATGTTTGCACTACTTACTCTAAAATATTGAACCGAGCTGTGTTTGTTATACTGTATGACAGTGCTTACAATACTAACTCAAAAAACTAAAAATATAGGTATAACTACGATTGTGTAAGCACACTTTTCATGCCATAGAGTGACAGATCAAAAGTGAAAGCCACAAAAAGCTTTTTACAAAAAAAAAAACAACTGACCTCCAAAAAAAACACTACAAAGTGAAAAATAACTTTAATTTCGGAAGTCGGTGTCTTGTGTTTTGTATTTTCGTTTTTGCCACCGACTTCCGAAATTAAAGTTATTTTTCACTTTGTAGTGTTTTTTTTTTGGAGGTCGGTTGTTTTTTTTTTGTAAAAAGTTTTTATGTTTCACTTTTTAGTTGTGGTACCTACCCCACACACATTCGAATACCACTACCTGCTACCAGTGACAGAAACTTATCATATCATCTACATACTAAGTGGGAAAAAAATACGTATTTTGTAGCTAACTCAAAAACGATGAAAGCAAAATTAATAAAATTTATATGGGACCAATTCGAGAGCATACCCTTTCAAACAAAAAAATCATTTTCAAAATCAGTCCACAATTGACGGAGAAATCGGTGGATATACATAAAAAAAAAAAACAAACATACGCGACGAACATATAACCTCCTCCTTTTTGGAAGTCGGTTAAAAAGACATCTGCAATACCGAAAACTGTCAATTCTGCTTCTTCAGAATTACCTATTACCTATTACTCGGTACTTCTGCATCTTCATTATTACCTTTAGCCATAATTCGCAGGTAAGACGAATGTGAACACAATCGCACGCGCATGTGTTGCGCCTATGACCTACTTGCAGTACAAAAATAGTGCGCCGACGCTGATCTATAATTGTGATGCTTTACAATTGCGATTGTACGGCGGTAAAGGGCGAAGGGAGGGGAGCGATTAGGGCCAACATTATTGAGATGCGAGCTAACTAGATACAAATTCAAATCATTCATTTGATCTTCATTGAAATCAACTAGAAGTATGCTAATTTTTAACCACTTGAATACTTTGCGCCTTGCCTTGACCTTGCGGAAATTCATCATAAAATACAATATACGTGGATATATTTAGTAACCTATTCCTAAAGCTGACGAACTTGCTAAAAGAGGATCTAGCACAGCAGTCTGTGGACCCGAGCCTATCGTGCCAATTCCATTCAACCAAATACGCAGGTGGCTACAGGAGTTCACCCAAACCCAAGCGGAGAATTGGTGGACCTCGACACCGGGCTGCAGGCAGTCCAAGGAAGCAATGCCATCCTTGGATAGCAGGCTAACGAGGCGTTTATTAAGCCTTGACAGGAATGGCCTGCGCCTGATGACGGGGACCATCACGGGGCACTGCTCGCTAAACAAACACTTCCACACAATAGGCATAACGGACAGTCCTCTGTGCAGGGCGTGCATGGAGGCTGAGGAAACCGTCGCACACGTACTCTTCGAATGCACAGGTGTTACTAAGATTAGAACAGGAACCCTCGGGTCACCCAGATCTTTCACTGACGTTCTGAACAGACCAGGAGTTTCAATTAACTTCTGGAGGTAGGTGGGCTGGTCGGAATAACCAACAAACGGCCGCCATGGCCCACGCACAATGGTCCACCTGACGGACTAAGTGCGGAAACCAAACCCCATAACATCGATAGAAGAGCCATAAAAACTCATTTCAAAACTGACTTGTCGCGAATCTGAACAGTGAGTGCTCGGTGTGGCAACTCGCCGTGTTTGGATTCGCGACAAGTCAATCGTCATCCTGAGGATGCTTCGTTGAGAGGTGAAATACGTGTCGATTTCTTTCAAGGTTTTTATGGGTCTTTAGAAATAGCTAAGCGGAACAGGTTACTAAATAAATCCACGTATATTGGATTTCACTTGAATACTATATTACATCACATAACATCATAACATCACACCTGTATTCCCCAAAGGGTCAGACAGAGGTGTACCTATGTATGAGCGAGCCTTTTGCCATTAACCAGGCACAAATTCGACTTCGGGCTGCTACTGAAAAATTCTTGATAGAAAAAACCCAATAACATTTTGCCCGACCCGGGAATCGAACCCAGGACCTCATGCTCAGCAGTTACGCTTGAGACCACTAGACCAACGAGGCTATCTTCTTTACTTTTCAAAAAACTATTCGAATTGTGTTTACAGGTAATCTAGTTGAAATGAAAATCGGATCAAACGGTGAATTCCCTTTAATTCTATTACGTAAAATTTACCTACATATGTGTGGAAACCTTTTTTTTGGGTGGGAAATTATCAAATAACTTCTCCCGCTCTGGGTGGAGCGGGAGGACGTGTCGGACTCTTACTAACTAAAACCCACCCGTGTTCCTTCAATTGCCATGTTGCCAGGGGCCACGGTAACCCTTTCGGACAAACCCGCACATGTGGACCTCTTGTAGCAGCCTGGATATTCGACCCAGGTTCAAAACCAAGCGTCCACGTCACGGCATCGCGATATCACAGGGAAGTAAATGGTTCACGATACCATTATAATATGCACGTAGGTATTTCCATACATTTTATGAACGTGGACGTTTTATCCTTTTATTACAGCTATGAAGATATAATATGAAGAGGATGATTTGCATAAGAAGATCGCTAGGTACCTACTAAACGAACGTTGCGCGATTCTTCATATAATTATTTTTGAGTCCAATTCTAACTTCAATTAAGTTACGACTAAGTGCTCGGGAAGCTACGCAATATCTTCTCGTCCCACATACCACAGTGTCTTAAGACGAAAGTCTTTGACCAGTGCGTGTTGCCAGTGATGACCTATGGTACTGAAACGTAGTCGCTCACAATGGGCTTTATCAGAAGGCTAAAAGTCACCGAAAGGGCAATGGAGAGGGCTATGCTTGGAGTTTCCCTACTTGATCGAATCAGAAATGAAGAGATCCGCAGGAGAACCGAGGTAACCGGCATAGCCCGAAGATTTGCCAAACTTAAGTGGCAATGGGCAGGGCACATTGCTCGCAGAACGGATGGCCGATGGGGTCGAAAGGTTCTGGAGTGGCGACCACGTACCGGAAGACGTAGCATTGAAAGGCCTCCCACAAGATGGACCGATGACCTTGTGGAGGCCGCAGGAATCCGCTGGATGCGGAAAGCACAGAATCGGTCGAAGTGGCGGTGCTTGGGGGAGCTCTATGTCCAGCAGTGGACGTCTTTCGGCTGAAATGATGATGATGAAAAGTCTGACTCTCTTTCAAATTGTTGCACAATCTTAATCACAAGTCCTTTTCCATCCTCTTTACGTAAAAATATTTCCTGCGTAATATTTACTTTACGAATCAGCGCGTGAAAACCGATAAAATACAGAAAGAAAGTCAACATTGTCATAAAATTCACTCTCTATCTTTGTAGAAATTTGACCCCAAAAGGTATATTACAGGCTCCATTTTCCACTACTAAAAGCTTAATGATATACAAAAATATGTAGTGATACCAGTACAGAGGGAAACCCAAAAGGTTTACCAAAAGAATTACTTAGGCTGTTCTCGGAAAATGCAAATGCCAGTTCAAACTGCAGTTAATGTTCTTGTTCTTGACGACTACATTTTTCTTAACATTTTCTACGAAGCAAATGCAATCAGTAGTTTGCACTGTATTTGGAAAATGATTAAAGCGCAGACCTCACTCGGAACGAAGCGAAACGAAGCTAAATTCATTTAGCTTTTTTCATTCACACCACAGACTAAACGAAACGAAAACGGAAGTATGAAAAGACGCGGAGGAAAGCTAAACGAAGTTAGTTTCGTTTCGCTTTGGTCTCAATGTGGCCTGGCGCTTAAGGTTGCACTAGTCGACGGCTCGAACTCGTTGGTGGCGTGGCTAATATGCATGCTATTTAGCATGCTATTTAGTACAGCTATCTAGTTTCGACCTTATTGTATCTACACGAAGACACTGCCGCCCAAGATACAGGATTTTCCTAGTTTGGGGGCAGGGTACATTTCTTCTTGGACTTTCGACCTCACTTTTGTATAATTATACTTAAGTTTGCTTACCTTTCTGTATACCTATCTATTGTCAAAGTTTATGTTTTTTTGTGAATAAAGAATTTATTAAGAATTTATTAGTAAAGTTTTTATTTATTAATAATACATTTAGTGTTATAGACGATGATTTAAAACGAGTGCGTAAATTTTCATGAGCAGACCTTTGGGCGTATAGATATTATGGAAAAACTTATGGATGTATCTACTCAAAACAAAATTATTTGAATTTTTGAATAAATTGTCTATCTCTCATCTGCCTAGCCTTTTCCCAACTATGTTGGGGTCGGCTTCCAGTCTAACCGGATGCAGCTGAATACCAGTATTTTACATGGAGCGACTGCCTATCTGACCTCCACAACCTAGTGACTAGGTAACACGATACCCCTTGGTAAGACTGGTTGTCAGACTTTTTGGGCTTCTAACTACCCGTAACGACTGTCAAAGATCTACAAATGACAGCCGGGACCAACGGCTTAACGTGCTTTCCGAGGCACGGAGGGGACTTGGTATGTGAAGATGGTCACCCATCCACGGACCAACCGCGGCAAGCGTAGCTTAACCTGATCGATCGACCCGTGCAGCTGTTATTACTTAGCCACAAGCCCCTCAATAAATTGTCTATCTCTGTACGGTTTTAATTTTGACATTTTCATACTACATCAGTTATTTATTTACGCCCAAAGATGAGTTAAAATTTGTGTTGAAATATGGAAGTTTCGACGCTCATAACTTCAAAACCAATACTTTTTCCCAATTCTGCTTCCATACAAGGCTAGATAATGACAAGACAAATTGATATTATTTATTTATATGTACTTTATTGTACACCACAAAAATACATAACAAAAAATAAATCAAACTACAAAATATACAATGGGCGGCCTTATTAGTTTAGCAATTATTAGTTTTGAATGTACATTGTCAAACAGACGAGTAATTATCATACTACATTTGTATGGAAGAATGACCGACAAGTGTACCCCTAAGACTCTCACTTTTGTATTGGTTTAAGAGCTCTGCAATTAATTAAATGAGTATTGGCTAGAGGAACTTAATGGGGTAGCGAGTGACTAAAGTGGTACTGGTAGCCAAAGATGTCTCCTGCAATTAAAAATTACGCTTTTCTTGCTAAAATTTTCAACCATATTATATAATGAGGACTTAGGCAGGATCCACGCATCAGAGTTTAACACTTGAAGCAAAAAATAATAACAGGTACTACACAGCTTTCCAAAATGTTGTAGTAGATTTGTTGACCATTTTCTATTTTGTTAAGTACATGGTACTTGTTGAAAGGCCTACTGTCCTCCCATACCTATTAACACTGCTAAAAAGCCAATTTTTTTAAAGAGTAACCGTGGAGTTTCTTGCCGGCTCTTCTCCATAGGAAACGACCAATTGGAACCGTGCACCTAGCTTCTGACGTTTCATAAGTGCCCTTGTAGGTTTAGGTGAAAAAAATTATTTTGATTTGATTTAGTAACCTGATTTGATTTCCGTACGTCATTTTCGGGTGACCACTCAAAATCTGCGCTTTGCTGTGGGTCCCCCATAGTACAGCATTATGCTGAGTGGAAACCTCTTGTCACAGTCACGACTATTTCTCTTTAATTCTCATAATTACAGATTTTGTTTTAGATCATTACTCATATTAAATTGTCTTTTTTTAAGCGCGTGTTTCTGTGTCAATAATTTTTTTCTTTTCCATACTTTGCTCGCTTATTAAAAACTTCTCTGTTATATATAACAATTTATTTGGCAATTCCTGTAACCTTATTGCTGCAAGTGGTCTTACTGTACTTAGCGGTTCACAGTCTAATGGACGCTATTCACCGCTGTAATGGATCCACCACATCTGACGCCTCCCACGCGCCGTATGTCACGGCCCAATGTTCCCAGTGGTGTTAAATTCCTAGGAAATTATCATTGATTTTGTGGAAGTGTTAGATAAATAGGAATTGTATTGTAAGAAATTGTAGAGAACCTTTGAAGCTCTGTTCAAACTCAAACGAATTCCGCGCGGGATGTAGGACGAAATTCGCTAGCGCCGATTTTGTCAAGTAACTTGTATGGAGCTGTTCAAACTTACAGACAATTTAAGTTTGTAGCAAATTTTGACCCATCTACTAGATTGCCCCACATGTCCGTTGACCTGCACCCTTGACTATCTGACTAATACCTCTGACACCGCAATAAATGTGACCATCTACTGGGCTTATTCTACCTATATCTAATACCTTTCAACGAGCAATTCTTGTATATATGTATTCATCTATCGTGGTCGCAAGCGCTACTGCTGAGCATGAGGTCCTGGGTTCGATTCCCGGGTCGGGCAAAGTGTTATTGGGTTTTTCTATCTGGAATTTCTCAGTAGCTAATCGGAGTCTGGATTTGTGCCCGATTGATGGCAATAGGCTCGCCCCCTATTACATGGGACTTAAATATAACTGGCGAAATGTGGGTGTACCTACTACAGGTACACCTCTGCCTAACCCTTCGGGGAAACAAGGCGTGATGTTATGTTATGTTATATAATCTGAATCTCAGAAACGGCTCCAACGATTTTCATGAAATTTAGTATGCGGGGGTTTCGGGGGCGATAAATCGATTTAGCTAAGTTTTATTTTTAGAAAACTACCAAAAAACAAAACCATCAGTCAACTGTCCAGACATATATTATTAAATGAGCAATATTTGTGTAGGTATTTGTAATCACGTTCTCGAAAACGGCTCTAACAATTTCGATGAAAGTTACAATATAGGGGTTGACTGTGGCAAAAAATCGATCTAGCTAGGACTGGGAAAATTCGTTTTCTCTATTTTCACCCGAGCAGGGTTCGGTCGCCCAGGTACCTACTAATACATAATATACCGTCTAAACGAAAAAAAGAAGAATCCAATTTGATAAACAATAAATTTCCCAGATTTAACATTCGCCACTCATGGACTTAATGACTTATTGACGATTTCAAAACAGCATTATTACACACAAAGTCTCACAAAATGGTTCTGTTATTTCTAATAAATTTTCTAAAATGGCAACAAATCTAAAACCACAAACAATAGAAGTTTAGAAATATTAAAAAAAAAAACATTAACCAAGCTGCCTCTGGGTTTGGATTAAAACAATAGCATCGTCAACTCGCGGCCACGTCGCCGTCAATGGTCCGACGTCGCGTCAACGTCAAACTCGTTGCGTTTGACGATGTCGGAGCCAGTGTCAGCATTGACAGGTTGAACTAAAAGACTGGCTTGTGTTCGACTGGCTTTGTTTTCAAACAACTGGTTGGTTTGATACTGGGTGAGTCTTTTAAAACTTCTGAATGAATTGTCAAGTTTATGCTTTCCTCTATTGTAGCGGTTTGTCTTCGAATTTACCCCGTTTTGACATATAAAACGGAGTTTGGTATTCTCGACATCTGTGAAGGAAATCGTGAGAAAACGGAGTTATAGTTAATATAAGTCTGAAATCGCTAACCCGAAAACAAGCATAAAACAAGCATATTACAAATTAGAGGATTATATCCAAGATAAGAGTGCTTGGAAACATGCTGGTCCTGCTCCATAGGACAATTTAGAATCAAGACAAAATCAAACTGGTTGCTAATTTAATTGTAAAATTTATTACTTTGTGTTTTATCCTCACACACTGACTTATTAATTGTAAAATTTTAGGAAAATCGTCTACTTTTACAATGTTTGTAAATATGTGAGCACCATGTATCTATCACATATTAAATTATCTATCGTTGCTTCATTTTTAATTCTTTTTACCTATTGTGGTATAGTAATTTTATTCTAGGTGCATCGTCTTCATATATAATAATTATTTAACTAATGTACGTACATATACAAACAATTGTAAAACATTTTAAAAGAGTAACGGTTGAGTTTCTTGCCCATTCTTCTCCATACGAAAACTACCTTTTGGAAGGGGCGACTAGAATCAATTTTATTATTTTGTAATTTTTGACGTTCAAAAATGCCATACATGGGCCTATTTGAAATAAATGATTTGACTTTGACTTTTGACTTCGTCTTGAACAAGCGTGGTCAATGCTCGTGGCTTCTCTGTACGACAAGAGGCTTTTGCTCTGCAGTAGAATTACTTATTGACTATTATTATCCAACTTATTTATTTTCTGTATCTATCTATCCGTGACATCACTGCAGGCCCTATCAGAATACCAGCGCTGCGACATTTATTTATTTTTAAGTGTCGCAGCATTATGCTGAGATAGGAGCCTTTTGGCCTCGTACAGGACCTTCTGCTTTTATTTTAATTTTACTTTGTTTTTTTATTGTTTTTTTTATTAATGTTCTTATTGAAGGTGTTTAGTTATTAATTTGTGATTTCCTGTGCGAGTCTCAATAAATACTTTTTCTTTCTTTCTTTCTTTCTTTCTAACTGCAGGGGTTTTTATTATTATAGGGGATATGATTACCCCGTTAGATGTTTAGAGTAGCATACCTAATCAGCCTATAATGTTCCCACTGCTGGGACACAGGCCGTAATCTACCACGCGGGCCCAGTGCGGTTCGGTAGACGTCATATAATGTCCTGGTTTTTTTTGTTCTAGGACATGCCAGTTTCCTCACGTTGTTTTCCTTCACCGTTTTGAGAGCAATAATTTACAGAAAGTAAAGCACCTGCCTTGGTTCGAACCTAAAACCA
Organism: Agrochola lychnidis; assembly: GCA_963680765.1. NCBI lineage: Eukaryota > Metazoa > Arthropoda > Insecta > Lepidoptera > Noctuidae > Agrochola > Agrochola lychnidis. The sequence continues at coordinate 1,835,325 of OY796873.1, forward strand.
TTATTCTAAAAACCATTTATTTTTAAAAGAGTAACCGTGGAGTTTCTTGCTGGCTCTTCTCCATAGGAAACGATCAATTGGAACCGTGCACCTAGCTTCTGACGTTTCATAAGTGCCCTTGTAGGTTTATGTAAAATAAAATATTTAGAATTTTGAAGTTTCGAATTATTTCGATAAATCACGGCTCCTAGGCACCATGACGGAAGATTTAATGAGGCACGTGGAAGTTGACCTTCTTTGCCCTTTTAAGACACAAAGAAGTCACACAGAAATTAGACAAAGCGCTAAGCAAACTGATATATTAGAGGGGATTAGGGGAGTGATCTTGTGTCTTTTTAGTCGATAAGAGTTCCCAGATGAAAGAGGAAAATACCAATGAAAATAATCACACGTATACTTAACGAAACTTAGAACCAACTTATACCCATTCCTTTTAGTGTTGACGTCACAAATCAATCGCTCTAGATGTACCTACGGCTAATGGTAATCGTTGAGGAGCCTCCAATGTAGGAGATAAATACTTACTACCCCCCTTCCCCCCATACATCCCTTATCGGATACATTAGTGAGGAGAACAGTGAGCGTGTTGGTGAACTTGTTGGAGGGATTAGCGAAATTAACTCTGACGTGATGACGTCAGATTTAACTTTTAACTGAAGTATTGACTTTCTCAGTGTTTTAGTAATTAGTTTTATAATAATTTAAGTCATGTCAGCATTTAATTGTTCTAATGCAGAGGAAAGAATACTTCCCGTTTAAATAAAAGCACGCATTTGTCACCTCTCTTGCGTTGTGTTGGTGATTTGATGATTTAAGAAAATTAACTCCAAGTTAAATAACTACCTAAAAAACTAATTTTGAATATTACCACTTTTGGGCGGCAATTAAGATAATTTAATAAAAGTTTTGCAAACTGTTTCGTGTGACATATTAAATGAAAGGACTTACTGTGAGGGTTTCAAATTTTTCTTTTTATAATTTTTAAATTCATAGCTTTATAGTTATTTAAGAAAATAAATGAAAATTGAACGTCATCTCCGAAACTACTGAACCAATTTTTTTTTTTTAATATCGAAAATATAATTGTTCTATAGGTATGTACTTATCGATTGAAAATTAAGGCTGTGGTCCAAAAATATCAAGGTAAATCTCTCAATATTGTGCGAACAAACTTAAATTTGCAGTTATTCAAACTGCGAATGTATGGGAGAATATGTTTTTCAACTACAATGTTAAGTTTGTTCTTGGGATAAATTTATTCTAACTACGGAAAGTAAACATTCATTGTGCGTGGCCGACATGCACTTGTCCGGTTTTTTGATGTTAAGGTTGACCCTCAACGAGCTTCAGTGATAGATTGTGACACGAGATGGGTGACAGACAGTCGTGTCAGTCACTCATCTCCTGTCACAATCTCAATATGTTTTACAATAAGTTTGGATATGAAAAGCCGACGCTTCACATCCAAACTTATTATCAAACTTGATGCACCATATAAAGGAACAGCATAAGCTAAATCAGTGTAATGTTCCCACTGCTGGGACACAGGCCTCCTCTCTTCGAAAGGGAAAGGGCTTTGATCTGCCACGCAGGCCCAAAGCGGATTGGCAGATATCACATGTCTTCAAATTTTTATTTCTATAGGACATGCCGTTTTCCTCACGATATTTTCCTTCACCGTTTTGAAAATAATGGTGATGAAATTATTTACACAAAGTAAAGCGCCTGCCTGGGTTAGAACCCACGACTCGTAGGTTGGGGTTGACACCACTGACCCACCACTGATCTCTATGCTTGAATGCGTTTTAATACAGTGTGAGTCTTCATAATGTGCACATATCGAAATGAGGGAATCTATGCTTAATTTTATCGACGGAAAAAAAGGTATTTTCTTTTGTATCAAAATTTTTTTTTTTTATTCTCTTGAGCATCTTATTTATAAATTTTAGAATTATTATAAAAATTGAAAAAAATACAGATTTTTGCTAAAAAAACATGTTTATTTTCAATTGAGGGTAGTTTTTTTTCTCAATTTTAATTTTATGTGGACGCCTACTTACTTCCAATCATTATGGAGTTTGTTTTATCGTGATAGCTGATTCAGTTTAAAAGTTACACAGTTTTGTTACAATTTTTTTTAATTCCATAAAAAGTATTAAAAAAAATATTTAAATTTTTTAAATATTTTTTCCGTCGTTAAAATTAAGCATAGATTCCCTCATTTCGATAAGTGCACATTATGAAGACTCACACTGTATTACAGCTCTATTTTCTGAAGATTTTCTTCGCTAAACGTCGTGTGTCCGTAATTTCGTGATGACAAAGCATTTGTTAAGGATCTTTAAGCAATGTTTTCTGAATAACGTCCTATTATTAATTGATATCTATTGTCTTTTCTTGACGGTCGTGTGTCAGCTTACTACGTCATTCATGACGCGGCACAATGTTAAGGATTCTAAAGCAATGTCCTGGAAATAGTGTGTCGTTAAGGGCTTATACTACCTCAAATTGCTTAGCACGATCCTCCGTTATATAGAAAATACTGCAGCAATAATTTAGAAATAAAGTACCTGGTCGACCGAGCTCTTCTCGGGTGAAAATAGAGAATGCTCATTTAATAGTATAGGATAGTTCAAACTTATTCCATGCTGCCATGTCATTATTCTAAGGTAGCCATATTGTTCAAAATTTGGGCGATCGAGCTCTGCTCGGGTGAAAATACGGAGAAAATTAATATTCCCAGTTAAACGACCCCGTAGATCGATTTTTCGCCCCCGTAAAACCCTATATTGCAACCTTCATCGAAATCGTTGGATTCGTTTTCGAGAACGTGATTACAAATAAATATATATATGTATAAACATACAAGTATTGCTCATTTAATAGTATTAGGATATATGTTAAAGTTAAGGATCAATGTTAAGTACAGTACCTATATTTGACGAAAACACGATTCCATAAAATTTACTTCATAGAAACAAAGTTGGTATTCAAAAAATACTTCAAATTCGATCATGAAACTTTGCGTAGTAACTGAACTTAATAATAATAAATACATTGTTTATTGATCTAACTATAAAGCAGATACTATGTTTTTTTATTTTTATTAAATTACCATTACTTTCGCCTTAAAAAGAAATTACCTAAACTATTGGCGTCTTGGAACCGCCAGCACCCCACTCCGTCTCGCTCTCACTCAGGCTGCCAGCAGTATGGAGTGAGCGAGATAAAAAGTGAATTTGAGCTGAGGTATTAGGGGCTCTTAAATAATGGTGGAGGAATTATTGATGTGAAGTGTTGATAGTTTGGAAATAACACCTATTTCATTAAAATGTACCGATTAACACGGTTTTAAATGAATAATTGGAGGTACAAGATTACAATAACTGTTTTCATAAAATAATTGGGTACAGAAAAATATAATAAAATAATGGAAAAAACGTTTGCTGTCGGGGGACCCCGTCAGAAACAAATTTTTGAAGTGAAAACTTCTTTAGGCGCGTTGGGCATTTTTGAGATGGTAAAAAACAATTGAACTCGCGACACCGTTACCGACACCTCATTTTTGTAAACGCGATTGTGCTCTTTATTTATATTACGTTACAGATCAACGTTCTATGCGAGTATTTTTACTTTAAAGGTTTTGGAAGTATTTTTTTTTTTTAGTTTTCACTTCTGTCGGCACTCCCAAAGTGACAGTCTTTTTTTTGTTTTTCAAGATTTTATTTTATCGCATTGTCGGCGTGATTAATAAGACGTATACCCATTCCAAATTTTAGCTTTCTAGTACTAAGAATCTCTGAGATAAGCCATGGACAGATAGACGGTCGGACATGGCGAAACTATAAGGGTTTCTTGTTGACAATGGAACCCTAAAAACGCCAATACCCTTCCAATGAAATCTAACCACCTTCAAACCGTGTTCCTTTCAACTCTTACTGAAGGCTCCGAACCACATATTAACACAATTAACCGAGTGTACTCAGTGTATACCAAGCTCAACCAACCGTGACGAACCAACTTTCACATCGGCAGCTCTGAATACACCCGAGTGTACTTGTGCTGGGGGTACATTAGCGGGCACAAGCGAAAATTAGGGGACATTGATATAGTAAACTTTTGGATATGTATTTATTATAGCTGGGAGGAGAGGAGCTCGTGGCTAAGTACTAACAGCCGCTCGGGTCGATCTGTCAGGTTAAGCTACGCTTGCCGGGGCTGGTCCGTGGATGGGTGACCATTTCTACATACCGAGACTCCTCCGTGCCTCGGAAAGCACGTTAAGCCGTTGGTCCCGGCTGTCATTCATGGATCTTTGACAGTCGTTACGGGTCGTCAGAAGCCCGAAAGTCTGACAACCAGTCTTACCAAGGGGTATCGTATTACCAAGTTACTGGGTTGTGGAGGTCAGATAAGCAGTCGCTCCATGTAAAATACTGGTATTAGAAAGAAAGAAAGAAAGAAAAAGTATTTATTGAGACTCGCACAGGAAATCACAAATTAATAACTAAACACCTTCAATAAGAACTTAATAAAAATAATAAAAAAAAACAATAAAAAAACAAAGTAAAATTAAAATAAAAGCAGAAGGTCCTGTACGAGGCCAAAAGGCTCCTATCTCAGCATAATGCTGCGACACTTAAAAATAAATAAATGTCGCAGCGCTGGTATTCTGATAGGGCCCGCAGTGATGTCACGGATAGATAGATACAGAAAATAAATATATAATAAAATAAAAATAGATATGTGAAACACAAAATAATAAAATATAAGTAGTCCGCGTGTCTGTACCCGACGTAACATCAGTTACTTGTCTATGCCTTTAGTATCTGTCACAGAGCATTCAGCTGCATCCGGTTAGACTGGAAGCCGACCCTAATATAGTTGGGAAAAGGCTAGGCAGAACATTTAATATAGCTGGGACATAGAGACTTAAGATGTCTCAAGTATTTGGAATAGGTCTGTCTAGATTCGGTTTTTGCATACGATAAAAACGTGTGCATTCGGTGAACCCCCGTCTGGATCGAAGTTACGCATACACACTCATATGTATAATAAAACTAGCTTCTGCCCGCAACTTCGTCCGCGAACCTTCCTCAAGAATTGGGGTACCCAACGCAAAAAGAATTTTTCAAATCCGACTGGTAGTTCCGGAGATTACCCCCTACATACAAACTTAAAAACAAACTCTACTTCTAAAGAATCTACATACAAAAAAATCTACCTAATATTAGCGCAGCGCTTTATTTAATTAGGAATATTTAAAAAAGTAGATTAGTCTTATGTGATTATATGTTACCATGCGATGGCCAAGTTATTCTATTTATTAAAGAAATAAAGATGACAAATAGACAGGTACTGAATAAATTAACAGACTTGGTTTTACATTAGATCTCATATCTTTTTGCGGTAGAAGAACTGCGTTGCGGGACTTTTTTACATGTTATGTTTTTGATGGGATAAATAACGTGTAAAAAAAACTCTGTCCCATCCAAAAAGGGCACACAGGTACTGCAATAACATTACCAAAAAGTAGTCAAAAATCTTATTATTATTGAGAATAAAAAAGTTATTGCCATTTAAAATTCATGTTTTTTTTTTTTTTACCAAAATGATTCAATAAATATTAGCAAATTTTCAACAGGGGTCATAAGTATAAGACTTGTAGACATCCGCTAAATGACAGCCACCCGCGCCCCATGTATTATCCTAGAAAATTCCCCTTTGAATAAAAATTTGAGGTGGTTTTTTTTTTCTTTTTTTACTAAAAATTACCACATAAATAGACTCTCAGTATTATTACTTTCGTGGAAAAGGATACATGGAAGGATTTGGGGGAGGCCTTTGCTCAGCAGTGGGACAGTGGAGGCTATGAAAAAAAAAAAAATACTTTGTTGAATCGCTCAATAGTTTGGCTATATTTATTAATTAAAACTTTATGCACAAGTAAAAAAATACTGTACAAAGGCGGACTTAATGCCTGAGGCATTTTCTACCAGTCAACCTTAGGGTGATGCAGAGACAAAACATGGCAGGTGCAACATAAATGACAGATAACTTGAAAATGAATACATACTAATACATAGATACATAAATACATACATATAAACCGAATAAACTTTGTCAGGAGAAATAACGATAGGTAGGAGAGAAAACAAATCCAGCAAATCAGCGCTGCAAAGATTTTGCCAAATTTTGACTTTGAAAGATAACCGACTGGTTGCCATCCTGATGTTCAGAGGGAGCACATTCCAAAGAAATACCGCCTGGACAAAGAAAGAAGAGTGAATAAAACCGGAGCGGTGAGAAGGACAACGTAGAAGACGATTGTTGGTAGAACGAAGATTTTTACTATGGGCAGAGCATAGGTATTGAACATGGGAAGTGAGGTAAGTAGGAGAAGTGGGGGAGTGGGATATCCTTCGTGATAGCACAAAAAATTGGCAAAGCTCGCTATTGTAACCTCAGCAGTGCACCACATTGGGCACGCCACAATCGCGGCGATAAGACCCGTCTTTGAGGAGTGGCTGGAGAGACGCCACGGCGTTCTCACCTTCCGCCTGACGCAGGTCCTCACCGGACACGGCTGCTTCGGGAGGTTCCTGTTCAGGATAAGGCGGGAGGAAACACCCGGGTGTCACCATTGTGTGGATCGGCCTGAGGACACGGTGGAGCATACGGTGGAGGTCTGCCCGGCTTGGGCGGAGCAACGCCGTGTTCTCGTAGAGGCGATCGGCGGCGGTGATCTCTCGCGTCCGGCCCTGGTTCAGGCCATGGTACGGAGCGAGAGGAAATGGCAGGCCGTCACCTCCTTCTGCGAAGCTGTAATGCTCGCGAAGGAGGAGGCGGAACGCGTGAGGGAGAGGCAAATTTCGCGCCCTCACGCCCCTAACCGCCGCAGGAGGAGACGCCCGGGGCGGGAATCGCGAGCCGATTTCCGGCCACCGTAGGCGCGGGCTTGCGGACGGTGAGCAATGGGTAGCTCGCTGTCCGATAAGGACCAGGCCCGGGTCGACGGCGCGTTGTGTTCCACGCGCGCCTCAAAGAGATGTCAGCAGAATTGAAGGGGTCCACTAGGGCCAATGCCTGCCGGGGGTTCGAAGAAAACCGATCGGGAAATCGTGGCCCCCGGCAACAGGGCAACCGAAGGAACACGGGTGGGTTTTAGTCAGTAAGAGTCTGACACGCCCTCCCGCTCCGCCCAGAGCGGGAGAAGTTATTTGATAATTTCCCACCCAAAAAAAAAAAAAAAAAAAAAAAAAAAAGCAGTGCACCACATCAACTATAATAGCAGTCAGTTTCAATAACTTTACTAATATCCGTATTTCCGTAGACACAGAGAATGTGTTTGAGTATGATTCCAATTGTTTCTATACTTTTGGAAGTAGGTCAAGATTTCTGAGTGGGAAGATGTAAACTTGCAATGAATTAATAACTTTGAATTCTAGTTGGTTTATGAAGTTAGAAGATATTGGTGCCGATTCCCTTGTTCACAAACTAAACTAAATTTAAGTTCAGTGCATCTTTTTCTTTCTATTTCATTAAGAAAAGGACAGAAGATAAATTTTAGTTTAGTCCAGTCAAATTAATCAACGCTTGACGTAAATTGACGTAATTTTAGTCGGCAAGTTTTTAATCACGTCTAAACTTGTATGGAGAGTGTCAGGCGATGATTAATTTGACAGGACTAAACTAAAATTTATCTTCTGTCCTTTTCTTAATGAAATAGAAAAAAAAAAGATGCACTGAACTTAAATTTAGTTTAGTTTGTGAACAAGGGAATCGGCACCAATGCTTACAAATCTCTTAACTACGGTTTCCATATCCGTGTAGTTACATATTTATCTATACTAATAATAAAGCTGAAGTTTATTTTAGAGTTCCGTAGCTCAAAAGGAAAAAACAGAACCCATATAAGATCACTTCGTTTTCCGCCCGTCTGTCAGTCTGTCAAGACCCTTTTTCTCAGGAATGCGTAGAGGTATCAAGTTGAAATTAGTATTAAATTCGTGGGTGTAGGATCCTTTGGAGCTCTAAAAGCTTAAGCTTCTAAGTCAACGCAATAAAAAATACGGCCATTTATGCGACACATTTTGATACTCGCAAATAAATCCAAACCTACAGGGTAATTCCCGTTGACCTAGACCAGGCCCGTCCAACATACGGCCCCCGGGCCACCATGTGGCCCGCGTAAGGCCTCCATCCGTCCCGCGACCTAGTTAAAACTTTATAACACATCAATAGATATATAACGCGAACAATATTAAATTCTCCCAATGTCAGTTAATCGATGATCTATCTATCGACTTTGAGTAAAATGTACATGTTTGTAGGTATTACAACTAATGTACCTACAATATTTAAATCTCACTTTGGCATTGGACATTTCTTTTGGCCCGCTTTGGTTACAAAAATATCAAACCTGGCCCTCCAGAAGATTATGTTGGACACCCCTGACCTAGACTCATGAAATTTGACAGGAAGCAAAGTCTCACAGCACATGTAAAGGAAAAAGTCAGAAAATAATTACTGGTGCCGATTCCCTTGTTCACAAACTAAACTAAATTTAAGTTCAGTGCATCTTTTTCTTTCTATTTCATTAAGAAAAGGACAGAAGATAAATTTTAGTTTAGTCCTGTCAAATTAATCAGCGCTTGTCAGTCTCCATACAAGTTTAGACGTGATTAAAAACTTGCCAACTAAAATTACGTCAATTTACGTAAAGTTAAGTTGGTCGATTATTACTCGTTAACCTGTAAAACCTACTTAGTTGTGATAGGTTTTCTTTTAATTTCGTTATATAAACTACTGTTGTGATTTTTTTCACATACCCAAAACCAACCATTTAGCCGGCAGGGGGGGGGACACTTGACTCTAACAAAAATTAGCACTTTAAAGCTTAATATTTCGCAAACGAATCCCTGAATCCAAAAATGGTTTCCAAAAACTCACAAAAAATTTTAAGGACCTTTCCAATGATACCCCTCATCGTGGGGTAAGAAAATAAAAAAATAAACATCACCACTTTACGTGTATGAGAGGTACCCTAAAAAAAATGTTTTTCATAATTTTGTTTTACCACTTTGTCGACGTAATTAATATGTATACCTATGCTAAATTACAGCTTTCTAGTACTAAGGGTCTCGGAGCTAGACCGCGGACAGACAGACAGACAGACGGACATGACGAAACTATAAGGGTTCCTTGTTTACTACGGAACCCTAAAAAGGTCAGACAGAACGCTAAATGAAAATGAAGTAAGCACAGGGGGCGATGCGATGCGACACGGTGGGTCAGGGGAACAAGAAATGTCACGCGATTGAAGTCGTGGAAATAAATAAGTCTTTCCACAATAATATCATGATGTTTTCTTTGTTACAGGGGACCAACCATCATCAGAAATATAAAAACCATCGGAAAACCCGCGACATTGTCACAACACGGCAGTTTTCATACATTTTATAATAATTAGCTAAAAATCCTCTCCAGTTCCTTGTAAATTCAGTAATGTGTGCTTAGTGGTTGTGTGGTAAAAAACGTCGCATGGAATTACAGTGCGTCGGTTCGAATCTCCGGCTGAGCAAACAGAAGAATAGGTGAGTTACTAGATACTTATTTTAAATTATTTTTACCTTTTTAACATAACGATAAAGATAAGTAAATAGGGAAGGTAACTAACGACAAATCGTGCGAATTGTGTAACCAACCTAAATAAAAGTCAATTAACAGTTTTATTCATTGAAATCTTAATTTTTGAACAAAATATTAATTAAAATCGGAATTGAAGTCATCATCATCATCATCATCATTTCAGCCGAAAGACGTCCACTGCTGGACATAGGCCTCCCCCAAGCACCGCCACTTCGACCGATTCTGTGCTTTCCGCATGCAGCGGATTCCTGCGGCCTTCACAAGGTCATCGGTCCATCTTGTGGGAGGCCTTCCAACGCTACGTCTTCCGGTACGTGGTCGCCACTTCAGAACCTTTCGGCCCCATCGGCCATCCGTTCTGCGAGCAATGTGCCCTGCCCATTGCCACTTAAGTTTGGCAATTCTTCGGGCTATGTCGGTTACCTTTTTCTCCTGCGGATCTCTTGATTTCTGATTCGAATTGAAGTAATGAACATTAATTAAACTCTTCAGTTCTAATCAGTTTATCAAAACATAATTTTGTGTCAATTATGCAAAAGTGACAGTTTTAATGGACTTTTGTTGATGACCGTACCTGTAATCGTCATAATCCACAGGCCAAATCTACCCAAGACGTAAGGCATTCCAGATTTGGTAAAAAGAACGGACTCAGTAAATAATATATGTTAGAAATAGCAAATTGAATACATAAGACCCATCAATGGTCCTCGATACTACTTAAAAGTAACGTTTTTCTACGGCGTGGTTTATACGCCGTGTATCGACACGGTCGTCAGTATTGTATGGATCACTATTGAAATTTGTCGACTGACACTTTTTTTCTACGGCGCTGATTATACTCGTACGCCGTGGGTAGGCACGGTAGTCCGTGTTGTATGGAGCAATATGGAAGCTTGTTGACTGACACATTTTTTCTACGGCGCTGATTATACGCCGTGGGTAGGCACGGTCGTCCGTCTTTTATGGATCACTATTGACATTTATTGACAGACACATTTTTTCTATGGCGTGGTTTATACGCCGTGTATAGACACAGTCGTCCGTGTTGTATGGATCACTATGGAAGCTTGGTGACTGACACATTTTTTCTACGGCGTGGTTTATACGCCGTGTTTAGACACAGTCGTCCGTGTTGTATGGATCACTATGGAAGCTTGGTGACTGACACATTTTTTCTACGGCGCTGATTGTACGCCGTGGGTAGGCACGGTCGTCCGTGTTGTATGGATCAATATGGAAGCTTGTTGACTGACACATTTTTTCTACGGAGCGGTTTATAAGCCGTACGTGGAGTTTCTTGCCCATTCTTCTCCATACGAAAACTACCTTTTGGAAGGGGCGACTAGAATCAATTTTATTATTTTGTAATTTTTGACGTTCAAAAGTGCCATACATGGGCCTATTTGAAATAAATGATTTGACTTTGACTTTGACTTTGTACCGTTAAAAAACCGTGTCTTGTACAAAGGGCATAAGGCAGTTCACGAAAATTTACAGGTATAGTTTGAGTTCTAACACACGACCTCTCGTTCCACATTCCGATTGTGTCACCTAAGCCGTTTGACTAAAACCATTTTCAATTTAACTAAGTCAAGGTATCCTGCCAAATAAACTGAAAATTTAACAGCTACAAACGACCGTGTAATTACATTTAACTGTGTCGGTCTCTACTCAACGGCGCATGAACTGGTGCCTGGCGATAACCAAACTATTTGCAGTAACAATTAACAAGGTGATTGTTATAGTTTGCAGCTTATTATATTAACTGAAATACTGGCTAGGTTTTACTTGTCTTTAGTTTCAGTAGAGACCGGAATTATGACGTGAAAACCTCATGAAAGCTAAAAAAAAAGAGAAAAAAGGATTGTGTGGTTTTATGAAACCACGGTAAAAGTGAAACTTCTATAGGCCCCGCCATATTGGCCTTGGCTTCTCTGACGAGCGCCTTTCACTTTCGCTACTCCGCGGCCGACCGTCACGCGACATGCAACACACAGACGAAAAAGTTTGAGACGATGTAATAAAAGTTTCACTTTAAAAAAAAAAACACATATACCTACAAGGGCACTTATGAAACGTCAGAAGCTAGGTGCACGGTTCCAATTGGTCGCTTCCTATGGAGAAAAGCCGGCAAGAAACTCCACGGTTACTCTTTTTAACCGACTTCCAAAAAGGAGGAGGTTATATGTTCGTCGCGTATGTTTTTTTTTTTTGTTTTTTTTTTTTTTTTATGTATATCCACCGATTTCTCCGTCAATTGTGGACCGATTTTGAAAATTATTTTTTTGTTTGAAAGGGTGTGCTCTGGAATTGGTCCCATATAAATTTTATTAACTTTGCTTGGATAGTTTTTGAGTTAGCTACAAAATACGTACGTTTTTTCCCACTTAATATGTAGATGAAATGATAAGTTTCTGTCACTAGTGACACAACTAAAAAGTGAAAAATAAAAACTTTTTACAAAAAAAAAAACAACCGACCTCCAAAAAAAACACTACAAAGTGAAAAATAACTTTAATTTCGGAAGTCGGTGGCAAAAAACGAAAATACAAAACCCAAGACACCGACTTCCGAAATTAAAGTTATTTTTCACTTTGTAGTGTTTTTTTTGGAGGTCGGTTGTTTTAAAAATAAATGGTTTTTACAATGTTTTCAAATGATATGGATTTCCCTCATAAATATGCTCATATTATCAGCATGCGGAATATTGGCTCAATAAATTATTGTACCGATAGTCGTGTCAGTTAATCCTACAACTTTCTACTAAAACTACGTATTAAAGTATCCTGTGTTAATTCGACATAGTTTATTCGCTTGCCATTATTTCGTCCAAATCCGATAAGCCGTTTATGTGTAATTGAGTAACAAACATGCATATATTTTCAAGTACTATCCCTTTTATTATTCAAGTTAGAAAAAATGATACTATACAATAGTATAGTATCATTTTTTCTAACTAGAATTTTTTCTAACTTGAACAGACAGCTGTGCTGCTGGGGAGTTTGTTGCGCCGCTTCTTCTTCCCAGCTAAAGGCACTAGGAAGTGGTGAAGGGTGGGCGTTTTGGGGGACTGTCTTATGTAATTTTGACGTTCGAAAAGTGCTGATTCTCAGCCTAGTTTGAATAAATGACTTTTTGAATATTTTAATATTTTGAATATTATAATATCACTAGCTTTTGTCCACGGCTTCGCCCACTTGGAGGACAGAAATAATCCCACGGGAACGTACTACCACGATAAAAGTATGTGTTAATCCAGGTTATAAACTATATGTATGCCAAATTTCATTTAAATCCGTTCAGCCGTTTATGCGTGATCACTAACAAACATGCAAATATTTTCAGAACCTTTCGCATTTATAATTAGTACCTGGGCGACCGAGCTCTGCTCTGGTGAAAATAGAGAATGCCCATTTAATAATACAGGAAATTCATACTAATCCAAGTATAGTACCTACTTATTCCATGCTGCCATGTCATTATTCTCATGTCATTATTCAATATCTTGTTCTAAACTTTGGGCGACCGAGCTCTGCTCGGGTGAAAATACGGAGAAAACGAATTTTCCGAGATATGAGACCTAGCTAGATCGATTTTTCGCCCCCATTAACCCTTTTATTGCAACTTTCATAGAAATCGTTAGAGCCGTTTTCGAGAGTGTGATTATACAGGCTGTTTGGCAGAACGTTGAACATACAAAAATGGTGGATAGGTGGGGTCATCTGCTACTTACTCAGCCCTAATTTATTTGGCCCGGGCCCCCTGGATATTTTTTTTTAATGCAAGTTGAAAATAAGATTTAAGTATTTTTTACATCTTTCTGTAAGTTTGAGGACTCATAACTTTTTCTAGCTAACATCTGAATAAAGCAATAATTTTATAAGAATCTGCCAACATTAAAGATTTAAAAAAAAAACAATAATAGGCAATATTATTGTTTTTTAAAAATCTTTAATGTGTTTTACCCAGTTTTAATAGAAAATACACTTAAAAGTTAAGAAAGTGGTGAAACTAGAAGAAAGAAAAAAAAAATTTAAAAAAATCCTGGGGGCCAGGGCCAAATAAATTAGAGCTGAGTAAGTAGCAGACGACCCCACCTATCCACCATTTTTGTATGTTCAACGTTCTACCAAACACCCTGTGTATATGTCGGTAATACGTTGCTGAGTTGACTACTCGGGACGCCAGCGCCACCTATCAGCATTCGACAGAGTCTAAAACATAACGCTCGAATCGGCTGGACCGGAGCTGAGCTGAGTTCGTCAGTAAAGACATTTAGAAACTATCGCGCGTTCCGAATAGTTGTGTCGTGTACCTACAGTATGTGAATTACTAATGTGATTAATTTGATAGTAAATTATAATGTGATCTGAACTGCAGACGGTTTTTCTATTGCGCAGTAATCAACACTACCCACAGTACGCCCACAGTAGTTAAAATATTGCTGATAATAACGGAAAAGACACCTACTCTCCTCCGTCATATATATATACAAATATTGCTCGTTTAATAGTATAGGGTGTAGTGATAGGGGTAGTAATATATTAAGAATGGAAGACCATTGTTTTATACGTGAAACAACACCCACAACGTTAAGAATGTGGGACGTTTATTATGATTTGAGCTATGGGGTGAGAGATAGTGGCCTGCCTCTCATATAAGATCAACGTATAAGTATAGGAGAAAAGCCACGTAGTCGTAGCTAAATAATAGTCAATCGAAGGTTAAGCTACGCTAGCCGCGGTTTGTTCGTGGATGGGTGACCGTCCATTGAAATGAAATGAAATTGTTTATTCTGTAAATAGGATATCGGAATCACTTTTACACGTCACAAGAGGGGCTTGTGGCTAAGTTACAACAGCTGCACGGGTCGATCGATCAGGTTAAGCTACGCTTGCCGCGGTTGGTCTGTGGATGGGTGACCATCTTTACATACCAAGACCCCTCCGTGCCTCGGAAAGCACGTTAAGCCGTTGGTCCCGGCTGTCATTTGTAGATCTTTGACAGTCGTTACGGGTAGTTAGAAGCCCAAAAAGTCTGACAACCAGTCTTACCAAGGGGTATCGTGTTACCTAGTTACTAGGTTGTGGAGGTCAGATAGGCAGTCGCTCCATGTAAAATACTGATATTCAGCTGCATCCGGATAGACTGGAAGCCGACCCCAACATGGTTGGGAAAAGGCTAGGCAGATGATGAATCACTTTTACACGTCATATAAAAAAAAAATTAAAAATAAGCTAGATGAGTTCGGCGTTTCCTATCTGATACTCTGAGAAGAAAGGCCGAAACAAACTCAGAGGTCGCAGTCTCTTTTAAAGTCCAGACATAATTTTGGTCAGGCCATATGAGGACCATGTAGATTAGTGTCTGAAAAGGTCTTTTTAGGGAAGGACCACACAGATTTGAGTGGACCTGTCAGTGGAAGCATTTGTCAGTAATCGTGGAGCTCAACTCGACGAACCCAAAGAAAGGACATTTGGGTAGGCCGCATAAACTACTCAAACTGCCAGACCAGCACTAAAACTAGCAGAGAAATAAAATAATATCCACATAGTCCTCACATTCACAATAGTTAAAATAATATGATACTTTACAAAGTAATCATGTCATTTTGAATATAGAGACCATCACATATCGAGATCCCTCCATACTTCGGAAAGCACATTAAGCCATTGGTCTCGGCTGTCATTTGCAGATCTTTGTCAGTAGTTACAGGAAGTCAGAAGCCTAAAAGTCTGACAACCAGTCTTACCAAGGGGTATCGTGAGACCCAGTAACTGGGTTGTGAGGTCAGATAGGTAGTCTCTCCAGGTAAAATACAGGTATCAGCTGCATCCGGTTAGACTGGAAGCCGACCCCAACATAGTTAGGAAATGGCAGGTAGATTAAATTTTTATAAGTATTACAATATTCGGTAAGGGACCTTTCACGCCGTCTGGATGAAGTTGATTTGTGTGAGCGCGGCTTTATTCTTTGTTAACATTGAAACACCAAACTTCTAAGCCAATTCAACTGATCTTTGAAGATTTAGAAGCCCTTCACAATTGTTTTTGATCGTTACAGAACAATGGTAGTTACTTCACGATGTATTTGTACTTGTAACAATGTGAAGATCACAGGATTATCTCGAATGAGGCCAGTTTGTGTTAGCGCCAGTACATTGAGAGTTTTAGATGTGAATACAGATGCTTTCCTTACTACCAAGTACGATACAAGGATTGATTTATCGATCTTGATTAAAAGTCTTTGAAGTGCGTAATTGGTTCTTCAAAAAGTTGTGGAAGGCGAATTACTTTACCTGTAAAGGTTTTTGACGTAACTCAAAAGTAACCAGTTATGCTGGGGCCGCATCTGCGTCTATTGTGACGAAGCTTCCAGATGTGACCAGCCTTTATCGGCTATCGTTGCGATAGTTTGGACTGCGTAGCCCTTATCGCCCGGTAGCGGTACATCAAAAGATTCTAGCGCGCTAATTAGCATGATGCGTGGTCGGACTAGCATCGTTCATTTTGACTGTTGTTTCCGGACTAAGTAGACGAGTATTCTTTTTAGTTTTCAATAAATGCATGAAGTAATAATTAACACACATGTAGAAGTAATGTAAGTCGTTGTCCATTGTCAAAACAACACAGTGATTATCTCCTTTCTGGTCAAATGCCGTCTGGAACTGCCATCTTGGATTATTGTACGATAACTTTTTAGCGAGCAAAACATACGAAGCTTCGGCGCACATTACTTCGTCACGATAGACGCAGATGCGGTCTCAGCATCATAAACTTAAATCACCATGATGTACACAGCATTAGTATTTTAATGGAGATCTGTATGTACACGACACGACTTACGAATGTTATTAAGTTCTAGTTTGTGATTTTTTATGTCATGTACGTGTACCTACGGACCGCTATCGAGTCAAAAGAACAGACTGTAGCCAAGGAGCTGGGCATGCTAAATGAGGTTAGGCGATACTTCATATCTAGATAGCTTTCAAGTTTGTACAAAGCACAGATTAGTTCCTGTATAGAGTATTGCAATCATTTATGGGATGTCTCAGCAAAATACCAACTTGCTGCACTTGATTCGATGGAGCGGAGAGGAAATAGGCTTATAAGTGACGAAACGTTGCTGGCTAGGCTTGTCAGCTTGGCTCATCGACGTAATGTTGCTTTCCTGTTGGTCTCCTACAGACTACTTCAGAGAGTGTGTGCAGGAGCTCCACGACCTGATCGAGACACTGAAGGGTACAATCCTCCCTTGGTTCATATCCTGTCCAGTCGTACTCAGCACTTCTCCGCTTTCTCGCTTTTTTTTTTTCTTTAAAATTACCACATAAATGGACTCTCAGCACCATATCTAACAACACCCTCACGTATCGGGCTGGTTTTTTTTACATGTTGTGGAAGAATCCCACAGTATATTTTACGTTTATTACATAGTGAAAAACAAACAATATCTCATACTTAGTTAAATTGACTGAAATCGATAGAGTCATAATTCACAAATCAATATTTCATGACTCAGCCAGAATGAAGCTTGAAAAATTACATTTACATTAAAATGTTATTTTTCATGTTTCATTGCTATCATTACCGTCTATCAGCAAATAAACGTACTAATAAGATATCGATATTCAATGAAACAATCTTTCAAATATTGCATTAATAAAATCTTGAATATAAATTTCTTTCATTTAAGAATTTTATATTAGGTACTTGCAACGACGTGAATCATTACTACCCGCAGGCACCGCTAATGAAAACCTCATAAAAATTGGAGCAGCGGGTATGTAGATAATAAGATCCGATATAAACAGATAGATTAACTAAAGACTTCCACAGACAGGTACGACGCGATTCTAGTAGAACAATTTCTATGAAGTTTTAATATAAATATTGTTCTACTATCTAGAGTCACGTTCGCTGTGGCTTTGTGCCTGTCTGCGGGAGCTTTAAAGCGATCTTTAGGTACACACACAGCGTGTCTCTTAGTACCAATCGAAGCACCAATATGGCTTACCAAAAAGTTGAACCAATTGAAATAAGAACCATCCTTACTCTAAAATTACTAATTTAATTTCGAATATAATTATTTAACCTCAAAATAGATACTAATCCCCAAATGAATCTTAAAGTCGTTACCCCAATATCATAATCTAAAACTGTTTAATAAAACTACATATTTACAATATTTCAGGGATAAGGAAAATAATATGAAACACCAAGATATTTTGTCAGTCATTTATATTTCTTTGCCAACATCAAATTCAATATTCTACACCATACCATCACATCTATTTCCCACATATTATCACAATTCAATCCGTATTCTAATATTTACCATGAAACTAATAGGTTACCTTAATTTACAGTAGATTTCCAACCAATGCCATGCCAATCTATATTTTTACCGACACAGCCACCAAGCACATCTTACCGTCACGAGCGCCCAAACCTGAAGTGCGTTGTTCCGCTATTCTGACACACCGAATCTTTGGGTGTTGCCAGTACAATATCCAACAATTACGTATTAATAAATAGAAACCTAACACAATATCTACACAAAAACACATTGAATTTTCTGCAGCTTCCACAACAGCAATTTGTGTGAGGCGTAAAATTCATGAGAAACTAAATTATCCGGTAAAGAACCGAAGGAAGCAAGCTGAATTGGCAGTGGGCTAGCTTTGTTTGTCGAAGGACTGAAGGCCGGTGAAGCAGACGAGTCCTGGAGTGGAAACCGCGTATCGGCAAGCGTAGTGTGGGACGTCCCCAGCTAGATGGACCGACGACCTTACAAAGGTGGCTGTTACAGACTGGCTGCAGAAGGTGGAGGACAGGTTGTTGTGGTGTAGCCTGGGAGAAGCCTTTGTCCAGCAGTGGACTTCTATAGGCTGAGTTGATCTATAAATTGAATACGAGAGTAAGACCGCAAGTTAGGGCTCTATTTTTATTTTTACCTATTGTTGTATTGTAATCTTATTCCAGGTGCATCGTCTTCACATATAATTATGTATACAAAATATTGTAAAACATTTTAAAAGAGTAACGGTGGAGTTTCTTGCCCATTCTTCTCCATACGAAAACTACCTTTTGGAAGGGGCGACTAAAATCAATTCTATTTTTAAGCTACTGCATAGCTTTTATCGCGGGCTTACACGCGGTGAATCAAGAAATTCCGTAACGTAACGAAAATAAAACCTAACACCCCCCACTCCGCCTACCATGTAATGACGGTTCCCATGACAACGTGATGTTGTCATGGGAACGTAATTTTTGTTTTATGTCATCACGTCATCATCCCAAGTGTAGCGTTGACAAATAGGAAGTATGGAGGTTACAAATGCTATGCAATAGCTTTACCGCGGCAGTCCCCGAGTGCCACACGTTTTTTTGTTTTTGACGTTCAAAAATGCCTTTTTGTGCCTAATTGAAATAAATTATTTGACTTTGACTTTCAAATCCAGTACTTCCAAACACTCACCCCGACTTCCACAATCTAAATCATGATCTAAATTTAATTTCATTATAAAATCAGCTAATCAAACCTTTGGCGCAGGCGTTAAGTCATAAACAGTGATTCACGTAATCGATTCAATGGAACTGGTCAATCAAATGTGTAGTGTTTATTTAGAATCGACTTGCATGCTATTTAGCTCAGTATCTGTTACGGTTTGTTACAATTCAGAACTTTAGAGTTTACCTACTGATATCCGGGTGAGGGTCTTTCGGGCTTGTGGTTAAGTGATAACAGCTGTACGGGCCGATCGATCAGGTTAAGCTACGCTTGCCGCGATCTGTGGACCATTTTACTTACCAAAACCCCTCCGTATCTCGGAAAGCACGTTAAGCCGTTGGTACTGGCTGTCATTGATCAATCTTTGACAGTCGTTTCGGATCGTCAGAAGCCTGAAAGTCTCATAACCAGTTTTACCAAGGGATATAGTGTTACCCAGTTACTGGGTTGTGGAGGTCAGATAGGCAGTCGCTCCATGTAAAATACTGGTATTCAGCTGCATCCCGATAGACTGGAAGCCGACTCCAACATAGTTGGCAAAAGGCTATATAGGCAGATGATGGTCTTCCGGGCTCCGGGACATGTGGGTTAAGTGATCGTGTATGTCATAAGCATGCTCCGGAATACTGACACGTGTGAACAGCTTAAACAGTTCACCTAGGCCTCTCCAATCTCACCCCAAGTTACTCGAACTTCGGCTACTCCCTTACAGCTGCTACCAAACATCCTACGAAGGTCGTCACTCGAAATTTCCTATTGACATCCTGTCTTTTGCCGATTCACGGTCTTACGGTTTAAGAACATTTATTTCACTCAAAAAAAATACAATTAATTACTCCTATGAGGAAAAACATAATAATTAAGAAAAAGTTAAAAATAAAGACAAGAGCTCATTGGGCGTCAAAAAATTCGTCCGCATCGCGGACAACGGGAAAAGTGCCCAAAAGGCTGGCAGCAATGCCACGTTGGATGACAATGCTGATTCTTTGGCCTAAAAATTTTCCAGCCCTCTGGTCACGTAAAGAGTCGACCAACCGCTTGACGATGTCCCGGAATACTCGGTGAGCACTCGGACCTCATGGCCGTAGTGTTTCAACCCCAAACGGCTCAAAAATATAGCTACCAGTAAGGTTGCTATATTTGCGCCGTTTGTGGTTTTCTGCACCTGCAGCAGCCGCCTCGACACAGCCCGCAGTGCTAGGAAGATGGGATGGCGCGAGGGTGTCGACACAGGTTGCATCCCACACCAAAGGCCTACCCAACTTCCAAGGTTTAACTTTTTCCTTTACATACTTGTACATAATATATATAGTTAGTTAGTTGTAAATATGTTTGTGTATATTATATATTAACATAGTAAACATTAATAATTAAGATAAACGACGGTTTCGCTTGGTAATAAACTAAAATTAAGTTATAAAAAAACCGGCCAAGTGCGTGTCGGACCACGCACAATGAAAGGTTCCGTAGTTAGGACGAATTTATTCCAAAAACAAACTTATCTTTGTCGTTGATAAACATGTTCTCCCATACAAAATGTATGGGAAAACGTGTTTTTGCAACTGCAAAGTTAAGTTATAGCTGTGATAGTTTTTCTTTTAATTTCGTTTTATAAACTACCACTGTGATTTTTTTCACACATCCAAAACCAACTATTTAGCTGGCAGGGGGGAGACACTTGACTATTAAAAATGTTTTTCATAATTTTGTTTAACCACTTTGTCTATCTTCTATCTATCTATCATCATAATCATCATTCATCTATCTATGCCAAATTACAGCTTTCTAGTACTAATGGTCTCGGAGCTAGACCGCGGACAGACAGACAGACAGACGGACATGACGAAACTATAAGGGTTCCTTGTTTACTACGGAACCCTAAATACGGTAAAAACTTACAATTCACACATTATTGCGGTGGTGCTTTAATAGCCTTTTAAAAGTTGGAAGTGATTTCGATTCCTTAATTACTTTAGGTATAGAGGTATAGAGATCAGCCCCCTCATATACGACAGTCTTTCTACCGTAGTTTGTCCTCGGTGCTCTTAAAATTATATGGTTAGCCTGCCTCGTCATACGCTTTTGAATTTACATTTTTTTTGTTGTAAATTTTATTTGTGTGTCTCTATTAATTACTAACCGACTTCAAAAAAAGGAGGAGGTTCTCAGTTCGTCGGGATATATTTATATTTATGTGTATTCCCCGATTACTCGAAGACGGCTGGACCGATTTGAAAAATTCTTTTTTTGTTTGAAAGACCCATTATCTTTTGGTCACGTTCTGATGATGGGATCTTGGAGAAATCGAGGGAACTCTGCAAATATTATAGCCACATCTATGGCGATTTGGGTATTTTTGATGAACAATTAACTTAGAGGCTATTGTGACTTAGATAAATTACAAACCAACCCTCTAAAAAGTGAAAAAAAACTTTTTTACAAAAAATTCAACCGACTTCCAAACTACAAAGTGAAAAATAACTTTAATTTCGGAAGTCGGTGTCAAAAAACTAAAATACTGATCCAAAGACACCGACTTCCGAAATTAAAGTTATTTGATTGATTGTAGTTTGGAAGTCGGTTGAATTTTTTGTAAAAAAGTTTTTTTACGCAAGTGTTATATTTATAAATTCTCACGGTCTTCACTCAAGAACACGGTTTTCAATCCCTGACGCGACATTAGGCCCACATTGGCCAAAGACCGAAAGTTCCTGGCCTTGATTTGCTGTCATAAAAGTCTAAAGAGACCATTGTCTGATATCTAAATAGAAAAAGCAAGCATTAGCAGTGGCTTAAAACAACAAGAAACTGCTTAACAATCCTTTTACCAAACGCGGTGATTAACAAAACATCGTCGTCACCGTTTATTCTAGCAACACCGGTCTATAAAAAGCCTAATTACTGTCTTTATAGACTAAACGGCACAACAAAAAACAAAAATTTCAACGAATTTGACCCAAAAATTACCGCTATTGGGCTGTTACCAACAAAACGCCGCGTAAAATGGTTTTACGCCTCATTGCGTAAAACCGACTTCAAAGCATTTATTTGGCCGGCCACCTCTCAATTATATTGTTTTGGAAGTTTCCTCCTGGATCGTCTATCCCTCTCTGTCCTTCCTGTCTTTC
This sequence comes from Agrochola lychnidis, assembly GCA_963680765.1. NCBI lineage: Eukaryota > Metazoa > Arthropoda > Insecta > Lepidoptera > Noctuidae > Agrochola > Agrochola lychnidis. Next base: position 1,857,617 of record OY796873.1, read on the forward strand.
TTTGTCCCTCAAATCGCGACATTACATGCGGCTTTAACAGCTAATCGGCTAAAACGTTCGGCTAATCTTCTGGCAAATCACTTTATCTCAGCGCTGTCAAAAACATTGTTACCAAGATTTTGGGACTGATTTTATTTCTTGACTTATGGTGTTTTTATCCTAAAAGCTTGATGATTGTCACAGACATTTACTTACAACTTTTTAGAATAAAAACGGAGAGTGGTCGAAGAAAGCAAAAAGTTATATTAAGGCGATTGTGGGCTATAGGTACTCGCTACGAATTTGTGTTGGTTGGATCACATTTTATGGAAACCTTAATAAAATGTTCAAAGTTTTATTGCATTACCTATGTATCTTAGATGCAATACCAAGCAATATATTTGTCTTTTTCTCTTATTACATTGTTGGTATTCTGCATTTATTTCACAACTTAGATCCAAGAAAACTATCTAACTAAGCTATACAAAATATTATTTGAATAAATTGAAATTGAATCTTAAGATTAGTATCATAATAATTATGGAGCTTATTTACATACGTTGCTTAATTAAACTTGAGTACCTAATTATTAACGTCAAGCTGTGATGGCTAAGTGGTAACAGCCGCAACTTACGTGTCGTAATTCGTCAATCGTGGTGAACGGCATGTCCTAGAACCAAAAATTCGAAGACATGTGAAATCTACCAACCCGCACTCGGCTCGTAAGGTGGATTCGGGCCCACTCCCTCTCGAAGGGAGAAGGCCTGTGTATGGCTGATTATGCTTGTGAATGTCCTATGGTCGTCTGAAATACAAGAGGCATCACTGGTGCGTTATTCAGCTTAGAGACAAAGCTGTAATGTCTCATGTAGACATGAGGGTTTCGTTGAATGGAAGGCTGTCACCTTTTTCTGCGAAGCAGTAATGCTCGCGTAGGAAGAGGCGGAACGCATGAGGTAGAGGCAAATTTCGCACCCCCACGCCCCTAACTGCTGCAGGAGACGTCCTAGGCGTAGGGAATCGCAGGCCGATTCCCGGCCACCGTAGGCGCGGGCTTGCGGACGGTGAGCAATGGGTAGCTCACCGTCCGATAAGAACCAGGCCCGGGTCGACGGCGCGTAGTGTTCCACGCGCGTCTCAGAGAGATGTCAGCAGAACTAACGGGGTCGCGGGAAAGTCCGAAAGGGATACTGTAGCCCCTGACAACATGGCAACTGAAGGAACACGGGTGGGTTTTAGTCAGTAAGAGTCTGACACGCCGCAACTTCTCGTTTTTTAATAATATCCCACCCAAAAAAAAAAGGTTCTCGTTGAATATAAAGCTTGCATTTTACTACAGTTCGTTCAGCCCACTCCCTCTAACACAGAGGAGGTTTATATCCCAGCAGTGGAAACGTTGTAGGCTGATTATGATAATTGTCTAGGTACTGGTGTCTGGCTTACTCTAAAAAATCTCAAGGTTAGCAACGACAAAATCCGCTTACTAAGCGCAGTACATAAGGAGATAAGATAGATTGATGATATACTAATCATCTCATATCGTGTCGACCTTGTAACGATAATATAATCTATATATGTACTTATGTAGATGAAAAATGTATTAGATGTGAAAGCATCTTGATGACATCATCAATTTACTTGAGACATATTATCTCTTCGATGATAAGGGATATAAGTGATGTCGCCGTCTGGTCTTCCTGTTTCCAATCAGTTTTGATACTGCCTTGTAAAAGTATCAGAAAAATAAATAAATTAAAATCCATTTATTAGTTAGAACATAACATAACGCCAGTATTCCCGAAGGGTTGGGCAGAGGTGCACCTATAGTACACCCACATTTCGCCGGTTATGTTTAAGTCCCATGTAATAGGGGGCGAGCCTATTGACAACAACCGGGCACACATCCAGAATACAGACTATTACTGAGAAATTCCCGATATGGAAAAACGAAATAACACTGCCCGATTTGGGAATCGAACCCAAGATCTCATTCTCAGCAGTAGCGTTTGCGATCACTAGACCATCGAGGCAGCAGAAGAAAGAAATTAGGAAATAAATCATGTTATTTCCAGATACAGAAACATAGGCCTCTTACAATGCATACCGTCATGGGTCTTTAGTGGCATGAGGAACAGGGTGTAAAGTTCACTCATCCACCATAGAAAAGGGAGGATCCTCCGACCAGACGGGTGTTGTGTCTGGCGGACAACTGCCCAATGGTTGATGTCGGATAGTCTTATACATGTCGTTGGTATATTGGCATGTTTCTGGTTGGTATATTGGCGTGTGCTAGCTGGCATATGGCCTATAATTTATCATTTGAATTATGTTTTGTGTTGCATAATGTAAGTTTTTTTTCATACTATTGTATTGAATCATTTTTCTAACTTGAACAGACAGCTGTGCTGCTGGGGAGTTTGTTGCGCCACTTCTTCTTCCCAGCTAAAGGCACTAGGAAGTGGTGAAGGGTGGGCGTTTTTGGGGGACTGTCTTATGTAATTTTGACGTTCGAAAAGTGCTGATTCTCAGCCTAGTTTGAATAAATGACTTTTGAATTTTGAATTTTGTTCGCGCGGTAAACTCTAATAGCGCGATGCAGGATTTGTGTGACGTCAGATCTTTGATGCGTAGTTTGTATGTGGCGATGTAGATGTCGCCACAAATTCTTCAACTTTCTTCCACATAACTGGAGAAGATTCATCCGTCTTCCGATTCCTCTGTCATCATCAGTGATCGGAGTAGGTAGTGATTTGGGGTCAATGCACTGGCACGTATATATTAGTATGGATATGCCCCCGGGATTCCGGGATTTTGAAATTATTAAGACTTTTTTAATGAATTTTAAATGTTATAATGTGTAGAATAAAGAATACATCAATATAAATAAGAAATATTTAACCCTTTTGCTGTCTTTTTAATAGTATATAGGTGATCGGACTCCAAGAAAGGGATAGGTATACTATAAAAACAATTTAATAATATAATATATTTTAAATGTTTATCTATCGCATTCTATAAATTTCTAATGTAGTAGTTTAAAAATCCTTACTTTAACAATATTTGATTCAATCCCGTAAGTACCAAAATGAAATCCCGGAAAAAATGCTTATCCATGTTATGATTTCATGTTCTATGACTATTCGTGATGCGAGTACATAAAATCACTCTACCTACTCCGATCACTGGTCATCATGCCTAGAAACTATATGGATCTACATATAGACTGAAAGACCTTCTGTAAGCCTTCAAGCAACACGCAAGTTTTGGCAACCTAATGCTAATCCGGTCGATCAACGGTTAAGCTACGCTTACCACGGTTATTTCGTAGATGGGTGACCATGCATGACATATCGAGTCCCTCCGTGCCTCGAAAAGCACGCAAGCTGTTGGTCTCGGCTGTCATTCTTAGATCTTTGACAGTCGTTACGGGTCGTCAGAAGCCCGAAAGCAACCAGTCTTACTAAGGGATATCGTGTTACCTAGTAACTGGGTTATGGAGGTCAGATAGGCAGTCGCTCCATGTAAAATACTGGTATTTAAAATCAATTATGGACGCTAAAATGCAACACATCATTAATGAAAAAGAGTTTCTTTGGTGTTGCTCCCAAAATTTATAATAAAATACCCGATGTTATAAGAAGTATGCCATTAAAAAAAATTAAAAAGTGTTTTCATAAATTATTAGTTGAGAAATGTTACTATGCCCTAGATGATTACCTGAATGATAGAACACTGTAACTACTTACCTATATTTTGTTTTGTTTCGAAATTTTTAGTTTGTTGTCTATGGTAAATTTTGTTTTATCTTTATTTTGTGTAATCATATTAATATTTGTATGTTATCAATGACAAAACATAGCGCAACATATAATTATTATATAAGACCTTGACTTTTTACCTATGTTTGACAAATAAATAATTCTATTCTATTCAGCTGCATCCGATTAGACTGGAAGCCGACCCCAACATGGTTGGGAAAAGGCTTGGTAGATTGAGTATGTGAATCCTTGCAAAAATATATCTATGGAAATATCTCTTGGTAACAAGGCACAGGTCGGAACTTGTGCCTACCATTTGGCTTTAAGGCGACGATAACCGACTTTTAATGATTTTATACTGAAGATGACGTCTAAACGAGTAGTGTTAATGATTTGAAAAAAATATATGTTAAATTAGAGCATTTTTTTAATATTTTAATATAGGCATATTTTGGATTATGTTTATATTACATAGTGAAATTAATTTGTAAATTTATGTCTAACACGGATAAAAACTGAGAATAATGCAAAATCTATCAACCGTATTTTTCTGAAACCTTCACCATTTTAAAGTTAATTTAATTATTGATACTTTAATATACGTGCTTTATTAAAATATCTTTTGTTTTACGTATAATAAATTAATAATGTGTCTAATTTGGGACAGCGCTCCTTGATGGGCGAGTCCTATTACTGGCTGGACGTACGACGCGTTGCGTGAGCTCAGTACAGAACACGCAAGCTAACCACTCAAGGTCACTGGCATATATCTGCGTCTTAATAAATTACCACAGTGAATATTTCCACCAAGCTGAGACGCCATCAAATTACTGTCTATTAAAAGAACAGAGTACAAGAGCTTCGATCTTACCCGAAAGTATATACCTAATAATATACGTTATAACCAACTGGCCTATATTTATATTGTTATGAAACGATAAGGAAATTGAACGGTAAACATATTTTAGCCCTGTAGTTAAACAAGTAGAACAACAACACGAATGGTAGCGTAACAAAAGGTCCTGGGTTCGATGATGGGGCCCAGGTCAGGCAAATTCTTATTGTGTTTTTCACACTAGTAGCATATAACCTGGGTTTGTATCCGGTTGATGGCAATAGGCTTTTTCCCCATTACATAAGACTGAAACTTACATAACTAGCGTAATGTGGGTTTACTCAAAGATGGAAATCATTAGATTTGCCCTCACCGCACTAAGTCGCACGAAAAACTGTGTCTGTACTGAGCAGAGCGAGCTTACACAATAATAATGGCGTTTCCATGACAATCAAGTTTATATGTATACTAATTTTAATAATGTAATTTTAATACAGTAATGTAATCAAATTTAATAATAACTTCATTTCATTTGGATTCTAATTAGACTAACGATTTATGTTTTATTTTTTGTTACTTTGTGAGCGAGAAATTTATTGTTTTTTTTTTTTGTTGTTCTTTGTTCTCATGCAATGTATAAGTGTATTAATTTATTATTATTTTATAATCTAATCTTATTTCGCCATTTTATTATATATCAAATTAATTTTAATACTAATTTTTAATGGTTTAATCATTTGTCGAATAATTGTTCACCTTTTAATAAGAATGTTGTGCATGCCTATAAGTGATGTATTTACACAGTACTTAAGATTCGTGATACCTATTGTAACTATCCTTGTAAATATGTCGTTTGTGTGCCTTGCTTAATAAATAAATAAGTCTCTGCGACATTGTGTCTGTCAGAGGTGACGCGGCGAATCTATACGATTGAAATCTTTGTGTTTATTATACACTGCTGCCTAACCCTTCGAGGAAGACTGGCGTGATGTTATATGAACTAAATAGACCAGTAAACAAATTTACATCCCAGTATTAAATACCACACCATCAAATAGAATTACTCAAAGCGATAAAAAAACCCTTTTTTCTAATTGAGATTGAAACATATTGACTTATCGATCAAAAATTCCGAATAAACAAGAGCCTTTGAGATGAAAGGCTTTGTAAAAACCCGTTGTTTATTAAAAACGTATCTAAAGGTTTTTCACTCGCTTTTAATTACTCGGTACCGCGAACTCGCATGGCGCTAGCGAGCTCCATAAAACTCTTTTACTTAATTACTGGCATGTTAATTAAATGCTTGTTAAATGTAAAATAATTAAAAGAAAGTAACATGTTTTAGAAATTGGGGAAATTGGTCATGTAATTTTATAAATGAGTTTGCAAAATTAAGAGGAATTTAGTCACGTGGTTATTGGTGTTCATGCCATACTTTTTTGGTTCTTTACGATGTAATGTATATCTACCATATTTGCCATGTCTACAAGTTTTTTTTTTTCTAAAATTTGTGGTCTTTATAATTATACCGGTAACAAATATTTGGACTAGTATCATTAACCATAGAGAAAACAGAAGAATAGGTACGTATGAAATGAACGCCAACGACCGCGTTTCTTCATAAGACGCCATGTTTGTAATAAAATGGCGTTTCCCGCGTAAAGTGATATTTTGACCTGTCAAGGAAGTTTACGCACGCTATTACATTTATTTTCGTTGGAACCCACTTTTGAATCAAAATTTAATATTTTTGGCGCTGGATCCCATAAAACATTATTATGTATTATATTTCATAAGGTGTAGCGATCTTTGCCAAACGCTTTAATATTATAGTTCTTATTAATTTATGTATAAGATTATGAGAGCTTATTTCGTCTTTTACAGTTTTGTAGTATTTTATATTTATATGTATGTCAACTTATGCCATTACGGAATTTCTTCAATCGTGAATCTTTATTATTTGTTTTTGTTATTGGGTCACAAACAGACGGTCGACTGCCTATGGACATCGCAGATACCGTGCCTTTCTGACACAAAGATGAAATGGTCTCATGTCTAGGGTTACCATTTCGAAATTTGAAAGGTCCTGACAAAAAGCCTGACATTTGCAAAAAAATCCGGACATTTAACTTTTAATCTTTTCAAAGAAAATCCTCTTAAATCGAAAAGTCCGGACAAATGAGAAGACCGCACATAGTCCGGACGGGGGCCCAAAAACCCGGACATGTCCGGACAAATCCGGACGGATGGTAACCCTACTCATGTCCCGCTTCCAACACCAAGACCCATAATCCTCAATCCGGACAACCACACAACACAGCAAGCCTTTTGGCTGGCAGAAATTGGAATAGTGGTAGTTCTTCCCGGACACCGGTAGATCTCCACAAAGGCCTCTACTTATCACTAAAATGTACAAGGAGACAATCATAATGAGGTGTTTTCTTTAGGAGAACCAGAATGTTTCTAACTTCATAACTAATTATTCGTACGCTGACTCTTATCTTCTAAAGTTGATTTTTTAATCCCGTAAGACTAATTTGATAGGTGCAAATGTCAAACTCTAAATTGAAAAAACAAACATCAATCAAATAAAATATCAAATTAGTCTACGGGATTAAAAAATGAACTTTACTTAATAAAATCTTCAATTCACTGGCAGACAACGCAGAGCCTAAGCCGCTGGCTCTATATAATTTTGCACAAAAAATATTTTTATTACGAAAGTGAGCACTACGTAAGGATTTTTTTAAATTAATTCCTTTTAGGGGTCAAATAGGGGATTAAAGTTTGTATGCAAATTCATGGGTGCGCCCGATGGCATTCTTATCCATCTTATTCTTTTCGCATACTGCAGTTATGTGGAGAATAACCCTAGAGCCTTAGTTTCACAGTAAAAGATAATGACTGTAATGTTTACTGGCATAAAAAGCTATTACTATAATTAGATTACTGTTATTCTTTTAACTAAAACGTACTGAAAACAGTATTTTTGAAACTCGTATAACAGCGCAGGGAATGGCCCTACAGATTTGGTCCCATTGTGAAAATTGAAGAGAATTACATGTTCTAACGGAATATAACATTTTTATTGTTTGGCCGGCACTTTCATAATTTAGCCCAAAATGAATTTTCTCCCATTGTTATTTCCGAAGCTATATTGACCGGTATCATATTAATCCTTATCCAATAAAATATGTTATTTAAATTGGGCATTTAATTTAGATCATAACATTTAAATGAATGGTTTTACGCGTTACAAAATAATTATGGTTGGAGAGCAGCGGTAGGAGTCAATAACCTTTTCTTGGACTATTAGGTATGTAATCCCGGTACTGCCCGGTAGTACGTTCCCGTGGGATATTTTCCGACATCCACGCGGGCGAAGCCGCGGGCAAAAGCTAGTACATTATAAAAATTCTACATTCACTGACAGACAAGCACAGCCTAAGCCGCTGGCTCTACTAGAAGCATGCAATTTTGCACAAGTGTTCCTTATATAACGAAAATGAGCCCTATGGAAAGATGTTTGAAAGTTCTCCCCCTTGAGGGGTTAAATAGGGGATGAAAGTTGGTAAGGACGTTCATCATTTTTGCCGATGGGAAAACCCATCGGGCGCAGGCTTGTTACGCGCGTATAACAAGATAAACGTTATACTTTGTACGACTTGCTTGCTTGTTTGACCCCCTTATTAAGTTTTATTTCTTCCTGTACCTGCAGCTCTAGAGATAATATTTTTTACCTTCCGGGGTAAAAATACAACTTACGTTGTAGTGTAACAGTTCTGGGACGTACCATGTTACCTCTTTACCCAATCTGTAATTACTTCCATAGTTTTTTTGTGAAGACGTGGCTTACAAACAGAAATATTCATATCGCTTTTATAATTTAGCGGGCAGGATCAACATTAAATTATATTAGTAGGTATAGTAAATATTAAAAACGTGTCTCAATTTTACTAGGCAGAAAAAAAACTCTTTCTTTCCAGGCTTCGAAGTACTTAATGAACAAAAACCGGCCAAGTGCGAGTCGGACTCGCGCACGATGGGTTCCGTACCATTGACTAGGTAAACAACAGTAGGTACACAAAGTTCATATTGTAACCTTTTTTTAGTTTCTCTTGTCTTGTTTTCTCTCTGTAACCATGGAGTCTGGCTGTAACCAAATCTTGCAAACAAAATTTGACTCATTTCGTGAAAAATAGGTAAAAATGGCGTTTTTTTTGTATGGGGGCTCCCATACCTTAAATATTTATTTTATTTTAATTTTATTATTTTTTATTCAAGTAAAAATACAACTGAGTATTTTGTGAATATTTCAAGTGCCTACCTGTAGTCATTATTGATATCGAGCAAAAAAGGGCAAAAAAATCGCGTTTGTTGTATGGGAGCCCCCTTAAATATTTATTTTATTTTATTTTTAGTATTCGTTGTTATAGCGGCAACAGAAATACATAATTTGTGAAAATTTCAACTGTCTAGCTATCGCGGTTCTTCAGATACAGCCTGGTGACTGACCGACGGACGGACAGACAGCGAAGTCTTAGTAATAGGGTCCCGTTTTTACTCTTTGGATACGGAACCCTAAAAAACGAAATAGACAAATACTTAATTGTATATATACCTAGTATAATTATAACGCATCGTGTGCTTCATAAACACAGAGTCGTAGCGTGGACTATAGACGAGGGCGAAGTCGCATCAGCGAGGCCCCTTTTCTTTCGTTCCCAAGATCTACCCGATAGACCTATCCTACCAAAAATGCTTTGACACGACATACCTACTCATGATAGTGAAAAAAATATAACTGCGCTTTGGGAGAATATTGAAAAGCATAGAGATTTTAAAAAAAGTTTTATTTTGTGACTTGCGTGATTATTTTTTTTTTTTGTTACAAAAGTAATTATAGCTATTAATTCCTGACTATAGATGTAAAACAACCGATTTAAAACGTTTTAAATAAAATGTTGCCGGTTTTAAACCCCAAATAAATTGTTTTAAACGGTTGAAAACTCCCCTACAAAAATAAAAGTACATGCGTGCCCGGCGCGGTGGCCGCGCACGGCAGTTTATGTAGGCGCATGTGTGTGTAGGGTAGGCGAGCTGGTAACGTTGCGTCGAGTCACGAGTGACGACGTCAACGAGAGTGCGAGAGTGTGAGTTTGGTTTTAATCCGAATCAAATTAATTACTTATATCGTTTGAAAACAATGAAAAATAAATATATTTACCAACACAGAGTTTTTAGGTACTCCGTTATATCCCTACCTCGGTAAAATAAAGAAAATGTAGTTATAATTAAGAAAACCAGTCATCAACACCAACCGTTTTAAATCGAAAAAAATGGTTTATTTCGGTTTTAAACGGGTTTTTTCGTTTTAAATGGATTGGTTTAATTGGTTTTAAACCGGCCTTACATCTATATTACTGACAAGTCTCGTATTCCGTCAAACTAACGGTTGCGGTCTTTGAAGGTAGTTACAACGGCTTCGCAGTCGTGCTTAAGAGGGGCTTATTGTGAGGCTGACGTTCTTTTTCGAGCGTAAAAGTGATCAAATTAATAAGTCACCTGTGGTAGGCTGTGGCCTCGCGAGGCCCCTTTTAGTGCGAGGCCGTGGGCGGGGGCTTACTTCGCCCACGCCTAGCTACATCACTGCATAAATATCATAGCAAGCAGCTTAAAAAAAGAATATCTAGGTACTTTCTCTTCATCTGGAAAACTTAAAAACTATATGCACGAGCGAGGACGTAGCCATGCCACGGGGCAGTTTCATAGCACAAAATATATGCCACATGTGTTCACCAAAAATGCATCAATGGATCTAGTTAGTGACGATATGGCGGTATTTGAACCAAGTGAAAATGAATGTAGAGTGTGACACGAGCGACGGAGCGCAACGTTCTTAAAACACGTGTGTTGGAATGCATGGTGTGGTGTGAGGGACAAGCGGCAGCGGGAGCGGGTTTGTGGCGGCATTTACAACACCACATACGAACTACGCATCAAAGACCTGACGTCACACAAATCCTGCATCGCATAAGCAGAGTGATATATATAACTTCCCGACATTAATCGTCGGGCAGTTGCCCACCAGACACGACACCCGTCTGATCGGAGGATCCTGCCTTTTCTATAGAAGATGAGTGAACTTTACAACCTGTTCCTCATGCCATAGGTTCAACAGAATCACGTGTACTGATTAGCAAAGCAACAGTTTATTGCCGGGGTTGCGAATAAAACGGAAAGGGAAATCGTGGCCCCCGGCAACAGGGCAACTGAAGGAATACGGGTGGGTTTTAGTCAGTAAGAGTCTGACACGCCCTCCCGCTCCGCCCAGACCGGGAGAAGTTATTTGATAATTTAAAACCCAAAAAAAAAGGAAACAGTTTACAGCCTGCAAGGAGTTCAGTCCATGGATGAGTAACCATCCATTACATTGAGACCCCTCTGTGCCTCGGGAAGCACGTTAAGCCGTTGGTCCCGGCTGTCATTTGTAAATCTTTGACAGTAATTACGGGTAGTCAGCCCGAAAATCTGACAACCAGTCTTAACCAAGAGGTATTGTATTACCCAGTCACTGGGTTGTGGAGGTCAGTTAGGCAGTCGCTCCATGTAAAATACTGGCATTCAGCTGCATCCGTTGGAACTGGAAGCCGACCCCAACATAGTTAGGAAAAGGCAGATGAAAAGTATTTTAGAGTCTGCAAGAACACGTAAACTAGAAAAAGGTTGCATATTAACAAAATATGAAAATCAAATCTCATTCTTAGCAATCGTCCGTAATTACTACAGTACTTAGATCCGTTTGCAGACCAACTTGGTAAATTCATTATCTTTTTTTCAGCCAACAAACACGTCAATTGCTGGACGTAGACCTCCCCAAAGAATTGCCACAACAACCGATCCTACACAGTTCGCATCCAGGTGATTCCCGCATCACGAGGTCCTTCACCTTCCTTACTAAATTCCATTAGCACTACCATAATTGTTACTACGTCCTAGTAGTATAATATAAACATCACAGCAATTCCCTGTCCACTAAGTCATCGTGTGAAACAAGCCAAATGTTTTCAGGAAACATTCAGAATCATCGACTTACTATTGTAGGTCGTGAGTTTGAACCCAGGCAGACACGTTATTAGTGCATTTAATTTCATCACCACTGCTCTCAAAACGGTGAAGGATAACATCGTGAAGAAACCGGGATGTTCTAGAACCAAAAATTTGAAGACATGTGACATCTACCAACCCGCACTGGGCCCGCGTGGTGGATTATGGCCTGTGTTCCAGCAGTGGGAACATTATAGACTGATTAGGATTTTGAATCAAATCAAAATTCCTTTCGTTTTCTTCAATATCGAATACAATAGACGTTGATATATTTAGTAACCTGTTCTGCTTAAGTATTCCTAAAGAGCCATAAAAAACCCTGCAAGAAATCGACACGTATTTCACCTCTCAACGAGGCATCCTCAGAATGACGATTGACAAGTCGCGAACCCGAACACGGCGGCGGCGTGTTGCCACACCGAGCGCTGGACGCAGAGAACTTGTCTCAGCGAAACAAGTTACTAAATATATCAACGTCTATTGCATTTTATAATGGATTTCCACAAGGTCACGAATCAATTAACTATTTTAATATCGAAAAAATTTTCGCACACAATTATTAAAAGACGTGAGAAGGAGATCTTTTGGAATGGTATGTAAGTAAAGTTACATTAAAGCAAGTAACTATGACTGTAGCGCGTGACACGAAAAATGAAGCATGAAGTTTTGTGAGTATGTAAGACGAACGTGTTGCTATGTGCCGTGACTCAAAGTACAGACGGAAGCGATTTGATATAAAAAGCGTGATAGTTCACTAAGAAAAAAAATATATGTAAAAATTGTTAGTGAAATAAATAATTTTTTTTTTTTTTTTTTTATCCTTTATTAAAAAGAACCTAGTTCTTAATAATTAATTACAATCTAGCCTATAAGACTAATAAGCAATTTTAATCTAACTTAATTTTTTACGTAATGATTATTTTAAAAAATTAGAATAGTGTTGATTGTACTTTACACAAGTTCGTTCCACTTTCTTAGAGTCTGATATTTTAATATAAACACTTTGTTCATGTGTTATATGTGTGTCATTGGCACTATTATTTCTACACTTTTTACACTACACTAACTCAAAAGGTTTTGTTCGTTTTAGTCTTCGCACTATATTTGTTTGGTCTAGCAGCTGAATTGCCTCGATGTTCACATGTCGGTGGAGTCGGTGTTCATGGGCCTCAGCAAATTTTTGGATTATTCTGGTGACGGGTTCCATTTTTAAGTCACGATGGAGGTCGTCATTTCTTATATACCAGGGCGCATTAACAATACTCCTGAGTACCTTATTCTGGAATGTTTGTATAATTTTGATGTTCGTCGGTTTAGCACAGCCCCACAGTTGGATGCCATACGTCCATATCGGCATGAGAATATGCTTATATAATAAAATTTTGTTGTGTATCGATAGGCAAGAACCCCGTCCAATCAACCAATACATGTTTTTAAAACGCATGTCTAGCTCCTGTCTTTTCTTTTTGACGTGCGCTTTCCAGCGCAGTTTTGCGTCAAGCGTTATGCCAAGGTATTTGGCTGTATTTGCGTATGGCACTTGTTGGCCATTTATGAAGATTGGGTGGTAATCACAATTCTTGTTCGTGAAATCAATGTGAAGTGACTTCGATTCATTTAATTTGATTCTCCATTTTTGTGCCCAGCCATAAACTTCATTTACAGCGATTTGTACCTTTTTGATTGCTTCCGTATGGCATGACCCTGTAGCCATAATGGCAGTGTCGTCCGCAAAGGTTGCAATAGTATTATTTTCCAGCTCTGGTATATCATACGTGTACAACAGATAGAGGACTGGACCCAGCACACTACCTTGAGGCACACCAGCTTTAATAATTCTTAATCCGGAAAAAGCATCCTCGTGCCTTACTCGGAACATTCTATCTGTAATGTATGATTGCAAGATATCGGCAAAATCATTGGGCAGCAATATTCTTAGCTTGTATATCAAACCCTTATGCCAAACTCTATCAAAAGCTTGTGCCACATCTAAAAATACGGTGGAGCAGACTTTTTTATCTTCAAGCGTTGTTTCAATGATGTTGGTAATTCTATGTACTTGGTCTATTGTTGAGTGTTTCTCTCTGAAACCAAACTGATGGTCAGGGATCAGGTTTTTCTCGTTTATGATAGGTTTAAGGCGTTTTAAAAACAATTTTTCAAACAGCTTTGATAGTATAGGCAACAGGGAAATGGGCCTGTATGATGATGCTTCGTGAGGTGGTTTACCGGGCTTTGCGATCATAATCACTTCAGCAACTTTCCATGGCTCAGGAACATGTTTTAGCAGGAATGCAGCATTGATGAGCCTAGTAAGCTTAACGATGGCTTTTCGCGGAAGATGTTTTAAGATTTCTCCCGTAATAAGGTCATACCCTGGGGATTTTTTTAGGCTCATGATTTGAATTTCCTTTGCAACTTCTTTCGGGGTCACAAGCTTAATTCTTTGGTCTTGCACAATGTTGGCAAATTGTAAGTTGTCTACAGACACGTCATTTGGCTGAAAGGTTTCTTCTAAGTGTTGTGCAAATCTTAGAGCTTTTTGCTCATTGCTTATGGCCCACTTTCCGTTATTATCTCTGATAGGAGGTATTGGTGTAATTGGCCTTTTGAGTGACTTTGTCGCTTTCCATAGAGAGTATTGCGTTGTATGGTCGCTGGTTAACTGACGTAGGTTAGTATTAAAAGCCTCATCTTGAAACGTTTGTATTTTTCTCTTCAACCTTTTCGTAAGGTTATTCAATAGAGTTTTATCTTGCGGGAATCTAGTTTGTTGCCATCTTTTTCTTTGAGTCCTTTTTTCATATAATAAGTCTATTATTTCTCTTGGGTAGGTATTGCCTTTAAATTTTTTTGTAAACTGTGGTGTGTTGTTCCATGCACATTGTTGGATATTGTTGCTAAAGTTGTTTACTTCAGAATCAAGCTGATCTTTGCTTTTTAATGAAGTTTTTAGGTCAATTATATTTTGTAAGTCTAAGCTAAAACTTTCCCAATCTGTAAACTTGTTAACTAATGTCAAGTGGTTTTCTCTTAATAATATTTTGTGACTTAATTTTAATAATATCGGAGAGTGATCGGAGTTCATGTGGTACCCCTCTTCTACACTCAGATAATTGGTTGATATATTTTTGATTATGAAAAAGTCAATAAGGTCTGGTAGTTTCTGGAGGTCAGTAGGCCAGTATGTAGGTTTTCCAGTACTTATGACGTCACAGCGCATGTCTTTTACTGCACTTAGAAGCTGTCTTCCCTTGGTTGAAGTCAATCTCGATCCCCAATGAATGTTCTTAGCGTTAAAGTCACCGCCTAATATAAATCTCTGTTCGAGGAGTCTGAAGAATTGTACATATTGTTCTTTGCTTATGGTGTGTCTTGGGGGACAGTATACGGCCGCTACTGTCACGTTAAATTTATTTGTTTTGACTGATATCGCTACTGCTTGCGTGTCTGGCTCTTCGTATGTACACTGTTCGTAATGACAGATATTTTCTTTAATAATAACCGCGCTACCACCTCGGGCCGCGTTGTTAGGGTGCAGTGAGTGATAAACCTTATAGCCTCTGAACTTTACAAAAGACTGTTTAGTGAAGTGCGTTTCAGAGATCAAACACACATCAATATTTTCTGTATCTAGGACTACTTGTAACTCATGTTGGTGTTGCAGCAGTCCATTGGAATTCCACGCCATTATTTTTAGTGTGTTATTCATGATTGATTTGTATAGTGCTTGATTCTAACTTCTCTAGTCTCTTGTCAAATGAGGATATGCACTTCAAGATCTGGTTGAGCTTGTCCTCAAGACTTGATGGTTGTGTGCTTGGTTTTACCGCTTTTGCGTATGAGACATTTTTAGATGCATGTGCAGTTATCGCGGCTGTCTGTGCAGACTGTGCACTTTGTTTTGTTGACTGTTTGTCGGTGTTTCTAACAATTTCCTTAGCGGCAGGTGGATTATTTTTCGAGTTTTTGTTCTTAATCATTTGCATCTCCTTGGCAACTAAACACCCTCTGTAGTTTGCTGGGTGAGGTAAGCCACAGTGGACACACTTAGGTTTTTCTTGTGCAGGTTTGTTGCAATCAACTGTGAGGTGTTTACCTGTACATTTAACACACCTAGGCTCTTTTGAGCAATACTTTTGAGTATGACCATAAGCCTGGCATCTCTTACACTGCGGTATTATTTTTGATGTTTTAAGCGGGTTTATTTCAACTTTACACCCTAAGATATGTTTAATGCCGTATATTTTACTGACATCTTCGCCATTTTTGAACGATAGAATAAACATGTTCAGCGGTTCTTTTGTTCTCCAGCTTAACTTATTACTTACATTTTCTATCTGGAATCCTTGCGACGTTAGATCATCTTTAATCCGATCCGGTAGGCAGGAGGAATGTAATTTTTTCACCACTACTCTTATTGGCCTGGTCTGCTTATCCTCGTAAGAGTGCCATAAACAGTTATTTTCTGTTAAGCGTCGAGCAATGTCTCTGTAAGACTCTTCAGTTTTAGCATTTATTTTGACACTATTACCGCTTAACATTTTGGCGGTAAATGTTTCTACTGACTGGGATTTCGTCAAAAAATCGTAGAATGTTTGATAATTCTTAACACCGTCCACTACGATTGGAGGTGGTGCTAGAATTTTTTTAGTGGTTGCCTTCTCTTTGTTGTTAAGTTGCTGCTGCTGAGCGCTAGTGTTAGCTTGTTGTAGTGGTGGTGGAGTAAGGGAGGTGTTCAACTTCCTTTTCTTCCTGTTTTTCACCCTAATCCACTCAGTCTCTTTGGCGAGTTCATCCTCATCCGTGCAGTACTCAACGTCACTTTGAGGAGGCTGAGCAGGTGTTATGGTCTCACTGACCTGTTTATCTGAGGGCTCTTGTGTCTTTAGGCATTTAAAATATATAAATGTTTCAATTGGTTGAGTGCCTCCCTTTTTAGTGTAGGTAAGTCCCAATGTTCGTAGTATTAAAATATGTATTTAATTTTTTTTCTACCGTTTTTTGAAGTAAAAACTTCTTTAGCATCGTTGTGATTTAAAAGTCGATGAAACGAAAAAGCGACAGTAAAAAGAAACAGACATAAATTCATAAGATTTAACGTGGGAGAAAATGAGATAGGAAGCATTATAGTGTTTCTTATGTTCGTGGATCTCTTTGTGCTCTGCTTCGTACCCCCTCCACTCGTGTTTACCAAGGCTTAGTGGGAGTTTGCTTGGGCCTCAGCGTTGTACGTGTGTTAAAGTGTGCGCATACAAAAAAAAAACATTTTTGAAGGTTTCACTTCTACCACGTGTGAATTGCACACATGTTTTTTTTTTGTTTTCTGTGCTATTTTGTTCACAGAGTTTATCTCATTATTCTGATGTTTATAAGTGAAGACTTGTAATTGGCTGACAGTCACACTTACTTCTTTATTATTTTTTGTTCAACTATAAGTCTTCTAAAGAAAACAAATATCACAGTGTCAGTCAAATGATCGGACCTCCTCCTCTACTAAAAAGAAGAGGCTGGATAAGGATAGCCCTAAGCCGTTAAACCACATGTACCAAACACAATAGAATAGTTGCCTGTTCTACGTCAACTGTTAGTGCATAAATCGCTCAACGATTTTATGACGCTGTATTTCACTGCTTCAAATGGACCTTCCGTATTAACTTTTGCGTTTAAGTTATGAACTTTTGACTAGGTAGTTGAGC
Organism: Agrochola lychnidis; assembly: GCA_963680765.1. Lineage (NCBI taxonomy): Eukaryota > Metazoa > Arthropoda > Insecta > Lepidoptera > Noctuidae > Agrochola > Agrochola lychnidis. The sequence continues at coordinate 1,874,995 of OY796873.1, forward strand.
TTCTTGTGAAAACCTTGGCTCAGTGAATTTACTACCACTTTCTATTAGAAGGTTTTATTTGTTTTTACAATTTCCTACCCGAGTTTATGATTCCCGAAAGCTATAACCTGAGAGTCTTCAAGTCAAGAGTGAGTCACTTCTAAGGAAGCGTGCTCCATCGTTGACCACATTATCGCTTACTATGAAGTCAGATAGTGGTCAAACGCGAGCCTACCAATAATAAAAAGTTAACTGCTTAAAATTAAGAATAAGAAAGACAGATAGAGTTATATCAATCTTCTCTCTCATGTAATGAAATGTACCTAAACGTGACGCGTTCTTAAAATTTCACTTTCAATTCTCGTCCAATTATCGAATCGCCGCGAACGAAATGTAATCACCACGCATTCACGGGATAGTATCATCTATACCAGTACTCTGACATGCACGATTATATGCGGAACGTTTCGAGTATTTAGAACGTGAGATCTTGCATGCTGTGATGATGCAAGTGTCGAGCGTTAGCGGGTTGCTTCTGAAAATAGGAAGAAAGAAATAAAGAAAATACTTTTATTTAGCACACACACAACGAATAATACTGCAAAATAAACAAATAAAAAGTGTAAAGTGCGTTGTAAGAAAAAAATTCACGACTGCGCCGAATAAGCTCAGTTCAGCAAAAATGCCAGACAATTAGTGCCTGATGCTGGTTTTCAACTGGATCTGAATTGTATTAATTTACCTATTACTCACTAGAGATACTTTTCGCCAAACAAACTTCTTTTCAAAAGTATTTAGCAGACTTCACGGACCAAAAAAAAAACCTCTCAAACAATCTTATTCTGCGTGCTCTGAAAACTCTTCTCTCTTCTCTTCTGATTGAATTGACAAAACATGCCATCGACATGATAGATTAAAAATTCATGAAAATGTTATGCCCGTCTAATTGATAATCTAAGTAGCAGTCAAAAATGACTGCTACTTAGAATACTTAGATGCCTAAGTCATTAAGTCCGCCTTTGTACCTTTTTGTGTGTGAAAAGTTTAAATAAATAAATTACCAATATTTCAACATAAGTTGAAAAAAAAACGGGTCGATCCAACACGTTTTCTTCTTCCGTTCTCCCTTGTCAACCGTCACGCTATCATTCAGTTCCTTCATTCATCGCTTCACCGACTACCTAATTGAAATTGTTATCAGGAAAATTATTCAAAAATAACAGATTTAAACACATATTTCAGGAAAAAAACACACAAGGTCAAAAATCACTACCTGCTATGTAAATAATAGTGACAGGAACTTAAGATATCATCCATATACTAAGTGGAAAAAAAATACCTATTATTGAACCTAACTCAAAAACCATCCAAGCAAAGTTAATAAAATTTATATGGGACCACACGGAAAGCATCAGCTTTCAAATAAAAAAAAGAATCATCAAAATCGGTTCACCCAGTCGAAAGTTCTGAAGTAACAAAAATAAAAATACAGTCGAACTTTTTTTGAAGTCGATTAAAAAACCCTCAGGATGTTTAACCGCTACCGCTTATAACTTACTCACCACTGAATCACATCGGAAACGCGTTCCACGAATTGAGTAAATGAGTCGCAAATGAAATGACTCAAAGAAACAATACCACACATATTCCTGAATGAACTTTATTTTAGTAGGTAAACATTCATTAATGGCCGAACTAAAAACGTTTTTATTGCAATCTTCCGTAACAATTAACATTGCAGAGCTGTCGTGAGCCAGAAAGCGAATGAGTAAGATAATAATAAATGTTGCAGAATTGTTCTGTTCTGTTTCAACAGGAAATGTGTTTATTATGATCTGTTATGTTATGGCAGATAAAGTTATTTCCCATTTTTAGGGTTCCGTATCTCAAAAGGAAAAAACTGAACCCTTATATCACGTGTGTCAATCTGGCTGGCTGTCTGTCCGTCTGTCACACCCAATTTGCTCCGAATCTAATGGACCGATTAAGTTGAAATTTCGTACACATATGAATTTCTGTGACCCAAACACGGACGTGTAAATAAATGAATTTTGAATATGGGGGTCACTTTTCGGGGGCGAACAGGAATATTTAAAAAAAGTTTTGCAAGTTGTACCGTGTGACATATGAAACGAAAGGGCTTGTTGTGTGGATCTCATTTTTTTATTAATAATTTTAAAATAAATGCTTTTAAAGATATTTAAGTAAATAGATTAAAATTGTTGACTGCCTCGTTGGTCTAGTGGTTGCAAGCGCTACTGCTGAGCATGAGGTCCTGGGTTCGATTCCCGGGTCGGGCAAAGTGTTATTGGGTTTTTCTATCTGGAATTTCTCAGTAGCAGCCCGGAGTCTGAATTTGTGCCCGGTTGATGGCAATAGGCTCGCCCCCTATTACAAGGGACTGAAACATAACTGGCGAAATGTGGGTGTACCTGGTACAGGGACACCTCTGCCTAACCCTTCGGGGAAACAAGGCGTGATGTTATGTTTAATGTGTTAAGATTAAAATTGTCCATCTGCCATTGACCATCATTGTCAAACTGATGAGCCTAAAATTTTGAAAAAAAATACAGAGAATGGTTCTTTACTCATAAATTACAGGAAAACCTATAAGAAGTCTATGGTCTTAAAATAACATGGTAAATCTCTCAATATTGTGTGTACAAATTTACATTTGCAGTTGGAATGTGTGGGAGACCATGTTTTTCAACTACAATGTTAAGATTGTTCTTGGAATAAATTCATCCCAACTACGGAACCCTTCATTGTGCGTCATCCGACACGCACTTGACCGGTTTTTTCCGATAATATTCAGAAACTCTGACAGGTCAAAGGCCACTTCTTTAAAGTTAAAACTTTCCTGATTACGTCCTTCTACAATTTTTAACAAATATCGTCAATATTAAAATTGTTTACGTCCAAATTCCAATGTGCACTTTTATTTATTTACGAGTACGTCGCATACCTAAATTACAAAACAATCCAAGCAACTAAAGAACTAATGGCAATTCAATACTACGAGGAATAATTCTACCATTCGCTCGTAGATAAACTTTTGAAAATTATTACCTTACACCCTTACCTTATACAAATACTTTTTAAAATCCTGAAGTCTTCTTAGATACACTTTTAGGTACGGTTATGCACTAAATAATTATGTTGATGATGGATGATTATAAACATAGATACACCAATTAATTATTATACACCCATTGTACAACGTCCCAAAAATATCTCGCTTTTGAAATAAAACAAGGGTGTCCAGAGTAAGACAATTTATTACATAAGTACCGCGGGTTCATGTTTTACAAGAGAATCTCGACACTGCGATCTACAAAAGTGACGTCAAGGCACATCGCCATCTGTTATCAAAAAGTGGTACCAAGCTAATGACAAAATGTTGACTTTCGTATACTAATTATTAAACAGATTAGACACCCATATTATTATACATCCATGATGAAAAATTTTCGCAGTCGCCATCTTGGATTTTCATTTTGACCTCACTATCGGCTTTAGCACCCTCATAAACCATGAAAATGATACCCATGAATAACCCGTGTTCTTTCTTTGCGTCTTAATTACTGCAAATAAACGTATTTTCTTTTTTTTTTTACTTATCACTATCGTGTTGCGGGCGTTACGACAGTAAACAAAACAAAAATGGTCTATCGTCTATGGTCCCATTACCTACCTATTTATGATGAGTCCTTCTTATATTTAAATTAAATTTACATTAACTCTTTTCTGTTTTGCTGTTCTAAATGAAACAGGGATGTAATGGATATCCGTATCCGCATCCGCAACTGCGGAGCATCCGCACACATTTTGATATCCGCAAAACATCCGCATCCTCAACTTTAGATTTTAAAAGCTCCGCATCCTCATCCGCATCCTCGTAATTTCTATAGGGATGTGACCCTACGTTGTTCGTACAAAAAGTGAATTTTTAAAAATTCGCACTGACCTAAATGGGTGGGCCAATGAGTGAGTTACGCGTTCCTATTGGCTGAATTCGCAATATCCTTGTCCTATGACAGACGATTGGCCACACGTAGCAATGGTGGCACGACTGTTGTTCCACATGTCACAACTTGAGTTACCGGATGCGGTGGCATGTTATTTACTTTTTGTTTGCTCGTAGAAGTTAAGTTTTTTTGCAGGCGAATTACGCTACGGTAACCTACCAAATGATTACCTATAATACAAATATAAATAGGTACTATAAAAACAAGGGCTATTTTTTATAAGACATCCGCATCCGCACCCCCATCCGCATCCTCAATAAGGAATTTTCCAATATCCGTATCTTCATCCGCATCCTTAAACCCGATTATCTCGATATCCTCATCCGCATCCTCATCCGTTATATGACATCCGTTACTTCAACCCTGAAATGAAAGTGTATCTATTAGGAACAGAAGCGAGAATTTTTCAAAAGTGTATCTACGAGGAATAATTCGTATGGTAAGTGTTTTAAAACTAGAGTTCATAACTTATAAACAACAATACACGATTCTTTATCTTCATTTTTGCAATAAAACTTGCATGTAGCCAGGAGTGCCAAGACCTCTTCCAAACTATGTTGAAGTCGGCGTCCAGTCTATCTAGTTGTGGCTACAACGTCTTTGAATTTCAGTAGAAATACTGAAACTAAGAAACAAGCAGTTCAGACATCCTCTAGAGTAGTTACCAAGGAACTAATAAATACATAGATTATAATCGTTTTCTATATACGACGGCAAAATACATCTGGCACGCTGAAATCTTAACGTAATATTTATAAAACCAATCGGCCTATTGTTATAAAAATGTATTTCAAAACAAACATTTTCTAAGAAAACGTAATTATTTACGTTCGTACACAATAATGATTAATATAATCAAAACAGTTTTTGCGCGAATAGTAAACATTATAAGCGTATTTCGTTCATCGAGGAACTCGATCAATAGTAAAAATAAATATTATATCGTAATGAAGGGCATTCTTACCATTAAATATATAACGAATGGAACACTGAACTCTAGTGTGGTCCCGTTATAAATAAGTCCCGGAAACCGGGAAAGAGGACGCGTTGACGGGCAGAATTTTCGCACAAAAAAGTTGTGTATTTTTAAGAATTCCCGCGAAACGCGAATTGATGGCAATTAGTAATTTGATGACAGACTTGTCATCACTTTAATCATACGAACACTGTCAAGTATTTTTTATTATTTTACTGTAAAAAGCAGTTGTTTAATGTGAGTTATTAAAGTAACCTGTTTTATTTTATGCCACGTTGTGAAAACATGTAACGATCAGTAAATATGTCAGCATCATAATTAATGTACAGCAAGAAAACTTCAATCAACGCTATGACATTGAAATGGCACAGTAAATATAGCTACAGGGTCACAATATATTATGTATAACCAATACATTATTTTAAAAATGGCGTATAAAAGACTATAATCAATCACCAGTACAGCAACCTTCTAAATTCAAAAGTAAAATATGCATCATAAAAATAATAAATTCAAACTTATTAATAACAATCCCGGGAACATCCGAAATCCCGGGAATTCAAAAACGTAATACAATCAACTCATTTATTACGAAACGAAAACAATCGATCCCGATACACATAAATCCCGGTTTCGAGGTTAGTAATCGACAGCACTATGCAACATCTGTTCCTGGGAACTGTAGGATTTCGATGGCGTCAGGTTTCCTGGGATTTAATAGTTAGTTAATAGTTGGCTAGATGTCCAATATTCACGGAACTGTCATCGTTTGAAGCCATCTGGTTGTATGCAAGTTTTAAGAATTGAGGTTCATTTACGTAGATATTGTTGAAATCCAGCCAGTGTTATTCCACAATTTGCATTGTTCAACTGTCAAATGTTATTTATAAGACGGTCCTAACATTTGCAAAAAGCACGAGAAGTACAAATTACGACAAAAAAATTAGGGGACGGACGGGCAAGAAGGATATTCTAACTTTGGATAAAAAGAAAAACTAGTGTAACATAATTTATATTTATCAGTTACTTATTATTATAATCTTTGGACATTTAGCTTTGTTATTTGAGATCAAACATAAGAAAAAAATAAGCCTTCTCCAACTCAGATCATTAAAAAAAACTGTCATAATCCGTTTTGCCCGACCAGGGCGGGCAAAATGGTTACATATTTACGTATTATATATTTACTTATTATAGGTATAATTAGAAAAGATGACGTAACCAACAAAAGGAAAGTACGGCATTGATACGTCTAATATTAACAGACTTTAGTGAAAATATCGTAATTTAGACATCCAAGAATGTAATAAAACAAACACGATGTTCTTACAGCTGTTTTTTACAAATTTTTTCTTCGAAATTGTAATTTATCGCACAGAATTTAAAGTTACACTTCCAAGCGGTCGGCGGACCACTGTCGGTTAGCGCGTCTGTGGGACGCGTTGAGCAGTACTAGCGCTGTCTCTTTTTATCGATCAAGCTGCGATTTGATGGTTTTATTCTTCTTGCCCGACATCTCCTTCTTGCCCGTCCGTCCCCTACTTAACTTTGATTTTTTATTTGCTAGACCAAAACGACAGCTGCGGTCGACCTTTTTTAAAAATAAAAACCTTGAGTAATTAATATTACTTACAGAAACAACACGAAAACAATGAAGGTTCTCTCGCAGAGAATAATTCTGTGATTCTTGGTGAGAGTCGCCCGGATTCAGGTACATTTTAATTATCAATGTTCCGGTAAAATGCTTAGGTAGATACCCCATTCCCCGAACGGTTATACAGAGGTGTAGGTACTACTTATAGTGCCTACGAGTAGGTATATCCACATTTCGCCAGTAAGTCCCATGTAATAGGGGGCGAGCCTATTGACATCAATCGGGCACACATCCAGACTCCGGGCTGCTACCGAGAAATTCTTTATGGAAAAATCAAATAACTTATGCCCGACTTAAGAATCGAACTCAGGACTTCATGCTCAGCTTGCGCAGCACAGCTCAGCAGCAGTTTGCGACTACTACACCAACGAGGCAGTACGTTTAGAGGATTTTTGAAGTGAAACTTCTTTAGGCGCGTTGGGCATTTTTGAGATGGGACTAAACCATTGATTTCGCGACACCATGACGACACCTCATTTTTGTAAACGCGATTGTGCTCTATATTTATATTAAGTTACGGATCAATATTCTATGCAAGTATTTTTACTCTAAAGGTTTTGTAAACGCGATTATGCTCTTTATTTATATATAGGTATAAGGTTACGGATCAATGTTCTATGCAAGTATTTTTACTTTAAAGGTTTCGGAAGTATTATTTTTTGTAAACAGATTGTGTTCTTTATTTCGGTAAGCTTACGGACCAATGTTCTATACAAGTATCTTTTTTCCACCAAGACGATCTTGTTCAAGTTTTCACTTCTGTCGGCACTCCCGGAGTGCCAACACTTTTTTTTTTACGTGTCAGTAGGACGTAGAGTGGATTAAGTTTGAATGTAACCAAAATCAAGAGCAACAGGTAGGTAATTTACGATGTAAATGAGTAAATCCTGTAAGATATTTTGTAAACTCTGGTTATCCGTCAACCAAATGTTGTGGTTACCGACCACAGTGACTAATTCTGCGCGTGAGTCAGTACGAATACTTTCAGTCGTCCACTAAAAATATATCGAGAGCACCTGCCGACTGCCGTGTCATTGCAATGCATGGATTATTCATTTGTAACGTTGATTTGTTTGTGAGCCATGACGGCTCAGTGGAAACGGCCGCAACTTATGAGTTGTACGTTGAACCCAGGCAGGCATATTACTTTGTATAAATTATTTCATCACCACTGCTCTCAAAACATCGTGAGGAAACCGGCATGTCCTGGAACTAAAAAGTTGTGACATCTACCAACCCATCGTGATAGTTTACAGCCCACTCCCTCTCACAGAGAGGAAGCCTCTGAACCAGTAGTGGGAACATTTTAGGCTGATTATACTGATTTGGTTAGTACAGTCTGTGGTTGTGATGTTACCCCGCTTATAAGGGATGGCTATCAAGTAGATGGCCCGCCTGATGGTAACTGGTGACATAGATGTCTCAATGTCGATAATTATGTGCTTGTAGATGTACAGACACCTTTCAAACCGGAACACGCAGCTACGCTGGTTGACAACAGACTTAGGTATCTATGTTATAAAATTCAAACTCAAAGCATTTATTTCAAATAAACCAATTACAGATACTTTTGAATTCAGTTAGAAAGATGAAGCTAGCATTCCAAAGCGTAGTAGGTAGTAGGTACCTATGGAGAAGAACGGGCAAGAAACTCCACGGACACTCTTTTAAATCAAAACATTATTACAAAATATTGGTTATATCATTCATGTTGAAATTATACATGTAAGAACAATGTAGAAAGACGTGCACGTTAAAAGAGTCCGTAATAAAGATATAAAAACAAAAACAATTCAAAAATTAAAATAAATTATAATACACCTCGTTATTGCCACTATACTTTGTACACGGCACGGTTTCTTTACGGTACGGCGAATAAACGCTGCCGTAAAAAAAACTTGTCTGTCAAGAAGCTTCCATAGGATTCATACAACATTCACGAACGTACACACGACGTATAAACCGTTGTTTTACACGGCAAGAAAAACGTGTGTGTACAAAGGGCCTAAGTTTGAATGACACTAGCATGACAAGTTCTATTTCTCTATGTGACAGTTAGATAGTTTCAACCATAGACAAATATAGTTTTAATAATACGTCTATGGTTTCAACCTTAGTTAAAGTTACTAAACTGGTAACAAGGTGGATTATACTATCACGGACGAGTTCTTTTGTAAAGAGCTCTAGTTGAGAGATTTCACTGATTTGGTGCGTCAATCAGTGCGTCCTGCCTGTTATGACTTACGGAGCCGAAACGTGGACGCTCACGGTACAAATCAAATCTGCCTAGCCTTTTCCCAACTATGTTGGGGTAGGCTTCCAGTCTAACCGGATGCAGCTGAATACCGTATTTTACATGGAGCGACTGCCTATCTGACCTTCACAACCCAGTAACTGGGTAATACGATACCCCATGGTAAGACTGGTTGTCAGACTTTCGGGCTTCTGACGACCCGTAACAACTGTCACAGATCCACGAATGACAGCCAGGACCAACGGCTTAACGTGGTTTCCAAGGCACGAAGGAGTCTCGGTATGTAAAGATGGTCACCCATCCACGGACCAACCCCGGCAAGCGTAGCTTAACCTGATGGATCGAACCGTGTGGCTGTTATTACTTAGCCACGAGCTCCTCACGGACGCTCACAGTACAGCTGGTACATAAATTCAAGGTCGCTCAGCGAGCTATGGAACGGGCTATGCTTGGAGTCTCTCTGAGTGATCGAATCTGGAACGAGGTGATCCGGCAGAGAACCAAAGTTGTCGACATAGCTCAGAATAAGCAAGCTGAAGTGGCAATGGGCCGGCCATATTAGCCGTAGAACCGATGACCGTCGGAGTAGACGTGTTCTTGAGAGGAGACCGCGAATTGGCAAACGTTAGGTAGAACGCCCTCAGGCTAGGTGGAGCGATGATTTTCGCAGGGTGGCTGGTAGCAGCTAGATGAGAGTTGCCGAGAATGAGTTGAATGGCGTGCAATTGGAGAGGCCTATGTCCAGCAGTGGACTGCTGTAGGCTGATGGTGATGATAGATTTGTTATACGAAAACTGTTTAAACCTACGCAACAAACTTAATGGCTTTCATTTTGAAAGTTCAACAACATGCATTGCGTTATTTACGTTGTTGAGCAGACAAATTCGAACATATGTAGCAATTAATTAGCAATATCCTTTAATCATAAAGATTGTGATTGATCGCGTGGTAGGTACTACGCAATTAGTATCTACGAAAGTCTTCTTTGAATTATCTAAATGACTTGATTCTAGGTGGTCTATATCAAATGAAATAGCAGGTCACAGAAAAAGCTATGGTACGGAGCGAGAGGGCATAGGAGGCCGTCACCTCCTTTTGCGAAGCAATAATGGTCGCGAAGGAGGAGGCGGAACGCGTGAGGTAGAGGCAAATTTCGCACCCTCACGCCCCTAACCACTGCAGGAGACGCCCTGGTCGTCAGGAATCGCAGGCCAATTTCCGGCCACCGTAGGCGCGGGCTTGCGGACGGTGAGCAATGGGTAGCTCGCCGTCCAATAAGAACCAGACCCAGGTCGACGGCGCGTTGTGTTCCACGCGCGCCTCAATGAGATGTCAGCAAAATTGACGGGGTCCACTAGGGCCAATGCCTGCCAGGGTTGCAAAGAAGTCTGAAAGGGAAATCGTGGCCCCCAGCAACATGGCAAGTGAAGGAACATGGGTGGGTTTTAGTCAGTCAGTTTGAGTCTGACACGCCCTCCCACTCCGCCCAGAGCGGGAGAAGTTATTTGATAATTACCCACCCAAAAAAAAAGGTCACAGAAAAGAAAACTGATATAAATCTCAAATCTGCTTAAAAAATATTATTTTTATCGTATCCTTTCTCATTGGGCAGTCACTGGAGAAATTCTCAACCCAGACAAATTGACGATCGTAGTTTATTTTTATGAGGAGACCACACAAACTGTTGACTTCTCAATTACTATAAAATATCAAACACAAAATAAAAACATTTCTCTACAACATGGATTTTTTTATTCAATGAAGGTTAACTATTTTAGCTTCTCTTTGATTCAAAATCAACAGGAAAAAAAGTGATATTACTATAATTCTTTCCTGTATTATAAACTTCAATGAGATGGTATAGTGATATACAGCGACTTTAATTCCGGGAAACGTGTTGTAAAAATGATCAATTTTATACCTCAAGCCTACCTTATTTTTTTTTTTAAGCTATTGCATTGCTTTTATCGCGGGCTTTGAGCGCGGCGACCGAATCAAGAAATTCCGCCTACCATGTAATGACGGTTCCCATGACAACGTGATGTTGTCATGGGAAACGTGATGTTGTCATGGGAACGTAATTTTTGTTTTATGTCATCACGTCATCATCCCAAGTGTAGCGTTGACAAATAGGAAGTATGGAGGTTACAAATGCTATGCAATAGCTTTACCGCGGCAGTCCCCGAGTGCCACACGTTTTTTTTTTTATAATCATTGTTTTCTGTTTTTTATAGTTCTTAGTGTTTTGTATTTTTCTGTTGTAATACCAATAAACGCATAATTTTTTAAAGTGAAAACTTCTTTAGGCGCGTTGGGAATTTTTGAGATGGGACTAAACCATTGATTTCGCGACACTGTGACGACACTTCATTTTTGTAAACGCGATTGTGCTCTTTATTTATATTATATTACGGATCAATGTTCTATGCAAGTATTGTTACTTTAAAGGTTTCGGAAATATGCGTCCCAGAGGGTCATGGCCATCCAGCTGGCCCAAGGATACCGCACGGTCTCTTGCGAGGCGGCGAGCCTCCTTGCCGGATTACCGCCATGGGATCTCGAGATAAAAGTACTCGCGCACATCTGGGAGTGGCGCGAGAAGGGGAAACGCCGGGGCTTAACTCCGCTGCCGCAAGAAATCACGGCACAGCGGACAGAGCTCCGGCGGGAGCTCATGGCATGGAAAGTGCGATTGTCGCAACCCAGCGCTGGGCACACCACATTTGCGGCGATAAGACCCCTCTTTGAGGAGTGGCTTGAGAGGCGCCACGGCGTCCTCATCTCCCGCCTGACGCAGGTCCTCACCGGACACGGCTGTTTTGGGAGGTTCCTGTTCAGGATAAGGCAGGAGGAAACGCCCGGGTGTCACCATTGTGTGGATCGGCCTGAGGACACGGTGGAGCATACGGTGGAGGTCTGCCCGGCTTGGGCGGAGCAACGCCGTGTCCTCGTAGAGGCGATCGGCGACGGTGATCTCTCGCGTCCGGCCCTGGTTCAGGCCATGGTACGGAGCGAGAGGAAATGCGAGGCCATCACCTCCTTCTGCGAAGCAGTAATGCTCGCGAAGGAGAAGACGGAACGCGTGAGGGCGAGGCAAAATTCGCGTCCTCACGCCCCTAATTGCCGCAGGAGGAGACGCCCTAGGCGTCGGGAGTCGCAGGCCGATTTCCGGCCACCGTAGGCGCGGGCTTGCGGACGGTGAGCAATGGGTAGCTCGCCGTCCGATAAAACAATCTCTTCAGCTTTATTATATATTATTAGTATAGACAGTTGAGTAGAACAAAAAAAAAAGAATTAGCATGTGATTTTCCATTTTATGCCTGAACACAATTAGCATGACCACCATAGAAATGGGTTTTGAAAACGGATTAATAGACAGAATGACAGATTCACAATCACAATCTGTCATTTTGTCTATTCCACGCGTGCAGATCGTAAACACATCGGCAATTGAAATATTTATTAGCTGGTATCTACTGAAAAACAAAACCTATTAATTAATAAAACATCTTTAATAAAAGATTCGAAAGTGTCTTAGAATCCTTCTACAAGTACAACTATGTTCTCAAAGTCCCTCGGCAAACCTCGTGTTTTGTCAGTCGTCGGATTTCTATCAGTTGCCCTTTGCACTTGGTGCAGATCGGACGCTCTCAATCGACTTCGAAGTATATAGAGTTGTTAATACTGTTTTAACTTAATGTAATTTATTAAAAAAATAGTAGGAAAGCTGCTAAAGTCACAGGCACGACAGATAAGAAAATAGTTTTACAGCTCTATATAGTTCACACGAAAATCAAAACAAAACAACTATAAAGTACTTAGTTCTGAATTCAAATTATTATACAAGATAAATATAATAATTGATGGACATGGAAATTAGCATTCGTTTGTATTCGGAAATGCGATGATTCCCGAGGGACTTCACGAAAACAAAAACATTGTAAAAAAAAAATCTACTTATGTATCAAATTTTTCCACAAAAACAACTGAAAAACGGAATTAACTTTTAAACAAGATTTACTGAAGACCATACTTAAAATACTGGTATTCAGCTGCATCCGGTTAGACTGGAAGCCGACCCCAATATAGTTGGGAAAAGGCTAGGCAGAACGAACTACTGAAGACCATACTTCACTGTAATACTACGGATATAACACTTGCATTTCTGTGCAATCACCGTTTTTAGGAAAACAACGCAGAACTCTACTGTTTACAAAACATTATATTTCAAAATGATGTCAAAGTCAGAGAATTTGTTTCAATTAAACCTTATTGTTTACAAGTTAAGGTGCATTATAATAGCCATCACCAGTGGTACAGCGATGATACCCACGCCCTGGACAAATTATAAAAGTACAAAGATTACACTACATTTTATCAATTAAAGTTTTTCAAAAACTGTCGATGAGACAAAGCAGTTTTCGTAACAAATTACCCATTTACTGAGACGTTATCTCGTCAATATAATTTGACTGCCTACTTACCTCGTAGGTCCAGAATATGCAAGGGTGCCTGCTGAGCTCGAGGTCCTACGTTCGATTCCCATGTAAGAGCAAAGTATTCTATATTAGTAAAAAAATGATGGCACCTTGGAGTCTACATAAGCCTCGCTTGTTTTATCTACATGGTGGGATTTATAACTGAAAAAAAAAAACAGTGGCACGTGCCGACAGAAGTGAAAACTTGAAAAAAAATCGGCACCGCGGTAATCAACGCGTTGATGTCTTTTACTCCATGCACCGCGGTAATCAACGCGTTGATGTTTTAATTAACTGAAAGAAAATTTAAAAAGTACTCTTTGTAAAGAAGCATATTACAAATTAGAGGATTATATTCTAGATAAGAATGCTTGGAAGCATGCTGGTCTAGCTCCATAGGACAATTTAGAGTCTAGACAAAATCAAACTGGTTGCTAATTTAATTGTGTAATTAAATATTATAACATTTTTTTTACATTCTGTGGTCACTTGAACTCACACACTGACTAATTAGTATCACTTGTATTTTTTTTTGGAATGTCGTATAGGTACCTACTTTTACAATGCTTTTAAAAATGTGAACACCATGTTTCCATTACTAACATAATTATTTTTTCTGTCATTGCTTCATTTTAAATTATTTTTACCTATTGTGGTATAGTAATCTTATTCCAGGTGCATCGTCTTCACATATAATTATTTAATTAATGAATACAAAATATTTTAAAACATTTTAAAAGAGTAACGGTAGAGTTTCTTGCCCATTCTTCTCCATACGAAAACTACCTTTTGGAAGGGGCGACTAGAATCAATTCTGTTTTTTGTAAATTTTAACGTTCAAAAGTGCCTTTTTGTGCCTTATTGAAATAAATTATTTAACTTTGACTTTTCAATGGTCCTTTTGACCATTAAAAAGACATCAACGCTGGTGTCGTCACAGTGTCGCGAAATTAATGGTTTAGTCCCATCTCAAAAATGCCCAACGCGCCTAAAGAAGTTTTTCACTTCAAAAACCGAAGAAAAGGCGTAATTTTATATTTTATTTAGTATACTATATTACCAACTCATTATTTAAGACACCGATCGTAATATTCATCAAAAAGTTGTTCCCGACGCGTTGCGCTCACGGCGCGAAGTTTTTCTCCTTATTACAAGACGGTACTTGTGTCAAGTGTGATGTTTCGTCATAATACTTGAGATGCGAGCTCATAACAAATTCCCTGAATCACCGAGAGTAAGGGCGCTAACACAATGTAGGTAATAATCTTGTGTGCTGGTTTATGTTGTAAAGTGTAAATCAAGTTTGCTTGTTTTTAAAGATAAAGATAAAAAAAACTAAAAAAAACTTTTAAATTCCGGAAGTCGGTGTCTTTGGATCAGTATTTTAGTTTTTTGACACCGACTTCCGAAATTAGAGTTATTTTTCACTTTGTAGTTTGGAAGACGGTTGTATTTTTTGTAAAAAGTTTTTTTTTTTCATTTTTTGTTGGTTGGTTTGTAATTTATTTAAGTTACAATAGCCTTATGTCTACTGCTCATCAAAAATACTCAAATCGCTATAGATGTGCCTATAATATCTGAAGAGTTCCCTCAATTTCTCCAAGATCCCATCATCAGATCGTGACCAAATGACAATGGGACCAACTTCAAAGTATACCCTTTCAAACAAAAAAAGAATTTTTCAAATCGATCCAGCCGTCTTCGAGTAATCGGGGAACATACATAAAAGAAACTCCTCCTTTTTTGAATTCGGTTAAAAATGGGGAGTCTTAAGAGCCTACCTCAGCTCAAATTCACTTTTTATCTTGCTCGCACCATATTGCTCGCGGACTGAGTGAGAGCGAGACGGAGTGGTGTTCTGGCGGCTCCAAGGCGCCAATAGTTTAGGTAATTGCTTTTTACGGCGAAAAAAATGGTAGTTTAAAAAAATAAAAAACCTAGTCGCTTAGTTAGTTCAGTTATTACGCAAAGTTTCATGATCTTATTTGAAGTATTTTTTTAATACCAGCGTTTTATTGTTCGGTTTGGAGGTAACTTAGAATTTTTTTCTATAGAGCATCGTGTTTTCGTCAAGCGTCGTACTTAACATTAATACTCAAACATTTTTTTTTTTTTCAGAATATATCTACAGTATTTTTGATATAAGGGAAAATCATGCTGCATGCAATTTGAGGTAGTATAGGCCCTTAAATTCGACTGTATTTTTTAATGTGATGTCACTGCATTTAGCATCCGATAGAGTTTATTCTTCTACATATTTATAACAGGAATGTTCTGTGTTAAAATTCTCGTGATTTGAACAAAACCTAAAAAAAAATGAAAAATATATATATCAAAAGACTGTACCTCGTCAAATAAGAATCCTACTAAAATTATAAATGTGGAGCTCGGAGTCTGTATTTGTGCCCAGTTGATGGCAATAGGCTCGCCCCCTATTACATAGGACTTAAACATAACTGGCGAAATGTGGGTGTACCTGCTACAGGGACACCTCTGCCCAACCCTTCGGGGAAACAAGGCGTGATGCTATGTTATGTATATTATTATAAATGTGAAAGTTGGATGTTTGTTACTCAATCACGCAAGAACGGCTGAACGGATTTATATGAAATTTGACACACATGTAGACCATGACTTGGGTTAGGATATAAAATATTTTTTATCACATTTTTACGTTCCCATAGAATAATTTCCTACCTCCATTCGGGCGAAGCCGCGGGTAAAAGCTAGTATAGTAAATAAATAATAAAATAAAATAAGACCCGCTCGTATAGACGCACCCTTCCCTCATGTAATAAGAGAGATTGCCATGATATAACTTTGTCGTGAACTGACACAGGGAAGATTCATCGCGCGCGAAGTGTTCTTACCACATTAACTAGTACTGAGTAAATCATTCTGTTATACCGTCACATTTATGGTAGAGTTTTACCGAATTTAGGACAACATACTTGGTCTATTCGGTCATCATAGCGTAGATTTATGAGCACTTTACCAAGTTACTGTGTGGTTCTTTCAAACGATCTGAGGCACTAATCTGCATGGTCCTCCCAAAATTATTTATCTGGACTTTAAAAGAGACTGCGACCTCTGAATTTGTTTCGGACTTTCTTCTCAGAGGAATCAGATAGGAAACACCGAACTCATCTAGTTTTAAAACATAATTTATATTTGCCGTGTAAAAGTGTTTTAAGCTATTGAAAAAAACCTAATACCCCCCACTCCGCCTACCATGTAATGACGGTTCCCATGACAACGTGATGTTTTATTATTATTTTACACTATGGAAATGTCGCTGTATAATAAACGTTTCTAGTAAACGTTTTTTATTTAAATGATCATTTTTGTACGCCTGTACCATTCTTCAAATTAATTTGTTAGTATTTTTATGAAATTCCCCTATTTTTTTCCTACTTATCTATGTAGTGTACATAGTGGTAGCCCAAAATTAAACATCTCCTTTGAAAGTAAACTACGAAACAATGACTAAACAATACGCACAAAATTATTTAGTGGGACGAATGGCGCTAATCTAAGAACATATTCCCGTTCGTCCCCCTAAAATCATGAATGGGACGATCGGGAACAAATTTAATATTATTTTTGTAAATTCCCGTTCGTCCCACTACGGGACGGAGTCAGTGGAACGAACGGGAATACACGGGTAATTTGATCTGTAATAATGTCTGTCTGTTTTGTACAGAAACCGATTTTTCTGAGAAGTTGCTTAATAATAATTACCTGGGAAACAAAATAGGCCTCACCCTATTTCGCTAAATAACGAAACCGGTTTCCAGGTAATTATAACGGTGCTAATTTTCCGGGATGCAAAGTAATGCATGCATATAATGTTCTTGTCATGAATATTAAAATGATAAAACTTATTTTACTATTTAAAATAGTGCTGAATAGATAGCTAAATGGCCTTTTCATAATATTTCCGACCATAATTCATAATATTATTTATTTATTTATATAAAGTCTTACCAAAACTAAATATATAGATCTCATATTCATGTGGGTATCTAAATTAAAGGAAAGCACAGCTTTACTAATTAGCTTAAGTACTTGTAAAACACGAACGCGCGCCCTGAGCAAACCTACTTGCATATCTAATTGAAACTCAAAAAACTTGCGATATTCACAATTTTCCAACACAACTCTTCGAAGTATTGGAAAGACTACCGACATTTTCCTTGGTTGGTTCTATTTTCTAAACTGCCTCTCCCTCTTTACAGGTCAAGATGAGCGTCGTAGAGGACGGGGGGCCGGAGGAGCCAGCCCTCACAGCACCAGCGACCACCCCCACCACTCCTCCCCCCACTGTCCTACCTGATGGCACCGGACAACTCATACAGGTATGTAATATAATCAGGCCATAAACTATGGTTCCTAATGTTCCCACTGCTGGGAATTAGGCCTCCTCTGTTCTCTCTGTGAGGCAGAGCACGCATATTCCACCACGCAGGTGCAATACGCAGCGGTAGTATATGTACATATATTTCTTTTTTTTAACTTGGGCATCTCGCAGTTGACCTATGAGGTCATGGCTGCTTAACCAGGCTTTCCTGTGACTGCCTTAAGCTTCTACACTCAAAGCCTCCAGCCAGGGGCATAAGCTATTCTAAATTAAAACTAGGCGAACGCTCGCTAAGGGCACCCCCTGTGGGGTACGAACCTCGGCTTAGAGCGTCGCTGGGGGACCACAGCAAGAAGGGACAAGCTGGAACAAACTTAGATTTTCATCTTGATTATTGTACGGGGTATTTAAAGCTACGTGCTCAGCTGCAACAACTGCTGGCACCTCGTTTTCGAGCAAGGGTCGGGGGGGAGATATATACATTTAGACAATGAAAAAGATAAATAGAACTGCCTGTGATAGGGCTCCTCTGAAGGAATGTACACAGAATTCGAAATTCATTCATTCAAATTAGACCTACAATAACTTTTGAAGGCCAAATGTTAGGTACAAAATTATTGTCTTTAAATTATCGTTTTTTTTTTAATGGATTATGTATGTTATGTTTATAACCGACTGGGTGACAGTAGGTTAAATTATTATTTTTCACTTCTCTTGCTCAAAAAGGCCGTCATTGTAGAGTACCAGAGCGGGGAAAAAATTGCATTTCTTGCTCTAGGGGAAAAGTAATTTCTTTTTAATTTTTGTCTGTTCCAACGAGCATTGAAAAATGAAAAAGTCTTTATTCTTATGTAGAATAATCATGATTATGGACTCGACTTATTACTAGTTCACAAAAAAAAAGAAGAACATTTATTTTTGAAAAATGGAACTTAATGCGGCTATCTCTTCGGTAGAATGCGTGCATTGCGTTGCGGCTACAGAAGAAATAAAAAAGGCATTGACGCGAAATCTTTAGAATTTTTCTTTAATTACGAATTGAATTGGTGACCGTAATATAATTTACAATAGTGAAAATGTCATCATCTAGTGAGAACATCTTCATAGAGGACTGAAATTAAGTTGCCGGAAAAAAACATTTCGTTAAATATCCAGAATTGTACAAATTGTACATTCAATTATAATAAACTACCCATTTAATATTGTATTAGATTATTTTATTTTCTCGCAATCGAAGTGAAAAGTAGAGTGTAACACACGGCGCTAAAACCCATTATAACTCGGTTTCTATTTACTCCCTCGCTAAAGCTCGGGAGTAAAACGACCTCGTTACAATGGGTTATTTGAGCCTCTCGTATAACAATCTACTATTTTTGCAATGAATAAATTCAAACGGCCAACAAGAAAAAAAAATTTTTTTTTGTTCCCTAAATGGCAAAACATGTAGATCCTGTTCCCGAATGTTATTTTAAGACCATGCAAATCTATTGTGTACATATGTACCAATGTTTTACAAAAACAAAAAATTGTGCAGGAAATACTTTTCTTTTTTGAAGTCGATAAAAAAAGGAAAATGTCAATCATGTCGTTGTCATGTCTCAACGTTTGGAATGTCATTAATCCCAAAGAAAATGTATCGCGCGTTGATGTCTTTTTAATGGTCAAAGCTGGTGTCGGTAACAGTGTCGCGAGTTCGATTGTTTTTTCCCATCTCAAAAATGTCCAACGCGTCTAAAGAAGTTTTCACTTCAAAAATCTTATCTCAAAATGCCTTTCATCTTTTATTTGAAGAATAATCACAAGAATAAGTGGTGCAACCAACTACCCGGAATCAATTGCCAGGAAGTTAAGAGAGCAAGACAAGTGGCAATCGTTTTCAAAGAGTTTCGTATTTCTAGAATTCTTAACAAGATTAACATTTATTTTATATTTTATAACATTTATTTTACATTCTGTGATTACTTTTTTTACGAATATCGTATAGGTATCGTATACTTTTACAATGATTGTAAATATGTGAACACCATGTATCCATTACTTACATATCTATTTTTTCTGTCATTGCTTCATTTTCAATTATTTTTACCTATTGGGGTATAGTAATCTTATTCCAGGTGCAGCGTCTTTACATATAATTATATAATTAATGTATACAAAATATTGTAAAACATTTTAAAAGAGTAACGGTGGAGTTTCTTGCCCATTCTTCTACATACGAAAACTACCTTTTGGAAGGGACGACTAGAATCAATTTTATTTTTTGTAAATTTTGACGTTCAAAAGTGCCTTTTTGTGCCTAATCGAAATGAATTATTTCACTTTGACATAAGGTTTACGGTAACTCATGTCAATCCAATAAACTTTTGACTTATCCATCATCGTCATCGCTGATATAATGTCACTTTATTTAAGTCCGCTTTACTTATGACAGCAAAATCTTTGGCCACATTCCGAGTTATACTAAAAGTGATAATATCGCGAATCCGACCAAATTTAACAGTCACAAAATATAAGGTTTATTGAGTGATAATTGTGACTTTGGACTTTGGTCGGATTCGCGATATTATCACTTTTGGCGTAACTCGGAATGCGGCCTTTAAGAGTGTGCATTCTGAAAGTTGGCAACGCCGCAAATAGCTGTCAAAAATTTCGCTGTTTTATGGAAATATGAAATATCGCTCTATAGTGAACGAAAATATTGAATATGAAATACAATAATTAATATCGTAACACTGAATATTTAGTTTAAGATGTAAAAAAAGTATTTAGAAACTTTCCAAATGCCATTTTTACACCTAAAGCGGTTATAACATCAAATTCAGTATTATCAAATTCAAATTGTTTTATTTCAGACACAAAATATCCATATAGTGTTAGTAACATACAAAAAATAACTTATTGCCTAGTGTTAGTAAAAATCAACCTCCGCACAAACTGCTGGACAATCGGAGAGCCGAAGCTCTCGGCTACAGTTTTCAAGATGCTGTTTTGACTGTCCCTCACTCTCCTCAGTAGTGACGCCGTTTTTTTGCGTATAATTGCATAAAAGCCGTCGGTGCGGGCTTGCGCAAACATTTCTGACGCGCTACAGTAACGACGCAGCCTCAACAACATCCTGAAAGTATTGTTATACTGGACTCGTAAGATATCCAGCGATCTGTTAGTATAATTGACCCATAGAAATGCATGCATGAATTGCAATTAATTATTAATATTTTAGTTCACTATAGAGCGATATTTCATATTTCCATACAGTAATATTAACAAATGAATAAAAACAAGTAAATATTTGACAGACATTTGCGTCGTTGCCAACTTTCAGAATGCACACTCTTAAAGATTTTGCTGTCATAAGTAAAGCGGACTTAAATAAAGTGACATTCTATCAGCGATGACGATGATGGATAAGTCAAAAGTTTATTGGATTGACATGAGGTACCGTAAAGCTTATGTCAAAGTCAAATAATTTATTTCAATTAGGCACAAAAAGGCACTTATGAACGTCAAAATTTACAAAAAATAGAATTGATTCTAGTCGCCCCTTCCAAAAGGTAGTTTTCGTATGTAGAAGAATGGGCAAGAAACTCCACCGTTACTTTTATGTTTTACAATATTTTGTAGACATTTGATAATTGCGACGTTGCCAACTTTTAGAATGCACGCTCTAAATCAATTCACTTCCCTAAAATCAACACCGATATTCCAGGCTTCACCTTTTTGACCCTCCTCCACTGACACACATACAAACTAGATTACCTAGGCACGCACTAGGCCTGTGTAGCTAAACTCGAGCTGACCACAGCTCGCAGTGACATTAGCTTAGCTAATGCAGTTTGGCCACGTACGCAGCGGATTGGATTAAACCCGTACCTTTCGTAAACAATTTTGCCTATTTTGTTTCATTTTGACAGTTCAACAACATTCATTGCGTTATTTACGTTGTCGTGCAGATTTTTGAAGTGAAAACTTCTTTAGGCGCGTTGGGCATTTTTGAGATGGGGAAAAATAATTGAACTCGAGACACCGTTACCGACTCCTCATTTTTGTAAACGCGATTGTGTTCTTTATTTATGTTACGTTACGGATCAATGTTCTTTGCAAGTATTTTTACTTTAAAGGCTTTGGAAGTTTTTTTTTTGTGTACGCGATTGTGCTACGCGTGACGGTCGGCCGCGGAGTAGGGATAAAGTGTAAAGCGCTCGTCAGAGCAGCCAAGGCCAATATGGCGGCGCCTATGGAAGTTTCACTTTTACCGTGGTTTCATAAAACCACACAATCCTTTTTTTTAGATAAGGTTACGGACCAATGTTCTATACAAGTATTTTTCTTCCACCAAGGCGATCTTGTTCAAGTTTTCACTTCTGTCGGCACTCCCGGAGTGCCAGTGTTTTCTTTTTTCAAAATGTTGTTAACGATATTCTTCGCCAGCAGGTACCGGTGGCCCCCCGCAAAGCCCCACGCAGAGGTATCAAGCTGCAACAAGAGAGGCCGAAAAGGGCGCTGTTCTGTCTCACCCTCAAGAATCCTGTGAGGAAAGGCTTCATCGATTTTGTGGAGTGGAAGTATCCTTTTTAACAATGTTTTGATCTAAGATTATGGAAGAACAATAGGACCTACGGTTAAAAATAAACAAAAGCCGACGAATTGTGAACCTCGTCCTTTTTTAAAAATCGGTTAACAGCTACGACAAAAAAGGCTATAATTATACCAATTTAATTTGCATAATTCGTATATACAATGTCAGTACCTGGTTATATATAACCCGCGATGTGGCATGCGGCATCTATATTGCCACATGTAAACTATACATCACGCTGACGTCACTCAAAATCCTGCATCGTGCAAGCAAATGGAAGATGAGTGAACTTTACACCCTGTTCCTCAAACCTATAATATCTATGTATTTGA
This sequence comes from Agrochola lychnidis, assembly GCA_963680765.1. Classification (NCBI taxonomy): domain Eukaryota; kingdom Metazoa; phylum Arthropoda; class Insecta; order Lepidoptera; family Noctuidae; genus Agrochola; species Agrochola lychnidis. The sequence continues at coordinate 1,897,632 of OY796873.1, forward strand.
TATCAAAGTCAAGAGTATTTTTAAGCTATTGCATAGCTTTTATCGCGGGCTTTGAGCGCGGCGACCGAATCAAGAAATTCCGTAACGTAACGAAAATAAAACCTAACACCCCCCACTCCTCCTACCATGTAATGATGTTTCCCACGACGACGTGATATTGTCATGGGAAACGTGATGTTGTCATGGGAACGTAATTTTTGTTTTATGTCATCACGTCATCATCCCAAGTGTAGCGTTGACAAATAGGAAGTATGGAGGTTACAAATGCTATGCAATAGCTTTACCGCGGCAGTCCCCGAGTGCCACACGTTTTTGTTTTTTTATAAAACAAGAAAAGGCTTTACTTATAGTAAGAACATAAGAAAAATCAAGGTTACGGTTGCAAAATCGTGAAATCCAATGCAGAGGAATCAATGAGAAACTTACATAAGTCAGAATCTTTGTATCTAAGGGATAATGCTATCGCGCTCGGTAGCGATACTGGTCCGCCTTCTGGCTAGTCACTGTGGACCAGTATCGCTACCAAGCTCGACAGCGATATCGAGACGCCTATTCAGATATTGCTTATATCTGAAGGAATAAGATTCATTACTGTGTTCTTCTGTGTCAGAGGCTCATGGGCGGCTTTAAAACTCTGACACCAGGTTAGTCACTAACCATACGAAAAGAAAAAGACTGTGTTCTTCTAATGCTGGGGCCGCATCTGCGTCTATCGCGACGAAGCTTCGCACAGTGATACGATACATGCAGATGTGACCAACCATTATCGGGTACTGTCGCGATAGTTCGGCCTGCGTAGCACTTATCGTCCGGGTGGTGGTACATAATAAGTATGGCGCGTGGTCATAATCATAATCATCATTTATTGCATTCATGTAGTTTAAAAGTTATTACAAGTTACGTCGGTCTAGCGTTGGTCATTTCGACTGTTATTTTCGAAATAATGGAGAGCCATCTTGGATTATTGCACGATAATTCGTTAAAATTATGAAGCCGCTAATGTGACCACCGCATTAGCGCGATAACTTTTTAGCGAGCGAAACATACGAAGCTTCAGCACGCATTGCTTTGTCACGATAGACACAGATGCGGCCCCAGCATAAGGCTGTGTTCTTTTGTTTATAATGTACAAGGGAGGGTCCCTACTTGGGACTAACATGACTGGCGAAAGGTGGATGGTGTGATTTGGGTGTAAGTGTAATACTACACTATATTATACCTATAAAAATATTGTTTATTTCAATTACAAAAGAGATTTAGACACAATAATATTGGAGATCACCTTTTAAGCAAGGAATTGCTTGTGTTAGGAGACTCCGCGCTTCCACTTATCATTATCTTATGCAATTGAATGTAGACAATGTAAACATGCAGAAAAATTAAATATATGGGTAAGTTAAAATTATACAAAAATTATGCATAGAAAAAGGGCCAAGTCGCGCGTTTACGTGTGATTATGTATGAGTATGGGTAAGAGTGTGACGAGTGAGGGTGTGTAGTGTGTGAGTTATAATTAGCATATTTAGTTATATGAGCTATCCTTTAATATCCTGCCCAATATTAAGTATAAATACGAAAGTGTATTTATTTTTATTAGGTATTTATGTGTTTGTTTGCTTATTACGCCTTCACGCCAGAACGGCTGAACAAATCCGGACGAGGTTTGGCACTTAGGTAGACCATGTCTGGGTTCGCTGGGATAGGACACAGGACAATACCGTCCCGACGCCCCCAAGGGATCGGGACCCATTCGGGTGAAACCGGAAGGCGCAGCCAGTATAAGTGTAAGTGCAAGCTAAAGTGTAGGTTAAAATACTTATATTAAGTTATTATTCACTTCTGCCTCACCGTATTCATTAATGTTATGTAAAACTCACAAGATACATACATCATACAACATTATGTATTTATATTACAACATCAAGAATATTATTTTAAAAATATTCCACGAAAACTGTACCGATGATCATAATGTTGAGTTATAAATAATTCATATGATCGATTTATTTAAAATCGATATGGCAGCGGATGGACGCAGGCCATTGGCTGACTGCCAGGCAAAACTGACCCGGAAAATATTGGAAATCACCGTCTAAAATATAAAAACGATTTTTTTTAAGGGTTCCGTACCTCCTACTACCTAAGGAAAAAAAAGGATTGTGTGGTTTTATGAAACCACGGTAAAAGTGAAACTTCTATAGGCGCCGCCATATTGGCCGTGGCTGCTCTGACGAGCGCCTTTCACTTTATCCCTACTCCGCGGCCGACCGTCACGCGACATGCAACACACAGACGAAAAAGTTTGAGACGATGTAATAAAAGTTTCACTTTAAAACGGACCCTTATAGAATCACTTCGTTGTACGTCTGTCTGTCTGTCAATACCCTTTTTCTCAGGAACTCATGGAGGTATCAAGTTGAAGTTAATAACAAATACGTAGAATTACGGCCCCTTGGAACTCTAATAAAATCAAGCTTCTAAGTCAACGCAATAAAAAAAATACGGCCATCAATGCGACATATTATGATACTCGCAAATAAATCAAATCTATAAGGTACTTCCCGTTGACCTAGAATCATGGACAAGAAGCAAGGTGTCACAGCACAAGTAGTTTTTTTTTTGCGATTACAAACTTACATTTGCAATTGGAGAATTGACCGTGACGTAGGTATATCGATGTATGGGAGAACATGTTTTCAACTTCATTGTGCGTGGTCCGACACGCACACACATAGCAACAGCTTTATAAACCCTCGTAGATGAATACCTATTCAGTTTTATTTATCACCATCATCATATAGACATCTTCTGCTTGATATTGGAATCTCTATGATCTGTTCCAAAAGTATCTGTTGAAACATGTAAACAAATAGATCATAAAACGTACCTGCCAATTTGTAGTGCTTACAAATTAACTGCTCTATTCCATTTGATTATTTACTTAAATTCTAAATTCTGATTTTAGGTCACCTTAAAGACTTTTTTCTTTTTTTTTGTGTGTGGGAAATTATCAAATTACTTCTCCCGCTCTGGGCGGAGCGGGAGGGCGTGTCAGACTCTTACTGACCAAAACCCGGTTGCCGGGGGCCACGATGTCCCTATCGGTTTTCTTCGAACCCCCGGCAGGCATTAGCCCTAGCGGACCCCGTCAATTCTGCTGACATCTCTTTGAGGCGCGCGTGGAACACAACGTGCCATCGACCCGGGCTTGGTCCTTATCGGACGGCGAGCTACCCATTGCTCACCGTCCGCAAGCCCGCGCCTACGGCGGACAGAAATCGGCTCGCGAGTCCCGCCCCGGGCGTCTCCTCCTGCGGCGGTTAGGGGCGTGAGGGCGCGAAATTTGCCTCTCCCTCACGCGTTCCGCCTCCTCCTTCGCGAGCATTACTGCTTCGCAGAAGGAGGTGACGGCCTGCCATTTCCTCTCGCTCCGTACTATGGCCCGAACCAGGGCCGGAAGCGAGAGATCACCGCAGCCGATCGCCTCAACGAGGACACAGCGTTGCTCCGCCCAATCCGGGCAGACCTCCACCGTATGCTCCACCGTGTCCTTAGGCCGATCCACACAATGGTGACACCCGGGTGTTTCCTCCCGCCTTATCCTGAACAGGAACCTCCCAAAGCAGCCGTGTCCGGTGAGGACCTGCGTCAGGCGGAAGGTGAGGACGCCGTGGCGCCTCTCAAGCCACTCCTCAAAGAGAGATCTTATCGCCGCAATTGTGGCGTGCCCAGCGCTGGGTTGCGACAATTGCACTCTCCATGACGCCATGAGATCCCGCCGGAGCTCTGTCCGCTGTGCCGCGATTTCTTGCGGCATCGGAGTTAAACCCCGGCGTTTCGCCTCCTCGCGCCACTCCCAGATATGCGCGAGGACCTTTGCCTCCAGATCCCATGGCGGTAATCCGGCAAGGAGGCTCGCCGCCTCGCAGAAGAACCTTAAAGACCTTAAAGATGTTTCTCAATTCAGGCTAATTTAAAACCTCAATTTTCGCCGATGATTTTTCAATTGCAATTGAATCATGTTAATCAAACAATCATTGTTGGAAAGTGGTGAAATATAAACTTAACCTTCTTAAGGGTCCGTGTACGAAAACACCCCTCTTTTTTGTTAATTACTTATCTAATTGTGAGAAAGCTTGAAATAATTAAAAGATTAAGTCTGTCTGACAATAAAAGTACAGTTTTGGTGATGCTAGACTATTCGTATCAGTCACAGCACCTGTTAATTACATCACTTTTGCGCTCTCAAAAATATGGTACCTATATTTCTCCTTTGATTTACTTAATGAATATTTTGTATAAATTTAAAATAAGAATTATAATATAATAATAATGTCTGATTTTTAAATTTCTTGATTTGGTTTGCTAAACAATAGGAAAAATATTATTCTAAGTGGTTTTTTTTTATTTGGTTTTTTCAACATAATTTTTCTGCTATATTTTGTATGAAAGTTGATAAAAGTAGTTCAAACACATGCAAGTAGACCATATAATGATGTGCACGGTATTTTTAATTTTAAAATCAAAAGTAGTTTCTTGTAACAAAATGATCAAACGTCAGTCTCGCGTCATTTTTCGGAAAACTTGTTGCTAATATTAGTTATTTTCCATGAATACTTAATTTATTTGAAAAATCCCTTTCAGCCACATACAAAACAAAGAACTCGAGTTTTCAAATCACAAATAGTTTTGTTTAAATTCTTTTTCCCTTTCTCACATCCAATTAACAAAATTGATCAAAATCAGTTGATTTCGTTCACGGTGCCCTTAATATATGTAGATGAATGTGTTACTAATTCCCTTTAGTAAGTGATTGCGTAAGAATCTACCTGAACAGGGTTTGTTTACACTTTCATCGAGTTAGTAATTTTGGAACAGACTACACATGGTGCTCAACTTGTGTAAGACTGCTCTGGACCATAGACAAAGAGAATAGACTGAGCGTTAGCCTCACAAAAGTGACCACTCTCTAGAAAGAGCCAAACCCAGCGGCCAATACCCAGCAGTGATAGCCTAGTGGTGTGACCGTCGGACTTCCAAGTCATAGGTCTCAAGTTCGAACCCAAGGCACGCACCTCTGAGTTTTCGGATTCATGTGCGTATTGTATAATTATCACTTGCTACAAAAACGGTGAAGGAAAACATCGTGAGGAAACCGGCATGTCTGAGAGATATTTCTCGTCGGCACGTGAAGCCAAGTCGCCCATGAGCGACTTTAAAACTCTGACACCAGGTTAGTCACTAACCACACAAAAAGAAGAAGAAGGCCAGACTTTTCTCCAAGCCGGAGGTAAAGAGTAGAAAGAGACAACTACTGGCCGCACATTCGCTTTGTAATACTTTATCCAATAACTTTTATTACTGACATTTAAATATTTGTACGCCACTAAGGCCAAACATGACTGATCTTAAACTATAATGTAATTTAATAACTTGCATGCTCTGTATGTGTACTCATGTTTCCACAAATAAATAATCTTGAATGAGAGATTCAAGATTATTTATATACGTACTTCTTGATCTGTATTCACTGCACAACTGAATAAGGAACGCTCAGTTCATTCTATACTCCGGACACATCAGAATTTGGAAAAAAAACTCTTTCAAACCAGACCACAAAATTGGAGACCATGAATTTGGTTTATTACTAGATGCTGATCATAATTTCATACCAGTAGACTATGCCAAGGGAACAACTAAGTGGTACATAGAAGACAATATGTTGACAATTTGTCGCTAAATTAGCAGTTGTAACAGTTTTACTGCTAGTCTCTGCCGGAGTCCGGAAGTTGTAACAATGAGTGCTTTTGGCTCTTATTGTTTACTGCGCATTCTGCTAGTGAATCTAAAGCCCCGAATACACTAAGGAACAAAATGTCCCCCAACATGATGCGCAACGCCCAATCTACGTGACGCTGCAACGTTGCATAGTGTCCCGCAACATGCCCCGCAACATTGTACGTGACGCGGGGCATATTGCTTGCTCCCACCTCGAGAGCGAGCGCACCTGTCCCGCTTCAGTGTCGCGCCATTTGTTGCATTTGTCACCGAGTGTAGTCGGAGATCACTTAGAATATTAACTCTTCTTTCTCGTTGTAGTAAGAAATTCCGCATCCACCACCTTCTCTTTCTCTTACGTTTCAACACACTCGATATAATTACTATGTATGCAGCACTAATAGCCACAACCTCCTCGGGCGACATTTCTATGAGCACTGACTAGTGTGGCCGGTAAAATGTTCCGCGACAATTGTCTCGGGACACGTAGTTGTTGAGGGACATGTTCCGGAACACGATTCTTCATTTGCCCCTTAGTGTATCCCAGGCTAAAAGCAACGCTAAACAAATGGAAAATAAGAAAACATTGTGTAGAAAACGACTGTCTCGTTTGTCTAAAACTCGCGCGCCTGTCTAGCAGTCCTAGATTCGATCTCCAAGGTTAGACAAAGTGTTATTGGTTTTTTCATTACGAATTTCTTAGTAGCTGCACAGAATATCTACGGTAGCAGCTATAAAATAATAATATATTAAGAAGAAAAATATTCGCCCTCTAATTCATGAGACTTAAACATTAATGGCGAAATATGGCTGGACTATACTCCTCTGCCCAGTCTTTTGGAGAATTCAGTCGTGATGTTACGTCGAGCTAGTAATTATCAACCTTTTATTGTAACGTATCATTTAATCTGATCAATATCCACAGCATTTATGTTTACGATCGCATAAAATTTTACACTCTGATATATTTTGTCAAAGTATACACGACACATGGTTTTTACACGTAATAAAAATCGAATACGTCTATAAAAATAAATGTCACTCACGGACGCCCAACACACAGTTAAATTAAATCACTTGAGCTATTGATCGGTTAACAAAAAGCAAAAATACTATGCGAAAAATTCATCATCGTCATTATTTCAGCTGATATACGTCCTCTGCTGGATATAGAATTCTACCAAGCATCGTCACATCGAATGGACTTGTGTTTTCCGCATCCAACAGATCCCCGCGACCTTCATCGGGCCATCGGTCCTCCCATAATAAAAAATAATAATAATTTAAGTTTGTCTTTAATGCTCTCATCAGAATATAAATCAAAAGATTAACACAAAGATATAAAAGTAAAATATGACAGGAATATATATTTTTGTCACTAAAATGTAAAGTTGAGCGGAAATCGTTTGCAATAACTCATGCAACATATTGACGGACAGACAGTTTGGAACATGCTCACCAGTTACAAATTATATGACCGTATTATTGAGCTTTAAATTTTAAATGCTTTGGGAGTGAGTTGAGTATTGTGACCATCGTATCAGCCGAAAGACATCCACTGCTGGATATAGGCGTACCCCAAGCATCATCACTATGACCAATTCTGCTGGTTGCTCCCAAAATTAACATTTCGTGCCTAGTTTGGGATTCAAAGGTTTCAACTATAGCTACTCACAGCCTTAAGAATATTTACATAAGATTCCAAGGTTAAAGACCAACACTTATGCTAACCCCTCATTGTTTTAAAGCGAGTTTGTTTACCAACCCATTTCTTATATTAAAAATGTGTCAACCTTCCATTAAGTATATTAAGAATACGTTCAGCCTGTACGTATAGCCTTATTCATATTTTGTTCCTTATTTTCCTTTCCATAATGTAGACATAAATTTTATCCTCTCCACATTCTTCCTTCGCGTTGCAAGCACCCTTCATCACTGTTTAAGTGACACGTACCTACTCCACTCAACTTGGGAAATGCTACGCAGAATCTTTGCTGGGATTCTTGTTATTGAGAGTATCTTACCTAAACAAAAATATTATACGTAATAGCGATTAGCTCTGTAGTTTGTACAAGTTATCCTACAGTTTTAAATTTAAAAGAATGTGTTGTATTATCCTTATTTATTTGGGGTCGGCATACCATGTCGTCTTCTTTCGTAAATCTTTTTTAGCCGTCATCTCAGTCACATTTTTATCCAAATTATCCTTCAAAAATCCATCCATAGATTTTTTTGATCTTCCCGTCTTAAACCCAGTCACATTCATTCTCAAAACATGTGTTTTAGCCGGTCTATGATGTGTAAACAATAGGTACTTGTCTGAAATTACTATTCACCGCCAGAAAATTTCATAAAAAGGTCAGCCGAGAAATAAGAATCAAAGACATTCCAAACAAAAAATAGACATCAATATAACCCCCACACAAGCCCACACAAAACAAAAATACAGTCAATGTTTGCTATTATTTTGTACGGAAGCAAGACGTACACTAACACTAGTAATAAACTATTTTGGAACTATGACTTCCTCGGGCAAAATGTGCAAGTATACGATGGTTCACTAGAAGAAGAAAACGACGGAAGAAGACTTTTAGTCTTCGACCCTGAGGAGTTAACAACGAATATTATTGATCATGGTTTTCGAAAGTCAGCTTTGCTAAATACTAAGTAATTCAATTCACCATGACATGACAGCTTACATCAGCCCAGACGGGATTAAATATACTAAAAAGTGGTCTCGCCTGATGGAAAGCGATGGAACTACCCATGTCATGTTTACATAGAACCTTGGTACCGATATTAATACATTCAAAATAGAAAGATTCGCTCACATACATACTAAACCCATTACAATTACTATTAAAAATGGCGATGACGACTCGAACAATGAATATGTGGCAGCATCTACAACGCCACATATGAACTTACGCGTTATGCAAAATCCTGCATCTCGCAAGCAGAGTTTACCGCGCGACGAATTTATATACAACGTCCCGACTTCAATCGTCGGACACTAGCCCACCAGACACACGATATCCGTCTGATCGGAGAACCCTTTTCTAAGGAAGATAAGTGAACTTTACACCCTGCTCCTTATACCTCTATAACTACAATATTGCTAAAAGTACAAACTACGTTTAACAGCTATCTAAAAACTATTACAGCTGCTAAATAGCGTCACTAAAACCAGTAGTTTCCGTGTAACATGCTCCATTGCCGGCAAAGGAAAAAAAAAATCTGGCAAACCCCCAAACAACGCCAGGAATTTATGAATGAGTGACATAAAATACCAAACCGTACGTGTTACAAAATAGTGGGAAATAGGGCAACTTCGCGGTGGCTGCCAATGTCAAGGGTCTCAGGTTCAAATCCCATGCGAGTCATAGCATTTCTTATAATAGATGTTTGTGAATGTCTTAGCAACAAGTTTTTTACTAGACCATTGCAATGGTTCAAGGTTGATGTGTTATTTTTATGATTATTTGAACACTGCTCTGTTTTACAGAAATGCTCCATTAAAGTAATGTACTGCAATTATATTTATGGGCAATATGTGACCTCGTCTATCTTGCAATAACAGTTTGATGTTTGCCAATCTGATTTATCCTATACTAGCAACCGTCCCATGGTTCGCACGGATGTCATGGCGATATGTCAAAACATCGAGATTTTTATGCTAAATCTAAGTTAAGAGAGTTTATCCTAAAAGTTAGCAACGTCGTAAATAGCTGTCAAATATTTACCTGTTTTAATTAATTTGGCAATATTACTGTATGGAATTAAGAAATGTGGCTAACTACATTGATTATGAAATGCAATAATTAATATCGTAACACCGAATATTTAGTTTTAAATGTAAAAAAAGTATTTAGAAACATTCCAAATTCCTTTTTTACACCTAAAACGGTTATAACATCAAATTCAGTGTTATAATTGCAATTCATTATTAATATTCTAGTTCGCATTTCTTATTTCCATACAGGAATATTGACAAATTAATCAAAACAGCGAAATATTAAACATTTATTTGCAACATTGCCCACTTTAAGAATAAACGCTTTTAAATATTATTGTTTTATACATGTAATTCGAGAATAAATGCTCTAAATAATGATGGCATCTAATTTATACACTGTGTAGTTTAGATCTGAGTCGTCACATAGCCAGACACGAAGTCGACTTTGTTTTATAACTTTAATAATAAAACATAATATCGCCGCCCCCGCAGAATAAACGCGCAAGTGTAAAAAGTCAATTTTACAGGAAAAATAAAAAATCTAAATTGATCCATAACTTTATGACTACACCGAATAGAAGTTTGTTTTTTACGTCGTTTAAAAGATATTTTTTTGTAGATAATCTAATTAATGTTAAGTGTGAAACAGGTACTGTTTTTGAGTCATTGATAAAAAAACATTTTACAGAAATGTTTTAGTTTTTTTTTTTAACGTTGATGTTACTTTGAGTTATTTTTTCTTATCAACTATTGTTTTTTATTTTTGTTATGCAATGTAATATTACTTGCGTTTTTTGCAGTACAGTGATACCGTTAATGGGCTATTACGCGTTTATTCTGGTGCAGTTGAAAAAATTCTGATAATGTAATAGGTAATTAAGTTTTAATATCATCAAGGTCGGAATTATAACACTATGTTACGTTATATCGTGTGTATGTAACTTCGTAAATAATTGATGTAAAAATCTGGAAAAAATTGAGGTGATGTATTTTGACCTATACATAACGAATATGGATTAACATCAAAACTGCCTCTATTTCTGGTATTGCTCTGCATCTCAATCAATATTTATTGACTAATCTTTCTGAACTATCTTGGTTTCAAGATCCACATTCGACAAAGTAGGAATACAAGTATAAGGAACAGGGTGTAAAGTTCACTCATCCTATATAGAAAAGGGAGGATCCTCCGACCAGACAGGTGTTGTGTCTGGTGGGCTACTGCCCAACGATTGATATCGTGACGTTGTATAAATGCTAGCCACGCAGTAATCTTTGCTTGCGCGATTCAGGATTTTGAATGACGTTCGTGTGATGCGTAGTTCACATAGATATTCAAATCGGTAGTATACACGGCTACACATCAAGCTATACATTTCCAGTTTATGCTGATCTCGCATTGTATTGGATTTCCGTACAATGCGAGGTCAGCTTATACTGGAAATGATGTGCTTGATGTGTAGCCGTGTATACTAGTATCTACTACTTTTACACTGGAAGACGTTTTGTTCATTCCATAGACCAAGAAGTGGCCTATTGTTTTTCGGAAGTCTCACTAATTAGAGGCTTACTCCATTACGTAGGTATTGAATCTTTTTAAGGCCTCCCACGATACCAAAAGGTTCTTTTCATCGGCCGCCTATATTAGCCCCTTACAGTTGATTAACTTTGCGGTATTCTCATTACCTGCATCTATTAATAGATTGTTATTGAGCCAAACTCTATTATAGCTCATTTGTATATAAGCTTTAATAACAATATTGTTTAACTTTGCAACACTTTTGCAGATTCTGCAAATAGAAAATAATTGTGGCCCATTTGTTGCCAGTCTGTTCAACATATTGCTAAATTGATGCAAATAAATCAATCCATCGAAATATGCTATTTAGATGAAACTTGGCACGAGTCATATCTATCTTAAAATTGAACTAGTTTCCAAAGAAACAATAGTATTGATATCTTATTCAAGTGAATGAAGACTGCCTTCTGTTTTGGCTGAAAATATGCTTTTAATCTTGAATTGTGACTAGTCATCGAGAGTAAATTGGTTTTCATTCAAAGTGATTAGATCTACTCTTACTTTACTAGAATGATTATTATGTACATACCTTTTGATCCAAAGTACTTCAAGCATTAGCCATTTCATCAGGATTTAAAAAAGAAAACGGAAGTTTAAGTAATCAAGAAAACATTTTTGATCAATTCCAAAGCAACTACCCTGCGGGACACCAACGCAACGGAAAAAACTTTGAACATAAACAAACAGGTTTTTAGGATGAAATTGATATTCTCTATGATCTTACAGGAGGCTTCTGGCTACTTTTGAATATAATATGAGTATTTTTTTTGCGCGTTTTGTTTTTACAAAATAAACAAGTTTTCTTTCTTTTCTTTTTCTTTCTTTATCTTTCAAATGATATTTCTTAACTCGACAACCAGACCGTTCGAGTATATGATTCTGACTACCATCTTCGCCAACTGCATTGCCCTAGCCGTCTATACACCTTATCCAGCCAGTGATTCAAATTATACCAATTGGGTTCTAGTAAGTATTTACTTTCAACGATTTACCCTTGTCTACATCTTGTTTATTAACTTAGTTGAATGATACAATTTGAGTTTCATCTGTTCTGTTTTTCATTACGTTGATATTGATGAGTTAAGTTATTATGGCTATCAATATTTCTTGGTTTAAACTTTTTAGTTTTGCTTTTCGTTCATCCCTTTTAAACTTGAAGCGTCTGATTGGTTTTCAAGTACTGTTTCACAGCAAGAATCTTTTCCTATAATTCCTCATTACTTAGCGTGCTTGTTTTAATTACTTAAAGAATTTTCTGCATCATATTCTTTATTTGATTTGCAGGAAAAAATCGAGTATGTGTTCTTAGTAATATTTACGGCGGAGTGCATTATGAAAATTGTAGCATATGGATTCATTATGCACCCTGGCTCCTATCTCCGAAATGGCTGGAATTTGCTCGATTTTACGATCGTCGTCATTGGGTAAGTGCATTCCGATATTAGGTTTAATATAATCTATTGTTTCATAACGGTTGCATTTAGGTTGATCAGATTTGGAAATGTGTTCTTGAGAAACATCTGTAACATTATTGTTCCTACTATCTAGCCGTCTGTTTCTGGTAAAACGAACACGCTCGTATAATTTACTTATACAACAATTGTAATCTGATGATGACTGTATGCTTTTAGTATGCTATCTAGCAACCGATTGTGTGATGAAAATTCAAGCATAGTTATCGGAAACAGAACGAATAAGCTGATAACAATAATTTTATATCGTTTTAGAAACAACTCCCTGAAAGAGTGATAACCTAATTAAATTATTTTATTGAAAGTCTAAATATGGATTCTTTCACCTAATACAACATGTAAAAAAACCCTGTCCGATCTATTCGAATCGTAATTTCGGGAAAAAAGAAAAAAAATCGTCACATATTTTTTTTCAATGTGGTATTTTCGAGCATCCGTCGTTTAGCCTACAAGTCTTTACTTATGACCCCTGTTGAAAATGTGCTAAATTTTAATGAATTTGGCGTAAATTTGGTACTAAAAATGTGAATTTTAAATAGCAATAACTTTTTATTTTCAATAATAATAAGATTTTTTATTACTTTTTGGTTATGTTATTGCAGTACCTATGTGGGCCTTTCGGATTAGACAGGGATTTTTTACATATTGTATATTTAGATTTATGGACTTTGTCACCCCACCTCCGGATATATATTGCTAAAGGCCAATTTATAATATCACACGAATTCTGAATTAAGAATTTGTCACGTAGCCTCTGTAACGACACATTTTACCCCAACATATTTTCCAAAATTTCCAGAATGGTCAGCACAGTGTTATCAAGTATATTTAAGGACGCGTTTGACGTAAAAGCTCTGAGGGCGTTCAGGGTGCTGCGACCTCTACGACTGGTGTCCGGCGTGCCTAGTGAGTTGTTACTAATTTAATGCCTCTATAAGATAACCCTTAACCATATTCTGTTTGATCATATGCAGGCAATAGGTCCCTTTGAAAAATATTTCGGAAGTTATAGACGAGTGAATACGCTTTTATGAAAATTGAACATAGGTGTTCCTTTTGTATCCTTTTGTGAGGATGCACATTCATAAGGCTCTTACAGAAAACATACAAAAAAAAAATGCTTTACTTCTTTATAGAAAAAAATACTGTGAGACGATTTTTATGCTACACATTCTCTCAAAGAGCAACTGCAACTGTTTTTATTGTTGCACTCCTGCTTATTACACAGAACCGGAGAAAGTATATGTTATTTATTATTTTTTAATCCCGTCAAAAAATTTAAAACTACCTACTTTGATGTTTTGTTCATTTCTGCTGCATTAAATCAATTTTTTTTAATAAAAATATTGATAATAATTTTAAAATTGACTCAATTTTTTTTATAGATTCGTTTTCATTCACCATAGGAGGAACACTATTGAAAATGGCTCTTTTATTCAAAGTAGTTTAATTATAATTAATAAAAAACGAACTAATAAAAATCTATATATGTTTCCTACTTCGACCCTCTTCCGTTACCTAGCAACCAACAAAGCAAACCTAAATAGTCTTTGACAGTACGTAAAGATTGTGAGGTGAGAAATTTTACCCATATTGATGGGTAAAAAAGCAGTCAAAACATACTTCATGAAAAGTCGTTTAAATATTTTTCTGTTTTTGAATGAGCATTTTGAGCCGTAAACTTTTGTTTTTTTTTCCATTCCCAGTTTTATTTATACTACTATTATTTCTAATCCACTGCAGTCTCTTCTAATCTGATCTTCCATTCCAGGTCTCCAGATCGTGTTGAACTCAATCCTTAAGGCCATGGTGCCGCTCCTTCACATCGCGCTTCTGGTCATCTTTGTCATCATCATCTATGCCATCATTGGGTTGGAGCTGTTCTCTGGAAAGATGCATAAGAGCTGCTACAATAAGTATACAGGTTTGGAGTTCATTTATCTACTACAACAATAGTCCAATTGAATAGACCGAATTTTCGTCATGGCAACCAATCTTAGGACAGACAAGCCATCGAAGCGGGGATATTATAGTGCACAAGAACATGCACTATAGTATCCCCCACTCTCATAGTCCGATGTGACGGCAATCCGCACCACGACCTGAGAGAGATCAGGTGCACGACCAACGGCTTAACGTGCTTTCCGAGACACGCGGGTATCACACCGCCCACTTTATGAACACATGTACCTCTCTTAAAAAAGTTCTGTATTCTTATTCAGTAATACTAGGCACCTAGTTTTAAATAATAATTCATTCTGGTTACCGGTGTTACAACTAAGAAGAAGTCCACAAGTTTCAATGTATTAATAATATATCAACAAGTAGTTTTCGAAACATTCTCTGCTACGTACTTTGCTGTGCTACACACCACAATGATCAAATATTTCTCGAACCGATCACCTAAGTTTACATTGTGAAATGTAATAAATACTCATACTCCATTTGAAATAAGATTAGACATTTAAATATATCTTTTTTACAGTCTGTTCAACCGATTTTGAATTCTATTGCATTGGTGGCATGACAAATGGCAGCTGCAGTAAGCAGTTGGTATTGTAACCACGTTTTTTATTTTAATGTCATCCTTATGCCTACGGTAAAGAAGTCAAAATCGGTTGTACGGACTGTAAAAAAGGTTTGTTCAAATTTCTAATCTTATTTCAAATGGAGTATAGGTATGTTCAATAGTTATATCCGACAAAAAAGGCTTGACGAACATTAACAAAGACTTGCATTTAATTTATCGACGAAAAAATTTCTTGTTAAGAATTATAAAGTCCTCCAAAAACACACAAATACTGTAACTATCTGCTGTCTGTTTACTGTCGAATATGTTACCTACCTATAGATTAGCTTTCAGCGTATGCCTTATAAGATAGCAATAGTTGTAAACTGGTACTATCTAACTAAATGTAGACATATACTACTTTTCAAAGAAGCCGTACCGTGATAGACATCTTGTTGGGCCTCAGTTATTGACTAGCAACTGGAACCGGACAAAAAGTTTGCATACGCGAAAGAGAAAGAAACATTGTTACTAATGGATGTAATAAGTGCGTCTTGCTCTTATTATTATAATTATTCCATTGCTCATACTCTGCCTACGTTAACTGTCCTCAGATGAGATCATGGACACCCCTCACCCCTGTGACGTGGACAACGGCTTCAACTGCTCCATGGTCGGTGAAGAGATGGAGTGTCGGGAAGGATGGATAGGCCCTAACTTCGGCATCACCAACTTTGACAACTTCGGCCTGTCCATGCTGACGGTGTTCCAGTGCATCACGCTTGAGGGCTGGACTGATGTAATGTATAATGTAAGTTAGTTTTCTAAAAATAGGCTCACATTTATAACACAATAAATCCACTTCCTGCTACAAGGTAACGTCAACACCTACTTAAGTACGTTACATAGGTATGCTTCCCTTTCCAGGAAAACAGGTTTCTACTATTTTATATGTAAGAAAAATTACATGGCAATCAGTTGGAGGATTGTATTGCCGGATTTCTGTTTGTTCTTCCCAACAATGTTTTCCATGTTAAATCTAAAACGGATATGAGCTTTTTTAAAAATATTCATATTATTTATTTTCAGATTCAAGATGCAATGGGCAACAGTTGGGAGTGGATCTACTTCGTGTCTATGGTCATCCTGGGCGCTTTCTTCGTCATGAACCTCATTCTCGGTGTGTTGTCTGGGTAAGTTTTTTTTTTTTTAAACTTTGTGCACTATAAAGGTTCAAAGGCGGACTAAACGTTCAATCGTCTTCTTCTATGTGTGCCTCTCTAACTAGAGAAAGTTGGCATAGCATAATTAGTCTATAATATTCCCACTGCTGGGACGCAAGCCTCCTCTCGATGAGGGAGTGGGCCGTAATCTACCACGCGGGCCCAGTGCGGGTTGGTAAATGTCACATGTCTTCGAATATTTGGTTCTAGGACATGCAGTTTTCTCACGATGTTTTGAGAGCAGTGGTGATGAAATAATTTACATAAAATAAAGCGCATGTCTGGGTTCGAACGTACAACCCACAACTCGTAAGGCGCGGTTGTTACCACTGGGTCACCACTGCTCCTTGAAAGTTGCTAGTCAGCTCCAAATATTACTTGACAGTCTCCCAAAATCCTCCCTTTCACCACTTCCTAATGCTTTTAGCTGGGAAGTGGTTTTGTTCGCCCAGAATTACTACTGCGAGAAATAAATCTAAATTATCAGCAACTTCGCATCGTACGATTGCAGTATGAAGTATTCTTTGAAATGGATTTAAAACTTCTAAAAATACCATTACAATAAGAAAGGTATTGGGTGTCTCGATTATAATTTTAATAAAATTACGAACTGAACAAAATGTATTTTAATTACAGAGAGTTCTCCAAAGAAAGAGAAAAGGCGAAGAACAGGGGTGATTTCCAGAAGCTTCGAGAGAAACAGCAACTAGAGGAAGATCTGAAGGGCTACCTCGACTGGATCACGCAGGCTGAATATCTGGAACCGCTGGCTGATCAGCATGAACATCATCCACCAGTGGATCAGACCAGAGATTATGGGATAGGTGAGATATTAGGCGAAGATGATTTTTAAAAACAAGCTTTTTTTTAAATGGTCAAATAAAATTAAAACTCTTTTGAATTTAATTTGTACTGAGTTGGTTATGGGTAAATAATAAACATAGACTATATAATTCAGTTTTAACTTTTATCTTGAAAAAACAACTTTATTTTATTTAATTTGCAATAGTCATAGAGATTGCTTCACTAGCGTTGCTTTAATGAATAAAGTATGAGTAATTTACCTACAACTCGATTCGATGGAAGACTGTTGCCCAGTAAACTTACAGTCAGAACGGACTGGCACTGAAGTAAGATGTTTTAGAATACATTTCAGGTCAGACACAGAATGAGCACGATTCGACAGACCATCTGGGGATAGAGAATAATGAACAGCAGAGAGTTTCAGTTTGCAAAGTATGGAAGAAGGATTTTGATAAAGTAAGTCATAAGGATTGCAAACATAGCTTTTACAATGTGTTTAAGATAATTATAATACGCCAGAAATAGAGCTGAGTGACAACACACCGCAAGAGCTACTACTCAAGACCAAATAACCACGACTACTCTGTCAGGCACCAAGTAATTTAAGTAAATGAGAGCCCATGAAGACGAAGACTCCTTAAAGAAACCAAAAATACAAAGTATTCATAAAACACTGAACATGTGATTGATAACTTGAACAAAAATAAAGAACTTTGGAATTACACAGAAAATTACGAGGCAAACGATAAAAAGATCACACAACTGAATCTGAATCTTTGAGTAATAAAAGAGCGAAATCTTTAACTAATTATAATGTTTTCGCAGGTAAACCGTCGAATGAAGAGAGCGTGCAGGAAAGCAGTGAAGTCTCAAACGTTCTACTGGTTGATCATAGTACTAGTGTTTCTGAACACAGTCGTTCTGGCCAGTGAACATTACCAGTAAGTATTCTATCAAATTATACCAGTAAATTAGCCCAGTGGTTATCACGATATAGAATATAGAACACTGGGTTAAGGCCTCGCCTTTCATGCACGAGGTTGTGGGCTTGTGGGTTCGAATCCTGGCAAGTACCAATATGACTTTTCAATTCAAATGTACTTATCTTGGATATTACTGACATCGGTGATGGAAAACGTCGGCGTCGTGAGAAATCCAGAACTAAGATGTACACTATCGAGCAATATAAAAAAATCACTTGTAAAGTGCCAAAAACGTAAATATATCTCCTAAACCACACAAGTTAGCTACATGAAGTAAAAAATCTTGGAAACAATTTTATAGGTATCTTTATGCGCTATTAAATACACTTAAATGTTGCTTTTTACTTCAAGAAGCTATCTTGCGTGGTTTCGGAAATATTTCATAATAAGTAAGTGGTTTTTTTTATATTGCTCGTCAGTCATATTATAAGTCTAAAATCGCCAACTCGTCTTGAGCAAGTGTGGTGATCTGTGTGGTTCTTTCCTCAAAAGACCTTTTCAGACACTAATCTACATGGTCCTCATATGGCCTGACCAAGATTATGTCTGGACTTTAAAAGAGACTGCGACCTCTGAGTTTGTTTCGGCCTTTCTTCTCAGAGTAGTCAGATAAGAAACGCCGAACTCATCTAGCTTATTTTTAATATTTTTTTATATGACGTGTAAAAGTGATTCCGATATCCTATTTACAGAATAAACAATTTAATTTAATTTCATTTCATTTCATCAATGCTCATCCCTTCACGGTATGGGAGGAGGCCTTTGCCCAGCAGTGGGACAGTAATAAAATAGCTATTTTATTTTTATAACCGACGAAAAAATTATGCCCTTTATCTCTAATCTAGAATCGTGTGTTGAATTTATAGTAACAGTTTGCGCGTTGATTTCTCTTACACTGTATTTCTATGGCCAGTTTAAAAAAACTCATTGTATAATTTTCAGTCAGCCCGAGTGGTTGGATCTCTTCCAGGAGTATGGAAACGCGTTCTTCGTCGCACTCTTCACCTTAGAAATGTTAGTCAAGATGTACAGCTTAGGACTGCAAGTAAGTTATCTATGTTTCGAGCTCTATCTTACTATAACTTTTTTCTTCTCACGATTCTGTGTTCAGCATTCATCACGAAACTGGAAACAAACTAGCGACGGTATTGAGTGTTGTAACATTGCATCTACATATGCAAAATATCAGTCCTATGAAATTATTGTTCAAAGTCGTGGGGACATTGTTCTCCTTTCAAGCATCTGGCATGACTTTTCAGACTGTAAAACCTAAATCACGACTATCAGACACAACAGCAGATCTGTACAAATCACACCGTGAATATTTAGGTGATCTTGAAGTGTGCTGTGTGAATAGTGTCAATCCTTAACATCTAAGAGCAGTGGTGGCCCAGTGGTAACGGCCGCGACTTACGAGTTGTAGATCATAGGTTCGAACCCTAACAGACGCTTTACTTTGTGAAAAATTAATTCATCACCACTGCTCTCAAAACGGTGAAGGAAAGCATAGTGAGAAAACCGGCATGTCCTAGAACCAAAAATTCGAAGACATGTGACATCTACCAACCCGCACTAGCACCTCGTGGTAGATTACGGCCCACTACTTCTGACCGAGAGGAGGTCTGTGATCCAGCAGTGGGAATGTTAAAGGCTGATTATGCTTATTAAAATGACAGCTCACTTTTACAGAATAGCCCGGCTGACTTTAGGGAAGCTATTGATTGACAGGCCACTTCACCTAAGTTTTCACGGAGTGATTTTTCATAATAGCACTACAGATGTCGAGACCAATAGTTTGTTTCTAGCAATATCACTTTTTTATGTAGGGTTAAAAACCTGGTAAAACTTCACAGACGTCACGGGTACCGATATAAAATCATTCGAAAACAATAAAGTACAATCGGAAGTCATTATTTTAGCCAAATGGCAAAAACGGAACCAAGTCCTTCTGTCCGGATTTACTAGTAGGCGACAGGTGCAGCGATTTTACTAGGAGACTATTTGCAAAATTATTATTATTTGCAATTCTCAAAATCGAAAAAGAAAAATTTGGAGTCTTTGAAGTTTCACCAACAAACAGCCCAATAAATGTGTCAATTTGTTTTAACCAGTTTAACATCATACACCACATTCTCTACTAACCTCTGCTTAACACCTATGCTTTGGTTGCTGTTCTTCTTCCATTAGACTTCTTATTTACATACTTCCTCCCGGTTAAGCTGCCTCCGAACATGTTTCAGGGCTACTTCGTGTCTCTGTTCAACCGCTTCGACTGCTTTGTCGTGATTGGATCTATCAGCGAGATGGTGCTTACCAAGACGGAGGTGATGCCTCCTCTTGGAATCTCTGTGTTGCGATGTGTCAGGCTGCTCAGGGTCTTCAAGGTTACCAAGTAAGTAATACGCTAGTATCTGCACATCAGTAGAAACGCATTAAGTACAAAACTTCTTTCTTTTTTTTAATTGATTGAAAACTATCACAAAAAGTTTTTAAAAGACATGACTTTCACTCACATCTGTATTTTTTTTTTAGAATAATTGAGTATTATAAACTCAAACTAATTATACGTTTTCTTGTTAAAATAAAACAACATTATAATATTTTGCATCTACCCAGTACTTTCCCATCTTTGTTGTCTTTGTAGTTTCCAGTTCTATACAGTTTAACCAACCGCGCAACTGGACTGCCACGTAAACTGGATATAAGACAATGATCGCAGAAGGTTATCATACCTAAGACTCTTTTAAGTGATGTTCACTTTCCACGATAAAAAAGTAGCCTTCAAGACAGCTTCATTTTCATTTGTGAAGAAAATGCTTGCATTAACTATTAAAAGGACATCATCTGGCCAGCTTTTGCTGGGTAACAGATTCGAGGCTCTGTTCAGACATCCCAGTCAAATCTAGGTTAAAACAAAACTGCCATCTGACCACAGAACACAGTATACTTTGTTGGAAGTCCTCTGCAATTCAAATAAATATATTCACATAAACATCTAGCCTATTAGCTAAAAAGTACAACTTAAATATAACTCATATAACTTAAACTGCTAAGTAACTATAAAATTAAGAAATCGTCCAATAATGTCTCTATTATTCAGTTTAAGTTAAAGGAAAGACACTTAATTCACGTGTTCTTTATAATAATAATCAGCACTTGCACTGCAGTTTAAATTGTAGTAAGAAGTCTCTTATAACCGAATCATCTTTCCAGATACTGGCGCTCTCTCTCAAACTTAGTAGCGTCACTCCTCAACTCGATCCAGTCGATAGCTTCCCTCTTGTTACTGCTGTTCCTCTTCATCATGATCTTCGCGCTGCTGGGGATGCAGGTCTTCGGAGGAAAGTTCAACTATGACCCAGTGGAGGAGAAAGATCGGCACAACTTTGATTGTTTCTGGCAGGCGCTGTTGACGGTATTTCAGGTATGGAAGATTCATAATTTTTCGTTGACTGATTGACGTAACTGGTTTAGAAACTAAGGCCACCATGTTCCCGTCTCTATCTTGCACTTGTAGTTTAACAGTTATGCGACAATGATACACTTAGCCAAAGTACGTTCTAAGTAACGCTTATAGATCTTGACCTAAGACATAGAAATGCAATGTTATGAGTACTTACACAAAGCATTGAAGCTCTCTTAACAACAAAAGAATCGAAAACTATGGCTTGTGAGCTCGATGTGCAACATTGAACGTTGAAAATCTAATCGCGACGGGTCTTTTACAAGTCAGTTTACAGGGTTATTTAAATGCTCCACCTCTATTGTTACTTCCAGATCCTAACAGGTGAAGACTGGAACGCGGTAATGTACGAGGGCATCAAGGCTTATGGTGGTGTTGGCACACTCGGGATCCTCGCCTGCATATACTTCATCATACTCTTCATCTGCGGCAACTGTATCCTTTTGATAAGTCTTGGTTTATGTTTAGAATCTCATCACTACTTTATAAAGTCTCAAAACTATGGCTTAATACTATTTTTTATTTAGATATATCGTTATTGGACACGATCGAGAAAACCATGCACGACAATAAAATAAAAATATTTATTTATATTTTTTAATTTGCAAATGAGTATATTTTGTATTTTTTTTTAATGAGCTATTTATTTGTGCGAAATAAACAGGTTTTCTTTTTCTTTTTCAATTAAAAAAATGACAGCAGTCAGTTGTAGTACTTACTGAAACATGGATAGGACAATATTCATATCTTTATTTGCGTTCCATAATGTTAACAAGATCTTAAAATGGCTTAAAGCTAATAAGGTACAATTATTATAGACCATGGGAAATTAGATTACAGCAAAAAGTAAAACAATTAACAATTAAATATACAAAAAAATCAATGTTTCCTTAACTACCCGTCTCGCAGACATCCTTCTAAACGTGTTCTTGGCCATCGCTGTAGATAACTTAGCCGACGCCGAATCGTTGACAAACATAGAAAAAGATGAAGCGGTAAGTGATATTGGAAATACAATTTGAATTCTTGAGTCTTAAGGACTAATAAAAACGAGGATAATCCGCAGGCTCCTGAAGAAAAAGAAGGGGGAAGTGTGGCGGCAGCTGAAGGTGTACACATAGATACTGATGATGAGTATATTCACGATGATGATGCGTATACTTCAGATAAGTAAGTATTTTATACAAATAGCTTTACCATATCGATCCCTGCTGAAGATAGGCCTTCTAAAAACCGACTTTTCATAATATAAGTACTAAAAGATATACAATTTTCAGCTCTGAAAGAGACTATGATGAGACAGGTTCAGAAGAAGAGAAAGAAGATATGGAAAGAGAACTAAACGAAATCATAGACGAAGAAAACGAAGCAATTCAAAGAGCTGAAGAGGAACAAGAGAGAGAAGACCAAGAAATGATGGAGGGCCATCAGAGGAATCATATAGGTATAATCGTTTCAGGTGTTCAATGAGATATAACATCGACTATGATACTTATAGCAAATATTTGGGAAAACCATCTTGGTTTGTGGCTAACACTATGCAAGTTTTTACTTAGAGGGCAACCGTCTATTCAGTTTAATGAATCTATTATGAATGTGTCTTTCTTAATACAGAAATGAAGGTTTATGAAAATCTATTGCATTTTGATATGAAGCAACCAAACCTGGTGCATCAATTAAAGAAATATTTTCTGTTTATTTTAAAACAAGTTATTGTAATTAATGTTCAATTGTCAAAGAAAATTATAACACAAGTGTATAATCTACAAATGATACTATTGCAAAAGCTGCCAACAATGGTGCAATAAACATAACAATAAGCTAACCAACCAAAAACAGTGAACACAGAGTTGGAAGAAGAGCCTCGGCTGAAACGTAAGCCAACGACCTCATCGGCGCGCCCGCGCCGGCTGTCCGAGGTCGATATATGCGACACAAAGAAACCTATCCCTGATGCCACCTCCTTCTTCATATTTGCTAAGACCAACAGGTTAGGGGGGGAAAGAAGATTAACAGAAACTTACTAGATGTTATTTTTTACGTATTTTGTTTTTATGATTTGTCTTTGATGGTGGGCGAGAGATTCTCGTGCTTCTGGCGCTGAAAGGGCTTATTTTATATGATTCAGTATATTTATTGGTATATCTTTTGTCATTACAGTGTGTGATATAAACATTGAAACTTTTTCAGTTTTTCATGATGGGTATGAAATTAGATCATGACATGTATTCATAATATATATTTAATATTTTGCTGATAACGATTTGTATTTTTTATGTCACGCGTCGTAAGCACGATTTTTTGTTTAATTCATTATAGCAGCAACAATATTATCATCAGCTATATTTAATATCAACACTATCAAAGACAAACCCGTTTTCTACTTTATGCCTTACGTCTTTTTCTTCTTTCAATTAATTAATTATTAAAAATTAATTTTTATTTACCATTTCTACACATTTAGCTAATTTCCACACTTGTGTTTGCGTTTAATTAAGCATTACAATAATTACTTGATAATTTAGTTGAGGCATTCTAGGTACAGGGATTTCGGCATGGTCAATAGTGATAGTGAGACTATTGGTAATCTTAGGATTAAAATAACTTTAGTGCTAGACGATAGTGTAGAAAAATCTGTCATTTTCCTTCACAAAGATGGCGGTCAATCTGAAGAAGAGGGAACACTGGTAACGGCCAGACCACGGCGTGTGTCAGAACTGAATATGCCAAATCAGACGCCGCCTATACCGAACGCTAGTAGTTTCTTCGTATTCTCACCGACGAACAGGTGAATGGTGATGACTTCATCACCTGGTGGTACCCATGTCTCATTGTGTCGATTGGCGTTGTGTTGTCCTTGCAGTGATTGGCATTACATATCATCGACTGTGACTGTCCCTGTGTCTGTTGGAAACTGTATTTCCTTGTAGTATGTCCATTAACCATATATCCTCTAGAGGATTATTCCTTTAATCTACTGGTTTCTTTATTTAAAATCTTAGTTGAGTTCTTTTAGCATTAGAACAAAAATATTCTTCAGTTCATCCTGTTTCGATTTCATTTTCAAATTCACCAGAAATGATGACAAAATTTCTGGTAGATAAAACTTTCTTTCATTTTATGTTTTTCAAAATTTCAAATTCTTATTTGTTAGTTTATACCGCAGTACCGTTTCCAACATCATATTCTTCATTCATATGTCCTCGTGATGCACGAACATCATAACCTCCATTAAGTGTGGAATAATCAAAATTAGATGAACATTTTGTTTCAGCAATGAGTATAGTGGGTACCGAAATCTGTGTTTCCCATTAGAAGTTAGGTTTGTTTGTTTAGTATGATAGGTTTCAAAGCATGACCTGAAATCCCTTAGATTCTTCATTGATTTTTGTAAATCGGAATTCTTATTTTGGCTTGTAGCGTTTACCACTGAAATTGCATGCAGTGTGTGTTTATGCATGTTTGTCAAAGCCGTAAAAACTATACGCCAAAATTGACGATTCCGATAATTATTTTCTAACGTTAATTTGTTGCATGCGTGCATGTTGTGTCCCATATGTTATTTATTTGCTCAATTTTATTGCATGTGCTTCTATCACTGATTTTCGTAACATGTGTCTAGAATATATGTGTATCTGTGTTATATTTTATAATATTTGAAACACACTTCAAAATTCTTACTAAATTTTTTACTTAAATTACTTATTAATTATTTTTTACTTGAGTAAAATTTATGTATTTGCTATCAAACTGATGAGGTCAACTTTATAAGCAACAGCTTTATGTAATATTAAAATCAAAGTAACCGTCAATCAGGTATCACATTTTTATCAGAATTCTTTGCGTAAATTATTCTAAATATTTTCTGGTGTGTTTCCTTCCACGTCATTACTATGGTTCTCGTCAAAATTCTGACACAGTTCTTCAATGCTAGGTTCCGCGTGTTTTGCTACCAGATGTCGTCATCATCTACGTTCGGAAACATCATCCTCGTTTGCATCATGCTGTCTTCCGCTATGTTGGCTGCTGAAGACCCACTCGATGCTGCTCAAAACGGGTTTAGAAATTGGGTTAGTACACTGAAAAACATTTAATTTCGATCGACGTCTTTTCTAATAAAAGTAACGACCGAGCTTAAGAACTCAGGCAAGGTATTAACGCCTAAGTGCTATCAACCGTGGACTTAAAGTCGAAAATCTTATATGTCCCTATTTTTAATAGCACTCATACCTTTCAAATAGGCAAAAGCCGAAATGATAGAATCAGAATCAATTATTTCGATTTCTTCACCTTGTAAAACGACTCCTCCAAGGATTATTTTACGAGGTAACACTAGTAAGAATTTCTCATCAAATTGCTTAGTCGTGCATTACATTCAATCGCTGCTATAAACTATTTGTTTCCAGTTGCTAAGTCAATTCGACGTATTCTTCACGGGCATCTTCACGCTGGAGCTGTTCCTGAAGCTGATCACTTATGGGCTGATCCTCCACCAGGGTGCCTTTCTGCGGTCCGCCTTCAACGTGCTCGACATGCTCGTCGTTTGCGTCTCGCTAGTCTCTATGAGTTTTAAGTACGTCATAAAATGTATTGAGTTTTAAATCTAGTTATGATTTTGAAGAATGAGATATGAATTAACCATCGTCATCGATGGTCACATTCCATATCAAATTCACAGATGGTTCGAAAATACTCGCAATCATATTCCATCAAAAATGGATTCAATACTTCCACAAAAATAAGATACATAAATAGTAACTCTATTTATCAGTAAACTATTAATTATTCAAATATCAATTATACCACAATAATACTTCATTTGATGGTAATTTCAGGTCGGGTAGTATATCGGTGGTGAAAATATTGCGAGTGTTTAGGGTGCTGAGGCCTTTGAGGGCCATCAACAGGGCCAAGGGCCTTAAGGTCAGTAACAAATTCTTGGACTTTCAAACAACTTATTATCATATAAAATGACATCGTGGTTATAAAGATTCGGAATATTTGAGTCGATATTTAAATGTAATTATATCTTAAAGTACTTATTTTACAAATATTATAGTTAAGAAGTGTTTATTTAAACAGTCTTGCAGGTCTAAAATATTTTACCATATTTGCTTACATGGATGATGATTGGTTTTGATTGTAATAATTATGTTATACGATGGTTGTTATCCTATGATCAAGTATTTTTATCTGACATGAAAGTATATATATTTTTCCGTGATTATAGCACGTTGTACAATGCGTGATCGTAGCCATCAAAACGATCGGCAACATATTGTTGGTAACATCGTTACTGCAATTTATGTTCGCTGTCATGGGAGTCCAAATGTTCAAGGTAGGGGGCAAACACTATATACTGAAGAATTCCACACCATACTCCGTTATACGAAGCGTCTTGTGTGGCCACGAGTGAATACACATTCATAATAATTATATCACCGATATACAATAGCTTTTTAATACACCTTTGGGTATAAATATTTTTATTTGACACTATTTCTTCTACTTCTCTTTTTCTTACTCATTTCTCATGATTTCTTATTGTTTTACTTTTTTATCGTATTGCTTTAAAGCCTAAGAAATCACACAACTTTCTACAATGTGTTATTTACCTTTATATTTTTATTCCTATTATTATAAGCGAAATGTCTACTGCCTGTAGTCTGTACATCGAAAGTATCTAAAAGCAGACCTAAGGTTGATTTATTACGCAGGTGTATTTTATTTTAAGCTTCAACTAACTCTTGTGCTAATATATTATATTATTTTGTTGTTTCTGTTGAGCTTCCATACTATATATATTTGGAAAGCTTTGCGATTTTACCCTTTTTAGTTTTAAAGAAGGTACCTATATTTATGTTGTGCTTCGAAAACTATTCCTGTGTTCATCAAAAATCTTTATTGGAGAAAAATTGGTATTAATACGATGAAGAAAGGCCTTGAAGAATCAAAATTACGAAATTAGCATGTTGAACTCGTCAGTAGAAATTATTTTATTAGTATTTATAATTTCAATGTCGTCAATTAGTTTAAGCATGACATCATTAATACAACCCAAAGGTGTAGTATATGTGAGACCAATCATTTAGATTACTAATTTTACCTTTATGTTAGAAATTATAACCTACCCCCTACCTTGGCGTTTACTTGAAAAAGTGGAGTTCTAACCTTAGCAAGTGATGTGGTCCCTACGGCCCTTGTAAGATATCCCATGTGATTAAAAAAATGGTTTGCTTGTCCCCCTATGTTTCCGTGGCTGCGTGGTGGACATTGTGGAATCCTCCCCCCTTGGTAACGTATGCCCTGACGACTAACTCACTGAATCCGTTAACAGTATGTGGTGAAGTGTGTGATAGTAGCGATTAAGACTATAGGAAATATAATGCTAGTTACGTATTTATTACAATTTATGTTTGCTGTGGTTGGTGTACAGTTGTTTAAGGTGAGCTGTAGAACGTTTGTTGGTAGTTGAAGTAAGATCTCCGAAACTGATGTAGTTAACTCTTCTTATTGAGAACCATAAAGGTGGAGCAAACTTATTAAATTATCACACTGTTCATTAGAATACTTGTAGAAGCCCCATAGTGTAATTTTCATGAATCCACACAGGATTCACATAATCAGAATGTAATCAAGTTCGGAGATCTTTTATAAAGCATGAAAATGTCCTAATTTTGTTCCATTGTAACCTATGTCGCATGTCCTTATAGGACAGAATCATAAAAGCTTGTAGTTTAGGAAAGGTATCATTATTAGATCGTGTTGTCTTCATTTAAACTTTAACATAAATGTTTTGGCAAACTGTATTTATGCTTCTTTAAAGGTTCTTATCATGAGAAATGGGTTCATTCAAATATTTCAACGGGGCATTTGTAGTATAACATGTACTTTCAAAATTAGCTGCAACAAATTTAGATGTCGTGGCATGAAATTAATCTAGTGTTAATTTGAACTTGTCATTGATTTAATCGCTGAGATTTTGTTTCAGGGCAAATTTTTTAGGTGTAATGATATTTCTAAAATGACAAAGGATGAATGCCAGTAAGTAACTTTGTTTACTTATATTTTTAATTACTAAAACACATTACTAATTGTAACCACCCATGTGTGAAAAAATGAAATGCAACGATTAGACTTTGACAAAGGATACTATCAAATTATATATGTTTTCAGGGGAACGTATTTAGTATTCGAGAATCGCAACTATTTGGTGAGAGACAGAGAATGGACGCGATACGACTTCCATTTTGATAATGTAATGAAAGGAATGCTTACTCTTTTCACTGTGTCTACGTTTGAAGGATGGCCAGGGTACGTGTATCTCGACGATTTATTGGTTACTTAATGCTTTCTAGTGCATTTTGAAGATACAATATTAACTTTTAAGGTGTAATACATATCCATAACACATTTTGTTTCAGGTTGTTGTACGTCTCTATAGATTCGAATGTTGAAGATCGGGGTCCCATAACTAACTTCCGTCCAATTGTTGCAGCCTACTATATTATTTACATTATTATAATTGCCTTCTTTATGGTAAGTAGATATTCTTGCTAGCATGAATGTTGTTATGCTTGATGATAATATTGTATAGATAAATATTCATGTCATTACGTAATATTTTTAGGTTAATATATTCGTCGGTTTCGTCATAGTGACCTTCCAAAACGAGGGAGAGCAAGAGTATAAAAACTGTGAATTAGACAAGAATCAGAGGAACTGCATAGAGTTTGCGCTGAAAGCTAAACCTATTAGAAGGTAAGATTTATATCAACTGCTATACCTACAAAACAATACATGAACGTAATTTAAAAAAACAAAGGAAAATATGCTAGCCCAAATTATGAAAAAATAATATTTACATGAGAAATCAAATTATAAACAATAAAATGAATTTCTTTTCCCAACTACCCTCGCTGAAACCATCCTCTTGTCCTTCCAGGTACATCCCAAAACACAGGATCCAATACAAAGTATGGTGGTTTGTGACGTCACAGCCGTTTGAATACGCTATCTTTGTACTGATCATGATAAATACCATCACCCTTGCAATGAAGTACCACAATCAGCCCCACGAGTATAGCAAGGCGTTGGATTTGTTAAACATGCTGTTTACTGCTGTCTTCGCTTTGGAGTTTATTTTTAAACTTGCCGCTTTTAGATTTAAGGTATTTTTTATCTTATCTTCGTATGTCGTATATTTATTATAATTTTTCAAATTCTAATTTCATCTACTTGTATCTGAAAATTTACTCTCTGAGTAGCCCTCGCAAAATAATATTTTAAAATCTTGAGCTATTTTGATTTGTCTCCGAGCTTTATTAACTTTTAATTTAGTGAAAGTATTCTTTACATTTAATTTTATCTCACCAAATCAATTTTATTCAGAACTACTTCGGCGACGCTTGGAACACGTTCGACTTCATCATCGTGCTCGGCAGCATCATCGACATCGTCGTCTCCCAAGTAAACGAACTCAAGAACCAGGTAACGGCACGGTGCACTCATAGATTTACACTTCCTAGATATACACATTCACTAATGGTATCTTGTTTTGGAATGACCAACTTTTTATTTGAATATATTTTTCTCTTTAGCTGTTTTACGATAATCTTTGTTTTGTTTTTGAAATACGTTTTTTTTATATTTTTTTACAATGTAAAACAATTATAATTAGAAATCATGTAGAGAAAATGGAAATTTAATTCACGAAAACATAATCTTATCTTACTAGTATAATAAAAACCTTAAGTTAGTTGTGATAAAGTCATATAGGTTGTAGAACAAATAGAATTAGTTACTGTAAATATACCACAAGTAATTTGATCATTCCAAAACCCAGATAGCATAGTTACTGTCCCGAGCATGGACAATATTATCGATGTTGTAATAACAGCAGATGCTAATGCTCTCACATACGTTGAACCTGCTGGATTCGCCATTGAAGACGATCGTGTTGATTTCAGGGAAGTGGCATGCCTAGGACTCACGTTGTTAAGGTAAGCTGCGCTTTCACGCTAATTGTTTTAACTTAGACATTGTAAACGTTATTTAGTCACAAAAGAGCTAAAATTATGACTTTTATGAAGGACTAAATGTCTAATTATACGCTCAAGTTATTCGAGAAACAGAAGAATTGTAAGATTTTATAACAAAACTGATTGAATGACGTTTATAATTACTTGAATTAGATTAGTAGTAATAAAAACTGTTAATAATAATATACAAATAACACATAATCAAAATAAATAGCACACTGAATTAAAATCGCACTGATTTAGACTTAGATAACAACAAGAAAAATATAACAGCTTTTAATATTGTATGATGCGAGGCAACTGACAATAAAGATGGTGCTTTAGATGTTTGCAATAAAAAACTTTGGGACAGTAACGCTAAAGTAATTATCTATATAAAATATAATCCTGGTGAAGACTGGGAGGCAAGACACGGCATAACAGCCAAAGCACAAAAGCGCACTCAAGAAGCAGTCACCAATCAAGTAGAAGCTGTATTTTAATTGCTTATAATACAGCAGCAAACAGCCGGCTAAACACTCGCGCTAAAAACCACCTAGAATAACTTGTAAAAGCAACACGTAAACGTAACACACAAACATTTACATGCAATTTATTCATTTGAAAATAAAAGTATAATTACACTTTTCAGTTACCACTGCGACAAAAACAGAAAGCATAATATATTTATCCTTAGTGATCTGACGGCAGCATCTCACACATGGAATCAATAATCTAAAATAACATTTCCTCAAAACTTTAAATGGTAGTAAAATTTTATGCAATATCCAACCCACAGTTTAAAGATAAGAACAAACAGACATCACGGCGAGTTTTTTAATTTTACACGAAAAATAGAACATTGGTGATTGTTTACCAACAAGCCACCATATTGCTATTTATTTATTTTTATTCGTGAGTTAAAAAATGAGTAGCTTTCAATTTCTACAGGTATCTTTCCACCACTGAGAACAAACCTTGACTTACATTTAAACTACAAACTTACAGGAAAGTTCCATACCTTCAATAAACTTCTTCCGTCTCTTCCGAGTGATGAGGCTGGTAAAGCTGCTCTCCAGGGGTGAAGGCATCAGGACTTTGCTTTGGACTTTCATCAAATCCTTCCAAGCGCTGCCGTACGTCGCTCTGCTAATTCTCATGCTGTTCTTCATTTATGCTGTCGTTGGGATGCAGGTACGAGCACAATACCTAAAATCTGATCACTTCTGAATGATTTTTTACAAAGATTAGTAGCCACAAAATACCATGTAATATTTTGTATACCTAGATGACATTTTGATGTTAATGAAAACCGTTTCGTCGTAGGTGTTTGGAAAAATAGCAATAAATGATGACACGCCGATCACAAGGAACAATCACTTCCAAACTTTTCCGCAAGCCCTTCTTGTATTGTTTCGGTCAGCTACTGGTATGTTATTTTATTAATTTACAATTCATATTTGAAAAATCTTCATCATTATAGAAACAATTATTATGTTTGAAAGTTTTAACCTCTAACTATTTGTCATTTTCTAGGTGAGGCGTGGCAAGACATAATGATGGGTGTCTCTCCAGAGCCTGAAGTAATGTGTGATGTGAACTACCGCGAGGAAGGTGATGTGGTGATAGAAGACAGTGGTGGTACATGTGGTAGTGTGCTCGCCTTTCCATACTTCATTAGTTTCTACGTGCTCTGTTCCTTTTTGGTAAGCTATTGATTCTAGCACAATCAAGGTCCTTGACTATAGAATGTATTCATTTAATCATTTATGAACACACATATAAATTGTTGTTGTTTGTATTCTTCAGTATGATCTACAATCTGGTTTTCCTTGCAGATTATCAATTTGTTTGTGGCTGTCATTATGGATAATTTCGACTATTTAACTAGAGACTGGTCAATATTGGGACCACACCACTTAGATGAATTTATAAGGTACCGTATAATTTTACACTATATTCTATCTCTTAAAGATGTCATGATTACATGCAATACCATTGTTTCAATATTTTCAGATTATGGAGTGAATACGACCCTGATGCCAAGGGTAGAATAAAACATTTAGATGTAGTTACTTTATTAAGAAAAATAAGCCCACCTTTAGGTAAGCACCTTTAATTTATTCTTCTCCATGTTTTACATAGACAAATCTATATCTTCTTGTGAATTTTTCTTAAACTACTCTTTTGCGACTTTCACATTTCTTTGTCCAGGTTTTGGTAAGTTATGTCCGCACCGCGTGGCGTGTAAGCGCCTCGTTTCTATGAATATGCCGCTGAACTCTGACGGCACTGTTCTATTCAATGCCACGCTCTTTGCCGTCGTTAGAACTTCGCTCAAAATCAAAACTGAAGGTAAGTCATCTTGACACACGACCATCATTGTAAATACTGCTTCCCGTCTTAATTATCGCGATCTTCGTATAAATTCTACTAATGTTTGAAATCTTGGAACAGTTGGTTTAGAGAGGTGATAAAAAAATATTTATTTAAAGATTCAGGAATAGTCTGCTAATAAATTATTACCCTACAGGCAATATAGATGACTGCAACACACAACTAAGAGCGGTCATCAAAAAGATTTGGAAGAGAACATCTCCAAAACTATTAGATCAAGTAGTTCCACCGCCAGGAGATCCGAATGAAATCACCGTCGGCAAGTTCTATGCCACCTTCCTTATACAGGATTACTTTAGAAGGTCAGTCAATAATAATATAGATGAAGATGACATAGCAAGTTT
Organism: Agrochola lychnidis; assembly: GCA_963680765.1. Taxonomy (NCBI): domain Eukaryota; kingdom Metazoa; phylum Arthropoda; class Insecta; order Lepidoptera; family Noctuidae; genus Agrochola; species Agrochola lychnidis. Next base: position 1,930,940 of record OY796873.1, read on the forward strand.
CTGATACTTTATACGATTTGGATTTTATGGTATATGATGTTTAGAAAATGACGAGTAAAACCGGTTATATTAAAAAAACTAGAAAGTCGTTTTTTGAGGCAAATGGCCAGAAAACATTATCATGTACCATAGAATCATTATAATTTAGTTTTTTAATAAATCGGTGATATTCTAAATCGGTTCTGTATTCAAGTGAACGATACTGATAGAAATATTTAATTCTAAATATATACTGATGGACATAGAACCGATTTAACCGATTTAAATTAGCATTTATTCAAAATTATGTTACAAAATTATTTGATTACATCCGGTTTCGTCCTTCGTCGACTCTTGAATCTGGTTTACTATTGGCGTATAGAGTTTTAGGAGAAATTAAATTTAAAAGACGAGAGCACAAAAAAAACCATTCGTGTGTTAAGCACATATAAAAAGAAAACCTTGACCACGTTTGGTGATTGGTCAGAATTATTTTGTTTGAATTTATTTAGTGTTTTGATTTTATTTCGTTTCATTTAATTTCGGTTAACACTGACAAATACATTTTTGTTTCATAGGAATCACGCGTGAGTAACAACAGATACGTATGTGTAGGAAAGAATGTTCCCTTTTTAGTGTTTTTTATCATACAAATGCTGACATGGCCCTTTGCGATATAGATCTAATAAACTATAGAGGTCAAAGCGTTACCCCTTAAAAAACGTTGGAATTTGATTCAAACATACTGTTTTACCCTGCATGTCCCTATGACGCTCCTACAACATACATAATTTTTGGTTTAGCTTTATACAAGCTGTTTTGTACACATTTACGAATTGATGCTGTCCAAAAGCATGCAGATGTTTTCTACAATCCAACTACCATGTTTTTATTTTGTCCAATATTTTACGTTTCCCGTTGTTATATGTTGTGTTTTTGTGATATTTATGTTATAAATATAATTTTAGTATTAGTTCATGAAATTGAAAAATGATTATTCTTTGAAATTTTTTTCATTCTCGCGTTTAGAATTTCTTATCATAGGCTATATAGCTATATCTGAATTTTCTCTCATTTGGGATTATTTAGACTACAGATTTTTAAGAACATACTCGTCGTAGATAACATCATTGTCAACTTTTTTATAATAGAACTTTTTCAATTCTTAGAAAAATCTTTTCGATATCACTTCAACGCTTAGCATAGTTGCACACTGCAAAGGAATAAATTATGTAAGTACTACAGAATTCTTCTCGACGCTACAAATGATTCTAAACCTAATCGTGTAAATCTTAAGGTTCAAAAAGCGAAAGGAGCAGGAAATGAGGCAGAGTGATGAACAAACGCACCAGATGACACTGCAAGCTGGGTTGAGGACATTACATGAAGCAGGTCCAGAACTGAAGAGAGCAATATCCGGAAACTTGGATGATATTACCGCTGAATGTGATGTGCCTATGCACAGGGTATGTATTAAAAAGAACATAAGTAAGATTACATAAACCGCATTAAACAATCTAAACGTAAACAATCTAATGAGATAGTTATATATAGTATTTGATATAAGAATAGAAAAGAAATAAAAAAATTACTCTTTTTTTCCTATCACAGAGAAACCACTCCTTATTTGGAGGAGTCTGGTCAAGCATACGAAGGCACGGACCAAACAGACACTTCCATAGACACCGGAAACATGGAGAACCACCAACTGGTAAAGATTAAATGTCATAACTTCACACTAATAACAACATCATATTAATATCAAATTAATTCATTACTAATATTCCACTGATCATTTTTCACACAATATTTTGCCTGAGAAGTATTGTGGTCGACACTATCTATGTATGGAGTTGATTGACAATTGGCGCTAAAACTACAATTTACAAGGTTTAATTGAAATAACTCAAAAGCCGAAAAGAGGGCGGGCATTGAAATCATCATTATGATTTATGAAAAATTTGTCCTGAACCAACCCTGAAATCACGAATAACTGTTCCATAAACTTATGTTCACATAACTCGACGAAATGTGAGGAATGTTTGATTATTTTTTCGCGGTTTTCACCCTTGTTTAAGGGTTTTAGTCGATGCGTACTTTGGGCATCGCACAGGTTGGCATCTCGAGGGTGCTAGCCGAAGATGTGTAGTCACCATAACCTTTCAAACGATACATAGATAGTGATTTGACTACCTTTAAAGAGAATGAGAGTGGAATTAAAATGAATGAGTTTACCAGTGAAATATCTTCTCTATGCAGATGAACAAATAAAACATTCATCGTCAGCGGAAGAACTACTAACAAATCATGGTAAATATGCTGAACAAGGCATACGAGATGAATTGAATAAAAGTTAAATATAGGGTATATGAAAGTGAGGGCAGTTGATGGGGGTGAAAGAAGTGTGGGTGTGATGAATACAAATGGAACTGATACTAGGTTTGATCCCCAAATCTGGTGAGGAGATTTGGCATTTTCTGCATTATTCTGTGACAGCCAGGTCAACTCTTTTGCCTGGGAGTGGGACTGACTCGTACATAATTGCTAAAAGATGGTAAGAAAGATATACACACACATTTGGCTACCATAAAACACACCAATGTAGTCAACCGACCTCATTAGCGTGTTGGTAGATATGCTTTACTTTAAAATAAATAAGTATTCAATGAGCCATAAAAGGAATGGAATTAAAATGCGTGAATAAAAATTTGAAGAACTGAGTGAAATCTTTGTGGATTCCCTAAAGTACATCATCATCATCACATCAGCTCGCAAATGTCTACTGATGAACGGATGATAAAATTCATTAATTATTATTAATACTAACTTTATCAGTGACGTTCTTAAAGAAAGTCATGTATGCAAAAGGAGAAGCAAAAGAGTATGTAAGATCATTGCACGTGGTGTTCTGTAGTTGCTGTGTACTCCCTAGAGAAATAGGTTTGAGGATTTGTGAAACATTTTAGATGGCGGTGGCGGCGTCGGTGCCCCAGGTGGTGTAGGAAATCATTTGAGTTCAATGATGCAAAGGGAATATGGAGTTGGACCACTACCTCTTACACCTAATTTGTGAGTTGCCTAAAATTTATAACTGTGTTCCACTGATGACAACAACACCATAGATACAGGAAAAATAATATCAACTATAATCATATTACTATTGAAAGTACCGTGTTCAAACAAAAACTGTATTATTTTCAGAGCAAATGGACAACCAAAGGAACAAATACCATTAAGGCCTCTAATATTCAATGGAGAATCGGAGAAAATATACCAAGTGCTCGAGTGAGTATAATTTTGTTACTGAACAACTAATAAATTCATATTATTACATCAATCATGTCAATAAATCTGTTTAATATTCTAATACATATTAGAGTCTAAATAAGAAATGCTTATATTACAGAAGAACCACAAATGACCTAAAGAACACTATTTACCAAGGTAGTGAAACGTGTGGTTTTGTAGTTGATTTTCTGACTTAAATTAAAGTTTGCATCACCCGCACTCTTGCTCAAATAACCTTTCTAACGCTTCCATCTTCTTTCACCGCTTCTGTGTGGATAACGGTACGTACTAACAGCAATCAAAAGTCCAACTACCCGGAGATGCTCGGGCAGATCGGTCTGGCTTTCGGCTGCGTCAACTATCTGTCGACGCCGAGCGAGGGCTTGACTGCATCGAAGCCAACGGCGACGGTATCGAGGCAGAAAGTTCACCCGGAAGACTCAACGTCTTCAAGGGAGAAACTATCGATACCAAGGAAAGCGTCAATGGAGGATAAGACGCCATCCCCGAATACAAATGCGTACGAGCAGATACAGCCGAAGATATCGCCGCTGTTAGCAAGCGAATGTACGCCGACGACGGAATCGCGAACGATGACGTTGTACGGGTACAACGCGGCCGCGAAGCTGCCGTTCGCGTTCTCTCACGCGAAGGAGCGCGTGTGCCGTGGCGGGGAGCGGCGCAGCCTGCGCGCCATCAAGCCGGTGCTGTGCGGAGCAGGTCGGATGGTGCGCAGCGCCTCGTCGGGGGCGGCCTCGCATGCGCCGCCCGCTCGGCTTGTAGATCGCCCGCACTCGCCAGGTCCGCACGCCACAGGGAGCTTCCTTCCAATTCTTTTGTCCCTCCCCTTTAAAAACTACTTTGAAGTCCGATTAACGATAGTTTAAACCATAGATTTTTGGGTCTAATTATTTGTCTTCATTAGACTCTAGTCTGATATTAAATTATTATTTTATTAGCAGTATTAATTAATGAAATACAAGTAGTTTTGATCTCAAAACTTCTTTTTCATGAAGGAAGCTTTCTACAATGTAGAATAATGAACGCTCATCAATAAACTTCAAAGCTTACAGGATTACATTGCAGGCAAACGGAAACCTGACGGTATAAACTAATAATTTTACACACACTCACACTTTGCTTCAGCAAATTTCATGTTTTGCAACTTTACACAAATATAACAATACACAAATCTTGCACTGAAAATAAAATAATTGTGGTAAAATGATAAACTTAATTTCTGATTAATAATAATATTATCGACACAGGTTAAAAGATATCATCATCGTAACTAGCATGTAAACTAACATTGAAGGGCTAAAATAGTGCATTTTTAGAATGATTGAGGATTTAGAAAAGCTTTTAGAAGATTTTGAGAAAAAGTTTTTGTTTTGTATGGTTTGCACGAAAATTTTAATAATCATAAAAATCCACGAGGACGCTATTGATTTAGAATTAATGTATAGATAAATTATTGAGATCCATCGCTTTAAGAATCATTATAGGCTAGCTTATGAGCTTTTGAGAAATTAGAAAATTAATAGTTTAGATTTTAGACTTTCAAAAATCTGTTTTTTGAGGTATGTTTTATTTTGTAATATTAATTTTTCACAGAAATTAGATAAATTGCAAATTAAAATGATTCTTAACGTTCCTTGAGTAAAAAATCATGTCATCTATATATACGCGATGTATTACACCTGATATTCCAGGAGGAGATAGTTTTGGGCGTGGGGTGGTGTCGCTTCCCGGCAGTCCGCGGGGAAACAACTCCTCGGCGCCTGTCGTGGTGGGATCCGCAGAGAGTCTGGTTACAAGAGTAAGTTCAATTATACGTAATAGGCATCTGATAATATCCTCGGTCTAAGTCAACTTAATAATTAAATTAATATCTTGATACATATTAAACAAAACATTTTCGTTTTATTTTCAGGTGCTAACTGAGCAGGGCCTGGGTGATTACTGTGACCCTGAGTTTGTGCGGAACACCTCTCGGGAGATGCAAGAGGCACTAGAGATGACGCAGGAGCAAATGGACAGGTAATTATCAATCACCATTATTAATAATGTAGTGATAACGATTACCTGCAGGGCGCAATTTTAATATTTGACTTTGAAAATCTCTATGGTCACAGAGCAGCACATCAGCTGATGGTCAACGAGAAGAACATAAAACAAGCTCAAAGTCAACAACCCCAAGTTGTAAGTATCAGAGTTTCTCACACAGAATGCTTTACTAATCCTGCCCACTAATTCACTTTTCAGCTGACAACTTGCTATCATATTTTATAACGAATGTATAGGGTAACATTTGGGTTGTAGGGCGACATCCTTGCCCGCCAGTACCACCCGTTCCACCAGCCGGCGACGATGCCGCCGCCGGTGTTCAAGCGGTTATAGCACCCGCCCACAGCGAGCCCGCGCCTAACAGCACGGACCCACACAACGCGCGCGACGCCAGACGTCACACGCATCATAGGAAAAAAAGAAAACGCAAACCAGTATTGGTTTAGCAAGATTTTACTGTATAAATATTGGTTCGTTTATATAGTTTGATAGATTCATTATATCGTTAAATAATTCAGTCTATCAATGATACGATTGAATTATTTGACTTTTCACGATATCTATGCTCAAATTCTTCGTTTGTTTCTCAATTTTTCGAACAGGCGGATCAAATTTAGGGTACGTGAGTACTTTTTTAAATTCTATACTGTGGTTATCACAGGTAAAGTGAGATTGTAGTTGTTTAGGTATAGCGTAATTACGGGCAGAACACTAATAAAAAATGTATTTGTACCTATTCCAAAAGTGTTGGGTACCATTTCAGGGAATTGGCCCTTTTAAAATCTTATATTAGAACATGTAATTTTTCGAACTATGAGAGAGAAAACGCTCTCATTAACTAAGTAAAATAGATAGAAATTTAATTCAAAATGTATTTAATTGTAACCTTTTTAGGTATTAAAATTTATATTTTGCAAAATAGCGTATTGTATTGTGCAAGTTTTAATAAAAGTTTATTATGATAAAAAAATTGTAACTTTAATAGAATTAATTAAATATTGTCGATTTCATAAAACTTGCATGAGACAAAAGCTTTTTTATTTGAAAAGTTTAAAATTATATTTCATAAATGCGAACGATTCTTCCTCTAGTTTATATATTTGTTATTGTTAAAGTAACGAAGCTTTCAAAACTTTTGAACGCTAGAAGCTTTTGTGGTGAAATATGAAATTTGGTGTGATTTTATTCAATGAAATCGCTTTGATTGTTACGATTCAGTATTAAGTGGGAAGCTAATTAACTTGTTTAGCGATATTCGAGTAACCTAAATTCTGTAGATGTTATTTTTTATTTTTCCTAATTTTTAGCACCAGATCCAAGACAATACCGTATTTGAAGACTTTGACGTACTGATTGTAAAACTAGCCCTCGGCGGAGGGGAATCCAATTTTCTGTAGTTTACCCAAAAGTTGAATTTATAAAAATGTATGGCTCTCGATAAAATTTTGTGATAGGGACATAAATAGGTGTGACACAGTGATTTTTATAAGTTCAGCTTTATTGAATAGCTTTGACCACTTTTAGAATAGACACTAATCAATTCTAGCGTAAACTCTAGGCTCGTTTGACGCCTACGATGAAACTAAAGATGAGGGTCTGATTTTCATCTTTTCAGTAACTTTACAATATAAAAGTAAGCACTCTTTTGAATTTTTAATAGATTTTATAGGTGGATCGATTTATATACAATTTTTCCATCCATGTCCTCCTCGGGTTGTTAGTTAAGTCGATTTTATTTCATCTACTAAACTCCCACGTATGAGCTTAGTATGGGAACATAGTTTGTCCTTTGCTACGTTAGATGAAGAGATAAATAATTTTGGGCAATAATTTTCAAAGCTAACATCCTCGCTTTTTCTAAAGCTGCGTGTACTTGTGATAATGTCGCGGAGTGTTTATTAAAAGCATCATCCAAACTTTGTTACAGTTCTAATGACTTTACTACTACTTATTTTTCAAAAACGCGAAAATTTTTAAAACTGCGAAAATGTTCACTGGCAGCAATTGAAGATTTTAATGTCTCATCATACTTTTCCTATACGTAAACTCGATGTTAACGATGGATCGACGAATAAATATATGGTGACATAAAACATAATTAGAATAAAGTTAATAGAACTGTAACCTGCAACTGTAAGGTATCAACTGTAACTGTAAGGTATCAATATTAATTTCATAAAAGACAGTTAAAATAATGGTGTATTTGCGAAGAGGCATTTACTAATATCGATTGTCTCGACTTCTTGATTAGTTAGGCAGCGGAGTTAGGTAATCATTAACTATTTAGTTTTTAACTCTAGTTAAATTTAACGAAATTTGCAATATCTTGAACTGCTTTTGTTTGTAACAAAAAAAATATGGCCTTAGGTAGGTACCTAATTTAATGTTGATTAAAAATTTATTGATTTGATATATACTTATTACTTTAACGCACATTAAGACGTTGGTCCTGCGCCTAATCTCTCTCCGGTCGTGTCGGATTGCCGTCCCATCGGACTAATAGAGCGGGGGATAATATAGTGCACATACCTTACCACAGGTGGACTAAGGGGGGGCGGCAGGTTCGGTCCGCCCCGAACCCCCGATCTGGGAGCCCCTAAATCTCGAGTAAAAGCCTAAATCAGGCCAAACTATATTCAGTTAGTAAAAGGCAGTTTGTAGTTGGGGGGCCACCCTACGTATGCTAAACATAAACGTAGGGTGCCAAAATTTTCGAGCTTGCTCCACTCGCTCTTGCATCCTACATTCTTTTTTTTCTCAGACTTTTCTGCGTAAGTCGACAAAGCAACTCTTATTTATGTTTGCTACCTTTAATCCGGGGGAGGGTCGTTAAAATTGGGCGCATTTTGGTACGAAACCCTAGAAAGAAGAGAACCCATTTATACTGTAATGAAAAAAACAGTACAAAGTGTTGCAAATTTCAGAAATATTAGCTCTTTAAGATAAATTCCCTAGTAAGTGCCCTTTTAAACTCTATGAAGCGACGTAGTGTAGTATATTATCGTCAGCAACTCCATGTACCGTCAACACAATCCACATTCCTCTAGAATTAAGGTCAATCTTACCGACAATGTTATATTCTGTTAAAACATCTTCGCTGGACAAAGAAGAATTCGATTCTTCTAGAGTCGTGTATTTACAAATGATAAATACTGCAGCACTTCTGTTCCCTTGTTCCAATACAGTGAGGATTTTTAACGGATTCTTACACAAGGTACGACACAATAAGTTAGAGTCTTTATTGTTTCATTTATCAATAAAATTCTTCTTGATTTTGCACCTTTGGGCCTCAAGAACGTGTGTTTGTGAAGAATAACATTGATGCACCTACCTACCTACTATGATCCTGTCATAGAAGGTACATCTATTTTATTCTCCTGCTATCATGATGTGTGTAGCAACATTTGTCATCTAGTAAATACGCGTCTTGATAAACCTTTCTACTTCTCGTTTAGGTTACAACAGCAAAGAGTTCAGAGTTAATTAATTAACGCACAAAATAAAATGTACTTATGACTAAGATGTTCGTGAAATATTCTAAATGTACTTAAATTATTAAATGTAACACCAATTTTCTGATAAAAAGGCCGTAAATGTTTATTGCGACAGATATATTGGGCAATTTTCCCACTGTAAAAAATAGACTGCTGCGCAACGTTGCCAGACACTGCTGAATTGTCTAAATTAGTAGAGTAAGATCTTAAAATTCATTTCGTATGGCCAAGCAATGTTATGGCTCAATCATCGAATGATCTAGATAATGCACTTAAACTAGTTTATGTGCATCTAGATACGCTTAATAATTTCATACCTATACATATTTTAAGGAAATGCTCTACGTCTCTTTGTTGTTGAAGTAACCTAATCTATGCTTCCCCTAAACTTTTAGGTGCCAACTTGTTTTAGACGTTAAAGTTATAAACTTTTAAATTGCCTTTATATTTTCTGCCATGTTTTTATACTCGTTTGAAATTCCTATCGTATTATCTTTTCTGTTTAGTCTATGTAAGAGTTTATTGAAGAAGTTTTTAAGATTTTTATTGAAAATAAATAAAGTAGAGCCCCATGAACTACATCATTATATTCGCTGCTGTTATTTTTAGCAGTTATATTTAAAATATTGAGTGCAGAAATGGGCATATTCCTAATTCATCAAATTCTAAATCTCCAAAATGAGAGAAGATAGGTATCTAAAAATTTTTAAATTCATTCGTTAGTACTTTCATCTGTAAATAATGTACAAAATTAAAACATGATTGTACTCGAAGAAACATGATTTTAAGTACGTTTTTTATATTTCTAGCGTAATAACCGCTAGCAGTAATGAAAATCTCGATTGTAAATAGTTATGTAAATAAAAAAGTGTAAAAGATATATATTCCGTCAATCATATAAAAAATTGAGACATTATTAATTACCTATATTTATTGTTTAAAAATGAACATTGTAAATTGTTTTCATATAAATAAAAAATGTCGGAAACGAATTTGAATTTTATTTAGTTCATTCCCACTACATTTTTTTCCCGCCACAAAAGATAGTAGGTAATCCCTTTGTATACACGAGCAAGTTGAGACAACATCCACCAGTATGGCTTTTCATAGTGAACCTTTGTAAGTATTTATAATATACATATAAATAATTTATTTTGTCTCCTGATATTTTCGTTCCACGCGTCCGATTGAAATGAACATGAGTTTTACCTAGTTAAAACCCGACTGGTATTCCGTAACTTTACAAATCGTCAATACTAAGAAAATATAACGTACTTTGAGCAATTTGCATAATCCGAAATGTGAAGATGCAGAAACTTTTTGTTTGAATTTGTTAGGTGTACCACTGGTAACTATCTTCGGCCCAGTCTAGTGAACGGGTTTGAAATACCTGCACTGCGAAGTTACTGATTTACTGAAACAGAAAACAAATCGTCAATGCTCTTCTGAATTTAAAAACAGCTGTAGGAAGTTATGAAAATTCATACTGGTACAGTCTGACTGCAAGTATTCTCAAAATGCAAGATGAGTTTTTGAACAGAGATAACTCCAGCAGTAATCGCTTATTGTTAGACACAGAAAGACTTGTTGCTACAAATTCATCATCTTTAGAGGTTTCCTCTAATAGTTGCATTTAAAAGTATTTGATTCTTTTTCTTCGTGTCAATGGCACGACAGTGTTTTAAAGTTGGGCCGATGCTTCGCCACTTTATTTTCGGTAAAATATCAAAAAATATATTTCCATGTACCCTATTAATTATTTATCAATCTGCCTAGTCTTTTCCCAACTATATTCGGGTCTGCCTCCAGTATAACCGAATGCAGCTGAATACCAGTATTTTACATGGAGTAACTGCCTACCTGACCTCCACAACCCAGTTACTGGGTAACACAATACCCCATAGTAAGACTGAATGTCAGACTTTTGGGCTTCAGACTGCCCGTATGAGTAACTGTCAAAGATTACGAATGACAGCTGGGACCAACAGCAGAACTTGCTTTCCAAAGCCCGGAGGGGTCTCGATATGTATGCATGGTAAATCATCCACTAAATGACTGCACAAGCAAAACTTAACCTTGGATCAACCCATGCGACTGTTATAATTTTGAGCCCTTCTTGAAAATCTCCATTTTAGTTTTATAGCAGCATTATTCGTAGACTACTAATAGGTGTATAAGTGAAAATAAAAACAAATATATCATTTCATTACAATTTATTTTTCAATCAAAGTCCCTCTAACTCTCTTCTCCGTAGTCTGCGCTGGGGTCTCCGCTTGTCTCTTATTCATTCCTTTCCTCTCTAATTGCTTTTCAATAATCCTTGCATTATTAGCATAACTGTCTGCCACCTCCCGAGCCTCAATCTCGTCTTCCTCCTCATCAATGGTAGAAACGGTGACGGAACTGAACTTGCCCATGTTTTTCGTGTGTTTTGTCACCATGATCTTCTTTGGTTGTGTTAAGGCAACCTGTTTATAGATGTCTGTGACTCCTCCCTCACCAGCAGTCTGCACCAATGCTCCTTTCATAATAAAAACTATATTGTTGTCTTGGTCATGTTTGTAGTAGATTGGTATGGCACATTTCTTGCACTTTAGTCTATACTGTCGCTCGATACCTTTCTCCCGTTTCAAGTATACTGTCTCGTCAGGGTCCGACGTGATTTTGTGTGCGTGTTTTGAGCCGTCAATGACTCGTGCGCCGTCAGTTGGTCGGAGGGGCAAACGATCGATAGTGCAATCAAGAATAAGCGACATTTGGCCGCACAGGCAGTAATAGATGTGTAACGGCTTCGTCTCATTGTATTCTTCTTGGTCTTTCGTGTCCGAGCAGACGATGCTTCTCGAAACTACTTTTGGCATTGTGTTAAGAGATCTTCGAAGCACGTCTCAATTTTAGCTTATTTGTTATTTTGCTACGTCAACAGTAACTGCCACTGTAATTAACTTCACATCCACCTAGTGTTTAAATCCTTAAAATATTGTAAAAACAACAGTAAATAAATCACGCACTATTTGGGCAAACTTTGGCAGAATGTCAATGTCAAATAATCAAATTGTCATTATTTGTTGTCAATTTGGCATTTATCTGTGGCAGACAATTTTGTTTTTTGTTTTCTTAATTTTTTTATGTTCTATAAATGTCTGTGGTTGCCATGCCACGCTATGGTTTTCAAGAAGAGCGGTGACCGCTCACTGTGCCGCTCACGTAGCGTCCGCAATTTACGGGCGAATGACGTCACTGGAACGTTGATTATGAAAGTAAGTTGATGTGGTTTCTTAAGCCACTTACACAAGCTTAAGTTTTTTCAAAAACCTTACACATAAACATGCTTACGATGTTTTTGTGTAAAAACACGCGCAGGAGACCCGGCTTTACTGTGCGTTTGCATTGGCGAAACATTCACAACTAAACATTAGGGATGTTAAAAAATAATCGATTTTTATTTAAATCGATTATTATTTTCTTATAATCGATTTTTTAGTGTCGATTTTTATATTAATATAAATCGATTTTTAGTAAATCGATTATATAAATTGCGTATTTAAATCGATTTTCAGAAACAGCTTGCATCTATGAGACGAATGAAAAAATCTAGTAGTAAGTTTCAATTTTATAAACACCGCCGTCTATGCGTTGGATGAAAAATCTCGAATTAAGTTCACACGTATAAGTTGATTAAATAAAAACGGCGCCATCTGTAGGCATTTATTTTTTATTTAATTTATATTTTAGTTTTTGAGACAATAAGTTTGTCATTTTGTTGGTATGCTCATCATTTAATTTTTATTATAATAAATAAAACGTTTAATAGAACTAAAATTTGTTTCAATAATGCTATTTGCTTACCTAATTCCTTACCTTGAAATTTTAAAGGAACCTTTGATTTTTAGTTTTGAATTGGTTTTTTTTTTATTGATATCATTTTATTTGATTTTTTATCTGAAAAATTGTTAATATGAATCTCTTAGGTTTATTATTGGAATTTGAAAAGCATGTTTTTTTAAATAATACAAAAAAATCGATTTTTTTCGCAGAAATCGATTATTTATTTTTAATAAAATCGATTTTTGACAAATAGATTAATTTTGAATAAAGAAAAATCGATTTTTATTTAATCGATGCTTTTCCATTAATCTCACATCCCTACTAAACATGTTGAAATCTCTAGTTCCTGTCAAACATTGAAACAGAAGTGACCTGGGTGGTTTACAACCGTGTAGTTGGTGGTTTACGACCAAGGCCGCATTCTGAGTTATGCCAAAAGTGATAATATCGCGAATCCGACCAAAGTCCAAAGTCACAATTATTCCTCAATAACCCTTATATTTTGTGACATTGAATTTGGTCGGATTCCCGATATTATCACTTTTGGCGTAACTCGGAATGCGGCCCAAATTTCAAACAGCTCTGCCTGTCGCCAACCAACGTCACCTCTGTTGGGGACGCAGTTGGCAGCCGTGTAGCAGGCCTTTTAGACAACAAAAATACAAAATGATGCAACTGAGTGCAAAGCATTATAAAAAATCAATACAATCCTTGGCGTTTATGGTGTGCTTTATGGTTTAAAAATACGTTGGTAATGTTGGTAAACCCTGCTGTCAACTTCACGCTACTGCGATTGTCTTTTATTCCACCGAGTTGTGTTTCATTGCACATGTTCATCGATTTCTGTTGAATTTAGGGAAAGTATTGCGAATTGAACTGCAAAATGGGTGCTTACGCCAGCAGATACCGTGTTTACAACTCAGGAATCACAAACATCGACGTAAAACCTGAAGAAAGTGACATCAAACGTGAAAATCCCGGAACGTTAGATGAGATACATAAAAAGACCAAAGGTATTTTTTACACACGTTTTAACTGTTTTAGCAAATATCAAAAGTGATTAAAATGATAATTGGATTCGTAAAAACATAACGAGGTAACGCGTTCAGTCAGAAAACGGCGGCAACCTTAGTTTAATACCGACTCAAAAGTTGGGTTATCTTGTGATGTAATAATAGATAATTTACTAGAATACTAGCGTCTAGAAACCTTCATAGATATGTGCCGTGAATTAAAATTGTTATAAATTGATTGTACTCATACAAATTAGTACAAAACTAGTTTATAGTACAGATTGGCATAGAGGTATCTCCACTATATTTGTATTCTGATAACAATGTTATCAACCTCTATCGCTCAACCGACCCTATTTCGAATTTATTACACACTGCGAGGTCGTAAATGGCAGCAAGAATACAGAATGGAATGCAGTAATCATCCTCAAGCATAATTAAATTTCTTGAGAAGCATTTAGTAACTAATGCCAATTAAAATTGCAAAAATAATCAGCTGCGGATCAGTAAATTTGTAATATACCCAAATACAATACTGTTTTGTGTTTATGATGTTATGGTTTAAATAATTGTGGCCCACAGCTTATTAATTTTAATCAAAGTAGGATACTGTTTCCATTGAGCATGTTTTAAACCTTATACTGTATACATAACTGCCAAGTTTAATTCTCAAGTGGATAGGTTACTTTTAGGCAAGCATGCAATACTGTCAACAACATCATTGCTTATCATTAGGGGTAATACTGGTCTTAAGAAGCTTAAAATAAAACTTGAGTATTTCTGTTTGATACATCGGCGTAGGTGGAGAACTAAATAACTGCAATTTTGGTCAAATTGACTTTTCACCATTTTCGTAACACCCAAATCATGCCACATAAATAAATCGCAATTTTCTCCAAACAATTTTTTTTTTTGTTATTTAGTTCTCCACCTACGCCAACAATATTATCAAAAATTATAATATTTTAATTATAAGATATATACAAACATTGCTTGTCATCTGCCTAGCCTTTTCCCGACCATGTTGGGGTCAGCCTCCAGTCTAACCGGATGCAGCTGATTACCAGTATTTTACATGGAACATCTGCCTATCTGACCTCCATAACCCAGATAGTGGGTAACACAATGGGTGTGCAGTATGCAAATCATGGCACCAAAATTAAAAATATTTCTATACAAGATTGTATCAGAGAACTAAAGTATAATACAATATTAATAAAAGATGGCGTTTGAACTTGCTTGTGGTGCAAACCTTACAATTAGTCTACTGAATCTGTGTACAAGTTGATATTTACATTGATCTGTGGTGTGAACAAAATGGCACCACGGTAGTTGTGTAACACACATAAAATGGCAATAAAATGAACCGACATGGGTTTCATTTTGTAAGTTCACTCACATTCATTGCGTTATTTACGTTGTTGAGCAGATTAATTTTTCAAACCTATGAAGCTATGGATTAGCAATATCCTTCAAAACTCTCAGATTTTGATTGAAAGTGTGTTACACAATTAGAGTGCAGTACTTATAAAAACTCAATTCCACTTTGTAAACTTGTTTTACAACTATAATTTATTCAAACTAGGCTGAGAATCAGCACTTTTCGAACGTCAAAATTACATAAGACAGTCCCCCAAAAACGCCCACCCTTCACCACTTCCTAGTGCCTTTAACTGGGAAGAAGAAGTGGCGCAACAAACTCCCCAGCAGCACAGCTGTCTGTTCAAGTTAGAAAAAATTATTCTATACAATAGTATGCTAAATTATTATGCAACACAAAACATTATTTTAATCAAGTATAAATTATTGGCCATATGTCAGCTAGCACACGCCAATATACCAACCAAAAACATCGAGAACTATACTCAAGCAGAATTAAAAAAAAAAAAACTAAACATAAACAGAACTAAATATCTAAATAAAAACCTCCAGGCATAAAGGGCGTGCCCGCTGCCAATAGATTGATTATGTACTCAATTTATCTTCTAACCATTGTGTAGCCATCTTTAGGTGACTCAGTAACTCAGGGTGTGTAGATCAAATAGGCAGTTGTTCCTTGTAAAATACTGGTATTCGGCTGCATCTGGTTAGACTGGAAGCCAAACCCGACAGTTGGAAAAAGGCTAGGCAGATGATGTTGCAATAATCTCCTTGGTCATACTGAGAGTCAATTCTGGCAGATTGTTTTCTACTTGCTGTTCTTGTAGTTGATACTAGCTTTTACCTGCGTAGAGGTCATAAATTCTGGGATAAAAGTATCCCATGTCCTAACTCAGGTCATGGTCTACCCATGTGCCAAATTTCATCCAAATCTGTTCAGCCGTTTTAGCGTAAAAGCGTAACACACTGACTTTCGCATTTATAATATTAGTTAGGATTATGCATGTTTCTGCTAGGTAAGAATAAATAAAAAAAACAATCTGCCTAGCCTTTATCCAACTATGTTGGGGTCGGCTTCTAGTCTAACCAGAATACTTTGCAACAGAAAACTTTTATTTTATTTTTATTCGATAGGAACAACAAACAGCTACATTATGCAATATTATACACAGAAAAATATAAATAACTTAAGTAATAATGTAGCCCACAGCGCTATTCACAGATTACCATTAATAAATAAAACCTTAGTCACTAGGAGGTGAACTGTTCATGCATGTCAGTTACACAAATATTATAAAAACAGAAAAAAAGGAGTATTATAAAACAACAACAAACAATTAGTCTGAGAGTTTAAGTGTCTCATACAAAAGGCTACGAAACCTTTTCAAAGAAAACTTTCAAATAAATAATGTTAAAATATTTTGTGTTTCAGATGTGATGCCAGTCAACTTTGAAGGTGGAAAGCTGATGGTGAATAGGGGACTCTCCAATCATTTCCAGGTATTTTGTTCATTGTTCTAGAATTCTAGATATAATTACAGAAATATTTGAGGGTATATCAATGTGTTTGTAAGTGTTCTAAAATGGACTCTAATGCTTTTGGAGAAAGGTGTATTTTTCTTTATAAAACTGAGATTAGAAAAGGAAAATCATAAAAAGTAATCATAAAAGGTTCTTTCTTAGAGCATGTTCAGAAGTATAATTATAAATCCACTTAGTAGTTACTAAAGTCTAGAATTCAGTAGAGAAATCTCAACTAATCTAAAGACTAATAATAAATCTGAAGAGTTTGTTAGTTTGAATGTGCTAATCTCTGAAACTACCAGTCGGAAATTTGAAAAATCTTTCTATTTTTGATAGCCCAATTCTTGAGCAGTGGTAGCCCAGTGGTAACGGCCGCGACTTACGAGTTGTAGGTTCGAACCCAGACAGGCGCTTTACTTTGTGTAAATTATTTCATCACCACTGCTCTCAAAACGGTGAAGGAAAACATCGTGAGGAAACCGGCCTACAACCGAAAATTCGGAGACATGTGACATCTACCAACCCGCACTGGGCCCGTGTGGTGGATTACGGCCCACTCCCTCTCACAGAGAGGAGGCCTGTGTCCCAGCAGTGGGAACATTTATAGGCTGATGATGATGCGTGAAATAAATGCGAGTATCTAAGGGGAAAAGGATAATATTAGTAAAATTAGATCTTCTTTTCGTATGGTTAATGACTAACCTGGTGGTGGTGAGAGTATTAAAGCCGTCCATGGGCCTCTGATTTGGCTTCACAAGCTGTGGAAAAATAAATAAAAATTAGATTAGAATAGTGGGGGGTTCTAGTATGTTGCAATTAGCAGCAGGCTGACTGCCACTGCAGGTTGCATGCCATTAATTCTGCTATCGTATGTTTGATGAATAAAAACATTAAAATTAAAAAATTACCTTCAAATTGCTTACAAACTCTTTACTTCCATTCTAGATGTCCCACACGCTGACAATGAGTTCAGCACAGAACGGGTACAAGTTAGGAGCAACATACATCGGAACCAAGCAGATCTCCCCCACAGAGGCGTTCCCTGTCATCCTGGGAGATGTGGACCCCTCAGGGAACATCAACTTTAGTTTAATTCATCAACTTACTCCGGAGATCCGGCTGAAGGGAGCTGCACAGGTAAAGTGTTTTTTTTTTCTTGATATCTTTAAAGTTTTTCTTAGGGGTGCTAATACTCGGGAATCGCAGGCCGATTCCCGGCTACCGTACCGTGAGCAATGGGTAACTTGCCGTCCGATAACGATCAAGCCCGGGTCGACGGCACGTTGTGTACTACATACGCCTCAAAGAGATGTCAGCATAACTGACGGGGTCCGCTAGGGCCGATGCTTTGCCGGGGTCGCGGGAAAGTCCGAAAGGGATACCGTGGCCCCTGGCAACATACAGCGCAACTGAAGGAACACGGGTGGGTTTTAGTCAGTAAAAGTCTGACACGCCCTCCCACTCCGCCCAGAGCGGGAGAAGTTATTTGATAATTTCCCAACCAAAAAAAAAAGGGTGTGGTAATACAGTCAGTGACCTGCATAACCCGACCCCTCTTCACCTCTTTTTTTTTAATTAAAAGGGGTCAGGTAATGCAGAGCAGTGACCGTATTTGTTCGGGCCGGAGCGGCATCATTCGGCACAGCCGACCGGCAAAATCGAATATATTATGTTCAGGGAAAAAGCCGCTCAAATTGTACCGTGCCGACCGGAACATGATTCAGCAAGAGTAGATGTCGAACGGAGGTTGCCGATCGGCACGAGCATGAATGAAAGCCAAATATATGTAATATATTTGATTCGAATGCCCGAACATGCACCTTAAACTCAGGCCAGAAACTATACTTCTACTATGCAATACCATCCAGAACCATGCAGATGCTATTCACTGCGTATTGTGGACAAATAAATGATCTTGTATTGTGTGATCGTTGACCACTTAAGGTTCCGCTAGTTGACGGCTCGAACTCGTTGATGGCGTGGCTAATATGCATGCTGTTTAGTACAGTTATTTATTTAGTTTTACATAACATAACATAACATCACGCCTGTAATCCCCGAAGGGTTAGGCAGAGGTGTACCTATTGTCCCACATTTCGCCAGTTATATTTTAGTCCCATGTAATAGGGGGCGAGCCTATTGCCATCACCCGGGCACAAATCCAGACTCCGGACTGCTACTGAGAAATTCCAGGTGGAAAAACCCAATAACACTGCCCGACCCGGGAATCGAACCCAGGACTTCATACTCAGCAGTAGCGCTTGCAACCACTAGACCTACTAGTTTTATTTATTTAGTATTTATTAATCTAGTTTTTATTTACTTTTTTAATTATTTATTTAGTGAAAGACGATGATTTATAGTAAAAACGAGCGCGTAAATTCAATTTCATGAACAGACCTTTGGGCGTATAGATATTATGGAAAAACTACTGGATGTACCTATCTACTCCAAATAATATTTGGACTTTTCAATAAATTATCTATCCCTGTAATATTTCTATTTTGCCATTTTCATACTACATAAGTTATTTATTTACACCCCCAAAGAACAGTTAAAATTTGTGTTGAAATATGGAAGTTTCGACGCTCATAACTTCCAAACCAATACTTTTTTCCCAATTCTGCTTCCTCATTGGGCTAGATAATGACAAGACAAATTGGTATAATTTTTAGTTTTGAACGTACACTGTCAAACAGACGAGTAATCAACATACTACGTTTGTATGAAAAATGACCGACTAGTGTACCCTTATGAGTCCATTGTGTCAGAAACGCATTTGAGTTTCTTTTACATTGAATTTGCATAGATGACATTATGTGTAGTTTTGTTTGTTTTATGTATTTAATAAACATAAATCACGCGTATATGCCCCGATGGGTTAGGCAGAGGCAGAGGTGTACCATCGAAGCCCATAACTAACCACTTTGGAAACAAAATCCCGTGCACACGATGACCACATCTGTTACCGCCCCGGTTCTATAGCGGGCGAATGCTGCAAGCAAGAATAGTCCTTACTGTGGTGGTTAGTTATTGCTTTCCGCGATGGTACCCATAGACGCCTGTATTCCCCTATAGGACACCCACTTTTCGCCAGTTATACTCAATATCTTTATTGCTTTACCATAATGTGTACTTATGTTATGTTTTATAGTCTAACTTTAAGGTCGATTTTATCAATAGAATATCGACCTTAAAGTTACGACTAGTTGAGGTGCTGTACAAATTTCGTTTCTGCCCTATAAAGGGTTAAGTGCCATGGAATGCGGGGCGAGCCTATTGCCATCAACCGGGCTCAAATCCAGTCTACGGACTACTTCTTAGAAATTCCAAATGGAATACTCAATGACATTGCCCGACTCGGGAATCGAGCCCCAGAACCTCATGCACAGCATCAGCACTTGCACAAGACCAACGAGGCAGTATTTAATAAAATATATTTTTTAAATCCACACGTTTTCCTTCTTAGGATTTCTAATGTAGGTGAGCAATAAGGAAGGATTTTTGAAAATTCAATTGCAAGTTATACCGTGTGACATATCAAATGAAAGGACTTGTTGCGAGGATTTCAAATATATTTTTTCCATAATTTTAAAATAAATACATTTAAAAACATTTAAGAAAATAGAACATATCTCCGAAACTAGAGCCTAAAATGTTGAAAAAAAATACTGCGAATGGTTCTTTACCCATAGATTACAGGAAAACCTATAAGAAGTCTATGGTCTTAAAATAACATGGTAAAACTCTCAATATTGTGCGCACAAACTTACATTTACAGTTGGAATGTATGGAGATCATGTTTTTCAACTACAATGTTAAGTTTGTATTTGGGATAAATTCATCCCAACTACGGAATCCTTCATTGTGCGTCAAACTTGGCCGGTTTTTTTATAATGTAATGTGTAATCATTTCAGGTGCAAGAATGCAAGCTGACAGCCACACAGGGTACTTTGGAGTACAAGGGCTCTGACTACACGCTCGCGATGGCTGTGGGCAAGCCGGACTTCAACGAGAAGTCGGCAGTCTTTGTTGGACATTACTTACAGGTAAAATTGACACTCTCATTTGCCTAGCCTTTTTCCCAACCATGTTGAGGTCGGCTTCTAGTCTAACCGGATACAGCAGAATACCAGTATATTACACATTACATTACTATACATTTTTTAAATATTCTATCTGTCCAGTAATCCAACTTGTCATCTATACATATAATAAAACAGTAAAAAAACATAAAATATTAAAAAAATAATAGTTGAGGGGGGTTTAGAAACAGTAATAGAGCTAGAATCCAAAAAAAAAATCTGTCTGTTTGTTTGTACACGCTAATCTTCGGAACTACTGGACGGATTTGAATGTTTTTTTTTTTGTTGTATAGGTATTAAGTCTGGGCAACATATAGGCTATAATTTATCTTGGAAATTTGAACACCTGATGCAGAACCGCAACAGACCAGCTAAACTATAAGAGATACAAAAATAGTACCATAGCAAAAATTGTTTCACGTGATGAGCATTTTCTGCTGAGAGAATAAATTTGAAGATCTGGAACACCTGATGTGGAACACCAAAAGCCCAGCTACACTTATAACATATAAAGGAATGACGTCTTAGCAAGAGTTGTTCAGCCTGATGAGCACTCTCTGTTGACGTATAAAAATTGAAGATCTGGAACGTCTTGAATCGTCTCGCGCATACCGTTGTTTTCCCGTCCCCGGGCTCTTAGAATTCGACATCGGACGTTTCAGATCTTCGATTTTGACGACCCCGTTTTTGCTGGCATAAGCAATAGGATCCGCGTACGAAGTCGCGGGCAGAAGCTAGTATTGAATAAACATAGCATACATCACACCTATGCCCCGAAGGGTAAGGTATACATAATCAAGATCAATCAATCTGCCTAGCCTTTTCTCAACTATTTTGGGGTCGGCTTCCAGTCTAACCGGATGCAGCTGAATACCCGTATTTTACGTGGAACGACTGCCTATCTGACCTCCACAACCCAGCAACTGGGTAATACGATACACCTTGGTAAGACTGTTGTCAGACTTTCGGGCTTGTAACGACTGTCAAAGATCCACGAATGACAGCCGGGAGCAACGGATTAACGTGCTTTCCGAGGCACGGAGAAGTCTCGGTATGTTAAGATGGTCACCCATCCACAGACCAACCGCGGCAAGCGTAGCTTAACCTGATAGATCGACCCATGCAGCTGTTATTATTTAGCCACGAGCTCCTAAGGTATACCTAATAAGTCAAAGTCAAAGGCGCGGCCTTACATAACTGGCGAAATGTGGGTACATTGCACCAGTTATGTAAGGCCGCGGGCCGCGGGCCGCGCGCTCTTTAGATGCGTTTTCGTACGAATTTCAATCGTGCGTACACGTACGACCATGGCCGTACGAATTGAGTGCGTACACTGGATACGTTTTTGAAAAGTTTTACAAATTTGTGGCGTCACGTATTGTGAATTTGTGAACGCACATTAGTATACGTGGCGTCGTCTGTGTTATGTTTAGTTAAAATTATAAGTAGTCAGGAACGCACCCTTTGTTTTTTTTTTTTGTAAGTGGCAACACGAAGCCACGGTCCGGGGCGTTACCTACAGCGTGCCTTTGGAGTAGCGTCGCTCGCTTTCTTGTCAATCGTCGCGGGATAGACTAGATGTTACGTCATTAGTATTTTGTCCCTACGATTCTAATTAGTTATAAGTCCTAATAGTGTAACTAACCACAGTGTAAAGAGTACCTAACGTTAGAACTTCATACGTGTAACAATTATATGATTATTTCTGCAAGTCGAAGTTTCTCTTCCGCTCCTTGACTCTGTTTCACCTCCAATACGCGTAAAAGGAGACAGGTGGAATACCTTCCACCTATGTCCCCAAAAATTAGATGATTATGATGATGGCGACGATGGCGTCAGTGACGATGACGATGGCAATGATGATGATGATGATGAATATTGTTTATATTATTTATGTACGTCAGCCAAGATGTTAGATGGCATCATTTGCGACTACTGTAATATTCGCTCTTTTTTTTATTTCCTCGCACAATGTAGTAAAACGTTGTATGATACACGTGTGTAAAATGATTTCCGACTCTTTTCGACTTATACACTCGTCACAAATCACCTACTTTCCGCACTTGTAGCATAAATAACTATTGTTACTACTGACGTACGTGCGTGGCATACTGTACATTATCTGTGTGAGAAGACGCCTGTAGCTACAATAGGAAAGTAACACACTTGTGTTATGTTTGCAGTCGGTGACGAAGCGACTGGCGCTGGGTACGGAGTTGGTGTACCAGTCTGGGGCGCGGGTCATGGGAGGAGAGATCGCCATCACCTCGGCCGCCGCTAGATACACTATGGACGGTAAGATCACTTAAGAGGCCTGCGAACACGGCTCGCAACTAAAAATCGAGATGTTTGCAAAATTCAATTCTAAGCACGTTGCGCTAGTGTGAATGCTGTCGGAGCGATATACACCTACAGTGAGCAATACTACCACGCACACATTGACAATTATTGCTTGACGCGATAGTACTACTAGCTTTCGAAAATTTATGATAAATTTGGATGTGTTCCGTAATACCAAAAATTATGAATGAAAACTTAATCATTTCCATTTTTTTTTTTTCCGATAATTTGTATCTTGATAATATAAGCTATGCTTCTGCAGACACAATATTATAAATATCGTTGTTTATAATACAGAAAAAACAATATATATGAAGACATGTCATTTACGCTGTAAAAATGTGCGAAATTAAATTCGTTTAAACTTCAATTTAGAAAAGATTTTTTGAAAAAAAAATGGATGTAGTAGCCTAGATAAACACTGTCTAAATCCGATTATCAACATAATATGGTGGAAATATACCCAAACTGCAAATGGTTTAGGTATTACGTTTGTATGGACAATTCATGCCCCGCCGCATTTTTAATTGCTAAAATAGAGTAAGAAAAAAAAACTTGTTTACGAGATAGTCAAATTATTTCTTTCAATTTAAGGGACATATTACACTTTTGAATGTCAAAATTTACATGAAAATAGAATTGATTCTTGATGCCTCTGAAAAGGTAGTTTGATATGGAGAAGAATGGGGAAGAAAGGGCAAGAAATTTAATGCATTACTGATTATTTATGTACACTCAGTAAAAGACATATTGCAGCATTATGCTGAGATAGGGGCTTTTTTGGCCTCGCACAGGTCGTTATTATTTTTGTTTGTTAGTTTAAAATGCTCCTTTCTTATTTTTTTTTTATTACTGTTTGTATTTCCTGTACGTGTCCCAAATAAAATATTTTTCTGTCATCTTTTACATAATTATACTTTTTTTTGTACAAGGTTGAGATTAGTGTGTTTTCTGAAAAAAAAAAAATCTTGAAAGAGTCAAATTTTTCTCCAATCTAGCATTTCTACGATGTTTTATTCTATTTTTGTGTAATTTGTGACAGTTTTGGAACATGTTTGACTGGCAAGGGTTCACCACATGTATCGAAAAGATTACATAAGACAGGGTGACTTTAGAAAATGTAAAAATAAATGATTCTTTAGTCATAGTTTCATTGCAGTTTTAAAAAGTGGTCTAATCTGTATTTCCAGACTCTGAAGTGTCAGCAACCCTGAGCACAGCTAACTTCCACTTGTGTTACTTCAAGCAGTGTAGTGAACAATTACAGGTATGAGATCTATTTGTTGACAATTAGTGGAACATAATGGACCGCCATTAGTGGAACATAATGGACCGCCATTGTCAACAAAATTCAATTTACTCCGATTAACATAAGCCATGTCCTCTGATACATTTGAAAAATGGCCACATAAAATGTGGCTTCACTTGAACTGAAACATCAGTCTAAACATGAATAAAATATAATATTTATATTTTCTTAATGTCCCTCGGCAAACTTCGTGTTTCGTCAGTCGTCGAATTTCTATCAGTTGCCCTTTGCACTTGGTGCAGACCGGACGCTCTCAATCGACTTGGAAGTATATAGAGTTTTTAATACTCTTAATTTAATTTTAAAAATGGGAGGAAAGTTACTAAAGTCGCAGGCACGACAGATAGGAAAATAGTTTTACAACTCTATATAGTTCACACGAAAATCAAAACAAAACAACAATAAAGTACTTAGTTCTGAATTCAAATGATTATACGCAATAAATCTAATAATTGATGGACATGGAAATTAGCATTCGTTTGAATTTGGAAATGCGATGATTCCCGAGGGACGTTAGGAAAATAGAAATACTGTTCATTTAAAAAAAAAATATGTGCAACCTTGACTTCTAAAACTTTTAATGTTAATTTTGCAGGTGGTAGCGGAAATGGACACCTCATTCCGGGGGATGGAATCCGTAGGCACTGTCGGTTACCAGGTCAACATACCCAAAGCAGATTTAATCTTTAGAGGTGAGTTATTGGCTTGATAAGTAACTGCCTGGATTTTTACTTGGTTAATGGGGTCGCCCCCTATTACATGGGTCTTAAACATACCAAAATATTTCGCCTGTAATGTAACAATCCAAGATTCGATTTGAGCATTATGATACAATACTGACTCACTGATGACCGTTCGGTGCTGCCGTCAGGTTACCGAGTCTGCGCCGCGACACGGTAATTACAAGTGGTGCGCATTTATGTTACAAATTGTATCGTTACAGGTTGCGCTCTGTAATGCTCGGTTTTGCTCACTCAGTGATGTAATGCTTGAATCTGAGCTGTTACATTACAAGCGAATGCTCCCGGTGTGGGAGTGCCTTTATACTACTCGAATGAAGTCGCAATAAGTGGCAAAATATTGTTACTTATTTATTTAATTAACATTTTTATATTGTATCGAAAAGTAATTAATTATGAAGTAACAAAACATAGACATATTTTTTTTAAGTTTAAAAACATATCAATTATTCAAAATTGAAAATCCATAGTTCTAAAAACAAAAAAAATCAATATAATGTCAAAAATAGTAGATTGTTATACGAGGGGCTAATATAACCCATTGTAACGAGGTAGTTTTACTTCCGAGCTTTAGCGAGGGAGTAAATAGAAACCGAGTTATAATGGGTTTTAGCGCCGTGTGTTACACTCTACTTTTCACTACGATTGCGAGAAAATAAAAGAATCCAATACAATGTTTAAATAGTTTATTTTATTTAAATGTACAATTTGTACAATTCTGGATATTTAACGAGATGTTTTTTTCCGGCAACTTAATTTCAGTCCTCTGTGTAGATGTTCTCACTAGATGATGGCATTTTCACTGTTGTAAATTATATTACGGTTACCAGTTCAATTCGTAATTAGAGAAAAATTCTAAAGATTTCGCGCCAATGCCTTTTTTATTTCTTCTGTAGCCGCAACGCAATGCACGCATTCTACCGAAGAGATAGCCGCATTTAGTTCCATTTTCAAAAATAAAATGTTCTTTTTTTGTGAACCAGTAATAAGTCGAGTCCATAATCATGATTATTCTACATAAGAATCAATAAGAATAAAGACTTTTTAGTTTTTCAAGGCTCGTTGGAACACACAAAAATTAAAAAGAAATTACTTATTCCCCTAGCTAGAGCAAGAAATGCTATTTTTTCCCCGCTCTGGTAATCTACAATGACGGCCTTTTTGAGCAGGAGGAGTGAAAAAAACATTGTGTCGCTCTATAATTTTTCTGTCTGGTTTTGACTCAAAAAACTCCGTTTTACACAAGCACATTACAAGCTGATCAAGATTTAACAACGAACGTAAAACCTTTACAATTAATTTTACTTTCGCTCTGTTAGTTTGTTTCAATTACTTAACACCAATTATTTTTATACTAATTCCAGGAATGGTAGATTCAAATTGGAACATCGGAGCCGTCCTCGAGAAGAAATTACAGCCCCTACCATTCACATTCGCACTCTCCGGCATGGCAAACCAGGCTAAACAACAATTCAAATTCGGCTGCGGTCTCATCATCGGCTAATCACCAGATCACCGGGTGATTGTGATGATGACTGAGTGATATGTCAAGCTAGTGATCAGTGTACACCTATATTTATATGTGATAGTGAATTTGAAGCATTTGAAGTGGATATCTTCTTCAGTGGTTTTATGCAAAGGTATCTCGTCACTCAGTGTGGAATGTTATAGATTACAGAATAAAAATAATTGGATTGAGTGTATACAGGGTGTAGAGGAAATAGTAGACAAGTATTTACACTACAACCTGTATATGGTATGTTTTTAAATAATAATATTTGTGTGTAGATTTCGTTTAGAGGTTTTATGCTCTTGGTGGTTTTTGAAATTGCTGGACAGTTATTAACTAAATATTATATTTAATTGGTGTACTAATATGTTTTAGGAACAAAATATCTATTATAGCCCTAGATAGGTCAAGTTTTCTTCCATGTAAGTCATGTAGTTACATTTACAAGCCTAATATTGTATTCTATGAATATGTCTTGCTAGCTGTAATAAAACTGCACTATTTACCTATAAATCCATAGTTGCATCATTTCTAAAATTTTGGGGCTTTTTGTGGGATTTGACACTTGTAAAAATGTTGAAAGGAATTAAGGCATTATAGCAAACTTTCAGTGAAACATTTTACATTGCTTACTGAACGTGACCAGTATGTAATGTAGACATTTCCGTGAAAGCAAATATAAGTCTTAATATTAAAGATATTACGCACACAATAAAAACTAGATCCTAATAGAGATCGTCTAATTTAAAATTGCACTCCCCTCCACTGCTTGTTGTTAACATTTCAATTGTTTGTATAGAAATTTTTGTGTAGTTTTAAATTAGGCAATCTCTACCTCTGTATGGAGTTATTGCACTTATACATATTAAATGCTGAATATTAAGTATTTATTATAATATAAACATGTGATGTTGCACCTATCTGTATATTATAATTTTACATAGATTACTTAGAATATGTTACTTTGACCACTAGCTTGATTTTGTCAATGTAATTATAATTTTAGTCTAATATTGACTTGGTTGGTGTTACGGATCTATATTTTAGATTTCCATGTTCAAGAAATGTCATGTTCAGAATTTGGGGACGAATTTTGAACATGATTATTAATATCGTTTTTTTTTTTCATCTTTTTACGCTACGCTAGTTCCGTTATAAAAAAATAAAAGCTTGTAGTTTGTAGAGGTACCTAAAAAGTTCTCGAAATATTAATAGAACTGTATTTTTCGTTCATCCGCAAATACAAGCTAAAGTCATTTCTAACTTAAGATAATTTTTAACACACATAAAACATGGAAGTCTAAAATATAGGGCAAATGAATTTGATAGCTGTTTCCTAAATAAATAAATCACAAGATGTGTGTGAATGATATTGAGCCCGAACACTGTATGTATATGTATTGATAATTTTTCTTTGTACGTTTTACGTATACTTATTTTTAATTGTTATTATAACGCTATACTGTTCTGCCGACCACCAGAAACGCATTTATGACATGTGAACTCACTCTAAGGTGTCTGAAAACATCTTTAAGACCAGTACCCTAATTTCGTAATACACGATCAATCACAATTTGTTACGATTTGAAACAGATTGCTAATCCATTGCTTCATAAGTGAACTGTCAAAATGAAAATGAGACATTTTTCGAACATATGAACATTATTCAAATTATTATTGATCGTGTGTTACGCAATTAGGGTGCTGGATTGACTGTTCATCATTTAAATAATTCAATGCATTTTGCGATGTGCTTTTATTAGTCATAACTTTTATTTAAACTTTGTCAGTAGACTTAGACTTGAACTACGAAACCAGCCTTACTAGGCAAAAGGGATGATGCCATAGTAAAAAAATAAAATCAGTGGCACTCCGGGAGTGCCAATAGAAGTGACAACTTGAACAATTTTACTGTGCAGGAAATACTTTTAATGATGTGTCGGTAACGATAACAGTGTCGCGAGTTCAATTGTTTTAAAAAATGTCCAACGCGCCTAAGGAAGTTTTCACTTCAAAAAAAAAAGTATTAGACACGTATTTTTTGCTTTATCATATTAATAAAAAATAACTGATAAAACGCATTAAAGTTGGGGAGTGGGGGTCGCTACGTCACAACTAAGTATAAAAACTACAAAGGCGTGACGTCATGCCACTTTTAAACTCAATGTATCGCCGTAATCTTTTGATTACGAAAACATGAAAAAAACGTGTTCAATATTTTTTGTCTTCATCCTTATTAAGGCGCTGATTACCTATCTATGGCTGATTTTAGTCTCACGCTGACCGCACACTGACGGTCGGCGCTGATAAAGCGCTGAGCGGCCAGCGCGACTCAAAAACGCTACCTATAACTACATATTGACCCATCAGCGCCGACCGTCAGCGTGCGGTCAGCGTGAGACTAAAATCAGCCTATAAGTCTGTAAACAAGTCTTTCATTTTTCCTTTTCTAAGCATTTTAATTAGATATCTTAGAGTGAGTAGCTAATACAGGTCCTCTGTTTTTCGTCCCCTATTCATATAATCATCCCCTTCTAATCGCAAGGCACCTGGCACAGCTTGTCGAATATTCGCTGCCATCGCTACGGCGTTCCAGAAGGCGCATATGTGCGACGAATACGTCACTAATTGTATTTATTATAAAATAGTCTTATATTTTTAAACTCTTTCATGCTTAACGCTGACCAAATATTCTTCTTAATGATGATCTGAATGATCTAAAACCGTCTCGAGACAGTTTGTCGCAGATATGCGCCATCTCATAAGTATGAGTGTAGATAGGTTATGGCATACTGTACAATGTACATAGAGCCTGTTGTTAAAATGTTTATTTTTAATATAGCTACTTATGTTAATAAATCAATTCGCCGTTTTATTTCGACTATACGGTAGGTATTTGAATCCCTTACATTGTATTCGCAACTATGCAGACAATCCGGAACGAGGTGATCCGGCAGAGAACCAAAGTTGTCGACATAGCATAAGCAAGCTGAAGTGGCAGTGGGCCGGCCATATGAGCCGTAGAACCGATGACCGTCGGGGTACACGTGTTCTTAAGTGGAGACCGCGAATCGGCAAACGTAAGGTAGGACGCCCTCAGACTAGGTGGAGCGACGATCTTCGCAGGGTGGCTGGTAGCAGCTGGACGAGAGTTGCCGAGAATCGAGCTGAAGAGGCCGGCGACACAGCTCGCAACTACAAATCGAGATGTTTGCAAAATTCGATTCCAAGCACGTTGCGCTAGTGTGAGTGCCTGTCGGAGCGATATACACCTATAGTGAGCAATACTACCACGCACACATTGACAATTATTGCTTGACGCGATAGTACTACTAGCTTTCCAAAATTTATGATAAATTTGGATGTGTTCCGTAATACAAAAAATTATGAATGAAAACTCAATGTGTATTTCCATTATTTTTTTTCGATAATTTGTAACTTGATAACATAAACTATGCTTCTGCAGAAACAATATTACAAATATTGTTGTTTATAATACAGAAAAAACAATATGAAAACATTTACGCAGTAAAAATGTATGAAATGCAATTCGCTTACACTTCATTTAAAGGTAAGTTTTTGGAAATAAAAAGACGTAGGAGCCTAGATAAATACTGTCTCAATCCGAATATCAACATAATATGATGGAAATATGCTCAAATTGCAAATGATTTATGTACTACGTTTGTATGGACAATTCATGCGTCGCCGCATTCTGAATGGCGTGCAATTGGAGAGGCCTATGTCCAGCAGTGGACTGCTGTAGGCTGATGGTAATGATATCTATCGTCTTTAGAAACGGCTATAGATGGTAATTCAGTAAGATATTTTGACCTATCAGTAAAGTAGTCTGCATAAACTCATCAACAGTCAAAAGTCTCTTTTATTTTGTCTCTGTGAGGATGAACGGTCACTAGGCGTATTTAACGTTGAATACGTAAATTCAGCCTAGTGGCCGTTCATCCTGACGGTACCTAGTGGTTGAAATCTTACATGTTTTTGTCGGTCAAGAAATATTGAACTTACCAACGTTTTCATATCAAAATACTACATTTTAAATGTCAAAGAATGAAATCTGCACTGGAATTGGACCAGCAGCCTAATTGCGTAACATATTTTATTTTTGATTGCAATTCTGAATCGAAAGCAAGTCCAATCTTAATCGCATGCCATAATTGGAATTGCGATGTACATTTTTTACCATACGACTGAAATTGTATAGGGATGTTCAATACAATTGTCTATAATTGTTAAATTTATATGTTTAGTTACAGCATCTATGAATGGTTAATATTCAAATTATTGTGCTATAATGTAATTTTGTTTTAATTACAACTGATGATCTACTAGTGCTTATAAATAAAAATGTACAATGATTGCCGAAAAATGAAAAACCAATTTTTAAAATACTTTCTACCACAATTGAACTACGTAATAAAACGTTTTTCTTTTCACGTCTTTGCTATCTGTGGCCTATGACAAAATCGTAGAAAAGCAGTGTTGTCAACTTAGAGGGATTTCCACTAAACCTGGGAGTTTTTATCCCAAAAACAAACAACTTTGTAGTTGAAAAACATCTCCCCTATATTGATATATGTCACGGTCAATTCTCCAACTGCAAATGTAAGTTTGTAATGGTTTTTTCTTTTTGTATGTGATAAAACTGAAAATTTACAATTTTCTGTCATTTTCCTTTACTTGTGCAATGAGACGGGCTTTGTGCCAAATTTTATGAGTCTAGGTCAACGAAGTACCCGGTAGTTTTTGATTTATTTGTGAGTACCAAAATATGTCGCTTAAATAGCCGTAATTTTTTATTGTGTTGACTTAGAAGCTTGATTTTTTAGAGCTCTAAGGGACCACAGACGTATTTGATATTAATTTCAACTTGATACCTCCGTACGTTCCTGAGAAAAAGGGTCTTGACAGACTGATAACGAAGTGATCCTGTAAGGGTTCCGTTTTTCCTTTTGAGGTACGGAACCCTAAAAATACTATGATTACATAAGTTATGTATTATTTTCATACTCAAATCTTCAAATGGACTCCCAAAACAGCGGCCGAATGTCGGTAACAGAAAACCGATTTCAGGAGAGGCTCCGGCTCGCAGTTTCGATCGTCTCTAGTAATATTATTCGGTTGTAAGTGCATCGATCAAAACTATTCAAATATAAACAAAAACTTGCTTAGGCAAAACCACACTTCCGTGGTTTTGTGAAATCGGTTTGTCTAGTTCGGATTATCGATACGATTCCGTTTCTGATTGAAATCGGATTTTTGATTCGTTTCGATGTATCTAGACGCAAGTCTATAGTGGACTTAGGGGAAAAAAATTGCAACACTGAGAGTAAAAGTTGAATGATCTGCCCTCATTGCGTTATGCGTTGACGATTTAATGCAAACTACTGCCTGTCTAAAGTATACCTTTGCTGCTCTAACTTTATCAGAGTGTAGGGAAAAGAAAAGGAAAGGCATATGACATCACATGTTAAACCTTTGACAATAATTTGGGCTGGAATGAATATTCTTTGAATTCTGTGGAGAATACGATATCAATCGTGGCGACGCATCTGTTTACATTTTATTTTTGTTGATTTCGGTAAAGTTTTTGTTTTAAATTAATAGTTGTTTTATATTTTTCAACATACAAAATTATATTTACTATTCACGTACAGAAACATGGGCCTGTAATAAGCAGTTTTGGAACATTATTCTTGTGGCTTGTGGAAGTCGGAAGAACTTTGGAAAATTCTCTCGTTCGAGACACCGCCTTCGTTTTGTACTAGCTTCACCAAGATCACAGACTACAATTAAGTACATGGACTAAGACTTAGGCTGTTTTGCTCCATAGCGAAAAGTATCTAAGTCGATATTATCACTACAAGTAAGTAAACCAATATAAATAGGAATAACGTGTGTGAGAGTACCTTCGTATCTCATTAGATTATTGTAGCTGTAGGTACATTATTGGTGAGTCTACGTATACGGACAATCATTCTTTTGTTGCGTAGACACAGGCATCTTACGCGAGGTTAACTATTTATTGTGGTTAAAATAATAGTTACGTACTATGTCTCACATTCTAACTAAAATTGTTAATTGATATTTTTGTACATAAGTAGATGCTGAAATAAACTATAATATCCACTACCTAACCAAATAACAGATAACTACAAAACATATTCATAATATTTTCACAGACGTGCTGAAAACACAAGAATGGAACACTACCAAATATCAATATTGTTGACTTCCTAACAAAGAAGTTGGTGGCAAGGTGGCAAACATGGATTGGATTAAGAATCTTATGTATTAATCATTGAAGGTAAGCTTTTTGACACATCATTAAGAATTAAGCATAGCAACTCAATTATGAATATATTTCCTTGGCTGAACTTTTGACAGACACATCATAATATATATTTTATGTTTATCCAATTACCATTATAATTTAGTATTATAAAATATCTGGAGACTGAAAAATCAGCCCTAAATAAAGAAGAAATTATACAACCAGCATGACGATGATGATAATAGATGGCTTTCATCTAGCCATGGGCCTAGTTGATATGTCTACTTTGCCACATGAGTACTTTATTTGAGCAGAAAGTAATATGACTTTGTTTTAAAATGTAGAGTTCCTGGGGAATTTCACCTACGAAGACATGAAGGCAGCATGAATGATACTGCCCCTGCTGTGCTGCACTGCTGCTCTGCTACTTCAGATTTCAAGCTTCTTAAGTACAAAAGTAGAAACTGAAGATCCTTCATGAAATATTTTTTTTAGAAAACTTGATTATAGTCTTGTACGACAGTGATATAAACTATTGTGTTAATTGATAACAGTGTAAACTTTAATAAAGTGTTTTAATTATGAACTATAGAGGGACAAATAAAAATAACTTTAAATGAAATAATTAAGAATGGCATACTATTTGTTTTATACAAACAGACAATTTTATAATTATAATGATACTATTTAAAGGTGTTTACCTAAATTAACTGTCATTCATTAGATTTAAAGGAAATAGAGAGAAATAAATTATGGTAAACAAATAAAACTGTTTTATTAAATTGTTACAACCTTAACTCAACACTGGACAAGAGAATCGGCACCATTACCATCTATTCACATTAATATGAAATATTTGGACATAGAGCAAAAAGGAATTGGAACAAACATACTGTAAGGATTAGTGGAATTTGGAATCTAATGTCTTCCTGTGGAAATCATCATGGATTATGTATGTACTGCTTGTTGTAAGTGTATGAGAGACAGTTAAAAAAAATCTTGAATAATGTAGTTGAGCCTGACACCTGAAAAAAAAAGAATAGTAAATCTTCAATATATTCCACAGAATAGCAATATTCTGCTATAAACAACAATTGGGTCAATTATAAGCAACAATTGACTTAAATATTCTTACCTACTAATAATATTAATAGGCTAAGTACTAACAGCCGCACGGGGCAATCCATCAGGTTAAGCTACGCTTGCCAGGGTTGGTCCGTGGATGGGTGACCATTTCTACATACCGAGACTCCTTCATGCCTCGAAAAGCATATTAAACCGTTGGTCCCGGATGTCATTTGTGGATCTTTGACAGTCGTTATGGGTCATCAGAAGCCCGAAAGTGACAATTAGTCTTACCAAGGGGTATCGTATTACCTAGTTATTGGGTTGTGGAGGTTAGATAGGCAGTCACTCCATGTAAAATACTTGTATTCAGCTGCATCCGGTTAGACTGGAAGCCGACCCCAACATAGTTGGGAAAAGGCTGGGCAGATCGATTTTTTTAATAATATTAACAATAAGTGAAAAACATTTAAGATAGGTACTTAGATATATTTTCAGTTGCCTACCTACTTTCTTTACTTTGTTGTTATAATTGCTAAGTAAAAATTCATACAAGTAGTAGGTTAGGCAACTGAAAATATATGTATGGTATTTAAATGTATGGTAAGTTTACGTTTGATGGTGCATTTCGTATTCACCAATAAACAATATGGGGTTTATTTATAAACGTTGCATAAAGTTATGTAATGATGAGCAACTGTTTAATCATACATTTTTGAGGTTTTAACGTCACTTAACTATAAGCAATGTTTATAAATACATCCCTATGTGTGTAACATTGTTGCTGTACTTAACACACATTCAATGTTCAACACTTAGAAAGAAAATAATAAGTAAGTACATACCTTAAACAGACAATGATGTGGCAATAGTGGTATGTTCATCAATGTCCTTACATAATCCATTAATATAAAATGATTCAAACTGCTTTTTTTTGTTCTTCCTCAATTATAAGTTTTTGCTTTTCCAATGTATTACAAGCTCGACTGGGTTGCTAAGCTTGTGGCTCAAGTTTGTTACGGTATGAGGTACGAATTTGTCTTTCGTTAAAATGCCACCAAAATACCTCGTTTCTGGAATATCATAATATTTGTTTTTAGTTTAGGTTGTAGGCACTAAACTCACAAGAAAACTTTCACAATTATTATTAAAAATCGACCTCGCTGCTTTGATATTTAACATACCAATAAAATTGATTTATCATTGAGGTTTTACATAAAAACACATTCACAATTTATCAGGAAGACTATTACTTAATTTTTTTCTTAATAATTATGGAGATTTCATGAGTTAATCCCAAAAAGATTGCTAAGTAAAATCTATTGCGACCACTACAGTGGCTTCTATTTCATTTGACAGACAAAACCAGTGTTGCCGCTTAGGAAAAAATAAACTCACCAAACTTTTACTAAAATGTCACTAGATTGGGGGAAAAAATAAATTCAAAAAGTCACTAGGAGTCACTAAATTACTAAATCAATCTTTATCAACAAAATTACTGATTATAGTGGTAATTAAAAACAAACATGAAAAATTAATTGTCAAAATACACGGTTCAATTTGAATTAATCAAAAACTCTGTGTTCAAAAATTAATTAGTTGAATTAAGACCTCATTTATTATCACTGTATCATCTTCGTCCGGCTTGGTGAAGATGTACTGTTGCTCTGTAGTTGCAGTGGATGTCGAAGCTTGCGGTTGTATAAAGGAAGTAGATGGCACAGTTTCCTACTTTATGTTTTTAACGGTTTTCGTCATTAGGGACAAGACTTCACTAGGTAAAACATACGTTTTGCAGGTTTTTTTTTTAATTTTTAGCTGGTATTGCACCAACAAGTTTAATAATAAATAACTACTCTGTTGATTATGAAAAAGTCGCTAAAAGTCACCAAAGATTTTTTTGTCACTAAATCATAAAAAAATGTCACCATGAACAGCAAAAACTCACTAGATCTAGTGACAAAGTCACTAAAACGGCAACACTGAAAATTACTATAAAGCTTGAAACAAAATTACAACTGTCAAAATGGTTACGCAATTCGATTAATAGCCTTTTTAGACGCATTTCGTTCACTCAATGGAGTATCAAACAGACCGCAGTTTGTTTAAAAAATATTGGAGTTTTGCAATTCCAAAGTCGTAAAATAAAAGCAATTCGATTCAAATTGAAATAAATTCTACTTGAATGGTAATCAAAATACGTTGCGCAATTAGGTAGCAGTACCCTAATTGCGTAACTTATTTTCGTAAACAATTTTGCCTAATTTGTTTCATTTTGACAGTTCAAAAATATTCATTGCGTTATTTACGTTGTTGAGCAGATTTTTTTTCCCAAGTTATGAAGCAATGGATTAGCAATCTGTTTCAAATCGAAACAGATTGTAATTGTGTTGTATTACGCAATTAGGGTACCGGATATTAAAACGCTCAGTGCTAGGAGCCCTCCTGGAGGGTTCACCTTAGCGCAAACGTAATGCCGGTGACCACCTTGGAAGGTCCACTATACAGGATTTTTTTTATCCTGTGCGCAAACTTAAACACGTGACTTTACTCATCATTATGAATAACTTGCTATAGGACCAAACCTGAAATCGCGAAAAAAAAATCTGCTGCTCCATACATTTTGAAGAGTTATGCGAACATAAATGTAGAGAACAGCAGATTTTTTTAAGTTACGTGTTTAAGTTTGCGCACTGGTTAAAAACTTACCCTGTATATGGCGCATATGAGCTCCATGAAAAGTGGGTGGACTCGAATGTATTAAGATAAGTCTACCAAATTACGAGATTGGTTCCATTTCGAATTTATCCGCAGCTTTTATCTGAAGTCACTGGCAGCATAAATATCTAACAGATAATGTTTCGAGCCATTTTCTTCCAAACAATGAACGCCACTCATATTATGTCCGTGACTACCGCAGGACCACCAACGCCAATCGTTTCCATATTTAGTAAATAATTAGTACCTAATTGGTACTAATTAGTGCTCGAACGACAAAATTGGTACCTTAGCAGTTTTCGAGAAACTCGACTTTGAAGGTGGTCCGGCCGTAGTCACGCTCCCTTCAGCAGGACCACCATGAGCGCCGTAATAGGGGGCATGCTACAGCTATTCTAAGTATACAAATAATTAGTACCTTTAAATGTGATTCATTGCGTAAAAAAAACAGAACTGAAACATTTGTATTTACCGAGAAACCAATGACGATAACTTTCGCGCGCTCGTTCAGCAGGACCACGACTTTGAATGTTGATTCCAAGTGCAAACCCGTGCGAAACCGGACAAAATTTACCGATTTTTTAAACCGGGGTTGAGAGACAAAACCGGAGTTAACTCCGGTTTTCCCGTTATTGAATTACATTTTGATTTAAATCAACTTTTTTCGAACGCACTCAAGAAATATTCAATTTAGATTCCGAACACAACCTATACCCACTTACACAACGTACATATATACGACTAAAATTCACAACAGCTTGAATGTTATCAAACTCGCTGTCTTGTCCTTGTGCTGACGTAAAGGCTATTTCAAACAGGCGCGACACGCGACGCGATACAAAGGCACCGCTCGTCACGCGACGAGCGGTGCCGTTTTGTCGCGTCGCGTGTCGGCTGGTCTGCACAAGCCTTGATGCTACTCTTCACACAGCTGACACAACATTAAAATTCATGATCAGGAAACTTGATGAACAAAACAGTGTTTTGAGCTTCAAACTAGCGATGAACTTGAGAAGTCGTATCAAGCAAAGGCATCTGCTGTTAGCAGGTGTCTTGCGCTATTTGCATGATTGGTAAAACTTCTCCACACACGATGACGATGATACGTTTCCCAAACCCAATGGTGCTGACATATCTGATACTATTACAAACTTATTGCAGCAGCTAAAATATAAGCCCAAGGACTCTGATACCATCCCCGTAGTTTTCTCCGAGCGGTCCGTGCCATCGTTATCGTCAACATCAGATGCTGAAGTTGTAGCTGATGAGCTAAATCTTCAAGAGCAGCTTGATAAGGTATTGGATAAATGCAGGAAAACCCCCAAGAATCGATCTGATTTCGAACTTGCAGGGTTCGTCAAGGCAAGCCATGTATGAAAGCGGAGGGCATCGGGTGTGTATCTCACAGAAGCTTACAACTTTTTGATGTGTGTACCTACTACCAACAAGTGTTGAGAGTGAGAGGACCTTTTCGAGTGCTGGGTACTTTTGCAACAAAATAAGAAGTACGCTATCTGATAAAATGTTAGATGCACTTTTATTCTTAAGAACACATTATCAAGAACAGCGGTCTCTTGGAAAAAATATATTATTGTTTATTAAATTAGTGTACGGTACACAGTTGATTTGATCTCGTTTTATAGTATATACGAAAATAGTCAAATATGAATACCTTAATACTTGCTACTGTTGCTAGTAGTTCGTAATTACAGAGCTCAAGATTCAAGAAATTGAGACGTATAGTAATTGTGGTTGTGTTTAGTATCTTAAGATGATGAATGTGTTTTGTGTGTTTAAAATATATTACTCTTTATAACAGAATTGTTAGGTACCTACTAAAGGTCCCACAAACTTACTTGTTGTTGATTTGATCTCAGTTAGTTAATCTTTATATTATTTTAAGTTCATGTTATCCAAACTGGTTGATTAAAAAAGGTATATGATAAAATTTGTTTCATTTGTGGGTATCTAAGAATATTGTTTTCGTGTTAAAATTCTTCTATGTAAAAACTATAAAAATTTAGCCGAAACCGGGGCTAACACCGGTTTCCGGTTTTTGGCCCTCAAAACCGAAATTCAAAACCGGTTTTGAAGACCTTCCGGTTTTGCACGCCCTAATTCCAAGTTTGACGAGCTTGTCGCTTTCCTCAAACCTATATAAAAAATTAGTACCTTGCAAGATAAAATTAGTGCCCAAAATTCAAAATTGGTTCTTCAGTAGTTTACAAGATATACCATGCCATTGGGTGGGGTGGCCGTAGTCACGGTGTAAAATTTTCATTTCAAGATTTCTCTATTAAAAACTCTGTGATTTCTTCCCAAATTTATACAAAAATTAGTGCTCCTAAAGAACGTGACTGCACTCAGCGCTCGGTGTGGCAACACGCCGTGTTCGAGTTCGCAACAAGTCCATCGTCATCCTGAGGATGCCTCGTTGAGAGGTGAAACACGTGTCGATTTATTTCAGGAGTTTTTTATGGCTCTTTAGAAATAGATAAGCGGAACAGGTTACTAAATATATCCACGTCTATTGTATTTTATAATGGATTTCCGCAAGGTCACGCCTGAATCAATTAACTAGCTCCTAAAGAAGTTACAGCGACCAAAAATTCAGATTCCTTAGTGTTTAAAAAAAATTAACACCATCATTTCAGGTTATTGGTTTGTCCCGCCTGCAATCAGTGCCGGATTAAGCCAGCGCGGGGCCTGTAGCAAATTCTACCTAGGGGCCCCCTATAATAGAACTTGGTTTATTTTAAGTTGTAAAGTTTAGGAGATAAACTAGTCAAATCAATGTTTCTAGTCAAATACGTTCTACTCCTGTTCCTAAATAGTCAAGTAGGTACTTCAACCAAATGACTTTTTTCAAACAATGCTAACTGTAAAGAATCTTAGGTTTTTTTAAAGTACCTACAGTTTTTAAAAACCTTTATGGCTCATTTTTAGAATAGCTGATACTGGCAGTGATTCTATTGTAATTCCTATAAGAGAGCCTTGATTGCAAGAGCGAGCGCAGCGAGCTCGAACTTTTTTGCACCTCTATCCGAGGTGCAAAAAAGTTCAGGCTTCCTATTGACCTGAAATAAACGTAACTTTGTCTATTATTGTAGAAAAGTTTATGAAAGAAGAGAAACTAAGATGCAAGAGCGAGCGAAGCGATGTCGATTTTTTTTTTTAACCTCTGATTGGTTAGCTTACCTTATTTACCATCTGTATTATACTTATTCAAAAAACTTTATGAAGGAAGAGAATTTTGCAAGAAAAGATGCAAGAGCGAGCGCAACAAGCTCACAAATTTTTTGCACCTCACCTCGGAGAGGTTCTTTTGACAATACAAACAGAAATAGGAGTTGCTTTGTTGACTTATGCAGAAAAGCAGCAGTATTAAGAGAAACTAGGATTCGAATATTTTTTGCATTTCGCGCCTCCCGAGGTTCGATTTGTCTTGACCGTTCTTACATAATATTTCATTAGACGTCTATCCAAGCCCGCTGAGTGTCGAGTAAGGCGCGGCGCCCTCTATCGGTGGGCATCGATCGGTACGGCTCAGTAGAGCTCGAGCGCCTGAGGGCTGCTTGGGGCGGCTTCGGGCACCTCAGAGCTGTCTCGGCAGTCGTAAGCATACCTAAGGAAGCCTAGGCTGGTTTCGAGCAGCTCGGGTGGCATTTTCATGGCCAGACAAGTCGCAGAAGAGTCATAACGTTCACCGCGCGCGCCTCCATTAGCTTGGCAACACCCAGAGGAAAATAAAAGGCAACAGCCTCATTATTTACACGTATAAGTTCGTTTTATTTATTCATCGTAATTTATGAAATTCATCGAAAATACATCTTTGCTTCCAAATCTTATTCACCCAAAATATATTTTTTTGCCTTAAGGCTCCAAGTTTCTTTTCTTTTTCAACAAGATGAACAATGAGAACTAAGTCCATCCACCATTATAAATACACATGTACAACTGTTTTCATGTAACGTTACGACTGCTCTACGACGTGTCTGCCACCCAAACTATTCTTAGTTTTGCCGAAACCAGCCTCGGCGTCCGTATGCTTACGACTGCCGAGGCAGCTCTGAGGCGCCCGAAGCCGCCCCAAGCAGCCCTCAGACGCCCGAAGCCGCCGTAAAGCGCTCGAGCTCTACCGAGCCGTACCGATGCCCACCGATAGTAGGCACCGCGCCTAAGGGTGCACACGTCGGACTTTTTGTGGAGCCGAATATCGGGCCGATTCGAATTCTATAGGTACATATATACGAGCGGTTTTTTTTAAATCTTGTGCGTTTACCGTATGTAATTTAGTTTTATTTTCGCCAATGAAATTATCTGTTACCGATTGTCAGACATAGATTGCCTTACTCGGAAAAGGGGTTACATTATTCACGTTTTTGTGACATCAAGTAAAATTAATATACCACGTCTTAATAAGTTTCACACAAGAAATTACGCTCAGGCGGAGGTTTGGTAGGATT
Organism: Agrochola lychnidis; assembly: GCA_963680765.1. Classification (NCBI taxonomy): domain Eukaryota; kingdom Metazoa; phylum Arthropoda; class Insecta; order Lepidoptera; family Noctuidae; genus Agrochola; species Agrochola lychnidis. The sequence goes on from OY796873.1 coordinate 1,972,039, forward strand.
TGGATACGCGGGGCCCCCTTTTGTGCGGGGCCCGTAGCAATTGCTACTCTTGCTACGTGGTTAATCCGCCACTGCCTGCAATACCAAAATTCTATAGATTATAGTGCTTGTTTTTGTCTTTTCAGTTATGTGTTTTTGCAATCGGGTTTTTTGTTTTTTAAAGGTTTTTTTTATTTCAAGCTTTTCAGTTTTATTAAAATAATATAAATATTGACTCATTACTAGCTTTTATTTGATACCAATAATGTAGTTTTTTTTTTAAACCTACCCTTCCCTTTTTTTGTATTTGCAGATGCAATATATAAATATTATATAGCCTATGACACTCCCACAATTAGACGAATCTAAAGACACTTCTATGTTAAAATCCATCAAGCCGTTTAGGCTACAGAGCAGGGTTGTAACGGATATCATATAACGGATGAGGATGCGGATGAGGATATCTAGATAATCGGGTTTGAGGATACGGATATTGGAAAATTCCTTATTGAGGATGCGGATGCGGATGTCGTACAAAAATTGCAGTAGTTTTTTTTTGTGTATATTTGTATAATAGGTTGTAGCTAATCATTTGGTAGGTTACCGTAGCGTAATTCCCCTGCAAAAAACTTGACTTCTACGAGCAAACAAAAACTAAACAATAACACGCCACCCAGTAACTCAAATTGTGACGTGACAGTCGTGCCACCACTTCTACGTGTGGCCGATTGTCTGTTATAAGATAAGGACATTGTGAATACAGCCAATAGGAACGCGTAACTCACTTATCGGCATTTAGCTCGGCGCGAGTTTTTAAAAATTTATTGTTTGATCATTGGTTGAACATCGTAAGGCCACATCCCCATAGAAATTATGAGGATGCGGATGAGGATGCGGAGCTTTTAAAATGAAAAGTTGAGGATGCGGATGTTTTGCGGATGTCAAAATTTATGCGGATGCTCCGCAGTTGATGATGCGGATACGGATATCCGTTACATCCCTGCTACAGAGCGTGCCAAAGAAATAGACATACATACATACATACTCTCGAAAAACATTACTCTCCTTCTGGGGCAGTCGGGTAAAAAATACACCCAAGGTCCCACAGACATGTCAGAAGAACTTTGATAAAATTGACTTCAGGTAGGTACTGAAAAAAATACATACCTATTACCTATATAATCCTTATATACTTACGTTATTAGATAGTAGATAAGATATTGTTACTGCAGTAAATTAGGTTTTTAATACTTAGGTATAATTAGTAGGAAAGAATAAGAAATACCTATCGCTCTAATGATATTCACGTAACAACACAGAAGAAAGGTACTTACTTACAATACAGAAAAAATATTATTCGATTACCTACCTACCCACAGGCCATGGGTAACGATAGGTTATTCCAACATCCATAAATTTATGTGCACGAGTGTCAAGAGCGGATCCGGGGGGGGGGGTCACGGGGTTCATGACCCCCCCCTGGGCTACGTTTAGGACAACCTCTGGTATTTTTTCTAATCTCATTGATAAATTTAATTAAATAAATACTTTGTATGTTGCCACGTAGGATGTTTGTCATTGCCACACATGCGAACGACATACAAAATAAGACTATGTGCTGTTGTTCTAATTATGATGATTGACCGTGGAGTTTTCTGCCGGCTCTTTTCCATAGAAAACGACCAAGTGAAATGATTCCTAGCTTCTGACGTTTCATAAGTGTCCATGTAGGTTTATCTGAAGCTAGCAACTAGACGTAGAAATTAAATACCCCAGAATAGTGTCAACACAAACCGCCCCGGCCCCGGTCCTGGCGGCCCCCTAAATCTTAAGAAGTACTTTTGATATCCCAAACAAGGTCAACATAAATATTCAATAAGAAGCAGTTTTAGAGTTGGAGGCTGAGGATGAAAATTTTTCGAGCTCGCTCCGCTCGCTACAATATACATTCTCAAACTTTCTGCATAAGTCGACAAAGGAACTCGAAAAAAAACCTTATCTCCTACACAAGGCGGTGTGCTATAATGTTCGAGCTCGCTTCGCTCGCTCTTGAATTCTATGTTTTTCTGACTCAAACTTTTCTGCATAAGTCGACAAACCAACTCCTATTTCCGTAAGGATGTTTAATAGAAACCTAACCGAGAATTCCGAGACGAGGTGCAAAAAAATTCGAGCTCGCCTTGCTCGCGCTCCCCTACATTTTTGCTTTTCGTATCCTAGATGAAGAGATGAAAATGCAAAAATGCGAACCTGTCCTGACTGAGCCCGACTATGTGACCCCCCCCTGACTCGAAGGCTGGATCCGCCCTTGACGAGTGTACATATTCTAAACAGCTCAATACTATTGACAACTTAATTTGGTCGGGTTATACGCTGAGATTTAGTATGGAAAAGTAATGAAAGCTAATTACTCTTAAAATACAACACTTAGGAATCTGAATTTTTGGTCGCTATATCTTCTTTAGGAGCACTAATTTTTGTATAAATTTGGGAAGAAATCACAGAGTTTTTAATAGAGAAATCTTGAAATGAAAATTTTACACCGTGACTACGGCCACCCCACCCAATGGCATGGTATATCTCGTAAACTACTGAAGAACCAATTTTGAATTTTGGGCACTAATTTTATCTTGCAAGGTACTAATTTTCTATATAGGTTTGAGGAAAGCGACAAGCTCGTCAAACTTGGAATCAACATTCAAAGTCGTGGTCCTGCTGAACGAGCGCGCGAAAGTTATCATCGTTGATTTTTTGGTAAATACAAATGTTTCAGTTTTGTTTTTTTTACGCAATGAATCACATTTAAAGGTACTAATTATTTGTATACTTAGAATAGCTGCAGCATGCCCCCTTTTACGGCGCTCATGGTGGTCCTGCTGAAGGGAGCGTGACTACGGCCGGACCACCTTCAATTTCTCGAAAACTACTAAGGTACCAATTCTGTCGTTCGAGCACTAATTAGTACCAATTAAGTACTAATTATTTACTACATAGGAAGCGATTGGCGTTGGTGGTCCTGCGGTAGTCACGGACATACTCATATTGCAAAAATATGTGTCATTCCACTGGAAGGATAAGGGTGGACGCACTAACGCATCAGCGGTTGAGTGTGACCGATTTTGACTTCTATACCGCGGGCATAAGGATGACATTAAAAGCAAAAAAGTGGTTACAATACGAACTGTTTACTGCAGCTGCCATTTGTCATGCCACCAACGCAATAGAAGTCAAAATCGATTGAACGGACTGTAAAAAAGGTTTATTTATATGTCTAATCTTATTTCAAATGGAGTATTATAGGTACTTGTCCGTTCTCTGGCGCGACGCATCTTCCGTCAGATGTGTAACCACCCTAAATCTATTCAATTGAATTTGTCAGTTGAATTTACAAGTCTGATGTAAAGGGAAAGGCCGGGCGGGGACGCCCTAGGAGGACATATACTGACCTTATTGGTGATGTTCTTCAGAAAGGCCAGGTGCGTAGTACTCGCAACCGGCGTGCGTGTATGACCAGTTGTATGAACGTAAACGAGGCAAAAGGAGTATGTAAGGATTGTAGCAGGTGGCGTTCTGTAGTTTCTGCCTACCCCCATGGGATGAAGGCGTGAGTTTATGTATGTACGAGGTGCATTCAATAAGTACCTAGCCTCATCGCCAGAGGGCGCTGTACTTTCAAAAGAGTTTTACCACAGTGTAGCACATTCTTTTTTATTTTATTTTTCAAATTTTCATTCCAATCCCTTCATTTGTTTTAATTTGACAACTTATGGAAGCGAACGTGTCGATCGGTTTTACAAAAATGGAAAAAGAGCAATATCGTTCGGTGATTCGATTCCTATTTTTGGAAGGGAAAACGCGCATCAAAATCAAAGAGCGCTTGGATGCTGTGTACGGTGACTCTTCTCCATCGATGGCCACCGTCAAGAATTGGTTCAACGAGTTTGCACGTGGCCGTACGTCGGTTTTTGATGAACCACGTCCAGGTGCACCGAAAACAGCTGCTACGGAGGAAAACATTAAAAAAATCCATGATCTCGTATTGGCAGATCGCCGATTGAAGGTTCGGGAGCTAGCTGAGACTGTAGGCATTTCAGAAGGAACAGTGCATCATATTCTTCACGAGGAACTCGGCATGAGAAAGCTGTCGGCGCGATGGGTGCCGCGTTTACTCACACCAGAAAACAAGCGCAACCGTGAGACCACATCGGAGACGTGTTTGGCGCTGTTTAAGCGGAATCCAGCGGAGATTTTGCGTCGTTTTGTGACCGTCGATGAAACCTGGATCCACTGGTACACACCAGAGACCAAGGAACAATCAAAACAATGGATCCAGACCGGGGAACGTGCTCCAAAGAAGGCGAAAACTGTAAAATCGGCCGGAAAAGTTATGGCCACCGTTTTCTGGGATTCACAAGGTGTGATCTACATCGATTACCTCGAGAAGGGTAAAACAATTACAGGGCTTTACTATGCCGATTTATTGGGCCGATTCGACGCCGAATTAAAGAAAAAACGACCCCATCTGGCGAAGAAAAAAGTGCTGTTTCACCACGACAACGCACCGGTTCACACGTCTGCCGTTGCCATGGCCAAATTGGTCGAATTACGCTACGAATTGCTGCCCCATCCACCGTATTCTCCAGATTTGGCCCCTTGTGACTTCTTTCTGTTTCCTAATCTGAAAAAATCACTCGCCGGGAATAGATATGGATCGAATGAGGAGGTCATCGCCGCCACGGAGGCCTATTTTGCAGAGTTTGACAAAAACTATTTTTCGGACGGGTTAAAAAAGTTGGAGCATCGCTGGGCTAAGTGTATCGAACTAAAAGGAGACTATGTTGAAAAATAAATTGCCACTTTTCCAAAATTTTCGTTTACTTTTTGTAGGCTAAGTATTTATTGAATGACCCTCGTATGTATTAATTTGTATCTTTGTGGTTTGTTTTTGGAAACTTACGTAAAACGGGTAATAAAAAGCAGTTATAGTTTAAAAATAACGTAAGTTTATTACATGTAATGAAATAAAAATATAATATTATAAACTTTTATTCTGTTACATGTATAAATGATTCCGTGCCGCGGGCGGATTGCCCGTCATATTTTGGTAATATATTCAACCTCGATTATAATTATATCCATAAACCAAACAATTGTGACGTGACCGACGCCATATTGTCAAAGATTAAAAAAAAAAAAACATTTTTTATTCAACTTGATATCACGTCACCATTGTTAATTTGACGAAGGTTTTTAAATGCGCCATCTTTTATTTTAAAATTCGGCGCCAATTTTTTTTAATTTTTTCCTTTTTATATCGCCTCATTTATTAGATTTAGAAATGAATATTTGGACATTTAAAAACCCTCGTTATCCACTTCATAAGTATTATAAGCTACACATCGACACCACAGCGACTTTATAACTGTATGATTCATACCGCTAAAAGCTGGGTGGACAAATAAAAATTCCAGAAAAATCCTGTCAACCCAACTTTTCGAAAAGTAAAACTAAGAAATTTTAACTTGTTATTTCCTTATTACCAAAAATATAATATATTATTATGGCTGAGTTTTCAAAGATACGATAAATGTCTATCATTAATAATAATTTTTTCGTGTTGTTTTAAACTCTATATTATTATAGCCTAAGGACTTATTATTAAGACGATTGCAACACTTACAGTTCGCAATGTGTCAAACATTATGGCCCCTGTACACAATGGCCGATGCTGGCGCATTACCACGTACCATAGACAACTAACTAGAATTATGAAAGTCTTGTATATCAACCGAGTAATTAAATGGATGTAAAATAACAGTCACAGGCCATTATGTACGGAGAACCTTTAGAGATCTGTATTTTGATTTTATCTTTTGAAATGTTCTTTTTGATTCGCGCGCAAGAAACTCACTGATATGTATGCAAATATCAAACAAATTTGCGGTAGCAAAATTAATGTCATGTAATAAAATTGATTATTTAGTTAAATCGGTACAGTCAGATATTTAAAACTCATTTATGCAGAAATACAAAACTTCTTTCAGAAACATACATTTTGGCCGCATTCCGAGTTACGCCAAAAGCGATAATATCGCGAATCCGACCAAAGTCCAAAGTCATAATTACTACTCAATAACCCTTTTACTTTGTGACTATTAAATTTGGTCGGATTCGCGATATTATCACTTTTAGCGTAACTCGGAATGCGGCCTTTGTAAGCCGACCGACTCGATACCATTTGTAAAACAAGGGAAGCGCAAGCGCACGAGCGTTTATAATATTCATAATAGTTTCCAATATAATGTTATACATTAAATAATTCGGTTTACATTTAAACAAAAAGAACATCACAAAACATGCTATAACACCAACATTTGGCAGGATCAGCGCTTGTCATCGATTCAAAGCCACATAGGTAGACACAAGTTATTTGAAAAACTACTTAACATTATCCCCTAAAACCCTTTATTCTATAGACGTTTATGTTCAGGCTTAGTAATCTTTGAACCCCAAAAATATTGCATTAAGTTCAAAAATTTAAAAAAATAAAGAAAAAGTATAGACATATTTTACTAATGTTTACGGTTTTAACGACTGACTACAATTGGACTTGTACTGAACAAAAGGCTCATTTTCATTGATCGATAGGGTTCGTATGCGGGGAGTGGGATATTACTGTAACGCATGAGGGCCGACGAATATCATTGGTCACTACTAGTGATGCGCCGGATATCCGTATCCGCGGATATCCGAGGGAGAAAAAGATCTGTATCCGTTACTTTTTGGCGGATCTTGAACGGATCTTTTATATTAATACAGATACAGGATACAGATCTTTTTTCTCCCTCGGATATCCGCGAATCACGGATATCCGCCACATCACTAGTTACTACGCCCGGTTCCGGGATTCCCCGCAGATGATGTATTGACCGCTTTATCGACTTATGACTCTCATTAGTGACTACCACGCCTGCGGGGAGTCCCCGCATACAGTATATCGACCGAGTTAACGACAAATGAAAATGAACCATAACATAAGAGCTTATGGTGCGAAGTAGTCAGACGATTAAATTGTTAGTTCCATATAAAACCGTAAACATAAATAATTACAAACATATCTCACGGAAATTATAACATAAAAAACAGACATATTATTTTTTTAAACAGATAACATTATTACTGTAATAATAGTTGCATTTCACGAGCGCACAGCAATCAGTTATTTAACAAGCCTAAGGCTGCCTGTCCATTGGAGCGGAGCGGAGAAATGTGCCAATATTAACCAATAGGAGCGGAGCTCGGAGTTTAGATTCTATTGGTTAATATTGGTGCCGATTCCCTTGTTCACAAACTAAACTAAATTTAAGTTCAGTGCATCTTTTTCTTTCTATTTCATTAAGAAAAGGACAGAAGATAAATTCTAGTTTAGTCCTGTCAAATTCATCAGCGCTTGACGTAAATTAACGTAACTTTAATAGGCAAGTTTTTAATCACGTCCAAACTTATATGGAGTAGTGACAGGCGCTGACTAATTCGACAGGACTAAACTAAAATTTATCTTCTGTCCTTTTCTTAATGAAATAGAAAGAAAAAGATGCACTGAACTTAAATTTAGTTTAGTTTGTGAACAGGGGAGTCGGCACCATTGGCACATTTCTCCGCTCCGATGCCTCGCTCCGCTCCAGTGGCCAGGCAGCCTTACGTCAATGACATAGGTCACATGACGCGCGCTTGTGATTTGCAACGACTATAGTACATTTTTCAAATAACTAGCACAACGCGACAGACTGTACGAACAAAATTATTTGGTAAAGCGAAGACTGCCCTGTTAAGCAAACTGCTTGTAAACACCGCCACGAGTCCACAACTTACTTCTATTACAACGACGCTTTGTGATCAGTATATACAAAAAAAAAACTCCTTTTCTGAAGGGAGCGTTCAGGTATTACGTAACGCAATTCGGGGGGAGGGGGGGTCTTCTGAAACGTTACGATGCGTTACAGGGGTGGGAGAGGGGTTTGAACTACGCGTTACATAACATTGTTTTAACGGTCGCGTAGAGATATTTTTTTCACGCATTTTTTAAAACGTTTTCTTTCTCAAAATTTCAAATGGAATGACCACTTGAAAATTCTACTTCAAAAATCTCCAAAAATTGCGTTACTTAATATTTGAACGCACCCGAAGTCAGTTAAGCCCGTTATACACAGCACGGTTTCTTAAAGGTACTGCGTGAAAATCGCACCGTAGAAAAATCGTGTGACCTTGTATATGCTGCCGTGTTTGTCAACAAGCTTCCATAGTGCCGTACTGACGACAGTGCCTACACGGCGAATCAACCAGTTTTTCACGTCAAGAAAAATGTGTGTACAAAGGGCCTTAAAATCAGAAGCAATGAGAACCTCTTCTTGAAGTCTGCTAAAATACAGTTGTATTGAGAACCTCCTCTTTAAAAGTACGTTAGACTATTTCGCGGAACCGCTGAGCTAAGATGTCAAACGACGCGATGTTATAAAATCAAATCTGGGTACAGACGTCAGCACTTCAAGCTACTACAATCTGTCAATTTTATTTAATAGATTTTCAACTTTATCACTGAAACATAAGGTTCAAAGTTGATTGGAAAAATTTGACAGTTTCGGGTACCTTGTCTGTACTTCATTTAAAACAAAATTTCTTTAATATCATTTGTCCTAAAAAGTTGCATTGTCAGTAAGATGAAGTGCGTATTTATTAGGTTATTTTGTTGCATTATGTTCTCAAAATGACCGGAGATTTAACCGCGAAATAGTCTACAAAGTACGCGTCAAACTTCATGGCGGCTCTTAAGTGCGCTACTGACTGCGCAGTACCGCACCCCTCACCCCCGCTGACACGTTAATTTGTTACTGCGCAGCGACTCGCCTCATTTTCAGAGCCGCCTTAAAGTTTGCATCGGACTGTACATTCCAATACATAAACAGTGAATTAGAAGTATTTTGAAAAAAAAATTGTGAAATAATGCCCCTTTTCTAACAGTGGTATTGCATTACAAAAATAAAAATTCACTTACAATTTACCAAATACATTATTGTTAAATGACAATGACTAATGTTGGCAATATTAGCTTAATATTAAAATATCGAATAAAATCAAAATCCGAATTAAAAAAAACGTACCTAACCGGCGGTGTTCAAAGCATAAAAAATAATGATTGTGCTAAGAAAAAAAAAATAGCAACAAACAAATCTAAAATCGTCAAACAGCAATTAGACTAAGTACAGTTTTTCTTTTAAATATATATTTCTCAACCTCTTTTGACGAATTGACTTGTAAATTTTCCACACACACAAACGAAGGGAAGAAATGAAAATCACAGTTCTGTTACTAACAATTCTTTCAACAGGTAACATTGGCGAGAGCATAGACAATCTATATTAGTGTTGCCAACAACGAAAAGTATGGGTTGGGTGGAAATTAATCGGCTATGATATAAATTCATACAAAATGTTTTAAACCTTTGAGGTAGACAGTACCATACTCATAAAATATAATTACTTTATTATTTGAGACAGACATTCTTAATTCTTATAAAAAATTGTGGAACTTTTAGAGAGACGATAGAACCACGAGCAACATTATTGGAAGAAATAGATAGAAGAATTAATAAAAAAAGGTATCTTAGCTTCGATTACTAAGTGTCTTTATTTAAAATACAGCTGCTCTATGTCTAAAACTATAAAAAGTATACATTAAAATCTTTATTCATTAAGGTAAAGTAAAATGGCCGATAATTCCGCCCAACCCAAGCGCCATTTAAGAGGGAGATCGACATTTCACAATGACACATTGTTTCGAATACAACTAAAATCATATTAATAAAAAAAATTAAATACCTATGAGATATAGTGATGACTTCAGTCCGACGACTCGGGCTCATATTAAGTTGGATTTATACTATGGGACAGATAGGATATTTACAAAATGCTATCTCGCTCACTCACACCGTGTGTGTCGCCAGTCGATAAAACTCTCCAACTAAAGAGGTTATGTTAGTCTATCATACATATTATTTTTTCGAAAGTTATTTTTAAGAGTATAGCGTACGTCTTTAAAGTTAAACTCTAATATTTAAATGTTCGTTACATAAAGATGCGATTGAGACACTAGTAATGTTGCAAGTAATATTAGTTGTTATTGTATTAGAAATATTTTTCTTTGTGCAAATACTTTTTTAATGGTTTTAAATTCTGCACATAATTATTTTGATTTCAAAAGTATTTTACTCTTCCCCGTAGCAGATTTTCGTTAAAGCAGACAAGCAAGTGACTCATTTTATATGGTTAATTTACTAAATTAACCAACCAATTGACTTATTTTAAATTAAAAAGGTTCTAATCCTAAAATAGCTTGCAACATTAAAACTGCAACAAGTACGCAACAACATTCCTACGCGAGGATCTGACTGACCAAGATATTTACATAAATCCTTTAAAAAGAGCCTGCAATACCTTCCATCAATGTATAGCAATCGAATTGAGATCCCGGTCAGTCATTCCTCGACTATCTAGACGCAACTAGGGCTAATATCAACCGTATTGGAAATAAAACAGATATTTAATAACTTCTAAAGCGATAAACATCTATTTAAATGTGCATTTTCCACATAATTAACATATCACCCCTAGTTACGCCCTCCCATCTTTTTCCAAGCCTACCTCCTACATTTTACAACGAATTCGTGAACACTTTTTTCTCTATCTTTCCCGCTAATCTTAAGCATATACACATTTAAGAGAAGCCAAACATTCCTAGAAACCTTAACATTTGCCAACACACCGAACGACTAAAAAAGTTAATTTTACCGTTTCATTATAATTTACGATCATCATGCATAATATATTTTTAAATTTTTAATATATAATTTAAAGCGTATTCTGTTCGCCGCCTCGGGAATACCTGAGCATTGTTTTTTTTTTTACTTCTAAATTGGCAAAAGTTTGTGGTCCATTGATATAGATATTTTTACTTTTTTTTTATTGAACGGTGGTAGCGAACGTCTGTATGAGTACAGATAACTGGCTTTGGTTAGTATTTAATCTTGTCTGTGGTCTAATGTAGACATAGGTTTGTCGATTGTTAGAAAAATAAACTTGCTTACATGGGCCCAAAATGACATCACAAATTATTGCACAAGGTTTGGACAACTGTGTCGAAGCTTACTGATTAATTTGGGCCAATCATGTCACTTCGATGTCACAGCAAGAGAATTAATAATTATTCGACGGTCTTACTTATCGGCTCAGTACATTTATTAAGACTACAACCCTCAATGAAGATAATCCAATACGATATTATACGTGTATAATTCAACATTTAAAGTTGGGTCTTCAATACTAAGAGTTCAAACACTAAATTATGTATTTACAAATCTTAATCATAGCAAATATGCTGAAGTGTATCGGGTTTGAAATGTAACCGGCAAAAAAATGTAGCAAAATGGCAGCCGCACCCCGAAACATTTCGACAGAAGCACCAACTCGACCCAAAGTAAAGCATTGAAAAGTGAGCTTTATATCATGTGATGTAGAGTACTAAATGCGTTGATATTTCGTTGTGCAACGGCCAGAATATTGTATTAAAAGATGATCATACTGACTGAAGCATCATCAGGGCAACACTGCCCGGCCTGGGAATCAGCAATCGCGCTGGCATCCACAAAACCAACGAACCAGTAAATCAGTTGAAATATTTTTTGTTTCCGCATCAGTATGACCAATCTTTTAAGTAATCTTTAAGTGCAAGATAAAAGTACGTCATTGAATGCGTTGTCAGAATAAGTTCTATTTAGATCAATCTTGTTTCGAATAGTGAACGCAAAAAAAAATTGTACAAGGCTTATATAAGTTGAAAAAACAACTTAAAGGTCGATTGGAAAGAACCTTTAAAAATTCATATATGCCTACTAGCATAATAAATACCAGTGAAGCCATAATCACAATACCACAATACATCCAGACGCGAATATTAATTATCATAATAATGGCAACACCCGTCAAAGACAACACCGAGAACTGTCAAAACCGAACAGTGTTGCCACACAAAAAATTAAGACATTAGACCACAAACAAAACTTTAAACACACAAGGCAGTGACGAGTGAGCAAGTATTACTTATCTGTGGTAACTTATGTTATAACTCCATATCTTGCGCTTCGTCGTCACTGAACTCGCTCATGGAGGACTCTGTGTCGCTGTTGTTGTTGGCGTTGCCATTGGAAGGCTTGGAGCCCGACGACGCCGGCGCTGCGCCCCCCATGCCGGTGATCGCGTCCTTTTCTAGAAGGGCTTCCTCGGTCGCGAATCTTCGGACGTAATCTGGAAAAGAGAGTTGATGAGGGTGGTTATTTTATGTTTCTGAGTACTGAAATGATGCGTTAGTTTATTTTAGAAGCTCGAGTGGACATTTTCTATCTGACATCTTAAAATATGTAGAAACTACGGGTCACGAGGCTCCTGTCATTAAATTTAATAAACATTTATACGTCAGCGAGTACTATATTTTAGGAAAATCTGCTGAAATATTGAGACAACTAAACGATTCTTCCGTTTCCAATGAAAAGGCAATAGCGGACCGGGGAAACATATTTTACATGACCATTTTGGATAACTGAAAATCACCTTAACCACCATCAACCCAATCAGCTGTTCCCCCAGCTGTAGTAAGTCTTCTTCATTTAAAGAAAAGAAAGAAAATTCGTTTATTTGCGGGAAACATGACGCAAAGAAATAAAAACAACACGTAAATCACAATTTGGGGGAAAATATGCGTCACATCCTCGCAAAACGGCCATCGCTCAGCATAAAGCTGCGACCCCATGCAAGACAGAGCTCCAGCGCTGGTTTTCAGCGATAGCCGGCGCTGACGTGATGACGTCAACCGGTGCAGCATATAGTGAAATAACAAATCAAAAATAAAATAAATACAATACTAGTCCTAAATGTTAATACAAATATAATATTTAAAATGGCAACATTTCGTGCCGTCAGCGACTCACGCGCCGCAGACTCGTGCATTTCGTGTGGTTAATGTCTAACCTAGTGTCAGAGTTTTAAAGCCGCTCATGGGCCTCTGACTTGGCTTCACAGTTCACATGCCGTCGCGAAATATCCCTCACGATGTTTTCCTTCACCGTTTTTGAAGCAAGTGATAATTATTAAAATTAAAATTCATTTATTTCAGGTACCACATAACCCATATTGAAACCATCTTTAAATTTGCATCTCCAAGCTCACACTACACTACTAAACAAACGAAGAAATACAATATGAACACAACATCAACACAAATTAGAAACATTAAATTCAAATTACATTCAATCATAATTAATTAATTAGCCCTTTTACAACAACTTTTGACGTGACAACGTCTTATAAATTGGTTTGCCGGGTGACACTTCAAGAAACTGCGTTACGCTCCGCTCACGTTATGCGCTCACAATGAGAGCGAGTGAGAGGCACGCGTCCCTTCCACTCGGGCATGGTTAGCCCGCCTAAGAGCGAGAGAGACAGACATAAAAAGTGAAAGGCACGCGTCCCTTCCACTCGAGCACAGTTAGCCCGCCTAAGAGCGAGAGAGAGAGAGTGAGAGAGATAGGCATACACACCGGTTCATGTCTTGCGTCAAGTTATTGTATGTATATTTGTATATAAATACGTATGTATGTGTAAAGGTAAAAATAAAATTTTGTTAATATGAAATTCAGTGCGAGATTCTTTGTATAAATTAATGTTTTAAATATAATTCTTTGTATTAATAAATGTTTTAAATTGTTACTATTATTTCATCCTTCTTCCTACTATACGAATGAATATTCACATTAAAATTATTTTACCACTCAAAGTCGTTGTCACGTAAAACTTTCGCCCGTATACCGACTTTACAGGCAACCAATTTTTTTTAGCCATTATACAACACGCACATGAATCCGAAAAGTCAGAGGTGTGTGCCTTGGGTTCAAACTCGAGTCATAACTTGGCATAGTAAAGTGACTCTTCATAAATACGAAACCGATCTCATTGACGGCGCGTCAAAACTTGTATAAAGTATAGATGTATTGATTTGTGAAGCAAGTGTTCCTAAATGAATGAAAATGGCTAGCGATCGAGTTCATTGGTGTAAAGGTAAACCTTGGGCAGCCTGTCCAACACTGGATTGCTATAGGCTGATTTTGAAGAATGAACATTTTCATGCTACACTTATTGGTCGATTTTCGCTATCTCCGTTTCATTGCAGAAGCAGACAAATGGTCAGTAATAAATAGTGAAGCCCGTTAACGTGTGTCCTGGTTCCTTGTTTACTACGGAACCCTAAAAATGACGAACTTCCATCAAACTTACATCCCCTATTTAACCCCATTAGGGACCGAATATTCAATAAACCTTTATTAGTGCTCACCTTCGTTAAAAAAGAAACTCTTGTGAAAATTTCATGTTTCAGACCCAGCGGCTTAGGCTGTGCGTTGTCAGTCAGTGAACGAATTAATTAAATATTATTATTAAGTAGATTTATTACCTGAAACTTTCTTCTTGTACTCCTCAGGTTTGTGCAGGTACATGGCCGCGGCGTCGCCGTTCAGAGGGTCGATAGGGTTGGGGTAGGTGAGCAGCTGCGGCAGGAACGACTCAAATATGTTCGACAGGTCTGGAACACAAACAATCATGGAATTAGTATTTGTTCTGCAGGATTTACGTCCACAGTTGGGCAAAACCCGTAAAAAAAAAACATAATCCTACTTGGGCACTTATGTAGGGTTGCCATCACCTAAATTATGGGCCCCGGACAAAAACTTCAAATATCCCGGACATTTGGGTGAAATGAAGATTTTTCACCGGACGCTCTCTGATTTTTTTTACAATAACTTAAACCATCGTTTTGCCGCGCGACGAATTTTTAACTATGATAATGCTTTAATTTATTGCAAATAATTCAATTAATCGGATTACCCCGGACACTATTTAAAAACCCCGCCCGGACGCTCCCCGGACGCCCTACAAACTAGGACAAATCCGGGGAAACCCGAACGGATGGCAACCCTACACTTATGAAACGTCAGAAGCTAGGTGCACGGTTCCAATTGGTCGTTTCCTATGGAGAAGAGCCGGCAAGAAACTCCACGGTTATTTTTTTTATTTTTATAAATGGCTTTTACAATGATTTCAAATTACTAGGTTAATAGGTATGGGAGAACAGTGTAGGGCGTGTAGGCTTGTCAACAAGTAAAAGGTGAAAAAAAGAGTACCTACTTTGTAAACAAGTGATTCCCGAGGGGGGTAATTTCTGTATTTTAAGCGTTCGCATTTGTGCCCGGTTGATGGCAATAGGCTCGCCCCCTATTACATGGGACTCAAACATAACTAGCGAAATGTGGGTGTAGTATATAGGTACACGGGTACACCTCTGCCCAACCCTTAGGGAAAACAAGGTGTGATGTTACGTATTCTAATATCAGTTTCGATCTGAAAAAAAAAACCCTAATTTACGTGCATTTTTGACTTTGAATGTCTCTGAGATGAGACTGCGACAAGGTTTTAAACGTTTTTAAAGACGGGAATCGGTCTTCTGATTTTAACGTGTTCCAAGTCGCGCTATAAGATACGCTACCTTACCACTTGTATACGAAGTACAATTTATTTGTCTATGGTAGCGTCCTAAATATGTTTAGCAATGGGAATGTCAACCGAAAGCTTTGCCGCTAGAGGACGCTGTGCGTTTATCACTTGTCAAAGTCATCTTGAAGATAAAGCGACCCATCGGAGACAAGAAAAACCACTTAGAGCCATATTAGACTATCATAGAAATATGATCAGAGATGTACGAGTCATTTTTATATGAAAAACCTATGGCGGTATAATAACTACATATGATTCATATCGTCTATGATCATAATTAAGGGATCCTATTTGACAGCAAGCGTACAAATATGATCATATCCGTCTAACCTCAAAAATGGCTAAACCAAACACGGCAACCGTTATTCATCTTGATTAAATAAGACGTTTATATGATCATATAAGTGTAATATACAAATGAAGAACAGCATCATTTAACTATGAACAAAGAATTTGACAGATATGAAATTATACCTCACTAGGACCTTAATAAGTTGGTTGTACTCTTAATATTTTGACATTGTATTTATTTGTTGACATATTTTAAATTAATTGACTATTGAACTAAACATTTCACTTTAATTTTAAATAGGCTTTTAAAAGTATTGTGTCTGCTTGTGATAATTTTATTTAATATGTAATGTTCAACACAATGTTATTTTTTAATGAATAAATAAAGGAATTGATGCTTTGCCCATTGACCATTAAAGTAGTAGTAATTTCATCATCACAAACTGATATTAGATGCCTATTCTCGTCAATGCTCTTAAAACACCTAGAATTCCTGTCCGTTATATGCTATAAATATAAAACAATCGTTTGACCGCAGCAGTGTGGTTTAATTTTATGCGTTTTGTGGTCAATTTGATATTGAACGCAACCTGTCAACCTGAACCTGAACAAATGCTGAGATGAGCAGTTAAAAATACTTATTGAAGTGAAAACTGCTTTAGGCGCGTTGGGCACTTTTGAGATGAGAAAAAACAATTGAACTCGCGACACCGTTACCGACACCTCATTTTTGTAAACGCGATTGTGCTCTTTATTTATATTAAGTTACGGATCAATGTTCTATGCAAGTATTTTTACTTTAAAGGTCTTGGAAGTATTTTTTTTAATTGTTCAAGTTTTCACTTATGTCTGCACTTCCGGAGTGCCACTGTTTTTTTAACGATTATTTAAATAGTCTAGCCTTCAATCGACCCCCGCGGCTACAATTATTTAGCCACAAGCCCCCCAATTATAATATTAGTATGGATTCAAACTCACCATAAAGTGCAGTCCAAGCCTGATTGATAACGTCCAGACAAACGGTGCCAGAAACCTCATCGATGTTCGGGTGGTAGACCTTGTTCATGAATCCGATGGACGGGGACTTGAAGGGGTAGTGGTCTGGGAGGTGCACGCGGACGCGCCATACGCCGCCCTCGTATGGAGCTGAAATTTGAGAAGTTTGATTTTAATCAATCAGTTCAACAGGTGTACATTATGTTGAATCAATCATTTACAAAAAACCGGCCAAGTGCGTGTCGGACCACGCACAATGAAGGGTTCCGTAGTTGGGATGAATTTATCCCAAAAACAAACTCAACTTTGTAGTTGATAAACATGTTCTCCCATACGGAATGTATGGGAAAACATGTTTTTGCAACTGCAAAGTTAAGTTGGTCGATTATTACTCGTTAACTTGTAGAGCCTACTTAGATGTGATAGTTTTCCTTTTAATTTCGTTATTTAAACTACTGTTGAGATTTTTTTCACACGTCCAATACCAACCATGTAGCTGGCAGGGGGGGGGGGCGGACATTTGACTCTAACAAAAATTAGCACTTTAAAGCTTAATATTTCGCAAACGGATCCCTGAATCCAAAAATGGTTTTCACAAACTCACGGTTTTTTTTAAAGGACCTTTCCAATGATACCCCACATCATGGGATAAAAAAAAATCATCACCACTTTACATGTATACCTACCCTAAAAAAAATGTTTTGCATAATTTTGTTTTACCACTTTGTCGGCGTAATTAATATACCTGTGCCAAATTACAGCTTTCTAGTACTAAGGGTCTCGGAGCTAGACCGCGGACAGACAGACAGACAGACGGACATGACGAAACTATAAGGGTTGCTTGTTTACTACGGAACCCTAAAAAAGGTGTATTTTGAATCAATAACTTATAAAAAGGTGTATGTTGAATCAATCAATTGTGAAAAAGTGTATATTGAATCAATCAGATCACCTGCGAATAATATGTTTTTTTGCTTGTTCTATTGTAGAGCATGGAGCCACACTTAAATAATTGGCATATAAACAATATATCCTGTATCAATCAGTACACTCATGAATCGATAAATTAAACAATACACGAATCAATCATGCAATCAAAATAAATAAATGACAATACTCACTTCCAGGAGGACCGAAGAATTTCACGCAGAACTCATTGAGTCCTCCCAATATCGTCACCTCGTGTTTACTTTCGATACTGTTGGCTAAATGTTAAGGAAATATGGAAAAAAAAAACGTACAATTTATCAATAACAAACACCTAGAAATCCAAAAAGAAAAATAAAATCGTTTCCAAACCGGTTTTTTTTCTAAAAATAATAAAAAATAAAGCTTTGTTCACACGAAGAGAATTTCTCGACCGTCGAGAGGCGACAATGTATACAAGGCTTCATACTCATTTACTTAATTTGTATTTTTTTTTAAGATTTCATTCGTTTTCATTAATCTAATAACCCGTGGGTTGTGTGGAGGTTTTGTGACACCATGACAACTCTTAAAAAATAAATATTTGCTTGTCTCATAAAGCGTATTTTTAGAAGTATCTACCTAAAGTTCAGTCACACACTAACCTTTGTATATTTAAAGGGACAAAATATAACGGCATGGCACCCGTGAGGGTAGAAAGGTTGCGAGTATAAATGCACCCCCACAAAGTAGGGTAGTATCATTTATTTATAGCATTCTTCTAGTAAATGCCATTTGCATTGTCATTAGTGAAGTTTATTTTCCGGAATGAGCACGCAAGGGTTACTTACGGTTCATGCAAGAACTTTTTTTTTACTTAGAATATACGGGCTGAATTTAATTCATTGGCAAACTTGGGGTGAAAGTACTCATGAATACGAACAACTTTGAGTAAAAGAGACTATTAAAAACTGTTTAATGTGTAATGTCTCACTGATGGTGGCGAGTGTGTTGGATCATTCGGTTCCCTACAAAATGGTTGAGCTGGATGGTACTGATCCACGCGTCATGTTCGTGAACGGGCGTCAGTTGAGACTGGTCATCTCTTATCTGCCAGGGCTTATTTTTAATCTTATATTTTGAATTGCTTTTGATAATTTTGTTGTACATTGTTCTCACATTTAGAAGCAACAAGAATAATGTACCCAGGATTTTATAAGATAATAAGATTAATAAGATAAGATTTTATAAGTGATATTCACAATGTTAACACTAGAAATAAGGACAAACTACGAACTCCCTTTCACCGGCTTCATAAGGTTCATAACTCATTTGTTGGGCTTGGTATAACCTTTTATAACAAGCTACCCTCTTTTATGCTAGATTTGCCTTTTAATGCGTTTAAAAATAAAGTAAAATCCAACCTTTGTTCAAAGGCATACTATTGTATCAACGACTACTTAAATGATAAGAATAGTTGATCGCTGTGATTAACTCAAGACAATGTTTATGTTCTTTCTCCAGATTTAACTTACCTACTGACAGTTTATATAATTTTTTTATTTTATTTTACTTTATGAGTCAATTTTTTAATTATTTTTTTACGAGTCAATTTATTTATTTTAATTTTATTGTTGACATAATCTACTCATTACAATATTTTTGTTATGAGTTTGTATTGCAATTTGTGGTTGGCTAGTGACCTCGACAATTGATCATATTATTTTTTACCTGAGCAACCGGCAGCAAGTTCGTCATGCTCCCTTAGATGTCAATGCTTGCGGTAGCGTCGGGAGTCGGGTTGCCTCCTTCCCTCAAATATGGCGAGGGGGGTAATGGCTGATCTTTGCGTTATGCTCGTGAAGGGGTGCTGCTTGTGGTGACTGGTCGTCTTGCTGATCATGGTTTCGTTATTGTTACTAGTAATAATAATAATAATAACCCCACCGTCGTATCTCTACGTTGACGTCGTGGTGGGGCTTGCGCGCTCCGAACTCTAGGCCTGTGCCGGTAGAGTTTACTTTGCCGGAACAGGTCTGGGATTAGGAGCCAGACCAAGAGAGATACAAAAACCCGCAGGGCAGCATGTGGCGAGCTGTTGGGCAGTAGCGACCCCACGGACCCTATCTCCCGGGAGAAGTCTTGTTCCTCACCTCTGGCTTGCCTTTATTGGCCGGCTGGAGTGAACACTGACGAGGAACAGAGCTCCCGCCTCATTCTTGCCTTAATTGGCCGGCTTGAGTGGAGATTCGCAAGAGCAAACGTGCTCGGAGGAAGGAAGTATTCCAGTAAGATGCTGGTAGGGATCTTGACCGTACTTCCGGGATTGTCCTGATAGCCGTGGAATACCTCTCCACTCCTCATAAGCACCTCAGGACGTGTTGCCCCCTTGTCGCTACGACACTATGTGCTAGCGACCGTTTTCGGGGGCCCATTATTGAGCGTGCAAGTCACCCCCTGCCATTTTATCCGTGTACATTTAAACATTGATCAGGCAGGGGCCATAGTCCTTCCATAGCTCCAGGTAACCAGTCCACTTAAGCCACCCAAAGCCATAGTCCAATATCTTTGTTTCCATATTCTGCAATAGTCCCACACCAACCGGGGGTTGTCCTTGGGTGCCCTTGCATAGTGCGAACAGGGATAATCGTCGGTTGGTGCCTCAATACTCAAAAATGTCTAAGGGGCCTCTGCGAGTTGGCTTCGGCCCCTCGTATGCCTTCCAAAGGTCCGGGACCCCAGGGTCCCGAGATATGTCAAAGACATTTAGAAATATAATAATAATAATCATTTTAATTCAGAATAATCCATAATTTGTTAGTAAACATTAACCTTAATAACTATGTTAGTAAACATGCAGGTTGGACAAATAATGGACGAGCGGGCAATCAAATTTCCCTGCAATTAACTGTACATTTATTTTACCTCGATGGTCCTAGTTTATCATTTATAACTTCCAATTTACAGCTTTATGTAAGCGGGCACGCCCTTTATGCCTGGAGGCTTTTATTTAGATATTTAGTTCTTTTTACGTTTAGTTTTTATTTTTTTAATTCTGCTTGAGTATAGTTCTCGATGTTTTTGGTTGGTATATTGGCGTGTGCTAGCTGACATATGGCCAATAATTTATACTTAATTAAAATAATGTTTTGTGTTGCATAATAATTTTGCATACTATTGTATAGAGTCATTTTTATTTTTTTCTAACTTGAACAGACAGCTGTGCTGCTGGGGAGTTTGTTGCGCCACTTCTTCTTCCCAGCTAAAGGCACTAGGAAGTGGTGAAGGGTGGGCGTTTTTGGGGGACTGTCTTATGTAATTTTGACGTTCGAAAAGTGCTGGTTCTCAGCCTAATTTGAATAAATGACTTTTGAATAATAACTATATTCATGTTTCTTGCCTGTTCTTCTCCATAGAGATCTACGTTTTGGAAGGGGCAACTAGCTTCAACTTTCTGACTAATTGACCGACTCTTTGGACAATTCAAAAGTGCCTGTAAATGGTTTAATTGAAATAAATGCTTTGAGTTTGTATGAAACAGCAGATAAAAACCGAAACGCAAAGATTTATTTGCGCCATTTTGGCTTTCTCAGACGTTTGCAAGCTGCCTTTACAAAAATTCACACCTCTTTCTTATGGAAGTAGGGAGATAGAAATTACAGAAAGCCACGTGCAGCGATCCCTACATTCCTTTTGCTAGGTTACCTTTAAGGCGAAGATAACCGACTTTTATTGATTTTATACTGAAGATAACGTCTAAACGAGTAGTGTTAATGATTTGGAAAAAATATATGTTAAATTAGAGCATTTTCTAAACAACTTAATATAGGAATATTTTCGATTATGTTTATATTACATAGTCAAATTAATTTGTAAAGTTATGTCTAACGTGGATAAAAAACTGAGAATCATGCAAAATCTATCAAGCGTTTTTTCCTGAAACCATTTTAAATATAATTTAATTATTGATATAGTATACTTACGTGTTTTATTAAAATACATTTTGTTTTATGTATAATAAATTAATAATGCGTCTAATTTGGGACAGCGCTCCATGATGGGCGAGTTCTATTACTGGCTGGACGTTTTTTTTTTTTTTTTTGGGTGGGAAATCATCAAATAACTTCTCCCGCTCTGGGCGGAGCGGGAGGGCGTGTCAGACTCTTACTGACTAAAACCCACCCGTGTTCCTTCAGTTGCCGTGTTGCCAGGGGGCCACGATGTCCCTATCGGTTCTCTTCGAACCCCCGGCAGGCATTGGCCCTAGCGGACCCCGTCAATTCTGCTGACATCTCTTTGAGGCGCGCGTGGAACACAACGCGCCGTCGACCCGGGCTTGGTCCTTATCGGACGGCGAGCTACCCATTGCTCACCGTCCGCAAGCCCGCGCCTACGGTGGCCGGAAATCGTCTCGTGACTCCCGACGCCCAGGGCGTCTCCTGCTGCGGCGGTTAGGGGCGCGAGGGCGCGAAATTTGCCTCTCCCTCACGCGCTCCGTCTCCTCCTTCGCGAGCATTACTGCTTCGCAGAACGAGGTGACGGCCTGCCATTTCCTCTCGCTCCGTAACGTACGACGCGTTGCGTGAGCTCAGTACAGAACACGCAAGCTGTCTACTCAACGTCACTGGCATATATCTGCGTCTTTAGTTATTCATAATGTAAAGGATACGCTGCAGTACCGTTTCACTAAACTCGCATACTAGGTCACCATACCCGCTAGGAGTTAGCAGACGTACGTAATCTTATCAATCTTATCGTCATTTCCTTTTTGTCTGAATACTTTTTACTTTTAAAACACAAACCTACTTTTGAAGCACATATCCTGGTAATATTTTTAACTAACCACATTGGTATAGGACATTGGAAACCATTATCTCGCATGGGTTCCTGATATTGGTGAGCTAAATTGGGCAAAGCATCTAGTTTTTCTACCTCTATTGTATAGGAACAAGGTTTATGCCAAGATTTAAAAAAAACTGACACTCCGGGAGTAACGACAGAAGTGAAAACTAGAACAATTTTATTGTGCAGGAAATCCTTTCCTTTTTTGAAGTCGGTAAAAAAAGTGAAATGTCAATCATGTCGTTTTCATTTCTCAATGTTTGGAATGTCATTAATCCCAAAGAAAATGTATCGCGCGTTGATGTCTTTTTAATGATCAAAAGCTGGTGTCGGTAACAGTGTCGTCAGTTCAATTGTTTTTCCCATCTCAAAAAAATGCCCAACGCGCCTAAATAAATTTTCACTTGAAAAATGCCAGTCAGCATGGTTCAGAGAAGTATTGACTGACCAGAATGTACCTACGTACTTAAGTATGTGGTAGGCTTTTTCAAGATACCCCAAAAGCTTAATTGCGTAACAAACGATCAATCACATTCTGTTTAATTTTGACAGTTCAACAACATTAATTGCGTTATTTACGTTGTTGAGCAAACAAATTTTTCGAACGTATGAAGCCAATGTATTAGCAATATCCTTCAAAAGGATTCAGATTATAATTGATCATGTGTACGCAAGATGCAGATCTTCTACAGTAAATGAGGTTTTGGGATCTAAGGATTCACATCTGTCAAAAAATCATTGATGGGATGAATTCTCTTTTTTCGATAGTTCATGGCTCAAAGTCAAGCGAATTTGTTTGAGTACAAAATCGCTATCATTGATAAAGTCCATATTTAATTTATAGACTTTTGTTTTGTGTTCTACGACACGCAATGACATAGCAGAACAGTTGTGGTTATTCTGTTAGTGTAGTGTGGTATCTTTACGTATTTTTACCAAATATTATGATAGAAAGATAACGACAAGTCTACGTAGCGATATCGATAATGACTATGGTGAAACTTGAGTAACGCTTGCTCATACTGTACTGTTTGGTGAAACTGCCACAATCTTAGCTGATAAGATATGTGTGAAAGAAAACAAGTTTGTTGAAGATGGACTCTGCGAAAAGGACTTTCTTTAGAGGACAGTTATCTTGTGTTGGCACGAATTATGACGTAAAGGAGTACGTCAGGATTGTAGCAGGTGGCGTTCTGCCTACCCCAATGGGAAGGCGTGAGAATAGAATGCCGTAGGAGAAAAATGGATGGTCAGGTTGATAAGAAAACAATGCAGCAGAAATACGTAGGTAGATATTTAAGTTTTATTGGGCTTAAGAGCAAGGTTCTAAACTAATAGCTTTATTTCACACCTAGGACCAGTACCCTAATACACGATCAATCACAATTTGTTTCGATTTGAAACAGATTGCTGCATAAGTTAGAAAAAAAATCTGCTCAACAACGTAAATAACGCAATGAATGTTGTTGAACTTTTAAAATAAAACAAATCATGACTCTGCAATTTCGGGAGAATTGTGAACCATCTTGAAATTTGTTAGAACTGATCCTTCGAGTAATACAAAAAATCTTAAAACAGTAAAATGAATAACACTTTAAACGACATAGCTAAACGTTGCAATAATTAGGTCCCGATTTGTCATACAGAATTTAAAATCCGCTCACGTATCATCATTGTATTTCCTTAAACAATGAATCATTGATCTATTACCGGGAGGAAAACCACTGTTCCCGAGTTCATACGCATGGATAGCCCAAATTAATAAAACAAATCCGAAAAAATCCTGGTAGGTAGTTCAGACTTATTACATTACATCTTCTACTTAATAAAATTCTTATATTCACTGACAGACAGATAAAGCACAGCTTAAGTGCTCTATACACTAGCGGTACGCGTCAACGGGTGCAGATGCCTCTGCCGTCGACGCGTCGACGGGTGCAGTTGCCTCTGCAGTCGACGCGTCGGCAGCTGCAGTTGCCTCTACCGTTGACGCGTGCCGTTTGTGTAGATGAGCACTAAAATGCCAGGTCTAGAAGCAAGAGTTCCTTTTATATAATGAAGGTGAGCACTCAGGGTTTTTTGAAAAATCTTCCTCTAAAGAGCTAAATAGAGGATAAAATTTTGTATGGAAGTTCGTAATTTTTGCCGATGGGAACGCCATTGGGCTTGTAGCCCACGAAAATAAAACAAAATCAATCTGCAATTTGCCTAGCCTTTTCCCGACTATGTTGGATCGGATTCCAGTCTAACCGGATACAGCTAAATACCGCATTTCACATGGAGCGACTGCCTATCTGACCTCCACAACCCAGTAACTGGGTCATACGATACCCCTTGGTAGGACTGGTTGTCAGATTTTCGGGCTTGTGACTGTCAAAGATCCACGAATGACAGCCGGGACCAACGGCTTAACATGCTTTCCGAGGCACGGAGGAGTCGCGGTATGGTCACCCATTCACAGACCAACCCCGGCAAATGGATCGAACCATGCGGCTGTTATTACTTAGCCACGAGCTCCTCACACGAAAATAAAAAGAATCCTAATGCATTATAACACTACAATTATTGATTGAATCAAAAATAGTTATATTTGTATGTAAGTAATACTTTGCTACTCCATACAAAAGAATCAAGACAGTTCAAAATCCGCCTGTTGCTACCTCGCGAAGTCGCGACTGATTGGCGTTGCCACGTGCAGACGATTAATTATGTAAGTGAGCTGCAGACGGCTATCAATCGATATTGTCTGCTCTTTGTTTGAAACAGGAGTGACCGACTGTCCTCGGTCGAGGACCCCTGTTTTGACTGCACTGCAGGATGGATCATTTGTTAAGGTTAATGGCACCAAGAGTCATTTTTTAAGTGAAAACTTCTTTGGGCGCGTTGGGCAGTTTCGAGATGGGAAAAACAATTGAACTCGCGACACCGTTACCGACACCTCATTTTTGTAAACGCGATTGTACTCTTTATTTGCATGCATTATTCAAGTAATTAATTAAATTCTTATAATAATATCTGATTATGTAAAATTTGCACGCCGAAATTAAAGGCATAATAAGAGATCAATATATTTTCATAAGAACTTTCTGTACCTTATTTATGCAAATAAATGATTTTGATTTTGATTTGGAATGTTCTATGCAAGTATTTTTCTTCCACCAAGGCGATCTGGTCAAGTTTTCATTTCTGTCGGCACTCCCCGGAGTGCCACTGCTTTATTTTTTTCTCCAGGGTCAAAAAAGCTAGCGTAATTCCGCAAATGTGATGGATATTGATATCTAAAACTCGACGTGGGATATTAAATCCCGCGTTCACCTCTGCTATCTGAAGGTTGACGAAAGTAGGCCTGACACATGTCCGGGTTTCCTCGGATTCGTCCCAGTTCGCAACTTCAGTGAACTGCTGGACGCTTTGAAACATTGAGTGCGAACGACTTATAACTCGGACAGGCGGATGGAACCAACTCTTGGAAGATAAACTTTCACTTAACCTTCAAAAAGATCAGGTTTTAAAGTCTGAAGTTTACGAATTTCATGCAAAATGAAATATCCGTTGTTACTATCTATCTATACTGATTTAATAAAGCTGAAAAGTTTGTTTGAACGCGCAAATATCTGAAATTACCGGTTGGATTTGATAGCCCAATTCCTGAGGAAGGTTATAAACTATTAACATCACGCAACGACCAAGCCAAAATAAAAAATATCAGAAAGAACGCTACGCCTAAGCGAAAATGAAGTAACAACAACAAATTTCACGCCGACAGAAGCTAATGTACGATAAACAAGATCTAAACAAAGCAGTAGATATTGCTTCTATACATTATTTGCATAAATATTTCAGCCTAAACTTGCGACAGAGTGACTCACTAGACGCATAACTCGTAAACCGAATTATTTACTACTATTGGTCATTGATCACTTGATCAGTTACAATGTCATCTGACGTCATGCCAATTAGTTTATCAAAAGCTGCAATAGGTCAGTTTAAAGTTAATCCAGATTTTTATAATTAGGTTTGTGCAATTTGGAATTGAAATAGCAAATCTTTGAGGCTGTTATTTGAAAACTGCACTAAGGACTGTTTTTTTTATCATAATTTTGAATTTGTATCAGTTTTTTCCATACAAAAACTGTCAGACCAAAATTCAGAGTTATTTAGAATGAAACGAAGAAACATGCGTGGAACAATAGCTAAGAATGACGAGGAAGACCAGCGAAAGGTGACATTTGAATAAAGGGGGCAGCACCAGCTTTAATCAAATTATTAATTACTAGCTGCGCCCCGCGGTTTCACCCGCGTAAATCTCGATCCTGTGAGAATATCGGGATAAAAAGTATCCTATGTATAAATTACCTGTGTGCCAAATTTCATACAAATTAGTCCAGCCGTTTGAACGTGAAGAAGAGACAAACATACATACTCACAAACTTTCGCCTTTATAATATTAGTGTGAATCCACAGAAAACGTTAATAGCTGCAGTTTTCTGGAGTTCTTATGTAAAGAAAATTGTCATGAAAGTTAAACTACGCTTATTCAGAATTGACCAACGCCGAAGGGGTCAATCGAGGTGTATGAACTTAGGGTCAAATGATAATAATCGGGGTAAAAACACGACTCAAAGTGATTGCCAAACGAGTACATGATTTTAAATTTTGTAAGGGTAATTTATGTCTAGCCAAAATCGTAGCGAGTGGGGGAAAATTGGTATCCAATTTCGGCGAGACAGACTATCAAGAAAAAGACGTCAACGACCGCGGTTTGAGAGAAAAAAACAAGAAGGGGACAAAAATGGAAGAGTTTTTTAACTGTTATGCTTTTAACCAATGACATCTGCGTTAGTACAGTACCTAAGCTATCTAAACAGCTTGGTGATCCAGCGGTGGATGAAAATTGCCTCAATGAGTGTCGACTTAAAGCCAGGTCTGGACAGGTCCACTCAAATCTGTGTGGTTCTTTCCTCAAAAGTCCA
This sequence comes from Agrochola lychnidis, assembly GCA_963680765.1. NCBI lineage: Eukaryota > Metazoa > Arthropoda > Insecta > Lepidoptera > Noctuidae > Agrochola > Agrochola lychnidis. Next base: position 1,999,676 of record OY796873.1, read on the forward strand.
TCTCAGACACTAATCTACTTGGTCCTCATATGGTCTGACCAAGATTATGTCTGGACTATCGGACTTTGGTCTTTCTTGCCAGAATAGTCGCATCGTCTAACTAACTAAACACCGTTTAGATGATGCAAGTTATTAGCTGTTTCAATTTTATAGTATATCAGATCAGCACCCTAATTGCGTAATACAACACAAGCACAATTTGTTTCGATTTGAAACAGATTTCTAATCCATTGCTTCATTAGTTGGAAAAAAAATCTGTTCATCAACGTAAATAACGCAATGAATGTTGTTGAAATGTCAAAATTAAATAAATTTTGCGAAATTTTTTACGAAAAAACTTTTTACAAAAAAAAACAACCGACTTCAAAAAAAACACTACAAAGTGAAAAATAACTTTAATTTCGGAAGTCGGTGTCTTTGGTTTTGAATTTTCGTTCTTTGTCACCGACTTCCGAAATTAAAGTTATTTTTCACTTTGTAGTGTTTTTTTTGAAGTCGGTTGTTTTTTTTTGTAAAAAAAAGTTTTTATTTTTCACTTTTTAGTTGTGATACCTACCCCACACAAATTCGAATACCACTACCTGCTATGTAAATAACAGTGACAGGAAGTTATCATAATATCATCCACATACTAAGCGAGGTAAAAATACGTATTATTGAAGCTAACTCAAAAACTACCCAAGTAAAGTTAATAAAATTTATATGGGACCACCTCTGAAGTATGATCTACCAAACAAAAAATAATCATCAAAATCAATTCATAATTGACGGAGTAATCGCATAACAAACATACAAAAAAAAAAACAACATACAGTCGAATTGAGAACCTCCTCCTTTTGGAAGTCGGTTAAAAATGAGTTACGCAATTAGGGTACAGATCCACAGGTAAGAAACTTGCATCGTGTTTTTGGGGCTTATATGCAACCTACGTCCAGCGTACCCTGGGCAGACACTACCTGGCTGTACTGACTGGGTAATTAATACTTTTAATTAATAAAAATAAACTTTTATTTTATGTAGTTCTATTTTTGCTTTCCATGCCGTCAAGAAATATCTCTCACGATGTTTTCCTTCACCGTTTTTGAAGCAAGTGACGCACGTGAATCCGAAAAGTCAGAGGTGCGTGCCCTGGGTTCGAACTCGAAACCTACTTGGCAGTCTGACGGTCACAGCATTAGGCTATCACTGCTGTACAGGGACATTTTTAACCGACTTCCAAAAGGAGGAGATTCTCAATTCGACTGTATGTTTTTTTTAAATATTTGTTACGCGATTACTCCGTCAATTATGAATTGATTTTGATGATTCTTTTTTTGTTTGGTAGATCATCTTCAGAGGTGGTCCCATATAAATTTTATTAACTTTGCTTGGGTAGTTTTGTGAGTTAGCTTCAATAATACATATTTTTTCTCACTTAGTATGTGGATGATATGATAACTTCCTGTCACTGTTATTTACATAGCAAGTAGTGGTATTCGAATTTGTGTGGGGTAGGTATCACAACTAAAAAGTGAAAAATAAAAACTTTTTACAAAAATAACTTTAATTTCGGAAGTCAGTGTTTGGGTTTGGTTTTGAATTTTCGTTCTTTGTCACCGACTTCCGAAATTAAAGTTATTTTTGTAAAAAGTTTTTATTTTTCACTTGTAGTGTTTTTTTTTAAGTCGGTTGTTTTTTTTTTTAAAGTTTTTATTTTTATCAATTGACACAATACGACAATTTGTGTTATAGCCTTTTCTTAAAACTGTTAAAGAATATCAGTTGTGATTTGAATATACGGACTATTAAAGTTGGTAGTCCATTTGCTTATCACTTAATTTCCCTGATCTTAATATTCTCATCTCATAAAGATCGTGATGATAAGAGAGAGACGTCTCCAGATAGTAGCTCGACTGGTAATAAAATTATTAATAGACATTCAGACCAACATCTTGTCTGGACTTTTAAAGAGACTGCGTGGCCTCTGAGTTTGTTTCGGTGATTTTTCTTGGAGTAGTTGGATTGTAAACACCGACCTCATCTAGTTCGTGTAATAGCCCTTTACCCTAATAGGTTAGTTGGTGAAAAGAAATTCTATTTAGTCCGTCTTTCAGATAATAAAAAAATATTAGACACGTATTTTTTGCTTTCTCATATTAATCAAAAATAACTTAGAAAACACGCATTAAAGTTGGGGAGTGGAGGCTCGCTACGTCATAACGCACTATTAAATTTAGCAAGGCGTGAAGTCATGCCACATTTTAACTCAATGTATCGCCGTAATCTTTTGATTACGTCAAAAAAGAAAAATACGTGTTCAATATTTTTTAATAAAGACGGACAAAAAAATATCTTAAGACATGCCTATTGCGTTACTTATTTTCGTGAACAATTATGACAAATTAGTTTCATTTTGACAGTTCAACAACATTCATTGCGTTATTTACGTTGTTGAGCAGATTTTTTTTCCAACTTATGAAGCAATGGATTAGCAATCTGTTTCAAATCGAAACAAATTGTGATTGATCGTGTATTGCGCAATTAGGGGTACTGGTTCGCGATTTTATTCCACAGCTATTTTTTTTCGCGAACGGGATTTTCACCGGACTGCTTAGCGCCGACGGTTGAAAATCGTACAATATATTTTTTGACGCGCTGGGATGCACTCTGTTGGATTCTTATTGAACTGCACCGAGCAACACCAAGAGTTGAAAATCATCAGTGCGCGATAACATCCCGCCGCGATAATTTTACGCCCGTGGGAACGGGGGCTACTTTTTTTACGTGTTTTAAAAGTATAAACCAATTGGACCCAGTTGTGCTAAAATGTTCCAACCCACATTTTTTTTTTAAGTTGGGCATCTCATAGTTGACCTCTGAGATCATGACTAATTAACCGGGCTTTCGTGTGGGTGCCTTAAGCTACTACGCTTAAAACCTCCAGCCAGGGGTTATTCAACTACCTATGCTAATTAAAACTAGATGAATGCTCGCTAAAGGCACCTCCTGTGGGGTACGAACCTCGGCTTAGGGCGTCAACCGGAGGGAGGACATCAAGGATGGGACGAGCTGGATCAAAGTTTTGATCATGATTATTAGTCGGGGAATTTAAAGCTACCTGCTCAGCTGCAATAACTGCTGGCACCTCGTTATCGAGCAAGTTCCAACCCACAGTGAACAATTTTTGACATAGACTCACTCATACAGTTTTTGTTTTTTTGCAGAAATGCTCCATACGATATTTTTTCATCAATATCTGAAAAACTAGCAGCGGCTGGAAATTGTAAAGCATAAATATATTGATACCTTCACGTGTAACAAAATCAGAATGTTTAAATGCGAAAATTACGTTTAAATGTTTAAACTTAAATAGGCAAGTATCTCAAAATGTGTTCAATGTGGGTTGGGACATTTTGGCACAACTGGGTCCAATTTAGAAAAATAAATACTTATCATTTATCAATTTATCGTAGATCGCTAACAGACCAAAGAGCCTATGATTTGATTTTTTTTTTAGGAATATATCGTATAGGTACCTACTTTTACAATGCTTGTAAATATGTGAACACCATGTATCCATTACATAATTATTTTTTCTGTCATTGCTTCATTTTTAATTATTTTTACCTATTGTGGTATAGTAATCTTATTCCAGGTGCATCGTCTTCACATATAATTAATGTATACAAAATATTGTAAAACATTTTAAAAGAGTAACGGTGGAGTTTCTTGCCCATTCTTCTCCATACGAAAACTACCTTTTGGAAGGGGCGACTAGAATCAATTCTATTTTTTGTTTTTGACGTTCATAAGTGCCTTTTTGTGCCTAATTGAAATAAATTATTTAACTTCGATGCTGAAGAATGGAATTTCTAATAATTATGTTACCTTTCCTCGCAGCAAGTGCAATAATTTGTTCAATTAGTTTAATTGATATCCATTATCATTTAAAAACGTGAGTAAGTTTAATAATAAGTAAACGCGTTGCACTTCGTTAAGAAATATGCAGTTAAACAATCGTGACAAAATAATTTTACCGTGGAACGTAACCATTAGTATTAATGTTGAAATACTGCTTCCTCTGAGCCTTTTACCGGCCTCCGTAGTTTGGCCGTGCATTATAGATATGCATATAATATGTATTTCTTCGGTACTAGATGCTATTTTCGTGTGGTACGTGACTCACCTGGTGCTAGAGTTTTAAAGCAGCCCATGGGCCTCTGAGTTGGTTTCACATGATCTCTCAGGCATGCCGGTTTCCTCACGATGTTTTCCTTCACCGTTTAGGAGTTATTGGTTGAACACTTACCGAATTCTCGACTTTTGGAATCTTACAGAGATTCATGATTTTATCAGTAATTAAAAGAATGGAAATAATTAATTGAAATGGGATATTAGAACCACTGGACTTAGTTGTAGTCTGTGGATCTTCCGATTGCCGTTACGGGTCGTCAGAAGCCCGAAAGTCTGGTAACCAGTCTTACCAAAGGGTAGTAAGTAACTAACTGGGTTGTGGAGGACAAATAGGCAGTCGCTCCATGTATAATGCTAGTATTAGCTGCATCTGGTTAGACTGGAAGCTGACCCCGACATAGTTGGCAAAAGGCAGATGATCACTAGCACCGGCTAAAATTACTCGTCAAGAGCTGCAGATTGTGGATACTAAACCGTATTGAACATTTGGTAATATTTTCATTCACTAATGTAATGAATACAAAATAAATCAAGAACAGATTAAAAACGAATGCAATTAATGAATTAGTCATTTTAAATTAATCGTAGTTATAAATTAGCTTCGAGTCGAGTTTCTCGCTCTGTTTAATTCAATGTGCATTCGGTGAACGTGAATGTCTGAATCGAGTTCTGAACCTGAGCGCTAAAACGGCGCACCGAATTTTAGAAAGGGAAATATTTTACTGATCCTCTAATGATGAACGCTTTTTTAAATTAGTGAACCCCTAAAAACTGTTTTCGGCTTGTAATTATACACATACATACATAAACTCACGTCTTCTTCCCCTGTACTGGGGGTAGGCAGAAACTACAGAACGCCACCTGCTACGATCCTGACATACTCCTTTTGCCTCGTTTACGTTCATACATCTGGTCATACACGCACGCCGGTTGCGAGTACTACGCACCTGACCTTTCTGAAGAACATCACCAATAAGGTCAGTATATGGCCTCCTAGAGCGTCCCCGACCGGCCTTTCACACTTTGCACACTTTTTTCAATAAATGAGCTCGCAGTAACTAAGCTAGGGTACCCCGACTAAATGGGTTAGATTAAGTCGGAACTGTGACCAACCGCGCACGAGCTGAATTGGTAGCAGGAAAAGCTAAGGTACCCCGATCAAATGGGTTATGTTAGGTTAGAACTGTGGTCAACCGCGGCGAGCCCAGCGATCGAAGCGAGGGGTGCCGCGGTAGTGATAGGCGAGCGGCGAGCGTTAAATCAAAGTTGGTCGCAGTTACTTGCCTATTTAATATTTTTAGGATCCCAAAATAGAAATCACTAGCTTTTGCCCGCGGCTTCGCCCGCGTGGATGTCGGAAAATATCCCACGGGAACATACTACCGGGATTACATACCTAATATCCGAGGAAAAGGTCATTCGACTCCTACCGCTTCGCCCGCGTTGCCGTCAACCATAATTATTTTGCTATGCGTAATTTTGAATCTGTGATATCTTTTAAACTATTCCTTTAAATGATGTCAAGGCATATTTTAATTCAAATTAAATGTCCAATTTAAATAATATATTTTATTGGATAAGGATTATTATGATATTAAATATGATTTTTTCCGACATATTCAACAATAATCGTTATATTTCAGCCAATTTACACAAAACCTGAACGAATTATACACCAAAATCTTCCTCATGAGTCACTCCGTCTATTGGTGAAAACCGTTTGAAAATCTGTTCGGTAGTTTTTGAGTTTATCGCATTCAGAATAGACAGAATTTGAGGTTCACACAAAGAGATTCATTTTTTTTTTTTTTTCACACAATTCATTAGTTTAGAGTGTTCAATAATATTTTTGTTCGGTAGTTTTTGAGTTTATCGCATTCAGAATAGACAGAATTTGAGGTTCACACAAAGAGATACATTATTTTTTATTTTTCACACAATTCATTAGTTTAGAGTGTTCAATAATATTTTTAGGGAAACAAAATGTGTACTTATTATTTGAGGTTCCATTAAATACATTTCTTAAAGAAAGAGACACTACTCAGGTATGAGTGACAGAGACAACGATATACAATTTTTTTTTAACTCTATTTGCCAAATTAAAGGCTGCATACTGAATGTCCGAAACTAAATCAATTTAAGTGCCAGGTGCGAAGAGGTCGTTAATGTTCGTAAGTTTGTTTTATGGGTCTAGAAATTTTCGTAATCAAGCCATTTTTGACAAGGCTACCTACTACCACAAACCTACCTCTTCCCTTACAAACTACTTGCATGGGACCAAGTGCGAATGGGACCAACTGCGAATGGGACCAAGTGCGAATGGGACCAACTGCGAACGCAGTACGAAGTGCGAATGGGACGAAGTGCGAATAACCCGTACATATACAGTAAGTAGTAACTACTTATTACCTTTTATTTTTTCCTTCCGAAAAACGAATACCTACTTATGTAAATGAAACAAGGAAAACAATTCTAACGCATCGCTTTAGATTATTACGTTAGGTACGTTTTTGATATGTGACGCACGTGTAAGTACATATCAAGTCATTTATGTACGTATAATAGGTACCATACACATGCTACACGTACGTCACACTAGTACCGATAGTGCTGCTTGGGACTAAACGCTACTTACTGAGAAAACATATGATTCAATTTTCAGAATAATTAAAAGTATTAGGTACAATCGACCGCACGTCAGTGGTAACAGTTTGGCCTCGAGTTGGCCTAGCGTAGTACGGGGTCTCAATAGAATGAGAGACTAGCTTATACACAGAATAAACCAGCTGAGGCTCTGGGCTGGCAGACATGTGCGTGCACATGTCCATGTAGCCAATTAATGATTATTGTTTTTTTTTTAATTATTGAGTTTACTAACATAGGCTAAGTTTTTACTAACACTATATGGATCCCTTAGTCCGAAATAAAATGATTGAATTGAATTGAATTGGCAATGGGCCGGCCATATTAGCCGTAAAACCGTTGACTGTTGGGGTAGACGTGTTCTTGAGTGGAGACCGCGAATCGGCAAACGTAAAGTAGGACGCCCTCAGGCTAGGTGGAGCGTGGATCTTCCAAGGGTGGCTGGTAGCAGCTGGATGAGAGTTGCAGAGAAGTAGAATGGCGTGCAATTGGAGAGGCCTATTTCCAGCAGTGGACTGCCGTAGGCTGATGATGATGACGTGCCGACTATTGTACTATGCTAAGATGCGGACTCAGCTAGTAACCACATGATGAAAGGAACAAAAAAATTAAACATTTTGAAATTTTCCTAATTAGGATAGACAATCATTTCTTTTTATTTGTCTTGCTGGCAACAAAGCGAAAGCTAACGTTGCCTTTACTTTATTAACCGACTTCAAAAAAAAGGAGGAGGTTCTCAATTCGTCGGGATATTTTTTTTATGTATGTTCCCCGATTACTCGAAGACCGCAGGACCGTTTTGAAAAATTCTTTTTTTGTTTGAAAGGGAATACTTCCAAGTTGGTCCCATTGTCATTTGGTCACGATCTGATGATGGGATCTTGGAGAAATCGAGGGAACTCTTTAAATATTATAGGCACATCTATAGCGATTTGGGTATTTTTGATGAGCAGTTGACATAAGGCTATGGTTACATAGATAAATTACAAACCAACCCACTAAAAGGCGAAAAAAAAAAAAAAACTTTTTTTACAAAAAATACAACCGACTTCCAAACTACAAAGTGAAAAATAACTTTAATTTCGGAAGTCGGTGTCTTTGGATCAGTATTTTAGTTTTTTGACACCGACTTCCGAAATTAAAGTTATTTTTCACTTTGTAGTTTGGAAGTCCGTTGTATTTTTTGTAAAAAATATTTTTTTTTACCTCTAATTAATTTCGTTCCAAGTTCATCGACGGTTAAATAAATACTCTTTTGAACACACTGATTAATCCATAATTCCAAATAGAAAAAAATAATTGTGAGTTTGTATGTAGGGGCTAATCTTCAGAACTACTGATCCGATACCGAAATGTATTTCACTAATGGGAAGCTACTGTATTGCCGAGTGCCATAGGCAGTGGCGGACTAAGCCTGTCGGGGGCCCGGGGCGGAAAAACTAAATGTCCCCCCGCCCACGAATGAACGTCGAAATATTTTGCACGTTACCTCAAAAAGGTTAGGTTTTCTTTTGACTATTGATAAAGAAGAATACTTTGTCGACAACAGAAAAGCTAGAACATCAGAGGAATAGAGGATGGTATGACAAGCGAAGGGAGCTCAAAAATGTTAGCACCCCACATAATAATTTTCTTTTGAACATTTATACAGAAATAGGAATTACTTTGTCAACCCATACAACAGAAAAGTTCGAAAATTTTGGATGCAAGAGCGAGTAAAAAGTATTTTTTGAGTTTTGGGCCCCACTTAGGGTTGCCAGATGGTCGGGATTCGTCTGGATTCTCCCGATATTTTAAATGATCTCCAGACTCCCGACAAAACTCAACATCTCCAGAAAAACAGCTTCTCGGAAAGTTCTATCCAAAATGATAATAATGAATAATTATGATGACAAATTCTTTGGTAGGTAATAGAAATAGAACCTTATTATGGAATGTTTTCGATAGTGAGAAAACCCTATTTTGCGTCGAAGCTGAACAGTTTTTAAAACGAGCTAATCGGAGCTATTCAATACTTGCAAGAACACTATGATTTTTCTGAGAACGTTTTATTTAAAAAAAACTCGTATTGTCTCTAAAAGGTGCAAATTTATTTACGAGTGAAGAGCTATCCGTATTGCCCGACGTACTTCAAACAGTAACAGTACAGTTTGTTCTTAATAGTTCAAACGATATTGACCAAGATGCCTTCTAAACAGGTCTTCCAAAAGCCTACGTGTCGAATGACAAAATTTGAGCATATTTAAAAAAAATGCAAAAACGACCTCAACAATAATAAAAATAAAAAATCATTGGTGTTGTTATTTCTTGTAAGCAATGCTTACTGTAAAAGGGTGTTTAGTTTGCTAAATAATTTCTATATTAAAGAGAGAAATCTTATGGCCTTTGATTTAATACTTAAATGCTGGGTTATTATTTTGACTGAATTTTAAATCCTTTCTGAATAGGTACTCCTAAAGGATCCAAATAAGTGGACTCAGTAAAGTTCAATGCCAAATACATGTGGCAAACTAAAAATTAAGTGTAGGTACTTAAATTAGTTATGTGTCAACAATGTTAAGTCTTTTTGTAGCCTATTAAAAAATTAATCCCGACAGCAATCCCAAAATCCCGACGTTTTCAAGTTTTGTCCAGATATTTTGGTCTTCCGATCTGGCAACCCTAGCCCCACTGGACCGAGGGGCCCAGAGCGGCCCGCTCCCCCCGCCTTAGTCCGCCAGTGGCCATAGGATATACTCATTTTATGATAAAACAAGAAATACGCAGACGAAGTCGCCCGTGACTTTTTTATTTCAAGATACACGGTGAAAGTTTTTCTTCAATGGGTTAATTAAGAAAAATGCTATTCATTAGTAGAAACAGCCCCCGGTTCAAAGCAGTAAAGTTGTAGGCTATAGGTATGTACAGTCGACTTCACTGTAGATACCTATAGTCTGGCCCAGCGTTACGGAGTTACGATAGAATACGAGGCCAGCTTATACTGGTTTTTTACCACACTGAGGTGCGGTCGACTGTACCTTATTCATCTTATGTTTTTGTGGTCAGCTAAGACTGCTCTAGAAGATAATAAAATAGGACGTTAGTTAAATTAGTATTTTAGTTATTATTTCACAAATGTAGCCGGAGAGATGGGCAAAGATCGTCACTCACTGGACGCCTGATCCGAGGGAGGACATCGCTGTCGAGGTAGACCACGGCGAAGGTGGTGTAACGATCTAATCATGTTTTCAGGGTCAATATGGCCAGATATCGCACAAAAAAAGAAGGTAAGGAAAAAGGGGAAGCTTTTGCCCATCAGTGGGAAACAACATGGGCTAGCAAAAAAATTTGAAAAAAAAGAGTGCGTTTAAGGAAAATTATTCCTCACCTTTCATTCTTTTAAATGCTCGAATAATCCTTGTAGCTGTACAATTGTAGCAGCATATTATCATTATCAAACGCTCCACATACCAAAACCATTAATTAATTCTGTTATTTATAAAAAACAAGAAACAATTTATCTATATCACAAGGTCATCTCAATACCGCAAAAAAACATGGCCTTTTGTTACGAAACATGTAATATGTATATTTTTTAGGGTTCCGTACCTCAAAAGGAAAAAACGGAACCCTTATAGGATCACTCGTGTGTCTGTCTGTCTGTCCGTCCGTCACAGCCAATTTGCTCCGAATCTAATAGACCGATTAAATTGAAATTCGGTACACATTATGTATTTCTGTGACTCAAACACGAACGTGTAGCGTAAATAAATGAATTTTCAATATAGAGGTCACTTTTGGAGGGCAAACAACAAAATAAAAAAATAAAGTTTTGCTTACAGTACTGTTTGACATATCAAATGAAAGGGCTTGTTGCAACTTTTTTTAAATTAATTTTAAAATAAATACTTTTAAAGATATTTAAGAAATTCGATGAAAATTGACCTTTCCCCCCTTATCTCCGAAACTACTGGACCTAAAATTTAAAAAAAATACATAGGATGGCTCTTGACTCATATATTACAGGAAAACCTATAAGAAGTCTACGGTCTTAAAATAACATGGTAAATCTCTCAAAATTGTGCGTACAAACTTACATTTGCAGAACATGTTTTTCAACTACAATGTTAAGTTTGTTCTTGGGATAAATAAATTTATCTCAACTACGGAACCCTTCATTGTTCGTAGTCCGACACGCACTTGGCCGGTTTTTTCTTTAAACTTTCTACCTACTTATATTTACTTGGTTTTCGATAGCATGAATTGGTTAGGGTCTCAAAGGGTTCCATTCCAAGTGCCACAGCGAGAATAGGTCACTACTTGGCCTACACCCATCTGTCTGTTACAGATGTGCATTCTACGTAAATATTTAATGTTTATACAAAATACGTGTTAATATGGGTTCTTTCACGGCAAATATTAGTATATTAAAAAATATTTATATATACATATTTAGTCATATACATGTATAGTCAGCCAAGTATGCTAAAAATGCCCTGTGATGTGTGTACGTATATACAATAAAATACCAAAAGAACAAAAATTATTAAATAATCGTAACTCATTTAAAAACAAACTATATAAATGGCTTTATGGACATAATTTTTATGACAATAATGATTTCTATAACTTGAAAATATAAAATGTGTATGTACACGTATTAATGAAAATGTTTGTGATGTATGATTTGAATGACTATTATTGTGTTAACAATTAATCTGCGATATTTTATAGTTCACTTTTAACTAGTTATTAATTATTTTGCATGCGATACAATATTCTGTAGAGCTATACTTGTGGACATTATTATCAAACCCTGAACAACTTTATACCATGTTTAAGGCAAATTAAGACTTATCTATATTTACCTATAAACAGGTTCAAATTAAATTAGCTAGCAAAATTCCGCAGACGAGATGGGTATCGATATCTAAATACGATAACTCAAAAATAAAAAGATTTAATGTAACTTAAAGAATGAGTTGAGAATTTTTAACCGACTTCCAAAAAGGAGGAGGTTATATGTTCGTCGCGTATGTTTGTTTTTTTTTTTTTATGTATGTCCACCGATTTCTCCGTCAATTGTGGACCGATTTTGAAAATTATTTTTTTGTTTGAAAGGGTGTGCTCTCGAATTGGTCCCATATAAATTTTATTAACTTTGCTTTGATAGTTTTTGAGTTAGCTACAAAATACGTATTTTTTTCCCACTTGCTACGTAGATGATATGATAAGTTTCTGTCACTGGTAGCAGGTAGTGGTATTCGAATGTGTGTGGGGTAGGTACCACAACAAAAAAGTGAAAAATAAAAACTTTTTACAAAAAAAAAACAACCGACCTCCAAAAAAAAAGCGGCCAAGTGCGAGTCGTACTCGCCCATGAAGGGTTCCGTAGCAGCAAGTAACGATAAGTTTACGATTTATGACGTATTAAAAAAAAACTACTTGCTAGATCTCGTTCAAACCAATTTTCGGTGGAAGTTTACATAGTAATGTACATTATATATTTTTTTTAGTTTTATCATTCTCTTATTTTAGAAGTTACAGGGGGGGGACACACATTTTACCACTTTGGAAGTGTCTCTCGCACAAACTATTCAGTTTAGAAAAAAATGATATTAGAAACCTCAATATCATTTTTGAAGACCTATCCATAGATACCCCACACGTATGGGATTGATGAAAAAAAATTTTTTGAGTTTCAGTTCTAAGTATGGGGAACTCCAAAATTATTTGTTTTTTTTCTATTTTTGTGTGAAAATCTTAATGCGGTTCACAGAATACATCTACTTACCAAATTTCAACAGCATAGCTCTTATAGTTTCGGAAAAAAGTGGCTGTGACATACGGACGGACAGACAGACAGACAGACAGACAGACATGACGAATCTATAAGGGTTCCGTTTTTTAACGGAACCCTAAAAACACTACAAAGTGAAAAATAACTTTAATTTCGGAAGTCGGTGGCAAAAATCGAAAATACAAAACACAAGACACCGACTTCCGAAATTAAAGTTATTTTTCACTTTGTAGTGTTTTTTTTGGAGGTCGGTTGTTTTTTTTTTTTGTAAAAAGTTTTTTTGTTTAGATTTATTTATCTAAATCATAACTATAGCACCTTTACAGAATCATTCAAGGCGATATTATTTATAAGTTCTAATATCTACACTAATTTACAAAAAAAATAGAATGACCTGAAAGCAAAATTCCAAAGAATTATATACATACTAAGTAATATGACAATTAGTATTATAATTTAAAAGTTATGACTTTTATAATTTCATACCTCTTTCAATTATTATTTGTGCTATTTGCATGAATTTAAATAGTCAATATCTTTATTGTTTTACCATAATGTGTACTTAGGTGATTTCGGCAGGTTTTGCCCAAATATATCCTCCGATACCGTAATAACATTAATAGTTTGTGCGACTCGTGACATAGGGGTAAACTTGAGTAGGTTAGTCCGATATCGAAACCCATCGTCTGCGAAGCTTACACAAAAAACAGTGGCACTCCGGGAGTGCCGACAGAAGTGAAAACTTGAATAAAAAAAACTTCCAAAACCTTTAAAGTTAAAATACTTGCATAGAACATTGATCTGTAATGTAATATAAAAAACTTTTTACAAAAAAAAACAACCGACCTCCAAAAAAAAACATTAAAAAGTGAAAAATAACTTTAATTTCGGAAGTCGGTGTCTTGGGTTTTGTATTTTCGTTTTTTGCCACCGACTTCCGAAATTAAAGTTATTTTTCACTTTTTAATGTTTTTTTTTGAGGTCGGTTGTTTTTTTTTGTAAAAAGTTTTTATTATTCACTTTTTAGTTGTGGTACCTACCCCACACATTCGAATACCACTACCTGCTACCAGTGACAGAAACTTATCAGATCATCTACATAATAAGTGGGAAAAAAATACGTATTTTGTAGCTAACTCAAAAACTATCCAAGCAAAGTTAATAAAATTTATATGGGACCAATTCGAGAGCACACCCTTTCAAACAAAAAAAGAATTTTCAAAATCGGTCCACAATTGACGGAGAAATCGGTGGACATACATAAAAAAAAAAAAAAAACAAACATACGCGACGAACATATAACCTCCTCCTTTTTGGAAGTCGGTTAAAAAGAGCACAATCTTGTTTACAAAAATGAGGTGTCGGTAACGGTGTCGCGAGTTCAATTGTTTTTTCCCATCTCAAAAGCGCCTAAAGAAGTTTTCACATTAAAAAATATATTTTTAAACTGATATTTCAAGTACCTACAACCAATCACGTCTGTGGAGTTTATCTAGAGACCATGTATATGAAGGGTCACCAACTCGCCACACAAAAAAATCTCTAAAATTAAGCGTTTTTTGTTCCTGCTTGTTTAAGACTTGATTACTTGTAAAGCTTCCTGCGTGCTCGATAGATGGCGTTGACCTCAAGTTAGCAGTCGCTATGGTTTCGTTACCGCAAATAGTGTATATTCAAACAGTTTTTTTAAATAAAGTAGCTATCATATGAGATCAGTACACAGTGGTTTTATTTACTAGTGTACCTTCAGGTCAACCTTCCCCAAATACTATCCGGTATTTAACATTGGTCCTATGAGCCGGGTCTTTTGGACAGTTTTTTGGTACAAGCATAGCCACCGTAGGCCCGCTTTTCCGTCCCGTGTACTTGCAGTGGATCGCTGCAGCAAGGTACACGGTCTTCCGCACTAGAAGCGACAGCTTTGCCCAGCATTGGCGGTGAGCTGAGTCGCATTGGCGGACTAGTTCAAAGAGTGGCCACAGAGGGCGCCACTCTCAGATCAACACTTCACTGGAGGACAGCAAGGCGACGCCGGCGCAGTCAACACGACGTCACAGGTGACGTCAAGCGCAGTTCAGATAGCGGCCACAGAGGGCGCCACTTGCAGGTTGAAAACGGTGTTTGTGTAAAGTGCAGTTTTGTGAGTACATTTTATTTATTTATCTTGTCCATGAATTGGACGAACAGGTCGAGTCAAACAATTTGAACTCTATTCCAACGAGAAGTTTAACTTTGGAAACAGGCAAGAAGTTTCGACTTAGAAAATTATTTCGTAATTTTGGACTTTTAAAATTTTAACAACATTTTTAAACTTAGAAAACTTTTATTATATTTCAATTTGTGTGCATGTTAGAATTAGGACTTAGAATATTTTATAGAAAACGGGGATACGGGGAACCTATACCCGATTTCTACCAGATTTTGTGTTTCCAAAACACTTGTAAAATTTTAAGTAGTGATTTGGGACTTGTATTATTTATTGTGTTTGATAAAATTGTACAACTTAGAAAAATTTTGTCGAATTTTATGAACTTATAAGTTATATTACATGTTTTATCTCTTTTGAGAAAGTTGTTTTTCATTTGTATACTTACGTTGATTTATACTTTGGGTTTATAAAAATTAGATCAAGTTAAAATCAATTTAAATACATATTTTTTATTCATTAAGTTTATAAACCAATTATAAAAATGGATGGATTAATTAATGTTTTAAAAGATCAACAGAATGTTATCACAAAGGGATTGACAAATTTTAAGAAATGTAGTAAAGATAGATTAACGCCAGAATACATAGAAACAAGGCAAGAATTATTAGAAAGGGATTGGGCATTATTTAAAGAAAGTAACACTAAATTACATGAACGTTATAAAGCAGAAGATATTCTACAGAAAGTGGTTGATATCTATGACGTGACAGAAGATGCTTATGTTATTTATAAAAGTTTAACGAAAACAGCTCTTAACAAAATTCGGTTAGCTGAGGTTTCTGTACGTCAAACCGATAATGCTTCAACTAGTATAAACAAATCAAGTAGTTCATTTGTTAAGTTACCTAAAATAACCATTCCAACATTCTCAGGAAAATATGATGAATGGACAACATTCCATGATCTTTTTACATCATTAGTACACAAAAATGATACCCTAGATAATGTACAAAGGCTCCATTATTTGAAAGGTCACCTTTCTGGCGAAGCAGAGCAATTAATACGTCATACTCCTATAACTGACGCCAATTATATTCAGTGCTGGACTCAGTTACAGGAGCGTTATAGCAATAAAAAATACTTAACAAATTGTATTCTTAGGAGGTTGTTCGGTCAAAAACGTATGCAAGTGGAATCAGCTACAACTTTGAAGGAGTTGCTTGATACCACGTGCGATTGTCTTAATGCGTTGAGTAATTTGTCGATAAACGTGAGTACATGGGACGTCATTATCATACACATTGTTACCTTCAAATTAGACAACGAAACGCGTAAACAATGGGAGCTTAGTATTTGCAACAATGACTCCAACAATGACTTACCAACTTTCAAGCAATTTAAAACTTTTATAGAAAATCGGTTTCGTGCGTTAGAGTGTTTAGAACCTAAAAGGGCACCAGTTCATCAGGGCAACAACAATAATAAAGGGTCATTTTCACATACTCCAAAGGCAATGTTGGCTACGAGTTCATCAATACAGTGTGAATTCTGCTCAGAAGGACATAAACTTTGTTTCTGCAAGAAATTCTCAAAGCAGACAGTTGAAGTTAGACGTGATTTTGTTGCAAAACATAAAATTTGCTACAACTGTTTGGGCGGCAATCACATTGTTTCTGAATGTAGAAAACCTACCACATGTAAGGTTTGTAAAAAGCGCCATCATTCGCTGTTGCATTTAGGTCAGGAGTCGGACAAAAGGGACCAACCTTCGACATCATCGGCTATCGACAGTGTTAGTTCACCTAACACTAGTCAGATTGTTTCGTGCCTGTCGACAGGTAATATTCCCAAGCCCAGACAGGTTTTATTAGCCACAGCGCTAATAAAAGCCGAGTCACGCTCTGGTGAATTTCAGACTATCCGAGCTTTGCTCGATCAGGGTTCACAGGCATGTTTTGTAACAGAAGCCGTAGTTCAGCTACTCAACCTGAAAAAAATCCCTATTCAAGGAACTATTTCAGGTCTTGGTGGTAATAGTTCAACCATGGCAACGTACATGGTACATTTGAATATCCAATCTCGGATAGATTCAAATTTTAATCTTAAAATTAATGCGTACGTACTAAGTAAAATTACATCGTACTTACCTGAGAGTAGAGTCCACACTACCTTAGATTGGTTAACTGTTAACAAGCTGCAGCTTGCAGATCCAGAGTTCAACACTCCCAATAAAATAGATGTTTTATTGGGAGCTGATGCTTACAGCTGCATTATTAAGGCAAACATAGTTAAGAGTCCATCAGGCACTCTGATTGCTCAGAGCACTACCCTAGGGTGGATCCTGTCCGGTGTAATTAGTAGGGACACATCTAAAAGTTCACCTAAAATTAATGTGTTGCATGCACAAGTTAATGAAGATGAAATATTAAGAAAATTTTGGGAAATTGAAGAGCAAAATAGTTCAAAGAAAATACTAACACCTGAAGAAAAGAAGTGTGAAGAGTTTTATACTAAAACTACAGTAAGGGATAGCAGTGGAAGGTACGTATTGAGACTACCTTTCCGCGATGAAAATCCTTCTTGTAAGGGTGGAAACTCTCGTGCTATTGCTGAAAAAAGATTTAAGTCGTTAGAAAAAAGGCTAGAAAGAAATACAGATCTAAAGGAAAAGTACAAGCAGGTAATAGACGAATATTTACAACTAGGACACATGAGACAGATAGACAAGAATGATAAGAATAAGGAAGTGGCGGTATACTTACCTCACCATGCTGTAATCCGGGAAGACAAAATTACCTCGAAGGTGCGTGTTGTCTTCAACGCGTCCGAGAAGAACAATAATGGCGTGTCACTCAATGACACGTTGATAGTGGGACCTACATTGCAGTCTGATTTAAGACACACAGTGTTAAGATGGAGACTTCACCCTATAGCACTGGTAGCGGACATCGTCAAAATGTACCGCCAGGTCAGGATTTCGGAAGAAGACGCAATGTTTCAGCGCATATTATGGCGAGACAGTACTGAAACCGATATCAAGGATTACGAGCTGGTGACGGTTACCTTTGGTACGGCATCAGCACCATACCAAGCAGTTAGAACCCTACATCAAGTCGCCTACGATGAAGGTAAAAATTACAATCTTGCTGCCGATATAGTTCAGAACTGCTTCTACATGGACGACTTGATGTCCGGTTGTAAGGATGTAGAAGCAGGCCTGGAAATCTACAGACAAATGACAGTGTTACTAAGAAAGGGTGGATTCACGCTCCAAAAATGGAACAGTAATAACCAAGAAATAGTAGACAGGATACAGGAAATAGAAAGTAATACATTGAAAGGACAAACAGATCAAATTAGGACAAAGGACAACATAAATGAGAACAACACAAATAAGCACAAAATCATACAGGACATAAAACAAGCAAAGGAGTACAACCAACCAAAGAAACCAGAACAAAAGGAAAAGGAAGTGGAAATAAAATTAGATAGTACAATCAAAATTTTAGGACTTACCTGGAACCGCACCGCAGACACCTTCCAGTACACGGTGAATCTCCCGTCGCCGACGACCGCGCCTGTGACTAAAAGAACCATTATTTCTGTGATAGCACGACTTTTTGATCCATTAGGCTGGCTAGCCCCTAGTGTGGTTTTGGCGAAAGTATTTATCCAGAAATTGTGGCTTGCAGGTGTGGGTTGGGATGAGGAGCTAACCAACAACTTAATAAATGAATGGAGATCATATCGCGAGGAATTGTTACTACTCACCAAGATTCGGATTCCTCGTTGGCTTGGCACCAAATCGAACGACTATCTGGAACTTCACGGTTTTAGTGATGCCTCTAAAACAGCGTACTCAGCTGCGATTTACTTGCGGATTGTAGACGCAGATGACAATGTTCAAGTGTCGTTGCTAGTTGCTAAGACTAGGGTTGCACCAGTAAAACAGATAAGTATTCCACGGTTAGAGCTTTGCGGAGCAGTCTTGCTGTCACAGATACTATCTCAAACGTCTGAAGTCTTGAGTATCTCCCAAGACAAGGTCAAGGCGTGGACGGATTCCACTGTGGTGTTGGCCTGGATAAATAGCCACCCAAGTAAATGGAAGACGTTTGTGGCCAATAGGACGTCTGAAATATTGACCTCGATGAAAGCGTCGCAATGGTTTCACGTTCCCACTAAGCAAAATCCAGCAGACTGCGCCTCTAGAGGGATACTTCCCAGTTCACTGCTAGAAAACGATTTATGGTTTTCTGGACCATCGTTTCTTAAATTACAAAACGTAATTTACAATAGGCCAAATAATGATTACAGTACAGATTTGGAAGAGACCGCAAAGGCATTTGTAGCGATCATTCCAAACTGTTCCTTCTTCGATCAATTTTCTAAGTTACGAAGATTGGTTAGGATTGTTGCATACTGCCGAAGATTTTTAAAGGAGAACAAAATATACAGGAAAGGGTATTTACAAAAAACAGAATTAGACTCTGCTCTCGAATGTTGTATTAGGAAAACACAGGAAGAACTATTTACAACAGAATATAAGGAACTAAAGGACAAGGGCTACATACAATCAAAAACAAGTCCATTAAGGTCACTCTGCCCCTATCTCGATAATAAGGACATTATGAGAGTTAGAGGTAGACTAGAGAAATCAGAACTAAGCGAACAAATGAAACATCCGATAGTCCTGCCTCACTCCAGTCATCTAACTCGGTTAATCATAGCTGACGCACACCATAAAACCCTTCACGGGGGTCCTCAGCTCATGATAAATTATTTGAGGACAGCCTACTGGATTATAGGGGTCAGAAATGTGGTCAAACACCATGTCATCAAGTGTGTGACATGTGCCAGGCAAAGAGCCAGTACTAAAAATCAGTTCATGGGTTCCCTACCAGCTGTTCGGTGCACTCCAGCTCGACCATTTTTGAATAGCGGGGTTGATTATGCTGGTCCAATTAATGTGAGGACAACGAAAGGTCGTGGCCACCGTTCATACAAAGGCTATATATGCCTGTTTGTATGTATGGTCACTCGTGCACTGCATTTAGAAGTAGTAAGTGACATGAGCACTCAAACCTTTTTAGCAGCGTTTAGACGTTTTGTCTCAAGACGAGGTCATTGTGCCAAACTGTGGAGTGACAATGGCACCACGTTTGTAGGCGCCTCCAGGGAGTTGCAGCAGTTGACAGCTATCCAATCGTCCATAGCCGAACACCTCGAAGCGAATGGTACGGAGTGGCACTTCATTCCTCCTCACAGTCCCAACTTTGGCGGACTTTGGGAGGCAGGAGTGAAGTCCACAAAGTTTCATTTGAAACGAGTGATCGGTGAAGCGACTCTCACATATGAAGAACTGACAACACTCCTCAGTCAGGTAGAAGCGTGCTTGAACTCGCGACCTATGAGCACAATTAAGGTTGATGATCCTGGTGAACCGTTACCATTAACACCTGGTCATTTCCTAATTGGAGAGCCCTTAGTGAATGTACCAGATAACAAGTACGAAGATTCAAATATTAATCACTTATCACGCTGGCAATTCATTCAACGAATGCTTCAGTCGTTTTGGAGACGTTGGTCTCACGAATATCTCGTTACTTTGACGAATCGTTACAAATGGTCTTCCCAAGTTGCTGAACCAAAAATTGGAGACATTGTTCTTGTCAAAGAAGATGACTTGCCGCCAAGTCGTTGGTTGATGGGTAGGATAGTACAAAAACATCCTGGGGACGATAACATCACCCGTGTAGTCACGTTACGCACCAAATCCTCAACAATCAAAAGGCCAACATCCAAAATATGTATTTTACCCGTAGTCGAATAAGAAAGTTTTACTATTTTTTTGTTTACATATTTTATTTAGCCATTATTTTTACAACTAATTTACACTTTTGTCTTGTTAGAATCAATTTATACAACCATTGTTTTACGCCTGTAAACTTTAGATCAACTGTTTAAAATCAAATTATACACATATTTTAAGTTTTTTACACTGTTTACAATTTTTATATACTTAGTTTTAAACTACATTTTTCTACTCAGAATAATTCATGTTTAGCTTTAAGTTATTGTAACATTCTTGTTAGCCATTAAGCATTGAGTGTTATAGTAATATATAGAAACCATAGCTCGACGATTTTAATTCATACTATTTTCTCATGTATTACAAATGTTTAGTTCAACTTGCCTTTGCAATGTGCCACTTTAGTTCAGTTTAGAAGGACATCCCTTCAGTAACGTCCTTGGTGGGCGGTATGTTTAAGACTTGATTACTTGTAAAGCTTCCTGCGTGCTCGATAGATGGCGTTGACCTCAAGTTAGCAGTCGCTATGGTTTCGTTACCGCAAATAGTGTATATTCAAACAGTTTTTTTAAATAAAGTAGCTATCATATGAGATCAGTACACAGTGGTTTTATTTACTAGTGTACCTTCAGGTCAACCTTCCCCAAATACTATCCGGTATTTAACACTGCTCTATCAGTTCTATTTTAAATGAAACCATGAGTGCGCGAGTGAGACTTGCACTTGGCCGGTTTTTTTTAAATAAAAGGGTCGCATAGGTAGGCTCCGCTCTGCCGATGCCGTTAGAAAGTTTAGTTTTCTTTTTGTCTTTAATATAATATTGACTTTTAATTTTGTCTCATTATTAGTAATATTAATTAAGGTAATTTTCGCGTTTAATAACTCTATTTACTAGATTATAATGTTTTATTAGAATACAATACCTACTGTTTTTCGCTGTACTTACAAAATATAATTGTTCAAAAAATTGAAAATATTCCTAAATAAAATGAATAAGAATATAAATATAGTTTAAATTATTCAGCTTGCACAAAAACAATCTACACTAATATTATAAAGAGAGAAGAACAGTGTTTATTTTTTTGTAATGAATAAACTCAAAAACTACCAGCACGCGTAGCATGGTACGCATGCTGATCAATCTTATTTTTTTTTTAAATAGTTTAATTTATAGATAACATGTGGACAAAGCCGCTGGCGGAAGCTAGTCAGTACGTAAAGATAGTGTATAATGTTCATTAGAATGTTAGGGTCAGACAACTGTGAGTCATTATTTTGCTACATTGATAAGAACAATAAAACACTACCTATTAAGTTTTTTTTTTTTGTGTATTTTAAAGGAATGTGCTCTTAATACTCTACCATTTTTTTTAAATCAATAAGTTAACTTTTATTTTTAACCAACTCCATTTTAAGTATAGAATAAAGAGAAAGGTGTGTGTGTGTTTAGGTATAATATGATGATATTTAACTTCTGGTATTTTCGTTAAGATATTTTATATGAATATGACCCCGACTTAAATAAATGATCACAATTTTGCCTTTGGTCTAATGTGGAAAGATATAAAATTAATTAAGTTTTTATAAATACATGTTTTCTGAGATAAAGGTGTGGAATGATTACGTTTTGATTGGAAATTTAACAGAATAAAAACAAATTTTATGAGTGTGATAAACGCTGCAGTAAAAATAAAAATGAGATTATTTTTGTTGAAAAATTCTTTAAAGAAACTTCATTAATTTGTAAATATTTACAGTTGTTTGTCCTACGTGAGGGAGTTATATTTAGAATGTGTGCAAAACATATCAGAATGTTCCAAAACAAAGAAGTTATATGAATCATGTGTTAAAATACAACATCAATGAAAATTATAGGGAATTATTCTAATGCAAATAAAACCTGTTTGCTGACAATGACCCAAACATATAGTAACAAAGAAATAGCTAGCAACAGTGTACTGTGAACCTATGTACATGCAATAACAATTAATTACGCATAATAGACTCTATAATCCGTTGTGAGTGCCTAAGGCCATAAACATAGAAAAAAAAAAATGCGCAATCAAGACCGTGGCCTACATACGGAATTACGAAATATCACCAACCAGTACATACGGAAGAACACTGCTAACGTAACGCATCTACCTACTAGTTTATCAACGCGATATATATAGATACGTTAGCCCACGGAGACGTGAAAAGAATGCACGCTCCTTACCCAGACAAATAGGCAAAGGTCTACATCAATAAGAACCTTCAAATAAAATGTTATTAATAACTTTTCACGGGTGTACAACAAAGAAATGTTAATAAAAACACACCCCATATTGATTTTATATAGGGTCGTGACAATCAGCTGACGGCCCTACAGCTACTTATTTACATGGTGGCCCTCGAACGCAATAGGTTCTTTGTAATGACGATAACAAAGAAAGGATACAGTTTGATGACATCGGTGTCCATGCGTCGTTTCCCAGCGCTCGGTGACGACATCTTCGTGATCTATTACTAATAAATCACAATATCGAACACGAACACTAGAACTAACTCACACTAGACGCAGCGAAACCAATTTTTCGTCCACCAGCAGCAGTCAGAAAAATAACATTGTAGAAAAACAATGGACACAAACCATAGACTAAAATTTCGAAGATGATGTGTAATGAAAATGATGTTGCCACCTTGCAAAACCAATAAAACTGCGGAAAACTCTGGTTTTGGCCCTATGTATACGGTTCTTTATGATAGACAACAGCCGTTCGAGAAGATTATGCGTCAAAAATTAAAAAGCATGCAAATTTGTCTATGCGTCATCATCAGCGAAACTTCGCGTGTGTGGATCAAGGAAGATTATTTATAATTCAGTTTTAATTATAGATTTCTTTTACATATACATCCCAAACTTAGTTAGAACGACGCGTTTGTGGACTGCGACGCTCTGTCGGCGCGCCACGAATGCGGAAACATGTGTTTTGATGTGAACATCAAATCATGATACATGACAACAAATTATAATTTATCGGAGTTTACGTGTGTAATAACTGTGTATAGGAGTGATAAAGGGTTGTTGTGAGATCTTATGGTAGTGGTGATTACTGTAGCGGATCCGTGTGGGGCTGGTGATAAGTGATAAAGTGCGGTCATTTCCGGTGTGTTATTCGTGATGTGGGCGCCCCGGTGAAGAATCCTGCTAAATTGTTCTGACGTCCTGGTACAGCCATGGCGAACACAGGGATCGGGGTCTCTTTTGACCCTAATGACATGACCAGGTTAGCAACAAGATCACTAAAAGTAACCCTAACCACAACACCTCTAATTTCCTGTTTCTCGTCATGATTTTACTAATAAGGAAGTAAATACAAAATACTGGGAAGTTTTAATAAACTTTGGACCTATCCAACATCAATAATTAGTTCAAAATGCTTCATTTACACTATAAAGAATGTGTAAAACAAACATGGTCATAATTACAATATTATATTCTATCTGTAGGATTTCCATTTCTGTAATTACAATAAATAAGAACAAATAACAACAACACAAAGAAGAAATGCCTCAAAACCACAAATTAACATGACACATGCAGATAACAAACATCAACAATAGTTTATATAATTGGTTTTCCCTTTAATTTATTAAAAGGAATATTTCTCATCTTGAAATACTACCAAAGTGCAAACAATGTCACTTGTAACTTATAGTTTCGTCCTCCTACACGCATCCTAAACTTATTTGTGGCTGATGCAGCATGTCTACTGCAACAAAAATCTATCATTTATTATCTCAGTATTCACTCACATGGTAAAGTGTCCAGTTACTTTTTTTTATTTATTTTTTCATTAACAGTGATTTGTTTCTTGTAAAACAGTGTTTTTCAACCTTTTCCATGACGCGACCCTGTTAGTATGAAAAAAAAAAATCGTGACCCCCTACCCTCCACTGTTTATAGTATGTATCTTATTATAATAAAAATATCAAATACGTACAATATTTTTATTATTTTTGATTATTAGGTATCGGCTAATTACATAATTAACAGACATATTACATTGCTAGATGCCTCTACGGAAAAATTTACGATGGAATTATGGGGACAACATATCCTAACTACTCGCCTCCTAATTAAATCCTAAGAATATTTTATGTCGTATAATTGATGGATTTATGAGAGTAATGGCTTCACGACTATGAGAGAGTTTCCAGTATAGTAATTATATTTTTAAATGCAGGTATAGATGAGGCAAGTTTGGGAACCAATTTAAAAGAAAATCTGCTGGAATTATCTATTTTTTTTCTTTTATTGAGGCCTCCTGACACCCTTATAGAGGCTTCGCGACCCCGCAGGGGTCACGACCCACACGTTGAAAAATACTGGTGTAAAAGATCAATCAATATTTACATAGTAATCTAATTACGGGGTAAAACAAATATAATTATTAAGTTCAAGGAATTTACCCATAGACTTTTGTTTAGTTTTGAGCCTAATTAATAATCTATGTCAGATTATTTACCTTAAGTTTTATGTAACAAAATTATCCTTCAGAAATTATTAAATTTTTTAATGATGTTTTCAACAAACAATGTTTTCAATATTGGCTTAGATTTTGACCTTAATTTTAAGCTAAATCTGCTAATAATGCTGAACACTGCAGTCTCCTAGGATCAATCATAATACTCTGTCGTTCCTAGCAACTTAAATGCATGTCAACAACATTAAATATTATCAATTAATCTGCCACTGATAACAGTTCTATAAATATACTACTTCATTATGCTACTTTTTTATACTCAGTTGAAGTTTTAAGTAAGTATGTGGATGTATTAAACTAGCCAACAGTTGCTATTTTCTTCTCCCTTAAGCTCCTAAGACCCCACGACAACCCACTGACCGGAAGTGGGTCAAAACTTATTGAAAATTTAACAAAAGAGAAAACCAACATTTTTAAATAATCCAGGAACTAATAAACCTAAAATCTTTCAGTATGCTCTGAAGTGAAGCGTAAATATGTTTTATGACTGTCCCCATTCTTAGGAAATAGGTTGTTTACCTCTAAATATAAACAAAACATACTAATAAAACAAGAAATAAGTACTGCATACAATACTGGCTAGACTTTGAACTTTGATCAGCAAAACAGATTGTTTGATTTTTGCATTATCTACATAAATAATATTTATAAATTTTTTGAGTACTCTTGAAGCATTAGAAATTAATTTCTTTGTGTGTTCCTCAATTCTATAATTCTTGAAGCTCTTTTAACCTTTCTGAATGGGGAAAAACTTTTAAATTATATATCATTTAAATGGGACTTGTTTTCGTTTAATTTTATGCTACATGTAAAACTGTGTCATTATTACTAAATAATATTATGTAAACATTTAACAGTAGTTCTATATTTAGAAATATTAATATTATGAAATTATACACACATTTAACAATTAGGACAAGACTTCCAAGCAAATACAAAACTTCAAATACAATAGATGTTTCACAATTCTTCAGATATCATTTAAAAACTGCAATAACAAAGAATCCAAAAATCATTATGAATACCAAAAATCAAAATCAAAATATTTTATTTCACATAAACCTACATGGGCACTTATGAAACGTCAGAAGCTAGGTGCACGGTTCCAATTGGTCGTTTCCTATGGAGAAGAGCCGGCAAGAAACTCCACGGTTACTCTTTTAAAAATAATTGGCTTTTACAATACTTTCATATAACAGTGTTTCTAGGTATGGGAGGACAGTGTAGGTCTTTCAATAAGTACCAAGTACTTAACAAAATAGAAAATGGTCAACAGGTCTACAATCCACTAAGCCTACAGCGTTCTCACATTCACAAAATATGTAGAAAAGAATCTATACAAAAAATAAATAGATTAATAAAAGTAAAAAACCTATTTTAATAAAACGCAATTATATGATTTCTGTTACAACTGTAATCAATCTGAGTAATTATCATGTCCACAAGTCACAAAAAAAAAAAAAAGTTCAAATTAAATCGTAGGTATATAATGTCAAATAATAGAATAATAAATATGTCAAGGACGAATGTAAAAACAAAAAAAAATAAAGATTTAAATAAACATGGTATACAAATAATAATGGTATATAAATACCATGAAATTACTATTAGAACTTTACCTTGAAAATTTCACAACTCACGAAGAGTAATTAGCACAAAAAACATCTTGTATTGAGACAACAAAAACATTTTGTTGGTAATTAGTTGCTAACTAGAATGACCTTCAACCGTTCTGTAAGTGAAACCATTAATTCCTAGACTAGTTTATTTTACTTCCTTAGTGTGGGAAGAATTTGGATAGGATGAATAAGGATATCTATAATTATTTTCATAAAAATAAACTTTTTGATACATGAAATGACTAGAAAACAGAAGTTTCTGTACTAAAATGGGCCTACGATAGTGCCTTGGGGCATTCAACATACATTTAGTGCCCTGTAGGTGGTAACCTCCACTTTAATTTGTCTGATCATCCCCATTAGTATTAGAGGAGAATATAAGGAGCTTGTATACATTTAGTGCTTGTAAAATATGTATTGCAAAATTGGGATTACATGAAGGTTGTGGAAATCAAATGCTTGTTTGACCTCTAATCATTGCCTTACCATGCCTTTTTCCCTATGGGATAACTAACTCACCACTGTCATCATCATCATCAGCCTATAAATGTTCCCACTGCTGGGACACAGGCCTCCTCTCTGTGAGAGGGAGTGGGCCGTAATCCACCACGCGGGCCCAGTGCGGGTTGGTAGATGTCACATGTCTTCGAATTTTCGGTTCTAGGACATGCTGGTTTCCTCACGATGTTTTCCTTCACCGTTTTGAGAGCAGTGGTGATGAAATAATTTACACAAAGTAAAGCGCCTGTCTAGGTTCGAACCTACGACCTACAACTCGTAAGTCGCGGCCGTTACCACTGGGCCACCACTGCTCTCCACTGGGCCACCACTGCATCATGGATTAAATCTTATAAATTCAAATTATTTTATTTCATATAAACCTACATGAAATATCAGAAGTTAGGTGCACGGTTCCAATTGGTTATTTCCTATGTAGAAGTAGAGGAAGCCGGCAAGAAACTCCACAGTTACTCTTTTAAAAATAATTGGCTTTTACAATATTTTCTAATAAAAGTTTTCATAGGTATGGGAAGACAGGTCTTTCAACAAGTACCAGGTACTTAACAAAGCAGAAAATGTGTTCTCACATTCACAAAATAGAAAATAATGTATACAAAAAATAAATAAATGAATAAAAATAAAAACCTATTTTAAACGTATTTACATGATTGCTATTACAACTGTAACAAATCTGAATAATTATCATGTCCACAAAAGCCACTAATAACGAGTTGAAATTAAATTGTAGGGATAAATGTCAATTAATAGGATGATTATGTCAAGGAAAAATGAAAAAAAAAAAAAAAACACGGTAATTTGGGAGCAGTTAATAGACTGACATAATTATGCCGTTAATAAGGTACCAGGGAAGCCACATGTGCAGAAGCAGTTATTGCCAAACTTCCTTGTCTTCAATGTAGTCTTTAATTTTATAATATGCTTTCTTGATAAGGACATGTTTGATGTGGGTTTTGAACTTCCCATTGCTTAATTCTGTAACCGACTTTGGCAACTTGTTATAAAAGCGGATACCGTTTATAAGAAATGACTTACTAGTTTTAGTTAATCTAAATTTGGGTCTCACAATTTCATGTCTACTAAGTGTATTTATATTATGGAAATCACTTCTTATTTTGAAAAGTCCTAAGTTTTTGCGAACATACAAAATACTTTTAAGATATAAAGAGAAGGCAGAGTCAGTATATCAATTTCTTTAAATTTGTTTCTAAGGGACTCGCGAGGACCCATTTTATAGAGGAAGTTCAGTTGGTATTATCTTTCAAAATATTGCTGTTACTCTTATTATTTTCTATCATTGCAATATGCCTGCCTTGATATCGTCACAATTCCACCCTTTTAGAAATTAACTGAATTGAAGAACAGTAGTAGTTATAAAGGCAATTCTTAGAGTATAATTTACAATAATATTGTTTTTAATCTATGTTATTGAATGGCTATAAGAGTAGGGGGAGACCAAAGAAACGATGGAAAGATGATATGGATATAGAGGGGGTGACTATCAAGAGTAATATTATCTGTGACCGAGATTACAACTAATATAGTTAAAGCAATCGCACGTAAAATTTTCTCGGAGAGGCAACTGGATGGTGAGTGGTAATCTAAGTACCTATTGAAGTGATACCGAACCCCCCCCCTTACCGTTCGAATGGACCCCAAATGGACGGGGGCGGAGATATGGGGTCTAACAATTTTATTTTTTGACATGGCATTCAAAATTTAAGCTCGCTCGGTAAACTCTAACTGCGCGCAGTTAGAGTTTACCGAGCGATGACATAGATACAAGATTTCAACTTCAAACCGATGGGCAGTTGCCCGCCAGACACAACACCCGTCTGGTCGGAGGTTCCTCCCTTTTCTATGGTGGATGAGTGAACTTTACACTCTGTTGAGGAACACCTCATGCCACTTAAAAAAGTATAGATATACCAAATTGTTAATTCATTAATATGTAGTGGCACCGAGTTGCCGAGTCTGGCCATACCGCTGTTAAACCCGCGAGGGTTTGTGTGGTATGTGTAAAGTGTATAAAATACACTTTAGTTTTTTTAGAAAAAAAAAAAAATGTTAGGCCCCAATCCCCCATATCTCCGCCCCCGTCCATTTGGGGTCCGTTCGGACGGTACGGTTAGGTTCGGTATCACTTTAATACCCAGATTACCACTCGCCATCCGGTTGCCTCTCCGATAAAATTTTACGTGCCATTGCCTTAAATAATAGAGAAAAAGACACGTTGCGTGGACCCCAAATAAATTTGGATAACAACAAGAGAATGATGATTCTGATGATGCTATTATTTCTATCAACAGCTGGTACTTCAGGGAGCTTTCCCGCGCTGAAGCGACGAGGTTACTCCTCAATGAGACGGAGAGCGGCGTGTTCCTCGTCAGGGATTCAAAGACTATTACTGGAGACTATGTGTTATGTGTCAGGTTCGTATTTAAATACTTATTTGTCGTTTTTAGGGTTCCGTACCTAATAAGGAAAAAACGAAACCCATATACGATCACTCGTGTGTCTGTCTGTCCGTCTGTCACAGCCAATTTGCTCCGAATGTAATGGACCAATTAAGTTGAAATTTGGTACACATATGTATTTCTGTGATCCAAACACCAACGTGTAACGTAAATAAATGAATGGTTGAATATAGGGGTCACTTTTGGGGGGCAAAACAGAAAATTAAAAAAAAAAGTTTTGCTAACAATACCGTGTGACATATCAAATGAAAGGGCTTGTTGCGAGGATCTTAAACATATTTTTACATAATTTTAAAATAAATACTTTTAAAGATATTTAAGAAATTCGATGAAAATTGACCATTCCTCCCGTTATCTCCGAAACTACTGGACCTACAATTTTGAAAAAATTACAGAGAATGGTTCTTTACTCATAGATTACAGGAAAACCTATAAGAAGTCTATAGTCTCAAAATAACATGGTAAACCTCTCAATATTGTGCGTACAAACTTACATTTGCAGTTGGAATGTATCAGAGACCATGTATTTCAACTACAATGTTAAGTTTTTATTTGGGATAAATTCATCCCAACTATGGAACCCTTCATTATGCGTAGTCCGACACGCACTTGGCCGGTTTTTTCATTAGATACTTTTATAGTCTAAGATAACGCGAAAATTTTCTTAGACAGATTTTCTATATTCTGTTTATCTCCGAATTAATTTTTCCATCATTATTCAGGAATCGAAATACACAGACTTTGAAACTATGACGATTGGCCCTTGAACGAAAAAAGCTTTTCATACGAGAAACTCAGTTCGTCGCTTTACATTTTATTTTCGAATCTAACTCGATACAATTAAATGTCGGTAATAAGCCTACATTTAGCTGTCGAGCGATTTCTAACTCTTCTGTCACCCTTTTCAGAGAAGACGACAGAGTCTCCCATTACATAATAAACCGCGTCGTGTCAGCCGACGGCACGATCCGGTTCCGTATAGGAGACCAGCTCTTCGCTGACATGCCAGCTCTCCTGGCGTTCTACCGGCTTCACTACCTGGACACGACACCACTCGTCCGGCCTCTGCCACAGGCGCTGGCGAAAGTGGCAGCACCACCGCCGCAGCAGCCACATCAGGTTCTGGAGTTGGTCATCGCGAAGTTTGACTTTTCTGGCAATGTAAGTACTAATCATTTAAAACATAATCAGTAATAAATGGCTTATAATGGTCCCTGGTGGAACTCGGGCTGAGTTTTCTCTGTGAGAGGGGGAAGTCCGAAATCCACCACGCGGGCCTAGTACATTTTGGTGGATTTAACATGTTTCTTAGAATATTTAGTTCTTGTAGGACATGCTGATTTTCTCATAAACTCAATTTAGTGTTTTTCTTCGTGGGTTTTTTTTTCACTTTTTAGTGGGTTGATTTGTAATCTTTATATATATAATTTTTCTGTGAGTGTGTATGTCACTGAACTTCTCTCAAACGACTGGACCGATTTTGATGATTTTTTTTGTGTGTGTTCAAGGGGATCTGGGAATGGTTTAGATTCACAATCGGACCCGATAGGTGGCGGTATTCGGTCAGGACAACGTCTGTCAGGTCCGCTAGTTTATTTATGTAACAATAGCCTTATGTCAACTGCTTATCAAAAATACCCAAATCGCTATAGATGTGCCTTTAATATTTGAAGAGTTCCCTCGATTTCTCCAAGATTCCATTATTAGATTGTGACCAAATGACAATGGGACCAACTTGAAAGTATACCCTTTCAAAAAAAAAAAAGATTTTTTCAAATTTGTCCAGCCGTCTTCGAGTTATAGGGGAACATACATAAAAAAAAAAACCCGACGAATTGAGGACCTCCTCCTTTTTTTTTGAAGTCGGTTAATAAGTGGCATATACACAAAGTATACTCCTGGATTTGAAGTAGAATCCACGACTCCTAAGTCGGGTCGTCAGTTAGCACGAGGACGTCTCCGTCTATACTGCGTTTGTGATTAAGTTTCCAAACAAGTAAACAAATATGTGATGGAAAAACAACTCTAATACAGAAACATAGGTGCATTTTGCTCTAGAACTTCAAACATTTTTACGATTTTTTCAGTAGTACTTACTAGTTATTCTGAAATCAGCACATTTAACATTAACAAAAACTTTTTACAAATAAAACAAAAAAAAAAACACAACAAAGTTAAAAATAACTTTAATTCGGTAGTCGGTGTTTTTGGTTTTGAATTTTCGTTTTTTGCCACCGACTTCCGAAACTGAAGGTATTTTTCGCTTTGTAGTGTTTTTTTGGAAGTCGGTTGATTTTTTTTTTTGTAAAATGTTTTGATTTTTACAGTTTTTAGTTGTGGTACCTACCCCACACAAATTCAATTACCACTACCTGCTATGTAAATAACAGTGATAGAAACTTAAGATATCATCCATATACTAAGTGGGAAAAAAATACGTATTATTGAACCCAACTCAAAAACCATCCAAGCAAAGTTAATAAAATTTATATGGGGCCATACGGGAAGCACCAGCTTTCAAATAAAAAAAGAATCATCAAAATCGGTTCACCCAGTCGAAAGTTCTGAGGTAACAAACATAAAAAACAGTCGAATTGAGAACCTCCTCCTTTTTTAGGGTTCCGTAGTAAACAAGGAACCCTTATAGTTTCGTCATGTCCGTCTGTCTGTCTATCTGTCTGTCTGTCTGTCCGCGGTCTAGCTCCGAGACCCTTAGTACTAGAAAGCTGTAATTTGGCATAGGTATACATATTAATTACGCCGACAAAGTGGTAAAACATAATTATGAAAAACATTTTTTTTAGGGTATCTCTCATACACGTAAAGTGGTGTTTATTTCTTTATTTTTTTAAGTTTTTTTAGGTTTACCCCATGGTACCCCATCATGGGGTAAAAAAATAAACAAATAATAATGATACCTCATTGGAAAGGTCCTTTAAAAATATTGTGAGTTTGTGAAAACCATTTTTGGATTCAGGGATTCGTTTGCGAAATATTAAGCTTTAAAGTGCTAATTTTTGTTCGAGTCAAGTGGTCCCCCCCCCCCCCCCTGCCGGCTAAATGGTTGGTTTTGGGTGTGTGAAAAAAATCACAACAGTAGTTTATATAACGAAATTAAAAGGAAAACTATCACAGCTAAGTAGGCTCTACAGATTAACGAGTAATAATCAACCAACTTAACTTTGCAGTTGCAAAAACATGTTTTCCCATACATTCCGTATGGGAGAACATATTTTTCAACTACAAAGTTAAGTTTGTTTTTAGGATAAATCCATCCCAACTACGGCACCCTTCATTGTGCGTGGTCCGACACGCACTTGGCCGGTTTTTTTTTGAAGTCGGTTAAAATTTAGATATTTGTTTTAGTGTAAATAACATCAATTGGAAACTAGTTTTTGAATAGACTAGTACCGGTCTCTAAATATTGGGCTATCACATTAACTTTTATGGAAAACACAAAGTAACAAAAATAATGGCACTTGTAACGCGCCATGTGAACGTATTAGGAACTAAACAATAGCCCCATGAACGTTTATGACAGGTGTTATCGAAGTGATCAATATGCTTTATTTGTCAACAATATGTTACAATCGTTTGCGAGATGTATGCAGGCTATTAATTTTGTTGACTGCAATGTTAAAGAGATTTTCCTTATGAAAATCATATACGGGGTGGCAGGGACATCGACGGGAATACTGTTACCATGGATTCAGAATATGATTCTGAACCCCCCTGCGTTGAAATTTTTCGTCAGTTATTAAAAAAGAAATCTGCTGTTCCATACATTTTGATCGCGTAGCTATTGCACTTTTCTATGAAACAGCAGAATTTCTTTTTTTTAAACCGACGAAAAATTTCAACACGGGGCCTCAGAATCATGTACTGAATCCATGGTTTCAGTTTTCGCGTCGATGTCCCTGACACTCTGTATACGATTACCTAGGTATTTTTTTAAGTGAAAACTTCTTTAGGCGCGTTGGGCATTTTTGAGATGGGAAAAAAAATTCAACTTGCAACACCGTAACCGACACCTCATTTTTGTAAACGCGATTATGATCTTTATTTATATCACGTTATGGATCAATGTTCTATGCAAGTATTTTTACTTTAAAGGTTTTTGAATTGACCAAGTTTTCACATCTGTCGGAGTGCCACTGTTTTTTTTTTTTGTCTGAATATTTATTATCAAAATCCTTGAAGTCGAATAGGTAGCAACAGCGACTGTTGAGTGTGAGGACCTAGGTCGACTCCCGGGCCGAGCAAACGGGATTTTTACATTTGAAAATTCTTAGTAGGTAGTAGACTGGAGCCTAATTATGCCCAAATAATGGCAACAGGCTCGTCTTAGTGCGCCCTCAAGCCCCTAACCGCCGCAGGAAACGCTCTGGGCGTCGGGAATCGCAGGCCGATTGCCGGCCACCGTAGGCGCGGGCTTGCAGACGGTGAGCAATGGGTAGCTCGCCGTCCGGTAAAGACCAGGCCCGGGTCGATGGCGCTTTGTGTTCCACGCGCGCCTCAAAGAGATGTCAGCAGAACTGACGGGGTCCGCTAGGGCCGATCGATGCCTGCCGGGGTTGCGAGAAAGTCCGAAAGGGATATCGTGGCCCCCGGCAACATGGCAACTGAAGGAACATGGATGGGTTTTAGTCAGTAAGAGTCTGACACTGTCAGTCTGTGCCTCCGCTCCGCGCAGAGCGGGAGAAGTTATTTGATAACTTCTCACCCAAAAAAAAAAAGGCTCGCCTTAGTACTGATCTAGCGAAATTTAGGTATACTTGCACCTCTTTCTACCCCTTTGCCGAATATGGGCGTGATATTAACCTAAAATCCAGAACATTCTACCCAGGTTTTTAAACACACCTATGACTAACACCGTCGGAATGAAAAATATGCCTACAAACAAGGAAGTGAGATGTCTCATCGTAAAAACCTGGTCTCCAGTGAATGTAATTCTAATATTAGCTTTCATAGTAACGCTGCCGGTGACGCTATGTGTAACTGCCGCAATGATATCGAGTTACGTTCTATTAAAATATAATGGGCAGAAGGATTAGTTTTGCGTTTATGTATTACAGCGCCCCGCGGTTTCACCCGCATAAGTCTCGATCCCGTGAGAATATTGTGATAAAAATTATCCTATGTCCTAATCCAAGTCATGGTCTACCCATGTGCCAAATCCGTTCAGCCGTTTTAGCGTGAAAGCGTAACAAACAAACTCACTTTCGCATTTAAAATATTAGGGTTATGATGCTGGAAAGAAAACGTAAATGGTAAACTAAAATACCAAATTATAACTTCACTTCTTCAATACTCAATATCTTTATTCTTCCTGAATGGAAGGCAGAGGGTACTCCTTCTGCCATTCATAGGGCTTATATATAAGCCTTATGTAATAAGGCCACTCTTGAAGTATAGCCTGACCGCTAGGTAGACCATAATGGCTGTCCGTTGCTCTGAACCCGAAATATACAGCATAGTTAGCCTATGTTCCCAGCATAGTTAGCATATGTTCCCAGCATAGTTAGCCTATGTTCCCAGCATAGTTCCCACTCCTGGGACACAGGCCTACTCTCTTCGAGAGGGAGTGATGGGCTGTAATCTACCACGCGGGCCCAGAGCGCATTGGTAGATGTCACATGTCTTCGAATTTTTGGTTCTAGGACATGCCGGTATCCTCACAATGTTTTCCTTTACTGTTTTGAGAGCAGTGGTGATGAAATTATTTACGCAAATTAAAATGCCTGTCTGGGTTCGAACCCACGGCCAATGCAACTCCCACTGCCCTGCCAAATATACAGCGCATTGTAAGAATTCAGACTTCTGCACTTTAATTTTCGTTTGCCTATGTACAAAGATAAAAATAATTCGGAACGAACGAAATGGAGTTTATGGCAGATGTTCTCTGTATATGTTATGCTTCGCTAATATGCCGCGGTGATAGTTATGAGATTATGACTGACGCACTGCGAGTCGCGGGTTCGGAACCCCGGGTCGCGAAAGAATTTATTTGGCCTAAACATAGATCAAGGTCTGGATGTGGTATACAAATGTTATGTTTGTAGTTGCCACAAGTGCGGTTTGGATTTTATGATTATGCAATGTTTTCTATATTACTAAACAGACCAATTCGTAGTAACAGAACATAAAATTTCATCCAAATTGCGCCAGTTATGTCTCTTTTGTGAGAAACAGCCATCAGCCGGACACGAATCTACTCCAGGTTGCTACTCAACTCAAACTCGAAGAGTTTATTTATTTGGCATTTATGAAGGTTTTTGGTGAAGATCCAAGAAACACCCAAAACACAGGTTTTAATAAAAACTTTTTGCAAAAAAAAGCTAAAAATAACTTTAATTTCAGAAGTCGGTGTTTTTGTCTTCAGTAACAATAAATTATTTAATTTCGTTTATTCATTCTGGTTCTTATTAAGTTACATTTTTAAATATTTCTTAAAATAAAAGAATAAAAAAAATAGTGGTCCGCCGGTGTCGGGAGCAGGGTCCAAGCTACCGGTGGTTAGGGCTGCAGAGACAGGAACCTCCTCACAATGCGAGCCGTATCGAGGAGTACTGCCTTCTGAATCAGGCGCTTGATCCAACCGCCTAACGAAAGCCTCGAGAGATGTTGGTCGAGGCTTATTTAATTTATTGTTACTGAATTATTGACATAAAATTATTTATTAGTGAAATTAATTATTTTTTAAATGCCTAATGAATTTTTAATATGAATGTAATGTTGCTTTTTTATTATTTTATTTATCATCACTAATATTTTCAACACAATGTATTTTGTTATGAAATAAATGACTTATGACTTATCATTATCATTTGCCTAGTTTAGTTTCTAGTCTAACCGGATGCAGCCTATCTGACCTTGACAACCCAGTTACTGGGTAATGGTAAGACTGGCTGTCGGACTTTCGAGCTTCTGACGACCCGTTACGACTGTTAAAGATCCACAAATGAAGGCACCAACGTCTTTCTGTCCATAATTTTATCAATATAATTATTGTATCTCTGTACTATTTTTTCTAGGATGCCGACGACCTACCCTTCCGTCGCGGCGAGCGCCTGATGGTGATCAACCGCGATGAGGAGCAGTGGTGGACAGCGCGCAACAGTCTCGGCCGCACCGGCTCCATCCCCGTGCCTTACGTGCAGAGGGTAATGTTATCTATATCATTCTATACGCCCATCCGACGTAGAAATCAAATCAGTTTATTGCACACATGTTGTACAAAGGAAATTTCAAACATGGACCCTGTATAGCGCTGAACAGACGATGGAAAATTTGGAATCGTATGGCCATTCCAGCTTTTCAAATTATCCGCAGGCAAATTGTCTGTCGTTCAGCGTCTAAGGGCACTACAAAACGGACGGTGAGCAATGGGTAGCTCGCCGTCCGATAAGGACCAAGCCCGGGTCGACGGCGCGTTGTGTTCCACGCGCGCCTCAAAGAGATGTCAGCAGAATTGACGGGGTCCGCTAGGGCCGATGCCTGCCGGGGGTTCGAAGAAAACCGATAGGGACATCGTGGCCCCCGGCAACAGGGCAACCGAAGGAACACGGGTGGGTTTTAGTCAGTAAGAGTCTGACACGCCCTCCCGCTCCGCCCAGAGCGGGAGAAGTTATTTGATAATTTCCCACCCAAAAAAAAAAGCGCCGTCTGAACGGCCGCTTGTGCTTATTTGGACTTATACTAATGTTCGAGAACAAACCGCAAAAACAACTCCTAAGATCAAGATCATCATCAAAATATGATCATAGTCCAATTTTAGATCCTTTTTAGGGTTCCGTAGTAAACAAGGAACCCTTATAGTTTCGCCATGTCCGTCTGTCTGTCCGCCCGCGATCTAGCTCCGAGACTCTTAGTACTAGAAAGCTGTAATTTGGCATGGGTATACATATTAATTACGCCGACAAAGTGGTTAAATAAAATTACGAATTTTTTTTTTTAGGGTAGCTCACCTACACTTAAAGTGGGGACGTTTTTAGGGTTTCGTAGTCAACAAGGAACCCTTATAGTTTCGCCATGTTCGTCTGTATGTCTGTCTGTCCGCGGTCTAGCTCCAAGACTGTTAGTACTAGAAAGTTGTAATTTGACATGGGTATACATATTAATCATGCCGACAAAGTAGTAAAATAAAATTATGAAAAATATATTTTTTTAGACGTGTAGGGGATGTCCCCTACACGTAAAGTAGGGATGTTTTATTTTTCTATCCCTTGGTGTGGGGTATCGTTGGAAAGGTCCTTCAAAATCATGAGTGTGTATAGAACCATTTATGGATTCAGGAATCTGTTTGCAAAATATTAAGCTCTAAAGTGCTAACTTTTGTTAGAGTCAAGTGTGTGTCCAAAACCAACCATTTAGCTGGCAGGGGGTGACAGCTAAATGGTTGGTTTTGGATACGTAAAAAAATCACAGCAATAGTTTATATTACGAAAGTAAAAGGAAAACTATCACAGCTAAGTAGGCTCTACAAGTTAACGAATAATAATCGACCAACTTATATTTGCAGTTGCTAAAACATATTTTCCCATACATTCCGTATCGGAGAACATGTTTTTCAATTACAAAGTTAAGTTTGTATTTGGGATAAATTCATCTCTACTACGGAACCCTTCATTGTGCGTGGTCCGACACGCACTTGGCCGGTTTTTAAATATGTTTTATCGAGATGAAAATCACTTGACTTCTTGTCTTAAGAGCGGCCAACCCGTCATACTTTTCATACAAACGCTCGTACGCGATTATGGCGTTGTAACACATCTTTCTTTTATTCTTTTAAACTAATATGTATCTTGTGCACTATATCTAGGTTTCTATGAAAGCAAAAAAAAAAAATTTGGCGAAACAAATTCAATATAAGCCTTCAAAAATCTGATTTTTTGCACAAATTTTACCTCAACTTTGACCGTTCATAATGTACTTATAAATTGTAAAAGTAAAGACAACATCTTTATAGAAACCTCGCACATGTAATGGAGATTCTAAATGACAAAAAATTATTTTACAAACTTGTAAGGCGTATTCAAAAACACGTATTTCCTGAAACCAGTTATTTTTCGTACAATGTTATCGCGTTCTCACTTGCTTGTTAGCAGTTCTCACTTGCGCTGGATGAAACAACAAGCTTTTCGACCATGCTCGCGTTGACGATAGACGGACCGGGAAGGGCCCTCTTAAACATTAATTATTCGATACGAACAACAAACAAACCAGCGACAATCATGAAGTATAGAAAATAATAAATGGAACTACAGCTGCAGCAGTAAACAATCTGTCTGTCTATGAATAAATAAGTTCTATCCACACAACATTTTAAAGACAAAAAAGGATCGGGTCTGATCATTGGCCAGGCTGTTACCAAGCACCCATTTCTAGCCGCTATCCCCCTACTGCCAGACACGGGGACTTTTGACTGCTGGGTTTCCCCTCTGGCCCGTTTCGCCCCTCCTTAGTCAACCTGCAACCCCCAAACTCCTTTGGGGGATCCATATTTATACCTGGCTTAGTATGGACGGCCAACATGGACCACTTAGCACCAGGATCCCTGACCTCAAATCATCCTCCGTACCCGACTTCCGGGTAGCCGGATTACAGGAGGCGCCACGCTCCCAGTCGAAAGGGTAGTTGAAATACTAGACTAGTACCTTTCAGAATGTCGGGGTTTCGATTCCAGCTTTTTCCTTTTCACTTTTTATATGTTCCATCTATTTAGTTTTAACGCAGTAGACAGGGCCTTTTTATAGGGGAAACTTTACAGACGGCTATAGATGAAGTTCTGTATCTAAAGAAAAAAAAACTAAATCCTAAAATCTTATACAGCTGATGAAGAGTTCTTTTTAACGGACTTCAAAAAAGGAGGAGGTTCTCAGTGCGCCGGATTTTTTTTTTATGTTTGTTCTCCGATTACTCGAAGACGGCTCAACCAATTAGAAAAAATTTTTTTTTTTTTGAAAGGTTATACTTTCTAGTTGATCCCATTGTCATTTGGTCACGATCTGACGATGGGATCTTGGAGAAATCGAGGGAACTCTTCAAATATTATAGGCACATCTATAGCGATTTGGGTATTTTTGATGAGCGGTTGACATTAGGCTATTGTAACTTAGATAAATTACAAATCAACCCAAAAAAAGTGAAAAAAAAAACTTTTTTAAAAAATACAACCGACTTCCAAACTACAAAGTAAAAAATAGTTTTTTATGACTTAACATAATATCACGCATGTAATTCCGGAAGGGTTAGGCAGAGGTGTGCACTCACTTTTTAACCGACTTCCAAAAAGGAGGAGGTTATATGTTCGTCGCGTATGTTTTTTTTGTTTTTTTTATGTATGTCCATCGATTTCTCCGTCAATTATGGACCGATTTTGAAAATTATTTTTTTGTTTGAAAGGGTGTGCTCTCGAATTGGTCCCATATTAATTTTATTAACTTTGCTTTGATAGTTTTTGAGTTAGCTACAAAATACGTATTTTTTTCCCACTTAGTATGTAGATGATATGATAAGTTTCTGTCACTGGTAGCAGATAGTGGTATTCGAATGTGTGTGGGGTAGGTACCACAACTAAAAAGTGAAAAATAAAAACTTTTTCGGTGGCAAAAAACGAAAA
Organism: Agrochola lychnidis; assembly: GCA_963680765.1. Taxonomy (NCBI): domain Eukaryota; kingdom Metazoa; phylum Arthropoda; class Insecta; order Lepidoptera; family Noctuidae; genus Agrochola; species Agrochola lychnidis. The sequence continues at coordinate 2,039,997 of OY796873.1, forward strand.
AACGAAAATACAAAACAAGACACCGACTTCCGAAATTAAAGTTATTTTTCACTTTGTAGTGTTTTTTTTGGGAGGTCGGTTGTTTTTTTTTTGTAGTAAAAGTTTTTTTACCGTTTTGTTTTCGTTTCCTAATCTCCTACTCATCTTACCACCAGATCCTGGACCCGTCGGGCGTTCCGTACCCACCGACAGAGGCGCTCAATCATCTCGCGGACCCGCCGAGCCCGCCCAGCAACAAGCATCCGCAACAGCGTACTAATATGCAGGTTTGTAACATAACATCATGAACGTATTCAAAATTCATTTATTCAAACTAGGCTGAGAATCAGCACTTTTCGAACATCAAAATTACATAAGACAGTCCCCCAAAACGCCCACCCTTCACCACTTCCTAGTGCTTTAGCTGGGAAGAAGAAGTGGCGCAACAAACTATCCAGCAGCACAGCTGTCTGTTCAAGTTAGAAAAAAAATGATTCTATACAATAGTATGCAAAATAATTTACATTACGCAACACAAAACATAATTTAAATTATAAATTACTGGCCATATGTCAGCTAGCACACGCCAATATACCAACCAAAAACATCGAGAACTATACTCAAGCAGAAATAAAAACTAAACGTTAACAGAACTAAATATCTAAATAAAAGCCTCCAGGCATAAAGGGCGTGCCCGCTTACATAAAGCTATTTAAAGCTGTAATTGGAAGTTATAAATGATAAACTAGGAACATCGAGGTAAAATAAATGAACAGTTAATTACTAGTTACAATAACAAAACCACGTATGTCCATAAGGGGTAGGTAGAGCGGTGTATACCTACATGTCGCTAGTTATATTGATAGCAAAACCTATTGTTAAGGGATCATCTTTTTACATAAGTCCCATCTACCAAACGGTAAATATAATTTTTTTTTTTTATTTTTTTTTTTTCAGTAGTATACTTACATCTTTATACATAATAAGTTGGTGCAAACATAAACTCATTGGAGTTTTACCGTGCACCAAAATCATCGACCACATGATTTATACAATTAAAACAAACTTAAGTTCTTAATTAAAACAAAACAATAACAAAAACAATGAGGGTAATAAGAGAAATATTTATCTATTACTAACGAGCGAACATCGGTGACCAATCTACTGACCGTCCTTAAAACAAAAAGTAGTGGAGGAATGTGATTTAGATTAATACAGGTTACAGGTTTACCTGTATTCATTCCTTGTGATGTACCGTTCTAATGTAATATGTATGTCAGTTATTTCCTGATGAGCTTTTGTTCAGGAATATAATTTATGTTTTACAATAACAGACTTTTACAAAACTTACAAAAACATATTTCTTTTCCTTTTACGACCCTCAGAGGAGAAACTCTTAGCCGTTACCTTACTACTACTACATTCCACAACAGAGATAGCCAACTATACATACATTAATTTACATTAATAACTTTTCTCCTACATTACAGCGCACTCTCCCAGCGTTAGCTCGAGTGAAGCAGCCAAGAGTACCCAACGCGTACGACAAGACAGCACTCAAGCTTGAGGAAGGAGATATTATTAAAGTAAGAAAATCATTAAAATATACCTTTTTTGTCACAAACTGGTTCAGTGCTAACGGGTACGACTTTCCAGTTGTCGGTCGTGGGTTCGTTTACTTTATGCAATTTATTTCATCACCACTGCTCTTAAAACGGTGAAGGAATACATTGTGAGGAAACCGGTATATCCGACAACCAAAATTTATTTGAAAATATCGCGTATGTCATACACCAATCTACGCTGGGCCCGTATGGTGGATTACGACCCACTCTTCATAGATCAGAGGCCTGTGTCTCAGCAATGGGAACATTATAGCTGATTATACTATTATTACTGTTGCCAAGCGGTTGGTCGACTCTTCACGTGACTAGAGGGCTGGCCAAAGAATCAGCATTGCCATCCAACGTGGCAACGCTGCCAGCTTTTTGGGCACTTTTCCTGCTGACAGCGATGCAGACGAATTTTTTGACGCCCAATGAGCTCTTCCCTTTATATTTCCTTTACTTACCTGTACATAATATACAATGTCGCCCATTGCCCATAGCCCATACATGTGCCCGCCTGCATTTTTCTAAATTTTCATGAAAAATGATCGAAAAATAACTTTAAAAGGGGTCAAAGGGGTGTATATCAAAAAAAAAAATTTTTTTTTCAAAATCAATGTGATTTTTTATGAACTTGTATTTTAAAAAAAAAAAACAGTAATTTTTTTAAATCGTTTTCACCTCCTTTTTTTTGCAAAGTTGACAAATTTTAATAAAAATGTTGGTTAATGCGATAAAATAACTCATAAGCTTTTAGAAATAATAAACAGAATCCAAATCGAGCCAATAACATCGGAGATATGGCAAACGCTATTCAAAACATAAAAAATTGAATAACATGAAAAATATAAAAGATAGACCCCCCTTTCAAAGTTATTTTTCGATATTTTTTATGAATATTTAGAAAAATTCGGGCGGGCAGATGCCGATGGGTGATATTATTATGTTGTTATGTCAACTTATATGATTGACTGTCTTTATTTTGTTCACATGAGATTGCCAGCAGATTTACATCGTATTTTTATCAATCACAATATAAATCTGCTTTACGACTTGATTGGTAGAATTTAAAGCATTGTAATTTTTTTCTAGGTGACAAAAATAAATATAAACGGCCAATGGGAGGGAGAGTTACACGGTAAAATAGGTCATTTTCCATTCACCTGCGTCGAGTTTCTCGACGAGAATCAGACCAGTTAAAATTGTGACGTCATATCGCCATAGACTAACTGTCTATGGTATAGGCTCTATGGACTGTGCCCACCGATATTGGGCTATTGATTGCGCAATAGTTATGGTGAAGTGAATTTGATGGTGTATTTTTTGAGTCCCATATTTGAAACGTGTCATAGTGATATATCGCTACAGATTACCGATGGTTTCTTGTTTTTTAAATCTTTTTACCAAAAAAAGTGTGTGTAATGGTATCCAAAGAAACAAGAATTGGTTCAAAGCTGATACTGATGGAAAAAAAACAGCAGTCGCTTTTATTAATGCTACTAATATTTTAGGCCTATACAAAGGACGTTCCAATGTCTCTAAACGAAATAAGAAAATATTCGCACTAATACTTGGTCTTAAATGCATGATATCATTATATCAGCTGAACTAACATCTTAACTGAAGATTTTTGACTAAAAAGTAACTTTGTACTTCGAGAAGGACACTATACCTTCATTCTAGTTAATACAGATAATGTGTATGTAGCTTTATTTTAACAATGTTGCCAGCACATTATTTTGTTATTCCTTTGATAAAATGGTAATAATACTTTTGAATATGGGATTTGAAAATTATCAAAATGCTATGATTAAATAACTGAAGTATACCTATAATTTGTGATGTAAACTCTTTAATTATAAATTTTTTGTAAAACTGATTTAGTTAATAAATTATACAATTGTAATCCATACAGGACGCACAGAAACATGTATTTTTAAACATAATTATTTACATATTATCAAAAATTTGTATAAAAAAATTGTAATTATAATTTTTTGTAATCGAAATCTACTAAAAAAATATTATAAATCGATATTGAGATTATTAGAAACTCATTTTGATGTGTATTTATTTCTTGCATTTTACTGCATTTTCTTATAAATTCGTGTAAAACTCTTATTGTCTCATCATTTTAAATGTATGACATTTATAGTAATAAATTCATTACTGTTCCTAATGCGGTACAGAAATTGATCTTGTCGCAGCATATGGAATAATCATGGAAAGGAAAATCATGTTGAAAGCTTATTTGGTTCGAAGGACCATTTTTAAATGTCTAGCAACTAATTATAATGCTTGATGTTGAACTAACATTAGACTTGAATCCAGAATCTTATATAACTACAGTCCTGCCGTCGAAAAAACTAACGAATATGTTGTGTTTTGCGAATTTGATCCTTATTATAACTAGAAATTGTCTAACTGACAGGTGTCAGGACCGCATTGTCTTGACGGCCGGACTGTAAGACTATCAAATTTTGCAACCTCAAACTCAATGTCATTTATGATAAAGTTCAAATACGGTAGTTGCCTATATTTCATTTGAAATAAGATTAGACATTTAAACAAACCTTTTTACAATCCGTTCAACCGATTTTGACTTCTATACCGTAGGCATAAGGATGGCATTAAAAGCAAAAAAAGTGGTTACAATACCAATGTTTACTGCAGCTGCCATTTGTCATGCCACCAACGCAATAGAAGTCAAAATCGGTTGAACGAACTGTAAAAAGGTTTAGTTAAATGTCTAATCTTATTTCAAACGGAGTATAAGTAAAAAAAAGAAATTCTATTTAGTCCGTCTTTCAGATAATAAAAAAATATTAGACACTTATTGTTTTGATTAAAAAATAACTTAGAAAACACGCATTAAAGTTGGGGAGTGGGGGCTCGCTACGTCACAACGCAGTATTAAATCTAGCAAGGAGTGACGTCATGCCACATTTTAACTCCATGTATCGCCGTAATCTTTTGATTACGTCAAAAAAGAAAAAATACGTGTTCAATATTTTTTAATAATCTACAAGAGGGGCCAAAAAACTTTTGGACACAGGCCTATTTCATTGCACCTAAATTTTATTTAGAACATCTTTATGGTCACTCGAAAATCTACTTTGATCACATAACTCTAAAGTAGATAGTTGAGCAATGGCAATGGAATATAAATTATCTAAGATTCTAAATTCAAATATAGAGCAATTAGACGTGGTCTAACATATTACTAATTAATAGAATTGTTGAATTGCAGACATTGTCCTTTTATAAGGACTTTGAAATGTCCTTCTGAAAAGACATGAACTGACAGAGGAATTGACACCTTTCTTATAATAATTAACCTTTGTGATTGATATATCAAAGAAGATTAGATAAGATTTATTAATCGTTGTGATTTATAAATCCGTTTGAAAGATAGTTTCTTATAACAATTTGAATATTGAGTAAAAAAATACGATTTTCATAAGACTAAGTGTATATTTTTCACACAAATACAACTGTATTTATTTAATTTTCTGGGACAATAGACTATGTAAACAGACTAGTTTCACGAAACCGTTGTTTCGAGCCCGAAAGTAGCGGCTCTCGTTCACTCCGAATCGAAGCACACTTTCGGCCACACAGCGGTGTCGTCAAACAAGATTAGACCAAGGAGATGATTAAAAATCACGTAGTTTTAAGTAAAACTGGTTAAAAATGTAAAAAGCACTGGACATTGTATACTCTGTAAACGCAATATTGTAGTAAGCAGTTATCTAAACGGTTTGTGGATCAAACTTGTGACCAGAAAAAAGATATGATAAATTTAATCATGCTTTTAACACGTTTAGTGCCGGGTGCCCTCCTGGAGGGTTCATCTATACTCCATTTGAAATAAGATTAGACTTTTAACTAAACCTTTTTTACAATCCGTTCAACCGATTTTGACTTCTATTGCGTTGGTGGCATGACAAATGGCAGCTGCAGTAAACAGTTGGTATTGTAACCACTTTCTTTGCTTTTAATGCCATCCTTATGCCTACGCAATAGAAGTCAAAATCGGTTGAACGGACTGTAAAAAAGGTTTGTTTAAATGTCTAATCTTATTTCAAACGGAGTATAGTTGCATATGGGATGTCATGAGCCCTCGCGGAGGGCTCATTTTAAAGGTAGGTTTTTCTTAGCGAATACAGCATTATAAACCGTGAAAATAAAATCTTATGTATATTTTAACAAGATTTATTTGCATAGCGTTGGTTTTAAAATCCAAGCATATTTTTTTTGTTTTTGGTTACAAATATTCACAAAAAATTTAAAAGGTTAGAAACTACGTACAAGAACCCCTTTTTTTTTTTTTTTTTTTTTTTTTGGGTGGGAAATTATCAAATAACTTCTCCCGCTCTGGGCGGAGCGGGAGGGCGTGTCAGACTCTTACTGACTAAAACCCACCCGTGTTCCTTCGGTTGCCCTGTTGCCGGGGGCCACGATTTCCCGATCGGTTTTCTTCGAACCCCCGGCAGGCATTGGCCCTAGTGGACCCCTTCAATTCTGCTGACATCTCTTTGAGGCGCGCGTGGAACACAACGCGCCGTCGACCCGGGCTTGGTCCTTATCGGACAGCGAGCTACCCATTGCTCACCGTCCGCAAGCCCGCGCCTACGGTGGCCGGAAATCGGCTCGCGATTCCCGCCCCGGGCGTCTCCTCCTGCGGCGGTTAGGGGCGTGAGGGCGCGAAATTTGCCTCTCCCTCACGCGTTCCGCCTCCTCCTTCGCGAGCATTACCGCTTCGCAGAAGGAGGTGACGGCCTGCCATTTCCTCTCGCTCCGTACCATGGCCTGAACCAGGGCCGGACGCGAGAGATCACCGCCGCCGATCGCCTCTACGAGAACACGGCGTTGCTCCGCCCAAGCTGGGCAGACCTCCACCGTATGCTCCACCGTGTCCTCAGGCCGATCCACACAATGGTGACACCCGGGTGTTTCCTCCCGCCTTATCCTGAACAGGAACCTCCCGAAGTACAAGACCCCCTGAAAACACTATTTTACTTCGTTTTACAGTGTTTTATAACACGTTTTTAAACCTAATGCCGTTGACCGTCCGCGATGGTTAATTTTAGCGCACACGTAATGCCGGAAACCCTCCCAGAGGGTCCACTTGCAAAATGTACGGCGGCTCGGCGTATGTGTTAAAGATCTTGTTCCGCAATAAATAAGTCCAAAATGTCCTGATTAGTAAGATTTTTTGAGATGAAATAGAATTGATTTTGTATACTTTTCTGGTAAAAGCTGTGCCTATCTTGTCTAGCTTTCTGACCTACTTTTTGTGTTAATAAAATAGGCGGTCAACATCTTGAAAAAAGGGTCCTTATATTGGTTCCGTCTTACCTACGGACGGCACCCTAAAAATGGCGATGACTGCACAGATAAATGACACATGTTGAAGTTATTTACTGCCTATCATATTTTCATGGCAACTTAAGTGGCAATGGGCAGGGGAACGGATGGCCGTTGGGGTCGAAAGGTTCTGGAGTGGCGACCGCGTACCGGAAGACGTAGCATTGGAAGGCCTCTCACAAGATGGACCAATGATCTTGTGAAGGCCGCAGGAATCCGCTGGATGCGGAAAGCACAGAATCGGTCGAAGTGCAAGCAGTGGACGTCTTTCGGCTGAAATGATGATATTTTCATGTTAAAACCAGCAAATTATGCTGGTATGAGGCTTCCATATAAAAAACAAGTTTGGTCCAAAAACCGCCATCAAAATGTTTCCATAAGGAATTGATATTTATATTGTATACATCGAACGTTGTTTGACTGTTAACTTTAGCTTTGTAACATTTTTACTATATTGTACATTATTGACATGAAGTTGACAACTTGACATGCTTGTGCTCTCGTGGTTATAACTGTATTCAGGGCAATATTTCCCTACTCGCTGAGATTATTGCCTGTTACGTCGACAGGAGATGATCGTAAGTTATTTGAGGCGAAAATTGCATTATTCATAGTGTGTATTACTGTTGGTGTAATAATAGATTTTGTGGATTAAACAAAAAAAAAAACATTGTCACTCCGGGAGTGCCGACAGAAGTGAAAACTTGAACAAGATCGCCTTGCTAGAAGAAAAATACTTATAAAGAACATTGGTCTAAATAAAGAGCACAATTGCGTTTACAAAAAAAAAAACTTCCAAAACCTTTAAAGTAAAAATACTTACATAGAACATTGATCTGTAACGTAATATAAATAAAGAGCACAATCGCGTTTACAAAAATGAGGTGTCGGTAACGGTGTCGCGAGTTCAATTGTTTCTCAAAAATGCCCAACGCGCCTAAAGAGATTTCACTTAAAAAAAATCTCGATTATGAATCAGCGAAGTAATTGGGATAACACATAAAATGATAATAGATCGCAATGGGTCTCATTTTGACAGTTCACCCAAGTTCATTGCGTTATTTACGTTGTTGAGTAGACGGAAGTTTTCAAACCTATGACGCAATGGATTAGCAATATCTTTCAAAACTCGGATTTTGATTGCAAGTGTGCCACGTAATTAGGGTACAGGACTCTGCTTGATAATCGATGATGCAGAAGTAAAGGACACATGTACCTAATATATTCTATCCTACTAATTTATAAACGCAAAAGTTTGTGATGCTGGATGGATGGATGGACAGGGCCGGCTTATAAGACCCATGGCCCCTAGGCATTCCGATATTTGAGGCCCCCCATTCCGAAGCCATTTTTCCTTCATTCTTTGAATTGCGTTTTTGCAGTCGTTGTACCTACCCTTCATTAGCTAGCGACCCTGATTTTCCAAATCTCTTTCAAAGGGCGCAAAACACGGCTACTTCGTTCTTCTAAAATACGAGCCAAGGTCCAGGTCGTATTTGACTATTGCTCAATGTTTGGCTAAAAAGTGACTGACAGATACCGTTGAGGTAGGCTGGCTGGGTCCCTAGGCGAGTGCCTTGTTTGCCTAGGCGTAATTCCGGGGATGTGGATGGATGTTTGTTACTCTCTCACGTAAAAACTACTGAACGGATTTGGATGAATTTTGGCACACAGATAGTTTATAACCTTTTTGTTTTTTGGGTGGGAAATTATCAAAATAACTTCTCCTGCTCTAGGTGGAGCGGGAGGGCGTGTCAGACTCTTACTGACTAAAACCCACCCGTTTCCTTCGGTTGCCCTGTTGCCGGGGGCCACGATTTCCCTTTCGGCCCATATTCGCAGCCCCGGCAAGCCGGACTCCGTCAATTCTGCTGACATCTCTTTGAGGTGCGCGTAAAACAACGCGCCGTCGACCCGGGCTTGGTTCAGATAGTTTATAACCTGTATTAACACATAGGATACTTTTTATCCCGATATTTCCTCGGAATCTAGACTTATGCGGGTGAAACTAGCGGCGCTGTTAGTCGACAAATAAATTGTACTCCATTAAGGACATTGTATAAAACTATCATTACACCTCAGTTTACACCAAAAAAAGTCGTTTTTTAAATAAATCACTAGTTAAGCGAGCTCGATCATTAAAAAAATCGGAAGATATATATTTTAGAATAAGTTCACTTGAAATATACTCGAGTCACAGGCAAAAAGGTAAAGTGCTATTGTGAAACCTTTTATTCTTTTTTTTTAAATGAATCATGCAATCTTGTTCTTCCAATTTCATTTCGTGTAATTTATATTTTAAGGTTTAAAGTGTAATGATGACGTCATGTTTTATGTAAATATAATTTTCCACCGATATTTCTTGTGACTTGAGTAATGAAGTACCACCTTATTTCTGACAGTGAGCGCTCTTGTTCAAATATAGTACTTATTTATACCTTTGTTAGAAGTGTTTTTCCATTTACTTGTAGACTGAAAATCACACCTACTCTTATGGACTTCTCTATTCGGGAGCTATTAATTGACTCAAGTTAGTCCTTCCGCCATAGTTATCGAAGTCCCCTTAAAATCTGAGCACAAATATACGTCTTGGTAGTGCTTTCCGAGTTGTGCCACTAAAATTATAACCTAATTTTTTCATCTCAGTTCCAAAGGACCAACGTATTGGCAAACCCCAAGCATATGCTACGATAATCTATTTCGTTCAGATGTACCATCAAAGAAATTCATATCTAACCAGTTTGAAAACAAAATCCCGTGCACATGATGACCACATCTGTTACCACCTCGGTTCTATAGCGGCGGAGCGCTGCAAGCAGAAATAGTCCTTACTGTTTATAGATATGAAATTCTTTGATAGTGCCATCAGACTATTTTCAATATTATAAAAGAAAAAAGAAAATATGATGCTGTTTTTGGCCCTTAGAGCGCCAGCCAACAGTAGTTGACCTCTCAGAAATGCGGTGTAACTCTTCCAAAATATACCCATAGTCAATATTTTTATAATCGCGCAGGTGCAAGAAGTATTTAGTTTAGTATTACGGTAGTCGGCTGGCTGAGTTTATTGACATTGTTCTTTTCTGTAATTTTCTGTATATAACATCGCGCTTTTAATTTTCGAAGAGTTAGGCACGTTTGAAAACAAAATCCCGTGCGCACGACCTTTTTTTTTTTCGTAGGTAACCGTTACTATAGCGGCAGACGCTGCAAGCAAGAATACTCCTTATGCGTTTCTTCGATAGTACCTATAGTACACTCACATTTCGCCAGTTATGTTCAAGTCCCATGTATTAGAGGGGGAGCCTATTGCCATCAACCGGGCACAAATCCAGACTCCGGGCTGCTACTGAGAAATTCCAGATGGAAAAACCCAATAACACTGCTTTTTCTGTATTTTTTTTTATTGCTTCGTTTTAGTGTTACAGCCATCAATGTTCCGTTGCTAGAAAGCGATGGTGCTATTCCATCTCTCTCGCACTGGGACAATGGCGGCCTCACAGCATTGTACGACTACGACCCCTGTTATAATAACTGCTACCACGATCGAGATTAATTTTATAGGTCTTGTATCTTTTTATACTGACTGATTTTGAACGTATATTTTTCTGCTTATAAAAATAATGTTTGATGACTAGGGCCCAGCGCACACCACTAGAGGCGCGGCGGAGAGCAATTGAAGACAACAATTTAATATAAACCTTAACTGCCTTGACATACGGTCAATATAAGAATGAATTCGCACGCGGTGCTCGGAGCACCAAGCAGCACAAGAGCATGCGCGCGACTGCTCCAGTCGCCGCCGTGCTGCTCTGCGCTCCGCCGCACTACCCTGCGCCCAGCTGGCTGGCGGTCAGATGCCTGGAGAGTTTTAACTAGTACTACGGAGTAGTTGCGCGCCGCCGCGCGTCTCCGTTCGAGGGCTCTCAAGGGCTCTTGGTGCCGCTCGGGGCCCGCGGAATGCGCCCGCACCTTTCAAGGAAATGCGCTCCGCCGCGCCTTCAGCGGTGTGCGCTGGGCCTAGGACAACGTTTTTTTTATATGTCAAATTTTCATCATCATCTTCCACAACCTGACTTCGCCCTTCTACAAAAGACGAGGTTCAGGTTTGTTGTTTTTTTTAAAACGTTGCCCCACACTAGGAATTTCTCCTGTATCGTGGGTGCGATTACAAACATTTAAACTCACATACACAAACAGCCAGACCCGGAACAACTACTTGTAGGTCATACAAATATTTGTTCCGTGCGGGAATCGAACCCGCGACACGCAGCGCAGCAGTCAATCGCTTAACCACTGCGTCAACCGTGCCGTTTATAACAATGTCACTCAACTTGGCCAGCAGAAATGAAAGTATTGAATTTTTTTAAAGAATGCTCGTCATCGTTATTTAATTCGGGGATTACTACGTACCAAAATGTTATCGTCATTGTATAGAACCATTCTATTTTGAGATTATGTGTCATATTGTATTGCATTGTACACTCTTTTAAGTCATATAAAAATTTAAAAAATACATCAATTTTTTTTTAAGTTATGTGTAACGGTTCGAAATAAAAATTAGGAAAGATTACTTTGGTTTTATTTTAATTTATCTCCTCTTTTCTGGTTTATAGCAATAGACTGCAGTGTTCAAACACATATGGGGGCTCTTTCGACGCCATCTTTTATGGCCCTAAAGGTCACAAGTCTAAGACTGGGCTGCTACTGAAAATTTGCAATATTATTATAGAGAAACCCAAGACACTTGCGCTACCTGAAGATCGTACTCTGAACAACCATGATCAGCAACCTACCAGAAAGGGCAATTAAAACATCACTAGTTTTATTTACCATAGCTCTGTTTTTTTATCATCTACATTGCCACATGCGAACTACGCATCAAAGACCTGACGTCACACAAATCCTGCATCGTGCAATTAGAGTTTACCGCGCGAACACCGTATATACATATAACTTCCCCGACACCAATTTATTGTTAGCAAGTAGAATCAGTCATGTTCGCCGACCAAGACATATTCTTACCGACCCAGACGACACGACTACCATCCATCAGGAGTCTAGTAGGGAAACGAGTACGTTAGGACACAAGTACAGACGCTTCCCGTCATTCCGACCTCGCCGTCGAGGTCCTTTGCGATCGCGACCGCCGCGCCCCCGAGTAAATGTTACTCCCCCCCAACCCTTGCTCGAAAACGAGGTGCCAGCAGTTGTTGCCACTGAGCACGTAGCTTTAAATTCCCCGATTAATAATCATGATCAAAACTTTGATCCAGCCCGTCCCATCTTTGATGTCCTCCCTCCGGTAAACGCCCTAAGCCGAGGTTCGTACCCCACAGGGGAGTGCCCTTAGCGAGCGTTCACCTAGTTTATAAGTTTAGTTTGTAAGTCCCTGGCTGGAGGCTTTGAGTGTAGCAGCTTAAGGCACCCACAGGTTTGCTCGGTTAAATAGTCATGGCCTCAGAGGCCAGCTATGAGAAGCGCTAAAGAAAAAACAAAATTCAAAAAAAAAAATTGTTGGGCGTCAGACATTTCACCCGTCTGGTCGGAGGATCCTCCCTATTGAAAGAAAGAAAGAAAAATGCGTTTATTGGCATTACAGCAGAGAAAATACACCATATAACTATAAAAAACAAAAAACAATGATTATAATGCCAAAAGGGCCTCAGCTCAGCATATTGTCAGATGACAACACAAAGTGTACCACCTGACGCTGATTTTCAGCTGCAACCCACTATTCAATAGAAGATGAGTGAACTTTACACCCTGTTCCTCATACCTCTAAACTGGTGACCCCGAACATGAATATCAGCGCAGCCTTCGTGCAACTACTTCAGCGTGACATCATCATCATCACTCCCGCTTTCGTGAGGCGAGTCACACAGCTAGCCAGCACCTACGGCTTCAAAGGATATCCTGACCACCAGCATGCAGCGAACGCGCATTCATGGTCATCGGCAACCCTGGCACAGCACCTGCACTTTCGGTAGGTCTCACAAGCAGACCCCATTTACCATCTCCTGGTAACGCCAGCAGTACAGCCACAACCCGGCGCTGTACCACATCCGGCTCACTGGAACATGACGCAGCGCTACCCTGACTCACTGGGGGATCACCACAATCACCGCAGACAGTTCCAACTCACCGCGAACTATGTGGCACCTGGTTCCGACTCACTGGAACCTCATCTGGCACTGTGAAGCATCACAAAATACAAGACACAAGCCCACTATCGACTTTCGGTGACCTCCTATATAACAAGTTACATGCTCTGTGCATATAACTTCCCCGACATCAATCGTTGGGTAGTTGCCCGCCGCCAGACACGACATCCGACTGGTCGGAGGATCCTCCCATTTCTATAGAGGATGAGTGAACTTTGCACCCAAGGGGCCTACCACCAGCTCATAAAGCAGTATTATTTCAATATTACTTCAGTGTGGGAAAGAGATGAAGCTCTACAGGACGTATAGCTCCATCTCTTTCTCCCACTGAAGTAATATTAAAATAATACTGCTTATGAGCTGGTGGTAGGCCCCCTGTTCACCTCAAAAGCTAGACTGATACTTCCAGGCTGAAGATTTAACCTTCTGAGTTCTGCTAGATATTAGTGTAAAACCTAATGTAACAACTGCTGGAGACCGTAGTAGAATTATCGACGGTTTGGAACAGCTAAACGTGAGGTCGCATTCCTCTTAAGAAACCAGGTAGAATATGTTAGGTTCTCATAAGGATTCTGCATACCAGCTGTTAGATATTTAAGTATTGTGTATCCGACCTAATATAGTTATAGTGATTTTTTACAATGGTAACACTCGTTGGTAAGAAAATGTAAGAAAAAGAAGAGTCTGTGAAAAAATATAATCGGGGTGAAAAAGTTATGGTGTTGTTTTAATAAAACCTGCAAAGGACTCAATAAAAGGCTATCGAGAAAGAACAGTTACATCAGTTTCTTGATATATGGCGACCGTGACCGAGAAAAATAAGATGGAACAAAACCAAAGATTACGTGCGGCGCTCCGAACACAGTTCACAAAAAACGCAAATAAATTGAGCGAGCAAATGGACCAAGGGGAAAACAAGCAAATTATAATGGAGAACCTTGGAAAGATTTATGGAAAGTTGGAGGAAGTAAATGAACAAATCCAGTCAGAAATTTTGAAAAAAGATGATTTTAAAGAATCAATGATTTTGACGGATTTAGAAGAATGCGAAAAATACACACTAAAATGGCTGAAAATAAAAAGAGAAATGGTGCCACAAACGGGCTCAGAAAATAAAGGAAGCACCCAAATGAAATTGCCAAAAATAGACATCCCAAAATTCGACGGGCAATTAAAAAGTTGGATGCCATTTTGGAGCCAATTCAGAAAAATTCACGAAGGGAATATAACTACGGTAGACAAGTTTGTGTACTTGGTGCAAGCAATGACCATCGACTCTGAAGCTAAATCACTGGTAGAAAGTTACCCTATTACTGCTGAAAATTATCCAAAGTGTATAGAGCACCTGAAATCTAGATATGGGCGAGAAGATTTACAAATTCAAGTTTACGTAAGGGAGCTTTTGGCACTGGTACTACAAAAAGTGAGTGGCGATGGAATTGAATTGGCCATATTATATGACAAGTTAAGTGCACATTTAAGGGCATTGGAGACACTTGGAGTCACAAAAAACCATGCTGCTTTCCTATTACCGCTAGTAGAGTCGTCTCTTCCCCAAGAAATATTAAAGACATGGCAAAGAACAAAGAGTAATGTCAATATAGATGAAGAATTGAACAATCTATTGACATTTATACAAAAAGAGGTTGAAAATGAACAAAGGATAAAAATGGCTAATACATTTTCAGAAAACCATGTAACAAACAATAAGAAAGAAATGCCAACTGCAAATTGCCTTGCTGCAACGGTGAAAGAAGAACCAAAAAATATTTGTTTATGGTGTGACAAAGAAGGACATAGCAGTATTGAGTGCTACAAATTACAAAAATTATCGGTAGATCAGCGCAAAGAGATAATAATGAAGAAAAAAGCTTGCACAATCTGTTTGAGAAAAGGACATTTCTGGAAAAATTGCAGAGCCTCAATCAAGTGTCTGATCTGTAATAAAAGGCATTCAATAGTGTTGTGTAGGACAAATAAACCAACACCAAACAATAATAACAATGAGTCACCGGTATCAGAAAAGAAAATAACGGCAGCATCATCTACTATACAAGGAACCACACTTCTTCAGACTGTAATTGTTGAGATACAATACAAGGGCAAAAAACTTCATGTTCGTGCACTTTATGACAGTGGTTCACAGAAGACCTACATTAAGCAGGACATCATTGAAAAACTCCAAATACCAGCAATGAAAGAAGAAGTACTTACCCACAACCTGTTTGGTGGAGTGCAGACAAATTCTCAGCTTCATAAAGTTTATAACCTAGAAATAAGAAGCTTAGATAACAGTTTCCAAATTAATCTGGAAGCGCTAGGGCGCTCATGTGTTTGTACTAATGTTCCTAGATTCAATTCTAATGACACTGTTATTTGTAATTTGTTAAAGTCACACGAAATATCTCTGACTGACAAAGGTGATAGTACTGATATTGGGTTATTAATTGGGGCAGATTTCTCAGGTCTTCTGATGACTGGCACAATAATTCAGTTGCAAAATGGACTTGTTGCCATAAAGACAAAGCTGGGCTGGACACTACAGGGCAAACAAGTAGGTGCTTTAAGTAATATGACAATCTCTATGTTTTGTTCTGAGTTGACAGGTTACTGGGATTTAGAGACATTGGGTATCCAGGATCCAGCGGAGACAAAATCAAAGGCCACAGTCGCAGAGGAGGTATTTGCAGCGTTCAAAGAAACAGTGAAGATCAATGAAGAAAACAGGTATGAAGTTCAACTTCCCTTTAAAGTAGGTCATGAAGATTTATTATCTAACTATGAAAGAGCAAAACAAAGGCTTGATTCAACTACTCGAAAGCTAATATCAGGAGGTAAATTCAAAGAGTATCATGAAGTTTTTCAGGAGTGGCATCAGGAAGGTATTATAGAAAAGGTGCCACCATCACAAGTAGATCATGATACAGGTCATTACCTACCACATAGGGCTGTTATTAAAGAGTCTAGCCTGACCAGTTCAATCAGACCAGTATTTGATGCATCGGCTAAAGATAAAAATGGACTGTGTCTGAATTCTTGCTTGGAAAAAGGTACCAATTTAATTGATCGTATTCCCAACTTACTTATCGGCTTTAGAACAGGGGCAATTGGTATTACAGCAGATATACAGAAAGCATTCCTTCATCTCTTGAGTTTCCTAATAGGGCAAAGCAAAGTCCTTCCACATACCTACTTAGAAACCAATCTTGTCCTCTGCTTGTAATATCTGAGATATATGCAACCATGTTTTCTGATTGTGAAATGTTAGGATTTTCTAGTGTCATACTCCCTAACATGTTTACGGGGATAAACATGGCATTTGAAATGAACATATTATAAGAACTGTCTTCCTTCATTATAGAGTTTTGTCTCATTACTATTAATATGTTTTTGCATACATAAACAATGGTCCCTTTTAGCTCAGTGCAAAATCTTTCAGTAACACTATTCCGCTTTAACATTTCTATTGTTATTAAACCTATCCTGTCTGTGGGCTTTCTGGCATGTGAGGGTGCTCTAACCACCAACCCGGAACATAGCCTTAGTCTATCAGATGGACTTCCTCCATCATTTAATGTCATCTGGGCTATTATCGGAAACATAGCTATGTTCCTCTTATCCTTGTTTGTTTCTGTTACCTTGTGTCCGTATGCTCCTCCCAACCTTGAGTATAGATTTGTGACCTTGGAAGTCATTAAAGCAGCTTTTGACTGTAGTATCATTTCTGTCATATCTGATACTGCATTCTCAACTACCACGGCTATGGGATGATTGTCAGTAGGAGGAGTGTTAACTAGGTCACCAAGGGGTATATGAGTCAAATACATATCATGTTTTTCTTCCAATCCGCACACCACTTCTTCATACCACTCTGGGTACTTACATTTCAGGATTCCTTTGCTCTCTGGTTGTTTCATGTCAGGAGTATAACTCTTAAACGTTTTCTTCTTTTCTCCTATTCCTAGTGCTGCTTCCACCCTTTTGTGGCCAGGACAATTCATGTTGTTTAGGAAATTGAATGTTGATTTATTTGAGTAATCCCAGGCTTTTAATAAATCTTGAAGTATATCAGAATGAAGGTTGCTTTCTTCATGCATATTTTCTCTTCTAATCTCCTCTAAATTTTCAATCTGTTCCCTTAAACAATTCACAATTCTGTCCACACATGATGAATCTTCTCTCTCTTCAATGTGTATGTTTTGCACAAAGTGTTCAGGAAGTATCTTCCCCCTATAAAACATTTTGTGGCATCTCTCTGAACTTTCATTCAAACCATCCAAGTGCTCTAAAAGGGCTTTAGCTGTTATTGTTTTTGGAGCATGTTCCTTTATGTAGAGCTCATCCATAGTCCACTTTTCAAACTGGTCTCTCAATAAGTCTTCCATCCAGGTGTCTATACAAGAATTTATCCATGGACTTGGGAATAAATCTTGTATTCCCCCCTCTTCTTCTAATTTAAAAAATTCAGTGTTTATTCCCATGGATTCTAAAATCACTTTTCTTTTGAGGAGGAATCTTTTCACTTTTTCTTCTCCCTTTGCTTGCATATTTGGGAGATCAATCCACTCACCTTCTGTCTTTCCCCATTTGATCAAATATAACCCACAATTATCTGGAACCTCTGCTTTGGCATGGTAGTATCTTTCTTTAGCTCTATCTTTGTTCCCTACATATCTAATCATTATGAACTTTTTGTTCTTTCTATCCACTATGTCCCATACTTTGGTGGGTGTCTCTATTTTCCATTCTTGCGCTATGTGGTTTGTGGTGACTTCCACCAAAGGCATGTAGTTAAGCATGCTGAATCGATATTCTCTGTTTGACTCCATTTTTGTTAACTCTATCAACAGATCCTTATTATAATAACCAATAAATGGACAAGTTCAACAAAATAATTCATGAGACAGGTCTATATGACTTCAGAGTCATTAAAGAAATGGGAGAGAGACATCGCAAATGGCATAGTATGAGTTGGCGTGAGCGAGAATTATTGCTTCTCCACATTCATCTTTGCATACTCATGTGCAATAAGGAATTACTATCCAAGAAAAGAAAAATAGAGAAAAAAAAAATAAAAAATAAAAAAATAATAAATTTATGGTGCTAGGTTCAAAGAAACAAGTTAGTGCAATACTGTCTGCCAACCCTGAGATAGTTATCAAGGGAGAGAAGATTGAGAAAGTGGAACAGGCATGCAATCTGGGGCTAATTATGGATCCAGAGCTTCGCTTTGAGGCCCACGTGACCAATGTTCTCCGAAATTGTTTTTATAGGTTAAAGGTCTTATATGGAATACGTAAATACCTAAGCATACCAGTACGGAAACAACTTGTCGACAGTCTCATTCTATCCAAGTTAAATTACTGTGACACAGTCTATGGACCATGCCTGCTTTCAAGAACGGAGCGTGTAATCCAACGTATCCAGAATGCATGTGCTCGTTTTTGTGTTAACATTCCGCGAAGAAGCCATGTTACTCCATATATTAACCAACTAAAATTATTAAAGATGGCGGCCAGGAGGAAGCTACACTTAGCCAACTTGTTGTTTGGTATTGTTTCAACCCATAAACCACACTATCTCTATGAGAAACTAACATGGAAACAAAACTACCTAAAGTATGGTCTTCGCTCCATGGTAGGTCCACTGTTGGTGCCAATGCACAGAACTACAGCATTCAGGGGGTGTTTCAAGTTCGCAGCCACGCGCTGTTGGAACGATCTCCCACCACCAATGCGACGCCTGGAAAAAATGCAATCCTTCAAATTCCAATACAAAAAGTTACTCATACACGAACAAATTTCTGTTTAATCTTAACATTTATGTACTTTTGTGTTGGTTCACTGTACCTCAGGGGTCTTGGCATGCGGGCTTTGGCTTGGGATCTCCTGAGGGGGGGGGGCGTGGGCTGCTTCGAATTCCCTCTTCAGTCAGTGGGGCTGTATTGGAGTCTGTTTTTCGCTACTGCATTCATCCCATATGCTTAGGAACGCCACCGTGTTTCTGTAAACTACGGTTAATCTAATTTAATCAACTGACACACTACGGCTTGTCAAGTGGGTGGTGTATGATATTTTTTTTTAATTCCAATCTAGTTTTATTTATTTTTGAGAGTAATAAAATTTCAATTCAATATATTTATATAACTCCAAACTAATTTCATTTATTTTAATAGTATTAAAAATTAATAAAATCTCGTTGATAAATATAATTATTTTACTTGCACTTACTTGATCTCCTTTAAATTCGCCGAGTTTGTCATCTACACCTTCCAACACTTTCACAAACATTATTTACAAAAATCACAGCTACACATTCATCTAATGCATCTTGTGTTACTGTTCTTGTTATGCTTTGCATCATAACATTCATTACTAATGCGCCATGTTATTATTATTACGTAACCAGTACATGTAATAATTAGCCAATATGTCAAAACGTCAAGCAAATATTTTATGACAGCTACGCGCACAGATTGTAATAAGTCTGCGGCGCGTGAGTCGCCGACGGCATGAAATGTTGCCATTTTAAATATTATATTTGTATTAACATTTAGGACTAGTATTGTATTTATTTTATTTTTGGTTTGTTATTTCACTATATGCTGCACCGGTTGACGTCATCACGTCAGCGCCGGCTATCGCAGAAAACCAGCGCTGGGGCTCTGTCTCGCATGGGGTCGCAGCTTTATGCTGAGCGATGGCCGTTTTGCGTGGATGTGACGCATATTTTCCCCCAAATTGTGATTTACGTGTTTTTTTTATTTCTTTGCGTCATGTTTACCGCAAATAAACGAATTTTCTTTCTTTTTTCTTTTTCTTTAGAAAAGAGATGACGATGATTTATACAAGCCCGGTCCAAGCAAAATAGCTAAGCATGAAGATTTAGAGGACATTGCAGCCACACAAGCAACTATAGAAGAGTTTATAACCATAAAGTTTATAACCTAGAAATAAGAAGCTTAGATAACAGTTTCCAAATTAATCTGGAAGCGCTAGGGCGCTCATGTGTTTGTACTAATGTTCCTAGATTCAATTCTAATGACACTGTTATTTGTAATTTGTTAAAGTCACACGAAATATCTCTGACTGACAAAGGTGATAGTACTGATATTGGGTTATTAATTGGGGCAGATTTCTCAGGTCTTCTGATGACTGGCACAATAATTCAGTTGCAAAATGGACTTGTTGCCATAAAGACAAAGCTGGGCTGGACACTACAGGGCAAACAAGTAGGTGCTTTAAGTAATATGACAATCTCTATGTTTTGTTCTGAGTTGACAGGTTACTGGGATTTAGAGACATTGGGTATCCAGGATCCAGCGGAGACAAAATCAAAGGCCACAGTCGCAGAGGAGGTATTTGCAGCGTTCAAAGAAACAGTGAAGATCAATGAAGAAAACAGGTATGAAGTTCAACTTCCCTTTAAAGTAGGTCATGAAGATTTATTATCTAACTATGAAAGAGCAAAACAAAGGCTTGATTCAACTACTCGAAAGCTAATATCAGGAGGTAAATTCAAAGAGTATCATGAAGTTTTTCAGGAGTGGCATCAGGAAGGTATTATAGAAAAGGTGCCACCATCACAAGTAGATCATGATACAGGTCATTACCTACCACATAGGGCTGTTATTAAAGAGTCTAGCCTGACCAGTTCAATCAGACCAGTATTTGATGCATCGGCTAAAGATAAAAATGGACTGTGTCTGAATTCTTGCTTGGAAAAAGGTACCAATTTAATTGATCGTATTCCCAACTTACTTATCGGCTTTAGAACAGGGGCAATTGGTATTACAGCAGATATACAGAAAGCATTCCTTCAAATTAGCATTCCTACAACTGATAGAGACTATTTAAAATTTTTGTGGTGGGAAAACGAGGACTGTAACAATAGGGTAGTATACAGACACTGTAGGGTAGTATTTGGATTGACATGTAGCCCATTTTTATTGTCTGCCACACTTATAAATTACCTTAACAATGTAACAGGAGAACATCAACAGACTGCACAGCTTCTGAAAAAATCGTGGTATGTAGATAATTGTTTAACAAGTTTAGACACTGAAAAAGAAACAACAAAATTTATAGAAGATGCCAAGAGGATCATGAGTGAGGCGAAATTCAATTTACGCATGTGGGTGACATCACCGCTGAAAATAAATGAGTCAGGTAAGGAAATAATACCAGTACTAGGTCTCAACTGGGATACTTCATCTGATCAGCTGTACTGTAACATGGAAAACTTTCCTGCCCCAGAAGATGTACAATATCTTACAAAAAGAGATTTGTTGTCACTCACACAAAAGATTTTTGACCCGATTGGATATACTTCACCAATAATGTTGACACCAAAACTTATATTGCAAGAAGCTTGGAAAAGAGATCTGTCATGGGACACTCAGCTTGACGCTGATCTGATGAAAAGATTCCATGATTGGTATCAACACATTAATTGTTTAAAAGAATGTAAAATACCACGAAGATTAACTGAAAATATTATGAAAAAGTGTGAGGTAAGTTTACATTTATTTTGTGATGCTAGTAAGGATGGGTATGCTGCAGGTGTGTTACTAAGGGCTGGAAAAGATAAAATAAGCATACAACTAGTTTCAGCCAAATCACGTATCACACCACCCAAAAAGATAAGTATTCCCAGACTGGAACTATTAGCTGCTTTGATAGGCGCAAGACTACTCACACAGGCCAGAGAAAATCTTAATTTAGAAAATTGTCCAGAATACTGCTGGACGGATTCCGCGGTTACTCTGTGCTGGATTAAACGTGAATTACCTCTAAACACATTTGTAGGTAATAGAATAAAAGAAATTAGACAACATACTAATACAAAAGATTGGCGACATATTTCTGGTGAACACAACTGGGCCGACCTAGCGTCCAGAGGCTGCAACGCGAGAACCCTACTCGAGACCCGATGGTGGAAGGGACCGGCGTGGCTGCGCCTGGAACCCGAACAGTGGCCGCAGTCCGACTTCACCGTGGACGAGCTGCAAGTACACCTGGAAACTAAGAAAACCGTATGTAATGCACAAGTATGTTGTGATGAAAGTCTGTTAAATAAAATACAGTATTTCTCCAAATATTCAAAAATCATTAGGATGTTGGCGTGGATGTTAAGATTTACATATAATACACAACATTCACAGAATAAAAGAAAAGGAGAAATAACTTATAGTGAGTATAGTAAGGCAGAAAAAACTGTGATCAAATTGATACAAAAGGAAAACAGTGAAATTAATGGAAAAAGGAGTGAACATTTAACACAGTACATAGATGAAGAGGGATTATTAAGAATCAAAACTAAACTTACAATATCAAATTTTCCAGAGACCACCAAGGCACCTTATCTATTGTGGGGTAAGAATCCAATTGTTATGGCTATGGTGAGACAACGACATGAACATCTACAGCATGTAGGGGCCAATCAACTCATCATAGATATACGGGCGAGGTTCTGGATAATCGGAATACGTCGATTAGTAAAGTCAGTAATCTCTGCATGTGTTATTTGTAGACGTTATAGAGCAAAAGCTACACAGGCACCGGCAGCGCCACTGCCACCAGAACGCACTAACTGCTCCGCGCCGTTTCAAACGACTGGCGTCGATCTAGCGGGCCCATTATTACTGCGTAACGGCGAGAAGTGTTGGATCGTATTATACACTTGTGCAGTGTATCGTGCAGTGCACTTAGAATTAACGAGATCACTTTCTACGGAGGCCTTTATTATGACATTGAGACGATTCGTAGCGCGTAGAGGCCGCGCAGATTTAATTATGTCTGATCAAGGCACAAATTTTTGTGGTACTAAAAATTTGATTTTTTCTCTAGATTGGGAGGAGGTTCAGCGTAACTCCACCATTCGACGTATGTCATGGAAGATGAACGCACCGACTGCAGCTTGGTGGGGCGGCTATTGGGAGCGACTGATACGCATTATGAAAGATCTTCTGCGACGTATCTTAGGTAAAGCGTCAGTGTCATATGAGGAACTTGGAACCATATTATGTGAATGTGAAGCAGTTATGAATGGCCGGCCTCTTACATATATAAATGAAGACGAGGGTGACTGTCTAGAGCCACTTACCCCGGCACATTTCATCCAGCCCACATATAACACTGACATGACAGATTTTGATTGCATAGATGGTAACAGTTTGAATAAACGGCACAAATATTTACAAGAACTTCGAGAACAATTCAAACAACGTTTCAAAAATGAATACCTTACTTTATTGGTCCAAAAAGGGAAAGAAACAAGAGATATTATAAACATAGGTGACATTGTCTTGATAGAAACGGATGAGAGGAGAATAAGATGGCCATTAGGCATTGTTTTAGATTTGTTTACAGGCAAAGACGGAATCGAAAGAACAGCTCAAGTAAAGACTGCCACAGGCACCAAGGTTCGTCCAATCCAGAGGCTTTATAAACTGGAAGTCTCCAATCAGACAGGTGACGAGGTACCATTGGTAAAAGCGACAAGTCAAAGTCCAATTTGTTCTAATTTGGAAAATAATTTAGAGCAACAAAAACACGACAAACATTCGTCGTCTGAACTGCTTGGAAGACCTCAGAAATCTACTCGTTCCGGTAGAATGGTAAAAATGCCTAGTAAATACAATATTTATACTTAATAACTAGTTACTAATAAGTAATAAATATTTATTCGATTTATCTTTGAAAGTCGAGATATTTAGTAGTTTCTGTGCCTTAAATATTGTAATAAATAATATGTGTAAGATAAAACTCAAGACTGTTGTGTAACGATATGCTATTTTTAAAACGATAATTGTATTGATAATTATATTTCATAATATTCTAATTCATAGTTAAGACATCTAGTGTTGAGTAGAAGATTATACTCGTTTCAGGTGTGTTCGCTAGATGGCGCATATAATATTATTGTGTAAAACGCCCTCTAGACGCAAGTAGCAATATTAAAATTTGTTAATGTTATTTCGGACACATCCTATTTTTTTTATTATTTCCTTTTGGCGTTGGAGGATGTTAGATATTTAAGTATTGTGTATCCGACCTAATATAGTTATAGTGATTTTTTACAATGGTAACACTCGTTGGTAAGAAAAAGAAGAGTCTGTGAAAAAATATAATCGGGGTGAAAAAGTTATGGTGTTGTTTTAATAAAACCTGCAAAGGACTCAATAAAAGGCTATCGAGAAAGAACAGTTACATCAGTTTCTTGATACCAGCCGTACAGTGTGAAAGGACCTTTATGCAGATAAACACAAGCGTAGTGTTGTCTCTAGTATCGCATCGATTCACCATTAATGAATTTAATCGATTGTCTGAGTTCATACACAATTCTTACCTACCAGTTAGTCTTTAATAGATTAGTAATAGTTTAGTAAAGTTTACGTCTTTTAATCCGGGGAGTTTGTTGCACCACTTCTTCTTCCCAGCTAAAGCACTAGGAAGTGTTGAAGGGTGGGCGTTTTTGTGGGACTGTCCTATGATGTAATTTTGATGTTCGAAAAGTGCTGATTCTCAGCTTAGTTTGAATAAATAAATTTTGAATTTTTCTGTTCAATTTAACAGACAAAATTCTAATGTCGGATTTAGTTGCGTTTTATTATTGCATATTGGTATTTCGAACTCGCTAAAGTAAGCGCATCACTGGTGATTTTGACAAGTGATGGTAGATTATGATGTGTGCGAGATAATCGATTTAAAATAAATGGAAAAAGGACATTTTAAAAGGATTGAATGCTTTATCTGATATTCCCAACAGTTCCTAGTATATATGTTTTCAGTAGTTGTAGTGTTCAGTATTTGTTACAACGCTGTGTTTAAAAACTGCAGGTCTATAATTACATCACGGCGTCTCTAGCCGGCAGCTATCGGTTAATAAAATTGCGGATAGTGACTGAAAATCGCCAATAACTGTGAAATTTTGTGTAGAATTAACGAAACAATCGTTGTGCCTGTGACTTTCTGTGAAAATTACATGACATTGAACTGGTTATTGTTATAAGTTATGCATAAAAACATTGTAATTGATTCGTTACCGCAATTCTTTTTTTTTGTTTGGCTAAAAATCGTTTTTGTGGCAGTAAAAGTAGGTTAGAACGGTTAGCGATGGAGACGACGTTGCCAGTGGTGGAGATAACTGTAAAGCCTGAACCTATAGAAAGTGAGAATGCAGAGGAGAATGAACAGAATGGATATAATCAGCAAACTGAAGGAGGTAATGTAAACATACATAACATCACGCCTGTAATAATCAAAGGGGTAGGAAGAGGTGATTAGTTCACCCACATTTCGCCAAATTTGTTTTAGGTTCCTTGAAATAGGGGGCTAGCCTGTTGCCATCAACTGTGCTCAAATCCTGATTCAAAACCCAGTTCCAATATATTTATTGAAATATTAAAGAATACCTGTCTTTTAGGCCGTATTTACGGCGACAGCGGGTAGCAGGGCGGGCGTGATCAAATGCATAGTTTTATATGGAACTGTTTTCAATGGCAGCAGTGCGAGAACAGTTCCATATAAAACTATGAATTTGAACGCGCCACTGTCGCCGCCGCCGCACTGCCTGCTGCCGCCGGGAATACGGCCTTAGTGACACACAGGCACCTTAAGTGCTCGGTGCTTAAACACAGCGGCGACACTGTCACTAATTTCCACAGTGGTTACGCGGCGCGGCGACGGCGCGGTGGCGGCGTGGCGACGGCGTAGTGTCACCGAGCACTCAGGGTAGCTTTATTAATATACAGAATAATTGCATAATACTTACCATTTCATTTGTAATTCTGCTTCAGGCAAAGAAGAAGAGTTATGGATCAAGCCGGAGCCCCTTGATGATGAATCTCAAGATTTCAACATCAAGGAAGAGGACCAGGGAACAGTCTCCGAGAATGAAGCCAGGTTAGATGAAGAAGCCCTAAATGACGAATGTAACAGTGAGTATCTTATTATATGAATGGAAAGCAAATACTAATTCTGTTGGGCATGCACTAAACTACACATAAAATGTTTTGTAGTAAATAAAAAACCAACATTAGCAACGTGAGTCGGATCTAATTAACATGTTTAATTTTGGTGTGTTTAAAGCAGGCATAGTCTGAACCTGTTGACTATACTCCATTTGAAATAAGATTAGACATTTAAACAAACCTATTTTACAGTCCGTTCAACTGATTCTGACTTCTACACCGTAGGCATAAGGATGGCAGTAAAAGCAAAACAGTGGTTACAATACCAACTGTTTACTGCAGCTGCCATTTGTCATGCCAACAACGCAATAGAAGTCAAAATCGGTTGAACGGACAGTAAAAAAGGTTTAGTTCAATGTCTAGTCTTATTTCAAATGGAGTATAGTTTTAGTGAAGTCTGATCTAGTCATAAAATAAATATAGTTTACTAGTGCCATACAGAATTTTGTCTAGTCTACTAATTTCCACAGATCTGTTGATACTGAACCAAGGGGGTTTGATATGGTGTCTGTAAATAGACTTGTAATACTGAAGAGAGAGAGACAGAGAGAGAGAAAGAAAGAGACAGTTAATCTTAAAAGGCTAGTGTTCCATTAGGTTGGAAATTGTAGTGAAATTATTACACCGCAAATAGCACCTTATTTGTGTCCAGAGTAACAAAATACTATGTAGAAAATAACCACATAAATTAGATGAATATGATGTATATTTATTTTTGTCTTATAAGGTCATGTTCCGGAAGTCTGTAGTTAGATCTAAATTAAAATGTTCTTTATTAGGTGCCCAAAAGATTAATTTGATTTTATTCCATTGCCAAACTTTTGTTTTGTGTTGGTTCATCAAAATCAAGTTAAAAAAAAAAAAAAACAGAAAAATATCCACAATAATTCCGCATGCTGTAAGTATCAAATATTAATATTACCTATTTGAAATATTCAAAGCGAGCAATCAATATAGAAACTTTTTGTTTTTAGGAAACAGGCAATCTAATGCCCCTTCAAGAAAACAGATTCTGGTGTTTCTAGATTTTCTGAATGAGCACAGGGAGCTGGCTAACTGTATGTTGCGGGGACCGACCGGCCGGGCTAAGGCACAGCAGCTGTGGGAAGGCATTGCGGAGAGGCTTAATACCATCAGTGGGTGTAATAAAACTACTCAACAATGGCAAAGGGTAAGATTATTTTTATTGCAATATTTAATTGTGAATTGATTCAGGCGTGACCTTGCGGAAATCCACATAAAAAGAATACAGTAGACGTGGATATATTTAGTAATCAGTTCCACTTAGTTAGCCATAAAAAAAACTGAAAGAAATCGACACGTGTTTCCCCTTTCAACGAGACATCCTCAGGATGACGATGGACTTGTCGCGAACCACAGACCATAGTCTGCGCTCAGCACTCGGGGTGGCAACACGCCGTGTTTGGGTTCGCGTCAAGACTGAATTCAAATTATTATACACGATAAATCTAATAAATTGATGGACATGGAAATTAGCATTCGTTTGTATTCGGAAATGCGATGATTCCCGAGGGACATAAAAAATTTGTCAGACTGTACACGGTTCCATTTGGTCGTTTCCTATGGAGAAGAGCTGGCAAGAAACTTCACGGTTAAGTACCTTAATGGTCGTCCATCGTCTTTTAGACTCATTTACAAAATCGACGAGGGGCTGTGAGAGAGCTGGCCCAGCGTCTTAAGTATCTATGACGTGTCTCCGAAAGCCAGAAAGTAATGGCGAAACGCCTTTTGACGAAGTTTCCTCAATTTTATTGTTTTTAACAATATTTTCAGGTGTGGTCCGACAAAAAATATTTGACAAGAAAAGCTGCGGCAACTAGATATGCAGCCTTGTCAACCGGTGGACTCCTAGCACCAGAATTGACCCTTCAGGACGAGAAGATACTGGCTATTATTGGCGAACCCATTCCACCGAGGCGTGTTGGTCAGAAGCCGGGAACTCCTGAGGTGGGTTTTAGATGAAAATTTGGGTTGTTTTCATACCTTTCCCAGTGTGACTTTTTTGTCGTAGTTAGGTTTTAGTTTTTATAATTTTTATTTATTTTAGTTATGTCTATTGTGTTCCGTTATCTGTTTGCATTTGAATTGCTGATAAGCTGTTCATTTTCTTTCTTTGTTATCATTCTAATCTACAAGAATGATGATGATATTTGATAATTCTTGTAAAGTCTGGCCACGCGAAGTCTGAAATGAAATAAATGGGCAATCTCAAAAAGTTTTTTGTATGGTATACTTCTACATCAGTCAGATATGTCAGTTTCGGGGTTGTAAGATCTAACGATTTTGATATTTTGCCTTTTGATTTTTACGTAATAAATTATGTGTGACTATGTCGTACCTATGCTATACCTATACAATGACAAAACTGTATCAAATCCACACTGCATCGTGCTAAAGTGACTATTATTTAAATAAGAATACAAACAAAATAACCTATCAAAAAGACAAAGTATCAAATTCTTTTTTCGAAGGACAGGATGGTGTTGCCGTCTATAGATTTTCAAATTCCACCGTTTTTTTTACTTATGCAGACTTAGCGTGGCCACACTATTTAAAAAAAAAACTAACAACCAGCAGCGCGGTGAGCTACATAGCGTCCTGGGTTCAATCCCCAAGCCAGGAAAAGTGTTAGCAGCTTTAAGGCTTGCCCTACAACATGGGAATTAAATATGTACTTGACACCTTTGCCTACAGACCTTTAGGAAAAACAAGCTTGAGAAAATATTGTATCAAAAAATGTTAGTATATTTTACTTTCTAGTCGAAACCACAGACGCCAAAACAGCCACAAGAAGTCTTAGTAGTATCGGTACCTTCCAAACCTGGGCCTGTGACGATAGAGTTAGAACCACAACCAGGGATCCAAACAGAATGGGTCGTCCCACAACCAGAATTACCAAGACTT
This sequence comes from Agrochola lychnidis, assembly GCA_963680765.1. Lineage (NCBI taxonomy): Eukaryota > Metazoa > Arthropoda > Insecta > Lepidoptera > Noctuidae > Agrochola > Agrochola lychnidis. Next base: position 2,069,012 of record OY796873.1, read on the forward strand.
ACAAATCGAAAACCATATACTCCAAGGAAGTCAGAATCTTTACGAAAAGAGGCATCCAGGAAATCCGATAGTCCACTATCTGAAGTCCCACCAACACCGGTAATTCCGCCGGATTTGTTACGCCAGCCGGATGTCTCGAAACCACCGGATGACCCGCCTAAGCCTGTTGAACAGAAACAAGATGACCCGCCGCCTTCACCTTCGATATCAGACCCTTCGCCACCTCCTACACAACTAGGTTTGTACCTATTCAATTAATTCAGATTTAATTTTATTTATTTACTAGTACCACGACGCAGTACACAGACGCACAGACGCTTGTAGAATCCAACTATTCTCAAAACTCTTAAGGCCTTGTTTACGGAGACGTGGGGCATCGTGGCCCGCTCTAAATTCAACATTATGGCGTTGTATGAGAGCGTTTACGGAGAAGCGATTTTATACGCGTTTACTTGAAAGGTAGGCGAAGCCCGCGGATGGCATCGCTGCGTCGCAAGAGACGTTTATCGTGGCGGTGCACGCAGCGTTGCGGCCAGCTATTCCTGCAATTTTCCGTTCAGTGACGGTTTTAGCTATACCGGCGCCCCGGGCGAGATTTCTGTGGTGCCCCTCACTACTCTTAGAGAGTAGAGAAGCAAAAATTTTAGCTTTTGTTCCAGTTTGAGGAATAGGAAACTGCAGGATGCTAAAGCGACTGAAGCGAGCTCAAAAATTTCAGCCACGGAAAATTTAGGATTTCTTTTATGCAGAAAAGTTTGAGAATTCAGAGAACGCAGGGTGCAAGAGCGAGATTAAATTTTTTTAGCATCCCGCTTTTCTATGGCCCATTCATATAAAAATAGTACCTAAACTTTGTCAAATTATACAGAAAAGTTGAGAAAAACATAACTCTGTCTTTGCTGTCCCGCAGTCGGGTAAAAAGAGTTAAATAACAGAAAAGATAGAGAAATAAAAGGCCGGTGGTTCGCGTTGGGCGCCCCTTCAAGTCTGGCGCCTTTAGCGGGTGCCCATACGCGCCCTATCCTAATGCTGGTGCTGAGTGAGGGGATATATATAAAGGGGCGTCCGCGGCGCCCCTTCATAATCGGCGCCCAACCGCACCCTATTCTAACGCCGCCATTGTTTCCGTTCACGGTAAAACGTAGCGACACCCGCAGCGGGGCTCGCGGCGTTGCATATGATGACGCGAGCCGCTGCACACGTCACGAGATGCGACGCCCCGCGCCTCATCTCGTGACGTCCCATAAACGAGGCCCCATCTCGCCCTGTAAACGAGGCCTTAAACCTGCGAATCATAAAGGCTGCGGCACGGAAATTGCGTTTCTGTGAGAACTGACCCTCAATCTGCCAAGCCTTTTCCCAACTACGTTGGAGAGCTTCAAGTCTAACCGGATGCAGCTGAATACCAATATTTTACATGGACCTCCACAACCCAGTAACTGGGTAATACGATACCCCTCTTGATGAGTCTGGTTGTCAGACTTTCGGGCTTCTGACGACCTGTAACGACTGTCAAAGATCCACGAATGACAGTCGGGAACAACGGCTTAACGTGCTTTCCGAGACACGGAGGAGTCTCGGTATGTAAAAATGGTCACCCATGCACGGACCAACCCCGGCAAGCGTAGGTTAACCTGATGGATCGACCCGTGCGACTGTTATTAACTCATCCGCGTGTGTTATCTATGAGAACTAAAGATGCCATATTATCCGACGATATTATTTTCAGGCGTACACTTTCAAAGAACGCCTACGTTCTTTGAAAGTGTACGTAGTGTCAACGCGATGTGGATACCGATGTAACTAACTATAGAAACATTATTATTCAAAATATGTTTTGTTTATCAATATCAACTACTATGTAATTTTAATGGAAATTGAGAGGAGTTTCAATACATAGTGGCGCAATTTGGGAGAGGCCATGTCCAGTAGTAGTCTGTGACAAAAGAGTTAATTAATCAATTAACTCTTTTGTCAGAAATTTATCATTTATTGGTCATCAAGGAGGAGGTTCTCAATTCGACTGTTTTTTTTTTGTGTATTTATTACGCGATTACGCCAATTATGAATTGATTTTGATGATAATTTTTTTGTTTGGTAGGTCATGCTTCAGAGGTTCCATATAAATTTTATTAATTTTGCTTGGGTACTTTTTGAGTTAGCTTCAATAATTGGTATTTTTCCCACTTAGTCTATATGGATGATGTAATGATGTTATAATAAGTTCCTGTCACTGTTATTTACATAGCAGGTAGTATTCGAATTTGTGTGGGGTAGGTACCACAGCAAAAAAGTGAAAAATAAAAACTTTACAAAAAAACAACCAATTTCAGGTCTGGTTTTGAATTTTCGTTTTTTGCCACCGACTTCCGAAATTGAAGTTATTTTTCACTTTGTAGTTTTTTTTTTTGGAAATTGGTTGTGTTCTTTTATTGTAAAAAGTTTTAATTTTTTATACTTTGTAGTGTTTTTTTTTTTCAACTAGTTATGCTATCCCATTAATATGTCAACAAGTTTGGTAGTTTAGGCAAGTCAAAATAAAAATGTATCTTATCTTCAACAGAATTAAATCGCCAAGGTCGAGTAAGATTCCGAGCCTCCCTGGACCCATACACAAAGAAGTTCATTCATATAGAAGAAGAAAGATTAAAGAACGACGCAAGGAGAAACACAGAACTATCAAAGATAAGACTGAGTTTACAACAAGGGACAGCAGAGTTGGCGGGAATCAGGGCAGTTATGCAAGAAATGCTAGGACTTATGAAACAAATGACAGAGCGGGAGGAGAAAAAATAAAGCGTTGCAAATGTTAATAGTTTTATTAATAGTTATTTTTTGCCACGAATAAAATCAAATTATATTATATTACAATCACGGGGTTTTTTCCTTCTTAATTTGAACCTTAAAAAGTATGAGAATTTTTATTGTATCACGACTTTGGCTTTAAGTAGGTAGTCAGCGAAAGTCGATTTATCACTTCAGTTTTTAAAATCTTAATTAATTATTGAGCGAAATATTTAATCGGAACAGAAGTAAAATTAAAGAAAATTATAATACTGTTATATGAATGATTGATTTTATATTACATGATGGAAGTTATATGATTTTTTAAAGCGGTGTTATTCGACTTTTTTCGCTGACCGTACAATCCTATTATTCAATCATCATGTCGTTTTACTATGCGTTTGCACCAGAAAACATTCAACATGTAGATGTTTCGAAACTTGTCATAGAAACAAATCTCATAACTTGTTTTGTTGACTTTGCGTTCGCACTGCACGTATCATGAGTAAGTTTTAAGACAGACCTCAAATTAGTGTTTTCACACATTAAACATGTTTCGCGTCAACAAGTTGCGAGACAATGCGAACGCGAGCCGATAAATTGACAGAAAACCGAGATTTCAACATGTTTATATCACTGCGTTTGCACTGGCGAAGCATTCACAACAAAACATGTTGAAATCTCTACATTCTGTCAATGCTCCATACAATGTTTGACAGGAACTAGAGATTTCAACATGTTTTGTTGTGAATGTTTCGCCAGTGCAAACGCACAGTTACGTGAATTTTTTGCCAGTGCAAACGTAAGATTACTTCTTAATTAAAACCTAAACATAGACAATAATAAAGGTAGAGGTGGGGCATAACTAAACCAAGTTTTTTTTTTAATGAAATTATAATCACGTAACAAATAAAGAGAAGCTTAGAAATATGGAGGATTTATGATTAGTCCTCTTTGGACACCAACATAAAATATTAATAATAAAAACGGATTAAACTTGATATTAATCACATTTAGGGCGGATTCGATCGAACTGGTTTAAGCTATTCTGTGATTCGGCGTCAAACAAACAACGAAGTAAATTAATTACATACCTCAACCGTAAATGGAAGATATAGTCTCCTACATTAAAATTTCTATACAAATGCCGTGGTGCGCTTTTTAATTAGACAATCTTGATTGATAGTTAGAGGAGAGATAGGAGTCAGGGTTTCCATATAATACTGTAACATACTTCTATGTCAATAAAGATTATATTATAGTTTGTTTGGCTCCGCCTCAAACTTAGTTATTTACATTAATTTAGGAGCTCAGTTAGATACCTAATAGTTAAGACTTAAAGAAAAGGTTTTTTTTACTTTCTAGCATAATTCCTGAGTGATTGATGAAAAGTGATTTTATGCTTTATGATTTACACAAGTTTGATCGAACCCACCTTAAAGGCGGAGACTGACTTGTAACGTTTGTTTGTACTGTATCATACAAAGAGAGCTTGGTTACAAAACGGCAATACACAAGACGCGGCGAACGCTCGCTTTGAGCACATGAAATTTTCTTTTCAAAGGAATTCACTAAAAAGCCGACAGTCGAGTGGAGGGTAACTGTAGCGCGTTACTTACAAACAAACGTTGCAAGTCAGTCTCCGCTTTTAGAAGTCGAAGATATAATCATAAAAACAGTAACTCATCTTATTTTCAACCCTCAGTGGTCTCCATAGAGTTGCCACACGACTTCAGCCTGTTCTCTTCAATCCGCTGCACCAGCTTGGCCCTCTCTTCATTACTATCTTCGCAAGACTCCGAATCTTCATATTGCCTGTTTCTTTCTTCTTCAATCTCCCTTTCCGACATTTCAGGAGCTTCCAATCCTGCCATGTTGCATATGTTATGTAAGATACAACAGGCTATAAGGATTCTTGCAGCCATTTCATGATTGTATTGGAGCTCTTTACAAGCGAGAAGGCAGCGCCATCTAGATTTTAACTTATAAATTGTTTGAACTATAGTGGCATAGGTAGCTGCGTGAATTTCGTTGTATCGGCTTTCCGGGGAGTTCTCGATGATGATTTCGTCCTCATACGAGCATATCGGTGTCATCAGGTGTTTTTCTAAACTGTAGTTGTTGTTGCCTGTAACAATATGGAATTTGATGAATGAAACTTTACTGACTGATCGAATTTTTTAGATGCCCAATGAGCTCTACCCCTTTTTAGGGCGTACGGAACCCTTATAGAATCAATCGTATGTCTGGCTGGTTGTCTGTTCGTCTGTCACGGGCAATTTGCTCCGAATACACACGAACACATTGGTACATATGAATTTATGTGACCCAAACACGGACGTGTAAAGTAAATAAATGAATTTTGAATATGGGGGTCACTGTTAGGGGGCAAAATGGAAAATAATTTTTAAAAATGCGACTGTGTGACATAATATCAAATGAAAGGGCTTGTTGTGATTTTTTTTACAATTTTAAAATAAATACTTTTAAAAATAATAAATAAAATCGTTTATTTTCAGGCGTCGACGGCCCATAGCGTGTTAGTAATCAGTACAAACTTTAAAAAAACTAAGTTAGTAACACTTAAACACACATGAGTACAAAAATAAAACAAATACACAATAAAAATACAGCCAAGATTACAGGAGGAAGATTCATCAAGTCCCATGTCTGACATGCAGATTAAAGATATCTAAGAAATTTTTTGAAAATTGACCCATATCTCTGAAACTACTGACCCAATCTTTTTTTTTAAATACTGAGAAGATTTCTTTGATTACAGGAAAACCTATAAGTCTATGGTCTTAAAATAACATGGTAAATCTCTCAATATTGTGCCCACAAACTTACATCTGCAGTTGGAATGTATGGGAGAACATGTTTATCAACTACAATGTTTAAGTTTGTTCTTGGGATAAATTCATCCCAACTACGGAACCCTTCATTGTGCATGGTCTGACATGCAATTGACAGTTAAAAAAAAAAATTTGCTGTTCCATACATTTTGACTGTGTCAAAACTGACACTAGTCAATTGCGTATGAAACAGCAGTTTTGTTTAATTAAATAACCGACGAAATATTTCTACGCTGGGGTTCTAGAATCATGTGCTAAATTCATGATAACGGAGTCGGTGTCCTTTACACCGTGCATACTCACCGTATATAAGATTACAAGTTGAATAATTATATTATATATTTAACATGGGAATAATGATTAGATACCTAATAAATATGCAGTCTCCTCAAGGGCGTACAAGTGAGTGTTGATAGGGTGTGGGCCCCATACTTCACAATTATAGAATCCTCCGCCGAAAGATGCGTCGACATTCTGGATGTTACAGTCAGCATCGCAAATCTGCGAAAAGTAATGTTTCTAGAATAAAGGTCTCAGGATAGATAAGTTCCAGTTAACTTATCCAGTAAGCAATCCATGTTATAAATGTTACATTGATACATCTTAGTACGATTAAGTCCATAACAGTGGTAAAATGAAACGGTGCAACCCACCCTAAAAAATAACAAATCTAAAGTTTATTTGAATGAAAGATAAGTTGGATTTCGAATGCAGAGAGAAAAGGTTCCAAAAGATTTTTGGTGACTTGTACCCTAATTGCGTAATACATAATCAATCACAATCTGAATCGTTTTGTAACAAATTGTTAATCCATTGCTCCATAATTTGGAAAAAAAATCTGCTCAACAACATAAATAAGGCAATGGTGCCGATTCTCTTGAACACCGAACTAAACTAACTAAACTATCACAAAATTCCTTACTTTTGACTATGAAAATCTCAAAGCTATTCTGCAAAATAAATTCTCTAAATTTAAAAATAATTTTGACATATCTAAATCGAATTTGACAATCGCGACTCCACACGTGATACCTAACCACGTGATCTTTTTAGAGCCAGAGGCGCGCAGGGGGGGGCAGCCTCGACGTGTTTTATATGGATTTTTCACTTTTTGTATGGAAAATAAGAAAAAATATTACCTACATGTAGAGTGTTAGGGGTTTAAGGGTTCTATAAAGGGTGTCGAAATTTTCATTATTTTTGTGATTGGACACACCGTTTTCGAGATACAAGCAAAAGAAAAAAAAAAATGTAGTACTGTTTTTTCATCTGAAGTCGAGGTGTTGGTGTGAATTTTAGTTCATGACAACCAATTTTATTCCACATGTTTTTAGTCGCGATTAAAAATAGTCATATTTAGTCAGAAAATCTAAATTTTAGGTTAAAAACGTCAAATTCAGAATAGCAAAATTGCCATTTTCACTAAACTAATATCTCAGTGCCATCTTAGTGCTGTCAAACTAAAATTTAGTTAAGTTGTGTCGCTTTAGTCTATTTCAGAATGGGAAATCGTCGTTTGACAGGAATAAACTAAATTTTAGTGATTTTTAGTTTAGTTTAGAGGCATTTGTGACAAGAGAATCGGCACCATTGAACGTTGTTGAACTGATAAGATGAAACGGATTAGTCTTAATTGTTTACAATTTTTTTTTTACGTAATTACACAAGGAGTATGTAAGGAGCGTGGCAGTTGGCGTTCTATAGAAATTAAAAACTACTTACAATTTGAGCGACTATAGAGTAGTAATCGTTATCATTTTCATAATGTCCTTCATTGGTACCTGGTTTAATGATAGCAATGTGGGTGCAGTCGATGCATCCTACCACATCGGGAAAACCAAACTTTTCAAAAAATCTGTAATCACAAAGGAATTATGTATAAATATTCAGCTGTAGGAATAAATATAATGGTGGTTAATACGGTAGAAAAATTGGATGATTAGTCTCAGCTTCTAAAGAATGAGTTTACTGTTATATTTACAAAAGTTATAGTTTAGCATTTTTTTATTATATGAAAATCACAAGCACGAAACCATTAGAATCAGAGTTTTAATTACGATTTACATTAAAAATAAAAACATCTGTGAACATTTATACATTGATAAATAAACCATAAATTCAAAACAAACTCACTTCTTTTTTATAACTTCTCTCTCAGTCTTATTCTGCGGGAACTTAATGTATTTCTGTATTATGCTGCTGTGATTGAGGGCCATGGTCACTTCTCTGATGCAATTGGACATTGTCTGGCTTGCTAACAAGTTGAAGTTTTTACCCATGGAATGTTGCAAGCGGCCCCAAGCAAAGAAATTTAATACTGCTAGGACCTGAAAGAAATATTTTAGCATTCTATAAAACACTGAAATTACCATTTTTTTTTTTTTTTTGTATTGGAAAAGTGACCAAAAAGTATTGGAAAAGTGACCAAAAAGTATTGGAAAAGCATACAACCTTCATACTAGGATCGAGCTCATGCCGATGCTGTTTTGCGGGCATCAAAGGTGTTAATTCTTCACACAGCTTATCAAAAAGTTCTCGGCTCAGCCTATATTTGTATATAAACTCTTTGTCGGGAATTGAATTCATAATGAATCTTTCTCGTAAGAGACGACGTCTTTGAGAGAGCCTGTATTTCTTTTCTTCTTCTTCATGCAATGCTGCTCTTGCAAAAAAATACGCGAGCGCCATTTCGTATCTGTGCAAAATAAGAAAAAGATTCAGATCCTATGTTGACCTAGACTTCTAGAGGTCTTTAATTATTTTAATTTGTTTTTAACCATTTTTATTGGAGTAAATAAAAAAAAACAACAAAATGAGTATTTACTTACGTTCTGCTCGTCGGGCTGCTCAGAGACAGTTGTTTCAAAAGCCGTATAGTGACGCTGGGCATTGGGGGTCTTAGAGGGATAGCCGGAAACTAACCGCAAACCTGCGGACGTATGAATTCCGAATTGAAAACGTAGCTAACGTTCTAGGGATTTTTCGACTTTCAAATGAAAAATGGAACCTATAAAAGCTCACTTTCTTGTTTAGTCTATATAAAACCTACGCTCAAACAAAATGCAAACTAAGGTCCGTATTACAGAAGGAAACTCAAGTATTGATCTCTGTTTAAAACTAGTTTTAAGTCTGGTTTTAATTTTAGAACGTTCCTCAAGCATAGATTCATTGATCATAGTTCAGCTGAGTTTGGCTTTATTTTAGATCGTTACTCAGTTCGCGAATCGAACCCAAGCAGTGATTTGATCTATAATCACCCAAGTGTGGTCGAGACCGCGCTTGAGCATAGATTGTCATGTCCAATTGTCAATTTTTGTTGTTCAAGTATAGCTGAGTTGTCGAGTTTTGTATTATTGTTATTTTAAATTAAAGTATTCTATCAAAATGGACATATTTGAAGAGGTTTTTTGTTTTTTTGTTCCAGTGCTGACGCTATCGGTTTTTTTATTTTCTATTATATGTTTAAATTCTTTTAAAATTTCTATTACCAAGTTTTTTTCTAAAGTACTAAAATTTTTCTTCCGTCCTGCCATTTAAAAAGTAATAAGATTAAATTAATCAGCAAAACAAATAACAAATACAACAAACTGACGTAGATGTTTTCACATAATTGACATACTGACATTTTAAATAGCATACCTATTTACGGCCATAGATACAAGTCTTTTAAGCTTGACAATTTTGCTCACAAAATCACTAAACTTTACTTCAAAGACCCTTAATTCATTATATGGAGGATTGTATTATTCGGGACCCAAATAATAACGCTGATTTAATTATTTTTTTGTATATTTTAATCAGAACCAAATTGGTAACTAAAATAAATCGTAAACGAAAACAGGCTGATGCATAGACAATACACATCCCTGCTTGAGGCTCGATTTGAGTCTAGATTCAGCTGAGTATAGATTGATTACCGTTCTGGAATAAGACCGATGCTCAAGTACTGATTCTATACTTAAACAGTGATCAACTGATTGAAGATCAAACTTTACTTGAGGATTGTTCTGTAATACGGACCTAAGACTTTTGTTGTATCAAAGTTAAGATTAACAAAGAGAACATTGTTCTTATATGTTATGTGTTGAAATACAATGCCGTCATCGGAACATTTTGATACTGAAGTGGTAAAGTATGCTTACCTGTCTGTTTAAAGGTATTTATTTTAAGTTTTGCTAACGCCGAATCTCGCTCACTCGTTTTTTACTTTTTTGAAGTTTTCCGTTTTGTTTGACGTTTTATTTGCAAACAAACGTGACATTCAGGCCGCATTCCGAGTTACGCTAAAAGTGATAATATCGCGAATCCAAACAAATTTAATAGTCACAAAATATAAGGATTATTGAGTATTAATTGTGACTTTGGACTTTGGTCGGATTCGCGATATAATCACTTTTGGCCTAACTCGGAATGCGGCCTTAGATGTCAAATTCAATGTTTCGTTCGGAGTCGGGAATCGGGAATTCAGGAGTGTTTCGTTTCCTAATTCGTTCGGAAATCAGAACGGTACAGACTTTATAATTATTGTCAGTACCGTATGGCTTCTCAGGGTTTCCCAGATTGTTGGTAGTCTATCTTCAGTTGTTTTCGAAACTCTCTCAGCTAAATTTGTGTATAGTTCAAAAAGTTACAGGCTGTATTCTTTGTTTCTAAAAGATTTTGCCTATTTCACAATTTGGTTTTAGCCACACAATCGTCGCGCGAATACGCGATCGGTCGCGTGCATATGTCAATTTTTGTTCGGAAAACCGGAAAGCGCCCTCTGTCGACGCGACCACGCGGTTCGGTTCACCGAACCAAAATTTCAAACGATCGTATATTCACGTGACGATCGCTTTTAAATAGGACGCGGGGTCATTGGTTTATTTGAGTGCTTCTTCTTCTTTTCGTGTGGTTACTAACTAACTTGGTGTCAGAGTTTTAAAGCCGCCCATGGGCCTCTGACTCTAACTACTACTCTGTGATTATTTGAGTGCTGGCGAGCTGTATACCAAATAGCGTACTCGACTGTCTTGACTCGCTACTTGTAACTACTTTTAATTTTAAAAAATGTTGCGAGTGGGCTGAATAGCCAATTATATTTTACATCACTCTCAAGCCTTTACGCAGACAATAAAAATTAATAATGTCAGTGTATTGGAAAGATAAATATCTTTGCCTGTAAACCAAATTTTGTCAAATTTCATACCGATAGTGTTCGTAGAAATGGGCATTAAACGATCCTAATATTCTAAAGTGGGTGACAGACGTGCAAACTTAAAGTACTTATGCGGTTTATAAGTTCGCGAACTTACTCGGCTCCCCGTGTCGGTGACACACGTGAAGCTTGCTCACATGCACTGTATCGCGATGTTGTCGAATTTTCTGAACCAAACTAAACAAACATCACACAAATGTCGAAACAAAATGGCGGCTCGCGATAAACTACGAACCAAGGCAGGCTACGAGCAAAATTTCAAACCTGTTGGATGGCCGATGAACTTACCTAGCAGTTTTAAAATACGAGTACTTAGCATGACACACGGGCGAGAAAGGTCGCCGAGCCATAAGTACGCGTACTTGTTCATGCGTATATTACCCCTTTAAGACCACTGCTCCACCGCTGTTCAATCAAACATGCAGCTCTTCTTTTAAAAGATTACGTTTTACAAGAAACCTGCGTGTTCGATTGGTCACTCGTAGTTACCAGGTAGGTAAAATTATGGCGGTTAGATAATCATATCAAAAGCCCTTAAACATCTTATTTTGGGTCACCCAGATTCAGCTTGCAAAATGGAAAATACACGCAATCACCCATTACGACTCCTTCGAGTGGACAAGCGGAAAAAAATGCCATAAGATTCCGAAAACCAATCAGAACTGATATTAGACCGCAGCGTTCATACTTGAACCTTCGAAAGGCACCTACATAAACTGCAAAGAACGCACACTGCAGATGATTTAGCTCCGCCCACTCTGCGTCCACTCTTTATGTTCCAATCTGCGCGATACAAATTTACTACCCTGTATTGATCGATTAGTACTTTGATAGACATCTAGTACTTATATTTGAGACTTAACAGACTTGCGCAGGGATGCTGCATTGCGGTACTCTGGCTCGGGTATAAAAGCAGTGCAACGGGACCGACGTGCACAATTCCGCATCAGGACTAGACCGAGTTAAGACTTGCACTGAAAAATTGTGCACAATTCTGTGGGGGCTTCTTAAACAAAGGGAGTTTAGCTATTTAATTTCGGGTCCGCGTTTTAATACAGTTTTAAATCGTTATTGGTTTGATAGAAATCGGATCCGCGAGATTCGTTAAACGAATTTGTAGAAATTCAGGTCAAAATATTAGGATTTTTTTTAAATCGGTTCCAATACTTAGAATATTTACGAAATCGGGGTAGTAAGTAATATTTCGCGTTTGCCTGTAAGTAGGAAGATGACGGAAGCATTTTATTCAAAAACCGATTATCCTCTGAAATGGGCAACTTGGGTAACTAGGGAAAATAAAAAAACGCATGGCAACTCACATAATAGTGCGGCGCCTTAAATACCTTCTCAAAATTATCGAATTTTGGTTAAAAACGATTCCAACGCACAGTACAGATGCGTCCCCCCTCCGCCTTCAATAAATCAATTTGAACGAGGAGGCGAAGCGAGGAACTAATAAAATTCTAATGCCGCTGCACGTTTGCAGAAAAAGAAACCAAAGGTCTGAAATCAACATTGCCGTTAAAGAAGAGATTCGAGAAGCGAGTCAAACCAGAAGATGACTTCCCGAAGAAAGAAAAACCGGAAGAAAACGTGAGTTTTTAATGTTCATTCTCTAGATTGTTCGTGCGTGCTGAGCTGCTGCGGCCAGGCATTCTGCGTTCCACGACTTTCTTTGTAATAATCAAGATGCTGACGGGCCATCTTTCCAGTACTATTGCGTCATAATTTGCCGGGGCTCAGTTGTAATTGCCATAAAGGTCGTAAGACCTTGACTTGTGACATTTATACCCACGGGAGCGGCTAGGTTTCATTTTGAAATGGTGCAGTGCCGACATGAAAGGGGGAAGGGAAAGGGAAGGGGGAAGGGAAGGGAAGGGAAGTGATATCTGGGGGTGTTGCAGTAACGGAGTACTGATGCCTCAAGGAGGGCATGTTATGTGGTGGAGGATATGTGGATGCGGTTATTACGGAAAGAAAGTTACGCTGTATGAAGGATAGTGAATATAATGATAGTGCTTGGTGGCGCAGTGCGGGAGCATGTAAGAGGGGGGGGGGGGGTAGTGTTACTTTGAAAGGGGGAGGTGGTAAAGTGGCGGGGGGATTGATTATGGCGCATAGGGGCATTGCGGGGCATGAAAGTGAGGCTGTGAAGGGGGTACTTAGTGATTTGCAGAAAAGGGAGGGAAGCGATAGCTGCAGTATTGGGGGTGGGAAGGTGCAGTGTAAGGAATTAGTGACGCCGCAAGGGGGAAGTGCTGATGCCACAAGGAAGGAAGAGGCAGTGATGCTGTGACTTGAGAAAATTATGCTGTAAATGAAGAATATTTCTGGTGTGTAGAGGATAGTTATGCTGTAGAGTAGGAGAGTGAATATAATGGTGCTGCTTGTGGAATAGTGATGCTGCTTGGGGGATAGTGATGATGTCATAGCGGATAGTGGTGATGCTTTAGGGGATACTGATGATGTAGTGTGGGATGCGGCGATGCTATGCTGCATCGCTATCCCTCAAGTATCAAAACAATCCCCCCACTACACCATCACTATCCACCGATAGTGATAGTGATGATGTAATGGGTGATCGTGATGGTGTATGGGGGATAGTGATGGTATATTGGGGGGATAGTGATGGTGTATGGGGGATAGTGATGGTATATGGGGGGATAGTGATGGTGTATGGGGGGATAGTGATGGTGTATGGGAGTTAGTGATGGTGTATGGGGGTTAGTGATGGTGTATTGGGGGATAGTGATGGTGTATAGGGGGATAGTGATGGTGTATGGGGGGATAGTGATGGTGTATGGGGGGACAGTGATGTTGTATGGGGGAATAGTGATGGTGTATGGGGGGGATAGTGATGGTGTATGGGGGGATAGTGATGGTGTATGGGAGATAGTGATGGTGTATGGGGGGATAGTGATGGTGTAAAGGGGGGGCGTGATGCTGTAGACGGGGATAGTGATGAATTATGGGATAATGGTGCTTGCTTTTGGGGAGATTTATGTGCTGTAGAGGAGATATTGATGGTGGATGATAGATAATGATGCTTTGGTAGTGATTTTAATACTATACTGATGAAAAAGACAGGTTGTTCGTCGTCTTGACTTGTTTTTATTTCGGATTGTTCTTTGTTCCAGAGTGTTACTGAAGAAAATGAACAGCAAGTGGATAATTCTCAACCTAAGAGTAAGTAGAATTTACTAGACCATACCCTCAAAACCTTTGAATAAAACAGATATGAATGAAAAGTTTATGCCAGGTTCGAAGTTTTGCGAAAGCAATCTGGCCAAAGATTCTACCTGTATCAGAAAAGATGTTACGGAGCTTTCCCCTTCGAGCAATAAAGCGGTTTAGTGCAACTTCTTGTTGTTCGTGTGGTTAGTGACTAACCTGTACCCTAATTGCGTAATTTATTTTCGTAAACAATTATGCCTAATTTCATTTTGAAAGCCGAACGCTTAAGCTGATCATGCCTCTCTATCGCTTGTTCCGCGCTCTCGCTTGCACGCTCGGCTCGGGCGGAATGTGACACTTTTTCGTGCGTGCAGCCGCTGTTAGATTTATAAGACGTTATCACATCAAAAAATACCTTTTAACATTATTGGCACAACCTCTAGCAGTGCAGCTCTTCGAGGTTCGAGTTAATTCATATTTCACTCACTCGTAAAGTCGGAACAGTCGCTATGGGCCTTGCAACAACATAGGTATTTCCTTTACTCCTACCACAAGAATAATTTTTAGTCTTGTGGTCTTCGGACCCCTCGATCACTGCCGCCAGTGGCAACGCGCGGTGATGATGAGAGGAGCGTCTCAACAATAATAATGGTTATTAACATTAAGTAATTAAGTAAATTATTATACTTAACATATTGAGATCGGTTATTGGTACATTATGAAATCACCATAAACAAAAGCCAATCGGACTCTTTGCAGCCCCCATTCATTATAATTCTCTTCGACAGCGGAAACCCCCTTGATGTACTCCTACGAAACATTAAGAAACATTGAAATTGTGACCATCAATGAAGAAGAACGTCAACAAGAGTACCAAGAGACGTTGAAGTCGCGTCAACACATGCGTCATGTGTGTGTACACTGCGCGCTCGGATTCGTACTCAAACAGGCGTTTGATGTGCATATGAAGGTTCATTCTCCCGTAAGTACATGGCATGTTTATTAAGTACTTATGGTGTTATTCAGCCAACGCGGATACTCTGATGTTGAAGTTGGGAGTAGGTCTCTCATTTAGGACCGCAAAACTCAAACTCAAACTCAAAGCATTTATTTCAATTAAACCATTTATAGGCACTTTTGAACCGTCAAAGAATCGGTCAGTTAGTCAGAAAGTTGAAGCTAGTTGCCCATTCCAAAACGTAGATCTCTATGGAGAAGAACGGGCAAGAAACTCCAAGGCCACTCTTTTAAATATAGATATTACAAAATTCTGGGTACATTATTCTGGTTGCTTCTATATGTGAGAACAATGTACAAAAAATAATCAAAGCAATTGAAAATATAAGGTTAAAAATAAGCCCTGGCAGATAAGAGATGACCAGTCTCAACTGACGGCGCCCGTTCACGAACATGACGCGTGGATCAGCACCATCCAGCTCAACCATTTTGTAGGGAATCGAATGATCCAACACGCAGATTTGCTGTCACTGTCACTGGTACCTAAACAGTAACGGATCTTTTGGCGCTTGAATGATATTGACAAGGAGGGGTGTTATTAAAGATTTTTAATAACACCACCCGTGTTATTAAACATTTTTGTGAACCTGTATTGATAAAACAAGATGCCAGCGTTCGTTCCGATTTTGGCCGCGCGCCATACATCCACATTTCGTGAAAAGTGGCGAAGTGTTGGCCACCAGAATACGCGCGAACTTTCGCGGGATTGTTTTATATATTTTTTTGTAGATGTTTAATATACAGGGCAAATTTTAACCAGTGCGCAAACTTAAACACGTGACTTTTCTCATCATTATGAACAACTTTTACCATGGGACCAAATATGAAATCGCGAAAAAATAAATCAGCTGTTCTAGGTTACATTTATGTTCGCATAACTCCTCAAAATGTAGGGAACCGCAGATTTTTCGCCATTTCAGATTTGGTCCGATAGCAAAAGTTCATACAATTTTTTTCCTGTATATTATTTTTATGGTACCTCTTTAGGTCATGAGCTTTTCAAATATTAAAAAATATTTGGCCTAGGTCTTGGGCGTGAAAATTGATTCGCAATATCAATGTATGAATTAGATTCTGCCAGTCATTTTCAGGCCCCATGTAATAGAGGGCTTTATTTCTCTTCACCAGCAATCAGGCGATCACGAGTGCTTACTCTGTCACTCCCGTCTCAAAACCGCTGACATGTTATACCGGCACCGCTTACGGCATTACCGCCGTTACCGGTGCCTGCTCTGCCGCACGCGGTTTAAAGATAAAGACACTGCCGCCTGCCATGTCATGAACGATCATGCCGGACAGACCTTCGAGTGCGATCATTGTGGGAGAGGGTTCAAGTAAGTACAGTTTAAATTAAAATATAATAGACGTAGATATATTTAATAACCTGTTCTGCTTAGTTATTTCTAAAGCGACAAGTCAATCGTCATCCTGAGGATGCCTCGTTGAGAGGTAAAAATACGTGTCGATTTCTTTCAGAGTTTTTTATGGCTCTTTAGAAATAGCTACGCGGATTAGGTTACTAAATATATCCACGTCTATTGTATTTTATAATGGACTTTATAATAATATATTTTTTTATCACCTGCAGCGACATTGGTGCCGATTCCCTTATTCACAAACTAAACTAAATTTAAGTTCAGTGCATCTTTTTCTTTCTATTTCATTAAGAAAAGGACAGAAGATAAATTTTAGTTTAGTCCTGTCAAATTAATCAGCGCCTGTCACTCTCCATACAAGTTTAGACGTGATTAAAAACTTGCCGACTAAAACTACGTCAAGCGACTAAACTAAAATTTATCTTCTGTCCTTTTCTTAATGAAATAGAAAGAAAAAGATGCACTGAACTTAAATTTAGTTTAGTTTGTGAATAAGAGAATTGGCACCAATAAACAATATTCTATTCCTATTCCAGCTTTAATTATCCAAAATCTTCCAGCTTGTACTATCCAATAAAAGGACATTGGGAAGAAACATCCCCACCCTCCAACAAATTTGAAACAAGTGTCATGCGAAGCTTCTGGTGAAAAAAAACTAGAAAAAAAATCGGCACCACGGTAATCAAGCGTTGATGTCTTTTACTCACGCACCGCGGTAATCAACGCGTTGATGTCTTTTTAATAGTCAAAAGCTGGTGTCGCAACAGTGTCGCGAAATCAATGGTTTAGTCCCATCTCAAAAATGCCCAACGCGCCTAAAGAAGTTTTCACTTCAGAAAACCCATCAATTATGCAATTGAAAAAGACAGTAAGTCTTTTTCCTTATTCTTATAAACATGTATCCTATAACTGTTGGAGGGTGGGGATGGGGTCCATACAAAATCCCCCATGGTCCTTGATATTAGTAAAATTTATATTCTGGCATAACTAGGATCTTTTTTCTGCGATATCTTATCCTACAGCTTTGACAGATGGAAGCTGTTCTGTAACCTGGGTGTAAACTGGTTACATCAATACTGCATCTCTGGTTACAGACGACCGCAGTACCTGAAGAGGCACGTGGAACAGCACCACACCAAGCCCCATCATCTTGAATGTGGCGTCTGCTTCCGAGTCTTCCACGAGAGAGGCTGGTATAGGTCTCATATCAGGTAGGAACAGTTCTGGTCAGCCTTTAAAGCTACGGTTTTTTAGAAAAGCAGTGACCGTACTTGATGGCCGCAATGACGGCTGACATGAAAATTATGACAGCAGCAAAGATTTAAATCGTTAGATTCGCCCTACCGCATCAAAAGATAGTCGCGTTTCTGTTTCGTTTTGACACGTCTGACACACAATGACGCAGTGCCTGCACTTGTTTGTCATGGAAACGCCATTTAATAAAGTGTGAGCTCATTCTTCTCAGTATGGACACTTTTTCCTGTGACTGAGTTCGGTGAGGACAAATCTAGTGATTTAAATCTATGAGGGGCGGGGCATAATATCATGTCATATCGGGATGAGGGAATCTATGCTTAATTTTATCGACGGAAAAAATATTAAAAAGTCATTTTTTTTAAAATATATTTTATGGAATTAAAAAAAAAAATTACAAAGCAGTGTAACTTTTAAACTAAACGATCTATCGCGATGAAACAAACTCCATAATGATTGGAAGTAATTAAGCGTCCTCATAATTTTTTTTTTTAATAATTAAAATTGTGGAAAATAAACTACCCTCAATTGTTCCTCATGTTTTTTTTTGAGCAAAAATCAGTTCTTTTTTTCATATTTTTTTACAATAATTGTAAAATTTCTCAATAAGACCCCAAACAAAACAAAAAAAAAATGGATTTTCTTAAATATTTTTTCCGTCGATAAAATTAAGCATAGATTCCCTCATTTCGTTATGTGCACATTATAAAGCCTCACACTGTATATTTAATTACTTGATAACAAAAATCCTAACAGCATACACCTTTTGATAAACATCAAGTTGACATAAACTTAAAACCTTTTTGACCTGTACCCTAATTGCGTAACTTATTTTCGTAAACAATTTTGCCTAATTTTTTTCATTTTGACAGTTCAACAACATTCATTGCGTTATTTACGTTGTTGAGCAGTTTTTTTTTTTCAACTTATGAAGCAATGGAATGTGATTGTGTTGTATTACGCAATTAGGGTATTGGCCATTTATCGAAATATAAATGAAAACATAATTGTCACAGTCTATCAGTGTCACATTTCTGACATGATTGTCTGACATGTAAAGAATATGGCTTAATGCCATTCTGCGCTGTACTGAATTTGATCTTTGTCCTAAAAGCCGCAAAAGCATGCAAAAAGCTTGCAATACATTGTGCCATCACAACTTTTGATTGGTGAATGCCACATTGGTGTGCAAACTACTTGCATACTTTTGTGCAAGTTACAGGTGTATTACGTGCCTTAGGTAGGAACTTTTAGGTATGTATATTAGATGCATCTTCTGAAACTCTTTAATACTCATTTAACAATGCATGATAATTATTTCCGAAGATTCCTTTGGTAGGCAATTTTGTAGATTTCTGAGTTCTAGATGGAGCAGTGATTTACGATCCACACCGAAATGGAGGCCTTACGCCGAAACGGAGGCCTTGGCTTCTATTAAAGACCAGGAGGCTGGGCTTTAAGGAAAGGAAGCTGCTTTGGATTGACACGCAAGAATTACCATTTTTCGATGTTGTTGTAGAAACTAGGGTTAAATACGCGAAAATTCTTAGCTGCAAATACCTTAAAAATATGCCGCTTTCATTATCAGTGGCCAGGGCTCAAAGACAACCACGTGATACAGAAAAAAAATTGCGCCAAAAATGTTTAGCGTATACGAATTCGGATCATAAGCGTTTAAATCCGCGGATACGATTTTTAATATTAACCTCGTGCTTGAGAAGCGGGCCTCAATTTCCGGGCTTTCATGGAATACATTACTTTAGTTGCGTGATCAATTTTTTTTTTTTGTTTAATTGACATGCAGTTGCATGGTGTGTTAGTGAGTGTGATGCGTCGAGTGTTTTTTTTTAAATTCAATTGTTCAGTGTATTTTTTGGGATATTGTCAGTCTGTAAAATAGAAGTGCGTCTAAACATTGATGACATTGTCATTGATTGACTTTGATTATGTGAATTATTTAAATAATTAATAAGTATTTTTCTATGACGAACAATCTGGAAATAAAAAATGGAATATTTAAGTTTGAGATGATTTAATTTAGAGTTTTTTAAAGGCACCTATGTATATGAATGAAATGAAAATAATAATAATTTAGTTATTTTAATTTCATAAAGTAACTATAGGTTAGTTTAATAATTTAGTGAGCTGTGACTTACGAGTTGTAGGTAGTGGATTCGAACCCTGTCAGGCGCTTTGTGTAACTTATTTCATCATCACTGCTCTCAAAACGGTGAAGGAAAACATCGTGAGGAAACCGACATGTCCTAGAACCAAAAATTTTAAGACATTTGACATCTACCAACCTGCACTGGACCCGCGTAGTGGATTACAGCCCACTCCCTCTCACAGTGAGGAGGCCTGTGTCGCAGCACTGGGAATGTTATAGGCTAATTATGCTATGCTTATACTTATTAGTTTAATAAATAATTATAATCTTGAATAACGTTCCTTCTCACAGGTAATACGAAGCTAGTGATAATAAGGGCAGGTATCAGGGTTTTCAATTAACAACCCTGTGTAACCCCAACAACTTGTAAAAAATAAATCGGCTCACACTGTGACTGTATTTAAATTACCTTAAGCTGATAACATTTTACTTGTACCTAATAATGTTAATATTAGTGTTTAGGTCGGTTTCCCCCTTAGGGGAAAGAACCGCACTCCACCCCGTAGGGCCCTGTAGAGCTCGTTTCCAGACTGGACTCTCTTCCACCGATATAAGAAATGATTTCCCATAAACTAAACTGCCTTGTCCCGAAAGTTAAGGGAAAAGGAGGGAGATACAAGGTGATGTTAATATTGGGAATTCACAGTTAGCAAACATTAGTATTATAATATAATATTAATATATATATGAAGTTATGAAGACAAGAGGGTATGCAAAAGGATATAATATATAGTGTTAGAGTCCAGAAATGAGACAACTCATGAGGTTTCTAATCACTTATATTGTTTAATTAATCAACAATCGGTACACGTGCATTCACAGTGATAGCTCAATTAGGACTGCCGTCCTTCCCCGCATCTTCCCCTCGCGTAGCTCTGGGATGACTACGGCGTAGCACTGACGTCATGACGTAGCAGATGACGTCATAGCGTAGCACCACACCAGGTTCTGCCTGTACGAGTATCTCCAGTATTTCTTACAATAGCTTCATAAATTTAAATTGCAACTTTGATTATAGTTTTTCTTAAGATTAGTAAATTTAAGCTAAATACAGAAAAATGTACTTACATTATATAGCTACCCTTATATGTATTACAATGATGTGAAAGAGCGGAGCCTTCTAATGGCATTGTTTGCCTAAAAGAAGGCTCCAAACACGTTAAAATATAATGTAATTTTTTATTTGGCTCAATAAACTATTTTGTATTTTATCATGTTTTAATATTGTAAATGTTGGAAAGCCTACGTCTCCCCTCTCGCAGGTGGGCGCTGATATCTGCAACACAGTCCTGATGAAGTGAAGGAAGTAAAGGAATCGTTACGGTTGCGCTTAAATTCATTATAAATAATAAATTAATTGTTGTGTTTACGATGTGCCCACTTCAGTGAGACTGGGAACCGTTTGACAACGTTTGCCTTATTGTACGTATTCTGCTAGACCTGACGCATAGAATCTCTGAGGACACTTATGATTCTAATAGACACGTTCCCTAAGCACTATATCAATGTCTTACTCAATCCTTTAGATAGAGTACTGCGAAGTCCAACTGCCCTTGAGGAAGACAAGTATTGAGTGAAAGAAATCGACACGTGTATCACCTTTCAACGAGGCATCCTCAGGATGACGATGGACTTGTTGCGAACCCGAACACGGCGTCCATCGTCATCCTGAGGATGCCTCGTTGAGAGGTGAAACACGTGTCGATTTCTTTCAGGAGTTTTTTTATGGCTCTTTAGAAATAGCTAAGCGGAACAGGTTACTAAATATATCCACGTCTATTGTATTTTATAATGGATTTCCGCAAGGTCACGACTGAATCAATTAACTAAGTATTGAGTAGTTCTAAACGAGTACCTACTAATGTCAAAGACACCCTTACGGCGGCCTAAAACCCTTTTTACTAAGATAACACAAAACTAGCACAAGCGCACCGTAGGCTCAGACTCTAGCAGAATTCATTGCGATTGTACTTGGTGCACGCCGAAGTGGTATTTCGTCACTTCACATTTTCTTGGTCTGGCTATTAGCGGCATTGTTCGCGGAAGCCCGTGTTGACGATTTTCATGCCATAATGAGAAAGCGAGCGGCGTCAATAATGGGTAGGTTGCGTGGAAGCCCCAACAGCATCCTAAAAACATTGTTCGACAAGGCCGACAGCCCCTTTATTAGGCACTGGGTGCGGAGGCACGTGCCAACATTGTGTTGAGCCACGTAATTATTAGCTAATATAGTTTTTAAGTCTTTGTTACTATTACTAAGAACTTATATATGGATTGTGTGTTTTACCTGCTTTTATGTGTGATCCGTAATAAATGAAATATATTGTGAACTGAGATTAAAAATCGTATATTTTATTTACTCGTTTCTTTAGAATTCGTTGAATTATTGTATTCGACCTATCCGCTGTAACTTTGTTTCCTATTAAATAAGTAATTTATGTATTTCCAAGTGGCCCGAACCAAGTGTTAGTTTTAAAATAAATATAATATTTATTACAGACACTCACAACACCATCAATGAGCATCTTTATTTATAGAAGTGAAAACTTCTGGTGCACTTTGCGCCCTTTCTGAATAGTGAACGAAACTGTTGTTTACTCCCTAATCACGAAATCCATAATTTCTGCCGAAGCAGGGCCGGCCCGTTCATATAGGCGAACTAGGCGACGGCCTAGGGGCTCGTATTAGGGGGGCGACAAACAGCGTCATCGAAATAAAAAAATTGTACATTACATTTATTTTTTATTTAACTACAACTTGAAAATACTCCCAATTTTTTATCCATTTTTCTACCAAAATGCGCTCATAGACATTTATGAAACCATCGGTACGATTCATCTGGAAATCAAAAGCGAGTTGAGGCCAATCCATTGCTAAAAAAAATCGCGATTTCAAATGTATTGCTTCTCTTTTTGTATGGTGTAATATTTTGTTCAAAATTAATTTGACTATTATATTTGACGGCGACCGCTGTACTGATCGCGCCTAAGAGATATTTCTCGATGGCATGTGAAGCGAAGTCAGAGGCCTATAGGCGGCTTTAAAACTCTGACACCAGGTTAGTAACCACACTAAAAAGAAAGAACATTGTTTTATTTTGTCACGAATTTTCTTAAAAGGGCGCTGTTCCAGTCTTTCGCCTAGGGTGCCAGGAATTCTCGGGCCGGCGCTGGTCCGAAGTCATGGGCGTTCCTTACTCTGTATCACCTACGGACATAGGATTAGTTCGGAGCCCGAACTAAGAAAGAATGACAAAACGATGTGTTTTTGCCGGTTCAAGAAATTGAATTGTTCACTTGTTTTGACGGGTCAACTATATATACACTTTCGGACGAGCCCGTATCTTCGTTGACGGACAGACGGACTAAGAGAGTAGACCATCACTGGTCGGTAACGCTGAATCGGGTATAATCGGCTCCAGTCGGGCGGTGACGTTGAATCGGGTATGCTCGGCTCCAGTCGGGCGGTGACGCTGAATCGCGTATACTCGGATCGTAGAAGTTTTCATTGCTATCGTGTGAACTAAACTTTTTGTTTGAATAAGTGATTATCCCAACTCGAGATTAATCCCGTCACATTTCCTTACTACCAGCACCCTATAATAATATCAAACTAATCTTATTTAAATATAAAAATAGGACACATAACGAAGAGGTACGAGCCAAGACGGTGCGCCTCCCAGTCACCTGCAAGATCTGTTCTCGCGACTACAAGAACAAAGCAAGCCTGAAGCGACACCTTCTCACTCACGACGAGAATGTCCACTGCGAGATCTGTTACGAGAAGTGCAAGAATCGGATCACGTTGGGACATCACTACTTGAAGGTGCATAATGAGAAATATGTTGGGTAAGTATCTTGAGAGGAAAATCATTATCTGTTGCACACTGGTTCGCTTCCAACATTATAGTTTATAGCTCAATACTCAATCATTAATTGCATTCCACAATGAGTACCTACTACTTCTCGACGGCATTTGAGGCTCATGAGCGACACAAAAACTCTGACACCAGGTTAGTCACTAACCACACGAAAGAGAAAGAAGAAGTCTTCTGATAATTTATTATTTATTTGTCAGTGCGCCGGAACAGACTTGCCCGCATTGCGACCGGATCTGCGCGACACGTGCTATGCTCAAGCGACACATGCAAAGGATGCACAGCGATAGAACTAAAAAGTAAGTTGATATAATATTACGCCGGTCTTCCCCAAAGGCAAAGGTGCATAGCGCAACCTCATTGGGCAGATACATTTAAGGCCCTACAAAGTTGTCGCTCTAATTAGAGTGACAACTTTGTTGGGCCTTAAATGTTGCCACTGTAACTTGTACACTGTAGCTTTGCAGGGTAGGCTGCGCAGGCCGTTAACTAATAGGTAGGTAGTTAGGTAAGTGATGACTAAAACAGCTGGACAGATTCATACATATAATTTAAGTATGTAGTGTAGTAGACACTCGGCTAGGTCGCGGGTAAGGTTACTCGTCCGTCCTGAGCACACATATTTGGGAAGGATACCGTCCTTGGAAGCATGTGGTAGACGTGGGGACCTGCTCAGCACAGGCTCAGCAATAGGCCGGACGGCCACAGGTAGTGGGCGTCGGTAGCACGTGGAGGCAAGGAGCACAGGCTCCGTAGGTAGCTTGCGGCGGTAGGCCGCAGGTAGGCAGACCTTTGTCAGACTTTGGTAGCGTGCGTGGCTAGTGCACAGCATAGCTACGCGTCAGTAGTAGGAAAGCGTGCAGCATTGGGCAATGGGTCCTGCCCTCAGCCCGTGCGGAGTACAATGTAATAGGGGTTGAGCTTATAGCCAATAATGGGGCACAAATCCATGCAGACTCCGGGCAGCTGTTGAGAAATTCTTTTTAGAAAAACTATAACATTTTGGCCGCTTGCGACCACTAGTCCAATTAGACGGTTACTCGTGATAAATAAACTATAATCTGTTCAAAAAGTATCTAATGAAAATATAAACAAATGGATCAGAAAATGTACCTGTGAATGTCAATTTGTAGTGCCACTTACAAATTGAGTGCTTTTATTTAATTATTTTTTTTGTAATCTGAAACTTTTCCATTTCTTCAATTTGGGATTTGTATAACTTTTTTTTTATATTGTAAGTGTCATTTGTAAGTGTTACTTAAAATATGCGTGCTAGATTAACATCTAGATCGCATATGGAAAAAGAAATACTTATACCCAAAATTCTAATTTTAAAT
Source organism: Agrochola lychnidis (assembly GCA_963680765.1). Taxonomy (NCBI): domain Eukaryota; kingdom Metazoa; phylum Arthropoda; class Insecta; order Lepidoptera; family Noctuidae; genus Agrochola; species Agrochola lychnidis. The sequence goes on from OY796873.1 coordinate 2,094,050, forward strand.
CATTCAACAAAGACATTTTTCATTGGACAATTCAAGTTATTTTTATAACCTCAATTTTAGTCGATGATTTTTCAATTACAATTTATTTAATACATGAAATAAATGAATTTATTTATTATTTATTTAAAAATGTTATTCAAACAATTATTGTTGAAAATTGTAGTGAGATATAAACTTGTAACCTTCTAAATACTGATGAAAGTGTTACTAATTACCTTTAGTGAGTGATTGCGTAAGAATTTAACCCAGAGTTTGTTTACATGAGCATGATATACTTTTGAAATAGCCTATACACTAAAGCATTGCAATTAATTACTCACCACACAGATAACTCTTTTCTTCGGATAGATTGGTGATTTTATTGGATATAATAATATCATTTTGATTAATAAGTAATTCCATTACTCCTAGATACCAATGTGATCACTGCCAGCGCCTGTACCTGACTAAAGGCGAAGTCCGGGCCCACATCACCTGGTCGCACATGCCGGCTGAAGCCCGAGGGGGGCACGCCTGCACGTGTGGTCGCATCTTCAGGAGCCCCTCGCTACTTCGCGACCATAAGGCCAGGTTTCATGCGTCACAGCCACCACCAAGGGTTCACCAGTGTGAACACTGTGATAAGGCTTTTGCGGTAAGATAATTCATAATAATTATACACACACATACATATACTCAAGCCCTCTTTCCACGGGGGTAGGCAGAAAGTACAGAACGCCACCTGCGACGATCCTTACATAGGTATTCCTTTTGCTTAAATATATCTGTGTCTTGTACAGGATGGTGCCAAACGAAACGAATGGCCTACAAAAAAAGAATAAATGCTCTCTTTTGCAAATGGCGTTTTATGTCATCGCAACTTTATTATTCGTAAACACAGATTTAAAAGAAATGCAATGTTTTGTTTAAAAAAAAAGGTATAGTAACCTTAGAAAATCAGGTCAATAATTTTGCGCCAGCCTACTTACATCGAAGTTGGAATAATTGCGGGATTCTTTAACCTTTAATTTTTTGTATCCTCTTATCTTATTAAGATGTATGTTGACTTGAAAGAGCACGGCAGTTGAGAGTATGTCATGCTCACTTAAATGTCTCGCTGATGGTGGCGAGTGTGTTGGCTCATTCGATTCCCTACAAAATGGTTGAGCTGGATGGTGCTGATCCACGCGTCATGTTCGTGAACGGGCGCCGTCATTTGAGACTGGTCATCTCTTATCTGCCAGGGCTTATGTTTAATCTAATATTTTCAATTGATTTTGATTATTTTTTGTACATTGTTCTCAAATATAGAAACAACAAAAATAATGTACCCAGGATTTTGTAATATCTATATTTAAAAGAGTGTCCTTGGAGTTTCTTGCCCATTCTTCTCCATAGAGATCTACTTTTTGGAATAGGCAACTAGCTTCAACTTTCTGACTTACTGACCGATTCTTTGACAATTCAAAAGTGCCTGCAATACAATGTAATACCTATTTACCTATGTAAATAGATATTACATTACATAAATAGGTATTGCACCTAGCTATTTGTTGCTTACGAAAATGACTTTACAACATTTTGGAACTTGGTCCAACGAAAATCGAGATTTTTAGCTATGATTCGCAAAATAATCCCAAGATATTTTGCGAAACGTAGCTAAAAGAATCGATTAGCATCAGGAAGAGTAGCAGGATGGCCGCCGTCGCTTCGTGATATATTTTCACTTACGAAAATGACTACACCATGTTGGAACTACGTGTAACGAAAATCGAGGTTTTTTTTGCTACGATTTGCAGAAAACTATAAACAGCGCTTTTATCACAATCTGAGAATTTTGAAGGATATTGCTAATCCATTGCGTCATAGGTTTGAAAACTTCATCTGCTCAACAACGTAAATAACGCAATGAACGTGGGTCAACTGTCAAAATGGAACCCATTGCGATCAATTGTCATTTTATGTATGGGACCGTTCAAGTATTAAATAAGCACTATTGGGGGGCGGGGGTCTATGCTTTGCTTATTTTTGATGACATGGGGTGGGGAGGGTCTAGATGGTGATTACGTCAGCTGTAATTATTTTACTTTTTTACACATATGGCAACCCACACAGTGTCTATGTTTGAAAACGAAAAGCATATTCGGGGATTCCCACAAATAATGAATACGTTTCAAGTACTCGCTTAGAACCGAGTAGGGGAATTACCGTGTGCTATTTAATTGCCTAAATTTCTTCCGTCAACCTGCCTAAATTTCTTGTTCATGAATCAACAAAAGAATAGAATACTTACATTAAAAGAAAAATGCATATACCAATGTTTACGTAAGCATGGGTAAGAGCTTTGCTTACTTTTGCTGACAAGGGAGAGGGGGGAGGGGGTAAATAATTGTAATAAATCTACTTACGTTTCTTGAACGGCCCCTATGTTACGCAATTATTACACCGCTGTTGTTTTGCGAATCGTAGCTAAAGAATTGATGACGATTTTTGAACTGAAGAGTTATAATGTGGCCGCCCTCACTTCGTGATTACCTTCCATCGAATCCCAGGGCCGTTGAGGGTTTGATATACAGTTCGCGGTCCTGGAATTAGGTAGTTGGTTTCCATCATAGTCTGCGGAGTGCCAAGATCAAGATTCTTGGTGAGTTATTATAGTAAGTATAAGTACTGAACTGTGATTTCTGGACCTCCTACTGTTGCTGTGACATGTCCTATCTAAAAGAGCCGGGTGATATGTAACTCGGGACCCTCCTACCTCTGAAGCCTTTCTCTATTTAAGATTGTGCATTTTATGAACCTTGCCTCAGACCAATTGGTCTGAGACTAACATACATAACATCACGCCTTGTTTCCCCGAAGGGTTGGGCAGTGGTGTCCCTGTAACAGGTACACCCACATTTCGCCAGTTATGTTTAAGTCCCATGTAATAAGGGGGCGAGTCTATTGCCATCAACCGGGCACAAATCCAGACTCCGGGCTGCTACCGAGAAATTTCAGATAGAAAAACCCAATAACACTGTCCGATCTGGGAATCGAACCCGGGCTAGTGCCTAGTGCCTGTAATATGATGTTGAGATATAATAATAATAATAATAAAGCCTCTTTTATTCCTTAATTAAAAAATAAACAAAGTATAACAAAAAAAAGTAAATAGTAAATAAAATTGAGGAAATTAATTAAGGACCCCTCTTTGGGTAAAGGCCTCCTCCCTTTCATGCCACTCTTTTCTGTCCTGTGCTACTGCTGGCCAATTCTGGCCCGCTACCTTTTCTATTTCGTCGACCCATCTTTCTCGGGGGCGTCCCTGTCGCCGTTTTCCTTTTGGGCCTGATGTTGAGATATTATGTGATAATTTTTTTGTTGACATGTCAAAATATGTTCGCCATTTCTGAAATTGTATCCTAGCTGTAAATAATACTTTTATAATATATTTCATGTCTCAGATTTTGATTTGATTTGATTTCCAGTTTTAGCTGACCTCTCGTCTCATAATTGAACCATCACTTATGCCAACAATTCCCATACCTACATTGAAACTTCACTAAAGTTGAAACTAGCTGACCGTCACATAGACAAATAGAGACAGGAGCTGTGATGGCCCCAACTTAAGAGTTGTAGGTTGTGGGTTCGAAACCAGGCAGGCGTATTACTACTTTGTGAGGAAACCGGCAAGTCCTAGAACCAAAAATTCTTAGCCATGTGACATCTACCAACCGGCGCTGTGCCCGCGTGGTGGATTACAGCCCACTCCCTCTCGAAGAAAGGAGGCCTGTGTCTCAGCAGTGGGAACATTTTTTGACTTATTAAAAATAGTTTTTGTTATACAAAGTATATACAAGTAATGTTATAGGGCAGTTATAGTCCGAGTAGGAATTGATGACTTTCACCCGTGTTAAACACTCTACTTTTCATTTCGAATATAAGGAAAGTAAAATTTTAAATATGGAACACACCGCGTCACCGCCGCGGGTCGTCCCGTTTAGGTATTTTTTTTAATTCACACTGGCTGTTTATACAATGACATGACCGCGGCATTGTTTTTTAACCATTTTTTTTTCTATAAGCGGGGTATTACACCATCATATCTACGATCACAGATCCATGATCAAAGACATAACTAAATTGTAAAATAGGAATAACATGAGTAATTTGTGAGCTTCGTAAATAGATATTGGATATAATATGATAGTGTAATAAATGTCTATTTTATAATTCCAGTATTTATCTTCGATCACAGATCCATGACCACAGACTCGACAGTATAATACCCCCTTAGTAAAATTTTTCGTAGCCGACTACCTAACCAAATTTAGTTCCATTTTTAAAATTCATTCCCGCCCTAGAGAGGGAAGCAATTACTATGAGTCTTTCCCGCCCAAGGGTGAGGATCAGCGTCTTCCACCCGCTACTTGGATCAAACAAACACTACTTTCCGAGTATGAGAAATGAAAAATATTTTTTTATCTAACATTAAATTTTCTTCACCAGAACAAGCAAGTACTGAATCGTCACAAGAAAAGCCACTCCGACGAGATGTATCCCTGCAAAGAATGTGGACTGCTCTTCAAAACTCAACCTTACGTCAAAGTCCACTACCAAATCAAACACCTAAACATGACGAGAGCACAAATCAAAGCACAGAGGAAACTTAACAAGGAGCAGTTAATACAGGATAATATACACAGAAGTACGAATTGGGAACCACCCATCTCTAATAAGAAGAAAAACTCAGTTGCTATTGAAAATGAAGAAGACCCTCTTCTGGTTCAGGAGGGAGACATACAAATGAAATCGGAGAATGAAGATGACCTTCACCCTCTTTTGGTTCAGGAGGGGGAGATACAAATCAAATTTGAGCAGGAAGATGACCTTCAAATCCCGACGTTCCAAACCTTTGTTGATATTAGTAGGGAATAGAATAAATATCAACAGTGCTGCAAGAATCCTTTGGCGTTTGAATAACATTGATAAGGGGGCACATTTGTGAAATCATTTCGTGAAATTGTATTGAAAATATAAGATGGCAGCGTTAATTCCGATTTCAGTCCCGCGTCGATAGATCCTTGTACAATTTTAAGTAGGTACTTATAAATGTATTTTTTGAATTCAGAACCTTAGATAATTTACATTGATTGCCACTAACTCGACAATCTACTTTAAAGTTATGTAGTCTAAGTTGATTTTTTAATGACCATTTATAATGAAAAGGTCTTGAAGGAACTATAGAAAAAAAGTCTATCCCCTCACGGTTGCAACATTGAGTTTGTGGTTTCAAAACATGATAATTATCTAAGATTCTGTATTCAAGTGTAGTGTTAAATAAGCCAAAGATTCCTGAATTTTGTAGACGATTAAGAATTATTTGGAATATTTTGAGAGTAGTTGCTCGTGATATGCGAATGTGCGTAGTAGGTAGTCTAAATCTTTGATATTCCTTGTTATGTAAGCTCTTAAGTTGTCTGGACTGTCTACACATTAAAAAAAAAATTACAATAAAATACCTACCTGAAAGTTGAAAATTGCTTAAATTAAATAAGTAAACGGATTCTCATTCCTTCTCTCTATGAAAAAAAAAAAAACCATTTGCTATACACTGGCGCTAATGCAGGCTCAACATAAAAGCCTGGATTTATCGAGGACGAAATCTAACAAAAAGGGAGCATGAATAAAGTGTACTTTAAAATGGGAGGAATTTATTGAAATTTCCTTAATTAATTCATGTTAAATTAACTGAAAATCTACAAACCGATACAAACGATCTTGTGACATTGCTCATCAGTTGAAATAATACCAAGCTAGCCTTATAACTATTGAAACTCAGTACTACGGCAGGTCCACTGTACTTTTTTTTACTTGACATTTTTAATGTAAATTTAAATATAATTGCGGTAATATTTAATAATTGCGTAACACACTTATAGTCGCAATGGCTTTCATTTTGACAGTTCAACAACATTCATTGCGTTAAGGCGACGATAACCGACTTTTAATGATTTTATACTGAAGATGACGTCTAAACGAGTAGTGTTAGTGATTTGGAAAAAATATATGTTAAATTAGAGCATTTTTTTAATATTTTAATATAGGCATATTTTGGATTATGTTCATATTACATACTGAAATTAATTTGTAAAGTTATGTCTAACGCGTATAAAAAAAACTGAGAATGACGCAAAATCTATCAAGTGTATTTTTCTGAAACCTTCACCATTTTAAAGATAATTTAATTATTGATCTTTTAGTATACGTGTTTTAACAAAATACTTTTTGTTTTACGTATTAATAATTAATAATGCGTCTAATTTGGGACAGCGTTCCTTGATGGGCGAGTCCTATTACTGGCTGCACGTACGACGCGTTGCGTGAGCTCAGTACAAAACACGCAAGCTAACCACTCAAGGTCACTGTCATATATCTGCGTCTTAATTACGTTGTTGAGCAGACAAATTTTCGAATATTATGAAGCATTGGATTAGCAATATCCTTCAAAATGAATCAGATTGTAATTGATCGGTCCACTGCACCTACTTTGTTTTATTTGACATTTTTTATGTCAATTCAAATGTATCCAGAAGCTTATTAAAATAATTATAGTGTTCCTATTATGAGTATTAGGTAGTGTAGTTATTTATTTAAATTGATTAAGTAGGTACTTTTTGATCATTTAAAAAAATAATTAATAAATAATGATTTAATTAAAAAATATTATTTATTGATTATTTATTTAATTAATTATTGATTTATTTAACTTACTAGCAGACCAAGTTAATTCGACACTTCAGTGTGAAAGAGATGAAGCTCTACAGGACGTATAACTCCATTTCTTTCTCCCACTGAAGTAATATTGAAATAATACTGCTTTTGAGCTGGTGGTAGGCCCTGGGTGAAATACAGCTCAAATGCCCGAAATGGGCCCGCGTTTTTCTTCAAATGGGTCAAATACTTGCAATTTTTTTGGTATAGTAATTTAATTGTTCAATCTTTTACATTTTCAAATATAAAATCAAACCAAAATCAAAAGTCATTAAGTATTCAAATTAGGCTGAGAATCAGCACTTTTCGAACATCAAAATTACATAAGACAATCCCCCAAAACGCCCGCCCTTCCACCTTTACCTTAGTTTTATAAAAGTAATACCAGCCTCTGCAGGTGTTGTCCCAGGCCCTTTGAAATGTCAGTGGCTGTCAAGACTATCGTCACAATGCTTGTTGCATTTACATTCCTAATTTTTCTACGTCTTTCGCAGTTTTGACAAGGTTCCCGGCATGCGGGTACATATCATGATTATACTGCTGTACATATATCAACAATCATTGTGCGAAGGTCTAATCTATGGCCGCATTCCGACTTACGTCAAAAGTGATTATATCGCGAATCCGACCAAAGTCCAAAGTCACAATTATTACTTAATAACCCTTTTATTTTGTGACTATTAAATTTGGTTGGATTCGCGATATTATCACTTTTAGCGTAAGTCGGAATGCGGCCTATATAACAGTACTTTGCTGGCTTATTGACAACAATAGTCCTGTCAGTGATGACAGGTCGATCCCAGTACATTATCTGTTTCAAGACCTGGGTCTGACCTTGACCTTCGATACGTTTGACATTGACCTTGAAAATGTGTCTCCTGTGAACTGGTGGGTGGGGGGATCACTTGCCCTCTTCCTCTCTCTTCCCTTCTACCTCCCTGTACATTTCATTTCTCTACCTTTAGAGATTTATGTCAGTTTAAAAAAACTATGTTTCTCCGGCGAGGGGGAGTGGAGGGGTTTATTAACCCTCCCTATGTTTAATAATGTTTAAAATGACGTCTAAATTAACAGTTGTTGTGTAATTAACTTGGTCAACAAATTCAGTGATCTCTGAGAAGAATTTCAGTTGTGTTTTGTTTATTTTTTAATAAATAAAAATAATTATGATTAGACTGTTCATGGTGGTTTTATTTTTACTTATTGTCACCCTGTTTATTTTTGAAAGAAAAAGGCCTTTGATCAGCATTTGGACAAAAGATTACATAGATGAAGTCTCATGAAGTGCCGAGCTAGATACCGTACTCCATCAATGAGGATTTTAAAGTCGTATTTACTACTTCATAAAATTATCGGACCCTGTCTGAAGAAGAAATGAAAATAAAACGATTTACTTGTTCATGGTATACATTTGCCTGATTCATATTTTATTGATAAAGTAGGTATAGAACATTGGTCCGTAACCTTTCTAAATAAAAATACTTCAAAACCTTAGTAAAAATACTTGCATACAACATTGATCTACAGGGTGTTTGGCAGAACGTTGAACATACGAAAATGGTGGATAGGTGGGGTCATCTGCTACTTACTCAGCCCTTATTTATTCGGCCCTGGCCATCTGGATAATTAAAAAAAAAAAAATTGCTTTCTTCTAGTTTCACCACTTTCTTAACTTTAAAGTGTAAGTAGCAGATGACCCCACCTATCCACCAATTTCGTATGTTCAACGTTCTGCCAAACACCCTGTATAACGTAATATAAATAGAGTACAACCGCGTTTACAAAAATGAGGTGTCGGTAACGGTATTGCGAGTTCAATCGTTTTTCCCATCTTAAAAATGCCCAACTAAATTTAAGTTCAGTGCATCTTTTATTATTTATTCTTTTTTATTTCATTACGAAAAGGACAGAAGATAAATTTTAGTTTAGTCCTGTCAAATTAATCAGCGCTTGACCAACATTTTGAAAATGTAGTCAATAAAATGCACTAATATAAAATGACTGCAATTGCACACGGCAATAGAATCTACATACAAATAAAAACTACCTTGCGTTCTGAGCGCTTTATTTATGTTCGTGTATGTGTCGCAGAACATATGTTCGTGTATGTGTAGTTCGTGGGGTGCCGGACTTAAAGAATAGCACTACCCTATTTCTTCCCATGGGTGTCGTAAAAGGCGACAAAGGGACTTACTAGAGAATGGGCAGCAGCGTTCTCTATACATTTTTAACACCATACTGCGATCGCCAACCCGTCTGCCAAGCGTGGCGATTATGGCATACCCCCCCCCCCAAAAATGACAAGCACCAGAAAAAAACGGCCCCTAGTGCCCGGCGGCCCACCTGCCCTTAGCTACGGTAGCGGTCAAGACCACGGTGAGGCAAGGGGTGCAAAGAATCCCCGGAAGAGATCCGGCTACCATAACCACCGGAAACTGGACCTGGCAACATACAACACGCGTACACTTCGGACCGACGAAAAGATCATCGAACTCGAGGAAGAATTGAGCAAGTTACGATGGGGCATAGTAGAGTTATCTAAAGTCCGAAGAGAGGGCGAGGACTCGATAATCCTCAAATCCGGGAACTTGCTCTATTTCCGGGAGGGCGACCAGCAGTCCCAAGGTGGTGTCGGGTTTATCGTCCATAAGTCCCTTGTGAGCAACGTGGTGAAGATCGAGAGTGTGTCGACCAGGGTGGCGTACCTTATACTCAGAATATCCGCAAGATATTCACTGAAGGCAGAGCCCTGATGGTGCAACAAAAAATGAGATTGACTTCATTATGTCGACGAAGAAGTAAGTATTCAATGATGTCTCTGTGATCAACGCGGTGAAAACCGGAAGTGATCACCGTATGGTAAGAGGCACATTGAACTTGAATATCAAGCTGGAAAGATCTCGACTGATGAAGTCTACGCTCCGCCCAGCACCGATCCAGGTCCAAAACCCCGAAAGCTTTCAGCTCGAACTTCAGAATCGTTTCGAGTGCCTAGGGAGCTCCGTGGACGATTATAACGATGGGTTCGTGGAAACTGTCCATACGGTCGGGTCCAAGTTTTTCAAGACCCGTCGTACAAATCGAAACAAAAGGCTTTCTGATAGTACTTTACAGCTCATGGAGGAGAGGCGCGAGATGATTCTGCAGTCTTCAGACGATGCGCTTAAATACTGGCGGCTCAATAGACAGATCTCTAAGTCCTTGAAAAGCGACCTTCGCCTCTATAATACCAACCGTATTAAAGAGGCGATAGAGCGGAACAAGGGCTCCAAGGTTTTTGCAAGAGATCTTGGACAGAGTCAGCTTGCGAAATTGAAGACCAATAATGGCAGAATCGTATCCGCCAAACCTGAACTGTTGAGAGAGATCGAGAGTTTCTATGGACAGTTATACACGTCAACCAGTAACCCCGTTGCGAATCTAGCAAACGACCCAAGAGCTAGATTGACCCGACACTATACTGAAGACATCCCGGACGTCAGCTTGTACGAGATTAGGATGGCTCTGAAGCAGCTTAAAAACAACAAGGCGCCGGGTGATTACGGAATTACGGCCGAACTCCTGAAGGCCGGTGGAAAACCCGTTCTTAAGGCCCTCCAGAAGCTTTTCGATTCCGTCATACTCGAGGGTCAAACGCTACAGGCATGGAACAGAGCATTAAGTCCGCCTCTGTACATTTCTATGCTTGAAGTATTAAATAAATAAACAGAGGTGTGGTGGTACTCTTCTTTAAAAAGGGCGACACTGCCCTGCGTAAGAATTATAGGCCCATCACACTTCTGAGCCATGTCTACAAGCTGTTTTCAAGAGTTATCACGAACCGTCTTGCGCGCAGGTTTGACGACTTCCAGCCTCCCGAACAAGCCGGATTCCGTAAAGGCTTTAGCACCGTAGACCACATAGATACGCTGCGGCAGGTCATACAGAAGACCGAAGAGTATAACCTGCCTCTCTGCTTAGCGTTTGTGGACTACGAGAAAGCCTTCGATTCGATCGAGACATGGGCTGTGCTGCAGTCTCTTCAACGGTGCCAGATCGACTATCGGTACATCGAGGTGCTAAAACTCCACTATGTCAGTTCGACTCCAGGACCAGACCTCGAAACCAATCCTTCTGCAGCGAGGTGTGAGACAGGGGAGACGTTATCTCTCCGAAACTGTTCACCGCTGCACTGGAGGATGTCTTCAAGGTTCTGGATTGGAAAGGGATAGGCATCAACATCAATGGCGAGTATATCACTAACCTTCGGTTTGCCGACGACATAGTCATCATGGCTGAGACCATGGAGGACCTCAGTACAATGCTCGATGACCTCAATAGAGCCTCCGAAAGAGTGGGTCTTAAAATGAACATGAACAAGACAAAAGTCATGTCAAATGCCCATGTGACACCCACTCCCATGAAGATCGGAGACGCTACGCTCGAAGTTGTGGACGAGTATGTTTACCTAGGACAAATTGTCCAGCTAGGTAGGTCCAACTTCGAGAAAGAGGTCAATCGTCGAATCCGACTCGGCTGGGCAGCGTTCGGGAAGCTACGCAATATCTTTTCGTCCCACATACCACAGTGTCTCACGACGAAAGTCTTTGACCAGTGCGTGTTGCCAGTGATGACCTATGGTACTGAAACGTGGTCGCTCACAATGGGCCTTATCAGACGGCTAAAAGTCACCCAAAGGGCAATGGAGAGGGCTATACTTGGAGTTTCCCTACGTGATCAAATCAGAAATGAAGAGATCCGCAGGAGAACCAAGGTAACCGACATAGCCCGAAGAATTGCCAAACTTAAGTGGCAATGGGCAGGGCACATTGTTCGCAGAACGGATGGCCGATGGGGTCGAAAGGTTCTGGAGTGGCGACCACGTACCGGAAGACGTAGCGTTGGAAGGCCTCCTACAAGATGGACCGATGACCTTGTGAAAGCCGCAGGAATCCGCTGGATGCGGAAAGCACAGAATCTGTCGAAGTGGCGGTGCTTGGGGGAGGCCTATGTCCAGCAGTGGACGTGTTTCGTCTGAAATGATGATGATGATGTGTCGCAGTAAGATGGTTGAAGCCGTGATATAGTTAAATCGTATCAAAGTCTCAATAAAAAACTTGGTCAACGAATCCATAAGCCCACGTAGTACGCACGGACGTAATAAAATCGCAGCGGTTTTTTTTCTTGCACTTGATTTTCAACGCTCTGCTTATCGCCGAGAGTTGAAAATCCAACAATGTGTTTTTTCAACGCGCTGGAACGAGGGTGCGTGTCAGCGCGTTGGTTTCTCAACGCTCGACACCGAGAGTTGAAAATCCAATGCGCTATAAAATTCCGCCGTGATTTTATTACGCTCGCTCCTCCTTCTTGAAGTTGGGAAAAAGCCTAGTTCACACTACGGCAGGGTTGTAACGGATGTCATATAACGGATGCGGATGCGGATGAGGATATCGAGATAATCGGGTTTGAGGATGCGGATGAGGATACGGATATTGGAAAATTCCTTATTGAGGATGCGGATGAGGATGCGGATGCGGATGTCGTACAAAAATAGCCCTTGTTTTTTATAGTATTTATATTTGTATAGGCTACAACCTATACAGTACCTAATCATTTGGTAGGTAAAAAAAATTGAATATTAAAGTTAAAACTTTAATATTCAAAATTAAAAAAAAATTAAAAATTGTAATATAAATTTAAGTCAGATCAAGACGCGTAAAGGTAAATTATATTTGATAAAAAGCAACTTGCAGGCCTTTCGCCTTCTAAATGGTTTCTAAGTTCATCATAGATAAGGGCCTGCTCCATTAAATAATTGTTTGCTCGAGATACTTGCCAGTGGCGGTGATAAAAAAAAAAAAAAAATGATTTTATACCCAGTAAGCCGACGTACACACGGACGTAATAAAATCGCGGCGGGATTTTATCGCGCACTGGATTTTCAACTCTCGGTGTTAAGCCGAGCGTTGAGAATCAAACGCGCTGGGACGCACTCTCGTCCCAGCGCGTTGAAAAAACACTGTTGGATTTAAAACTCTCGGCGCTAAGCAGACCGTTGAAAATCCAGTGCACGAAATAAAATCGCTGAAATTTTATCACGTCCGTGAACGTCGGCTAACTTAAATTGTGACATGTGACACCACAGTCGTGCCACCACTGCCACGTGCGGCCGATCGTTTGTCATAGGACAAGGACATTGCGAATTCAGCCAACAGGAACGCGTAACTCACTTATCGGCGCGCCCATTTAGCTCGGCGCGAGTTTTTAAAAATCCACTATTTGTGCGAACAAGGTAGAGTCACATCCACATAGAAATTATGAGGATGCGGATGAGGATGCGGAGCTTTTAAAATCAATAGTTGAGGATGCGGATGTTTTGCGGATATCAAAATTTATGCGGATGCTCCGCAGTTGCGGATGCGGATACGGATATCCGTTACATCTCTGCACTACGGGGCACTCTGGGCACGTGCCTAGGGCCCCGCGGATGACGGGGGCCCCAGCCTATATCTTCATGGCCCCGGCCTACCCTCAAAAAAATCATTCTATGCAGCCGCCATTCCATTCCACGCATTATTAGTAGGTTCCCGATTTAATGACAAAATAATTGATTTGCAGTGCGATTTACAATAAGTTTCTAACCCCAGACTTATGAAATATTAATATTTTGTTTCTTGTTGGCTTTATATAATTTAATTAGGTGCAATTAAACATTGAAAAAAATTGCCAACTATCAAAATACTTAAAATGGGACCAAATGCGGCAATGATATTGAATAATTATCTAATTAACATACTAATTAGGTCGAAAAACTTATCCGGAGTAACCAAATTCTAATATTTTGTGACAAAAAAATTAACCACTTTTAGCACAATTTTTTCTATACCTACACACATAGCGAAGGAAATCAGACTGCTGAGCTCGAGAAAAGCCCCGGGATTCGACCTGATCACGCCTTCCATACTTAAAAACCTTCCCAGAAAATGCATTTCTTTTCTGGCTAGTCTGTTCAACGCAATCTTTCGAACATCTCACTTTCCTGACCTGTGGAAAATCTCTGAAATTGTCATGATCCACAAATTAGGCAAACCTGAACATGAAGCTTCGTCTTATCGGCCGATAAGCTTAACATCTGTCCTCTCCAAACTGTGGGAGAGGATATTCCTTAACCGACTAAAACCATGCATGGACGCCAATGGTGTTGTTCCGTCTCATCAGTTTGGCTTTCGAAAATCTCACTCAACAATAGAGCAGATTCACCGAGTTTACCAAACAGGAAGACACGCTTTTGAGTGTAAAAAGTATTGCTCAGCGGCATTTCTTGATGTACAACAAGCTTTTGACCGTGTCTGGCATAAAGGATTGCTGGCTAAAGTGAAGGAAAAACTTCCGCACTCAATGTTCCTACTTATCCAGTCGTATTTATCCGAGCGCTGCTTCCAAGTGAAACAGGGCGAAGCAAGATCAGGATTGTTTGAAGTGAAAGCTGGTGTACCACAGGGATCTGTTCTTGGCCCAGTGTTGTACAACATATTTACATCGGATCTACCCACATTGGATGGCATAACAATAGCAACATATGCCGACGACATAGCCTATTTATCAGTTGATGAAAACCCAGAAATGGCCTGCAATAGACTCCAGAAACAGCTAGACAAAACTCATAAATGGCTCTGTAAGTGGCGGCTTCGTGCCAGTGCATCCAAGTCTCACCATGTCACCTTCACGCTCAGACACGGAAACACCCCACCTGTTAAACTTGGTCCTGATACCCTACCACACACAGATTGTGTAAAGTACCTTGGCTTCCACTTAGATAGGCGCCTAACATGGAAGCATCACATTAAAAATAAAAGGGACGAGATAAACCTCAAGTTTCGCAACCTATATTGGCTTATGGGAAGAAACTCTGTGCTCTCTGTAGACAACAAACTCCTCATCTACAACTCGGTCCTTAAGCCAATATGGACCTACGGCTTCCAATTGTGGGGCGTTGCCAGCAAAACCAACATACTCTGCCTGCAGAGAGTCCAAAATGGTATCCTAAGATCAATAGCAAAGGCACCTTGGTTTGCTAGGAACGACGAAATCCACGACTATCTACAAATGCCATCAGTAAATTCTGAAATCGAGCGGTACAAGAGACAACATAAGACACACCTAACCTTGCATCCAAACCCACTAGTTGCTGAACTGTTAAACCCGACAGCGGTGGTAAAAAGGCTGAAGAGGAACCACCTTCTATAAGTGGGAGGCGCAGCACTGGCTGCTCCCACCACAACGCCACTTGTCATGCAACGAATTCGCTTATGGTCTGATGACCGATTGCAAATTGAGATAAAAGGAAAAACAAAAAATCCTACACACATACACAAAGTGAGCCTGTCTATGTCTATGGACATTCTCCTTTAAAATAATTTTAGAATTTTGCTTATCTACACAGGGGCCCCGTGACCCTTATCTGTCCAGATCAAAGGTTAAAGACGGCCCTATGTATACCTACAGCTTAACCTACAGGTACGAATGACCGGCTTTACATTCCTTACTAAAATTACGCTTGTCATTGACTTGAACTTATCAGTTCTCGAAAAGAAACCCCTTTGTACAGACGCCAGCACTTCAAGCTATTACAATCTGTCAAATTTATTTAATAGATTTTCAACTTTATCGCTAAAATATAAGGTTCAAAGTTGATTGGGAAAATTTGACAGTTTCGGGTAGCTTGATGTGCTGGCGTCTGTACATATAAAAAAATGATAACATACCGATCTGGGTATGTTATCATTAAATTTTTTATCATTTATTTATAAATCTCAACACATCAACTTTTGTACTATCTTATCTTTTTTGGACCGACCACGCCATACCTTTGCTTGATTTGCAAGTTGAGTTTTAAAATTCAATTTGACATTACTTTTACTTTATTTGCTTTGACATTTCTGGTTTAGAGAACTTTGTTGTGAATTTGTTTTCCACATAAAATTTGTGAAAAATGGCTTCAAAAGTAGCCATAGTAACCGGGGCAAATAAAGGCATTGGCTTCGCGATAGTTCGCGGACTATGCAAGCGTTTTGAAGGCGTTGTCTACTTGACTTCTCGAGATATAGAGCGCGGCAAAAAAGCGGTAGCCAACCTTGAGAAAGAAGGTTTAAATCCTAAGTTCCACCAGCTGGACGTCACGGATAAGCAAAGCCTTGAAGTATTCAGGGATTACATCAAGAGTAAATACGGAGGTATCGATATCTTGGTGAATAACGCAGCAATTGCTTTCAAAGGTAGCGCGACGGAACCGGTGGGGGTGCAGGCAGAGCAGACATTGTTTGTAAACTATTTTAGTTTGGTGTCTACTTGCGATGTACTTTTCTCAATCCTGAGGAATGGAGCTAGAGTGGTCAACATCTCCAGTTCATTTGGCCATTTGAGTAACATACCTAGCCAAGCTCTAAGGGACCGTCTTAAAGATGAGAAGTTGACTATTTCGGAGTTGTCGAGCTTGATGCAACAGTTTGTGGATGCTGCTAAGCAAGGTACTCATGCTGCAGAGTGGGGCAACTCTACGTATGCTGTGTCCAAAGTGGGTGTGACTGCTTTGACTAATATTCAACAGAGATTGCTGAATGACCGAGGTGAGTTATCCTATTATTGTGTAACAGCACATGAATACAGATGATTCTTTCTGCAAAATCATTTAAATATAAAGCAACTCTTGCTACGACACAATAAAGTGCAATTCAGGTTGCACAGCGCTAATTACCTACAGTTATATTCACCAACGAAGTAGCCTCTCTTTCTATCATGTAACTCTTATATCTTCTGACTACATTACGTTCACTGAATTTGCCCACGTACTTGTAGCTTCATACCGAAAATGCGGAGTGAACTATCTGTATTCATCTGTGGTAATAGCAAGGTTTTCAAGTATTATAATTCTGCATCTGAATTATGGTCTGCAACAACTCTATGTTGCTTGCCCGATGCCTCATGTTAGAAAGGTTACGAACCACAGTGCTAGACCAATATGACACTGATTTTTATAACAAGTAGAAATTTATAAAACCAACCTCTTAAAATATATACTTCTAAGGATAGACACTGGTAATTTAATTCTATTTTCAAAACATTGACATACCTTGTCTTTGACAAAAAATATCACTAACTTCAACATATTTACCATTCCACAGACATAAAAGTGAACTCGGTCCATCCCGGCTACGTATCTACGGACATGTCATCCCATACAGGACCGTTGACCATTGATGAGGGTGCTGCAGCTCCGCTATACTTAGCCCTAGATGCTCCGGATTCCATCAGAGGCAAATATGTGTGGTTTAATAAGGATCTTGTTGAGTGGGATGGTGTAAAACCAAAGGAGACATATTAAAGTTTATAAAAAAGGTATCAATTATGCCGTTGTATATTTTATAACAATTTTATTATACAAATTAATGTAAGTTTCCTGCTCCAAGCATAATATTTTTGATTTATAAGTGCACTTATTAAAATTTAAATAAATCGGTATTTTACTAGCCATTGTTTCATTAAAATTTTCCTTTTTTATCAGATCTTAAGAATATTGTGTGGTTAGTGACTAACCTGGTGTCAGGGTTTTAAAATCGCCCATGGGCCTCTGACTTGGCTTCACATGCCGTCTAGAAATATCTCTCAGGCATGCCGGTTTCCTCACATTTTTGAAGCAAGTGATAATTATACAATACGCACATGAATCCAAAAAGTCAGAAGTGCGTGCCTTGGATTCGATCTCGAGACCTATGACTCAGTTAGCAGTCTGACGGTCACACCACTAGGCTATCACTGCTTCTCACCTGCTGGCTATAATTTCTGAGTTTATGGTATATTAAGATCTTCACATAAATAAATACTACTGTTGCTGGTGTAGAAATATAAAAATTAATGATAGGTATCTAATCTAATTTGCATAATACTTGATATCAGTTTTTGCACCCAAAGAATAATAATTGGTCAGTAGTGACTAGTGATAGCCAGGAATAAGCTAACCATTGTCTTATTATTTTTTTAAACCTTTGTACAAACCTGTATTATAATTACCACATAATTACATACATTAATCACACAAAACCGGATTTACATTACGAAACTAACAATTAAGGGTACCTACACTAGTCGGTCATTTTTCCATACAAAAAAGTAGTGATCTCCACAAATTACATTTATATAAATCATAAGTTGACAGATATTTTGACAAAATTTTATAATTTGTGGGAGATCAGCACCCTAATTGCGTAATACAACACAATCACAATTTGTTTCGATTTGAAACAGATTTCTAATCCATTGCTTCATAAGTTGGAAAAAAATCTGTTCAACAACGTAAATAACGCAATGAATGTTGTTGAAATGTCAAAATGAAACAAATTTCGCGAAATTGTTTACGAAAATGAGTTACGCAATTAGGGTACTGAAGTCTAAACTAAGCCTAGGCCTGTATTTTAGAACTCCAGGTCCCCCCATTGTAACACATAGTAAAGAATTGTCAACGTGGTACAATTGCGAATGGTTGGCAGTGTGTCTGAGTGTATGTTTGTTAAAGTTGTTTGTGTGCATGTGCGTGTGTGTGTGTGGGGGGGTGTGGGTGTGTGTGCGTGTGTGTTCACAAATGGTGATTACTCGTCTGTTTGATGGTGTACGTACAAAACTTAAAATTATATCAATTTCTCTTGTCTTGTCATTATCTAGCCCTGTATGGCAGCAAAATTGGAAAAAAAAATTGTTTGGTAGTTATGAGCGTCGAAACTTCCACATTTCAACACTAATTTTAGCTCATCTTTGAGTGTAAATAAATAACTTATGTAGTATGAAAATGGCAAAACAGAAGCCGTAAAGGGTAGGAATGTAGGATAATTTGTTCAAAACTTCAAATAATTTTATTTTGAGTAGATACATCAAGCATTTTTTCCATAATATCTATACGCCTAAAGGTCTGTTTATGAAATTTTACGCGCTCGTTTTCTTTATAAATCATCGTCTATTTCACTAGATAATAAATACTAAATAAATAATACTAAATATCATGCATAGTAGCCAAGCCACCACCGAGCCACCAAAGAGTTCGAGCCGTCGACTAGTGCAATCTTAATAACTAAGTACAACTAGTTTATTATTATTTATTTATTTAACAGACAACAATAGTCCACACTGACAAGGAGAGAAATTAAACAATCCATGACGAATGTTGAGCGGAGAGTCTTTTGAATAAAAAGACTTGGTTAATTTAGGTAACCCCTCTCCGCCTCGGGGAAATGTCAGCCTAGCGCACATTCCCTAGAAAGACGTGCAGGTAGGATTGTGCTGATTATGAGTCGCTACCTGGGCACCGCATCTGGTAGACAGACAATAAGTACCTGATCTACCTTTGTTGACGTTGACGTCGCCGACGTCAGAGCCATGTCATTGTCGTCAGAGTCATGTGCATGTCATTCTCGTCAGAACCATGTCATTCTCGTCAGAGCCATGTCATTCTCGTCAGAGCCATGTCATTCTCGTCAGAGCCATGTCATTCTCGTCAGAGCCATGTCATTCTCCTCAGAGCCATGTCATTCTCGTCAGAACCATGTCATTCTCGTCAGAGCAATGTCATTCTCATCAGAGCCATGTTATTCTAGTCAGAGCCAATATTCTCGTCAGAGCCATGTCATTCTCGTCTCGTCATTAACTTTGTTCAAACCTCCACACGTTATCGATTCGAAGATGTGTGATGTATTACGTCATATTTTTTCGAGTGAGCCGTAATGACTTGCTTTTTTTATTGGGCGATGAAAATAAAAACCATGAATCAGGATTATTTGAGTCTACAAAAGCATTAACAAGTAAACATTTGAGTTCAGTATCAAACTGTACGCTATAAAAGGTACATGTGTTGTAGGAAATATATGAATTTATTTTGAAAAATGGCCACGAAAGTTGCCGTAGTAACCGGAGCGAATAAAGGCATCGGCTTCGCAATAGTCCGCGGACTTTGCAAGCGCTTCGAAGGAGCAGTCTACTTGACTTCCAGAAATGTAGAACGTGGTCAAAAAGCGATAGTTGACTTAGAGAAAGAAGGGTTAAAACCTAAATACCATCAATTAGATGTCACGGATAAGCAAAGTCTTGAAACATTCAGAGATTACATTAAGAACAAATATGATGGCATTGATATTTTGGTGAACAACGCTGGGATTGGTTTCGGAAGGACTGCGACGGAACCTGCAGCCGTGCAAGCTGAGCAGACAATTCTCGGCAACTACTTCAGTCTTCTGACTACGTCTGAAATCCTCTTGCCGATCATCAAAAAAGGAGGTAGAGTGGTGAATATTTCCAGTTCTTACGCTCATTTGAGTAACATACCGAACTTGGCTCTGAGGGAGCAGTTCAGGAATGAGAAGCTGACTATTCCGGAGCTGTCGAAGCTGATGCAGCAGTATGTGGATGCTGCTAAGCAAGGCACTCATGCTGCGGACTGGGGCAACTCTTCGTTGGTTGTGGCTAAAGTTGGTGTGACTGCTCTCAGTAAAATTCATCAACGTCAGTTAAACAGTAGAGGTGAGTGAACTAATTCCTATAAAAATATTTGTTTTGAATAGTTGATAATATTTTTTGTGATCTGTCTACCAATTCATACTAATATTATAAACTCTGTCTCTCTAACCGGATGTTACGTTTACACACCTTAACGGCTGAACCGATTTAGATGAAATTTTGTCACACGGATATACCATGAGTCCATGACCGGGGTTAAGATATAGGATACTGTTTCGCCCATGACCGGGGTTAAGATATAGGATACTGTTTCGCCCGGTAGTAGGTAAGTTCCTGTGGGATAATTTCGAGTGTGTTGCGAGTGTGTTGGATCATTCGGTTCCCTACACAATGGTTGAGCTGGATGGTGCTGATCCACGCGTCATGTTCGTGAACGGGCGCCGTCAGTTGAGACTGGTCATCTCTTATCTGCCAGGGCTTATTTTTAATCTTATATTTTTCAATTGTTTTGATTATTTTTTGTACATTGTTCTCACATATAGAAGCAACCAGAATAATGTACCCAGAATTTTGTAATATCTATATTTAAAAGAGTGGCCTTGGAGTTTCTTGCCCGTTCTTCTCCATAGAGATCTACGTTTTGGAATGGGCAACTAGCTTCAACTTTCTGACTAACTGACCGATTCTTTGACAGTTCAAAAGTGCCTATAAATGGTTTAATTGAAATAAATGCTTTGAGTTTGAGTTTCCGATTTCCACGTGGGCTAAACCTAAGTCTTAAGAAAAACAATGTTTGGGGGTTTTAATATTACCTAATGTTATTAATGCGTCGCGATGCAAAGTGCAAACTGTCGTATCCATCAACACGATAAAGAAGAATCTCTGAGTTTAGTTAACGATAACATATCAAATAGGACTACACGACTACATAAATAGGTACTTTTGCAATCTTGTTTTTTATTTTATTATCTATTGTGCATATCGTAACAGTCAACAAAGATTATAGTGTTTACAGATGCATTTGAATGCACCTACCTACATGATACAGAATTTTATTTAACACTAGCTTTCGTCCGCGGCTTCGCCCGCGTGGATGTCCGAAATTATTCCACGGGAACTACTACCGGGATAAAAAGTATCCTATGTGTTATCCAGGCTATAAACTATCTGTGCGCCAAATTTCATCCAAATCCGTTCAGCCGTTTTTGCGTGATTGAGTAACAAATATCTAAACACACACACTTTCACATTTATGAGTAGGATAGTAGGATAAACAAGTCGCCCTTTCAACTGTCATTAACGAGACACAATAGAATTTTAATTGTTATCCACCTTAATAAGGCGTTGTAACAGATGATAGGATAACCCGCGGTTGTTTTTCCGCATGGAGCAAAAAAATACAGGACTTTTTTCCTCAATTATTATTAAAGTTTTGATCTAGTCGTATTGGATCAAAACTCTATTAATAGCGATTGGTACCTACTTCATACTTAGTAGGAAAAAGAAATCGGATGTAATTTTTTCGTATTTGTGTCGGTTCGATTCCCGAATACAGGATAAAAGAATGTTTCCTTTGAGTAAAGCTATCGTCAATAATTTTACTAAAGTATTTTCTCTCGTCTTTTTTTCACTCTGTATATTAGAGTAGAGCTCCGAACAGTTATTCTGCGTCTAGAAAACAAGTAATGAGACAAAATGTAATAATAATTTTTGAAGTAAAACGTCTTAGGCGGCGATTCGATAATGGACGAGAATTTAGAGTGACATTTCAAGGACGTGTCACGTTTAGGTACAGACGCCAGCACATCAAGCTACCACAATCTGTCAAATTTATTTAATAGATTTTCAACTTTATTGCTGAAACTTAAGGTTCAAAGTTGATTCGGAAAATTTGACAGTTTCGGGTAGCTTGATGTGCTGGCGTCTGTACATGAGAGAAAAGAAAGATGTAACTCTCTCTGTCTCACATTAAATCCCTCATAAACTTTATTTCAAAGGTCTCCATTTTCTCTTTCCACTTATCCCCATATACTGTTGTAGGTACAGACGCCAGCACATCAAGCTACCCGAAACTGTCAAATTTTCCCAATCAACTTTGAACCTTATGCTTCAGTGGTAAAGTTGAAAATCTATTAAATAAATTTGACAGATTGTAGTAGCTTGAAGTGCTGGCGTCTGTACGTGGCCAATCTCTAAGAGTTGAGTTCGTCCCAAATAAAAATATAACATTTAACGAAAATGTAATAAAGTGTGACAAATTAAAAACTATTTTAATCTTCCACAGACATAAAAGTCAACTCCGTGCACCCTGGTTTCGTGGACACGGATTTGTCTATGCACAACGGCCCTATGACCATCGACGAAGGAGCCTCGGCTCCGCTGTACGTCGCTCTGGACGCGCCGGACACACTCAGAGGAGAACTTGTGTGGTTCAACAACGAGATCGTCCCATGGGATGGTGTGGAACCCGAGAGAGAGTTTTAAACTTTCGCGATTCGCAGACTTAGTGGTGCTTCAGACTTGTTCGGCTCGACATGATTCGCCGCGGCCAGGCGACGATATCGAATATGCCTGGGCATAGTTCGAATTGGGCCGTGTTGACCCGAACATGATTCAGCGAGGGTAGATGCCGACGGAGTTTGTCGATCAGCACGAGTCGAATGAAAGCTGAATAAATACTTAGAAATTGCTTTGTTTTGTTGTTACATCAAATATTGCCGAATTGAATTTGCCGACCCGAACATGTGTGTAGCGCTTCTGAGAGAGCCAGGAACAATATAGTCCTTTCATAAATATTTTACCTCTGTTCATCACAGTGATCTTTATTTTGATCTCTATTCTCAGTACTGTAAGGTTGGTAATCATAATTCTATGGGTTTCTGTCCGAGATAAAATAATCTGAAAGGACTAGATATTAATTATTATCTCTGGTTATTGTTTACGCTTCGTGTTTTTATAAATTAGCTGTTTATTTTTCGTTTTTTAGCTGTTGTAATATTAATATTATTTTATTAGGTATATTTAAGTTTTATTTAATAAAAAAGTTTTAACATTCAGATTTTTTTATACCTACATGAAATACATACAAACATAAACTCACGCCTTCTTCCTATGGGGGTAGGCAGAACGTCAGCAGTGGTCCTTACATAGTCCTACATGGATTAAAATCATTTAAAGACCAATTCTCGATTGAAGCAAAATCATCTTCAAAAACTTTATAGTAATGCTGTGTTTATGAAACTGTTAAGGAAGTAGATGTCATAAATTTGGCACGATATTAAAATTAGCAGCGACTTCCTAAGTTGTTTCACACATAGGTACCTATGACATAATACCTGAGATTGTGGTCGAGACATGAATTAAATAAATATTAACTTTTCATACCTACGCCGTCTGTTTAATTGTCATAGGATTACAACGTCAACAGTGGAGTAACCACCAAACTACAGTATTTCTATTTTCTTCATGTCTCTCGGGTATCATCGCATTTCCGAATACAAACGAATGCTAATCCCATGTCCATCAATTATTAGATTTATCTTGTATAATAATTTGAATTCAGAATTAAGTACTTTATTGTTCTTTTGTTTTGATTTTCGTGTGAACTATACAGAGCTGTAAAACTATTTTCCTGTCTGTCGTGCCTGCGACTTAAGCAGTTTTCCTACCATTTTTTTTAAAATAAATTACATTTATTAAAATATTATTAACAACTCTATATACTTCGAAGTCGATTGAGAGCGTCCGGTCTGCAGAGTGCTAAGGGCAACTGATAGAAATCCGACGACTGACGAAATACGAGGTTTGCCGAGGGACATTAAGAACATATTGTACTGTAAGTAGTGTCCGACCGAAAGTTCGGTTTCGGCAGAGTTTCGACCAAAAATCAAGTTTCGGCAGCAGTTTCGGTTTCGGCCAAAATTGGCCGAAACATTTGCCGAAACCGAAACTGCCGATTTCGAAAGTTGTCGTGCACGCTCGCCTAACTTCGTTTCTCGCGGCAACGCATTGGCGGCCCTGTTCGGGAATTGTCGTGCGCCGTTCGGATAGCTCTGTAGCAACACAACTTAGTCAGTGCGTTATCGCCCGACGCAAACATTCTTTAGATGTTATGTTTTGATGGAACTGATTTCGTGTAAGTTTTTGTTTCGTTTCTCTACTTGAATGATTTATATGTATAGTTAAATATTGAGTCGGTAACTTTGTTTTGTTGTTATTAACAAATCAAGTTACATGTAAAAAAGAACACATTTTGCTATGAGAACTTAATTTGAAAAAATAAAAAAAATATTATTAATATTTTTTTATATTACATTAAATAAATGATTACAACAAAATTAATATACTGTGTTTCCATTTCATGTCCTAATTAATGCGGAATCATGGGTTAAATGCACCAAATTTCAGTATTTTTGAGGAATTTTATACTTGAGCACGTGAGTTTCGGTTTCGGCCTAAACTGAACTCACGGCCGAATATTCGGTTTCGGTTTCGGTTCGGCCGGAAAACCAGTTTCGGTCGGACTCATAACTATAAGTTTGTATAGAAGAATGACTGACTGGCGGAACCTTAAGGGGACGATAGCTGATTTTTAATGATTTTGTACTGAAGATGACGTCTAAACGAGCAGTGTTAGTGATTTGGAAAAAATATATGTTAAATTAAAGCATTTTCTTAATATTTTAATATAGGCATATTTTTGATTGTTTATATTACATAGTGAAATTAATTTGTAAAGTTATGTCTAACGCGGATAAAAAACTGAGAATGACGCAAAATCCATTAAGCGTATTTTTCTGAAAACTTCACAATTTTAAAGATAATTCAATTACTGATCTTTTAGTATACGTGTTTTATTAAAATACCTTTTGTTTAACGTGTAATAAATTAATAATGTCTAATTTGGGACAGCGCTCCTTGATGGGCGAGTCCTATTACTGGTTGGTCGCATGACGCGTTGCGTGAGCTCAGTACAGAACACGCAAGCTAACCATTCAAGGTCACTGTCATATATCTGCGTCTTAAAACCCAATTGTTGAAGCAACAATAAGCTGCACCGTCGAAACACCGTTTAGACGACACAAGTAATTTTTGTTGTTTCTTTTTTACAAGGCGACATATAAATCAAAACAAGCAAATAAAATGTGCATATCAATTTATTAGGTCTTTTGAGTCAAAGGCACTTACAAATTACATTATTGTTTTAGATTTTCACTGGTCTACGACTACTCCAAGATTATATCATGGTTTTCAAGTAAACTATCATTATGTTCACTTTTTAAAATGTTCATGAATTCCATCATATCACTATTATTACAAATATAATATTTAAAACATAGTCTTATAATTATTTTTTTATTTATTAAAAACATAAATTGCTAAATAATAATAAAATCAGCTGAAATAGCATCACTTTCGTGTATAAATCTTACTTAAAAAAAACATTTTTAGTAACCACAACGTTACATTCATATATTTATTATTTTTATAAATGATGTTTGATTAAAATATATTTTATTTATTTATAACGATTCTTCTAATTAGGCCCAATTGCACCACAAATCGAATTTAAAATATCGTTCTATTTTTATAAATCGTTTGAACTATAGTTTGACTGAGATCGCTGTACTGCGCGGCGACATCGCGGGAATGTCCGAAAGGGATACCGTGGCCCCTGGCAACATGGCAAATGAAGGAACAGGGGTGGGTTTTAGTCAGTAGGAGTCTGATACGCATGAGCGGCCTTCACTGTCTCCCAGTCTCACCGCGCACATACCTAGCTCGCGGTACTATAGTTTGACCGTATTGGTCAAAATATAGGAAGATGAAAGACAGAATATACTTTTAGTGAGTTGTGGTGCAAGTGGATCTTAAAATATTATATAGCTAACATTTTCTTGGAAGGAATAATTGCTCGCGTATGCGCAAAGCACCGAATACTTATCTTACATACTGGCTTAGTATACTTAAATAACTAAAAGACAGCCTGTTTATGCTCCAATAGAATAATGTTAATGACACCCCAAGCAGGGATTGTTATTGGTCAAATGACAATTCCTGTTTTAAGGTGGAACTAGTTGATATTTTTTTTCCATACAAATTTCGGGGGGGGGGGGGGGGGTTACTCCACTATTTGACATTGTACATCCAAAGTTAAGCATGATATCGTTTTTGTCATTATTAATTTTATCTGTGCGGAAACAGAATAGTAAAATAAAAAGCCATTAAAAAGTTATGAGCCCACAAAGATTCGTTTTTCTTGCCAATTTTAATGCAACTTTGGGCTTAAAGAAGTGTAAAATCTCCAAAACAAAGTCGGCACCGATAAAGCTTAATTATCGAAGAGTTGAATAAACGTTACTTGTAAATTGATTTATGCAGTGGTTTTTTCATAAAACTCGATTTTCCAAAGGACATTTCGTAATTTTTTACGCGCTCGTTTTACTAAAACAGTTCGGAACGGTGTTTGTGTGCGTGCGAACTAGATGTTGTGCAAGTGGACTAGCGTCTAACTGCTCATCACTGATACTATCTCTATTGGACACGATGCCAGGTGAGATGGCGTGCTTTATGACCAAGCCCACGAATGAGTTCGAGCCCGCGACTAGTTCAACCTTGACACATGAGCACGCTTCATTGACGTTGCATGGCATGGAGTGTTATAAATGTCGCCGTCCCCGGCGAATAAAATGGTAATGTGCTATTACGATAGTTCTAACTTTATTACATACTAGCTGCGCCCCGCGGTTTCACCCGCGTAAGTCTCGATCCCGTGGGAATATCGGGATAAAAAGTATCCTATGTGTTAATCCAGGTTATAAACTATCTGTGTGTTAAATTTCATCCAAATTGGTCCAGCCGTTTGAGCGTGAAGAAGAGACAAACACACACAAACTTTCGCCTTTATAATATTAGTGTGATTCGATATTTAGAGGTCCGATTACTCTGTCAATTTTTTTCATACATTTCCTACGGTTATTTCAGAAGTTACGAGATTTTAAGGTGTATTGTAATGAATGTAAAAAATCACTGTTCTTTTGGTATTTGAACAGTTTCGCTATGTATATTAGTTAATAAGATATTCACAAAAAACTATTTTTAATTTAGTTTTTACGATTACGATTTTATTCGCCGGGGACAGCGATGTGTTTCTACCTTTATTCTATTGGAGCGTATAGTTAGACTCCTATCATGATCGTGACCTCCTAAAGCTTCACAGTTACTTTACCTCAGATTTTGAACAACAGTGATCTTTATTTTCGTTACTACATGGTAGGTAGGTTGTTGTCAGATATAATAACTGCGAAAGGACTAACGGCCTATAGTTCTTAGTTCTGTGGGTCTTAAAACATAAACTTCACAAAAACATACCAAGCGGCCTTTTCACACAAAACTAACATTCAACAAGAAAGGTATGACGTCATCAATGCTGACGTCATCGACAAAACCCACAAAGAACACGTCTTCGAGGACGGGTCCTGAGAATGTTCTCAAGACTAAGCTGCAGCAGTAAGGCGGCGAGACGGTCCTCGTCGGGCTGATTACGATTTTTTAAAATCTTTATTGGGGCTTGATCAACAAAGGCTTTAAAACTAAGATGTTGTTCGCATTGTCCCGTCTTTTGTCAATATATTAAAATGTCCTTGACTAAGACTAAATAGAAACTGGCCCTTAATAAGGGGCCGTTCAAGTATTACGTAAGCAGATTTATTACAATAATTTACCCCCTCCCCCTTGTCAGCAAAAGTAAGCAAAGCTCTTACCCCCCTCCTATGCTTACGTAAACATTGGTATATGCATTTTGAAGGAGCTTGTGGCTAAGTAACAACCGGTGCACGGGTCCATCGATCAGGTTAAGCTACGCTTGCCGCGGTTGGTCTGTAGATGGGTGACCATCTTTACATACAAAGTCCCCTTCGTGCCTCGGAAAGCACGTTAAGCCGTTGGTCCCGGCTGTCATTTGTAGATCTTTGACAGTCGTTACGGGTAGTTAGAAGCCCAACAAAGTCTGACAACCAGTCTTACCAAGGGGTATCGTGTTACCTAGTAACTAGGTTGTGGAGGTCAGATAAGCAGTCGCTCCATGTAAAATACTGGTATTCAGCTGCATCCGGTTAGATTGGAAGCCGACCCCAACATAGTTGGGAAAAGGCCAGGCAGATGATGATTCTGTTTTTTTATTGATTCATCAGCAGCAGTTTTAATTCTAACAAGTGTAAATTTAGACAAGTGAACAGCACGCGGTAATTCCCCTATTCGGTTCCAAGCGAGTACCTAAACGTATTCATTATTTGTGGGAATCCCCGAATATTTGAAATTTTTGAATTGTTATTTTTTTATCTTTTTATTACGGACGCTTCTAATGTGCACGTCTTTCTACATTGTTCTCACATGTATAATTTCAACATGAATGATGTAACCAATATTTTGTAACAATTTTTTATTTAAAAGAGTGTCCGTGGATTTTCTTGCCCGTTCTTCTCCATAGGTACCTACTACGCTTTGGAATGGGCAACTAGCTTCATACCTATTTCTGACTGACCGATTCCTTGACAATTCAAAAGTGCCTGTAAATGGTTTAATTGAAATAAATGATTTGAGTTTATGCGTTTCGTTTTCAAGTATAGACAATATGTGGGTTGCCATGTGTGTAAAAAAGTAAATAATTACTGCTGACGTAATCACCATCTAGACCCCCCACCCCCCATGTCATCAAAAATAAGCAAAGCATAGACCCCCCCGCCCCCCTATAGTGCTTACATAATACTTGAACGACCCCTAACGTTTATTTATCTCGGCCATATCACAATTATCCACAAGTTCTGGAGATCGTGGCTTAAAACACAAGCTTTTCACTATACCAAGAGGCCTCTTCACAGATAACTTAAAGCTCCATTCTAACGCTCAGCATTCAACAAGTAAGGTATGACGTCATCAATGCTGACGTCACCGACAAAGCCCACAAAGAACACGTCTTCGAGGAAGGGTCCTGAGAACGTTCTCAAGACCGGCAGCTGCAGCAGTAAGGTGGCGAGACGGTCCTCGTCGGGTTGGCAGGACGCTCGCAGAGACCTCAGGACCTTGATTTGGTAGTCTTGTAACTTGCGGGTCAGGAAATCTGGGACGCCGTCTGGGGAGAAATGTTGTGTTTTATTAATATTGTTTAGAATAAGAAGTTCTTATAACAGAGGCAGGCTCTTCTACTTCCAGTATAAAGACACATAACCCTACTTTTTTGGCTTCGCCGCAGTCGGGTAAAAAGTGGTAAAAGGTACAAAGACGAGCGAATTGTTACAAGTCAGCCCAATAGCTGTCTTTTGAACTTTTGGCATTCAAAAAGTACTGATATTCAGCTTAATACGACAAAAATATTTAGTGATTTCTGCTAATTTTGCAACCTACTACACTATACCGGTTCCGACTCACTGGAACCACGCTGGCACTGTGTGAAGCATTGCAAGATTCAGCCCACTATCGACCTCCGGTGTCCGGAGGGGAGTGATGTAGCGGTTACACCGCCACATACGAACTACGCATCATAGACATGATTCACACAAATCCTGCATCGCGCAGTTAGAGTTTACCGGGCGATCGACATACATACAAGATTTCAACTTCAAACCGTCGGGCAGTTCCCGCCAGACACGACACCCATCTGGTCGGAGGATCCTCCCTTTTCTATGGTGGATGAGTGAACTTTACACCCTGTTCCTCATACCCCTAAAGTATAATTATTATTTACAGCATGTGTATACTACAGTATATATATGAGTACTAGCTTTTCCCGCGGCTTCGCTTGCGTGTAAGTAGGAAATTATCCCATGAAAACGTACTACCGGAATAAAAAGTATCCTATGTGTTAATCCAGGTTATAAACTGTCTGCCTCGTCTATATCCTATTAGTAGCATAATATAATGATTAAACACTATCGTGAATTCATGCAAGCCTAGTACTTTTTGTGCCAAGTTTCAAATTTATTACTCAAGGAATAAGATTTTTCACTCCTCTTGCTCAAAAAGGCCGTCATTGTAGAGTACCAGAACGGGGAAAAAATAGCATTTCTTGCTCTAGGGGAAAAGTAACTTCTTTTTAATTTTATTTTAGTCTGTTCCAACGAGCCTTGAAAAACGAAAAAGTCTTTATTCTTATGTAGAATAATCATGATTATGGACTCGACTTATTACTGGTTCACAAAAAAAAGAAGAACATTTTATTTTTGAAAATGGAACTAAATGCGGCTATCTCTTCGGTAGAATGCGTGCATTGCGTTGCGGCTACAGAAGAAATAGAAAAGGCATTGGCGCGAAATCTTTAGAATTTTTCTCTAATTATGAATTGAATTGGTGAAAATGTCATCATCTAGTGAGAACATCTTCACAGAGGACTGAAATTAAGTTGCCGGAAAAAAACATCTCGTTAAATATCCAGAATTGTAAAATAAACTATTGTATTGGATTATTTTATTTTCTCGCAATCGTAGTGAAAAGTAGAGTGTAACACACGGCGCTAAAACCCATTATAACT
Organism: Agrochola lychnidis; assembly: GCA_963680765.1. Taxonomy (NCBI): domain Eukaryota; kingdom Metazoa; phylum Arthropoda; class Insecta; order Lepidoptera; family Noctuidae; genus Agrochola; species Agrochola lychnidis. The sequence continues at coordinate 2,124,786 of OY796873.1, forward strand.
CGGTTTCTATTTACTCCCTCGCTAAAGCTCGGGAGTAAAACTACCTCATTACAATGGGTTATTTTAGCCCCTCGTATAACAATATACTATTTCATACAAACGACATACCCCCTTTTCGCCTCCTTAAAGGTGGAATTTTCAAAAACCCTTTCTTAGTGCTCCCCTACATTATAAAAGGAAGCTGTGTGGAAAATTTAACGTTCCTAGTCCCAGTAGTTTCGGCGCAGCGTTGATATGTCAGTCAGTCAGTTTCTCCATTTATATATAAACTAGCTGACCCAGCAAACTTCGTTTCGCCTAACAGTCAATGCATGTGCATGTTTAGGATTTTAATATTTCTACCCTACCTACCCACCCACCGAGATATCAAAAAAGCCGATCCACACAAAATGTATGAGAACGTGAATTTACTACGAATAACGAATAGTCGAATAGCAATTGATTTTTATATATATAGATAAAGAATAGCATATGAATTACCGGGTGAGAACAAGCACAGTGCCCTCAGATGGGCGTGCTCTCGTTGTTGCACGCGCAGTTGTTCCATGTTGCTGATGAACTGCTGCAGGCGGGACAGGCTGCTGCTAACTTCGGCTATCCGTTCGTCCGAGTAGTCTGACGCTGTGATCTGAAAAAAATAATAATTTAAATATTTAGAAAAGGAAGAAGGTGGGTTACTACAGCACACTCACAGAGAAGAGGACTGAGTCTTAGCACTGGGAACAAACTGGGTAAAATTTCGAATGAGAAATTTTACGATTATTGCAAAAATTGATGAAAAAAAAACTATGTTTATTTTCAATTGAGGGTAGTTTTTTTTCCACAATTTTTGTTTAATGAGGACGTTTAATTACTTCCAATCACTAAGGAGTTTGTTTTTATCGCGATAGATCATTTAGTTTAAAAATTACACCATTTGTTAATATTTTTAAAAATATTTTTTCTTTCTTTAAAATTAAGCATAGATTCCCTCATTTCGATAATCGAGATTTCGAATCGAATCGTAAGATTCAACTTGAACAGGGTTTTTTGACACTTTCATGATACTTTTGGAACACAGCATTGTTTCTCACCTCTGGCATGGCCATATCATGTGACCGATCTACACAGTCGTTGCTGGCTCTGTCGCGCAGTACCGCTTGCAAATGGCTCACCATCTGAGGCAGCAGACTGTTTAGGGACAGCTGTTGTGAGAACATCGAGAGGGATAGCACGAAGAGTTCCGGCCAGCATTTCTTTAGGAGGGTCACTTGGATCTCGAATCTGTAGAGGTAAAAAAATTAAGATTTGTGAGAGATAACAAATGCAATCTATTTTCTGAGTTTTATGCTCCAATTTATGACCAACGAACTGATTTTCGGCATCTGAACTCTCCGAAATCTCAGCAGAAACGAGTAATATTGCTCTTGGGTACCGTTTCCATGGTTTTTGGGGCTCTTGATACTGAAAATTAGCTCCAAAGGAAAATTTAGTTAGATGAAGTGCCAGTCCTATGATCCATTGTGCAGTGTTGTACACTGCCACAGTACAGATACGTACGGGAGCGCGTGCGCCGCGGGCACGGCTCGCAGCCAGCGCGCCGCCGCGGCCAGCAGGCGCGCGCCCGCCTCGCACACGGCGTGCAGGCGCAGGTGCGCCGGCGCCGCGCCCGGCAGCGACACCAGCAGCTGTACTGACTCCGGCGTGCTGAGGATGCCGCCGCCTGTGGCGTCTGCTGGAGATACATATAGCACATTCAGTTTGTAGAAATAAAAAGGCAAAATAAAGTTGCAAGGTGTGCCATAAGACGTATTTGACCAGGTTTTAGAGACAACGTATATTAGGTAGGTCGTCACGGTTGCTGAGAACGTAGGAAAAGCGCACGGATACGCGTGCACACTCGTGATTTCGGTGCGACAGGTCAGGCACCAAGTACGGCGCAGACTAACTGTGCGTTTGCACTAGCAAAACATTAAAAACAAAACATGTTGAAATCTTTAGTTCCTGACAAACATTGTGTGGAACATTGATAGAAAGTAAAGATTTCAACATTTTTTGTTGTGAATGGTTCGCCAGTGCAAACGCACAGTAAGTTTATCTACGAGTATAGATGTAAAACAACCGATTTAAAACGTTTTAAATAAAATGTTGCCGGTTTTAAACCCCAAATAAATTGTTTTAAATGGTTGAAAACTCGCCTACAAAAATAAAAGTACGTGCGTGCCCGGCGCGGCGGCCGCGCGCGGCAGTTTATGTAAGCGCATGTGTGTGTAGGGTAGGCGAGCTGGCAACGTTGCGGCGAGCCACGAGTGACGATGTCAACGAGAGTGTGAGTTTGGTTTTAAACCGAATCAAATTGATTATTTATATCGTTTGAAAACAATGAAAAATAAAATTATTTACCAACACAGAGTTTTAGGTACTCCGTTATATTCCTACCACGGTAAAATCAAGGAAATGTAGTTATAATTAAGAAAAAGATAGTCATCAAAACCAACCATTTTAAATCGAAAAAAAAAAAAATGGTTTATTTCGGTTTTAAACGGGTTTTTTAGTTTTAAATGGATTGGTTTAATTGGTTTTAAACCAGCCTTACATCTATATCCGCGAGCCAATGTTTCGACTGTCCGTTTTGAAGCTCTAATTATAATTAATTAATAATTTCTATGATTTGGCAGTGAAAATTGTGCTTTGATCGTTTGGAAAAAGAAACATTCATAATTAAATTGTAGCAGGTCTGATAAACTCGTTTATCATTATGAATTTCTAACTTCAAATCTACCTAAAACCCTCTGTATCAAAAATGCACAGTGGTTGGTATAGCTGTCCTATCCCTGTTCAAATTTCACCTGTATAGTAATGTGTTTACCTTCAGTCTGTTGTGTTTCAGCGGCGGCGTGTAGGGCAGCTAGCGGCACCTCTGGCGGGGTCGCGCCGTAAGCAGATTGAAGATACTCATTGATTGCACCTGAAGAAAATATGTGCTTTCGAATCTCTAGTTGACATAACTCTGGTTACACCAGGGAAGCATGGCACAAAAGGAAGGAGGGCTATACTAAGCAGAGGGTGGAACAATGATGCCAGTGTTGATGATGATAACTCTGGTTATGTTAAAATTTACCACCCTACAGTAAATTTTTCCCCCACTTTCCGAAGTATTTTTTTTTTTCGAAATGTCGGACTGACGGCGTTAACGAAAATTAAAGATGTTTATTGAATTAAAAACAGTACGGTTCTCTTACTTTTAAATCTAATTTAATTAAATAAAGCATCTTAAGAACGCGGCGACGCATGAATTGTACATACAAACGTAATACCTAAATCATTTGCAATTTGGGCATCTTTCCACCATATTATGTTGCTATTCGGATCTAGACAGTGTTTATTTAGGCTCCTACATCTTTTTTTTCCAAAAAACTTTTCTAAAATGAAGTTTAAACGAATTTAACTTTGCACATTTTTACAGCGTAAATGACATATCTTCATATTGTTTTTTCTGTATTATAAACAACAATATAACTTGATAATAATCAAGTTACAAATTATAGAAAAAAAAAAATATGGAAAAATATTAACTTTTCATTCATCATTTTTGGTATTACGGAACACATCCAAATTTATCATACATTTTTGAAAGCTAGTATTGCTATCGCGTCAAGCAATAATTGTCAATGTGTGCGTGGTAGTATTGCTCACTGTAAGTGTATATCGCTCCGACAGGCACTCACACTAGCGCAACGTGCTTGGAATTGAATTTTGCAAACATCTCGATTTGTAGTTGCGAGCCGTGTTCGCAGGCCTCTTAACACTTTGCAGGACACTAAACGTCCCCATACGAAAAAACAGTTCAGTGTTTTTCAACCGATTAAATATATATGAAATACTGTCAGGGATTGTGGTTAATGGTATGTTTTGGCATAACTGCATCTAACGGTGACGACACTCTTGTAGGCACATTATTCATGTAACAGCATAAACTGCGTTCGCGATAAATGTAAACAAATACGTGTGTTTTGGAAAACTTAAATACATAAAGTTCAAATTAGAAACAAGGACTGGAATAGACTTACCGAACTGCCCCATCTTGAAGAGATTCTTAGCGAGTTGCGTCTGCAGCATCAGCTGTTGTCTGCGAGCGCCTTCGATGTCACTAGCGTTGCCTGGAGTTAGGTATGGAGATACTGGAAGGAATATTTTGTTTTGGTTATATTATGTTTGTGTGCAGGGCAAACTGACAGTAATAGTTGAACTGCAGATGGTTCAAAATAGCTTGACATTTTACTTTTAAAGTTTTTGTCATGTATTAGCCTGCTATGAGACTGGTAACCATCCTGAAGGTATAACTAACCGCAATTATAAAGCCTATGGAGAAAACAAAAAGTAGCTTGTCATATTATTACCTGGATTTCCCTTGTTGAATGCGACAGCAGCAGCCAGCGCGAAGTTAATAGCAGGCGCAGGAGATACCGCCCCGAATGCATCGCTAGGCTCTTCTTTGGGATTGATCTGCGAATATACCTCCTACATACAAAAACCTCGCGTTAATATGACATATCAAGCGTTGGAAGGATACTGTCACACAGGTATCAGGGACAGAGATTGGATTCCCGAACTTTTTCTAAAAGTTGATGTGCTATACAGGGTCAAAATAAATTAGGAATGTAATAATAATATTTGTAGTACTCGCAACCGGCGTGTGTGTATGACCAGATGTATGAACGTAAACGAGGCAAAAGGACTATGTAAGGATCGTAGCAGGTGGCGTTCTGTAGTTTCTGCCTACCCCCATGGGAAGAAGGCGTGAGTTTATGTATGTATGTATGTATGTAATAATATTTCTAAGTAAAACGGAATGCGCCCTTGGGTGTCAGAAAAAAGAGGAATGCCCGCGCAATGTTTTGTGAAATTTGCATGCAATGATTGGGAATTGAAAAGGCTAGAAAACTAGTTTTTTTTGTTCAAGCATTATAATAATGCTAATGATATTGATTTTTCAGATATATAATTTCTAAATCTGATTTTTATGTTGATTTCTGTGAAAGAAAGTAAAAACAATCACATTTGATTAAATAATAGATTTTTATTGAAAAAATAATTTGATTTAAATCAAAATGATTTAAACGTGCCAACCCTGATTTGTACACAGTCATATTAATTTGTGAACTGGAAGATGGCTGGACAAGTAAAACTTTGAGAAACAGTTATAATTATAAGAGATGGAGAGATGAAGAGAGTCGACCTCAATAAACACACACACAAAAATTGCACATCACAAAAATTACAGTTAAAAACTGTTAACTTACATAGAGTGTTACAGTTGGTTATCTTATTGCAGAAATAGATCTTTTATAGTGGGCACACGTGAATATAACATACGTTGAAATGAACATACCGTCTAAATATATTCAATGCAACACCAAACCTCTTTGAAAACAAAGTCCCGTGCATACGATGACTACATCTGTTACCACCCAGGTTCTAAAGCGGCCGAGTGCTTCAAGCAAGAATAGTCCTTACGGTGGTTAGTTATGGCTTTCCGCGATTGTACCTGGTACTCTTTGAAAGGCCTACACTGTCCTTCCATACCTATTAACACTATTATTTGCAAATATCGTAAAAGCCAATTATTTTTAAAAGAGTAACCGTGGAGTTTTTTGCCGGCTCTTCTCCATATATAGGAAGCGACCAATTAGAACCGTGCACCTAGCTTCTGAAGTTTCATAAAAGCCCTTGTAGGTTTAACTGTTTTTTTTTTTTTTTATTTTGTGTAGTACAACTAGGTGAATATGTATCAACTAGTGATGTGCTGGATATCCATATCCGCGGATATCCGAGGGAGAAAAAAGATCTGTATCTGTATACATTTCATTACGTATACGTAATGAAATGTATTAATATAAAAGAACCATTCAAGATCCGCCAAAAAGTAACGGATACGGATACAGATCTCTTTTCTCCCTCGGATATCCGCGGATATGGATATCCGGCACATCTCTAGTATCAACAGGTGTTAAATTTCATGTTGCATTTATGGACGGCATGTTCGTTTCAACATTTGTTACATTTCTTACATATTATTTGTAACCACCATTACAGGCAACTTTTTGGATGGACTTAATGAGATACATATACTTTCATACAAGATAAAATTAAATTAATTAGCGATATCGGGGTCAATGGCCACTGGTAGCATAATTAATTTGACTTGTATACTTAAGAAGATAAATAAGAATATATCAGACTAACCTGTCCCCCTTGTGCCTGCCCCGCCAGCCCCAGGAACTTGGAGTAAGCCGCCTGCCTGTCATGCATGCCCTCGCGCTGCTCACCCTTCGACTTGTCCACGATCGGCTTCCGCTCATGCTGGACCGCTGTCGCATACAGTGCAAGAATTATTGCTCATCAGAATAGGCGACATACAAATAGGTTGTATCTTCAGAAACAATATTTTGATTTAAAAGAGTGTCCGTGGAGTTTCTTGCCCGTTCTTCTTCATAGGAATCTGAACCTGAATTGGGCAACTAGCTTCATATTACCGACTTCTTGTCAATTCAAAAGTGCCTGTAAATGGTTTTATTGAAATACTTCCTTCTGCCAGCGGCTTCCCCCGCGTGATATCTTTATAAATTACTAGCTGCGACCCGCAGTTTCACCCGCACAAGTCTCGATCCCGTGGGAAAAAAAAAAGTATCCTATGTTCTTTTCCAGGGCATCATCTATATATGTGCCAAATTTCATCCAAATCCGTTCAGCCGTTTTAGCGTGAAAGCGTAACAAACAAACTTACTTTCGCATTTATAATATTATTAAGGATAGCTTATATTACTCAGTGATAATATAGCATTATACTGGCAGTGGCGGACTAACAGGGGGGGCGGAAGAGGCGGCCCGCCCCGGGCCTCCGGTCGTTGGGGGCCCCCAAATGCCTCCGCGTTCCCCTGATCAAATCCTAAACAAGACTTTAAAAATGTGCTTAGTACCTACATAATTTCATCAAGATCAAAACACTACAGCCATCTAGACTTTTTACGCGGTACTAATATTCTTTTAACTATGCTGAACGCGTCCAATACGCTGGGGGAATTCCCGTCTTTGTAGCGGGTACTTCCCCAGGAATCCCTGAATGAATGAAGTGCAAATAATTCACTCTTGTACGCCTACATTTACATTCACTACATTCTATTTACATAGAAAAATAAACATTGGCCTAAAGCCGCTACAAAAAATAAAAAAACTGTCTAATTTTTTTATTGTCGGTCGATTCTTATTTTATTTTCCTCACCTATATCCATTCCATATTGTAGGTATGTATGTTTATTTAGCCTAAATAATTTAATTCGAATTTAAATTACACTTGCCAGATTTTAACGAAATAAACATAAACACTTATTTTATACATACAAATGTGAACTGAATAAAAAGCTTGTAAAACTACATTGTTTTTAAAGCTGGGGGCCTCATTCAGCTTTGCCGCCCCGGGCCTCTGACGGGCTTAGTCCGCTCTGTATACTGGTGAAAGAATTTTAAAAATCGGTCCAGTAGTTTTTGAGTTTATTCAGCAATCAAATATTCGTTTAGATAAATGCTTTAAGTTTGAATTGAGTTTGAAACATTTCTATAAAGCCGCGGTTCCACGGCCTGTCGGTGTCGAGGCCTGTCGCAGCCTTTCGCGTGGCCACGCCTGTCGTGGCTCGTGCCGAGCATTCCCACCACAGGCCTTATTGGATCGACGGTTTCCAAGGCCTGGCGCGATTTGGCCTTGTGAGAAAGTGGGCCGTGGGACCGCAGCATAACAAAGTCGCTTTTTGCATCAGTTTGTGTGATTCTGTTGCTCCTTGTAACTACAATTTTGTTGCGGTTTACACAACTATTTAGAGACGTTATTGAAGTCACTTTCCGTGTCTGTCTGTGTGAGCGCGTTGTTCTTTGTAACCACGCAACGAATTCTAAGGCAGTTTTCATCATCATTTTGAGAATTTATTTTTGAAGGTATAAGGTAAGGTAGGTGTTTAAGGTATTTTTGTCAAGTAATAACCGTGCACAGCAGAGGCTGGGCTGACGACCCTATTACCCTCCTCCAGGAGAGCAGTAGGGAAACCAGCACAGTGTACAAAAACAGACGCCTCCCGTCATTCCGACCTCGCCGTCGAGGTCCTTTGCGATCGCGACCGCGTCCCAGATAAAATGATACCCCCTCCGACCCTTGCTCGATAACGAGGTGCCAGCAGTTGTTGCAACTGAGCACGTAGCTTTAAATTCCCCGACTAATAATCATGATCAAAACTTTGATCCAGCCCGTCCCATCCTTGATGTCCTCCCTCCGGTTGACGCCCTAAGCCGTGGTTCGTACCCCACATTGGGTACCCTTAGCGAGCGTTCACCTAGTTTTATTATTTTATTATTATTTATTATTTTTACGTCTTTGACATTTCTCGGGACCTTAGAGTCCCGGACCTTTGGAAGGCGTACGAGGGGCCGAAGCCAACTCGCAGAGGCCCCTTAGACGTTTTTAATGAAATGAGGTACCAACCGACGATTATCCCTGTTCGTACTATGCAAGTGCAGCCAAGGACAACCCCCGGTTGGTGTAGGACTATTGTAATTAAGGAAACAAAGATATTGGACTATGGGTTTGGGTGGCTAAAGTGGACTGGTCACCTGAAACTATGGAAGGACTATGGCCCCTGCCTGATAAATGTTTTATATACACACGGATAAAATGGCAGGGGGTGACTTGCACACTCATTAATGGGCCCCCGAAAACGGTAGCTAGCACAGTGTCGTAGCAACAAGGGGGCAACATGTCTTGAGGTGCTTGAGGAGTGGAGAGGTATTCCACGGCTTTCAGAACAATCCCAGAGCCCGGAAGATGGTCAAGATCCCTACGAGCACTTACTGAAATACTTCCTTCCTCCGAGCACGTTTGCTCTTGCGAATCTCCACTCAAGCCGGCCAATAAAGGCGAGAATGAGGTGGGGGCTCTGTTCCTCGTCAGTGCTCACTCCAACCGGCCAATTAAGGCAAGCCAGAGGTGAGGAACAAGATTTCTCCGGGGAGATAGGGTTCGTGGGGTCGCTACTGCCCAACAGCTCGCCACATGCTGCCCTGCGGGTTTTTGTATCTCTCTTGGTCTGGCTCCTCATCCTAGACCTGTTCTGGTAAAATAAACTACCGGCACAGACCCAGAATTCGGAGCGCGCAAGCCCCACCACGACGTCAACGTAGAGATACGGCGGTGGGGTTATTTATTATTATTATTATTGCAGACTACAATGGTCTATAGTGTTAGTAACAAAAAAGCTTAGCCTATGTTAGTACTTAATAACTAAAACAGAACGGGTCCGGTTTGTAAGCGCCCACACTAGCGGGCTGACTGCCCGGGCGGCTATTGATTGCAGGATAGTGTTGCGACTGCCACGCAGCCTGCCGAGTAGCGAGGCAGATTTCTTACGCCACAGTGCCTCAAAGCCGTCAGTGCGTGCGTCTGCAAACATTGCCGAGGCACTACAGAAGCGCGGCAATCGCAACAATACCCTGAATGCATTATTGTATTGGATACGCAGAGCATTGTAAGCCTTTTGGGTATATGTGAACCACAGGGCTCCCGAGTACAGTGCTGCACAGTATGCCTTAAAAAGGGTTATTTTAATTGCGTCTGTACATCGAGAAAATCTGCGGGCCAGCATATTCGCCCTAACTGACAATGCTCTGCGCTCCCTATCTAGATCTTTATCATCCCTCAGGTCATCAGCAACCAGATGGCCCAGATATTTAAATTTATATACCCTGTTAATCGGGTGACCTTTCATTAGTAGAGGAGGGACAGTAGTGGGACACCTGGTGCCAGACCTGAAGACCATGAATTCAGTTTTACTGCTATTATAAATTAACCCATGAGTCGCAGCGTATGACTCACAGACATTGAGTAGCTTTCGGAGAGCACCGATCGAGGGAGCCAGCAGCACCATGTCGTCTGCGTAGCTAATGTTGTTAAAACAAACTCCATCCACGTAGCAGCTGACACGCGTGCTGCTGAGTTGCTCAATCAGAGCATTAACATACAGGCCGAAGAGCAGAGGCGAGGACAGGCCTCCCTGCCTCACTCCGCACTCCGGCCGGCATGGCTCTGACAGTTCTCCCGCCCACCGCACCTGAGTCTCTTGGTTCAGATACCAGTGCTTGAGGAGTAATACGAACTCTGGCGGCAGCGCTGTCTCTTCTAGCTTTTGCCAGAGAAGATCGTATGGGACAAGATCAAAGGCCCTGGACAAGTCAAGGAAAACCGCATAAATAGGTGTATTTCTATCGGTGTAATGACACCTGCTTGACAGCGTGCTTCAAACTAACAATAGCAGTCTCCGTTTTAATTAGCATAGTTGAATAACCCCTGGCTGGAGGTTTTAAATGTAGTAGCTTAAGGCACCCACAGGAAAGCCCGTTAAGTAGTCATGATCTCAGAGGTCAAAATAAGAATAAAAGAGGCTGGGCGCATCAGGTCGTAGCGCATCGCATTCCAGTACTATCTGTAGTGTTCCACTGATGTAGGATTTTTGCAATGTAGTCCAGCCCGCCCAAGTCTGCATCAGCCTTAACACTATTAAAAAGTCTAGCTAATACTCACAGTCGCTCCTCATGCCGCAAGCGAGACACTTCTGCAGGCGACAGTACTGGCAGCGGTTGCGATGGTGCTTCGTCACCTCGCAGTTCATGCTACCGCGGCATTGGTAGCCCAGCTTCTTGCGGATTGAGCGCTTGAAGAAGCCTTTGCAGCCTGTAGATTGAGAAGTGGTCAATAATTTAGTAAAGTAATTTAAAATAGTTAATTGATTCAGGCGTGACCTCTGTTCTGCGTCTAGCGCTTGGTGTGGCAACACGGCGTGTTCGGGTTCGTGACACATCAATCGTCATCCTGAGGATGCCTCGTTGAGAGGTGAAACACGTGTCAATTTCTTTTAGGGTTTTTTATGGCTCTTTAGAAATAGCTAAGCGGAATAGGTTACTAAATATATCCACGTCTATTGTATTTTTTAAGTAATGTAAAATTAAAAGCTGTTTTTGAGTGAATAGTTTAAAGCTGTATTACAGCTGTGCTGTATGTATTTATTCTTAAATTTTCTGGGATGACAACCATAGGGTGTTCCAGATCTTGTTATTTTTCTGACAATTTACATGAAATCTGATTTTTATGACTGGAATAGTTAAGCGGAATAGGTTACTAATATATCAATGTCTATTGTGTTTTATGAAGTCTCATGACACTGGTGTATCAGGCATAATTTGCATAAGCATAATCAGCCTATAATGTTCCCACTGCTGCTGTTGGGACACAGGCCTCCTGTATTCAAGACGGAGTGGGCCCAGTGCGTGTTGGTAGATGTCACATGTCTTCGAAATTTTGGTCCTCGCAATGTTCTGCCGTTTCACCATTTTGAGAGCAGTGGTGATGAAATTATTTACACAAAGTAAAGCGCCTGCTTGGGTTTGAACCCACGACCTACAACTTGTGAGTCATGGGTTAGGTTAGGTAGGCACAATTTGACTTGTTTCGAAATATTAGTGACTGTGGTGATGAAAAGGTAAAGCATAACTATGAGAGCAAAAACTCATACCTTCACAACTGATGGCTCCATAATGTCTGCCAGAAGCCCTGTCTCCGCACACAATGCAGAGCTCCAGCCCTCCCACCTCACTGTTGCCACTGAACTTCATCTCCATCTGGTCCTGGCCCTCCATTGTAACTGGAATCAAAGGAAACAAAATGTTTTTACAACTTAGTTAATTCATTTATTTAATATACAGTTTTAATGGTTATACGTCGGCAATACATTAAGGGGATGTAGGAGGCGTCATTTACAACCAAATGACGCCGATTGACTCCTATGCAAATGTCAACAATTTTCGTGTAATTTGACATTTTATATTTTTATTTCATACATTTTAAAATATGTATAAAATGTCAAATTACTTGAAAATGGTTGACATTGGCATAGGGGTCGTCAGAGGTAATTTGGTTGCAAATGACCTCTCCTACATCCCCCTAACAGATTGCTGACGTATAACCAATAACTCTGTATTTAGAAGTTGGCCAATTACAAATTTCGGTCAGTGGGTCGTCTTAAGGGCGGATTCGAACTTTTCACTTATAACCATAGGTTTACACATTCCTTGAAACATCTATCTGTAAGTAACTTTGTGTGTGCAGTATTTGTTCCTACAAACCGCAGCACATAAGCCAATCAAAGCAAAGCTATTAAAATTGTTTTACTGGCCATTTAATGGCATGAACTAATGGATTAATTTACAATTAATATTTTTGACAAATGGATCAATTCTGTAGTTTAGCACTATAAACATAGTTTTGAAATAGGACTTCTCAGGTTTAGATTTTATTGGGTTGACAACCTGTAGCATAGGTTTTTCATATTTTCAATGACATTAGTGTCACATGTAAGTGTTTGTACAGAACTACTTATTATTAGTGTACTTCCTTGGTTTAAAAGTTTATGAATAAATAGTTGTATTTTAAAGATAAAGAAGAAATTTTAGTTCTCTGCCATTGACTACTAGCAAGACGTTGTTTACCCATATGTAGGGATGCTCAGAGTTGTAAAAGCTCAGACATAAAATTCATGTTGAAATCACTTTTTCTATTCTGTAGAGCCCTATAACGGTTGGTTAATGAAACGTAATAATTAGCAATATCCTCTAGCTTGGACACTGCTTTGTAATTTACATGAGAAAGCATCCATGACCATACGCGTCTATCTATTGTGACGAAAAAAACAACTTTTGTGTACCATACCTTTCACTTTTTGAGAGCATGGTATTTTTCATATTCCAAGCACAAAACTCATTGTTTGTAGTTAAATTATCAAGGAAATTAGATGAAAATAAGATCTTTAACTCACAAAACAAAGCAGAGGGCATACTACGGTCAGTGGAGTGAAAAATCTATTCAACAGCCACAAATACAGTTACTCGATTGGACTTACCTTGTGTTATATTGACAAGATTTCTGTTTATTTCGCATTTATAGTGGTTTGCGGTGTTGAGGCAGCATATAGAACTGAACCATTTACGATTTATAAAGATTTTTTCATTTTATCATCACAAATTCCACGATACACAACGAAAATAAATAAAAAATAATGAACGAATGGTGGATGTCGGAGCGAATGAAATGTCAAATGAGTGGTTCAAATATTTTTATTATCTGTTGTTGAAAGTGTAGTCCATCGACGAAATATTCCAAACTAGCTTGTGTTTCTGACTCGATATTTTTGGGCCGCATTCCGACTTACGCCAAAAGTGAAAATATCGCGAATCCGACCAAAGTCCAAAGTCACAATTAATCAATAACCCTTATATTTTGTGACTATTAAATTTGGTCGGATTCGCGATATTATCACTTTTAGCGTAAGTCGGAATGCGGCCTTGCAAAACGACTGGTGTTCAAGTTTTGTATTTTATGTCAAAATTGACATTTACGAAATAAACGAAACCGCGTGTGATTTTGTTGTAATCAAAGGTGCTATTACGATTTATTTTCCATGCGAAATCTTCGGAAAAATAACAAATAGCTGTAGTTTAAAACAGAAAACACTATGGCGTGTCCAAAGTTAGATAAAATAATAGACACATTCAATGTTTTCACAGAGAAACCAGTTAAATTTCTGAATGTACAAAGTGACCTCAAGGATGATATTAAAAACTTGGTTAAATCTATATACGACTACACAAAAACGGAGGAAACTGTTGATAATAAGGTAAAAAAGGCTACGTTGCCCGAGCTGATCGTCGAGGATTTCGATGAGGAGCAGATTTGGCAACAAATCGAGCTTCAAAACACCGAATGTTGGGATCAACTTGTTTGGGAGGTAGCTAGTTGCATGTCTACTAAAACTAACTTAGTATTCCCTGTAACGACTTCTGAAAACGAAACTAATATTAAAAACGACTCGGTTAATGAGGAACCTATGTCAGGCGATGAACAGTCTGATTCAGAACAAGAAGCTGACGAAATCAAAGAAAAACCTAAGAAAAAGAAGCCCATGTTACCAAAATCTAAAGTAAAACCTTCAATAGTAGATGATAAATTCTTCAAACTACAAGAGATGGAGAAATTCTTGTTAAATGAAGAGAAGAATGAAGGGAAAGCTCATGCTTCAGATAGTGAGGAGGAATCTATAGATATGTTTGAAGATATTGATGACGATGAAGGTTCTCATGATGAAGAAGGTGGTAAAGAGGCTATGTACTCTGATTTCTTCAATCAAGAAGGAGAAGATGCTCAGGATAATTACAATGATCAAGAAATAGAAAATGAAGAAGAGATTGACGATGGAGAAGAAATTGAAGAAATGGATGATGATGAAGATAATGAAGAATCTGATCATGAGCCTAAAAAGGTAGATGATAAGAAAAAAGTAAGATTTGCTCTAGAAGCTTCTTCTGATGATGATGATGAATCTGTAGACAGTGAAGTACCTTCTAACAACAATAACAAACAACAACCAGATGAAAAGAAATCTGAGTTCGAACAACGACAGCTAAGGCTGAAGCAGCAGATAGAGAAATTAGAACAGAAAACCTTATCTGATGCTCCATGGCAGTTGAAAGGAGAGGTTGATGCTTTGAGACGTCCACAAAACTCTCTTCTTGAAGAAGTAGTAGACTTTGATCTCACGAGTAGACCACCACCAATAATAACTGAAGAAACTACTGTCACACTAGAAGAATTAATCAGGCGTAGAATCAAAGACAAAGCTTGGGACGATGTAGTAAAGAAGGAAAAACCAGTTGATGACCAGCTAGCGTTCCGTAAAACAGAAGTCTTAGATCAAGCTAAAAGCAAATTAAGCTTAGCACAAGTGTACGAAGCTGAATATTTAAAGCAGAAGCAAGCGTCATCTGGTGAAGTGGAAGATGATAAAGAACCAGAGGCTCACACAGAGGTCCGTGAAGCTATGAACAAATTATTTGGTAAGCTAGATGCTCTATGCCACTACCATTACACACCAAAGGCACCGCAAGCTGAAGTCAAGATCGTTAGTAATACTCCAGCAATTTCAATGGAAGAGGTAGCCCCAGTAGCAACAAGCGATGCTGCATTATTAGCACCAGAAGAAGTCAAGAAGAAACGCAAAGGAGAATTAATGAGCAAAGAAGAACGGTCACAGACAGACAAAAATAGAGAAAGAAGGAAAAAGAAGAAATTGCAAAGAAAGAAGGGCAAAGTAACAAAGGTAACGGAACATAGGAACACGGAGAAGGGTACGGTCACGGATGATAAATCGCTGAAGACCTCGAAGGCTTTCTTCCAGCAGTTGACGGATGATTCTAGAAGTGTGATCAAGAAACGTAATGTTAAGAATAAAGGACAATGAAAATAAATCTTTGTTTCAGTGTTTATTGTTGTTATTATTTCTGTTGTACCTACGTACATTATTAATCTAATTTTTGATAAGAATTTCTCCAAAAAATATAAGCATAATCAGCCTATAATGTTCCCACTGCTGGGACATAGACTATAATCCACCACGCGGGCCCAGTGCGGGTTGGTAGATGTCACAAGTCTTCGAATTTTTGGTTCTCGGACATGCCGGTTTCCTCACAATGCTTTCCTTCACTGTTTTGAGAGCAGAGGTGATTAAATAATTTACAAAAAGTAAAGCGCCTGCTTGGGTTTGAACCCATGACCTACAACGCGTAAGTCGTGACCGTTACCACTGAGCCACCAGATTAATAATATTATAATGATTGCTTGAAATGGACAGTCTGAAGATTATAGATACTGATAGTCTTTGTTGGTATAGAGGTCGCAAGCTCGTTTGCTGTGCTAGTCATGTCCAGAGTTCGATCCTCAGGTCGGACAATGTTAAAACACGAGTATCATAAACGCACCAGGATCAAACACTGTCCTTAATTTCCCGAAAGGATAGGCAGAGGTATATTCTAGTAGGTACACTCAGAGGCGACGTGGGCCACCGCCTACGGCCTCGCGGTCCGAGGGGCCTTGCACCTCGAAGGTTTATGCATTAGGTACATAAAAGCTATGAACACGTCGAAAAAAATTTACTCGTACTAAAACGCTAAATATATTGACATGGACCCATGGAGGGCTTCTGACACTAAACTTGCTAAAGCTAATATTACGCAAACGGATCCCTGAATAGAAAAATGGTTTTCACAGACCCGCAATATTTTTGAACGGCCTATCCACTCGACCTAATTTAAAAATTTGACAACTGTTTTTTTTTTTTCGTCTTTTTGTGCCATCAGAGCCGAGGGCCTCGTGAAATGTACCTCGCCCACATCAAATTTTGGTCTTGCCCCGCCACTGGGTACACTGTACACCTTTCTTTTTTATGTTTAAGTCTCATGTAATGTACGTGGGCGCGCTTATTTCAATTGCTTTGAGAAATTCTCAATGGAAAAATCCATAATTCTACTCGACCTAGGTGTCGAACCTCAAGAGAGCTTGAGACCACAACTGGATAAACGAGGCAGTAGGTAAAATTATCAAAACAAGTAGGTGTAAAGATTATTTATTTATTTAACCTGCTGTCATTTTAAAATCTTTGATAGTCGTTACGGGTCGTTAGAAGCCCGAAAGTTTGACAACTATTCTTACCAAGGGATATTATCTGTGCCAAGGGGTACCGTATTACCCAGTTACTGAGTAGTGGAGGTAGATAGGCAGTCGCTCCACGTCGAAATACTGGTATTCAGCTGCATCCGGTTAGACTGGAAGCCGACCACGACATAGTTGGGAAAAGGCTAGGCAGGCAGATATATAGGTACCTACCTATATTTAACGATTTATGTAGGTACACACATATTTTTTCAAACTGAAAGTAGGTATTTATTTCAAGTAAACCAATTACAGATACCTGAATTGTCAAGGAGTTAGTGAGAGGCTATTCCAAACTTTTAAATTTGTTTTTGGGTGGGAAATGATCAAATAACTTCTCCCGCTCTGGGTGGAGCGGGAGGGCGTGTCCAGACTCTTACTGACTAAACCCACCCGTTTACCTTCAGTTGCCTGTATTGCCAGGGGCCACGGTAACCCTTTCGGACAAAACCGCAACTTCGGCAGGCATCGGCCCTAGCGAACCCCGTCAGTTCTGCTGACATCTCTTTGAGGCGCGCGTGGAACACAACGCGCCGTCAATCCAGGACTATTCCAAACCTACTAGTTTATATGGAGAAGAACGAGCAAGAAACTTCATCTAGGTATTTTCATTCAAATTATATTGAAATATTTATCCCAGTATCCATTTCTCCGTTAAGTTATAAGACTTCAAGTAAACAGGCATCAACAAAACATAGCCACAGCTACATATATGTAGGAAATACAATGAAATCCCCCAAACTGTTGGCTTTGGGGAACTAACTCGGCTCGTAACTGCACACTGGCAGTAATTAGCAGAGGAAAAACCTAGCGATATGGGCCGAGACGAATCAGACGACAGGGGAGGCATGAAGTTGTTGGGGATTGGAGTTGGCATTGTTAAAAGTACCTATACTCCGTTTGAAATAAGATTAGACATTTAAACAAACCTTTTTTACAGTCCGTTCAACCGATTTTGACTTCTATTGCGTACGCATAAGGTTGACATTAAAAGCAAAAAAGTGGTTGCAATATCAACTGTTTACTGCAGCTGCCATTTGTTATGCCACCAACGCAATAGAAGTCAAAATCGGTTGAACGAACTGTAAAAAAGGTTTAGTTAAATGTCTAATCTTATTTCAATTGGAGTATAGTCTTAATATATACTCTAAGAGTATAGTGGAGATAAACTTTTTATATTTTTGGATGACAACAGCCTCGTGGCTAAGTAATAATAGCGGCACGGGTCGATCCATCAGGTTAAGCTACGCTTGCCGGGGTTGGTCCGTGGATGGGTGACCATCTTTACATACCGAGACTCTAGCGTTGCTGTGTTCCGATTTAAAGGGTTTGGGTGTCAGCGATATTACACGCACTGATAGATTTGCCATCCGTCCGGATGAAGCCGGACAGTGTTAGATTTTTTGACCTCTTGTCCGGGCCAATTTTACTGCGTCCGGCCCGTCCCCGTTGTGTAAGGCTTTTCATTCTTTTTAATAGGTCAACAATGGACGAAACAAAGAAACAGGTTAAAATCGGAAACTATTGCAAAAATGTTAATTGTGGAATTTAATTTAAGACATGTAACGCGCAAAATGATTTATGATAAAATTATTGAGGAGGTTGAGCTTTTAAAGCACATTTAAAACTTTACTTTTCAATTAAAACTTTCTTATAAAAATATGTTTTATTTGAACTTTTAGTCAAAAATCCTTTTTTTTTGTGTCCGTCCGGCCGTGGGACCCAAAAGTCCGGCTTTTTTACGGGTAATTCCGGTTTTATGATTTTTAGAGATGCAACGCTTGACGCATATGAGACATTTAAGCTTTGTCTCAGTGATGGCAATTGGCAACCCATCTACGACACTTCTGGTAGGTAGGGTATTGTGGCGGTGACCATCAGATCAGGTGGGACGATTGCAATAATGGTGCCGATTCCCTTGTTCCCAAACTAAACTAAATTTAAGTTCAGTGCATCTTTTTCTTTCTATTTCATTAAGAAAAGGACAGTAGATAAATTTTAGTTTAGTCCTGTCAAATTAATCAGCACTTGACATAAATTGACGTAATTTTAGTCGGCAAGTTTTTAAATCACGTCTAAACTTGTATGGTGAGTGACAGGCGCTTATTAATTTGACAGGACTAAACTAAAATTTATCCTCTGTCCTTTTCTTAATGAAATAGAAAGAAAAAGATGCACTGAACTTAAATTTAGTTTAGTTTGTGAACAAGGGAATCGGCACCAATGCCTACTAAAACTGTGTAGCTTACCCCCTCCATTTGAAGAGACAACAGCTTCGTAACTTCATACCGGCTATTGCAGTTAGCCGCGCCGACTGAAAGTTACATAACGCGAACTCGTTACTTTTTAGTTTTAGACTACAAATGTTAAATACCTAAGCACACTTGCTGCTGTACTCATGATACGTACGGACTGAGATGGCTTTGGGTAGTTTTTCTCTAAAGTACGTATCTAAATGGGAGCTCTCATCCACGAATGATGAGCAAAATTTAAAAACATAATCCCCTAAAAAGAAAGAAAGAAAGAAAGAAAATACATTTATTTAGCACAGACCAAAAAAAAGCACACAATATAATTAACAGCAGATAAAAATAAAAAATAAATAAAATGAAAATCAAATAAAAAGTGTAAAGAACGATGTAAAAATATGAGCGGGGGAGTGTGCCTCATGGCTGCGCCAAAAAGGCCCAGTTCCGCAAAAATGCCAGACAACTTGTGCCTGACGCTGGTTTTCAACTGGTGTTATTGGCTAGTAATATTAATGCCATAAAATATTTATTAAGTCATGATTAACATCAGTGTAAACATACATTTTATCGGTAAGGGGGTGAATGTTTAATATCAAGTGGTATGGGCTTGACTAAGTTAGGTATAATTGAATGGCGACATAGCCCGAAGAATTGCCAAACTTAAGTGGCAACGGGCAGGGCACATTGCTCGCAGAACGGATGGCCGATGGGGTCGAAAGGTTCTGGAGTGGCGACCGCGTACCGGAAAGACGTAGCGTTGGAAGGCCTCCCACAAGATGAACCGATGACCTTGTGAAGGTCGCAGAAATCTGGATGCGGAAAGCACAAAATCGGTCGAAGTGGCGGTACTTGGAGGAGGCCTATGTCCAGCAGTGGACGTCTTTCGGCTGAAATGATGATGATGATGAATTGAATGGCTATTGATCAGCGTTTCAGAAAGTAGTAGGCTAATAATTGTTTTACTATTAAGGGTATGTATAGTATATCCACTTCGTCCGACTAGAAATATTACCTATTTAGAGTACCTAGTCCACAACAAATAGGGAAGCGCCTAATATCGCGACCACAGTTGCGCTTACTACAAATTGCTATGAGTTTTTTTTTGTAGGAACTACGAAATTTTTAATTTTGTCTGCTGTGCCTGTACTTTCATATTTCGGCATTATGGTGGAGTTTCTATCAGTAGTTTTATTTTATTTCAGCCTGTTGACAACTAGGTACTGCTGCACACGAGCCTCCTAATAGACTAATATGTGAAACTTCAGAAGGGAAAACGAACATTATTAATTGTGATTGTAATTGCAAAACCTATAGTTGTTACTAAATACCTATAAGAAATAAAGAATGCTACTTAGTTTAACAATAGTTATATACTTGGAGGCAATTCTGTTAATTTTAAAGAAAATTTATGGAAATCCTATCGTCTTTACGCGATCTACTTCGCTAGACATGACTTTGAATATCTTCTCGAAACACGAAGCATATTATGTGGTTACTGATACCAGATATAATAATAAATAAGTTCATTTAATTCAGACTAATTGATATGTCCATATTGTTCGTTACAAAGGTCTTAAAACTATGTTAGTGATCATTGATAATTAAATTCAAAATACCTTAAATTCCAAATACAAATGATAAAATCACTCATGTCAAAAAAAAATCACCTCGTCACGTGAAGCTGAATGAACCTACCCAGCACTGCAGACTCTGGCCTCTCAGAGATAATCCTTAGGATTCTGTTGGCGCTCCCCCAACTCAGGCGCATCAGAGAAGTTGTTTTCTTACGCATAATGGCGTAAAAGTTATCGACTCTTGCGTCAGCAAACATGCCCGAGGCGCTGCAGAATCGAGGGAGCCTCACCATTATAGAGTAGCCTTATATCTAGAGTCCAATAATTAGCCTACGTACTTAAATATTGTTTCCACTGCTATAACTAGAATGTTATCTCTCATCTCCGTGAGAAGAAACGGGCCGTCCACCACGCTGGGCCACTGCGTCTTGGTGAACCAGAACCCTAAAAATGCCAATTCGTAAAGATTGATCCACATAAAAGTCTTAGGGGAGGCCTATATTCTGCAGTCTACAGTCTGATATGTCTGAATTAAAATCACAATGCATACATGTTAATATAAATGGGTTTAATAAACACAACACTGCGGGCGATAGTGACACGCGAGAGATAATTAAGAAGTTCCATTTCACATAATCTTGTAGAACCTAAACGGAACAAATATTTCGGAAATACTTTTTATTTACTTATTTAATAACACACAAGTAGTTAGTAGTACCTAGAGACAAGGGCGTCGCCAGCCGATGGCCAAAGGGGGGGGGCAACTTGATATAATTATGGAGGATGGGAAAAGTATGATTTGTAGGAACATTCAAAAGTCAAGAGCACATGAAGCTTTACACTTGTAGTGCGAGTCTTATAACCTCTACGACGCACAATAGCACCAAAATCGACGCTGGTGGACATTTGATTTTTGACAACTCAGTTTCATCTCGTTAGTCCCGATAGGAACAGAGAAAAGTAATAATTTCCATATTCAATATATAAATTGAAAATGGACCTTTCGGGTCGTTTTCCCCAAAACTATTCAGAACTGTAGAGCTGAAACATAATTGGTATTATGCATAGATACGAATATTACGTCCCCGGACCGGATTAGACTCCGTTTAAGACATATGGAACTATAAAAACCAAATAAAAGTTGTCCAAATAAACAAAATTGGCTTTAAGATAAGTATGTATGTAATTTATTTTTTACATTAAAATTCCTAGTATTTACTTAATTTTTTCATCTCTAGGGGGGGGGGGGTAGCTGCCCCCTTTGCCCCCCCTTGCCTACCATATCGTCCAAACGTCAATGTTTAATGATATGTCAGTTGACGTTTAGCCATATCATTAAGTAGGGTATCCATGCAAATATTACTGGCATTCATTAATTTTTAGTAATCTGGGCCAATGAATAAATAAAACATTTTAAATAGCTGTCATTCCAGAAGAATTATAATAATTAGTAAGATTTGAATAGTTAAATACTAACCTGTGAAATATGCTCCAAACTCCATGGTTTTTTAAGGTTGCGCTCGTTTTTCGAGTGAATTTTATAAAAGTCACGTACCTTGGTATAATAACGATACTTCACTGCACTTTTATCTTCCATTTGCATATTTATAATTGCTTTTCTAATCGAATCATCGTCCGCCGCCATGATGCACAACCAAACCAAGCGACATCAACGCCTCTACCGGTATCTAGCCGCAACACGGTGACACTGCAGTGGATAAAAGGACACAGCGGATCGCTAGGTAACGACGCAGCTGACGAACTTGCTAGAAGAGGATCTGGCACGGAAGTCTGTGGCCCCGAACCTATCGTGCCAATCCCCTTCAACCAAATACGCAGGTGGCTACAGGAGTTCACCCACACACAAGCAGAGAACTGGTGGACCTCGACACCGGGTTGCAGGCAGTCCAAGGAAGCTATGCCATCCTTGGATAGCAGGCTAACCAGGCGTCTATTACGCCTGGACAGGAACGGCCTGCGCCTGGTGACGGGGACCATCACGGGGCACTGCTCGCTAATTTGTTTAGCGAGCAGCACTTCCATACAATAGGCATAACGGATAGTCCTCTGTGCAGGGCGTGCATGGAGGCTGAGGAAACCGCAGCGCACGTGCTCTTTGAATGCACAGGCGTCACCCAGATTAGAACAGAAACCCTCGGGTCACCCAGATCCTATACAGATGTTCTGAACAGACCAGGAGATTTAATTAGCTTCTGGAGGGAGGTGGGCTGGTTGGAATAACCACCAAACGGCCGCCATGGCCCACGCACAATGGTCCACCTTACAAACTAAGTGCGGAAACCAAACCCTGTAACATAGTAGTAACCATTTCATGAAATGGTCGATCATTTCATGAAATGATCAATTCTAAGATACATAATACTTCCCCTCTCTTCTCCATTACATAGAACACATTTTACTTCTTTTTTCTAACTTGAACAGACAGCTGTGCTGCTGTAGAGTTTGTTGCGCCACTTCTTCTTCCCAGCTAAAGCACTAGGAAGTGGTGAAGGGTGGGCGTTTTGTGGGACTCTCTTATATAATTTTGACGTTCGAAAAGTGCTGATTCTCAGCCTAGTTTGAATAAATGACTTTTGAATTTGAATTATCATACCTAATACAATTTTTTTGCTCCTGTTTCATGATTATTATAAATATTTTTGTATACATAGATAAGTACATGCTTTATGTATGTAAATATTTATATTTTTATTGAACTAATATGTAAATGGTACACTACAGTCTATTAACAGTATTGTCTCTCCTAAGCCCCTGTTAATTTATCCAAAGATTGTGTTTAATAGATCGCTATTCATAATTTTTCATAAGTTTTCTACATTTATAGTTGTTTGTATGTTGGATATAATAAAGAGTATTCTTTTCTATTCTAGTTTAGGGAAGTACTACCAACGTAGTGCTAAACAGCGTCGCTGTGTTCCAATTTGAAAAAAGATGAAAGAGATGTCAGCAGAATCGACGGGGTCCGCTAGGACCGATGCCTGCCGGGGGTTCGAAGAAAACCGATAGAGAAATCGTCGCCCACGGCAACATGGCAACCGAAGGAACACGGGTGGGTTTTAGTCAGTAAGAGTCTGACACTCCCGCTCCGCCCAGAGCGGGAGAAGTTATTTGATAATTTCCCACCCAAAAAAAAAGGGTGCAGGTGTAATTACTCAATATCTTTATTGCCTTAACATAATGTGTACTTAGGTGGTAATTATATAATTTAGATCATTATGGACCCTGTAGGGCACAGCAAAAAGGGTAGGAGAGAGGAAGCCCTGTTTTAGGAGATCATTAAGTTGTTATTGTGGGATCAATAGGCCTGATCAAGCAGATCTTCTGTACTTTCATACTATGTGACAGGGTTGCGACGCGACTGCGACGCCGCTGCGACTGCGCTGCGACCGCGACGCGAGTGCGACCGCGCGATTTAATCCCGCAACAGCGGCAGTCGGTCACAAATTTATAATTTGTACAATTACCAGCGCCCCCGAGACTTGGGGGAGCATAGAGCTATGAAGCGTAGAAGAGGCACTGATCATATTTTTGTTTTGAGTATTTCATTGTGAAAGTACCTATGTAGATCTAAAGCAGGGATGTTGTGGATATTCGCATCCGCATTCGCAATTGCGGAGTTTCCGCATTCGCAATTGCGGAGTTTCCGCATTTGTTTAGACCTCCGCATCCGCAACCGCATTCGCATTAATCAATGCAGAGTTCATGCGGATTCAGATGTGGGTCGAAAAGTAAGTAAATTAAAATCAACAAAATGGAAATTATATATAATCATTTACTTCATCAATGTATACTTATATATAGTCTTATACAATATCTCTCAAACAATATTTTTTTAAATAATTGAAGCGATTTGAAATATGATCAACATACAACGAAACAGCGCTGCAATTTGCAAAAGATGTTAGAAATTTTGAATTTGAGATCTGCATCGGCATCTGTGAATCTGAGCAGTTAAAAAGACTTTCACTATATTACAAAGTACTCTGTAAAAATCTGCATCCGCAATCTAAAGTAACAATTTATGAGCATAAAACAAAACAGTTTCTCGAAAGATGTTATTATTCAAATATTCGGAGATTATCACCATGATTGTTTAGTCTACCTTCCTGATAAATCTTTTTTCTTTAATTCAAAGAGTATCTTGCTGGTGCTGCTGCTCCATGTAAAATACTGGTATTCAGCTGCATCCGGTTAGACTGGAAGCCGACCCGAATATAGTTGGGAAAAGGCTAGGCAGATGACAGATTGATTGGTTTTGCCAGTGCTGTAATATGTTGCAGTTAACTTACTCCTTGCTTAGTATGTTGAACTATTAAAATGAATACGTAGTTTTATTTCGATCGACCTGACCTACTTTTTTGATTCTTAAATTCCGAAGACTTTTGAAGTGAAAACTTCTTTAGGCGCGTTGGGCATTTTTGAGATGGGATTAAACCATTGATTGCTCGACACTGTGACGACACCTCATTTTTGTAAACGCGATTGTGCTCTTTATTTATATTAGGTTACGGATCAATGTTCTATGCAAGTATTTTTACTTTAAAGGTTTTGTAAACGTGATTGTGCTCTTTATTTACATTAAATATTAAAAAAAAAACAAAATTCAATATATTTTATTTCTATAAACCTACATGGGCACTTATGAAACGTCAGACGCTAGGTGCACTGTTCCAATTGGTCGCTTCCTATGGAGAAGAGCCGGCAAGAAACTCCACGGTTACGCTTTTAAAAATAATTGGCTTTTATAATACTTGCAAATAACAGTGTAACAGTGTTAGGACAGTGTAGGTCATTAAGTTACGGATCAATGTTCTATGCAAGTACTTTTACTTTAAAGGTTTTGGACGTAGTTTTTTTTTATAAACGTGATTGTGCTCTTTATTTAGATAAGATTACGGACCAATATTCTATACAAATATTTTTCTTCCACCAAGGCGATCTTGTTCAAGTTTTCACTTCTGTCGGCACTTCCGGAGTGCCACAAAAAAAATTATTTCGAATCCGTGACTATTTTCGAATCGTGTCCGTTCTATAACATTCGTAGCCCCACTATGAGGGCAGAATCGCCTGGTAGCAGCGCAGACAAATAAATTTAGCAGCGAGATAAGCGACGTATAAATCAGACGACTACAACGCACGCTTACCACGGGAAAAATGTTCCGATGCAACGCTAAGCTCAGCTAACTTCAGAGGTAACCTACTGACTTTAAGAAATGCAGTGTAAACCGGAGTAATCTGCTTTTTTTGCGGTTTACCGTTCTATTTTTGAAAAGTTTTGTTAATTTGAAAAAGTCCTAACTTCATAGATCTAGTGACTTTAGGAAATGTAGTGTGAACCAGATTAATCTGCTTTTCTTTGTGGTTTACCGTTCTATTTTTGAAAAGTTTTGTTTTTGAAAAAGTCCTAACTTCATAGACTCAGTGACTTTAAGAAATGTAGTGTGAACCGGATTAAACTGTAGTGCTATTCTGTAAAAATCTCACCGTGATAATTTAGGTGAAGTGAGCTGCCAATAGTGTCAATCCTTAGCAACTGACAGCTCACTCCACGCTCACTTCACCTAAGATAACACGGTGAGATGGTTACAGCATAGTACTACTGATATTCTTTGCGGTTCACCGTTCTAATTTTGAAAAAGTTTTGTTTATGAAAAACTCGTTAACTTCATAGATATAGTATTTAAAAAAATGCAGTGTAAACCGGATTAAACTGCTTTCCTTTGCGGTTTACCGTTCTAATTTTGAAAAATGATTGTTTATTTGTAATTCTAAGCGCAGCTAACTTTAGAGATAACCTACTGACTTTAAACTGATTTTCTTTGCGGTTTGCCGTTCTAGTTTTTAAAAAGTGAAAAATATGGTTAAATTACTGGATCATTAATATTTTTTGCAAATAAAGATTTCTAGCTGCGTTGGTTGTACACAATGAGATTTTATATTTAAATTCTTTGTCTTTGGTTGCACATTGCATTTGTGTAAAGAACGTATTCAAGTCAACAGTAGGTACCTAAAGCGGAATGGGATCGAACTCACGATCTCAAGCTTCCTCCGATTCTACCGTTGAACTATGCCGCTTGTTTATTACAAACTAGCTTATTCCCGCGGCTTCACCCGCATGGAGGTCAGAAATTATCCCACAGAAACGTACTACCGGGATAAAAAGTATCCTATGTGTTGTATTGCTTTTATTTATTTCTCAGTATATGATACATTGAGATCTTACATTAAACACTGTTTCACACATACTACCATTGCTGGTGTAGAAATATTAAATAATAAGCTAAGTACATGCAAATCAGAACTAGGTACATTATAAGAATATTATGTAAAATTAAGAAATCTTGAGTTAAGTTATGAATTTATAATTTTTATGACAAATTAATAGACTGGTAAATCATAATGTCGCAAATATAAATCATAATGTCAAAGAATAAATCATAATGTCAAAATATAAATCACAATGTCAAAATAAAAAATTACAATATTCACGTTAATCCAGGATTTAAATTATCTGTGTGCCTAATTTCATCCAAATCCTATTAGTAACATAATATTAATGATTGAAAGCGAGTGGGGCAATTTGGAGTTGGACGTCGAAACCACAGGGGTCACCTACTGGCCAGTTTTATGGAGAAGGAAGGCCTCTTTATGATGAATTCCTTCTTCAGAAAACGTGAGCACAGAAAGTGGACCTGGCAGAGCCCTGATGGTGCAACAAAAAATGAGATTGACTTCATTATGTCGACGAAGAGGCAAGTATTCAATGATGTCTCTGTGATCAACGCGGTGAAAACCGGAAGTGATCACCGTATGGTAAGAGGCACATTGAACTTGAATATCAAGCTGGAAAGATCTCGACTGATGAAGTCTACGCTCCGCCCAGCACCGATCCAAGTCCAAAACCCCGAGAGCTTTCAGCTCGAACTTCAGAATCGTTTCGAGTGCCTAGGGAGCTCCGTGGACGATTATAACGATGGGTTCGTGGAAACTGTCCATACGGTCGGGTCCAAGTTTTTCAAGACCCGTCGTACAAATCGAAACAAGAGGCTCTCTGATGCTACTTTACAGCTCATGGAGGAGAGGCGCGAGATGATTCTGCAGTCTTCAGACGATGCGCTTAAATACCGGCGGCTCAATAGACAGATCTCTAAGTCCTTGAAAAGCGACCTTCGACTCTATAATACGAACCGTATTAAGGACGCAATAGAGCAGAATAAGGGCTCCAAGGTATTTGCTAGAGATCTGTCTATTGGACAGAGTCAGCTTGCGAAACTGAAGACCAATAATGGCAGAGTCGTATCCGCCAAACCTGAGCTGTTGAGAGAAATCGAGAGTTTCTATGGACAGTTATACACGTCAACCAGTAACCCCGTTACGAATCTAGCAAACGACCCAAGAGCTAGATTGACCCGACACTATACCGAAGACATCCCGGACGTCAGCTTGTACGAGATTAGGATGGCTCTGAAGCAACTTAAAAACAACAAGGCGCCGGGTGATGACGGAATTACGGCTGAACTCCTGAAGGCCGGGGGAAAACCTGTTCTTAAGGCCCTCCAGAAGCTTTTCGATTCCGTCATACTCGAGGGTCAAACGCCACAGGCATGGAACAGAGGTGTGGTGGTACTCTTCTTTAAAAAGGGCGACAATGCCCTGCTTAAGAATTATAGGCCCATCACACTTCTGAGCCATGTCTACAAGCTGTTTTCAAGAGTTATCACGAACCGTCTCGCGCGCAGGTTTGACGACTTCCAGCCTCCCGAACAAGCCGGATTCCGTAAAGGCTTTAGCACCGTAGACCACATACATACGCTGCGGCAGGTTATACAGAAGACCGAAGAGTATAACCAGCCTCTCTGCTTAGCGTTTGTGGACTACGAGAAAGCCTTCGATTCGATCGAGACATGGGCTGTGCTGCAGTCTCTTCAACGGTGCCAGATCGACTATCGGTACATCGAGGTGCTAAAGTGTTTGTACAAAAACGCCACTATGTCAGTTCGACTCCAGGACCAGACCTCGAAACCTATCCTTCTGCAGCGAGGTGTGAGACAGGGAGACGTTATCTCTCCGAAACTGTTCACCGCTGCACTGGAGGATGTCTTCAAGGTTCTGGATTGGAAAGGGCTAGGCATCAACATCAATGGCGAGTATATCACTAACCTTCGGTTTGCCGACGACATAGTTGTCATGGCTGAGACCATGGAGAAACTCAGTACAATGCTCGATGACCTCAGTAGAGCCTCCGAAAGAGTGGGTCTTAAAATGAACATGGACAAGACAAAAGTCATGTCAAATGCCCATGTGACACCCACTCCCATGAAGATCGGAGACGCTACGCTCGAAGTTGTGGACGAGTATGTTTACCTAGGACAAATTGTCCAGCTAGGTAGGTCCAACTTCGAGAAAGAGGTCAATCGTCGAATCCGACTCGGCTGGGCAGCGTTCGGGAAGCTACGCAATATCTTTTCGTCCCACATACCACAGTGTCTCAAGACGAAAGTCTTTGACCAGTGCGTGTTGCCAGTGATGACCTATGGTACTGAAACGTGGTCGCTCACAATGGGCCTTATCAGAAGGCTAAAAGTCACCCAAAGGGCAATGGAGAGGGCTATGCTTGGAGTTTCCCTACGTGATCGAATCAGAAATGAAGAGATCCGCAGGAGAACCAAGGTAACCGACATAGCCCGATGAATTGCCAAACTTAAGTGGCAATGGGCAGGGCACATTGCTCGCAGAACGGATGGCCGATGGGGTCGAAAGGTTCTGGAGTGGCGACCACGTACCGGAAGACGTAGCGTTGGAAGGCCTCCCACAAGATGGACCGATGACCTTGTGAAGGCCGCAGGAATCCGCTGGATGCGGAAAGCACAGAATCGGTCGAAGTGGCGGTGCTTGGGGGAGGCCTATGTCCAGCAGTGGACGTCTTTCGGCTGAAATGATGATGAATGATGATGAATGATTGAAATCGATCTACAAATCTCAAATCAATAAATAAATATCTCTCATCAATATTAGTGTAGAAATATATATTATACTAGCTTTTGCCCGCGGCTTCGAGTGCGTGGAGGTCGGCAAAAAGTATCATAAGTCCTAACCCAGGTCATGCTCTACTCATGTGCCAAATTTCATCTAAATACAGTACCTACAGCTGTTTTAGCGTGAAAGAGTAACAAACACAACTCACTTTCGTATATAATATTAGTTAGGATAAGTGTGATGGGCTCTTTCAAAACCTTGATATTTACAGCCAGGAAGGTACTGTGTTAGATAGGAAAGTATATTTTGTTTCATGCAGGCTAAACCCGCGACCCGTAACACCGAAAGCAATCGAGCTGTAAACCTTTCCCGCGACATTTTTCCTATAAAACTTTTAAAATAACCTGCTCTAAACCCACATTCACTAAACCTAACCCGACTAAACCTAAGCCTCACAGTTTTAAAACCGTTTTACATAAAACTATTCCCCAAATGTTTTATGCCCCCGACGAGTTAGCGGAGAAGATTGCAATTTGCCCCTAATATTAAAATGTGCTGGCACAATTTGTGAATATTGGATAGGAATTTATATTACGTGGTGGCTGGTCTCTTGTGGGGGAAAGGATTAGAAGGTGTTAGAATTTTTTGGACTTTTGTGTAGCAAGCGATTTATAACACAATAATAATAATACACAACAACAGCGACAGCAACTTTTTATTTATTTACACCAGTTTTGTTTATATTAGAATATGTATGTTTAGGTTAAGATATTTTTCTATGGGTCTGTGTAGCCTGAAATAAATGGTATTGTTATTATCTCCTTTATTTCATTTAAGTTCATATCGTTTACATTTTTAAATATTTTTATATAAAAAATGAAATAGTATTATATAAAGAAAAATTACATAATTTCACGCCTGTAATATCCCGACGGGTTAGGCAGAGGTTTAACTTAGCATGTACACCCACATTTCGCCAGTTATATTTAAGTCCCATGTAATAGGGAGAGAGCATATTGCCATCAACCGGACACAAATCCAGACTCCGGGCTGCTACTACAGGATGAATTGTTTGTTAAGGAATATGCTCTAAAGGATATCTTTAGTAAATATGAGGCTTCTCAACAAGATCTGAGTAAGCGCTTGCAGGAAGCCAATGAGTTGGCTGACCTGGTCAAGTACAATACAGAGAGGTATGAGTCATTGACAAATAACCTTTCTTTTAGCTGTGCTTGTACCCATAAGCCCCAGCCTCAACTGGTTACACCTATACCCTCAGTGGCTCAGCCAGTAGGTAGCTGTATGGATGTCAATAAAATGAATAATTTTACTAACACAACTTATGTATTTTCTGACAAATTTGGTCAAGGTTTTGGTAGTCTATTTAATCAGTGTTCGCAACAATATGTAATTAATAATTGTTTACCCGGTGCCAGTATTAGCCAATTAATTAATTATATTAAATTGACAAAAATAAACCCCAGTTCTACTGTTATATTATTATATGGGGATAGTTTAACTGTAAGGAAAAAGGACATAATGGAATGTGTCCATTTGATGTTGCATCTCAATGAGACCAATAGTTGTAAATTTATTTTCTGTGCCTTGCCTTATTCAAAATATTTGTCTGATGAGCAAAATAGGCACATTTATAATTTAAATATGTTAATTTATAATAGGACATGTCGTCACAGTGACGCTATTTTATATTTTGATTGTAATCAATTTATTACTGATTACAAACTGACAAATAATACAATGTATTTGCCACCTAGTTGTAGGAGACATATTGCTAATCTTTTAGCATACAATATACACAGCGACACTGGTACTTGTAGTGTACCTTTGATTACTGTTAGTAGTGGTACTAACACTACTTTTGATACCCCTTGTAGTTTAAACTATTAGGAGCGACAACAGATAAGCCGCATATGTTGAATGTTGTACATCAAAATATGCAGGGTCTGTCTGGCAAAGAGCTAGAGTTAAGTTTATTTATGGAGAACTATGATGTTCAGGTGTTATGTTTGACTGAACACTGGTTGAAAGAACATGAAGTAGTTTTTATCAATGATGATTTTTTTACTGTACAAAGCGCATTTGTAAGAAAAAGTGCTATCCGCGGTGGGTCTTTAGTTCTTGTTTCAAACAAGTTGAAATGTAAACAACGTTTAGATTTAGTTAATCTTTCCATTGAGCGCACTATTGAGTTGTCTTGTGTTGAACTAGAGCGATATGTTATAATTTGTGTTTATCGACCCCCCTCTGGGGATTTTATTTGTTTCGAATCGGTAATGGAGGATTCACTCAATAGGTTAAAATCTAGTAATAAAAGTATAATTTTATGTGGAGATTTCAATATTAATATTTTAGATGAAACTCCATTAAGTATTAGACTTCTCAATTTGTTCAAATCTTATAATTTAATTAACTTGTTTTTTGAACCTACTAGGATCACGGCATCTACGTCGACTTGTCTCGATAATATTTTTAGTGATTGTGATGCCAAAAATAAATTAGTTTTAAGTGACTTAACATCTGACCACTGTGGTTTACTAGCTAGCTTCCCTATGCAATTACAAAAAAAACCACATAAAATAGAATGCAGGCCTTATACAGCTAGTCGTTGCAGCAAGTTTAAAAATAATATAGCTCATAGAATTACACCATCTATAGTAGAACACGAAAATCCCAATGAAATCTATGGAGCCCTTTTTGATGTTGTGCAAAAAGAGTACCAATCTACTTTCAAGACCAAAACTATTAACATTAATAGCACCTCTGTTGGCTTTAACCAATGGGCTACTCCAGGTATTTATAAAAGTAGAGCGACACTATACGAGTTATATGGTTTGAAAAAATATAGGTTTGATACTCCTTTCTTAGAGTATGTCAAAAATTATTCAAAATTATTTAAAAATATTTGTGTTTTTGCAAAATCAAAATTTTTAGGCGATACAATTAAAAATTCAAATAATAAAGTAAAAACCACTTGGAAAATTATTAACAATGAAACGGGTAAGTCGGTTAAACAAGAAAAACAACTCGAGATTATGGTCGACAATAAATTAGTTAATATAGCAGCCGACGTAGCTGAGGCATTTAATGAATTTTTTGCCAACATACCTATAACTACGACTCGCTCCTTAAATTCGTCCCCGTCTAAAGCTGAAAACCTTTTGCATAGCAGTGTGCCTAAATGTAGTAGCTTATTTAGGTTCGAGCATGTAACACCTCGTGATGTAGTTAATGTTTTTAACACACTTAAGTCTAAAAACACTGGTGATTACTGGGGTATCTCCATTAAACTATTAAGTAATATAATAGACATAGTAGCTCCATATTTAGCTGTAACTTTTAATAAATGTGTTGATTTAGGAACTTTTCCTGACCTCATGAAGAGTAGTAAAGTCATACCATTATTTAAATCGGGTAACAAAAATGACGTTGGCAATTTCAGGCCTATTTCTATCTTACCTGCATTCAGTAAAATATTTGAAAAGTTAATACTCAAGCAGTTGCTAAGACATTTTAATTTAAACAGACTTCTTCATGATGAACAATATGGTTTCACAAAAGGTCGTTCGACTACAGATGCAGGTGTTGCTCTGATGAAACACATATTTAACGCATGGGAGAACTCGCAAAATGCTATTGGAGTTTTCTGTGATCTCTCCAAAGCCTTTGATTGCGTGCACCATGACACACTTTTGCGTAAACTACGTCATTACGGTGTCCAAAACGAAGCTCTTAAAGTAATAAATTCTTATTTGCATAATAGGGTCCAATGTGTAGATGTTAATGGTGTGAAATCTTCCGGGCTACCAGTTCAGTTAGGTGTACCTCAAGGCTCAATACTGGGTCCATTCTTATTCTTAGTGTATATAAATGACTTACCTTTTTATTTAAAGGATATCTGTAACGTTGTACTGTTTGCAGATGATACCTCTCTTATTTTTAAAGTAGACAGGAATAGACAAGATTTTGACGACGTAAACAGTGCACTCTCAATGGTTACGGATTGGTTTACGACAAATAACCTAGTTCTCAATGCCAAGAAAACGAAATGTGTAAAGTTCGCTCTACCAAATGTTAGAAATCTAGGACCCAACATCGTCTTAGATAAAGAGGTGCTTGAAACCGTGAACTCGGCAGTTTTTCTGGGCATAACAGTAGATGCCAAACTTCAGTGGGGCCCACATATATCAAGCCTAGCGGGAAGGCTCAGTTCGGCCGCCTACGCTGTCAGGAAAGTAAGACAATACACTGACATTGATACAGCTCGGTTAGTCTATTTTAGTTATTTCCATAGCGTTATGTCCTATGGTATTCTGCTGTGGGGCAAAGCCGCTGACATTCAAAATATATTTGTTCTTCAAAAACGAGCTGTTCGAGCAATTTACCAGCTACGTGCCAGAGTTTCTCTAAGAGATTTTTTTAAAGATGTTGGTATTCTCACGGTGGCATCACAATTCATTTTCGCCAACATCTTATATATTAGGCAAAATATACACTTATACACTAAAAACAGTGATATTCACAATGTTAACACTAGAAATAAGGACAAACTACGAGCTCCCTTTCACCGGCTTCATAAGGTTCATAACTCATTTGTTGGGCTTGGTATAACCTTTTATAACAAGCTACCCTCTTCTATGCTAGATTTACCTTTTAATGCGTTTAAAAATAAAGTAAAATCCAACCTTTGTTCAAAGGCATACTATTGTATCAACGACTACTTAAATGATAAGAATAGTTGGTCGCTGTGATTAACTCAAGACAATGTTTATGTTCTTTCTCCAGATTTAACTTACCTACTGACAGTTTATATAAGTTTATATAATTTTTTTATTTTATTTTACTTTATGAGTCAATTTTTTAATTATTTTTTTACGAGTCTATTTATTTTTATTTTATTGTTGACATAATCTACTCATTACAATGTTTTTGTTATGAGTTTGTATTGCAATTTGTGGTTGGCTAGTGACCTCGACAATTGATCATATTATTTTTTACCTGAGCAACCGGCAGCAAGTTCGTCATGCTCCCTTAGATGTCAATGCTTGCGGTAGCGTCGGGAGTCGGGTTGCCTCCTTCCCTCAAATATGGCGAGGGGGGTAATGGCTGATCTTTGCGTTATGCTCGTGAACGGGTGCTGCTTGTGGTGACTGGTCGTCTTGCTGATCATGGTTTTGTTATTGTTACTAGTAATTAACTGTACATTTATTTTACCTCGATGGTCCTAGTTTATCATTTATAACTTCCAATTTACAGCTTTATGTAAGCGGGCACGCCCTTTATGCCTGGAGGCTTTTATTTAGATATTTAGTTCTTTTTACGTTTAGTTTTTAATTCTGCTTGAGTATAGTGCTCGATGTTTTTGGTTGGTATATTGGCGTGTGCTAGCTGACATATGGCCAATAATTTATATTTAATTAAAATAATGTTTTGTGTTGCATAATAATTTTGCATACTATTGTATAGAGTCATTTTTATTTTTTCTAACTTGAACAGACAGCTGTGCTGCTGGGGAGTTTGTTGCGCCACTTCTTCTTCCCAGCTAAAGGCACTAGGAAGTGGTGAAGGGTGGGCGTTTTTGGGGGACTGTCTTATGTAATTTTGACGTTCGAAAAGTGCTGGTTCTCAGCCTAATTTGAATAAATGACTTTTGAATTTTGATTTTTTTTGAATTTTACTGAAAAATTCTTAGCGAAAAACCCAATAACACTTTGCCCGACCCGGGAATCGAACCCAGGACCTTATGCTCAGCAGTAGCGCTTGCGATTACACTAGATTAGTGAAAAAAAAAGGAACAAAGGAAAACACATCAATTAAATACTTCCCACAGCAAGGTTAAGACAGCTGCTTAACTGTATAGAGAAGGCAATGAGTATTGATTACCACGCTCGCTCTATAATTTCTGATATTTAATATTATAAGTTGGTAAAGAAAGAAAGAAAGAAAATACGTTTACTTGCGGTCAACATGACGTAAATAAAGAACACAAAATACGAAATTTGGGGGAAAATATGCGCCACATCCACGCAAAACGGCCATTACGGCGAGCTACCCATTGCTCACCGTCCGCAAGCCCGCGCCTACGGTGGCCGGAAATCGGCTCGCAATTCCCACCCCGGGCGTCTCCTCCTATTACGGCGGTTAGGAGCGTGAGGGCGCGAAATTTGCCTCTCCCTCACGCGTTCCGCCTCCTCCTTCGCGAGCATTACCGCTTCGCAGAAGGAGGTGACGGCCTGCCATTTCCTCTCGCTCCGTACCATGGCCTGAACCAGGGCCGGACGCGAGAGATCACCGCCGCCGATCGCCTCTACGAGGACACGGCGTTGCTCCGCCCAAGCCGGGTAGACCTTCACCGTCTGTGGTGTCCCCTGACAAAATTATAATGAAGTCGTATGGGTTACCCATCGGCAAACATGACAAAGTTCCATACAAACTTTCACCCCCCATTTAACCTCATAAGGTAATGAATTTTCAAAAATCCTTCCTTAGTGCTCATTTTCGTTAGGTATATAAGGAACTCTTGTTTAAAATGGCATGCGAGGGAACAGGGCCTGCAAGGAATTCGAAAAATATATAGGTATTTGAAGAAACTATTGCCGTCGTCTTACCTCAAGTATGCCCCCGTAGCGTGCGATAGGGACAGCTGCAGTTCAGACCGATAATATCACCAAAAAAAAATGCCAAATCGACGTTTGGTATTCCCCTATTTTCTCCTCGAAAACTGAGTCGATTCAATTATTTTTTACATAAAAATTTTAAGAAAGGGTATGTCTAGGTTCCTATTATTTTCTTTTGTTAGAAACTTTTCGAATTATTCTGATATAATCCTCTAATCACGGCGGTAAAAGTGGGGCATTTTTTATAATTTTTGGAGGGGTCATATTTTCTTTACCAATTAGTTGTTGAGAAAAAGGAAATAACAGGGACGTGTCTACAGCAGACTTTGATTTTATGAAAAAAAAAAAAATATGATTGCTGTAGAGGCATTATTTAGGAAGAAAAAGGGGGAATACATTTGTATGGAGAATCGCAGGCCCTGCGTTCTGTCAGTAAACGAATTTAAGATTTTAAAAAAGTAGATTTGAAAACATTGCTAGGTTTCGAATCCGCATCCTCGTGCCGTAAGCTTATGTGCCGCCATAGTAATATTACGGAAAAAAGGCTATTGATGGTAGACGAGTTATAAATGAGTGCTACGCAGCATCCGTAGCAAAGTTCGTAGCTCGCGTAGCACTTTAATAATCTGCTTACAGACAAAATTTGTTTGAATGAATTAATATTTATTTGTTAAACACAGGTACATACATTTGGGCTTCAGTAAAAATTCAGTTGACTCTCTATGTTTTTGTTTTGTTTGCATATAAAATTTATAATAAAGAAAAAGAAAATAATTTAATAGAACCCAATGGCTTGGCACGCGGCGATGGGAAGAGGATGGAAGACCATAATACCTTGGAACTTGCCTTTGGGCAGGAGGCCTTTGGTGTGGGACGCAACCTGTATCGACACCCTCGCGCTATCCCATCTTTCTAGCACGGCGAGTTGTGCTGGGGCGGCTGCTTCCGGTGCAGAAAACCTCAAACGGCGCAAATATAACAACCTTACTGGCAGCTATATTTTTGAACCGTTTGGGGTTGAAACACTAGGACCACGGGGTCCGAGTGCTCATCGAGTATTCCGGGACATCGCCAAGCGACCAGAGGGTTGGCCAATTTTTAGATCAAAGAATTAGCATTGCCATACAACATGGCAATGCTGACAGCCTTTTGGGCACCTTTCCCACTGACAGTGATGTGGATGAATTTTTTGATGCCCAATGATTTGTTCCTATATTTTTTTTTTCCTCTGTATATAGTTAGTTGTATTTACTTGGATAATAACACTTTGTATATTTTAATAAAACGATTTAAATAATTCATTTTTATTGATACTTTAAATAACCGTAAAAAAATTCAATTATTAGGAATAAAATAATCTCCCCTCGTTGGTCTAGTGGTCGCAAGCGCTACTGCTGAGCATGAGGTCCTGGGTTCGATTCCCGGGTCGGGCAAAGTGCTATTGGGTTTTTCTATCTGGAATTTCTCAGTAGCAGCCCGGAGTCTGGATTTGTGCCCGGTTGATGGCAATAGGCTCGCCCCCTATTACATGGGACTTAAACATAACTGGCGAAATGTGGGTGTACCTGCTACAGGGACACCTCTGCCCAACCCTTCGGGGAAACAAGGCGTGATGTTATGTTATGTAAAATAATTTGAAAATGTTTTGTCTGAACAAAAATATTGTTCAAAATGTTTCTTACTCCATCAACTATAAAGAACCGGTACCGGTTTTATTAAACAGAAGACCCCTGAGATGTGAGTGGAATAGCAGGTAACAGCTGGTAACCAAACAAAAAAATGAACTCTTCAAACTCCGTAACAATAAAGCACTTACTAACTAAACATTACCGCCGTAACAGTTGTAGTGTTGCGCCAATTTTCAAATAAACATAAAACGATATTCGTCCGATAGATAGTGGTGTGCCGTTACTGTTATCGGACACATAAAGTCGAACGGTTCGAAATTAAAAAGAATAACGGTCAGCGACATCGCCTCAGGCGGTTTGTGAACGGTTCCTGATATTTTGTATACACGTTATAGTCGGGTTTTTGTCACAATTATCGCGGTGGAAAAGGGTTGGTAAGGGTAGTGTTTTTTTTCTTTATTTTTTGAGCGGTTCTTTAATGGTCTGTAGGAGATTGGGTCGGTAATTAAGAGAGTAATCCATTTAAAGCTGTCTAACAAGGGTGTATTGTGTGGCAGGTGTGTAGTCGTTAATTTGAACTGCAAAACACTGAAAATATGCAACCTTTATCGGGTCAAACAAGAAGTTTTGAGGAACAGTTTATGTTTGAGTAGCTTCTGCCCTCGACTTTATCCGCAAGCCTATAACCTTCCTTAAGAATTAGGCTATCCAATGCAAAAGGAATTTTTCAAATCCGACTGGTAGTTCCGGAGATTACTCCATACATACAAACTTACAAACAAACATACAAATAAAAAAAATTCGGTTAAGAGCGAGTCGGACTTGCGTACCTACCCATTATACCGCCATAATTAAATTGGTATCATTTTTATTATTTTCTAAGACCTTGCTATTTGCCAAATTTCGTGATTCTAGGTCAACGGGAACTACCATATAGGTTTTCGACCCAAAACCTATAGAGTACTTCCGGTTGACCTAGAATTGTCAATTTTGGTTAATTTTGGTTAAGGTTTTACAGCACAAATAAAGGGAAAATTCCGAAAAAAATAATAATTGAAAATTAAGGTAAATGTTGGTATTTACAAGTTTTCGCGAAAATATAAAATTG
Source organism: Agrochola lychnidis (assembly GCA_963680765.1). NCBI lineage: Eukaryota > Metazoa > Arthropoda > Insecta > Lepidoptera > Noctuidae > Agrochola > Agrochola lychnidis. The sequence goes on from OY796873.1 coordinate 2,163,589, forward strand.
CCCATATTTTTTTATCGTGTTGATTCAGGACCTTGATTTTTATACACCTAATAGGGACTATAAACCTCAGTACTTGGTATAAATTTCAACTTGCTAGGTTTACTCGTTCCTGAGAAAATTGGTGGTGACACACGGACAGACGGACAAGAGAGTGATCTTATAAGGGTTCCGTTTTTTACCTTTTGAGGTACGGAACCCTAAAAATTACCTCTTTATAATATTGTTATTCATTAATAATAATTATAGTATAGATACGAGCATAACAAGCAGTTGGATTATCGCCACCTATGGACGTCTACAATACCATGTCCATAGGGCACTGCAGTTGCGTTGCCATCCTAGCGACAATGTGGAAATATCTCCAGCGCCTGTAATCACACCGGTATCATTCAAAATGGAACACAGCAACTCTGTTTGGCAGCAAAAATAAAGAAAAGAAAGAAAAGAGAGAAAATAAAAAAAGAAAGAAAAGAAAGAAAAAAGAAAAGACAGAAAAGAAAGAAAAGAAAGAAAAAAGAAAAGAAAGCAAAGAAAGAAAAGAAAGAAAAGAAAGAAAAGAAAGAAAAGAAAGAAAAGAAAGAAAAGAAAGAAAAGAAAGAAAAGAAAGAAAAGAAAGAAAAGAAAGAAAAGAAAGAAAAGAAAGAAAAGAAAGAAAAGAAAGAAAAGAAAGAAAAGAAAGAAAAGAAAGGAAAGAAAGAAAAGAAAAGAAAGAATAACATTTATTTGGACACAGTTCGTGAAACACAAAATACAAATAACAAAATGAAAAAGTGAAAATAATGTTTTAACAACAATAGTGTGTGCTTCTTGGCCAATATCACGCCAAATAAATTAATTAATATTTATTATGACGAATTACAAAGAATAGGAAGATCACGTCGCGTCTGTGATCATACGTATAGCAACGTCTATCTAAGAAGGTAGGTACTGCCATCACCAAATCAAGATGATTGTAGAAAGTGGTCAATAAAAGACTCACCTTTATCAATGAACGCTTACCTATTCTCTTAAATCTACTTCTCACAGCATCCACACACAACACAACCTATTTTCAAACCAAAAAATCTTTACATCTCTAATGGTCTAAGATCCGACCTAGAGACGACCTTCACCCATCTGTTTAACGGATGAAAAGTATTTTATATCAAAAATATATCGTCAGTCGGTTGGCTAAAAAAATCCTGGCCAGACTATGATGAATAAAAAATAAAAAAATGATTTTTTTCCAAAAATTGTACTCAAGCGTTTTTGTAACAAATGTTTGTCTTAAAAACCGGCCAAGTGCGTGTCGGACCACGCACAACGAAGGGTTCCATAGTTGGGATGAATTTATCCCAAAAACAAAGTTAACTTTGTAGTTGAAAAAGATGTTCTCCCATACGGAATGTATGTAAACATGTTTTTGCAACTGCAAAGTTAAGTTGGTCAATTATTACACGTTAACTTGTAGAGCCTACTTAGCTGTGATAGTTTTCCTTTTAATTTCGTTATATATGCTGCTGCCGTGATTTTTTTCACATACTCAAAACCAACCATTAAACTTGCAGGGGGGGGGACACTTGACTCTACGAGGTCCTTCAATCTTCTCATAGACTACTGCTTACTTCGCGTTAGAAATCAACCGTGAACATACAATACTCATGAATCAACACAACTAGGCTAGTGCCAAGAATCTCTCGTGTTGACTGACGTCGACACGAACGTTGACACTTTATTGCCGTTTGACACTCTGTAGGACAGTCTCCGTGGTGATAAAATTATGATTGAAGTGGTGTTTGAGGTTTTTTTTATTATAGTAGAGGATCCGATCTAGGAACGACCTTCACTCATCTGTTAAATAGATGAAAGGTATTTTAAATCAAAAGTAAGTTTGAAGGAGCTTTTCAAGGAGAACCTTTGCTACTAACTCGACTTTTGCCAACTGTTAGTCAATTTGGAGTAAATGACCTAAATAGGTGACTACTCGGTCACCTACGTTTAGGAATATTCTTGGCGCCCAATAGCCATAAGTGATATATCAATGGATAGTGCTTTTTAGGGTTCCGTAGTAAACAAGGAACCCTTATAGTTTCGTCATGTCCGTCTGTCTGTCTGTCTGTCTGCGGCTTAGCTCAGTACAAGAAACAGTACAGCTTAGTAGTAGAAAGCTGTAATTTGGCATGGTTATACACATTAATTACGCCGACAAAGTGGTAAAATAAAATCCCAAAAAAAAATTTTTTTTCAGGCACCTCCCCTCGACGTAAAGTGAGGATGATTTTTTTTTTCTCAATTATCCCATAGGTGTCGTTGGAAAGGTCGTTTAAAAATATTTTGAGTCTGCAAAGACCATTTTTGGATTTAGGGATTCGTTTTCGAAATATTAAGCTTTAACGTGCAAATTTTTGTTAGAGTCAAGTGTCCCCCCCCTGCAAGCGTAATGGTTGGTTTTGGGTATGTGAAAAAATTTACGGCAGTAGCAAATATAACGAAATTAAAAGGAAAACTAACACAAATAAGTAGGCTTTCCAACTTAACGAGTAATAATCAATCAATTTGCGGTTGCAAAAACATGTTCTCCCATACAGAATTTGGGAGAACATGTTTTTCAACTACAAAGTTAAGTTTGTTCTTGGGATAAATTCATCCCAACTACGGAACCCTTCATTGTGCGTGGTTCGACACGCACTTGTCCGGTTTTTATCTCGATATTCTCACAGGATCGATACTTATGCCGGTGAAACCGAGGGGCGCAGCAGTATGTCATAATTTAGTTAAACATGTAATCTTTATCGATATAAAATGACATTATTATCACCTGTCTGCCTTTCTCCAACAATGTTAGGGTCGGCTACCAGTCTAACCAGATGCAGCAGATAATATGACATATACTTAGCATGAAAAAATAAACTAAAACTTTTTACAAAAAACAAAACAAGACTTCCAAAAAACACTACAAAGTGAAAAATAACTTTAATTTCGGAAGTCGGTGTCTTTGGTTTTGAATGTTCGTTTTTTGTCACCGACTTCCGAAATTAAAGTTATTTTTCACTTTGTAGTGGTTTTTGGAAGTCGGTTGTTTTTTTTTTGTAAAAAGTTTTTATTTTTCACTTTTTAGTTGTAGTACCTACCCCACACAAATTCGAATACCACTACCTGCTATGTAAATAACAGTGACAGGAACTTGTCATCCACATACTATGTGGGAAAAAGTACGTATTATTGAAGTTAACTCAAAAACTATCAAAGCAAAGTTAATACAATTTATACTGGACTACATCGAGAGCATACCCTTTCAAACAAAAAAAGAATTTTCAAAATCGGTCCACAATTGACGGAGAAATCGGAGGACATACACAAAAGAAACAACATACGCGACGAACATATAACCTCCTCTTTTTTGGAAGTCGGTTAAAAATAACAGGTTAGGCAGAGGTCAGTTATGTTTAAATCCCGAGTAATAGGGGGCAAGCCTGGAGTCTGCCACTAAGAAATTCCTGATGGAAAACACAATAATACTTTGCCAATCGAACCTAGGACCTCATTATTTCAGTAGTAGTGCTTGATTTAAAACTAAAGACATAAGAAATAGGCCTGTGTCCAAAAACAAATTTAGTCCGTCTTGTAGATTATTAAAAAATATTGAACACGTATTTTTTCTTTTTTGACGTAATCAATAGAATACGACGATACATTGAGTTAAAATGTGGCATGACGTCACGCCTTGCTAGATTTAATACTGCCTTGTGACGTAGCGAGCCCCCACTCCCCAACTTTAATGCGTGTTTTCTAAGTTATTTTTTTATTAATGTGAAAAAAAAATGTGGGTGTACCTACTACAGGTATATCTCTGCCCAACCCTTCGGGGAAACAAGGCGTGATATTATGTTATGTATGATAAAGCAAAACAAACATACATAACAATACATACATAAACTCACGCCTTCTTCCCACGGGGTTAGGCAGAAACTACAGAACGCCACCTGCTACGATCCTTACATACTCCTTTTGCCTCGTCTACGTTCATACATCTGGTCATACACGCACGCCGGTTGCGAGTACTACGCACCTGGCCTTTCTGAAGAACATCACCAATAAGGTCAGTATATGTTCTCCTAGGGCGTCCCCGCCCGGCCTTTCCCTTCACATCAGCCTTGTAAATAAATGCATTTTGTTAGCAAAAAATACGTGTCTAATATTTTTTTATTATCTGAAAGATGGACTAAATAGAATTTCTTTTTTTTACCTAGGAAACTACCGTAGTCCCTTCACACATACATACACGACCCGAAGAAAATCAGAATTTTCTCTACACCCAGTAAATCAAATCAACCATTAGGCTGCTTACACACGAGCGACACGTGATTAGGCAGTTCCAACACGGGCGACACGTGAGCTATTTAAGCTGAGTTCGGCTCTGTAATATAATAAAGCGCCAGACTTGTTGTACTGTATTAGATTTACTGTTCACCTATTGTTTGCAGAGTAGTGAACGGGGACAGAGACTAAAATACAGGATTTTACGTCCATTTTTACGGTAGTGTTATTATAGTTAACTGATTCAGGCGTGACGGGCGATAAAAAAAAAAAAACCCAAATAATCGCGTTCTTCAATGTCCCACTCACCGCACAGACTTCATTCACTCTTCCTTCTTCGTTCAGTCTATTTCTCTGTGGAATGCACTCCCCCTGGAAATCAGGATGGCAACCAACCGATTATCCTTGAAAGTTAAAGTTCGTGAGCACGTTCGTAAGAAGCTGGCAGTATCATCACAACGCTAATGTTTTCCCATTGTTTGTCTCATTATTTTATTTAGTATATTCATGTATTTATGTGTATTTATTTGTGCTTATTTTATAAATGTAATTAGGCCTATATATTATATTTATAGTTTGTAATAAGTATATGTGTATCCTTATATTTGAGTTGTTTTTTTATTCCTCCGTTTTCGTAATTGCACCTAAAACAGTTTGTCTCTGCATCACCGAAAGGTTGACTGGTAGAAAATGCCTACTGTACATTTCTGTGCTTGAAGTATTAAATAAATAAGGCTCACTCTGCGCTCAGCGCTCGGTGTGACAACACGCCGTGTTCAGGTTCGCGACAAGTCAATCGTCATCCTAAGGATGCCTCGTTGAGAGGTGAAACACGTGTCGATTTCTTCCAGGGTTTTTTATGGCTCTTTAGAAATAGCTAAGCGGAACAGGTTACTAAATATATCCACGTCTATTGTATTTTATTTAGTAGTTGTTATGTGTAACAAATAATAATCAGCTTATAATGTTCCCACTGCTGGGACACAGACCTCCTCTCTGTGAGAGGGAGTGGGCCGTAATCCACCACGCGGGCACAGCGCCGGTTGGTAGATGTCACATGTCTTCTAATTTTTGATTCTAAGACATGTCGGTTTCCTCACGATATTTTCCTTCACCATTTTGAGAGTAGTTGTGATTTAAATAATAATAATAAAAAAAGGATTGTGTGGTTTTATGAAACCACGGTAAAAGTGAAACTTCTATAGGCGCTGCCATATTGGCCTTGGCTGCTCTGACGAGCGCCTTTCACTTTATCCCTACTCCGCGGCCGACCGTCACGCGACATGCAACACACAGACGAAAAAGTTTGAGACGATGTAATAAAAGTTTCACTTTAAAAACAATTTCGTAAATAAACCATTCGCCATGAGCAAGATGTCATGATTAAAACTACATTACCCAATCATTATAATCTTGTTGTAAGAGTCATGTCCATTCATTTTCCATATTTTATTGGTTTTAAAGAAATCTCAAGATTTTAATAGTTAATTAAGAAAGTACTTGTATTATGAATATTTATAAAAAAGCTATTATCCAACTAATAGGGACCATCGTAATAACTAACGTTTAAAATAAGCAATTAATCTAATAAAATACATTTACATTTTTAGGGTTCCGTACCAAAATGGTAAAAAGGAATCCTTATAGTGCGACTCAGTCTGTCTGTCTGTGATATTTAAAGAACTACTTATGCTATCAACTTGAAATTTGGAGTAGTTTTAGATGACGTTTGCCCAAATATTTTGCAAATACGAAAGATTTTTTTTATTGCAACAGGTTCTGGACGGGTGTCTTAAAAATTCGAAGTGGGGCTACTAGGGCATGTGGGGCATCATATGAAAGAGCGTTATTTGCGCATTCTCAAACATTTTTTTTTTTAGGTCGCATATTTTTCGACTTTTGACGAAAAAAAAAAAAAGAATACCGTGCCCCCTTCGAAGTTTGCATAGAGAAAAATCTGAAATTGTCCTATGTGATAGAAGTTTATGCAAAGATTATAGGAAAAATAAAACGATGTTTCTAAATAGCACACTTTTTCAGAAATCATAAACAAAAATTATATTAGTTCCACTATCGGTCAAGAGATAGCGCTGACCTAAAACTGCAATATTCTACACCGCAGTGTTAAAATTCTCTGACGAAGAAATTTAAAATGGTACGGAACCCTCGGTGCGTGAATCCGACTCGCTCTTGGCCGTTTTTTTTTCCTTAATTTGGAACCATTTGGAACACACTCATTTCAGAAGTTATACGAAATATTACTTGAATAATTTAACTCTATTTTAAGCCAAAACTCTCTGTCCCACCCAAACCCCACACTACTCTGTACCGCCAGCGCTCTGCAATAACATTACACTGCACACATTACGTCACAGAGCTAATCACTTACACACATAAATTATCAATACTGCGCCTGTGTGGGTGGCGTAGCGCCGTAGCTCGTAGCGGGTCTACGCCGCTACGAGATAGGACCCGTCTACGAGAATTGTGTATTTTCTTGCGTTTATTTTTTTCTGTTGTGGCTTTTGGTTAGAAAATGTTGTAACTATTTGTGAATATCGGGTATACTGCATAATAAAAAAAAACCCAATGGCTATTTACGTAAAAAATTATAAAATTACCGTCATCATCTGCCTAGCCTTTTCCCAACTATGTTGGGGTCGGCTTCCAGTCTAACCGGATGCAGCTGAATACCAGTATTTTACATGGAGCGACTGCCTATCTGACCTCCACAACCTAGTGACTAGGTAACACGATATCCCTTGGTAAGACTGGTTGTCAGACTTTTTGGGCTTCTAACTACCCGTAACGACTGTCAAAGATCTACAAATGACAGCCGGGACCAACGGCTTAACGTGCTTTCCGAGGCACGGAGGGGACTTGGTATGTAAAGATGGTCACCCATCCACGGACCAACCGCGGCAAGCGTAGCTTAACCTGATCGATCGACCCGTGCAGCTGTTATTACTTAAAAATTATAAAATTACCGTAATAACAATTATTCATTATTTATTTATTACATAAAGTAATAAATATGAACGAACTTCTAAATTACGGATTGATCCGTATTGCTTCATAATTACTGTCCAGCTTTTTGAATCTTGGTCCAATGTTTTTATTGCGTTTTTAAACCGTTTACCAGCTATTATACTCCATGTTGGGTTAAAAAAAAGAAGTTTTTCTTAAAAAAATTGTAACAAAAAAAAAACAAGTGACTTCCAAAACCAACACTACAAAGTGAAAAATAACTTTAATTTTGGAAGTCGGTGTCTTTGGTTTTGAATTTTCGTTTTTAGCCACCGACTTCCGAAATTAAAGTTATTTTTCACTTGGTAATGTTGTTTTTGGAAGTCGGTTGTTTTTTTTGTAAAATGTTTTTATTTTTCACTTTTTAGTTGTAGTACTTACCGCACACAAATTCGAATACCACTACTTGTAGTGTAAATCACAGTGACAAGAACTTATCATATCATCCGTGGAGTTTCTTGCCCATTCTTCTCCATACGAAAACTACCTTTTGGAAGGGGCGACTAGAATCAATTCTATTTTTGTTTTTGACGTTCAAATGTGCCTTTTTGTGCCTAATTGAAATAAATTATTTGACTTTGACTTTATTTGACTATCCACATACTAAGTGAGAAAAAATACGTATTATTGAAACTAACTCAAAAACTACCCAAGCAATGTTAATAAAATTTATATGGGACCACCTCTGAAGTATGACCTACCAAACAAAAAAGAATCATCAAACTAAAACCTCCTTTTGGAAGTCGATAAAAAAGAGTTTCAACTCTTTTTCTAATTTTTTTCTTTGATAATTCAAAGAAAAAAAAATTTGAGAAAGAGTTGTAGGAATGGGCAATTATCTGTTCATTTAAATTATTTGAATATGATACCTACATATTTATGCTACGCACTTAATTTAATATGTTTTGTCAGAAATCTATAACTTCCTTGTCTTTGACCACCAGGACCGTTACAAAAGCAACAAAACTCTACTGCTTACATCATAAACAAGTCCAGTATATTTCTACATACACGTTATCTCGTTTTGATAGGAAATGTTTATGTTTTGGGCACTAAGATAAGCTATAAACATAGCAACACTATTATAATATTATGTGTTAACTAAATAGTTTGGAAGATAGTTTATCTTAACTGCGGTGAGGTTGGGCTATTTTTGGTTCTTGGTCTTACAAATACTGCAGGGTTTTAACATTATTAAGTATTTACAGCTATGCCAACCGTTGGTTCAAGTCAGGTGGTCAGTTGAGACTGGTCATCTCTTATCTGCCAGGGCTTATTTTAATCTTATATTGTCAATTGCTTTTGATTATTCTTAGGGTTCCGTACCTCAAAAGGAAAAAACGGAACCCTTATAGGATCACTTTGTTGTCCGTCTGTCTGTCGGTCAAGACCCTATTTCTCAGAAACGCGTAGAGGTATCAAGCTGAAATTCATATCAAATATTGAAGCTTACTGTTCCTTGGAGCTGTGAAAAAATCAAACTTTTAAGCTAACGCAATCAAAAGATACAGCCGTTTATGCTGCAAATTTTCGACACTCGCAAGGGAATCAAAACCTACAGGGTACTTCCCGTGAACTCAGAATCTTGGAATTTGGTACGAAGCAACGTCTTATAGCACAGATAAAGGAAAAATTGCGAAAAGCATAAATATTTAGTTATATCATTTAATAAAAATATTTTTAATAATTTTAAACTTACTACCCCTTTCCTCATGAATGCGGTTTGTACGGAACCCTCGGGCCTCGGTGCGCGAGTCCGACTCGCACTTGGCTGGTTTTTTTGTTCATTGTTCTCACATATAGAAGCAACAAGAACAATGTACCCAGGATTTTGTAATATCTATATTTAAAAGAGTGACCTTGGAGTTTCTTGCCCGTTCTTCTCCGTAGAGATCTACGTTTTGGAATGGACAACTAGCTTCAACTTTCTGACTAACTGACCGACTCTTTGACAATTCAAAAGTGCCTGTAAATGGTTTAATTAAAATAAATGCTTTGAGTTTGAGTTGAGTTTGGAGATATGAAGATTCGCATTTAATTTTAGCAGCGTATCAAAAATCCATTTTTTTTTTAACACGAGTTCGTAGTTTTCCTAAATTTGGAATCAAACCTATATCTTCACTATCGGCTGCCACAGTTACAAAAGTCTTTATTATATTTTGTACATTTCCTCTCTGCAAAATAAACCTTGAGAGTCGAGGTCAAATGCCATCATTTAATGTTAGTCACTCCGGATCATTTATCTTGGAGATAATAAAAGAAAAGATGGAGAAAGGAAATAGTGTTTTGTGGTCGAAATAATAATATGTAGCATACCACTATACAGTCAAACTTGGGTAAGAGAGAACTGGGTAAGCGAGAAAACTTTATAAATGAGAGTAATAAATAGCCAGGTCCCGTGATTTTAACCGTCAAAAACCTCTGTAAGTGAGAAACAAAAAGGATTGTGTGGTTTCATGTAACCACGGTAAAAGTGAAACTTTTAAGCGAACTATAGGCGCCGCCATATTGGCCTTGGCTGCTCTGACGAGCGCCTTTCACTTTATCCCTACTCCGCGGCCGACCGTCACGCGACATGCAACACACAGACGATGTAATAAAAGTTTCATTTTAAAACCTCTATAAGAGAAAGTCGTTTTACACTCGTGGACGTCTATAATTGAGACCACTACTTACCTGTACCTCTATTAGCGATAGTAGAGTGTAATTTAACATATACTATTTATGACTCATTCTTAAATTTCGTGAAAATAACATTGTTTTTTCCTTTCTACCTTTCCCAACCAGCTTCAACCTCTATAAATAAGACAGACCACTCCTGTACCTCTATAAGTGACAGTCGAGTGTAATTTAACATCTGCTATTTATGACTCATTCTTAAATTTTGTGGAAATAACATATTTTTTTCCTCTCTACCTTTCCCAACCAGCCTCAACCTGTATAAGTTAGAAATGCCGCTACTGTACCTCTATAAGCTAGAAACTAGAGTTACTGAGAAACCTCCATAAGCGAAAAAGAGACCGCGGTCCCTTGAACTCTCGCTTATCCAGGTTCGACTGTATTTATTTTAAACTAGCTTCCGCTAGCGGCTTCGACCGCGTGATATCTCTATAAATTATAGCTTATGTTACTCAGTAATAATATAGCATTCTACTGGTGATTTTTTTTTTTAAATCGGTCCAGTAGTTTTTGAGATTATTCATTACAAACAAAAACACAAATCTTTACAATATTGGTGTTGATATTTTGGAGGAGCTCGTGGCTAAGTACTAACAGCCGCTCGGGTCGATCTGTCAGGTTAAGCTACGCTTGCCGGGGTTGGTCCGTGGATGGGTGACCATTTCTACATACCGAGACTCCTCCGTGCCTCGGAAAGCACGTTAAGCCGTTGGTCCCGGCTGTCATTCGTGGATCTTTGACAGTCGTTACGGGTCGTCAGAAGCCCGAAAGTCTGATAACCAGTCTTACCAAGGGGTATCGTATTACCCAGTTACTGGGTTGTGGAGGTCAGATAGGCAGTCGCTCCATGTAAAATATTGGTATTCAGCTGCATCCGGTTAGACTGGAAGCCGACCCCAATAAAGTTGGGAAAAGGCTAGGCAGAACAAAATTTTGTGTGTTTTCCCTGCCTTATACACACACGCGAAACAATATCCATAGTCCATGAATTTGAACCAAATGGGATTCAAATCTACGACTCGTAGTTTAGAAAGCCAAGACACCAGCCACTGCACGATATTCTATGTATGTTCGGATTAAAGTCACGAGAGACTTTTCAACTTAGTGTCTGGGTAACTAGCACAAGCACGGACAACACGTAAGTAATGTCTAACGAGTACGTGACAACGCGTGAAAAATAAAAACAAAAATTTTATGGAAAAGCTGGAGTAAATGAATTTTTCATTCACAAGAAGTACATTTTTGGGTTCCAATTCAGTGTTAAACTCTTGGAGGTTTCACAAAAATATGTTTTCTCAAGTAAAAGAAAATTATTATTATCTAACACGGAAAAATCTGCCTAAAATCGCTACGAACGGTCCGCCCAAGATGTGTTTTTAACGCACACACACAAAAATAAACGCACACAAACGCACATAATGTGACATTTATAGACGCGTCAGCTGAAAAAGGCACGCAGGGCAAATTAAACTCTATCAGTTATTTGATAAGAGCGAGAATACTCAGCAAAAACTGAGCTAAATTAGGATATTTCAAAAGTCAAATACAACACTTGAACTTTTTTTCTCAGCGCAAAGCAAACTTTAATTCAAAGGGCGAAGGTTTGAAATTGCATTGCTGATGAAAACAGATATGTCATGTCTATGTTCCGAATTTGAAAGAGCTTTCCGAGGGGAGCCGAGCGCTTACCGATCGGGTCCGAGCGGCGCCGAGACGAGGCGAGTGCCGCGAATGCATTACGACGTAGTGCTATAGGGTTGGTACTGAGGAAAACTACTATTTTTACATATACATACTTTTTAGTTGTTACACTTGTACTTTATGCGTTTTTGTTTAGTAGGTTATTTTTGGTAAATATCGTTTTAGTGTTTCCTAAAAGTGGTGTATTTAATTTTCTGCTATGTTTTTTATTTTATTTTTATAAATGACTAAAACTTAATTGATCTAATACAATCAATATTCTATAGTGCAGTTCCGGTTGAATAAAATCTTAATCGTAAATAAACAAGCATCTTGCAACCAAAACTTAAAAAATAATGCACAAAAAAAATCAATACTTCGAATAGCTTTCATCTAGCCTAAAAATAGCAGTCACAGCCTAAAAAAACCTTACGAAAAAGCCGGAAAAGCTTGCCGTCAGCCCTGTGCGTAGGGCGGGGCGGGGCGGGGCGGTGCGCGCGGGGAGGGGGCGCGGCGAGTCGCGCCAGTCGGTCGCGGGGCGCCGCGCAGCCCACACGCGTCATGCGCGCCCTCTAGCGTATTATGTTCCTCCCCGACCTCCCGCGAGCCTGCATGGTGGACGACGTAGCGACTTACTTGCAAGCGCCCTCCTCGGGACAGGTGGCTACAATTATTAACAACAAACCCATATGTAATTAACAATGATCATATTAACAGATGTTGTGAGCTAATGTTGCTTACCTAAACTGCGTCGGCCGCCCGGGTATTTTCGGGACGTACCGATTTCGCCGTCAGATCAATGTGGACGCACGTGATCCTCTAATGTTGTAGGCTGGATGCGACTTGGCCACATCACTAGTAACAAGGTAACTTAAAAAAGAACAAAAATAAACACGTGTTCGACGTTCAAGTTGAAGATTGAGAAGAATTCAAATTAAGAATCAAGTGTAACGGTCTTCGATAAGGTAAAGGAGTAAATTGTGTTCAAAACAGTCCGTGTAAACAGATCGATAAGCATGCTTTCGTACAAGATTGACAGTTGCAAGCTGTGATGTACGTTGAATTTAAAACAATTCAGTGAACATATTAAAACCAAGAAGTGAAGCTTTGACTCAAAACCGATTATAACCTCAAAGAAACTGAAAAATGGTGAATATAAGTTCCAATTTGTATAACACAAAAAATATAATTTATAAATACTATGCTAGATTTCATTCTAAATCTTTATGAACGATCATAACCTTCAAATGCGACTAAATTATTTATAATAAAGAAGAATCATAAAACTCAAACATCAGAAGATCGAGTTTTTTTAATATAGTTATGAAACAGAAATACTAAAATTAAGATCCTATAAAGAAACAATCCAATGACTAAGAATTGTTGTTGCGTGATTCAGAATGACAGTCATTTTCATTGAATGTGATCCATAAATAATTAGAAAGACTAATCCCAGCACTACGTAATGTAAATAAAACTCAAAATGGAAATCACGAACTATGTACATTTAGTAAAAGCTAAACAATATTCAAATCACGAAATAGAACTCATTCCGTTTTCAAAAACGATAAAATCGACACCAATGCAAACTTCAATCAATCGAAAAAAGAAAAAAAAAAACAAATCCAACCTCTTTGCATAATACAACAGCTTTATTCAACATTAAAAAAATTAAGCCAGTCACGAAAGAACCATAGATTATAGAAATAATAGAAATGAAAAAGGTTAGTGAATCGATATGGTGTGGCTAAGATGTGAATAAGTTGACTGCAGGGAAACTACGGCATAGCATAGCATAACGCCCATCGCATCTGCAGTTTACCCTGTTTTGCTAAAATCGGCTCTATCTGACTGCAAAAACAATTTACTTGGCGTTTTCAAAAAGTTTTAGTTTAAATTATGAGTTTTTATGCGGGTTCGCGGACCTCTTTCGTTTATGTTACGTATCTTTAACTGTAATGCTTTTAGGTTAGGATAACATGGTTTCTGGAAATGCGTGTTTTCCTCAGTTAAAGTATTTTTTTTATTGTTCTTGTTTCTCTTTGCTGGGATTAATGTTGTGCCTATTGGGCTGTCCTTCGTTATATCGATTACTATTCTTACTGTTACAGTTTTGTATCTTAGATAAATCCAATTTCGGAAATCTACGATAGTTCATTTCATTTCTACTTTATGAAGTAAATGTTTTATGAGATTCCCCGTTATTGTTTGTTTATTTATACTTTATAAGATAGTTGTTTAAAAGATTTCGTTTATTTTGTTCTGATCTTGGAAATTTTGGAGGTATTGGCTCCGTGCCCTAATACTTTGCCCTTGATCTTGATGATGAGAATTCGTTTGGTAAACATTCGTTTTTTTTATGTAATACTAATAAATCGATTGATTTTATGATTTATTTATATTTTGTTATAATAATTCGTTATTTTTTCTAATTATCTTATCTCTTAACTATTCCTTTACGAAAAGTAATAAAATTCTAAATAATTACACATTTTTATAGAAGATGAGTTCTGTTAAATATTTCAATAATATGGTTTGAATTAACGACTTTTCCTAACCATGAGATATCAAAAATTTAACATACATACTTAAAGTAGTATACAAAGTACATTATCGAATAACAATTTAGGACAGCACACACGTACATATGATAATATAAACGAGGTTGGGAAGGTAACGGCTCCCAAGTTAGTCGAGCCGGCACCCAGCGCTTATTCAGCAGAGATAAACCAACCAGGACTCGACAAAACTTGAAATTCTAATTTAATTTCGTTCATTTCACTTGTGGAATACGAATCATTTGATTAAAAGTTAAATCTTGCAGTTTTTGTACAAAAGATCTGTAATAAAAGGATAAAAAGTAATAAATGATGAAATCAAATTGAATTGGGAAAAATTAAATAATAAACTTATTCTCATATTGAATGAAATAAAGGAACAAAATGGTAACGATCCAATCAATAAAAGAAAACTAGTAAGATGGAGAAATCAATGAGCCATAAGGAGTACGCACTATTGATGGAGACAAATAAGAATTTTATTATGTTTTCAGCTGATTTTATGGTCTGGAAACGGGAAGAGCGATGTAATTCTGCAAAAACAATTAAGGAATAAAAAAAAAACGATTGCGATACAGAAGATACACAGAAGAAAACCAATGACAGTGTCACAAAAATAATGTGTTCAAATAGAATGAATAAAAAGAAAATTTAAACAAAAACAGGAGATAAATTAATAATTAGATTAAGAGTAAAAAGGAATGATCTGTTCAAAAATTATCTAAATACTGATATTTTACAAATGTTATAATAATTCCTAAATCAGATTCACAGCATAATCTTTTATCAAATTATTTTATCATATGATACTAATTGGATAGATGATAAATCGTTTATTTTAATTGTCACATTAACAGATTTTTGAACAGATAATGACCTTAAAAAAAAACAGGGAATAGACAATGAAGAACTCAATCACGGTCTTAAAAAAAAGTAAATTCAATGTTTTAAAAATGGAATATTATTTAAAAAAATGGCGCCCAAAGTACCCGGCCGGCTTGCGTTGAGCGGATCGCGTCGCATCGGTGTTTCTCGATGTATCCCCCTATTATTTCTTCTATCACCCTTTTTGCCACTCGATGTATGAATGTTTTTCACTAACTGTTAATGTTGATATTTTAATGTATCCCTAATAATTGTTAGTTTGAACTTTTTTTTATGTCTCCTTTGGGGTGCGTGAAATTTTATGCTATTTTGATTTTTTTCTGATGCGTCCTACAGCTTTAAATTCTGTGAGACTTGTTCCTAATAATGTTAATAAGCAAAACATTCTTTGAATTTATTGTGACTCAAAATTAGTAGAAAATCATGATTCTATTTTTGTCATTGTCAATCATAATGATTCACGCACCAAAATGTATATTTTTATTTGTATTTGGATTGTTACATTGATTTTACGACCTTCTCATCGATGGAATATTTTTGATTCTTGCCAACAGAATATGCTCTTGTTAAATCTTGTTTTTTATTAATATAAGATGAGACAGTGAAAAAAATGTAACATAATGTTCATTTACAAAATGGCCAGGAAAATAAAAGGAAAGAAAAAAATCATAAAAGTCGGTCAAAATATGGTTTTCAAACATTATGTATGGGAAATACTACTTATCTATGATTGGATTTCTAGTTCGTGACTTTATGAAAACTAATTTATTTCCCTGGCCACCGTGTTTAGTCGATAATTCTGTATATGTGCATGATTCCCGAATGCACTACCCTAAAAGCGAGAATGTGTTGCACGAACCTGTTATTTTTAATGTTCTTTTTTTAAATTTCTTTTTTAATTTCACTACTCCAAGCAAAGGAATCCATTAGTGAATTGGATTTGTATATTGATGTTTTTTATTTCGATTGCAGCGCACAGGTAATCCATGTATAATGCCTGTATGTAACCTCGTCTGTATTTTGACTCTTGATGTCTATATTTACATTTATTTTAACCGTGTTTCTTTTATAGAATATCGGAGTTTTGACCGGTTTAAATAATTTTATAAAAATGTTTTTTACTGTGAAGATTAACATAACATCGGAATAGTTAAATGGGTTAATATCTCTAGCGACAGTAGGAAGCTCGTTCAATAAAACAGCGGATTTTTTTGATATCTATAAATATACTGAAGTAATGTTTAGTCGTTGACTGTTAAAAATATTACAATTCTTATTTTTTCAGTGTTGAAAGCTCTGGAATTTTTGTTTCTAGAGTTTTAACATAATATATTACATTAAATTTTCTGTAAAAACTAAGTTTCATACAAGTTTTCTTTCACATTTTTTTTGAGGTTCGTAACAAGTGTTCTAAAAGTGAAAGCCAGGTATTTTAATAGTGATGTTATTAGCCTCGTTTACGCTTTTTTGAAGTAGGTACTAATATTAACATAAATCTATGTAGGTATATAAAAATTAAATGCTGTACGTTGGTAAACACATAACCTGAGAACGGCTGAACCGATTAGGCTATTTTTTGTTCTAAAAAGTTCGAAATAGTCCGAATTTGGTTTTAATGAACGGAAAAATTAGAAAAGATTCCCGTAATTTTTTTTAATTCGGGAATAACTGAACGTTCTTTTTTGTATGGAATTTTTGTAAGAATTATGAATGATTGAAAATTGTACAGGACAACGTTTATCGGGCCAGTTAGTTAAATAATATAATACGTAAAAAAAAGCGTTCCGGTGGTGTACCCAAATCGATTTTTTGCAGCTCTATACGCCAAAGCTTACGGTTTCTGCACATCAAGATCGGAAGCGAGCTATAATTATAGCATTTAATCTTTTTGTACCATTGATTTGTACCCTGAACTAGATTTTGCTCCTTCGAGCACTCAGAAATGAACGACCTACCTACTTATTGATTGCTAAAAGTTGTTTGATAATCATAACAAATAGCTAGCTTTCTCAACGTTCACTTTCGGCCATTTCAAGTTCAGCCTAATACACAAAGAAATACATAAAAACATATGAGAAGGAACAAACAGAAATAAAGTTTATTACAGTCATAAGCGTATCTCTGGTAGCAACAATAAAAAATAAGGAAGAAATAAATAAGCATAGACAAAGAGGATTTACTTATAATTTCTATGTATGGAGGTCGTAAATCTTTGATACAACCTTTTTATGTGTTTCATTTGGTTAATTGTTTGTGATGTAGTAATGGGGATATTATGGTAACAAGAAATTTTGTGTAGGGGGTCTTTGATTACCGTTTTCTATGCGTGTGACTAAGACATAAATATTTAGTGTAGTACTCTACAGCTATGCTCAAGCATGAATCTCTTTTCAAAATGGACATATTCCTATTCTGCCGTCCTATAACTCCGCCGTTATCCCTCAAATGGCCAATTTTTACTTTTTATTGAAATTGATAGAGTTAAAAATTCTCTATATTTCTGTCTAAGAAACATTTTTACAATTTCAATAGTTCCAGAGATATGAAAATTTTGTAGGCCGTTAAATAATTTATGATGATTCCATCACTAGAAAGCGTCTAATCCACACTTTTTCTTTAAGAGTTTCTGGACAGAAATGATTCTTTAGGATAAACAGAAAAGAATATCAATTGATGTGTCCAACAATCATAGTTTTTAAGAAAAATCAGAGTTTTTGACGGTAGTATTGATCATTAGGCAAAAGTATCGTGTTCATCTGAAGGATAGGCCCACTTTTTGATCGTCAGAATGTGGGAACTTATGCTTTACCAATGCGAGTCTTCTTTTACGTATAAACCAAATTCTTACGTATTTTCTCTTTGGTTTATGGTGAAGAAAAACATAGAAATTTAGAACGTACCACTATCATGCTGCTGCCTGTATCCCAAGACATAATTCCCTTATCACAAGTGTGGCAATTTTCTTATTTTTTTCCTCACTAAAAAGAGATTTTCGCAGGAAGATGGCCACTCGCTGTAAAAAAAGAGTTGTTTGCTCTTTAGTGGCACAATTACCGTCCCTAATCGCCACGGAGACGCCCTGGGCGTCGGGAATCGCAGGCTGATTCCCGGTCACCGTAGGCGCGGGCTTGCGGACGGTGAGCAATGGGTAGCTCGTCGTCCGATGAGGACCAGGCCCGGGTCAACGGCGTGTTGTGTTCCACACGACCAAATAGATGTCAGCAGAACTGACGGGATCCGCTAGGGTCGATGGCTGCCGGGCTCGCGGGAAAGTCCGAAAGGGATACCGTGGCCCCTGGCAACTGAAGGAACACGGGTGGGTCTCAACTCAGCGGCACAATTACAGGAACAAAGTCTAACACGACTTCAATTTTAATGTTTGAACATTCTTCTGTCTCCAGTCTACACTTATATCTTAAGTCCCACTTAACACTACCGTCTCAAGTTCCGTGATACATCATACTTTGCTGGTTCCCCAGAATTTATGTCATAACTTGTAGTAACATCAGTATGCGCCCTGCGTCTTGTTTACGAGATAACTCTGAAATCTTATATTGATGCTGTAAATCATGGGAAGGGAAAACATGCGGGAAACGCTGAAGGTTATTATTTTCTATAAGATGTTGTGTCGTGTGGTTGGTATAATCCACTTTGTGTTGGCGTTAGGTTGGTAAACCTTCTGCAAGGAAAAGGCCTTTTCTCATCCGTCCTATACTATTAAATTAACAATATTTGTATATTTGTAATCACGTTCTCGAAAACGGCTCTAACGCTGCGATTCGATGCAAAACTCTGTTACCGTCGCCCTCCACTTCTGCTTACACAATACTTAAAGAATGTGTACCAGAATGTGACAAACTTTTTGAATTCACAATTATTACTGCTAAAGACATTATAGAATCTTTTTAAAATCTTGATGTAAAAAAAACTGCTGACCTTTGGGGATTATCAGTACATACCGTGTCCTCAATAATTGATGTTATTTCACCCTTTTTAGCAATCGTTTTTAACTTTTGTGTTGCATCTGGTGTATTTCCTGATCTGATGAAACTTAGCAAAGTGATTCTACGATTTCGATGAAAGCTGCTAAAAAAGGGTTTATGGGGGTGAAAAATCGATCTAGTTAGGTCTCATATCTGGGAAAATTAGTTTTCTCCGTATTTTCACCCGAGCAGAGCTCGGTCACCTAAAGTTTAGAACAAGATGGCTACCTTAGAACAATGACATGGCAGCATGGAATTAGTAAGTATCTACTGTCATGGCAGTATGGAATTAGTATGTACTATACTTGGAATTTGTATGAACTATTCTATACTATTAAATGAGCGTTCTCTATTTTCACCTGAGCAGAGCTTGGTCGACCAGGTACTACTCAAAATGTGAAAAGACGAGTAGGCATTAGTCATCTAGTGAAATGATAGCAGTGATGGTGTGACCGTTGGACTGCCAAGTCATAGGTCTCGAGTTCGAACCCAAAGCACGCACCTTTGACTTTTCGGATTCATGTGCGTATTGTATAATTATCACTTGCTTCAATAACGGTGAAGGAAAACATCGTGAGGAAACCGGCATGCCTGAGAGATATTTCTCGACGGCTTGCGAACCCAAGTAAGAGGCCCATGGGTGGCTTTAAAACTCTGACATCAAGTTAGTCACTAACCACTCGGAAAAGAAAAAAAGTTCTAGTGAAATTCTTGCATCAATTTTCGACAGTTCTTCTTCTCCGTCGGTATCAATGATTCCATTTCAAATTGAATATTAGTTTTTACCAGAATTCGGTCATATCAACAGCGTTAGCAGTTTTTTTTAATGTAGGACATCTCGTAGTTGACCTCTGAGATCATGACTACTTAACCGGGGTTTCCTGTGGGTGCCTTAAGCTACCACACTTAAAACCTCCAGCCAGGGGTTATTCAACTATGCTAATTAAAACTAGGTGAACGCTCGCTAAGGGCACCCCCTGTGGGGTACGAACCTTGGCTTAGGGCGTCAACCGGAGGGAAGACATCAAGAATGGAACGGGCTGAAGCGTTAGCAGCATTGACTTTTATAGTGCAGGTGTTATTGCGCACAGAGTGACTAGAACAGTGGTTCCTAACCTTTCAATATTGTTACCCCTGTGAACTACATTTTAGGAAAACTGATTTTACCCCGACCTTAAAGTTATCAATACAAATATCTTTATTAATCACAAATTGCACATTAGACTGCCTCGTTGGTGGTCGCAAGCGCAACTGCTGAGTATGAGGTTCGATTCCCAGATGGGGCAAAGTGTTATTGGATTTTTTCATCTGGAATTTCTCAGTAGCAGCCCGGAGTCTGGATTTGTGCCCGGTTGATGGCAATAGGCTCGCCCCCTATTACATGGGACTTAAACATAACTGGCGAAATGTGGGTATACTATAAGTACACCTCTGCCTAACCCTTCAGGGATTACAGGCGTGATGTTATGCACATTAGTCTCATAATTTGAACGTATTTTATATACATATATATTTATATATAAACAATCAATTAAGTAAAAATAATGTTATCATCGGTAGTAAATGGTCTTAATAATATCCAAGAGCTAGATTGACGATTATCGATGTCCTGAAAATATTGCTTAAGTGAGTCTATTACTGCAAATAATTATTAGGTTCTTTGTTACCCCCACAGAATAGTTGATTTACCCCCGCGGGGGAAATCAGCAACCCCCAGGTTCGGAACTAATGGACTAAAGGTTAAGCAACTTTTGTGATGTGTGATTTGTCAATTACATACTATGCTTTACCATCGTATTTTTTTAAAGGTAAAGTAGGCTTCAGATAAAAAAAAATTGTTGTTTCCGGATGCAAAAACATCCAGAATATTCTTAAGATAGGTACCTTAACGTAAAGATTGAGCGTTCGAATAGAATTGACCATCTGACTAAAACAATTTCGACGTATTGTTGTTTTTGTCTTTACGGAGATCTAGTCATAGTAGCCATAAATATAAACTACTTTCTACATAACATAACATCACACCTTGTTTTCCCGAAGGGTTGGGCAGAGGTGTAACTACCTATAGTACACCCACATTTCGCCAGTTATGTTTAAGTCCCATGTAATAGGGGGCGAGTCTATTACCATCAATCGGGCACAAATCTAGACTCCGGGCTACTATTGAGGAATTCCGTATAGAATAACCCAATATCTCTTAGCCCGACTTGGGAATCGAACTCAAGACTTCGTGCTCAGCAGTAGTGCTTGCAATCACTAGGCCAACGAGGTACTTTCTACATATTCAAACATAACATCAACGCTATTAGCAAAGCTCCCAAAAAAGATGTCATCTTCAGTTTTAAAACTTAATTCGTGTTAAAAAGTGCTAGAAAATTCAGGAATAGCAATCTAAGTTAAGTTGGAATGGTTAGACATAACAGTTTGGTGTGCTGATAGTGTGGGGCTGCTGCCAACTGTGGCTGCTGTGCCAACGGACCCTCGGGATACGACCTTGGTATACAAAGAAGTTGATTTCGTTTTGACTGGCATGTCAAAAGCGTCAGGTATATTTGCCTGACACATGCTGAGCTGGACTCCCATTTGGTGCAACCTTGAGACGCACACCGTACCTTATAATATTTAATTATTTCGAAGTACTTATGACATGATGTCACTCCATTTCTATACGTATGTCTTTTCTTTTTTGGCCTATAATTTATTATTTGAATTATGTTTTGTGTTGCATAATGTAAGTTATTTTTGAATACTATTGTATAGAATCATTTTTCTAACTTGAACAGACAGCTGTGCTGCTGGACAGTTTGTTGCGCCACTTCTTCTTCCCAGCTAAAGGCACTAGGAAGTGGTGA
Source organism: Agrochola lychnidis (assembly GCA_963680765.1). NCBI lineage: Eukaryota > Metazoa > Arthropoda > Insecta > Lepidoptera > Noctuidae > Agrochola > Agrochola lychnidis. The sequence goes on from OY796873.1 coordinate 2,185,549, forward strand.
AGGGTGGGCGTTTTTGGGGGACTGTCTTATGTAATTTTGACGTTCGAAAAGTGCTGATTCTCAGCCTAGTTTGAATAAATGACTTGAATTTTGATTTTTTTTTGGATATTGGCATTTGTCACACTATATAATATTATAAAGGTGAATGTTTGTGAGTGTGTGTGTGAATGTTTGTCTCTTCTTCACGCTCAAACGGCTGAACAGATTTGGATGAAATTTGGCACACAGATAGTTTATAACCTGGATTAATACATATAATACTTTTTATCCCGATATTCCTACGGTATCGAGACTTCTGCGGGTGAAACCGCGGGGCGCAGCTAGTTTTTAAATATATCCATGTAATTTGTTATCATTTCATTGAATTGATTGTGTGTCTTTTGTGTGCACTAAATAAATGTTTTATCTATCTATCTATCTAATAGGATTGTTGTGAGTTCTTTCGTCAGCTACTAGATTTAAAATTGTAGAGGTTTCTTAGGTGAATCTGTGGTAGAGGAATATAAGAACAGTCGAACCTGGATAAGCGAGATTTCAAGGGACCGCGATCTCTTTTTTGTTAATAAGTTCTCACTAACTCGAGTTTCGAGAACAGTGGTGGCCCAGTGGTAACGGCCGCGACTTATGGGTCGTAGGTTCCAACCCAGACAGGCGTTTTACTTTGTGTAAATTATTTCATCACTACTGCTCTCAAAACGGTGAAGGAAAACATCGTGAGGAAACCGGCATGTCCTAGAACCGAAAATTCGAAGACATGCGACATTTACCAACCCGCACTGGGCTCGCGTGGTGGATTACGGCCCACTCCCTCTCATAGAGGAGGCCTGTGTCCCAGCAGTGGGAACATTTATAGGCTGATGATGATGATGAACTAGAGTTTCTATCTTATAGAGGTACAGGAGCGGCCTTTTCACTTATAGAGGTTGAGGCTGGTTGGGAAAGGTTGAGAGGAACAAAAACAATGTTAGTTCCACGAAATTTAACAATGAGTCATGTTGAATTACGCTTGACTGTCGCTTATAGAGGTACAGGCAAGTAGCAGTCTCAGATATAGAGGTCCACGAGAGAAAAACTAATTTCTCTAATAGAGGTTTCTGTGGCTCATTTATAGAGGCTTAAGAGGGTTAAAATGACGGGACCTGGTAATTACTCTCATTTATAGAGTTTTCTCGCTTACTAAGTTCTCCACTTACCCAGGTTTGACTGTATTTTCAATAGTAATTAGATATTTGATGACAGTCCATTGGCATTAACAAAACATTGCTAAGTTACGATAATTTATACACGCAACTACATTAAAAACTTCTATAACTCATTATCTGTTACGATGCCTCATTGAGGTGGATAACAATTAAAATTCTATTGTGTCTCGTTAATGACAGTTGAAAGGTTAACAGACGGATAAGAAAGTGTTCTTATAATGGTTACATTTTTCCTTTTAATGTAACCTTAAAACACTACTTTTCTACATCATGGACACATGTTATCATAGTAAAAAAATCCGATAGGTTTTTGTGTTCAAATTATTTTTTATTTTAAGACGCAGATATATGACAGTGACCTTGAATGGTTAGCTTGTGTGTTCTGTACTGAGCTCAAGCAACGCGTCGTACGTCCAGCTAGTAATAGGACTCGCCCATCAAGGAGCGCTGTCCCAATTAGACGCATTATTAATTTATTACACGTAAAACAAAAAGTATTTTAATAAAATCAATATACTAAAAGATCAATAATTTAATTATCTTTAAAATGATGAAGTTTTCAGAAAAATACGCTCGATAGATTTTGCGTCATTCTCAGTTTTTTTACCGCGTTAGACATAACTTTACAAATTAATTTCACTATGTAATATAAACATAATAAAAAATAAACCTACATTAAAATATTAGGAAAATGCTCTAATTTAACATATATTTTTTCCAAATCATTAAAACTACTCGTTTAGATGTCATCTTCAGTATAAAATCATTAAAAGTCGGTTATCGTCCCCTTAAACAAAAGTTAAAGCACATCCAGATATCATTAATTGAATCAATCAATCTGCCTAGCTTTTTCCCAACTATGTTGGGTCGGCTTCCAGTTTAAACGGATGCAGCTGAATACCAGTATTTTACATGGAGCGACTGCCTAACTGACCTCCACAACCCTGTAACTGGGTAATACAATACCCCTTGGTAAGACTGGTTGTCAAACTTTCGGGCTTCTGACGACCCGACTGTCAAAGATCCACGAATGACAGCCGGGACCAACGGCTTAACGTGCTTTCTGAGGCACGGAAGAGTCTCGGTATGTAAAGATGGTCACCCATCCACGGACCAACCCCGGCAAGCGCAGCTTAACCTGATGGATCGATCTGTGCAGCTGTTATTAGCCACGAGCTTCTCATTAATTGAATATGAGAAGAAAAGTCATGTTGAACATAGTCATTCTGTTTATACATGAATTACATGTTATATCGTCGGCAGCTGTCTCCCTACCTACCCTATAACGGTAACCTCCTTGAGGATACTCTATCAAAATGTGCCACCAACACACGTGGTGCTCCGTGCTGCTACCAAACGTCACGACTATGCGGAACGTGCATTTATCTATTTAACATGTTTACTTCGAGTACAGTTGACTAAGGAGTTTGGTATACAGGCAAGAAATAATAGCACGTATACAGGATGGTAGGGACTTCGACGCACGACTTGTTCCCATGGATTCAGTACATGATTCTGAACCCCTCCTATGTTGAAATTTTTCGTCGGTTATTATTTAATATATTTTTTTGATAACCGACGAAACGTTTCTATGTTAGTATTTTGTACATTGTGATCATCATCATCAATAAATAAATAAATAAGATCGGTTTATACCAAACGAGCTGGTTCTATCTCTACTCTACTGAATTAATTTTATGTAAACAGCGACGGGGCCGTTTACATAAAATTAATTCGTCTTTCATTGGTCTTTTTATACCTACAAAAATGTTAAAAATATCAAGCCATCATGCTGTTGTTCAAAATAAAAAATTCAAAAGTCATTTATTCAAACTAGGCTGAGAGTCAGCACTTTTCGAACGTCAAAATTACATAAGACAGTCCTCCAAAAACGCCCACCCTGTTCTTGTTCTAGTTCTATGTCGACGGTCTCCCCAAGTGTCGCCACTATGGTTGGTCCTGCGCTGCCCGCATCCAGCGTATTCCCGCGGCTTTTACTTAGTTGTCGGTTCACCTTGTTGAAATAAATACCTTTCCATATTGCAGGCCATATTCATTATTACTGCGAAAAACGCGCACAAAAGAACGAACAGTAACAAGTTTTGACTTCCGAGTTAGATTCGGCTGCGTAGTTAGCTGCCTGGATGCTTCTCTCTTTACTTGACTGTACTCCTGTGGTCACTATTTTGATTAGTAATGAGGTATGTGTGTGTAGTATTTACTATCACTAAGCAGTTAGCAAGAAAAGTGTAATCGTTACTTTACTTGTAGTATTTTTCTCGGAAATATGTTTTTGTACGTTTTCTCAGGGCGCGGATTCAGTGAATTTGGTTTATTTTATTTTTTTTATTTTCTTTTAGAGTTGGTGAGAATAAGTCCGCCTTATGTACTTTTGTTGTAGTACATAAAATAACATTGAGATGTTTAAGTTTAGAGTTTAGCTATACTATTATTGACAAAAGCGTGCACTGACTGGACAGATCCACTCAATCTGTGTGGTTCTTCCCTCAAAATACCATTTCAGACACCAATCTACATGATATTCACATGATCTGACCAAGATTATGTCTGGACTTTAAAAGAGACCTCTGAGTTTGTTTCAGCATTTCTTCTCGAAGTAGTCAGATAGGAAACGCCGACCTCATCTAGTTATTAAAATATGATTGACGTGTAAAGTGTTTGTACCTACTTAAATAAATAAATTTATTTATTTCTATAAATGATAAATGATTTTATTTCTGTAAGTAGGTTTGTACAAACACTTTTACACGTCAATCATATTTTAAAAACTAGGTGAGGTCGGCGTTTCCTATCTGACTACTCTGAGAAGAAAGGCCGAAACAAACTCAGAGGTCACAGTCTCTTTTAAAGTCCAGACATAATCTTATAAACTTCGTTCTATGAATCATTATATAAGAAATCTGTTACTTTATGCTTTAGATATCAATTATTTAAATTGCACGTACACTTCACAATCTCGTAAATATTCTAAAGAATTCTTGATATTCTTTTACGGCGCCATATTTAGACGAATCTAAGGATAATTACTTTACTGATTTATTTTTTTAACTCAAATTGAAGTCAATTTTAATATTTCAATCGGGCCGTTCTCAAAAGTAGTGAACTCTTAAAAAGCGCGAGTGATTTTCCCTCTAATCATGGGTTATTTTAAGGTGTCTACATACTGTTCTAGTTTCACACCGTCTGCGCAGGGCAATTGTGTAACCTCTGGCTTATGAGGTCGTCTTACTAATTAAGAAACTTTAATTGATGGCTTGTTTTTTTTTAACCCAGCCAAATTCTATTCAGTCTTGTACACTAAAAGTTTAGTACCACCAAAACTTTTATAGTTAACTTTACTGTGCTATAAAAAATAATAAAATATACATTTAACACTAAAATATATAAATTATGTACAAAGTATACAGAGGAAAAAAACAATATAGGAACAGCTCATTGGGCATCAAAAAATTCATCCGCATCGCTGTCAGTGGGAAAAGTGCCCAAAAGGCTGGCAGCAGTGCCACGTTTTATGGCAATTCTGATTCTTTTACCTAAAATTGGCCAGCCCTCTGGTCACATTAAGAGTCGACCAACCGCTTGGCGATGTCCCGAAATACTCCCGAATTTATTGCCTGTATTGTAAATATTAATGTTACTTTATTTTTATTATTTACCATAATATTACCATAGGTGCTCGGGGCTAAATAATAACAGCCGGACGGGTATGACCGAAGGTTAAGCTACGCGGGGTGACCATCCATTACATATCAAGACCCCTCCGTGCCTCGGAAAGCACGTTAAGCCGTTGGTCCCGGCTGTTATTCGTAGATCTTTGACAGTCGTTACGGGTCGTCAGAATCCCAAATTTCTGACAACCATTCTTACCAAAGGGTATCGTGTCACCCAGTAACTCATTTGTAGAGGTCAGATAGACAGTCAATCCATGTAAAATACTGGTATTCAGCTGCATCCGGTTAGACTGGAAGCATAGTTAAACATATTTGAGAAAAGGCTAGGCAGATTGACTTTTATAATTTACTATGATAGCGGCCATAGTAAACAGTTGTATTCTGTAAAATTTCCATATTACGGATAGTAATATTGAAAGACAGACAGACAGCGGGATAGGTTCCCGTTTCACCCTTTAGGGTCAGAATGAAAAGCTTGCGACAGATCCACCCTTCAAATATAAATTGGACAACAATACTTTTTGTTTTCAATTCAATTGATTTATTCATTTTGTGAACATAGGGTAAAAATTATACAGATATTTTATAAATAAATATTGGTCCATACTACGTCCTGCCAGAAGGCATACAACATTGTTGAGGTAATCAAATGTCGCATTAACAAAATAAAAATACAAAGTCAAGAAAATTTTATATGTTACAATTTCATGCCGAACAGTAATGTTGTGTGCATGTTGCCCCCTTGTCGCTACGACACTGTGCTAGTGACCGTTTTCGGGGGCCCGTTATTGAGTGTGCAAGTCACCCCCTGCCATTTTATCCGTGTGCATTTAAACATTGATCAGGCAGGGGCCATAGTCCTTCCATAGTTCCAAGTAACCAGTCCACTTCAGCCACCCAAACCCATAGTCCAATATCTTTGTTTCCATATCCTGCAATAGTCCTACACCAACCGGGGGTTGTCCTTGGGTGCCCTTGCATAGTGCGAATCGTCGGTTGGTGCCTCAACACTTAAAAATGTCTAAGGGGCCTCTGCGAGTTGGCTTCGGCCCCTCGTACGCCTTCCGGTCAGGGGCCCTAGGGTCCCGAGATTTGTCAAAGACATTTAAAAATGTCATTTAAATAAGACGGCACATAAACAAACAAATAGGTAGTATTTAGTCACAATTTCGTATAATAATAAATTAAATAGGAACATTTTAATTATACAGACAGATATAAAATTTTATAAAAATTAAATTAATTTGTCATTAAGATATTCATTAACAGAATAATATGCCTTGTCATTTAATAATTTAAAAAGCTTACGTTTAAACTCATTTATGCTGTTGTAATTTGTTGAAAAATTTTGGAGCCATTGCGTTTTTTCCTAAGGTTGTTGAGTGGACGTCGTAGCCATAATAATACAGATCATAGAAATGAAATTGTACATTGCTACGCTCGTAGACGTAGGTTCTGAGGATTTTTTTACTTGACTACGGCGTAGCGGTTAATGATTCTCGTAGCATGAATAAGTTAAGATTTCCAATATGTAGGAGGAGGTTATTTAGATAGGATTTATTTCACCTAACGATTATTTTTAGAATAGGTATATTATGCTTATGTTTATAAATACTAGAAGGAGTGGGAGCATTGGTTTGTTTGTGTCTATTAATTAGCATACATACTCCTTGACAAAAAAAAAAAAAACAAAAGGGTTCTTGTTTTTGTGCGTTTAAGTATATTTAGCATAATCAGCCTATAATGTTCCCACTGCTGGGACACAGGCCTCCTCTCTGTGATAGGGAGTAGGCCGTAATCCACCACGCGGGCCACATGTCTTCGAATTTTTGGTTCTAGGAGATGCCGGTTTCCTCACGATGTTTTCCTTCACTGTTTTGAGAGCAGTGGTGATGAAATAATTTACACAACCACACTTACAAGTCGTAAGTCGCGGCCGGTACCACTGGGCCACCAGTGCTTTAAGTATATTTTAAGATGGATGAATTTCGTGAAAGTTTATAATATTATGGCTATGAAGAGGGTGAATGCTAAGATGACGGCTCATAGAGAAGCAGCAAGCAAATAATTTGGGGATAATAATTTGGGGGTATTAATGATTAATTTCATGTATATTTTGAATTAACCAAGTCCTTATTAACCCGATAATTGTTGAATGAACCAGCGATTATTCATAAGAAAAATAAACTCGATCGACAATAAAAAATATAATCGTGAAAGCCGTAAAAAGATAAAAGATAATTTATTTGTCAAACATGCGTTTACATACAAATCGAGCATCTTAAATGTAGGTCCGTACATGTTTTGCCTGACGAGGCGTACATGTTTTTTATATAACAAACAAATAATTAATTAAAAAAACTGGTTCACTAACATTGATTATTAAATTTTATGAGAATAATAAGACTATAGAAATAATATAAAGTTCAAGCATGACAAAAGGTATCTGTCAAAAAGTTATTCATATAATAATTGCACTTGTTTGTTAATAGATTTCGAATCTTGTTCTTAAATTGATTTGTTGTCATAGTTCCACTATTATGACACGCAGTGCAAGCAAAGTTGGCTATTGTCACGTCTGTTGCGCGGAAAAGTGTCAGATTGTCGCGGAAAGAGTTAGGGGTTAGATTTTACAAACGCATCGTTTGTAATATCTTCTACTTCAAAAATATTTAGAGATGGTAAAGTTAATAATTTGTATTTTTAAAAATTGGCAGCTTTCTGTCGATTTAACTTAAACCGTTGAGGGCTTATTATATGCAAACGGCTTCTAGGAGGCGATCGTTTGACGGGTCGACATTATTGCCAACCTTTTGAAGCCCAAAATATAACGAAAAAAAACAGTTAAAATCATTAATTATTTCCACCTAATTTTCTAAAGAAACTGTCGTTAAAATATTCAATGAGAACCGCTGAGTGATGACGTCACAAGATGGCCGCCTCACCTCACACACGTGGTCTGCCAGCCTCTGCCAACTGGCATATTCCGCCCTTGACACTGCTAGTCCCAATGTGTAAGTAGCGTTATGAAATATAGCTTCCTTTCTACAGAATATTTTACGTAATTGGGTAGGATTTAATTTGGTAACTGTATGTTTTTGGTGGAATCAGAGATTTATTTATATATGTGTCATTTACCAACCCGCACTGGACCCGCGTGGTAGATTATAGCCCACTCCCTTTCGAAGAGAGTTGGCCTGTATCCCAGCAGTGGGAAAAATATAGGCTGATTATTATGAGAGATTTATTTTGTTTGTCATTGGGTTTTAGAAAGCTGTCTCAAATCTATTTCTCTTTTCTGTAGGTAGAAAAATTTAATAATTTCTATAGAAAATATTAGTAAATGAAATTTTCTGCTGTCTTGATAGAAGCATCATATTCATGAAGAATTACCAGGAGTTTTAGTGTTTATAAAGTGCTTATAAAATAGATAGATTATAAAAGTTTTAATTTTTATTTTAGTTACATCTGTCTATTTATATGGAGCAGTTTTTATCAAAGTTACAACGTTATGTTTGCGTAGCAAAATGTTTAAAATGCGGTTTTAATAACTTCACAGAACAAGTAACAGTAAATATGTAAAGCTGTATGCTTTCGTACTAATTATACTTTTCTTTACTTCGCCCTCTACATCCTATACTATTAAACGAGCAATGTTTGTGTATATATTTGTACTCACGGTCTCGAAATCTGCTCTAACGATTTCGATGAAAGTTGCAATATAGGGGTTTACAAGGGCGAAAAATCGATCTAGCTAGGTCTCATATCTGGGAAAATTTGTTTTCTCCGTATTTTCACACGAGCAGAGCTCGGTCGCCCAAAATTTAAAACAAGATAATGAATAATGACATGAGAATAATGACTTTAGAATGATGACATGGCAGCATGTAATAAGTAGGTACTATACATGGATCAGTATGAACTTTACTATACTATTAAATGAGCATTCGCTATTTTCACCAGAGCAGAGCTCGGTCGCCCAGGTACTACAATAATAATGTTATTTCACTTACACACTAATTAAACTAGTTTCTTCCTCTTCTGTTAATTCAAAAGATTTAGAATCTAGATCTATTTTGTGAATGTAAGAACGCTGTAGGCCTTGTAGACTCATAGATGTTTTGATTTGCTAGCCATTTTCTATTTTGTTAAGTACCTGGTACATTGTCCTTCTACCTAAATTATTAATATTATAAAGAGAAAATATAAGATTTTTTGTATGTTGTTTGTTATGTTTTCACGGCTGAACGGATTTGGATGAAATTTGGCACATGGGTAGACTATGACCTAGATTAGAACATAGGATACTTTTCATTCCTATATTTTTACCATTTTAAAAGCCAATTATTTTTAAAAGAATAACCGTGGAGTTTCGTGCCGGCTCATCTCCATAGGAAGCGATCAATTGGAACCGTGCACCTAGCTTCTGACGTTTCATAAGTGCCCTTGTAGGTTTATGTGAAATAAAATATCTTGCTTTTTTGAAGAAAATGTTACTTTTAAAAATACAATTTCAAGGAAAGTTTTCAAAATTCCTTTTTTCCTTTACCTATAGAAGCTCTGAAACCTGTAGCTGACAACAATAGCTCCAGTGAAATAGATACGGGTATATTTCAGTATTTCAACGAGATATGTATCGGTCTGGTATCGACTGCCGTTCAGATTCGATCCCTGATACCGATACCGCGTCGTTCACGTGGAAAAACGGGTGCTCCTGAAACTTTAGCGTTTATTTTTTAAATTTTCGACATTTTTATCTAAAATACTAAATACTCAAAAGAGACTCCGTTTTCTTTTTAATCGTTGGTATAATTACGACTGTCTTTCGCAAAGGGGTGAGCAAAAGTGTATCGTACTTCTGCATTGTCAGACATAAGTCTTAAGGGCCATATGAGTCCACAGTTATAGCTGGGCACAAATCCAAGTGCTTATTAAAGGAAAAACTCCATTACGCCACTCAAACTTTTCTTTTTCTGCTGCTCTGGGCGGAGTGGGACTCAGAGTGGCATGTCAGACTCTGACTAAAACCCACCCATGTTTCTTCAGTTGCTTGTATGTTGCCAGGGGCCACGGTATCCCTTTCGGACATTCCCGCGACCCTGGCCGGCATCGGCCCTAGCGGACCCCGTCAGTTGTACTGACATCTCTTTGAGGTGTGCGTGGAACACAACGCGCCGTCGACCCGGGCCTGGTCCTTATCAGACGGAGAGTTACTGCTTACCGTCCGCGCCTACGGGATTTTACCCAACCAGGGGATCACACCCAGTACCCCACGCTCAGGAGCCGCACATGCGATAGTTAGACGAATCAAAGAAAGAAAGTAAGAAATATTTTTTTATTTGGGACACGCACAGGAAATACAACATTAATAAGAAGAAAATTATAAAAAAATCACAATTTCAGAAAAACATATTTAAAAAAAAATGTGTAAACAAAAAAGAAGACCTGTGCGAGTCCAAAAAGGCTCCTATCTCAGCATAATGCCGCGATATTTGAAAAAACAAATACCGCAGCGCTGGTATTCTGATAGGGCCCAAACAGGAAAACAGACAGTTAATTTATCTAATCATCATCTGCCTAGCCATTTCCCAACTATATTGGGGTCGGCTTGCAGTCTAACCTAACACAACTCTCCTTGGTAAGACTGGTTGTCAGACTTTCTGGCTTCCGACGACCTGTAACGACTGTCAAAGATCTACAAATGACAGCCGGTACCAACGGCTTAGCATGTTTTCCGAGGCAAGGACTGGTCTCATATGTAGTTAATTAATCTCTTTATTTTAAATATTTTTGTGATAGGGAAGGGCTCACGACAATAGATCACACATACCAGCTGTCATCAGTTCGACGCAGTTTTCTTAAGCCGTTGAATGTAGTTTTCTCTCGATAATTTCGTTGCAAATATTTCCGATGAATCACAAACATTGCCTACATACATATATTTGTTGTGTACTGCGATCATGTTTTCCAACCGTGGTGATAACGTGCATATGACATGGTATTATAAGAGCAAGATTATTCGAGGCATCAGTATGGGAAGCTTCTCTATTACTCGTTTAGTCTTACTGTATATTCTCTAATCTTTTTTCTGCCCTCGTCTCAAGTCAGTTGGGTCGGCAATTTTTTTTCTCTTTCATTTTCCCCTGTCAATCATCACGCTATAATTCAATACCTTTTCATTAATATCATCCCTCGGTTAGCAGTGATAGTGAAGTCATAGGTCTTGAGTTCGAACCCAAGGCACGCACCTCTGACTTTTCAGATTCATGTGCGTATTGTATAATTATCACTTGCTTCAAAAACGGTGAAGGAAAACATCGTAAGGAAACCGACATGCCTGAGAGATATTTCTGTAAAGCCTAGTCAGAGGCCCATAGACGGCATAAACACTCTGCCACCAGAGGGTCAATTCCCGTATTTTTTAGAACGTTCGCATTCATATCTCATTCGCAATCTTACAAAATACAATCAAATTACCAAAATGTTTGACAAGTTTGACAGATTGTGACTTAAATGTGAACGTTTTTAAAAGCGTTTATACTGAAAGTGGGCAACGTCGCAAATAGCTGTCAAATATTTCGCTGTTTTGATTAATTTAGCAATATTACTGTATGGAAATAAGAAATATGGGTAACTTGTGAACTAGAATACTAATAATGAATTGCAATTATAACACTGAATTTGATGTTGTAACCGTTTTAGGTGTAAAAAAGGCATTTGGAAACTTTCCAAATACTTTTTTTACATCTAAAACTAAATATTCGGTGTTACGATATTAATTATTGCATTTCATAATCAAGATTCTAGTTCACTAGTTAGCCATATTTCTTATTTCCATACAGTAATATAGCCAAATTAATCAAAACAGCGAAATATTTGACACCTATTTGCGATGTTGCCCAGTTGCACTATAAACGCTTTTAAGTACGAGAATTAGCCTTCAGGTAAGTCTCTTACCACACGAAATAGAAGAAAAAAGATCCCTCATACAACCAATCCATCTTTTCTTTGATATTCTCTCACTTTCCTTCAATCAATCAAAATCTTTAAGTTACTGTTTCTTTTTTAAGACGAAATTATGACATTAGTGACATTTTCAGAAAAAAAAGTCATTCGATCAACACTCTTCGCCACTGATAGACTGTTTTAACACAATAGCCAGAATGCTCACGCCGTCGTTTTGTTCACAAGACTACTCTCAGAAAGCCGCTTAGTCGCACACCACAAAGAAATTAGTCTTTCCTGGGAGAAGCGCTTTATGCTGAAAAAATAAAACGTTGAAAAGCTTTTTCTCGCGTCTATCGTTAATAGTGTTTACGTTATTTCAATTGCAATCTACACTACTTTGATTTACGAAATCAACTATCTATGATTGATAACTATCACAAATTTTCTACTTAACATTCATTTAGCCAAATTTCAGTTGATTTTAATTTTTTCTGTTTTCTTAATGAACTGACCTGCGACTTTTCTCGCGTTCTAGAGGAACTCGTCTATTTACCTAGATAAAAAGTATTCTATGTGTAAATCCGGTACCCTACTTGCGTAATACAACACAACCACAATCTGTTTCGATTTGAAACAGATTACTAATCCATTACTTCATAAGTAGGAAAAAAATCTGCTCAACAACGTAAATAACGCAATGAATGTTATTGAACTGTTAAAATGAAACAAATTAGGCAAAATTGTTTACGAAAAAAGTTACGCAATTAGGGTACAGGACTTAGTCTATATGTGTGTCTATAGCCATCTTAATCTGTACAGCGGTTTATACGTGATGGAGCAACAAACATACAAACATCTTCACAAAAATATCATAAGCATAATCAGCCTATAATGTTCTCACTGCTGGGACACAGGCCTCCTCTCTGTGAGAGGGAGTGGGCCGTAATCCACCACGCGGGCCCAGTGCGGGTTAGTAGATGTCATGTCAAAAATATCATAATTATTAAATTTATTCGATGGGATGGTTTCAAAATGCATTAAAATGACGTATTTATAAAATAAGGGGTTGTCTATGGAAGAATTTAGGAAAAATGCAATTAGGATTAGCGGTAGGATTTCGGAAATTGGCTGCGCCAGTCTGTCGTGAAATTGCATTAAACTGCATTATTACTGACGAAGCACGAAGCTTTGTCATGTAGATCATTGTTTTCGAAACAACTTACAATATACAAAGTTTGTTATAAAAGAGAACGAAATTGAAATAACTTTTGTGCTGACGAATATACTCGTATCAACGATGTGTCAAAATTAAGCTCATGTCAAGTAATGTGATTACACTGTGATTGGTTGTTGACTATTCAGTCAGTCAATGAAAGCAGTTGATATGCGTTTGACAATGTTGATTTTCATTGCTAGTATTAGGGTGTTGATTCAACTTTCCGACTAAGGCATTAGCCATAACAAGCGCCCCGAGGCGTGCGCTCAGTACGCTGCGTTTAGGGCGCGGGCGCTCGTTAAACACAACAAAATTTTCACATTTTGTTGTAAGTTTCTTTTAAGTTTATTACTGATGCAGAGAAAACGGCAAGGAAAAATAATGAAAAACCGGCCAAGTGCGTGTCAGACCACGCACAATGAAGGGTTCCGTAGTTGGGATGAATTTATCCCAAAAACAAACTTAACTTTGTAGTTGAAAAATATGTTCTCCCATACGGAATGTATGGGAAAACATGTTTTTGCAACTGCAAAGTTAAGTTGGTTGATTATTACTTGTTAACCTGTAGAGCCTACTTAGCTGTGATAGTTTTCCTTTTAATTTCGTTATATAAACTACTGTTGTGATTTTTTTCACACATCCAAAACCAACCATTTAGCCGGCAGGGGGGGGGGGACACTTGACTCTAACAAAAATTAGCACTTTTTAAAGCTTAATATTTCGCAAAAAAATCCCTGAATCCAAAAATGGTTTTTACAAACTCATAATATTTTTGAAGGACCTTTCCAATGATACCCCTCACCATGGAGTAAAAAAATAAAAAATAAACATCACCACTTTACGTGTATGACATATACCCTAAAAAAAATGTTTTTCATAATTTTGTTTTACCACTTTGTCGGCGTAATTAATATGTATACCTATGCCAAATTACAGCTGACAGTGTGACAATGTGGCTCTTTGACAATTCAAAAGTACCTGTAATTTTTTAAATTGAAATAAATGCTGTGAGAGTTTGAAAGTTTGAGAGTATCTAATAATCATTGAAATCCTAAATATTCGGGTATCTTTAGTCCTTTTTCAGAACGATAAATATGCTAATTGAGTTAAATGTGTCATACAATATGAGTCGCAATTTAATGACGACGTTAGGTACTTTTGGATTTAATTCGTGTGAATAAACTCGACTTTTGACGGACGTTCTAACAAATTAGTCCGTTAGGCTTTCTTATAGTATGACTAAACTCTGGTGCAACGTGTATGCAACAGTTTTGTCACCTAAACTGTAAGTCACTGCATAGTATAAAACAAAGTCGCTTTCTCTGTCCCTATATTCCTATGTATGCTTAAATCTTTAAAACTACGCAACGGATTTTGATGCGGTTTTTTTAATAGATAGAGTGATTGAAGAGGAAGGTTTATATGTATAATAATAACCCAGTTTATACCCGTGCGAAGCCGGGGCGGGTCGCTAGTAATTTATAAAACTTAAATATTAACTTAATTAATATAATAAAGAGAAAATATTAGCTTTTTTGTATGTTTGCTAGTCACACTTTTACGCTAAAACGGCTAAATAGATTTGGATAAAATTTGGCACATGGGTAGACTATGACTTGGGTTAGGACATAAAATACTTTTTATCCCGAAATTTTCTCGGGATCCAGACTTATGAGAGTGAAACCGTGGGTCGCAACTAGTTTGCAATAAAACCATGACAATGATGATCTCCTGAAAATTTGTTTTTATATTTTAGATTCTATGGAGCTTTAGAACTAACAGCTTGCTTCGAGTATGATATTCAGTGCCCAGTTAGTTTTCATTATGCTATTACAAGTCTATAAGCCATTATCTACTATCGTGCAATATGTGCAAGCCATACACACAAATCTATTGATATTATACCTATTTCTTAGTGACGTACACTAAATAGCAGACTGAATACATCTCTCAACGTCACTTCGACGCTCTGTTCATCTTAAAATCGTCTAATGAGCGACACATTCCACAGTACGTATCAATCAGAATCCGAATCTGTATCCCGATCTCCGGAATCAAAGACTTGCCACAGCCGACGTCCGCTGCGTTCATTTTTCCGATAATAGACCGCGCCGTCTCGCTCGCACCACGTTGCGCAAACGCCACCAAGCCGAGCTAAAACAGGGGCTCAGGCATACTAAATTTAGTTCTGCAACACTGCACCGTGTCATGCCCATAGAAAACATTAACAACCATACACCACACGATATACGGACACCGCATATTCCCAGCCAGATTTTCGCGATCACAAATTGCTGTATAATATTCAATTAGGTCGCCCGATATTGATGGGAAAGCCGGCCGCCCGGCAATTTTGGTTAGCGCATCTGCTGCTCTATACGCGTAACGTTTGATATACGATTAGTTTTCGAACCGTTTTCACTAGGTTTATCCGGTCGATAGTCCATTATCGCCTGTTAGCGTTTTGGACCGTAGCGAGTCGGTTCCGAGCGGCGACCGTTTGTCCCTCAAGGTGCGTCGCGGGGACAGCTAAATATAACCGCACACGCGGCCCGTCGTCTCACCATTTTTCCTCGGTCCGCCGTACTCCCGGCATGCTGCCAGCTCGACGTCACACCTCTATTACCTCATAAACGCCAAACTTTGAGAAAGGACTTTAAAATTAGCAAGGACGCGGGTTCAAACGGTTACAGACGGGCCGCAAGGGTATTTCTGTACGGCGACAGCAGCGCTCCTGATAATTACGCAAGCTTCGGAACATCGAACATGGCCGCCGGCCGCCGCGGCAAAAGACGCGGGAGAGGAGAGATGAGCTGTCACGGGATATTTATGAAATTGGAACTAAAATAGATTCAGTAGTAGCTTGGAGCGAGTCACCTTGACGGCGCGTGTCTTATGTAACACGCGCCACGCGAATCGAACGCAACGCGCTCCAAAATCGAAATTCGAAAATGTCAAAAACGTGACGCAATCGGTGACGTGTCGATGTGTGACGTAAGTTTAGTGTTGCCACTCCTCCGTTCGACTAATAAATTTATTGTTTGGCATGTAAACGGATGCGTTCGAGCCAAGAAATTACAGCGTTCGGTAAAAAAAATATTGAATGAAGCAACGGAATGATGGCGCAGTGTAATCGGGCCCGCCTTGCAGCTTTGCCAAACACTATCTTGTTTATAGTTCAACAGTTGCACAAGATTTTTGATTATGGAATGTTTACACCTTCCAGTTTCCTTGTTTCATTGTGAACGAGCGGACTTTTGTTCTCTCGCTCTATTTTTTATAGAACTTTTAATTACTCCTTTCTCCTAATGACGGCGGCGCCTATTGAAACGCTGGACCACTTAAACTTAAGTGTAGAAATGACTTTTTATTTTAACCGTCTGTAGGTAGTGTTCCCTAATGATTTTTCTGTGGTAACTACTCGTTTGAGATGGTTGAAGTTTCGTTTGCATGCATTGTTTCATCGGTAAACTTCGGGTTTATGTTTGAATGTTTTCAGCGCTGGCAATACTGGGTAATGTCAGTTGACACATATAAAGACGTTTGTGACATTGTATGTCCTAGTAAATTGGAGTATTAAAGTCACAAATATGTCGTTGGCATCTAAATGTGTATAATTTAATAGTTTTAGTACATTTTAGTTTTATTTATGAGTGAGAATTGAACTAAATTGCTAAGATTTCTGCCCATTAGTTTGGTTTCCATTATTTTAATGGATGTATTATTTATTACGGATTCTTTTTGTGTCTCTCCCTTTGAATTGGTCTATGTTATAATCTTTTTAAAGTTGTTTTTCTGCGTAGTTAGACCTTTCTTTTTCCAAACTTCTGAAATTATGATAACAACAATTAAATTTTAGCTATACAGGGTGTTAGTTATAGCAATGCCAATCTTTCAGAGGCTGATTTTCACTATTATTTCCATCTTACGATATTTAAGAGCCCCTTAAAACCTTTTCTAAACTCCCTTATGACTTTTCAAAAACAGCCTCTGGAAGATTGCTATACCTAACGCAGGCCAATTTTTTAGAGGATGTTTTTCAAAATATTTATGTTTAAGAGCCCCTTAAAATCTGTCGCTTTTCAAAACACCCTTTATGACGTTTTCAAAATAGTTTTAGTTTTTCAAAACTTCGCAAAAAAAAAAGATATTTTTCGAATTTTCTATTTTGACAGTTTAAAACCATAACCTAACCTAACTCTATTTAGACAAGCCAAAACCTATCCTTAAGTTGTGAGGTCTTTTATTATTCTCCTGTCGTACGGCACATGGTACGGAATCATAATGTACATGTAGAAGCATGGGCGTCCGTATTGAGGAATTAATGGGTTTGTCTGTTTAGTATGGCTCGTGGGTAGTTATAGGTTATGTTACCTTTACATAAGCAGTGATAGTGATCGCGTTTTCATAGGCTTTTGTTTTTTTTTTGGGTCAGTATTTTGTGAAATTGTGGAAATTGTTTTTTTTTTGTGGGTGTAGAAAGTGTTTTTCCTGAGATTTTTTATTTTGAAGCTCTGAAGTGAAAACGAAAACAGGTAATTTGATTTTGTTTTTATGCAGCTGTTAGCAGTAAATCTTTGTAACACAACAGTTATTTATATAGTTTCGATCTCAAGTAACTGAAATTATCTAAACTTTTCTAAAAAAAAAGCATCAGAAGAAAACTAGAAACTGTTAAACATCCACTTTAGACCCGACTTTCTACATAATTATTATAATGAGAAATAAATAATTTATTGCCATAAAAAGGTTACAGAAAAATTTGATTCCCTGGCTCCAGAACTAGGTTAGAGTATCTGTATTTCAAGAGCTAGTGACTTCTTCCATTTGTGTTATTAAGTAAGATAAACTAAAATTATAAATCTACTTATTACATAAAAATGTTGACAATGTACGTTCAACATATTATTATTGTAAAACATAATACTCTACAAAGAATCCATTACTATCAATTTTTTCAACCCAACGCTATGACGTACACGCGGGCGACCGGCCAACCCCGACCATTGCAAATCACGGACCCACAGACCGCAAATTGGGTGCCAGTTATCATAACTTGACTACAACACACAACACCACTACATATCTTACGATAAGCCGCTGACAACCCTAGCAGCCGAGGATTAGTGACGTGGTAGCCTGTAATCCCGGCATATCCCGGGACAACACGGGAACTATTTGCATACGATTGCAGTTAAACGTCATCTGCGGGATTTGAGACAGTGGTGCGTCTTAGTGGGATTGTAGCAAGTCGGTTGTAATTTTGTGTAATTTCACCCCGGGATTATAGGGGGTTCGGGCTTATAGGGAGGGTAGGGATGTGTAGTAATGTCGTTATGGTCTATGGTTCGACTGGTGCAGAGTTATGGTATGTGCAGATCTTGGTTTAGGCAACAGTGTTTAAGCTGCAGACAGGGTTTGTTTTGTTTATACAATTTAGTTTCTGGCTTTGCTTAATAATGAAAGGAACTCAATTTTATTTCAAATTTAAATAAAACATATATAACATCACGCCTTGTTCCTCCGAAGGATTTTGTAGAGGTGTACCTATAGTAGATACACCCCACATTTCGCCAGTTATGTTTAAGTCCCATGAAATAGGGGGCGACATATTTTAAGTAGGAAAGTAAACATTGTTCACTATATTAGTTAACAAGGAAATATATAGGAAATAATAAAAACTAAACACGGAAAAACAAAACAGTAAACATGAGTCGTAAGTTTCACACAACAAAAGTTCCATTGACATTTGCTTCTAAAAATGTTTAACCTAAAATTCAAAATCCTCCACCAAAAATTCACCTTCTTTGCGCATGCACATTTGACCCAAATCACAGTCGAACCCGGGTGAACGATCGTCAGACTTAAGACTTACGCAACAATGACAACTGACAATTCAAATTAACATAACATATTTATTATACGCCACGACAAGTGCACCATTGTAAAAAAAACTCGCCGCGCGTGATTAGAATCCAAGAGACGTATTTGCAAATAATTGTGTTCCAAGTGCAATGGCCTACGCTTACCTTGTGGTACGTGTAAAGAATTGGTCATAGGACTCCTGATGTTGGGTTTTTTGACATAACGGCAGTTTTGGAATTACCAGTGGTCGTTGATATTGTTATTGTGTTTGTATTATTATGAGGAAATTGAGTTTTTCCATAGATATTATTGATTTGATTACTAGACTACGCATTTTTTGATTAAAGAATACATCTTTTTAATTGAAAAACCTTATTGATATATTTAAATTTTTATGTGAGTTAGTGAAAAACACCACTTGTTCTATACTTGATAAGGAATTCGGGTCTAAAATCACCCACAAGCATGGATTAAACGTGGTGATCAATGCGTGTTCCTTGGCCATTTGAGAAGAGATTTTTGTCCTACAGTTAGACAGTTTATACATATTATTTGATCAGACATTTTCTTCGCTTTAACATATTAAAATTAAAGAACTTTGACCCTGATGAAACTTATTTGGCCCATAAAAGTCCTGCGTGGCATAACTCTTCTAATTTACGCCAAAATATTTGGTCTTCTTACTCCTGCTGAGAAGATCCAGGATGATTTATGTTTATCATTTTTCTTTTGACTCATTTAGGAAGTAGATTAAATCTAATAGTCTTGATATATGCGGTACTGGTTCCAACTTTATAGGCGCCTGAGCGATCTCTCAAAAGGCGCCGTACCAGATCTATAATTCAAAAAGCGTGCAGAATTGAGACATCTTTGCACTTCCTAAGTAGACATCTTGGGTTTTCCTAAGCTTCCCTATGCGTAAGCCTCTTAAGGCGCCACTAGCCGATACTTTTTCCATACAAATTACGGGGGGGTTTTACTCCACTGTTACACATTGTACATCCAAAGTAAAACATGAAATCGTTTTGTCTTATTATTAATTTTGTCTGTATAGAAGCAGAATAGTAAAAAAAAAGCAATTCAAAAGTTATGAGCCAACAAACATTCGTTTTTCCTGCAAATTTATCGCAACTTTGGGAGTAAATAAGTAATAAAAGAAGTATAAAATCTTCAAAACAAAGCTCGTTCCGACAAAGCTCAATTGTCGAAGATTATAATAAACTTTATTCGTAATTGATTTATGCAGTAGTTTTTTCATAAAACTCCACTTTCCAAAGGAGTTTTCGTAATTTTTTACGCGCTCGTTTGACTAAAATCGTTCTGAACGGTGTTTGTGTGCGTGCGAACTAGAGTTTGTGCATGTAGACCAGTGTCTTACTGCTCATCACTGATACTATCTCTGTCGAACACGATGCCAGGTGAGATAGCGTGCTTTTTGACCAAGCCCACCAATGAGTTCGAGCCCGCGACTAGTTCAACCTTAAGTAAAGATTGCATTATCTTCTTTTCAAAAGAGTTGAAAGAGCTGTTTCTGGAAAATAAGTGACGTCATTGTGGTGCCTTCATGTCTGGTAGTCTTTACATAAGCAGTTTCGTATTTAAAACGTCAATCAAATTAAACACTAGAGGCTGTACCTACAAATAAACGAAGTATAACTTATACCAAATATAGCGTTGATATTTCTATTCGTACAACCAAGACATTTTGCTTATTTTTAGTCAATTCTCGTTTATTTTTAAGGCTGTAAGGACTATGGTTTCAGTTTTATTTCATAATATCAGCTTATGTAACTGGCCAGAAAAAAGTTCACAACGTTCTTTTTACAAATTGACAAGTCTAAACTCTGATCACAGACAACGATTTCCCTTCAATTTTCGTAATTCGAATTCCCCGTCAAAACAAGTCCTCTATTTTTAACCCAATTTTTTTCGACAACTATTATTTCTTCAAAAATGTTATGTTTTTGTTAGAAATATCGAGGTTACTGACATTAATAGTCCACAAAACATTTGTAACACATTTCTAGGCTATAAAGTAGGGCTTAAGTCACGTGTCGTTTAATTTAGGACGGATAGAACCTTGGAGTATTTGTGTTCGAGCAACATTGTGTGCACAATGTGTGAGCAAGATATGTCGGGCTATAATCGATGTTTTGTTGTTTCTGGTGGATTGGTGTAGTCTTAAGAATATATTGGAGGTATTAGTATTATTATTATTTATTTATCTTTATTCACATAATGGTAAATGTAACTATTATGCTAAGCCCCAAAAAACCGTAGTAGTGGTTTGACTGTGGGGTCGATGAGTCTCTATACATTAAATAAACTTTGTACAGACGTCAGCACATCAAGTCACTACAATCTGTCAAACTTTAACAGATTTTCAACTTAACTCTAAAGAATAAGGTTCAATGTTGATTGGGAAAACCTGACAGACTGGAGCAGGTTGATGTGCTGGCGTCTGTACTTAAAACTAATTATTATTTATAGGTAGCATAAACTTTAACATGTTTAAGATAGTTAACTAACGTGTTTAACATGTTTCTAAATATTTTTTTTTAAATTTATTTTTAAAACGATTAGTTAGAGGACTTAGCACAAGTGAGTCTACTAGTTTCAAAAACAGCAATGACCAGTTTTGTAAAATGTACAATTTTGTAAAATGTCCATAATTCTATAGGTATTTAAATTTTTTTAGGGTTCAAAATACTAATTTATGTATTGGACATTGCTGAGAGGAGCTCGTGACTAAATACTAACAGCCGCTCGGGTCGATCTGTCAGGTTAAGCTACGCTTGCCGGGGTTGGTCCGTGGATGGGTGACCATTTCTACATACCGAGACTCCTCCGTGCCTCGGAAAGCACGTTAAGCCGTTGGTCCCGGCTGTAATTCGTGGATCTTTGACAGTCGTTACGGGTCGTCAGAAGCTCGAAAGTCTGACAACCAGTCTTACCAAGGGGTATCGTATTACCCAGTTCCTGGGTTGTGGAGGTCAGATAGGCAGTCGCTCCATGTAAAATACTGGTATTCAGCTGTATCCGGTTAGACTGGAAGCCGACCCCAATATAGTTGGGAAAAGGCTAGGCAGATTGATTGGACATTGCTGATTTTGTAATGTGATTTTAAACTTGTTTTTGCTGTTTTTGTTGCATACGGAGTGGTGCATTAACTGCTATTTTACTGATAGGTACAATTCGAAACCATAGACAGCGCAATTTTTGCAAAGTATGGATATTGCTGTTTTTGAATCTCTTGGACTCAAGTTTCTACTGTTCTGGAGCTTTCAGTGATAAAATTTTGGTGTCTCCGAAAATGTTCTCTCATTGGACAGATTTTGGCCATAATATTTTGACTAGGTATTTATTAATTACTAGCTTCTGTTCGCGACTTCATCCGAGTGAAATTTCGAACTCTGATCCACCACGTCACATCGCATCGCCCGCCCTCGCTATAACTTCGTTCTCACTTATCGTTCTTTCTGACTTTTTTTTTGTTTGCTCGGCTCCTAAGGGTCGTAGCGTGATGTTACATAGCTTATAACCTTTCTCAAGAATTGGGCTATCCAATGCAAAAAGATTTTTTTTAATTTGTTTGGTTGTTCCGGAGATTACCCCCTACAAACAAACATACAACCAAACAAACAAATTTTACCTCTTTATAATATTATTATTATTATCTGCCTTTCTCCGCACGGTTATTATGACTTGAAAAAACAACGCGATTTCTTTATTATAATAATGTGTGTAAGCTAGTTTAATATTAATCTTATATATAAAATTCTCGTGTCACAATGTTAGTTACCTTACTCCTCCGAAACGGCTTTAATGATTTTTACCAAATTTTATATGCATATTCAGTAGGTCTGAGAATCGGCTATTATCTATTTTTCATACCCCTAAGTGATAAGGGTTGTCCACCCCAAACAAATAATTGGCAAAACAACGTTTGCCGGGGTCTGCTAGTGTATTATAAACGTAAAGCTTCCGGAATAAATTTTCTAAGTGATGGTAAAAACCGTATCAAAATCCATTGTATAGTTTAGAAGAACAATGCGAACACACAGACAAACATGAAAGGTGACTTTATTTTATAATATACATAAATAAATATAAAAAAAACAGTGGCACTCCGGGAGTGCCGACAAAGTGAAAACAAACAAAAAAACTTCCAAAACCTTTAATGTAAAAATACTTGCATAAAACATAGATCCATTATACACAATGATCCATGCATGATCCTCATTTTTGTAAACGCGATTGTGCTCTTTATTTATATTATCATAAAGAGCACATTCGTGTTTACAAAAATGAGGTGTCAGTAACGGTGTCGCGAGTTCAATTGTTTTTCCCATCTCAAAAATGCCCAACGCGCCTAAAGACGTTTTCACTTCAATAAGTTGATTTTAGAAATATAGTTCGCGATTACTAGATGAACATGGAGGGGCTTGTGGCTAAGTAACAACAGCTGCACGGGTCGATCGATCAGGTTAAGCTACGCTTGCCGCGGTTGGTCTGTGGATGGGTGACCATCTTTACATACCAAGACCCCGTGCCGCGGAAAGCACGTTAAGCCGTTGGTCCCGGCTGTCATTTGTAGATCTTTGACAGTCGTTACGGGTAGTTAGAAGCCCAAAAAATCTGACAAACAGTCTTACCAAGGGGTATCGTGTTACCTAGTAACTAGGTTGTAGAGGTCAGATAGGCAGTCGCTCCATATAAAATACTGATATTCAGCTGCATCCGGTTAGACTAGAAGTCGACCCCAACATGGTTGGGAAAAGGCTAGGCAGATGATGATTACTAGATGAACCATATACTTGAATCTGTAGGATTTTAGAGTAGAATCGTCCATTAAATGAGCCATAGTTTTTTAAAAACTTGCAAATAAATCTAGCTTTCTAAAAATATTCAACCATTCGTCTATCATTGGACAGAACTGATTTAAAGTCTCTGCATATCGTAAATAGAAATCCTTAAGGTGACCTGCAATGAGACAGGTCGATCGAAAGATATCCAAAAAAACTATAGATAAAATCGCGTTTCTGCACGGACAGAAATATTTACTTTTACTTATCTGAGGACAAAAAATGCCCTGTGATAACTACAAATTGATTTTGTAAATGTTAGTAGTAGGTTTTGTAATATCTAATTACCTTTGTGGTTTAGTTATTTCAAGAGCTTAGTTTTGTAATATCTAGTAATAATAAGTAATAAAAATTTAACTGCATTTTGCAATTAAAAACTATATAACCTACTACTTTGCAACTTTAAAAAATTTGTAAATTGTGCAAATAACTTTTCTTAGAAAACCCAAGTATATTTTGCAGGATTAACAAAACTTTTACAATATTGGCTATCATTTGCAATAAACATTAAGTAAACTGTGTAATATTTTGCATTTCCTTTTAATTAATAGGAATTACATTAAAAAAATGCGAATACATACAGCAAAACTTTGTTTACTTAATTCAACTATAACTTAGTTTATTCCCCAAATAGAAAACACCTTTGCCCAACCCTTCGGGAAACACAAGGCGTAATAATAATATTGTGTTTTAAAAAACTGTTTCTTTTTCGGGCGGTGATGTGTCTCCCCGTGTGCAAGATGGCGGCAAGTTACTGTCTGTTTCTATACCGGTAATGAATTATCTGAAAGGTAACACATCCTTCAGAACTTGCTCCTCATCGTATTTCAATCAGTACAATTTACTACAAGTACCAGTCTTACCAAGGGGTAACAACCCAGGTTATATAGGCAGTCGCTCCATGTAAAATACTGGTATTCAATTGAATTGGGTTAGACTTGAAGCCAACCCCAACATTGTTGGGAAAAGGCTAGGCAGATGATGACTATTTACTACGAGAACACATTAGGTTTTAGTAGAAGCCGAGTTATTTTCAAAAGAATTCTGCCGAGGAAGTAGGCATAACTACTATTTACATTCTCTCAGCAGGTTTAGGTATTTTTTTAAACTAATCTTCTGGAATCAAAGTCAAAGTCACAGTCAAATAATTTATTTCAAGGCACTTTTGAACGTCAAAATTACAAAAAATAGAATTGATTTTAGTCGCGCCTTCCAAAAGGTAATCAGGATTATAAATGGTTCTGACAGCTCTCTTTTGTAAAATAAAGATGGATTCAATGTCAGCAGCCCGACCCCACGTAAAATGCCATACGACATAATGCTGTGGAAGTAGCTAAAATAAATATCAAACGCGCGGTTTCTACATCTGTTAACTGTCTTATCTTTCTAACAGCATAAGCGGCCGAGCTTAGCCGCCCTCTAATCTTTACGTCACTTAAATATTTCAAAGGTTTCTTATGGTCTTATGGGCAGCAAAGTCAAAGTCAAATTATTTATTTCAAATAGGCCCATGTATGGCACTTTTGGACGTCAAAATTTACAAAATAATAGAATTGATTCTAGTCGCCAAATTTTTCAGAGGTTTCCAGAACCTAAAAGTTGATACCTGTTTTTTCCTGAAAAAATAATGTATTTCAGTGACATATGGTCATGAGAAAATTAACAGTTCTATGTTAACATTTATGTTCAATGTTATGTTGTGTAATAGGCAGTCGCTCCATGTAAAATATTGCTATTCAGCTGTATTCGGTTAGACCGGAAGCCGACCCCAACATAGTTGGGAAAAGGCTAGGCAGATTGATTATTGTTAAATAAGAACTTAAAAAGCCTCGTATATAAAATATAGCACCTATTAACATAGCAATAAAGCCATTCCGCGATACTTTAAAACTATTAGCATAACCTTGGCGATTTGAGAAAGGCAATCTTTTGAGAGGATGCCAAGCAAAATATTAGCTTCCCAAACTGGTTGGGTTACACAATTGGTAAGAAAGATAAATCAGAAAGTTTTGATAGTGGAGTCCCATGCAATTTTCTGTATCACTGCAGTATTGAAGTTTTAAATGATTTGTACGGTAACAACTATGTACCTACTTTGTTTTATTTCTTAATAAGTTTTTGTTGCAGTAGCGAATTGGCCTTGGTGAGCGGGGTCGTGGTTTCGATTCTTGCATTGGAAACTATATTATGTATGGCCTATAAATAAATTAATGGGTTTGTCGGTTAGCTGGATTGCCGTGAAATTGCATTTTTAATGCAGTAGAGTGGTAAACCACAGCATGAGTTGTTCTCATCCGGTCAGTGTCGAAACTATAAAAGAGGAATCTACTTCATTGAAAGCAAAAAGGGCAAGTGCTCTTTATAATTTCCTTACGATTCCTTCCATACATTTTGTTAGTCTGTACTTTGTGTTTGTCTTTAGTGATAAGACAACCATTGCTATAATGTTTTGTATCTCTATATACGATTTATCTTCTTCTTCTTCTACTGCCTCTTCAATTATGGAAGGTTGGTCATCAGCACCGAATATTTCTCCTTGTCCGTTGTGAAGTAGAACAGCAATAGTGTACCATACACAATATCTATCAATCAATCTGCCTAGCCTTTTCCCAACTATATTGGGGTCGGCTTCCAGTCTAACCGGATGCAGCTGAATACCAGTATTTTAAATGGAGCGACTGCCTATCTGACTTCCACTACCCAGTAACTGGGTAATACGATACCCCTTGGTAAGACTGGTTGTCAGACTTTCGGGCTTCTGACGACCCGTAACGACTGTCAAAGATCCACGAATGACAGCTGGGACCAACGGCTTAACGTGCTTTCCGAGGCACGGATGATTCTCGGTATTTAGAAATGGTCACCCATCCACGGACCAACCCCGGCAAGCTTAGCTTAACCTGACAGATCGACCCGAGCGGCTGTTAGTATTTAGCCACGAGCTCCTCCAAACTATACACAATATCTATCTATACTGGTATTCAGCTGCATCCGGTTAGATTGGAAGCTGACCCCAATATAGATGGACAGTCTAGGCAGACGATGATGATGAATCTATATAGATAGACAGATATTCTTGAGATAGGAAGTGGTGAAGGGGGCGTTTTGGGGGACTGTCTTATGTAATTTTGACGTTTGAAAAGTACTGATTCTCAGCCTAGGTTGAATAAATGTCTTTTGATTTTATATATCTACAGTAACACAGACTTTACCACAGAATATCATCTGCTATTAACCTTTTATCCTTATATCTAGAGAGATATCTATCTATCATCACAAAAGCGTCCAAACGCGTGTTACATAAACTCACAATACGTGTGTAGGAAAACCCGCGAACAGCACATTAAAACGCATCACCTTTATTAGAATTCCTCCCAGTTAGCGTATTTATTAGTACAAGACGGTCGCAGCCTGCATTCTACGACGTATCCGGGAGCATGCACGATTATCCACAATTACTTGTACCTTGAGTATGCAGCCCAAGTTCCCACTGAATAGTGAAATCGATATACCAATCTGCCAATAGATTTCGTTGGCTTCATGTAGATTACGTGAGAGTGGCTCTTGTGGACACCTGTGATCAAAGGGGTGTCTGGGATTTTGATTTTGATTTGCATCTACATAGAACCGGTAGCCTTTGATGACGATTTCTTCAACTGCTAATTGATTTTGAAGTTCTCAATGGCCACTTTATTGATCTTCATTGGTTATCTAGGACTTTCGTAATCATACTCATTTGTCAATAGGATTATTTTTCTTTTTTAGAAAGTTTGCATTCAAAAGATGCTGAATGTCAATCCCTTTCCTTCCGTCTTATCAATATTACCTTAGATAAGGCTGTTCTTAATTTCTATGATTACAACAGATTGGGTGCCGTTTTTTTCCAATCATTTGAAATTAACAAATGCACATGTTGAATGCAACTCTCAAAAACTCTCTTCTGAATATTGCAGAACTTTTAGAAAATCATTTTGGCCAATTTTATTTATTATTGAAAAGTTAATTTCATAATCTATAGATTCACAATCAGGTACAAAATTTCCTCATTAATTTGAACTATGTATATCAAACAGAAAAATTCTTGCATTCATATTTACATACACTTTATCACTTAATTCTTTACGACCTACATCTCTACCTACCCCATTTTAAATACATTCGGGACATACCACAGCTGCGGTGAAAAAACGCAAACGTTTTGCGTCGTACGAACTTTGAACGAAACAACTTGATGTAAGTTCTGCCCAAGAAGGTCGCTGGATTGCACATGGGGTACAGCCTTAATGCCAGCGGGAATTGAACGAGAACTAGGAACTATTTTTGAGGTACTGAGTCCTAGATTTTTGAGGTGTTCCTTTAAAATTCTTTATTGCTTAAAGTATTGTTTGAGTCAAATAGTTTTGGTTAAAAGAATCTCAACAAATTTTTCGGAGACTTCTCAATTCTTCTTGTTTAAATTATATTTTCTGGTTCGCTTTTCTCGTTATTGTGCAACGCTGTCTTGTTTATATAAGGTATATATATCTATTCATACACGAAAACTCATGAACAACTTTCACTATGGGAATAAACCTGAAATCGCGAAAAAAAATATCAGTTGTTCTCTCCATATTGACGAGTTATGCAAACATAAATGTTGGGAACAGCTGATATTTTTTTCACGATTTCTGGTTTAGTCCCATAGTGAAAGTTGTTCATAATGATGAGTACAATGAACTCTTAAGATTTTTCGTGGATGAATAGATATACCTTATATAAAGGTACCTATGTAAATCATTATTTCCTTCTTCTTTTCTTTCTTTCTATATATTATAAAGGTCGGATATTTTTTAAAGATATTCTATTATTCTTTCTCCAATATCATAATCATCTGGTACCTCAGTAACCACTTCTATTTTGCCTTTCGCAGCATGGCCATCAAAAGCGGAAGCGTTTTCCCTGCACCCCGCTGCCACACACACCATAACTTTAGTTCTTGAAACTATTTTCTATTTGTGCGCAACTGCTCAGCTGTTACTATTCTTCAAGTTGTTGGGTATAAATACCTACTCTGTCTACACCTATGTTAGTAACGAATCTATTTGTTTAAAGGTATGTGGCTATTTGGATATTGCATTTGTCAGTGTTATAGGAATAATATTTTGCGCTATCTTATGACTTAGCATTACGCCTGTTTTACCCGAAGGGTTAGTTAGAGCTGTACCTACCTATAGTACACCCACATTTCACCTGTTATCTAAATAGTTAGCACAATGCTTTCTTGGTTAAGGTTATCTTCTAAATAAAGCTAGTAGAAAATATAGCCTAGGTGTTAACCTAGACCTTATTTTATTGTTAAGCAGCCTTATTTTAAGGCTTAAAACTTTCGAGTAATTTAACGTTTTTACAGTCTAGTTACTTTAATTACAATAGCCGTATTATACAAACTTTCTTTAAGAAATTCCCATATAAACTCGTCTACATAGATTAATAACAGTTTTTTTTCGATTGGGTATCTGCTGAAACCCGCGAACCAAGTCAAGATAAAATCTAGGAGCTTTTTTTAACGTCTTAACTATCACGTTACGAAATTATTGTATTTTCTTGACACCATAACGAGTTTACGAGCACGGTCGTAAAATAAGCCACGTGTGCCATGAAAAACTCGTTCCTGATGGTTTTGCTGCATTATATCTACTCTATTTTTGATTAGGCAGTTTTGATTGGGCAAGAATACGAATTTGATGATGTAGATTTAACTTTTAGATTAATGTTCTAGTCTGTAGTGGTTTTAAAGTTTTTATATCTTCTAAAATATTTCCGTTCTTAATCGATTACTGAAGCGATATATCCAAATCCTATATCAAAGCAAAATGTTTATCATCTTGTAGGATTTCCTTAAAAGTGAACTAAAAACCTCTGTACATTTGTGTGCTTGAAGTATTAAATAAATTTATAAATATTAATAAAAATGGCGATAACATATTATTTGGAAATCATTTGGTGATCAAAAAGATACGAACACAACATAAAATTATCTTCTTAAGGTTAATGGTGGTAAAATAAGAAATATTTGTCTTGCGTTTATTAATAGCAAGTTTTTATAACCTTGGCTTCAGGAAAACGCTAACCTCAAAGCCGACATAGTCGCTAAGATTATTATAATAAAAGGAAAACAGGCTTATTCTATTAAATAATGGTAAAACCTCAAAGGAAAAAGGTCACAGTAATTTATATGTAGATGATATTATTATAATCTAGGTCCTGGTTTAATCTAGGGTTTTTATTTTCATCTGAGACGTATGCGATGTTTGGAAATCTTTATTCTAAGTTGCGTATCTCTCTAAAACATCTCATAGTTTTGAACAAATTTTTGGTGTTCGTTCAAGTCTAAAAGAGGAGGAGGAGGAGAAGAGACTCTGTAAAAATATACCTCTACCTCTTATTTGATCTAGATATGGACCTAGGAAACTAAGACTTCAGGCTTTCTACAGTGTTAGGTAACTTCATGTAGGAACAATGAGACGAACTGAGATAAGACCATGTGAGCATCGTACAAGAGAGCAGCCTTAATTATATGTGTTAAACATGTACCATCATTTTCAGAAAACTAAAGCTTGTATAACAATTTTCCCTCGCTAAAGCAGATTAAGCCGTCCGACATGTGCATATCGATGTATTTGATAGCTCATTACCGGCTCTCTAATCCGCCGCAACCAAGTTTAACATACTAATATATGCGACCAGCCAGGTGCGCTTGCACACATGTTTCTTAGAAGCTTTTCAACATATTTCGAATGCATACCGTTTAAGTACCTAAATACATATAATCGTACAAACATTGTGCATTCCACTTACAATAGAATTTATTGTAAATTTACGTGCTGCGTGCGATAAGCGCGTTGGTACGCATCACTTGTTGAGCGCCAAAACCGCGCGTGGCAAGATGGCCGACGCGCGCTTTTTTTCACGGCGTCTTTCCGCGTGTGCCGTGATTTTGGCCAGTTCTCCTGTGTGACGTCGACGACCCAGTTAGGTACGCCAACCGGTGCCACGGCCAAGTCCATCCGGGCATCCCCAATGAACCAGCGCCAATGTCTATAAAATAAATTGTACGCACGAAATAAAGAGAAAAAAATTATAATGAAGTAAACGTCAGCTCCTGATTTGCCGCCAAAACCTGGGTGAACGCACTCCAGTGTTTTGGCATGGCTAGTTGGATGTTGTCCTAATAGTTCGTTT
Organism: Agrochola lychnidis; assembly: GCA_963680765.1. Lineage (NCBI taxonomy): Eukaryota > Metazoa > Arthropoda > Insecta > Lepidoptera > Noctuidae > Agrochola > Agrochola lychnidis. The sequence goes on from OY796873.1 coordinate 2,216,558, forward strand.
ATTTGATAAGGCGTTTTATTATTACCGCACGGCCTTTTAATCAGTTCCCAATGGTTTGACATTAATGCTGTCGTTACTGAGAATTATTTTAGGATAGTTGCATTGCTAATGTTGAAAAGCGAAATGTTTTGGGTGTTGCCACATTGACAGTGAAAACATGAATGTTTCATAGTTAATCTGTTCACGACTAAATAATCGCAGGATCGCTTGATTTTGCAGTCGTTTGACTTAGTATTCGTGTTCCAGATTGCAGTACGTTAGCCGTCAGCTATCTGCAAGCGGTCGATTTTATCGTCAATGTGCGCCTCGTCTAAAAGTATAATAACATGAATATCGCGATTCCCGTGTATGATATCATCATAGTAGCAGAGCCGGCTCGTACCGAGAATCCACTATGAGCAAACCTTTGCCAACAATCTTACTATTCAGCATTTGTTGTTCTTATATTTGCCAAATATTTGCACCTTATCGCCGGCGTATTGTGATAGTTTTACGAGCGCCATTTTAATATTTTTATTTCGCGCGCATTTTGGCCGTGTTTCCAATATGGTGGCTGTTTGTTTTGGATAATGCGGTAATGTGAAGCTTTTTAACGTTATTATGAGTATGTTTGTGTTGGGTAAAAGCGATCAAAAGTTTAAAATATTTTTATGTACCATTTGGATAATCATTAAACAGATGGAGTGAATTACTTTTAGAATCGATGGGTTTACCAACGACACCTGTGCTATGAAGGTCACTATAGGTATCTAATATTTGACTGAAAGTTAAATCAACAATGCTCTTCATTGGAAATCTTCCGCAAGCAGACATATACTCAATACTTTTATTGCATTCTACATGTAGGTATTCTTACATAAAAATCTATAATCATCCACACACTTGAAAACAAACTCAAAGAATAATCCAAGCCGAAAATTTCGCTCAGGCTATTGACTCTCGCATTTGGCATGATAAAACCGATAATTTTATAACAAGGGGATTCCGTCCACGTGTGTCCATGGATCCTGCCAAGGGGGCACACCAGGCCGCTGGCAAACTGGCAACCGCCTCGTCTGTGGTAGCAGCCAACTCAATGTTTTGACTAGACCTTTTTGTTTATACCCACGGAAGTCGGCTGCTTTGTTTGGGCGAATCAATCATTGGTAGTTTAGATTTTTTTTGGGATCGTTGTCGATTTGGAAAGGTGTGTGGGTATTTGATTGAGTTGTAAACTGTATGAATGGATGCTATGTACTTTGATTTAGTTGTTTTTCGGAATGATGTTGGCGTTGTCTTGGTTAGTTGTGAGGTAGATTTCAAGAGACTTTTTTTGTTTGTTTTCTTGAGATTGATATCCTCTAATATAGCTTAGAAGATAGAAGTCCACACAACGACCTAAGTCCATCAGACTTTAATTAAGTTCAAGGATCTGTTGAACTACGATGATGGAATAACCAACAATATGAATAAAGAAATGACCTTCAATTACATATTTTTTAAGAACACTGTATAAGTTAGCTGTAAGTTTACCGAATATAATAAAATAAACATTAATTTGTTTTAGTTAGAGCTCGTGGCTAAATAATAACAGCCGCACGGGTCGATCCATCAAGCTACGCTTGCCAGGGTTCGTCCGTGGATGGGTGACCATTTTTACATGTCGTGTCCTCTGTGCCTCGGAAAGCACGTTAAGCTGTTGATCCCGGCTGCCATTCGTGGATCTTTGACAGTCGTTACGGGTTGTCAGAAGCCCGAAAGTCTGACAACCAGTCTTACCAAGGGGTATCGTATTACCCAGTAACTGGGTTGTGGAGGTCAGATAGGCATTTGCTCCATGTAAAATACTGGTATTCAGCAGTATCCGGTTAGACTGGAAGCCAACCCCAACATAGTTGGGAAAAGGCTAAGCAGATTGATTGACTGCCATAGCCGTTAGATTACCGTAATAATATTGGAAATTAAATTTTAATGACGTATCTTAGTAATAAACTAGTCTCACTTTTCTTGGACACTAATAAAACGCACAAGGCATTAGTAATATTCTTCTAGAAATCTTTTCCAAGTTTAACTCAAGCGCTGAACACTTGACAAACTTAGATTTTCTATTCACGTTTTCCAATAAAGTATTGTTGTAGTCAATCCTAAGTAGGACACAGGCCTTACCATCGATGCGAATTCTTGCGATAATAATACAATAAAGTCTGAAATCGAGGAGTAATTTATTGATTCCGTGACTTAGGATGGGTTAACCCCTTTCTAATACGTGATGGAAAATTTTACTAAGAGAATGTGTCACGAAGATGGCTTGTAGCATCCTTGTTGTTGAGAATTACAAAAAATTAAGACTATTTCTAATTCATCTTTTGAAAGTGAAGAAGAGGAGATCCTGTTGTAGAAATAGAAATATCGATTTAAAATATTAGGATGTTAAAAAAAAACAATTTCAAAACTGTTGTAATCTTCAGCACAGGTAGTATGACCACAGTAGAAAAGGAAAAACGCAAGACAAAATTACAGATTGAAGAAAGATTTCCACAGCACTTTTGTCTTCGTAGAATAGACATAGAAGTGGTCATGTTAGAAATGAAGTGATAACTTAATTTGTGGAACTAGTTTCCACTGTAAATCACACAGAAACATAGAAAAGATAGATTGACTGTGTGAAGGATGATATGGCTAGAAAGGGGGGTACTGCTGGAAAAGAAGTATGGATGAAAATACATGTTTCACCGACACCAAAAAAATTGGGATAAGGGCAAGAGCCGATGTTGATGAGCTGCCATTGGAAACATCTCAACTATAGTCTAAATTGAAACACGAATTATCTAACGTTACAATTTTCCTAAGTCGTCATTTAAAGTTCTCCTTTTGGCTGTTGACAGGCAATGAGCTAGCTACCTGAGCTATTTATATGCCATTGCTAATTCTCATTCTAATTTTACTCTCAGACGCTTTTAGTCGTATCTACAGATGTCGTATTATAACGTCTCGAGAGGAGAAGGTTAATATATTGTAAGTCTAGGAGGTTATTATCGGATGATATTTTACTAAATTATATTGTTTTCCTTGTTTCAAGGCGGACTTTATCTATTTGTAGTTGTATAGCTCAATCAAATATAGGAAATGTTTTTGTTAGCTTCGTTTCATCGATTTTTGAATCATACGTACCCATATGAAATTTATCAAATCTTTCAATGATGGAATTTGGTATATTAGTATATCTAGCAGAGACAATATTATTAAATGAGAACCTACGCCTCTGTGACATTAGCCGTATTTAATGTCCCAGCATGAGGCTGTAACGCCTGTTTGCTATAGTTTTCATAATGGACCTTTTTAGTGACGTCAAAAACTCTAATATTGTTCTAGTTCCCATATTTGTTAGTAACTATAATAATCAACCTATTGCTAGCTTATATGGACTTTGATTACCAATTATTACAGTTGAACGTACGCTTGATGATACAGGGGAAATTAATCTAATAACGTTTATATCTTCTAGACGGCTTTTTTCGAGCACAATTACTGCGAAGGTCCATAATGTCATATCTTGTCGCCTATACGCCTAATATATTAGATTTTTGACATAAAAGCATAGTTATTAGTCCCAGGCTCAACTTCCGGGCTTATACGGTTATTGCCCTACAATGTTGTCCGTTTGCTCTTTGTATTTTAGAATCTAATTTAGGAGTCACACTGTCTCTCTTTCCAGATTAATTTTATCAGCATTTTTTTGTTTAATCTAAACTGCCAGATTGTCGAATTTCTGATTCCAGCTATCCAAACATCTAACTAAATCTTTTTAGATCAATCACTATTGATAGTTCTTCTTTCTAAGTTCTGATAGATCAACATTTTAAGGGTTCTTCGTAGACATTTTACTGGTGATACTGGTTGTCATTCAGTCCACGTTTCTTCGCAAACTTTGAAAACATATGATATGGGTGTCCGAATACTTTCATTATTCTTGTCACGATCTATAATGCTATCGCTATGAACCTTGATCTTTTGCTTTTAAACATGTTTTTATTAGACCGTTGATATTATGTCTTTCTTCATTCGTTTGTTTCATAAGAAGCTGGTTAAATTGAATGGGCCAATATATAGGATAAACAGTTTTATGTTATGCATCTTTATGAGTCTAAGGACGGCTGTATATATTATCCTTCTTAAGAAGAATAACAAACATGCTCAATTTAAAACTCATCTTAAATCCCTGCACACATTTCTCAAACGTCACAAAATACCTTTGGTTAATTAAAATTCTGATCACAAAACAAAAGAATGTGGTCAAGAAAAGAATATATCAAAAAATCAATAACATCATCTCAAGAATCATTTCACGAAAGGCACGAAAAATCGATACGAGTTACCGAATCGGGCAGTCGGTAAATCACACATATTTGCATACATTACGCTATGATTCAACACATTACAATACAGTATTTGTTTCGCGCATGCGCGATGCATACGTTATTAATTTCTGCCTGTACCTCACGTAGATCTTTTTTCTTTTGTTCGTACATGACACAATTAGGCCTACTAGTATTGAATAATAAGAAAGACAGTTTTTGATATGTATGACAGGTGTTTGGGCAGCGAATGGTAATCGATTTGGTTTTGGGACATGATCCGCATCAAACGTGCTGGATCTTACTTCGTGGAAAGGATCATAACTTCATAAGTCATAATAATGATTTCTTTGTTTTGACATTTTCTTAGGTATTTGATATGAGTTTGAATTTAAGCCAACTTTATTATTAAGAGATCCACCTGAATCCACTGATTCTTAACAGTGAAGATGTACCTATTAGTTGAGTCGTTTAAGGAAAGGTGTATATTGTGCTTCCTGGCACAGGTAGTTAAAAATTAGGCAGAGGTAAAATAGTTAAGGTAGGTACCTATAAAGAAATTCTAGAAAGTGCTGTTTTTTAAAGCACTTAGTTGAAAGTAAATATTTAGATTGGTAAACAAATAGAAATCGTTAATCGACTGCTTATTCGATTTTGTAAAAATAATTGAAGTGTTTGGTCTACAATTGTTTTAATTCAAAGGATTTGTTTTGGTTGAAACTTTGAATTCTTCATTTCGAAGAAACCGGTATCCACCTGCGAAGAATCAATTCATTAGCACTTACCTTAATAAATTAACTCAGATTTACAAAGCTGTGTCTAGAAGTCAGCTGTACAGTAAATTTATTGTTTCATTACTGTTTCCATTCTTCGATGTCCATTCTAGAGATGTTTATATTTCTCTTGATGGTCGTATACAACGCAGCGAATAGATATGAAAACTAACTTGTCAGTTTATTTATAGATGCCAAAACATTCTTAATGTTTTCGTTTATTTAAAAAGTTAAATTTATGTGAACGAAGCTCAGAGTCATCAGTCTGGATAGTATAAACCCTGGAAATCTTATTTGCATTGAATGCTTAAATAATCGTATCTTATACAAAGATATGAGGAAAATCGTTTATCTCAAAGTTCAGAATGTCGATACTGATGAATTTATTACATCCGAAAGTAAACTGGGTTTTTGCATTTGAATGCTAGTCTACTGGGTTTTGGTAAAGGTGTCCCACTGTGGGCGCCATTATAGAAAATTGAATCTACCAAGTTAATACCTGTTTTGAATGTTCTCCTTGTTCACAGGACGAGTTCCATCCGTTCATAGAGGCCCTGATGCCATTTGTAAAGTCCTTTTCGTATACTTGGTTCAATTTACAAGCGGCCAAACGGAAATATTACAAGAAACACGAAAAACGGATGAGTCTCGAGGAGGAGCGCCACACTAAATATGAACTACAGGTAAATATTTTACTAATTTTAGATGTTTTTTCATGTTCCACAGCTCACACTCATAGCCTGGTACTAAGATTTCCAGTGCCCGCCATTTCATGTCCTCACAAACGTCCTGCTCCGGAGCCAATATCTTTCGGACTGACAGCTATTGCTTCCGATACGGTAATCGAACTAGCGACAAGAGACGCTCCTTCCGATAGATAAACTGAATATATTTGGAACTGTGGGTAGGTAAATTTTTTTGTGTTTGTAGAGTCTTATTCGTTTAATCGTGTCGACTTAAAGTTTCCAAGCTGCTTTTGGATCGTAAGTGGCCATTGAATTTTAGTGATTACTGAATTCACGTTTAAATTCACTGAAATATAATACAGTCAAGTTTTGGATGGCTGAATGATGTTGCTCTTTTTTATAGACTGACAGAGTAAGACTAAAAATTTGATATTAAAGTAAAAGAGTCCAATTTTCACTTGTTATTTAGCTGCATTTGGCAGCACAGAAACCAACTTCATTAAACCTATTTCAAAATGCTTAAGCAGCCATACTACTAATGATGAAGACAATGATGGAAACTTTGACAATATAGACGCCTAATAAGTAAAACCTGCTATATATCCTTTACACAATCACACTTACAGAGTCAATAACTAGCATAAAAAACAGTCCAAACTAACTTATCTATCTTTCTCAAATTCCAGAACGAAAAAGCAGAAGTAAAACAAAAATGGGCGTCACGGTTGCTAGGGAAGCTGCGCAAAGACATAACACAGGACTGCCGAGAGGACTTCGTGCTCAGCATCACGGGCAAGCGGCCGGCCGTGTGCGTGCTCTCCAACCCCGACCAGAAGGGGAAGATGAGGAGGATAGACTGCTTGAGACAGGCTGATAAAGTGAGTCTTGTTCATTTGTACTATCAAAAGTATTGATGGCTGAAGAGGTTCCTTAAATGAATCTTACTGAATACTGGGACTGAGTTCTTTAGGAATTTTCTCAGGAGAGTTGGTCGGTATACGATTAAAAAATTGGAGTTTTCTGGATCAATCATAATCCCCATCGTTAGTTACTTGTAGCACCTAAATATTTACTATAATATTATTTTATGTTGCAATACTAATAATTTGATTTGAAATATTTCTACATTGTATTTATTTGATGCCCATCGGTTCCTTCGTAACCGTGTCTGTGTCTAGAGTAAGAAATCTAAGCTCACGTTTAATTTACCAGCCTTGTTTTCATTTTTCTTTAAATTTAGCAAAATTATTTATCGACGACGTTTATATTAACTTTCCCACTCTGTTCATTCCAGGTATGGCGCCTAGATCTCGTAATGGTGATCCTTTTCAAAGCGATCCCCCTTGAGAGTACAGACGGCGAGCGGCTGGAGAAGCACCCAGAATGCACGCAGCCAGGTCTCTGCGTGAACCCCTACCACATCAATGTCTCCGTTAGAGAGTTGGACCTGTATCTCGCGAACTTTATAAACAGCTATGGTAATGGGAGCGACGGTCTGCCAGGTCTCTCGCTCAATTCTGTTTTTGATCTGCTTCTTGGTTTTGTGTTTGGGATGGGTGTTGATTACAAGGTCCTTCTGCTTTTCTGGTGTTTCATCAACGTTGGTAATCTAATAATTACAATAGTATTCAATTAAACATTATCCATTTTAACGTGTAGTTGTTAGATTAAGAATCCATCACCTAATGAGATGAAAGCTATGGATATTGCAGAATCATCATAAACTGTTGTAATTCCGAATGCGGTGCGCAATGAAGGCACTGCAGATGCTTTCAATGATAAATTAGATATAAAATTAAATGAGAAATTCCTAACCATAAAGATTATACCATTCGCAAATCAGAACAAAATAAATTTAATACATGATATCGACTTTAGTGTAGATGTTGATTTTTAACTTCACCAACTTATTACAATATTCAAGTTCATTACGATGGAAATGTTATCAATACTCATCCCACTTCGTTATTATTAGTTGCAAATATTAGACGTAAATATATAGAAGTAGATGCATGTATTTACTAAGTTTTCCGTTTACCGTGATTATTTTAATATTTACTTAGCTCAGTAGATTTAGTTTCCACTTCCTCCCTCTTCTTTTGAATATAAGCTCTATAGACGTTCTATCACCATTAGCCTAGTCTATTACCTAAGAAGCGTCTCTGATGATTTAGCTCCTACCGTATCTGCAAGATCGACCAAATTATGATCGACCTTGTTCTGAAACCGCTTTTGTAGATCGTGCAAGTACAATCGCTTTATAGTCATGCTACATTATCTTTAAGAGTCAATTTCGGACTACCCACGTCATGAGAAATAAAATCTTTCTCACTCAGGCACTGTTCCGCTTGTGTTGTGACGACTGAATCTGATAATCATCCTGTTTCAAGTATCATAGCTTCTATATTGAAACGGAGCTGTTCACATTATACACAGTCGAGAAAATTAATTGTTTATTAAATTGACAGAGTATGTCGATTGGCCGTATTATAAGCAAGTACCTGGGCGACCGAGCTCTGCTCTGGTGAAAATAGAGAATGCTCATTTAATAGTAAAAGATTTTACCTACTAATTCCATACTGCCACGATAGTATGTGTACTTACTAATTCCATGCTGCCATGATCATTATTCTAATGTCAATAATGTCATGTCATTATTCATTATCTTGCTCTAAACTTTGGGCGACCGAGCTCTGCTCGGGTAAAAATGCGAAGAAAACTAATTTTCCCAGATATGAGACCTAGCTAGATCGATTTTTCGCCTCCGTCATCATCTGCCTAGCCTTTTTCCCAACTATGTTGGGGTCGGCTTTCAGTCCTGAATACCAGTATTTTACATGGAGCGACTGCCTATCTGACCTCCACAACCTAGTGACTAGGTAACACGATACCCCTTGGTAAGACTGGTTGTCAGACTTTTTGGGCTTCTAACTACCCGTAACGACTGTCAAAGATCTACAAATGACAGCCGGGACCAACGGCTTAACGTGCTTTCCGAGGCACGGAGGGGACTTGGTATGTAAAGATGGTCACCCATCCACGGACCAACCGCGGCAAGCGTAGCTTAACCTGATCAATCTACCCGTGCAGCTGTTATTACTTAGCCACAAGCCCCTTTTCGCCTCCGTAAACCCCTATATTCTAACTTTCATCGAAATCGCTGAAGCCGATTTCGAGAACGTGAGTAGGTAAAAATATATAAATAGAAACAAATATATATAAATACAAATATTGCTCGTTTAATAGTATAGGATTTCATACAATTGTCAAAGAATTGCATTTGTGATTTGAATATATGGAATTACGCTGGCAGTTAATTTTATAAACATTAATTTCCCCGACTGTACCACGGCATGATAATGATAAACTGTTATCAATGAGGATTTTGCAGTGTCAGGCGCCATGTTAACAGCTTGCTATAAGTCAGACTTCGAACGATAAAAATATCGTCACGACATTGTGGGGACGGTGCCTTAAGTACTCACATTATAGTATCCAGCTTTGTAGTTCATCGTTTCTGTCACTTATTCCTGTGTGGCAGTCTCTTCTTAACCCCGCATCGTATTTTAAAGCGATCGTCGCGTGAATTTGCGGTCATCACGACCATAAATGTCATTTTTTGTTCGGACATTCGGAAGGCGCCCTCTGTCGGCGAGACAACACATTCAGGATCACCGAACAAAAAGTGACATTTGGACACGACGATCGCGTATGTTCGTGCGATTATAGCTTTTAAATAGCACGCAGCCTTATGTGTCACCTTAACGCCTGGGTACCGTACATCATCGGTTGCTCTAACCATTGTACAATGAAGTTGGTGTGATTTCAGATATTCTTAGCGGGTCGCTTTCGCCCCAGACTCCTAGGGACAAAGAGAATGAACACGAAGCTAAGAGCAAAGGTAACTCGCGCGAGTACTGTACGTCTTGTGACACGTGTGTTGTTGTGCGTTGCTTCTGCGGTTGTGGCAAACAATTGGATTATTTAAAAGTTTCATTATCAAAATCAATCTGCCTAGCGCCCCTTTCCCAACTATGTTGGGGTCGGCTTCCATTCTTACCGGATGCAGCCGATTACCGTATTTTACATGGAGCGACTGCCTATCCGACCTCCACAACCCAGTAAATGGGTAATACGATATCCCTTGGTAAGACTGGTTGTCAGACTTTCGGTATTCTGACGACCCGTAACGACTGTCAAAGATCCACGAATGACAGCCGGGACCAACGGTTTAACGTGCTTTCCGAGGCACGGAGGAGTCTCGGTATGTTAAGATGGTCACCCATTCACAGAACAACCCCGGCAAGCATAGCTTAACCTGATGGATCGCACCGTGCGGCTGTTATTACTTAGCCACGAGCTCCTGTTATAGTAAAATGCTCCTATTATTATAAAAGTTTCATCATATTATATAGAAATTATATTAACATAGTTTCAAAAAAGAAGAAAGTATGTAAACTAGAATTTTAACCATCAATAGAATCATACGATTGTCTGAAAAGACGCAAAGCTAAAAGAGTACTAAATAGTTTACATATAGCGGCAATAAGAAAAGTATTTTTTGATTAAATTTAAGCATCGTATCGCGTTGAATTGATTTCTTTTAGTATTTATAAAGTACAACCCAGTATGAGGTAGCGGTTGTCAGCTATTTATCTGGGCAAATCAGGATAACTCAAAAAAAAAAAAAATAAGCTAGTAACTTGGATAATAAAGTTACTCTTGTTTAAAATGAGATGAGAAGGGCGGACGACATTGTTGTCCTCGCGGGTATATCATGGATGTGACAAGCACAGGAGCGTAGATATTGGTATAAGGAAGACAGGCCTATGCCCAGCTGAAGGTTTAATTCTTTAATAAAATAAAATAAAACTGTTTTCGTCTCAGAATCAGTAGAGAAGTGTAAGTAATAAATCGTTGATTGCCACACTGTAGAAGGAACATTAATGTGATTGGTTTGCACAAAAGTATTTGTCCAACAAATTTTATTTTTTTGTCATATATTTTATGCATTTTCAAAGCAAAATTCTTAATACTTGCATCAAATTGGCTTGCACTCACACTTTTCATGCTTTTATTGGTATCAAAATTTTGATAAAAGATCACATTTTGGGATTGCCAGAGTAATGTTTGCTCCTTGTTGTTGTTTTTTGAAAATTATTTGTATGTAGTCGGTGTTCCTTCTCTTTCACTCATTTTATCTTTGTATATGTCGATGCCTTTCTTTACGAATTATTTGAATTTTTAGTAACTTCTATTGGGATACTTTTTTCATCAGTAATATTGTCCTCACAACTTTAGCTTTAACTTTCAAATAATTCGTCTATGAAAGGCATCGATTTGATGTTTTCAATATACAATGTTGCATCAAATACGTATTTGTACTGAAAATGGGTTTAATTTATCATCACCAGCGTCCTTACTGTTTGATGGATGACGAAGCCCATAATATTCATTTAAAATGAAAATGAGTATATATTCAGTATTGTTGCAACTGATCAGTTAATTTTCTAAAGTCATATTATGGAAAACAACGTTTTTATTTTATTTATCTCCTTTTACATGATTATTTTTGTTTAAAACTTCATCGAGATTATTCAAAGAGTCAAAAATATGTCCAAGATTCCTGTTAAAATGATCTGTACTTGATTCTTGACCATATTTTGGAGACATTTTATTTCGTTGTTTTTTATAAAATGCCTTTAGAAAATGAACTCTGTCGTAGTTACTATGGTAATGTCGTTGGATGTTTTATATTGTACAGATGTTTGATGTCGTGGCTTTATTTACTATAAGTGAAGAAACCTGTAATTAAAACACAGGCGCATAGGAATAAGTATCGAAGTCTTTTTCACCACTGTCTTCATTTCTTAGTACCAAAATATTTGACTACTGTACTGAAGAGCTCTATAACTTTGTAGCTCGACTTATAGACACTGGTGCAATGGGACTTCTAGAAAGTATTATTTATGTGTTGTCTATTATTTTATGTGATTAAGTTTATCCAAGGGATCTTTAGCTTATTTGAGGCATCTCAAATGGATATATTAAGTTATCTTGCCAAATGATCCCGCTGTCTTGCCGTAGAAGATCACCCTCGTCGAATTCTTACGGTGACTTAAGACTTTATTGATATTTAATCAACTTGGTATTACGAAGATGAATTTTATGATGAACAAATTTTGCTATCTGTTACAACAGGTATTTTTTAGGAGTATTATTATTTTCTGTTAGTAAAATGACAAAACAAATAAATTTAAAGATAATGTAACCTACAGCTGGTTATTAGAAGGACAGGATTCGATTACCAAGTCACCCTTTTATTATATAGGTCTGCATTGCTTCATTATTTCTAGAAAACTTATCAATGAAACAAAGGTCATGGTTTTTAAAAATAGGATAAATATTACGGAAGTGCGTATGACGTTTATATGCGTCACAGACATACCGTCACTAGACCGTGCGTCATCGACAAAAATATCACTAGGGCCGCATTCCGACTTACGTTAAAAGTGATAATATCGCGAATCCAACCAAATTTAATAGTCACAAAATATAAGGGTTTTTGAGTAATAATTGTGACTTTGGACTTTGGTCGGATTCGCGATATAATCACTTTTGGCGTAACTCTGAATGCGGTCTAGATATACAAACTATTATTGAAATACAATTTTACTAAGACGTCACCTCACCCACGCTTCAAGAGATGCGAGAAAAATACTGTTGCTCATTAGGTCTCAGATAGCCAGAGATTGTGGGTTCGAGTCCCCTTGTGTCAGTTGAATTCACCAAAAGTACAATTTATGTAATTTGCTTAGGTATGAGTAGTAGTCAAGAGCTAACGGGTTATAAGGTCGTTGGTTCGACTCCATGCGGGCTTACTTTGCGCAATATATCATCACCTATGCTCTCAAAACGGTAAAGGAAAACATCGTGAGGAAACCGGCATGTCGTAGAGCAAAAAAATACGAAGACATGTGACATCCACCAAGCCACACGGTGCCTGCATGGTGGATTTAAAGCCCACTCACAGAGAGGAGGTCTGTGTCCCAGCAGTGGGAAGATTATAGGCTGATTATGTGTAGGTTTGACGTTTATAACGGGTGTAAAAAGACGCTTAACAAAGCTGAGAGTCACTTATAGTCCCCGTCATTGAGATTCCTAGACCATACCTGGGAACATTCTGTTTACGAAGATATTGAAGGTCATAAGTTCTAACTTTTTTTCACGAAAACAAGTTTTAAATGATAAAAATTACATTGGAATACCCCTACGATACCTGTGCTGTTGCATGCACCCAAAAGCATAATGTCTTGCGTGCATTGGGCGCTGCCGTAAATACTTAAAACAAAAGTCGATTCCCAGCAATAATTTTTGATGTACAGAATGCGTAGTGAACAGCTAAGTGATGCGTCTTTTTACACCCTGAATGCGTCAAGAAAGTCCATTTTACGACCCTAATTTAATTGACAGTGTCATTAAATATGATAGTGTCATTTAATATGATAGTGTCATTAAATAGTAACGTCTGAAATGGGTGATTTCAGGCTATAGTCACAATCCATACAACGGTGTAATATGCAACGATATTATTCTAGCGACCGGTGTCTTCTCGTCCAAGGAGCTGTGGAAGCTATCAAAAGGTATGTTTTTGTGTTAGTTTGTTGATTCATTAATTGTAGAAAAGTTCACAAGGTTTTCCTAAAAGAAAAATATTCAAATATTTACAATTTCAAGGTTTTCCAAAGGCAATTTTGAAAGTCAACAATAGAATTGATTCTAGTAGATGGTATTAAAATGGTAAGCTTTATATTTGCTTCTTTAGGCCGGTTTAGACCAAATGAGCGAATGTACATTCTGTCCCGTATTTACCAAATTCTCTGTGTAAACAGATATTCATTGCATTCTTTATTTGTTCTATCCATATCTAAAATGTCTCGAATATCAAGAAAATAATGCTCTTGCTCTTGTTCTATGTTCGTTTGGTTTAATAACTTTTGACAATATACCTACTAAGATTAACGTTGCTGTTTTAAAAAACATGTTTATCTGTACAATTTCCAAAGTCGTGGACAGTCTATGCACCAATATTAGCGCTTTCATCAGTAGGATCAGCTAACTATACTTATCCGTAGAAGAAAAAGAAACCATAAAATTACATTACTAAGCTTCTTTTTCTTTTGTTTCCAGCTTCAATCCTTCAAGAGACTGGGTCGGAGTCCCCGAGTGGTTCGGGCGGCGGCATAAAGCTGGAGTCGGGGTACTACTGCGGGTACAACAGTCCAGCTCCTCCCGCCTTCGAGCCCCCCGCTGAGAGGGCCACCCCATCTGCTATGCTTGTGGGACAGTGCTATAGTAAGTTCATTAATGTTGTCTAGCTATTGTAAAAAACCCAAAGAAACAGCCGAAAAACAAAACGAAATTAGGCACGAGAAATTTATATCGTGGTACAAAGTTCACCGGGTCATCTAGTCTCTCATAAAAAGTATCCTTTTGTCTGAGTCTCTTTTTAAGAGGCCAGGAGACTTTTTTATAACTTTAGTACCGGACTTAGAAAGGCTAAGACTTTTGGCCATCCATTTAATTTCAGACTTTTCCACAGTTTCTGAAAACATATTCTATTAAGGACCATTAACTACGCCATACTCTGTTAGTTACTAGACAATACTACGCATGGAGAGCAGTGAGAGCAGTGGTTTTGTAAATAATTTCATCACCACTGCTCTCAAAACGGTAAAGGAAAACATCGTGAGAAAACCGGCATGTCCTAGAACCAAAAATTCGAAGAAATGTGAGACGACCAACCCACACTGGGCCCGCGTGGTAGATTATAGCGCAGTCCCCCTCTTACAGGCCAGGAGAGGAGGCCTGTATCCCAGCAGTGGGAAAGTTATATGCTGATTATGCTAAGCATGTTGACGTACTGTCTCACTGTGAAAGATGGTTAGATCTTAAATCTAATAAACTTAAATGGTTATGGCAAGGTTCTCTTGTTACAGGTACGTAAATTGTGATTAAGAATAGATTTATAATTTAAAAGTCGGACATATTTTTTAAATTATCATGGTATAATGACTCATTAAAACAATTGATTCAACATAAAAAAACGCGACAAAAACTTATGTCAATCAAAGTCCCGATGTTGGTAGAGTATTCGACGCACATGCTCCTGCGCACCTAAATATAGTGTGCGTTTATATGGCACATGTATTGTGTTGAGTCGACGCGGTGACTGTGCAGTAGGTACACGTGCTATTTCTGATATTCGTGGCGATTTTGTTGGTGTTTTCGTTTTATTTTAAACTCGATATTATTATAGACATCGACCAACCCGCTCTGGGCCCGTGTGGTAGATTATAGCTCACTCCCTTTTGGAGAGAGGAGGCCTGTGTCCCAGCAGTGGGAACATTATAGGCTGATTATGCTATGCTATATTATTATAGAATCTTAGAAATTGTTAAGGAATTACTATAGTGAGCAGTGTTGGCCCAGTGGTAAGGGCCCCGACTTAGGTTCGAACCCAGGCAGGCGCGCTTTACTTTGTGTAAATAATTTCATCACCACTGCTCTTAAAACGATGAAGGAAAACATCGTGAGGAAACCTGTATGTCCTAGAATCAAAAATTCGAAGACATGTGACATCTACCAACCCGCACAGGGCCCGCGTGGTGGATTACAGCCCACTCTCACAGAGAGCAGACCTGTGTCCCAGCAGTGGGAAAATTATATATAGTTTGACTATGCTATATTAATATAGAATCTTAGAAATTGTTATGGCATTACCATAAACCAAAATCTTGTTTCAATTTCCCAATACTTGATACTTGAAAAAAAAACACAAGAGTGACCACTGACTGATTTATTATAAGCTTGATGGGGCTTCCTATAAGGTGTAAACAAGGCTAGGTTTAATAATAATTATTAATTAATCTAAATCTTGGAATCCACAGAGAATTTATGGATGAAAAAAAAAAAACGATTCTTATGAATTCAAAGTATATTTATTATCTTGACATTGAAAAATTTCGTTAATTTGATATAACACGCCTCATTTTAAGGTATTTTAGGATCCTGTAGCCGAAAGGTACCAAACGGAACCCTATTACTAAACCTCCGCTGTCCGTCTGTCCGTTTATCCATCTATCTGTCAGCAAAAACAATAAAATGAAGATAAAAATTAAAGGGGGTCCAATATAAGAAACATTTTTTTTTCGACGTGTTTTGCTAAATATTGTACGGTAGTACGGAACCCTTCGTGTATGAGTCCAACTCGCAATTAGCCGGTTTTTTGTTTTCTTCCTTCTTGCTAACTTCTTTCTGGGTTCTTCGACACTATCACCTACTCATTTAACTTCACATTCTTCCCTCCGCCAGCAGGCATCCCGCACAGCTCAGCTGGCTTGTCATCACAATCGCCGCTGGTGCCGTCGAACACCATCTTCTATCAGCATGCGGCGCCGCCCACCGATACGCATCCTACAAGTAAGTCAGGACCATAGATAACGCTAGCTTTAATAATATATCTATGGTCAGGTCATTGCGTGAAGCGCCATCTTTTGTGGTGGCAGGGAATTAAATTTGATGTAGGTACTTTTGTGAGTCACTTATGGATGGATCACGTGCATATTTTTGGTATGCTCAACTATTTCGAGGCAAGATTTCTCAATTTTGCACTCATCACAAACTCAAAGCTTTTATTTCAATTAAACCAATTACAAGAGAGATGAGCAAATTCAGATGATTATTAGAGCAATGGAGCGCAGCATTCTAGATGTAAAACAAACTGACCGAATACGCAACACCACGCTACGCTCCGAAACGGGAATCTTAGACGTAGGCAAAAAGGCTGCCAAGCTAAAATGGGATTGGGCGGGTCATGTCAGCCGCATGCATCGTGACCGTTGGGCAACAGTCTCCACACGGTGGGTGCCTGAGGATGGACGGCGGCTCCGAGGTCTGCCCAGGAAGAGGTGGCGAGACGACCTAGACGCGTACCGCAAGGGTTGGATGGAGGTGGCCTTGGAAAAGAATGCATGGAAGGATTTGGGGGAGGCCTTTGCTCAGCAGTGGGACAGTGCAGGCTAATTTAAAAAAAACTTTGTTATGTCCATCAGACCATTTTTGTTCACCCAATTTCTTAGTACAGAAATCAAATGGAGAATACCTTTTTTAAGCTAGTTGCCAATTCCAAAACGTAGATCTCTATGGAGAAGAACGGTAAAATAACTCCATCTATGTAAGTTACTGTGCACAATGTGGCCATCAAAGGTTTAATGAGATAGTTCGTGTAAATCCAACTTCTTCGTAAACGTTAACTAACCGTAACTTCGAAAATAGATTTCATCAAAGTGACAAAGTATTCTGGCATCTGTCATGATTAACATCTTCGTCTCTTAAATATGTCTTTGGTCCCTCTAAAAATGTCTGCATCTTAGATTCTACATGCAGTCGATCTATTCAAACGTTTTCAACTTTTTCTAACGTATCTGATACTGATATAGAATCCTCTTTCAACGTTATTCCATTGCGTTTTACAGCATCAGAAGCGCTGTCAAGCCAGCATGGGGGTGGCAAATACGATGGGGCACCTCAAGACTCCCTCGGAGACTTTGTGACCTTCGTCTGCCAGGATCCTTCTGATGTGCAGCAGTTACAGGTAAAATAATGATAATACCATCATCATCTTTTGTGGTTAGGTTGGTCAAGGTTTCCTTGGTATATCTCAGAGAGAGTAATTATAAAAAGACCCGGTCTTTTGTTCTCTTTAAGGTCTTTGGGATATCAGAGGTGATTCAGAGTAATTTTTCTGTAAAAAGAGAAATGATAACATCTGTCTATTACTGTGATGTTTGATTAGGATCTTATGTAGCAGTAATTTGTTGTTCAGGATACAGGTATTCTTTACCAAAAAGTAATTTTACTTTTTGATAAAGAGCTAAGGGGTCTTTAAAGCCTTATGTAATTATGTCATCGTATAATTATGAATTTAGTTTATAATCTATCGGTATTATTTCCGTTAAATTATAAACTGTAGCAAAATTGTGAATTGCAACGAACCATTTACAATTTAACGCATTATTTTTCGCTAGTTTATAATCTTTCCATGGGAAACCGACAAATTGTGAATTGGTATCAAACTTGCTTGCGACGTAACGCACCTTGCGCTAATATTAAATAGCCTACCTGGCTGCGAGCAACTTGGGAGTAGCGCTCGCCGGTCGTTACCGCAGCACCGCTCACTTTGCTCGCTCGGCTCGCGCGCGGTTGGTCACAGTACTAACCTAACCTAACCCATTTCACCCAGTTCACAATTTTTCGACAGTTTATAATCTAACGGAAATAATTCCGACAAATTATAAACTAACGGTTCTCACAATCTTATTACGGTGACATAAATATGTTTTAGCGTCCACCAGCAAAGCTTCTTTCTTGTCCCAATCATTGTCCCTGCTAGTTGCTAAATATACTGGTCAATATTAATGTAATCTTCTGTTTTTAGGTGCACAGTTTATCGAGGAGTCCGAAGCCGCCATACTTCAGCAGCTCAATGCTTCCACCGCCACCGTTACCGCCGATGGCTAGGCCCGTCGCAATTATCAGATCCACAGGTAATTATTTTGAAATCTACACAGTCTATGATATGCTAATATCGACGCGAAAACTGTTCATGGATTCAGTACATGATTCTGAACCCCCATGTGTTGAAATTTTTCGTCGGTTATTTTTAAAACATTTTTCGCGTCGATGTCCCTGCAGCCCTGTATGTATAAGTATTCTGCCAGTTTGATTTTGAAACTGATAAGTTATATAGTCACAAAGAGGTATGGTGATTAAAGATTCATGCATACATATCAGTCACGTCAACGTCAAGTCGCCGATCAGTCACGTCAATTTCAAGGACGTGTGTGAACAGATAGTCAGTTATAGCAACGCCTGTTTGTGACGTGACTGATGTGTGTAGTCAACGTCCTACAATTTCCACGTAACTATATTTTTTGATGTGACTGATCGGCGACTTGACGCTGACGTGACTGACGTATGTGTAGTGTATGAACTCTTATGCACTGTCTAAAAGGTTTTCAAGAGCTGTGAGTGTCACTATTCCACAACAATGATGACACTTACAGCTCTTACGCCAAGTTCAGAAGTGTCCTCTTGTCTGCTAAGAATAGCAACCTACGCTACTCTACATATACTCAAATTTTGATTTTAGTGTTTCCGTCTTCAACCACTCATTATGAAATTCGTTATTTTTCAGGGCGCTATAACAATGACGATGATCCGTCTGTTGCAGCCAGTGAGATGGTGGGCGGCGGCGTAGGGGGGGGCGGCACGTCCCCCTCCTCCCCCGAAGTGCGCTCGCCCCCCGCCTCCCCGCGCCGCCGCTCCCCGCATCCCTACCGTACCGACTGCCATCCACCCATCACACACTTCAACCATTTCCACTCGCAGCCACAACAGGTAAGTCTACTATCCAGCCCAGTTCTGGTTTTGGGTCCTACTCATTGATTTGGTTTTACTGAACTGGCTCCAAAATATAAGGGGCCTAGTTTCAAGCCTGTTGCTGGCTGAGTGGTCTATTGTGTTGGCCAGAGGCTTGGTCTTGAGTCCAAAACCTTGAGACAGCTTAAATTATTTGGTGGCAAAAAAGCTGTCCACAGGATAGTAAGTAGTTGTTGAAGCCTTTGGACATTATCAAAGCTGAAACGTCTCGTGTGCCTGAAATTAGACCAGCATCCAGACCCTTCAAATTGAAACCGTCTCCTAAATACATGAATCCTGGTTCCAAGTTAGTTGCTTTATGACAGAGTACTGGTTTGAAGACATAACCTAACTGTTACTGCGTCTTCAGCAGTTATTCTTTTGATAATTTTCTAAAAGATGTAAAGGAATACTTGGGTGCGGCGCCCACTATTGGTGGGTATCGGTGCGGCTCGGTACAGCTCAGGCGCTTTACGGCGGCTTCGGACGCTTTACGGCGGCTTCAGGCGCCTGAGGGCTGCTTCGGGCGGCTTCGGGCGCCTGAGAGCCGCCTCGGCAGTCGTAAGCAAAGGACGCCGAGGCTGGTTTCGGCAAAACTAAGAATAGTTCGGGTGGCAGACACGTCGTAGAGCAGTCGTAACGTTACGTGAAAACAGTTGTACGTGTGTATTTAATGGTGGATTGGGATTTAGTTCTCATTCTTCATCTTGCTGAAGAAGAAGAGAAACTTGGAGCCTTAAGGCAAAAAATAATATTTTGGAGTTTTGGAAGCAAAGATTTACGATAAATAAATAAAACGAACCTCAGGCGCCCGAAGCCGTCGTAAAGCGCCCGAGCTGTACCGAACCGCACCAATGCCCACCGATAGTGGGCGCCGCGCCTTAATTTGTCATTGTTCGTCACTATTATTTTTCACTAATCTTGGTCTTTCCAATGTGTCTCCTCAGGTATTTAGCTATGCAAGTTCGCTCGGCGGCGTGGGTCTAGGCGGCGGGGTGTCGGGCGTGGGCGCGGGGGGCGGCGCGGTGCTGGCGGGCGCGGGCGGGGTGTCGCCCCCCGGCGGCCTGGGGCTGTACGCCCCGCGGGCCTCGGCGAGGGCAGCGCCTAGGTGGGTTTTAGAGGACTTGGGACCGATTAACAGGTCCGTATCAGGATTAAATTAGGGGTGTTTTGGGGGAAGCTTAAAAACCCTCCAATTTCTGAAAGCCTGATCAACATTCAGCAGATCTGCTGTTAAATCTGCTGCTACCTGGTGATCAGCAGGAAGTTCAGAAAGCTTGAAGAAACTGGGGGGTTAGTCTTCCCCAAAATGTCAACCTCACCTTTACATGGTACACCCCGTTTTATACTAAAGAGGCTCTGACAACTCATCATCATTATCATCAGCTTATAGTAATCCAGAACTGGGTAATCATCCAACTTTGAAGCTCCAGCTTAATCACCGGCAGCTGAATTACCGATGTTAGAAGGTTCAATCCAAGTAAGATACGTACCAGTGAGGACCTTAAATTTCTGGGATATCTTACATCTAGTAGAAGATTGCCAAGTATCTCCACGAGTGCTCCCTAATCACATCATGTCAAACTTCTGAAGTAGCTGACGCTGAAGAGCCCTATTTTGAAGATGCTTTCTCATAACCGTTAATAATAATGTGCTTGTCTATTTTGAAGGCCTCGACCAGAAGACTAAGCAGACTATGCTGCTAAATTTTAGCACAATACTAGTCATCATCTGCCTAACCTTTTCCCAACTATGTTGGGGTCGGCTTCCAGTCTAACCGGATGCAGCTGAATACCAGTATTTTACATGGAGCGACTGCCTATCTGACCTCCACAACCCAGTAACTGGGTAATCCGATACCCCTTGGTAAGACTGGTTGTCAGACTTTCGGGCTTCTGACGACCCGTAACGACTGTCAAAGATCCACGAATGACAGCCGGGACCAACAGCTTAACGTGCTTTCCGAGGCACGGAGGAGTCTCGGTATGTAAAGATGGTCACCCATCCACGAACCAACCCCGGCAAGCGTAGCTTAACCTGATGGATCGACCAGTGCGACTGTTATTACTTAGCACAATACTAGTAAGACCATTAATTGAGTTTGTAAATTTTATAGTTGCATTTTCAACAGCAAATCATTATCTGTACTGACTTTGATCACTTGATATTAACAAGGATGGTAATTCCAGATGGAACGCACCATTCCCTACCCTGGAGGAAGAGTTTAACATAATGACAGCACCACCGGGACCTGACCATGTGGTTCTGTTGGATGATGGTAAGTTTATACCCTGATGAAGTACTGTCTTACTATGTAATACTGGTTAGAGTATTGTTTAAAAGAATCACGCCCCGAGTTTGGTCAGTCCTTGACTTAAAAGTAACCATTGTAGTCTGCTGAAGACCAGGAAAAATTTCGATCGTATACACCGTGAAATTTGAATCATCGTCGTTTTGCTAGAACAAACGTTGTTCAGACCATGGTCTACTACCATGCTACAGCATCCAATAAAAAAAAACTAAATTGGTTTTTGAAAAAACACAAAAAAAAACAAGGTTTAAAATGTCAAGATTATCGTTACTCCCTACAACACAGACACCACGCATGGGACAGCACGCAGGGAAATGTACCTCCATAAACGAAATTTTGTAAGCAGTAGATAACCTTGACATTTTAAACTATGTCTTTTTGTGTTTTTTCAAAAACCAATTTATGTTTTTTTTTTTATTGGATGCTGTAGAATGGTAGTAGACCATGGTCTGAATAAAGTTTGTTATAGCAAAACTGTGATTCAAATTTCACGGTGTATAAACCAAATCCTGTAGCGTCCGGTTGAGTCTGTTTCCCAAAGAATTAATAGAATTGAAAAGGAGCCTTTTAAACAAGAGCGAATAGGCATCTTCAGAGAACTTTGGTTCCATTGTAGACCTCATCCATCGCTTTCCACCAGGCGAGATCCAGGTCAAGCATATATCGATGTTACATTTTCCTTTTTAGTTCAGGTAGTAAATTAACGAGTCTTTACCTTGTACTACTTTGATCTTTGATGTATAAATGTCACAGGTGGATTTTTAAACCCGCTGTTTTACATAACCGCTAGTTGTTTTAAAAAACAGGTCCGTTATGTAAAACAGCTGAACAACGTTAAGCTGGATTGTCATTGCGTCACGTTAAACAAAACTGCTACCCACGTTTAGAAGTAATGCAGAATGGCTTATCTGAAGTTACAATAAGCGTTTGGTGTAGCTTCTAATGCTGAATCGGTCGTAGTTACTAAGCTAGTGCATTGTGCGGGCGCTACTTCCAAATTGGTCGCAGTTACTTGGCTATTTAGTATTTTTAAGAGTAACATTAAAAAAACTTTGAAAACTTTATTAAAATTGTTTCACTTGGGTTAGGGCTATTTTCACTCATATTAGTCGTTTTATTTAATTCAGTTTCAGACGCCATTATTGTTGTTATGACACCAGCAAAGAGTGGCAAAATTAATTTAAAATCTACAATCTGACGTTTCATTTCATGCTGTTTTACATAATCTCTCATCGTTGATCCGCTGCATTGATAAATGCAAAACGTTTATTCAATTCTGCGTGTCAAAGTTCAGTAATTATGCAAAATCGCTAAACATCGTTCAGCGGTTTTACATAACGGGGCTGTTTTGTAAAACAGTTAGCAGTTATGTAAAACAACGGATTCGACAATCCATCTGCAACATACGTATATAAATACAGGGTGCTAGGCAGACGGTTGAACATACGTAAGTTACGGATCCATGGGGCCGTCTACTACGTGTTTAGGCCCAGTACAAAGACCCAGGTCACAATATTTTTAATTTTCTTTTTTAAATTTTATTCGAAATTCGTCGTTGCTCAAACTTCAACCATCAATAATTTCATTTAAAAATAACAAAACTGGCATTTTTTTTTTCATCTAGAATTATTGTAGAGACATGTGAAAAAAGTTTTTGCTTGTAAGTAATTAATTTCAGTTAGGTATCGCAAATGTAGAGTTCCATGAAAAAAGGCCCAGGCAGTTAAAATTGGCGAATTATTAAAAAAAACGAATAAAAGTAATTGTGCACATTGCATACCGTTAGAACAGATATGAATCAAAGATGTTTTCCTAGAATTAGAACTGCTCTATCACTCTTACTACTACTCTTAACGCAGTTTAAAGTCGGCTTTCGGTATATATGCATTTTTTTGTAGTTTAAGGGCTCATATTTAATTTTCTAGCAATAATCCGCGACAAATACTAATTTTATAAGATTCCACAGTTACTAGAAACCTAGCCTACGTTGTAGGCTGTAGACTTGTGGACCATTTTCTATTTTACTAAATACCTGGTAGTTGTTGATAGGCCTACACTGTCCTCCCATACCTAGAAACACTGTTATATGAAAGTATTGTAATAGCCAATTATTTTGAAAAGAGCAACCGTGGAGTTTCTTGCCGGCTTTTCTCCATAGGAAGCGACCAATTGGAACTGTGCACCTAGCTTCTGACGTGTCATAAGTGCCCTTGTAGGTTTATGTGAAATAAAATATTTTGATTTTGATTTTTTTGACTCTAGATGAAAATAATACCAGTTTAGTTATTTTTGAATTAAATTATTGACGTTTGAAGTTTGAGCAACAATGAATAACGAATAAAATTAAAAAAAAAAAAAACCGTCAGGCCTGGGTCTTGTTATTGGGCTTAAACACGTAGCAGATGGCCCCACGGATCCGCCATTTTCATATGTTCAATCGTCTGCCTAACACCCTGTATATATCTTTCATATTATTCGAGTAGCGTCATAAATCGCGTTGTATATTTATTATGCCTTTTCTACTTTCATGCGTACTTTTACAGAGTGCCCGTCAAGAGTGCTATTTTATGACGTAGCAATATTGTGTAAGAAGATCTTTTATAAATAATTTATATCTCAAGTATCTAGTCCGTACCCAGCATGAAAATAATTGGCTTTGAATTTTTCAGTTTTCATAATTACTGATGTATTTTTTCTCTTTGCAGAACGCTTCTTCCAATCAAGTGTGATTACATCGGAAGCGACTGCGATGGACACGACCGGCTCGACGGTCGGGTCGGTCGTCGACGCGTCGGACGATATGGCGCCCGACAAGCCGGCGCCCGACTTACGCTCGCCGTGATCCCACGCAACCGCTACGTCGGTCGGTGTCGCAAGTGTCGGACATGTTGGAACCGACGGATCGGTCGGAAATGTTGGATCTGTAATTAGTGTTGATTCTGATACGCCCGTCTCAAGTGTCGGACCTGTCGCGTCGGTCGCGCCGTCGGCGACCGTGCTTCGCTGGACACCCGCGCCTCTCCCGCACTGGCGACCCGTCTCACATCGGACTGTTTAATTTCTAACGTTGTCTCTGAAAGTCGGGGGATTAGTGTAAATATAAAAAGGAATTAAAACGGATGAGGTTGTAGTTGAAATTTAGATTTTACAATTTTTATTCTGTGTCGATCGACTGCACCTGTCCGTGCGATGTAACTTTGTCGCGGCGTCTAAGCACGTCCACAAGTATTGAAATACGATTTTCGACAGACGCGGGTGATCGACATGGTTTTCATTTATTACTTGTTAAGGCGATAACAAAATACAATACTCCAACGATAATTATGTAAAAAATATTAAAGGTACGATATAAAAACAACATATTATATTCTAATATTTTTATAGAATATAAAAAAACAAGTATGATATGATCAAGCCTTCCAGTAATTTAGTGAAATAAAATGTTAATAAAAAGTGCAGCTTATAAAATATTGTTTTGCTGAGCTGTGAGACAGGATAAGCGAATAAAAATGCTTCCAAAGGCGTCAAAACAGTTTAAATTGACGAAAGTGTGATACTATAAGTTGTTTTTTTGTTTCGTTGTTGTGTGTTTTGTAATGGAAATAAAAAATTAAATAAGTGTAAGACGTCGGTTAGTTTAAAAATATTTTTTTTATTTATTGAACGAATATTTAATAAAGACGAGCCTTGCTTAAGAGATTAGTTTAGTTGTAATTAGTAGCGAACAGAGTAGTTGATTTATTGTACTTTCGATCGGGAAATACTGACACTAAAACATTTATAAAATAAAAAATAGCAAAAAGATTTTTTACGTAATTTTCGCACAAAAATACATCTATATTGATCTCAGTGACACAATTATACCAAGACGAGATTTTTTTCCTTTTTATTATTTTTAATTTTTTTTTGTGAAAAGTTCTGGGCATCGAAAGAGACAATAAATCATAAGTAGATCGACTTATGTCGAAGGACATTTTATAGGTGCCTTTCATAAAGAAACGTAAAATAACTTAAATAATAGGGATTTGTAAATTGTAGTGTTCTTTTTGATAAATCCATCCGCTCATACCTGTAACAAACGATTCATTGACTATTTAACTTAAGAGTTGTGTGTTTTGTAACCAAATTGGTGAGACAAGTGGTACGAGTTTGTGGCTAGTCAGTATGCCGAGCGTTTATTTTTCACACCTTTTATTAATAATTATTTAATTTAATACTTCGTATGAATCTTTTTTTAATAAGGTTTTTCAATAAAATGCAAAAATACCAACTTTGTGTAAGTACGGTCACAATGAGAGTTGAGACTTGTAACTAAAACATGTTTCGTTAGATTTGGAATGCTGTTGAAATGCACAAAATACTCAAATTAATGTTTTTGGTTACTTAATACACACGTAAAGTACTATAATCCTATAACTTAAATCCTAGAAATTATTTAGTTTTGTCACTCATGAAAATGATTTTTTTTCGCAATAACAGTGGCCATACGAGGAAAGCTAGTCATTAGAGTTACAATGTAAATTTAATGTTACTTAAAATAATAAAAAAAATATTTACAATTATAAAAAAAAACCCCTTACGTTTATTAGTAAGGGGTGTGAAACTAAAAATGTGGCCAAATTACACTTAATGAATGAAATCCAAATATATATACACAATTTTTTATAGATTTAGATTTAAATAAGCGTGGTAAAATTAAGTTCGTAGCGAAAACAATTAAGTGACTATAATTCGAGTAGGAAAAAGGAAATACAGTATTGAGACAAAAAATCCACGTCAAATTGTCATGAATATCTTAATTTACTTGGTCAGGCTTAAAACATCTTAATTTCCATCACCATTCAATCGACAAGTTTTATTTGATGCCTTTATAAACATTGTTTTTGGATTTCTATAAAAATAGTGTAGTAGGGAAACGTAGCAATAACTACAAGCAATAAATAAAAAATAATTATAAACAAAAAAACGGCTTTAGTGAGGCTAGAATTTGGTACTGAAACGTAGTGTGACCTATATAAACGATTCGCGATATATTTTCTATAATAGACAGATCGGCGAGAGGCTGGGTACTATGTAAAATGATATTTATAGTGCAGTTTGGTACAATTAATAGCTATTTGACAAAAAATATATTAGACTTACAGCTATAGTCGAACTAGGCAGAAAGGCGGGATTAGTCAATTGCTAGCTATAGAAAACATTATTAGAATACGAAAAAAAAACATTAGAAAGTAATAGTAATGTCATTAAGGCTTGTTGATAACTTACAAAGAAACAGTTTCGTCATTGAAAATCTGAAAGAGGTAACCTTGTAACGTGGTAAGGCAATATTAATATTGGTGACGAATTTAAAGCTCATTGGTGCCGAAAATTCTAGACTGTGATTCAATTGTTCATTCAGAACGTGTCTTATATTGAAATAGTTGTTTTTGTATGATTGGCAATGCACAGTGGGTGCTGTATAATACAAAATAAATGTATTGTAAAATGGCAGATAGGAACATGTTGTATGAAATGCATTTGTTATAATTGTAAAGATAATGGTAACAGCAAATGTAAGCTGAGAATTGCAATTTTTTTGACAGCGTAAGTAGAAACGGTAGATTTATTTGATAGCTTTGCAGTAATTTATATGGATGTGACTAATACAAGATTCTGGATGGACAAAAAGTTATTATGGGAAATTGAAAATTATGTATTGGTCGCGGCATGTATTTTTTTGTTTCATTATTAGCACCATTAATACGATATGGAGTAATAATTGAAAGCCTAAACATTATGTGCCTTAGATACAACAATATTGTATGATATTTATGATGCGTTCTATACAACGTGCTAACTAGAAATAAATGATAAACCTTATTTTGAATGCCTGGACTTTGAACAATTATCTTCATTGTTAGAATTCATTTCTGCAAAGGCTTGTATGTACTCCCAAAGATTTTGTAACCTTGAAATGCAATTTTTATTATAAAATTAGGCCCAATGTTCGGAAAATTGTAATTAAACCTTAATGATGTATTAGTTTTCCCTAAAAATGTTTCTCAAATTTTTCTATCACATTGTTTCTTTTTTGTATCTATATGAAAATTGTGAGTAACTGGGCACCCAGCAGTCTGGAAATTGATTTCGAATCCAGAGATATAAATTATAACCCTCTTGTAATAATTATTGTACAATTAAGTAACGCTTCTATGCGTAGTTTCGCTGAAATATAAAACTACTTCTATGATATTATATAATTTTAGTAATTACCTACATTGTACCCATTTATGTACCTATATACTTTACTGGCATGTGTATTCTTAATCTACGCAACTCGGAATAGCCACGCTTTTTTTTACGAAGTAGACACCACTTTGATTCTCGCATGGCTTTTTGATATAAAAAATTACAATCCATCTATTACATAAACTTGTATGATAATTTCTTTTAAGTTATTTTTTATTGTAAAAGGAACGAAAATCCGTCTTATAAGTTTCGTGGATTTCAAAAGTTGAATACATAATACGTAAATAGAGAAAAATAATTGTAAGGATAATTAACCAATAGAGAAATACTCCTAGTTATGAATTTCTTAGTTCATCTGATGTGCAATTATAATTAACTGTTTTATTAGCGAATTTGTTAATTTTTATTAGTAATTTTACGATTGTATCCATTATCATTGTATGTAAATATGTTCCGGAGTGTATTTATATTTTTTTTATTTGTATAATTAACATTAGAATGCGTTTATATGTTATGTTTGTCATCGGTCATGTCCTCCGCGCTTTCATATTCATTTAGGTTTTTACAATTTTTCTTTATTTTTTAAATAGATACTCGCGAGTCGAATGGCTTATTCCAACAAGTTTGTTCACGAAAATAACGATAGCGTACAGAAGTTGGAATAGATCATTAGATCCATGCAATAAACTAAAGATAGACTTGTAAAAATGTTATAACATGTATTTTTAACCTATACATAGTAAGATATTTATAGAATTTTAGTCGTTTAATTATTTCGAACGACTTGTTATAAAGAAAATTGGTGCTTAAAGCTTAAAACAAAATAAGACGGCACTTTGTCGTGTGTGTATTGTCATGGAAGGGGTCTGAGCATTATGACATAGCATGCGTTGTTATGCTTTCGTGCGATACAGAATCGTTTATTTAAAAATCGAAAAAAGGAAACGTTAGTAAATTTTTGCGAGCCCGCCGCTCCAAAGTTAGTGCGTGCGGGTTTCATATACGTTTATTTCTTTTGTAATTTTTCTTTGTTTTATACTTTACTTTTTGTTATTTTAAATGATGTAAAATAAACGATTGTATATCACAATGCGAGCAGTTATAATAATGTAGGTAAACTTTGCTCAATATCGATGAAAACTGAAAGTGTTACAGTTGATGCAATACAAACAAACAAACATAACAATTGCGTTTTATTTTAATATTAGCTTCTGGCCACGACATCGTCCGCGAGCCTATAACCTACCTCAAGAATTGGGCTATCCAATGCAAAAAGAGTTTTTCAAATCCGACTGGTAGTTCCAGAGATTACCTCCTACATACAAACAAACATACAAACTTACAAACAAACAAATTTGACCTATTTATAATATTCTTATTAATTCGTCCGCGTGAAATTTATTGTTCCCCCGACCCACCGCGTCGCATCGAACCCCCCGCTCGCGCTATTAGTACCGCGTTTTCGATTTCTTCGAGTTCTGTCGGACTTTTTCGCTTTATAAGGATGGGATTTAAGGAGGGATCTAAACTGTGATCTACACTGTGCGTCGCTAGGGCGATCGTAAGAAAATTGCTCACGCAGGTTGGAAGGATAAGACGGGTTGTGTGAGATGTGGAAAAGGAGACAAAATTTAAAAGTCAGTTATTCAAACTAGGCTGAGAATCAGCACTTTTCGAACGTCAAAATTTCATAAGACAGTCCCCCAAAACGCCTACCCTTCACCACTTCCTAGTGCTGGGAAGAAGAAGTGGACATAGAATCCGAGTGTTCCTGCGAAGGCGGATCGGGAGTCACTTGAGTTCCTTGCGAAGGTGTCAAACATGGTCATACCTTCGCAGACCGAAAACAAAGTGAATGCACAAGCTTGTTTAATAGCTCCTCAGTGGAATCCAGGTAGCTGGCGTCGGCATAATCTACAGTCGGCTGAATAAGAGTTTGTGCCAAAAAAAAAGTAGTCTTCAAGAGCAAGAGACTTTGAAGGCATTTCAGCATTTCAAAGGAGAATTGTACCTTTCGGCTGACCTCAATAATAAATATCATAGGAACTTACCCAATAATCAATCAATTTCAAATACTGCCGCTTATCAATGATATTGGCTCTATAAGGCACCTATGTGTGCGTTACATAGTCCCCCTATGCATACAACCGCCATCTATGCACTCGAAGTGGAACTAACTCACTGATTTGACGTCACAGCTGGTAAAACCTTCTTGTTGTTATTAAAAGTGCAATGCTGGTCAACTGCTGTGACTCTTATAACGAGGTTAGTAAAATTGATTAATTAATAGGTATTTTAATTATTGATTTGAGCTATTATAATTGATAGTCATGTTTTAAAGTGTAGTTTTGTATGCAAGACATGCATAGGGTGCATTATGCTGCGTAGCAACCTCTTTGGTCCAATTTTAAATAAGGAATTTTTATTTTTTAACTTTTTTACTTACAATTTTGAATACACAGGTCTCAGACATATTGTTCTTAATTTAAAAGTTTTTAAATTGTTCGCGGGTTTTTCTTGATGTTTTATTTAGGAAACAGGTGATCAAATTTTGTTCCCTGTGACAAAATCACAGATATTTATGTCATGTTGCGTGCTAGGATGCCACACAGGATGCTGTGCTTTTTTTGCAGCAGCTTGCGTGCAGTTACGCACTTAGCTACATAGGTAAACATAATAGGTACCTACCTAAATAAATCAGTTCGTAAAACTAATTACGTAGATTTTTTAAATACTGTTTTTATTTACCTAACATCTAGAGGGTCTAAAAAGGCAATTATCGTAGATTCGTATCAGGATAATAATATGAATCATAGGTATACTTAGTCACAAATTGCGCACAACAAATTCATAACACGCAATTCATCTGTTTGACAATTTTGTAAAGATATTCATAAAATGGTTAATTACATAATATAGCAACAAAAATGCAGCGGAGACACGCAAACATAGAGTACAGTAGACCTATACCTGATCTATATTGCTGACTAGCAGCGTCCCGCGGTTTCACCCGCATAAGTTTCGATTCCGTGGGAATATCGGGATAAAAAGTATTTTTCACTCCTCTTGCTCAAAAAGGCCGTCATTGTAGAGTACCAGAGCGGGGAACAAAAAAACATTTCTTGCTCTAGGGGAAAAAGTAATTTCTTTTTACTTTTTGTCTATTCCAACGAGCGTTCAAAAACGAAAAAGTCTTTATTCTTATGTAGAATAATCATTCGACTTCGGACTCGACTTATTACTGGTTCACAAATAAAAGAACAACTTATTTTTTTAAATGGAACTAAATGCGGCTATCTCTACGCTAGAATACGTGCATTGCGTTGCGGCTACAGAAGAAATAAAAAAGGCATTGGCGCGAAATCTTTAGAATTTTTCTCTAATTACGAATTGAATTGGTGACCGTAATATAATTTACAACAGTGAAAATGTCATCATCTAGTGAGAACATCTTCACAGAGGACTGAAATTAAGTTGCCGGAAAAAAACATTTCGTTAAATATCCAGAATTTTACAAATTGTACATTTAAATAAAATAAACTATTTAAATATTATATTGGATTATTTTATTTTCTCGCAATCGTTGTGAAAAGTAGAGTGTAACACACGGCGCTAAAACCCATTATAACTCGGTTTCTATTTACTCCCGGATCGCTAAAGCTCGGGAGTAAAACTATCTCGTTACAATGGGTTATTTTAGCCCCTCGTATAACAATCTACTATTATGTGTTAAGTCAGAGTATAAACTTTCTGTGTGCCAAATTTCATGCAAATCCATTCAGTAGTTTTTGCGTGAAAGATTATCAAACATCCAATCATCCATCTATCCTCACAAACGCGTTTATAATATTATAGTAGGATAGGATACGATTGCCTTTCAAACTTTGGTTTTAGCCTGCTCACTATCATCGCTAAAACGGTAAATGGTTTTTTGCAAAAATAGATGGTTTTACACCCTCGAGGCCGGCGACACGGCTCGCAACTACAAATCGAGATGTTTGCAAAATTCAATTCCAAGCACGTTGCGCTAGTGTGAATGCCTGTTGGAGCGATATACACCTACAGTGAGCAATACTACCACGCACACATTGACAATTATTGCTTGACGCGATAGCACTACTAACTTTCAAAAATTTGTAATAAATGTGGATGTGTTCCGTAATACAAAAAATTATAAATGAAAACTTAATGTATTTCCATTTTTTTTTCGATAATTTGTAACTTGATAACATAAACTATGCTTGTGCGGAAACAATATTACAAATATTGTTGTTTATAATACAGAAAAAACAATATGAAAACATGTCATTTACGCTGTAAAAATGTACGAAATGCAATTCGCTTACACTTCATTTAAACGTAAGTTTTTGGAAATAAAAAGTCGTAGGAACCTAGATAAATATTGTCTCAATCCGAATATCAACATAATATGGTGGAAATATGCTCAAATTGCAAATGATTTTTGTATTACGTTTGTATGGACAATTCATGCGTCGCCGCATTCTTAAAGGAATCCCTTAGTCAAGTTGTAGGACACTAACGAAACTGAGTTTTAAACTTTTAAGTTAGAAAATATGGTTTTTATTTGAAGTGATTCATTTTCTACATGGTGAAATCAGGAATGGTGAATCAATCAAAACCGTGCGGATCAGGGGCAGGTCGCTAGTATGTAAAGTATTTCTATTTTTTTTATGTCTCTCGGGTATCATCGGATTTCCGAACACAAACGAATGCAAATTTCCATGTCCATCAATTATTAGAATTATCGTGTATATTAATTGAATTCAGAACTAAGTACTTTATTGTTGTTTTGTTTTGATTTCCGTGTGGACTATATAGAGCTGTAAAACTATTTTCCTATCTGTCGTGCCTGCGACTTTAGCGGCTTTCCTCCCATTTTTAGGGTTCCGTAGTAAACAAGGAACCCTTATAGTTTCGTCATGTCCGTCTGTCTGTCTGTCTGTCCGCGGTCTAGCTCCGAGATCCTTAGTACTAGAAAGCTGTAATTTGACATAGGTATACATATTAATTACGCCGACAAAGTGGTAAAACAAAATTATGAAAAACATTTTTTTTAGGGTACCTCTCCTACACGTAAAGTGGTGATGTTTTTTTTTTTTTATCGCATAGTGTGGGGTATCATTGGAAAGGTCCTTTAAATACATTGTGAGTTTGCGAAAACCATTTTTGGATTCAAGGATCCGTTTGCGAAATATTAACCTTTAAAGTGCTAATTTTTGTTAGAGTCAAGTGTCCCCCCCTCTGCCAGCTAAATGATTGATTTTGGATATGTGAAAAAAATCACAGCAGTAGGTTATATAACGAAATTAAAAGGAAAACTATCACAGCTAAGTAGGCTATACAAGTTAACGAGTAATAATCGACCAACTTAATTTTGCAGTTGTAAAACATGTTTTCCCATACATTCCGTATGGGAGAACATATTTTTCAACTACAAAGTTAAGTTTGTTTTTGGGATAAATTCATCCCAACTACGGAACCCTTCATTATGCGTGGTCCGACTTGCACTTGGCCGGTTTTTTTAAAAATAAACATTAAGTTAAAAGAGTATTCATCATCATCATTTCAACCGAAAGACGTCCACTGCTGAACATAGGCCTCCCCCAAGCACCTCCACTTCGACCGATTCTGTGCTTTCCGCATCCAGCGGATTCCTGCGCCCTTCACAAGGTCATCGGTCCATCTTGTGGGAGGCCTTCCAATGCTGCGTCTTCCGGTAACAACAAAAGAGTATTAACAACTCTGTATATGTATTTCCAAGTCGATTGAGAACGTCTGGTCTGCACCAAGTGCGAAGGGCAACTGATAGAAATCCGACAACTGACGAAACACGAAGTTTGCCGAGGGGCATTAAGAAAATGGAAGACAGCACGTCTCTATAAAAACTTAGTAAAAACTGTTATTATAAAAGTTTGTGATTCTAATAGGCGCTTTACTTCAAATTGGTACAGTTTCAGTTCATCTTGACTAAACGTTAATGTGCTGAGCATTCGTATTTTTGTTTTTGTGTTTTTTTAGTATCAGGCCAAAGGTGAAGCGAGCTATCGTATCTCCAACTGCCGAAACACAACAATGCTGTTAACATTGTTGTCATGGTGACAGATTTAGATATCTAACCTATACTCTATTTTAAATCCCTGCTGTAGGCAAACGCCTTATTAGAATAGAATAGAATATAATTAGTTTCTGAGTATATGGTACA
The DNA here is from genome assembly GCA_963680765.1 of Agrochola lychnidis. Lineage (NCBI taxonomy): Eukaryota > Metazoa > Arthropoda > Insecta > Lepidoptera > Noctuidae > Agrochola > Agrochola lychnidis. The sequence goes on from OY796873.1 coordinate 2,250,598, forward strand.
TTTTTAATAGTAAACAGCTTCACACACACCATTGGTGGTGTAGAAATATTAAAATCAAAATAAAGGGTGGGCGTTTTGGGGGACTGTCTTATGTAATTTTGACGTTCGAAAAGTGCTGATTCTCAGTTTACGACTTTTGAATTTTGAAAGGTAGAATTTTAAATTAGCAAATAACTCTTTACGTGACCAGTACCCTAATTGCGTAACTCATTTTCGTAAACAATTTTGCGAAATTTGTTTCATTTTAACATTTCAACAACATTCATTGCGTTATTTACGTTGTTGAACAGATTTTTTTTCCAACTTATGAAGCAATGGATTAGAAATCTGTTTCAAATCGAAACAAATTGTGATTGTGTTGTATTACGCAATTAGGGTGCAGAAGTCTGGCCTACTTTTTTGGCAAAGATTCAGCATTGCCATACAACGTGGCAATGCTGCCAGCCTTTCGGGCACATTTCCAGTTGACAGCGATGCGGGCGAAATTTTTGATGCCCTATGATTCTTTACCCTCCTTTTTTACCCGACTACGACGAAGCAAAAACGAGGGTTATAATTTTGACCGGTATGTATGTTCATCTGTTAACTCGATTCTAAACTACTAATCATAACTTGACAAATGAGGTATCATTGGAAGCGTTTTGATCGTCCACGGGTTACAGGTTATGTGACGTCACATTGAATGCAATATGGCGTCCTCTAGAGGACGTCATAAACTAAAAAAATAAGGGCAAAGCCGTGGTCGCATGCCACCTACAAAATTATAATGGCATGCGACCACGGCTTTACCTTGACCATTTTTGTACTTGTCTTGCTTTCTGTCTCAAATATTTTCTTGTTTCATGCTTTTTAGTGTGATTTTTCAGTATTCGGGTTTTAGTTTTTAAACTTAAGTCCTTTTTTAAATACATGCAGTAAATATTATTATTTTTATTTTAAGTCTGTTAGCGTATATATTAGCTAATTCCTTCTCAGTAAATTAAGTTTACAGTCCAATAAATATTCTCATTAATATTATGTTTAATTATAAATAAGTATTCAAAATTCAAAAGTCATTTATTCAAACTAGGCTGAGAATCAGAACTTTTCGAACGTCAAAATTACATAAGACAGTCCCCCAAAACGCCTACCCTTCACCACTTCCTAGTGCCTTTAGCTGGGAAGAAGTGGCGCAACAAACTCCATTCACATTTTTATCTAATGTTTCATGTTGTTGTAATACGGCCCCATGTCATATATTTACAACTCGTGGCGTGTGCTGACCGAGCAATGCATGGTGCCAGCGAAAACCACGCACGGGTAGTATCCCCCGTTCTCCCCTATTCGTAACTGTATAAGTTCCTAGGGGTCCCATTTAGTAGTAGCAGAGGAAACGATAGACACAAGTACAATAGCTGTTTCTCTGTGGTTCCATTCGTACCTAAAAAACTTTGTTCTAAACGTCGTAGGTTGGGATAGAATTTATTTAAAAAAAGAGTAAAAAGTTTCTTTTGATTTTGGAAATTTTGTATTTTCGTTTTTTGCCATCGACTTCAAAAATTAAAGTTATTTTTTATTTCGCTCGTAGAGTTTTTTTTTGGAATACGGTTTTTTTTTTGTAAAAAATATTTTTCACTTAAATTAGCCACATAAATTCGTATCAGTACTTGCAGTGTAAATGACAGTGACAGGAAGTTATTATAACATCATCAACACACAAAAAATGAAAAAAAAAAAAAAAACGTATGAATCTAACTTAAGAACCATTCATAAGAACTTGACCAAGTTTATATAGGTCTAATCTGAAAGTTAATGCTTTCAAATAAAAAAAGAACTTTTCAAATCGTTTTATAAATGATGGAGATCTGAGGTAAAAAAAAAAAACATAAAAAATACAATTGAATTGATAACATTATCCTTTTGGTAAACAATTTTTTTTTTGTTGATATCCTTTGAGGAACCTGTCAGGCAAACTCTAAGTACGTTAATTAATTTTGGAAATATCGTAAGAAGTTAGTTAGCATATAAATTTAAGGACTCAGACCAAATAAAAAACCATGACATAGCGCTGCGAACAATACAGTGAAGCATGCCAAAACTACACCTCCGCTCTGTGCAAACACGTTCACACGTACACATTTACAATGTATCTACACCTCACTAAGTGCACAAATGTTTACGAAACCGGCTTCACGTCACTGTTGACAGCGCTATGTCTTGATTTTTTATTTGGTCTGAGCTTAAGGACCAATTTAATGTATTAAAAGACCCGCTTTTAAGCTGCTACCTCGTCAACTTAACAAGATGGTCGCTAGCTCAGACTAAATAATACGCTAGCTTCACAATAGCATTGTTACAATTACATATTTTGAACTAAACACCGTTGCCGCGTTGGGATTGGACAAAACTGAAATAAGTATTACTTACCTACTGGCAAATGTTGACCATCTACGTAGAAATAACAATTACTTTACGGAGAAATTAATTGTTTTGACTAATTCGGTATTTAGTACCCTACCTACATCAAATGGATATTTGTTGTCTTACTGAAATGTTCTCTATCAAAACCTAAAATAATCTAACATTATCGTCATCCATTCATAGTTGAAAAAATTCCTTTATAACTACACAATTGACGAAGACATTAAAAGAACATTACCTCAAACTCAAACTCAACTCAAATCATTTATTTCAATTAAACCATTTACAGGCACTTTTGAATTGTCAAGGAATCGGTCAGTCAGAAATAGGTATGAAGCTAGTTGCCCATTCCAAAGCGTAGTAGGTATCTATGGAGAAGAACGGGCAAGAAACTCCACGGACACTCTTTTAAATAAAAAATTGTTACAAAATATTGGTTACATCATTCATGTTGAAATTATACGTGTGAGAACAATGTAGAAAGACGTGCACGTTAGAAGCGACCGTAATAAAAAGATAAAAAAAAGAACAATTCAAAAAATTAGAAATAAGCCCTGGCAGCTAAGAGATGACCAGTCCCAACTGACGGCGCTCAGTAATTACGGATCTGCCTAGCTACGCTAAAACGTCTCTTTTAACTTACGCAATCAACATACAAACACATAAAAATACACCCTGAGTGGTGCAAGTACGTATTAAATAATCCAATAAATCGAAATTTCTCACAATCATTGGCAAACGGGATCGCAAAAATCAATAGTCGATGGTTTGTTTCAACCAAGCACGCTGCCTACAAACCACGCTGCATGACGTACGATCTTTTATACAGTTTGTTTCACTTCGAAAATAAGTTCTATTGCTAAAGAAATAAGGCTGCGGATAGGTTGGGGAGGTCGGTAAGTTGTGACGTTACGGCATCGTACACCAGAGAACAGATAATCGACGCCTAGCCTTGTGCGATATCGATTTTGACAACGGCTACTTTCACTTGGAAACGGAACGCGTAGCATCTAGCTATCTCCCTCGCTCTCACGAGTGAAAATAGTGGTGCAGAGAGGGATGGGTTCGGCGCCGCAAGTAGGGGTCGCCGTCGCGGCGTTGCCATGGCGACAGGTCACCGGGAGGGTATGATTTCCAATATAATAGCTCGATATTTTTAGGTCAAAATGTCGGAGTTTATAATAAAAGTATTTATGAACGAGAATAAACTTGAAATATGCATGGATGACGGTAATGTTGCGATGGTGATGGACAAAAAAGACTACCTTATTGATTCGGTAAGATTTTTATTGGAATATTGGATTTTGACGCATTGCAAAATGGCGGCTGTATGCTGATAAAATAAATTATTGATTTTCTGACAAACATCGATAATAGTGTGGGTGGTAGATAAGTTTAGTTTTATAATAAGTAGATTTATCGTATTTTTTTACACACAATTATTACTAGTTTTAGCTGTTTTGTAAAATCGATTGTTATGCAGTCCTATAAGATTGAAATAATTGTTGTATTTTTTCTTCTCTATACTGATCGGTCAAGTACTCATTAGGTAGAAAACTAGAATTTAAGAACAACATCTTTAAGAATATGAAAGTAGTGTAGATACATTAGAAGCATTTTTTCAAAAATATGGGCAGAATCTTCGTGTGCTATACAACATACTGCGATCACCAATCTATTCGGCATGCATGGTTATTGGGTAAATACTTGGTTTATGTAGCAACTCTAACGACTGTACTTAGGTATCTATGATGTAGACATTACTGTATCTACATTGTATTTAAATAGATTGTACTAGCTTTTGCCTACGGCTTCGCCCGCGTGGATGTCGGAAAATATCCTACGGGAACGTACTACCGAGATTTCATACCTAATAACATAGGAAAAGGTCATTGACTCCGACCGCTGCGCCCGCGTTGCTACGCGTAATTTTGAAACTGTGGTATCTTTTAAACTATTCTTTTATATGATATGATTTAAAGGCAATCTTGAATCTAAATTAAATGCCCAATTTAAATAACATATTTTTTTGGATAAGGATTAATAATATACCGGTCAAAAAAGCTTTGGAAATAGCAATTAAATTTTTATGAAATTCTGAAAGATAAAAATGGCTATTGTGGTCATCCTTAGAAGATAGACATGTGCCATCACAATTTTTTTTTGTTGAAATTTTTAAAATGAATAATACCGTAGAACATAAATTTGATGTATCTTTTTCGGTTATCGCAGCGCACGCCAGTAAAGCTTCCAGTCGGCATGATTTTTTCCGACTTCTTCAACAATAATCGTCATATTTCAGCCAATTTACACAAAACCGTAATGAATTATACACTAAAACCTTTCGCATAAATCACTCCGTCCATTGGTGAAAACCGTTTGAAAATCCGTTCGGCAGTTTTTGAGTTTATCGTGTTCAGACAGACAGACGCGGTGGAGGACTTTGTTTTATCTTATACATATATAAAATTCTCGTGTCACAATGTTAGTTACCTTACTCCTCCGAAACGGCTTTACTGATTTTTACCAAATTTTATATGCATATTCAGTAGGTCTGAGAATCGGCTATTATCTATTTTTCATACCCCTTAGTGATAAGGGTTGTCCACCCCAAACAAATAATTGGCAAAACAACGTTTGCCGGGGTCAGCTAGTAATATACTATAAGGATGTAAGGAAGAGCAGTAAGTTTTAAGATAATCCAAAGAGAGCTTTCAGATTGCAAGGCGACCTAAGCTCAATTTGGAACGAGTTAGGCTAACGATAATTGTATGATTGAGTCTATCTACTAGTTTCAAAAACAGCAATGTCTACTTTTGTAAAATGTTCAATTTTGTAAAATGTCCATAATTCAATATTAAAAAATTTTTTACCCGACTACGGCAAAGCCAAAAGGAAGGGTTATGATTTTAGCAGTCTATGTATGTATGTTTGTATGTATGTATGTTTGTATGTATGTATGTTTGTTTTTACGTGTGTTCCACCGTAGCGCCTAAACTACTAAACCGATTTTGATGAATGAGGTATCAATAGATTCGTAATAATGGTCCGGGTGACATAGGCTATATAATTTTTCCCTAAATTTAATTTGGTGGACTTTACACGTAAATTTCTAACCTCGAAAAAAATTAAAATGGGATGATCATGACATGTTTGGTACCTATCAAAAGAAAGGTCTTGACGAGCACATTACAAATATGTATATAATATTATATTTTCAAAGTAAATAAATATGTTAAAATCGTTAAAAACAAGAAAAAGTGAGACTGCGCTACGTAGTATTGCAAGATGTTACCAACGTGCAGTTAATCAAATCTTAATAAATAGAAACGATTTGTAATTCCACTCTTATGAAGAAAAACAAGTACAACGAAATATTTATATTTTGGATTTCTTCGAAGCTCGATATCGATATATGGTGTTGGCGTCGAAATAAATCGCTCTATGGTTTCTTCCAAAGCACTATGCACTGCTATTGGAATTTAAAATAGGTTAATTACTGAACTATTGTATTACTCTTATTTACGTTTATCAAGTGTAAAAACGGAAAAGTATAAAATAAAAAATAAAGTTTAATAAAAAACTGTTACCCGACTACCTACGGGAAAATGAAAATGATCTAAAAAGTACGAAACAAGCAAATATTTCAGACAGAAATCAAGACATAGGTACAAAAATGGTCAAGGTAAAGCCGTCGTCGCATGCCATTATAATTTTGTAGGTGTTCCTGGCACCAACATGGTATATAGGCATGCGACCACGGCTTTACCTTGACCATTTTTGTACCTATGTCTTGATTTCTGTCTGAAATATTTGCTTGTTTCGTACTTTTTAGATCATTTTCATTTTCCCGTAGGTAGTCGGGTAACAGTTTTTTATTAAACTTTATTTTTTATTTAGGGTTCATATTACTAATTTATGTATTGGACATTGCTGATTTTGTAATGTGATTTTAAACGGGTTTTTGCTGTTTTTTTTGCATACGGAGTGGTGCATTAACTGCTATTTTATTGATAGGTACAATTCGAAACCATAGACAGCGCAATTTTTGCAAAGTATGGATATTGCTGTTTTTGAATCTAGTCGACTCAATTATTAATTTGCATCTTTGATATCGTCACGAACTTGGTAATAATAGCTCTCCTGTGGTTTAAATAGAAGCTAGTCAGAAAGGTGGTGGCGGGGTTTTCTAATTTGTGTTTCGTATTGACAATAACATTTTGTTTGATAGAGTCAATGCTAAAGTGTTTGGGTTTCAGCTGTTATGGTAGATTATTATTAGATTAGATCTTTAGTCACAGAATAGATATGTATATTTTATAGAATTTCTTGATAAATGGAGCTGGATGGAGAGGGAGAGGAAGGCCAAAGAAAAGATGGACGCATTGTGTGAGGAATGATATGAAAGAGAAGGCAGATGATAGCGTGACAGTTGACAACGGAGAATTGACAAGGACAGAACGATAACGATGATGATTCTATGGCATTTCTTATTTGTCATTCGACCTGTAATTGTGCCATTGCAAGGCAACGAAGCTGTCAAAACGGTGAAGGAAAACATCTATCTACCAAACCGTACTGGGTCCGCGTGGTGGAAAACGTGAAGGCACGTGAATATATATACGGAATAAATTTTTTTTCTAACTTGAACAGACAGCTGTGCTGCTGGGGAGTTTGTTGCGCCACTTCTTCTTCCCAGCTAAAGGCACTAGGAAGTGGTGAAGGGTGGGCGTTTTGGGGGACTGTCTTATGTAATTTTGACGTTCGAAAAGTGTTGATTCTCAGCCCAGTTTGAATAAATGACTTTTGAATTTGAATTTATATTCATAAGAAGTTGGCAGAATCATCCCAGCGCTGATTTGCTGGATTCGTTTTCTCCTCTACCTATCGTTAATTCTCCTGACAAAGTTTATTTTGTTTATATGTATTAGTATTTATTCTTATTCGAGTTATCTATCAATTATGTTGCATCTGCCATGTTTTGTCTCTGCATCACCCTAAGGTTGACTGGTAGAAAATGCTTCAGACATTAAGTCCGCTTTTGTACAGAATTTTTTTTTATTTGTGCGTAAAGTTTGAATAAATGAATAACGGTCCACTCTCTCTCACCGAGAGAAGGCCTGTGTCCCAGCAGTGGGAACATTATAGGCTGATTATGAAATAAGTCAAAGAAATTTTCTGGTACAGAGAAGGAACTGGCATTGATCTCCATGCTCACCCTGTTATGTTATATTATACAGAGTGTTTGGCAGAACGTTGAACATACGAAAATGGTGGATAGGTGGGGTCATCTGCTACTTACTCAGCCCTAATTTATTTTGCCTTTGTTTTTTTTTTTAATACTAGTTGAAATTAAGATTTAAGTATTTTTTACATCTTTCTGTAAGTTTGAGGACTCATTTTTTTTTTTCTAGCAAACATCTGAATAAAGCAATAATTTTATAAGAATCTACCAACATTAAAGATAAAAAAAAAAAAAAATTGCCTATTTTACCAATTTTCAATAAAAATTACACTTATTAAATATCCAATTTTTTTTTAAATATCCAGGGGGCCAGGGACAAATAAATTAGGGTTGAGTAAGTAGCAGATGACCCCTCCTATCCACCATTTTCGTATGTTCAACGTTCTGCCAAACACCCTGTATTTTATGTCACGCCAAGTCAGTCCTCACGATGTTTTCTTTCGCCATTCGTTGGCAGTGTTTAAGATAAACTATACACCGTTTGAAATAAGATTAGACATTTAAAAAAACCTTTTTTACAGTCCGTTCAACCGATTTTGACTTCTATACCGTAGGCATAAGGACGGCATTAAAAGCGTAGTTACAAACCAACTGTTTACTGCAGCTGCCATTTGTCATGCGACCAACGCAATAGAAGTCAAAATCGGTTGAACGGACTGTAAAAAAAATGTCTAATCTTATTTCAAACGGAGTATAAGTAGATACCAGGGTTGTTTGGTAAGTATTTCTTCTTTTTCGTGTGGTTAGTGACTAACCTGGTGTCAGAGTTTTAAAGCGGCCCATGGGCCTCTGACTTGGCTGCACATGCCGTCGAGAAATGTCTCTCAGGCATGCCGGTTTCCTCACAATGTTTTCTTTCACCGTTTTTGAAGCAAGTGATAATTATACAATACGCACATGAATCCGAAAAGTCAGAGGTGCGTGCTTTGGGTTCGGACTCGAGAGCTATTATTTGGCAGTCTGATGTGAAAGCAATCTGAAAGCTCTTTTTGGATTATCCTAAATCTTACTGCTCTTCCTTACATCCTTATCCTTATATATTATAAAACAGTCCCCCACCGCGTCTGTCCGTCTGTCTGTACGCGATAAACTCAAAAACTACCGAACGGATTTTCAAACGGTTTTCACCAATGAACGGAGTGATTTTTGCGGAAGGTTCTAGTGTATAATTCATTAAGGTTTTGTGTAAATTGGCTGAAATATGACGATTATTGTTGAAGATGTCGGAAAAAATCTTGCCGACTGGGAGCTTTACTGGCGTGCGTCGCGTAAACCATTACAGATACATCAAATTTATGTTCTACAGGACTGAAGATCTTAAAAATTTCAACAAAAAATTCGCAATGGCATATGTCTATCTTCTAAGGATGACCCACAATAACCATTTTTATCTTTCAGAATTTGATTACCATTGTTATTTCCGAAGCTTTATTGACCGGTATCATATTAATCCTTTTTCAATAAAACATGTTATCTATTTAAATTGGGCATTTAATTTAGATTAAAACATGCCTGACATCATAACATTTAAATTAATGGTTTAAAAGATATCACAGATTCAAAATTACGCGTAACAAAATAATTATGGTTGGAGCGCAGCGGTAGGAGTCAATAACCTTTTCCTGGACTATTAGGTATGTAATCCCGGTACTGCCCCGTAGTACGTTCCCGTAGTAAGTATATTTTCTGACATCCACGCGAAGCCGTGGGCAAAAACTAGTTAATAAAATCGTAAAATCATCGTTAGTCTAGCCCGTTCCAAATTGAGCTTAGGTCGCCTCGCAGTCTGAAAGCTCTTTTTGGTTACCTCCACATCAGTAGGCTATCATTGCTGGTAAGTACTACTTACCAAGTTCTAACCTGTACCTTAAGAATCACACACCACAGCCATCTTGACCAATTCTGTCGTTAATTAATTTCGTCAGGTAGACAGTTATATTTGAAAAGCTAGGTATCTATCTATATTATATTTCCATGAAAAGCAACCCAGCTGTTTGGTGTCTCACATAAATTATAAATGTTTTGTCTTGAATGAGTAGATTAATTATTAACGAATACAGTATACAGGGATCTTAATAATGAGTTAGATTAGAACTAAGATCGTGAAGTAATAACTATTACGTAGATAGTGGTTTAAAATTGTAAACTTACGTAGTCAGTGCGTTTTCACCTACAGCTGGCAACGAGCATGTTTTTAATTTTTCTCAACAAGGTACACACGGCTACACATCAAGCTATACGTTTCCAGTTTATGCTGATCTCGCATTGTATAGGATTTCCGTACAATGCGAGGTCAGCTTATACTGGAAATTTATAGCTTGATTTGTAGCCGTGTGTGCATCCTTTTCAAATTGTATCAATATTGATTCAGTAATTTAATATTTTTTCTGTAAACATGTGACAAAGACATTGGGTAAAGACAGAGACACTCCCTTTCTATATTACTAGCGCTTCGCCCACGGCTTTACCCGCGTGTACAGCAGACTTTCTATTATTTTTTTTCAAATAGCTTATTTTTAATATAGCCTTTCCTACTTTGGGGTAACATAGTTTCCCATTTGTGAAAAAAGCATATAATTCTAGTAAGATGCTGGTAGGGATCTTGACCGTATTTTCGGGATTGTCCTGATAGCCGTGGAATACCTCTCCACTCCTCATAAGCACCTCAGGACATGTTGCCCACTTGTCACTACGACACTATGTAAACCGGTCACTAACCGGTTTCGGGGGCCCATTTTGAAATTATTGAGTGTGCAAGTCAGCCCCTGCCATTTTATCTATTGTATTGTATACAATATGTAAAAAAAAACCTTGTCGATCAGAAAGCGGGTCGTAGGTACTGCAATTAAATTACCTAAAAGTAATTAAAAAAAAAAAAAAAAAATTGAAAATAAAAAAGTTATTGCTATTTAAATGTCGGATTTTTGGTACCAAAATTACTCCAAATTAAAAAAAAAATTAGTATCAATAGGGGACATAAGTTATAATTTGTAGACATCCGCTAAATGACGGCCGCCCGCGCCCCGTGTTATAACCCTGTAAAATTCCCCATTGAAAAAAAAAAAAACACGATTTAAAAAAAACCTGAAAATTACCGCATAAATTATACTCTCAGTACTATACCTAAGGAGAGCAGTGGTGGCCCAGTGGTAACGGCCGCGACTTACGAGTTGTAGGTCGTAGGTTCGAACCCAGGCAGACGCTTTACTTTGTGTAAATTATTTCATCGCCACTGCTCTCAAAACGGTGAAGGAAAACATCGTGAGGAAACCGGCATGTCCTAGAACCGAAAATTCGAAGACATGTGACATCTACCAACCCGCACTGGGCCCGCGTGGTGGATTACGGCCCACTCCCTCTCACAGAGAGGAGGCCTGTGTCCCAGTAGTGGGAACATTTATAGGCTGATGATGATGATGATGACTATACCTAACACCACCTCACGGATTGGACAAGGTTTTTTTTCTACATGTTGTATAAAACATTGGCCAGGCAGGGGCCATAGTCTTTCCATAGTTCAAGGTTACTAGTTCCCTTTAGCCACCCAAACCCATAATCCAAGATGTTTGTTTCTATACCCTGCAATGGTTTTTCACCAACCGAGGCTTGTCCTTGGATGCACTTGCATAGTGCGAACGGGGATAATCGTCGGTTGGTGCCTCATTTAATTAAAAACGTCTAACAGGCCTCTGCGAGTTGGCTTCGGCCCCTCGTACGTCTTTCAAAGGTCCGGGACACTTCGGTCCCGAGAAATGTCAAGGGACGTATCATTACATATTATATGTAAAACAAAGTCCCCCGCTGCGTCTGTCTGTCTGTCTGAACGCGATAAACTCAAAAACTACCGACCGGATTTTCAAACGATTTTCACAAATGGACGGAGTGATTCATGCGAAAGGTTTTAGTGTATAATTCATGAAGGTTTTGTGTAAATTGACGATTATTGTTGACGATGTCGGAAAAAATCATGCCGACTGGGAGCTTTATTATAAATAAACTAGCTGACCCCGGCAAACGTTGTTTTGCCAATTATTTGTTTGGGGTGGACAACCCTTATCACTTAGGCGTATGAAAAATAGATAGTAGCCGATTCTCAGACCTACTGAATATGCATATAAAATTTGGTAAAAATCAGTAAAGCCGTTTCGGAGGAGTAAGGTAACTAACATTGTGACACGAGAATTTTATATATAAGATAATTATGGTTGACGGCAACGCGGACGCAGCGGTTGGAGTCACTGACCTTTTCCTCGGCTATTAGGTATGTAATCCCGGTATCGGTAGTACGTTCCCGTGGGATATTTTCCGACATCCACGTGGGCGAAGCCACAGGCAAAAGCTAGTAAATAATAATTAGTACTTATAGTATATGTATATCATGTGCATGTCGTTTTTCCAGCACCCATACCATTCGGTAATATAAGAATACTGGTTGCTAGATAGTAGAAATAGGGTACTGTAGTATATATCCCTGGGCGAGCCATTCCACAAGAAACTCTACTATTGAGTTACCAACGTGTTTCACTGTGCATGTGATATGAGAATACAAATTCTGCTAACTGAACAGACAGTTTTGCTGTTGGAGAGTTTGTTGTGGCACTTCTTACCAGCTAAGGGCTTGTTCCCACTGTGCCGGACCGGCGGATTTGCCGGAAACCGGCTCCCGGACAACAGTGTTCACATTATTTGTTTATTTATTTAATACTTCAAGCACACAAATGTACAGAGGCGGACTTAATGCCATAGGTATTTTCTACCAGTCAACCTTTGGGTGATGCAGAGACAAACAATTATAAAGGTAGGTGCAATTATAAAAATTTTGGAATAAAATAAAAATAAATATTCAAATATGAAGATACAATGACGTAATGATTCAAAAAGTGCTGAATCTCAGCCTAATTTGAATAAATGACTCTTGATTTTGACTGTAAATGCACCCAAGATACATGAAAATTCCCCTTCTCGTCCCAAATTTTTTCTTTATGTTCAGCTCAAGTCAAGAGTACAGGCTGAATAGACACGTTTCTATAGGATGATAAAAAAGGGGTTGCCATTAAAACAATGTAACGCAACCGTAGGAAGTGGCAGTAGGCCCCTTACCCTTCGCTTCCGATGACTACCACGAAGCCCTACTAATATATTTTTAATATCCTTACAATTATAACGTAGGGTTGGTTTTTGGAACATCTTGCATTCTAAAAAAATTTTTTTAAAGAAATGATTCAGCTTGAAAGTTTTGAAAAACTATAAGCAGGTAGGTACTTTTGTTTCATTGCCATCGGTTTGGAATTTTTTACGTTAGATTGTGATAAACAAACAGTCAGATACACTTACTTTCGAATGCTTTCGTAGTCGCCGTCTCCGTTTTTTGTGATAATTATAAAATACGAAAATATTTGGACGTAGCGAGAGAACAAATACAAAAAACAACTTTTTCTTGCAACACCAAAATTATTACTATTAATTTTGGTTTTCATCGACCATTTTTAGATTTAAATTGTAAATACAAATAGGAGAGTAATTATTTAGTTGCCGTTATACGTCGACGAAACTTTCGCTTATGCAGGGTTGACTTTGATATAAATGTAGGGCGACTCTAAATATTATTTGCAATTTTTTTAAATAGCAAAGCTCTAAGGCCCTTTGTACACGGCACGGTTTCTTAACGGTACCTACGGCGCGGCGTATAAACCGCGCCGTAGAAAAAACATGTCTGTTAACAAGTTTCCATAGTGATCCATACAAGACTGACCACCATACACACGGCGAATAAATCGAAGTTTTACACTGCAAGAAAAATGTGTATGTACTAAGAGCTTAAATTTAAAAAAATCTAGACATTCTCTTATGTTACTTTAGCTCAAGACCTTAATCTTATTGTAAATTTTCCAAACAAAACAAGTCCTACATCCTTTATTATTCTTTCCCTTCGTCTCAATCTCGACCCTAAGAAAAAAATATAAAAGGTCAATGCACCCGGAAGGCAAGGCACGCGCGGGCCACAGGTGTGTGTTCGATAATATCGATTTTCGCGCCGCAATCGATACGTGACGTCACGCGACAATATGGCGGCTGCGCACGCAGCTGTCACCCGATAAAAAAACACGTATGCTAATGAAAGTAGGGTCGATAAAATAGGGGTTTAACAATATCATTTTTGGGACACGCGAATGTAGTTTTTTTTGGAATTTATTATGAAGCTTGACGAATTTTAATAGAAGGGTGCTACGGTCTATGAACTTAGTGGAGAAAAATTTTAATACTGTTTGTTTCTGAGGATTATTTATACCGGCCATTTTTTTTTTTGTAAATCTTTGATATAAAAAAAATCATTGAGCTTTTTTTGCAATGGTACCATTTCGCCCTTTCGGCTCTTTGATCCGAACTTTTTTTAGGATCATTCGTCTGTCTGTCTGTCCGTCTGTCACAGCCAATTTGCTCCGAATTTAATGACCGATTAAGTTGAAATTTGGTACACATCTGTATTTCTGTGACCCAAACACGGACGTGTAACGTAAATAAATGAATTTTGAATATGGGGTCACTTGGGGGGCAAATAAGAAAATTAGCCCCCCCTTATCTCCGAAACTACTGAGCCTTAAATTTTGAAAAAATTTAGAGAAAAGATTAAAGGAAAACCTATAGGAAGTCTATGGTCTTAAAATAACATGGTAAATCTCCCAATATTGTGCGTACAAACTTATATTTGCAGTTAGAATTTATGGGACAACTAGTTTTTCAACTACAATGTTATGTTTGTACTTGGGATAAATTCATTCCAACTACCCTTCATTATGCGTGGTCCGACACGCACTTGGCCGGATTTTTTATTTAAAATTCCATTGAAACTGGTAGCGTTGCATTTTAAAGCGCTTATCACTTTTTCGAAGTTATACTGCTGAAATCGGCGACGACTAACTATACTCCGTTTGAAATAAGATTAGACATTTAACTAAACCTTTTTTACAGTCCGTTCAACCGATTTTGACGTCTATTGCGTTGGTCGCATGACAAATGGCAGCTGCAGTAAACAGTTGGTTTGTAACCACTTTATTAGCTTTTAATGCCATCCTTATGCCTACGGTATAGAAGTCGAAATCAGTTGAACGGACTGTAAAAAAGGTTTGTTTAAATATCTAATTTTATTTCAAACGGTGTATAGTCTATTTATATCGACTGTTGAAATGCCTTCAACAGTAGCATTCTTTACTACTTATAAAACAAAGTCCCCCCGCAGCGTCTGTCTGTCTGTCTGAACGCAACAAACTCAAAACTCCCGAACGGATTTTCATACGGTTATTGACCAATGGACAGAGTGATTCATGAGGAAGGTTTAGGTGTATAATTAATAAAAGTTTTGTGTAAATTGGCTGAAATATGACGATGATTGTTGAAGATGTCGGAAAAATGCATGCTGATTGGGAGCTTTACTGGCGTGCGGCGCTTAAGGGTTGGTTATAGAAAATCATGTTATTTATTTATTTATTAAAATTTTATGCACAACTACAAAAAAATACTGTACAAAGGCGGACTTAATGCCTGAGGTATTTTTTACAAGTGCACCTTAGGGCGATGCAGAGACAAAACATGGCAGGTGCAACATAAGGAATGGATAACTCGATATGGGTTTTGGATAAGTTTATACTATAGAAAAATTTAGTAGCCACGATTAAAACGCCTGGCTAGCTGAAGAGTTTCATCAGTCAGTGAAAACTCGGATTAAGGATAAACCTTGTGGATGAATGTTAAAAAAAAATAACTTCACTAAAAACGTGTAAAAAGCACTGCCGTATTTTGCTAACTTTGGCGTAATTAAGAGGGCACCCAATTAATCATCATCTGCCTAGCCTTTTCCCAACTATGTTGGGGTCGGCTTCCAGTCTAACCGGATGCAGCTGAACACCAGTATTTTACATGGAGCGACTGTCTATCTGACCTCCTCAACCTAGTTACTAGGTATCACGATACCCCTTGGTAAGACTGGTTGTCAGACTTTTGGGCTTCTAACTACCCGTAACGACTGTCAAAGATAAAAAAAAAAACGTGTGGCACTCGGGGACTGCCGCGGTAAAGCTGTTTTGCATCGCATTTGTAACCTCCATACTTCCTATTTGTCAACGCTACACTTGGGATGATGACGTGATGACATAAAACAAAAATTACGTTCCCATGACAACATCACATTGTCATGGGAACCGTCATTATATGGTAGGCGGAGTGGGGGGTGTTAGGTTTTTTCGTTACGGAATTCTTTGATTCGGTCGCCGCGCTTAAAGCCCGCGATAAAAGCTATGCAATAGCTTAAAAATAACAGCCGAGAACAATGGCTTAACGTGCTTTCCGAGGCACGAAGGGTCTTGCTATGTAAATATGGTCACCCATCCACGGACCAACCGTGGCAAGCGTAGCTTAACCTGATCGATCGATCTGTGCGGCTTTTATTACTTAGCCACAAGCCCCTCTACAAGGCACCCAATTAATATTATACTTATATAAAGGTAACAAAGAACAGTAAACGCACTGATTTTGCGTGTCTCGCGAATCTCAACGTGATATCACACCTTATCGTAGCCTGCAAAACGTAGAAAATCTTTCAGAAAGCTGAACCTTTATATCACCTAGCTTCTGAAGCTTCATAAGTGCCCATGTAAGACATTGTGAAGTAAAATACAATCAAACCTCGGTAAGTGAGAACTGGGTAAGCGAGAAAACTCTATAAATGAGAGTAATTGCCAGGTCCCGTCATTTTAACCCTCTTAAGCCTCTATAAGTGAAAGGTAATTTTCAAATCAAATCAAATCATTTATTTCTTTGCAAAAAATGGGCACAGTACATAGGTGTTTTTATTTTATAATAAAGGCAACATTTATATAATAAATTAAAATTAAGTGCTTTCAATTTGGGTAAATTTCAAAGTATTCTGGCTTACCCTGCAAGCAATAAAGCTAAGCTTATTTATAAGTTTATATTTAATAGTCTTAAGAAAATTTTGTAAGTAACTTACTTAAGGAAATGATGGGGCTGACATGACCTTTTAATGGTACAAGTCCCTAATAAATAAAGAAAAAAAAAAGTTCTCCATATTTTACCGTCACGTGGGGATAGGTTTACAATTCCAAATAAAAACACTCGTGTCGTTCACTCTCTCTATAACTGAGACTGCTACTTACCTATACCTCTATAAGCGACAGTCGAGCGTAATTTAATACCTGCTATATTTATGACTCATTCTTAAATTTCGTGGAACTAAATATTTTGTTCCTCTCTACCTTTCCCAACCAGTTTTAACCTCTATAAGTGAGAAAGGCCACTCCAGTACCTCTATGAGATAGAAACTCGAGTTAGCGACAAACACATACAGTCAAACCTGGGTAAGTGAGAACAGGGTAAGCGAGAAAACTTTATAAATGAGAGTAATTGCCAGGTCCCGTCATTTCAACCACAAGACTAAAAAAGGAACAGACTGCAAGCTTCATACTAACGCTTTGTGCGAGATCACTACTACACGCACAGCTTTGTGTGCGTGCAGTGTCACAGACAAGGCGCGCGGGGGGTGCACCGGCGCCCGCTAGAGGCAAACTGGTTTGAGCCGGCTCATTCCGAAGCCAACGTTCAGGGGTACGCCGCGCGCCGTGTGCCAGAGCGGTACGAGTGACGCGGACATTTAGGTTAATAAAAATGGCAAATTGTTGTAAGTACTGTGTGTATCAATAATAGTAGGAAAAGCAAGGTTTATTTTTTTTATCCAAAGGATTTTGTCAGGTTATTATCTATATCTACCCATACCTACTCATTTTTAATGCTTATTGCAGAATTATTTAGTTACGAGATAGGTAGTATCCTAAATAAAGATGGCCATAAAGTTTTCCCATAAGAATTATTATTTATTAATCTTATGGTTTACCGCCTATATTAGCGAGTTATTGTTTGTCTCCTATTTGTTTCGTATTTTTGTTTTAGTAGGTTTGTAGGTACCACTTACGTTCGTGAAATAGTAAAACCAGAACGGAAACTTTATAGTTTCGCCATGTCCGTCTGTCCGTCCGTCTATAAGTCACGGTATTTTAATAAGTAACCAACTTCAAAAAAAGCAAGCAACGTATGCATCTATGTATGTTTAACTATTTGACAGTATAAATAATTACTTACATACTTTACTATCGTGTTTTATTAGCATATAAGCTTAATCAGCCTAGGTATAATGTTCCTACTGTTGGGAAATAGCCCTCCTCTTTCTGTGAGAGCGAGTGGGCCGTAATCCACCAAGCGGGCTCAGTGCGGGTTGGTGGATGTCATATGTTTTCGAATGATTGGTTCTAGGACATGCCGGTTTCCTCACGATGTTTTTCTTTACCGTTTTGAGAGCAGTGGTAATGAAATAATTTATATAAAGTGCCTGCTTGGGTTCGAACCCTAGACTCGTAAGTCGTGACCGTTACCACTGGGCCACCACTGCTCATTTTATTACCCGACTTCAAAAATGGGAGGGTCTCAGTTCAACAACGATGCACGCATTGTGTGTATAATTATTTCACAGTATGATTAATTAAATAGGTATTACTTAATTTTAAACAAACTGTTAAAATAATTACCGGTTCGGTACCGTAATTGGAAAACGGAAAACTCACGGGATCACCTGTCACAGTGCGTGTCCGTTCGTCTGTCCGTCTGTCCAGCTGTCCATCCGTCCGTCCGTCTGTGCTCATCGCCGAATCTCGACTCGCACTTACCCGGTTTTTTAATCTGTAATAACCGAGTGACAGCCCTATGAAAGTAGGTAAGAATTTTGAACTCTGTTAGGAAGCTTGCCTTCTGCTCGTTTTTTATTCTTGTGATTTCAACCGTCTAAAACCTCTATAAGAGAGATAAAAAATACCTCTATAAGAGAAAGTCGTTTTACACTCGTGGACCTCTATAATTGAGACTGCTACTTGCCTGTACCTCTGTAAGCGACAGTCGAGTATAATTTAACATCTGCGATGTATGACTCATTCTTAAATTTCGTGGAAATAATATTGTTTTTTTTCCTCTACCTTTCTCAACCAACCAAGTCAAAAAGGTCGCTCCTGTACCTCTATAAGCTAGAAACTCAAGTAACTGATGAACCTTCATAAGCGAAAAAGAGTTCGCGGTCCCTTGAACTCGCTTATCCAGGTTCGACGGTATTTTGATTTTTTGGATTTTATAGTTAAATTCGGTTACATTTTAGACTTGTAGTTTTAGGTATATCTCATAAATAAGGGTGATAAAGAAAATAATATCTAGTTAGTTATTATAACGTTATAGTTAAGTTTACGTTTACGCGTGCGAGTAATGACATAACGCAGTTAGCAGGACGTGGTATAGGGGCTGCTGCCGTTTACTGTGGTCTAGGGATGTGGCTGAGATGTCGATAAAAACGTAACACGTCAAGCTGAAATGCGAAAATTTAATTAAAATTATATGAGTTGTCATTTTGAAATGATACCTAATTTAATTATAGTAGTTTATGAAACTGTTGCATAATGAGGGGTATTAAAACATGAGTGTGTGTTTCAAAACCAAGCCGTAGGCGAGGCCGCAGCAGGAGACGCCCTGGGCGTCGGGAGTCACGAGAGGATTTCCGGCCACCGTAGGCGCGGGCTTGCGGACGGTGAGCAATGGGTAGCTCGCCGTCCGATAAGGACCAAGCCCGGGTCGACGGCGCGTTGTGTTCCACGCGCGCCTCAAAGAGATGTCAGCAGAATTGACGGGGTCCGCTAGGGCCAATGCCTGCCGGGGGTTCGAAGAAAACCGATAGGGAAATCGTGGCCCCCTGGCAACACGGCAACTGAAGGAACACGGGTGGGTTTTAGTCAGTAAGAGTCTGACACGCCCTCCCGCTCCGCCCAGAGCGGGAGAAGTTATTTGATGATTTCCCACCAAAAAAAAAAAAAAAAAGGCGAGGTTTTTAATAGTATCACACGAATGTTTTAATACCTAGTTATGTGCAGTTTCATACACTACTTTATCTACTCTCAAACATTGGGATTGAACCTAATACTAAATAAAAGATCAAAGTTAAAGATCAAGAATAAATTTGAAAAATCCCACGAAATTCAGTACAACAAAACAAATGAATGTCGTCTGCACCAGCACATCGCCGCACATGCGCTACAGCGGGTGCTGCTGTCCTCCGTTTAAACGTTCCAATGCAAAAGTTGATGGAAACTCCTTGGTGATTTTAACTTCTTGGAATAGCCCTATCGTAAAAGAAAAAAAATTGTTTTATATTATTATTTTGTTAGAGAAAAAATGTTATAATATGATTCTATTTTTAAATTTCGGTATTGTGTTTATAAAGTATGTCAATATAACTCCGTTTTGAATTTTATAATTCGAATATTACGCTATAAGAGTAGATAAAAATATTAGTTTTTGTGATAGTATAGAATTATTGTTACGCAGTTTTTAGACTTGTTGTAGTTATAGCTGTCGTCTTATGTAGGTATACAAAAAAAATCAAGTATTGGGTATACAAAAGTGATTATGAATATTGTTGCACTCAAACTCGAACCACTTACAGTTAATAGAGATTAAAATACTAAGTTTTTGATAACTAAAATACTAAGTATTTGATAACATGCTGCACGCTCCCAACTTTAATTGAAAGCGTCCTCTCGTTTCCTCAGGAATAGCTGAAACCGTAGTAAAAATATTGACCAATCAGCAAGGTCATAGCAAGACTGTATACTTACCTACACCTAAGTATCGTCATTCATCATCTGCCTAGCCTTTTCCTAACTACATAATATATTGGGGTCGGCTTCCAGTCTAAGCGGATGCAGCTGAATACCAGTATTTTACATGGAGCGACTACCTATCTGACCTCCACAACCCAGTTACTGGTTAACACGATACCCCTTGGTAAGACTGATAGTCAGACTTTCGGGCTTTTGATGATGCGTAACGACTGTCAAAGATCTACAAATGACAGCCGGAACCAACGGCTTAACGTGCTTTACGAGGCACGGAGGGGTCTTGGTATGTTAAGATGATCACTCATCCACGGACCAACCGCGGCAAGCGTAGCTTAACCTGATCGATCGTAACTTAGCCACAAGACCATAAGTATCGCCATTCATAAAACCTATTTTAATGCACTAAAATTAAGGACTGCATCGACATCGATACACTTACCATGACACTAAAAGCCCTTTGTCACGAGCCAGGTGTCGAGCGGGGTCATTCGGAGCACTTGCCTGTGTGTGTAACTGTGTGCACACACAATTAAAATGTACACACACACACACTTTAGGGTTGTTTGTGTGTTTACGCTCCCGTCTGCTACATTCAGTTAAATAAACCATGTCTTTTTTTTTACTAGCATTTTCTGCAAGCGACGTTTTGATTGTTAGGTAAACTGTTATGTTAGAAATTGAATGCATAAATTCATTTAGTCTTATGTCAGCGTATATTTTACTATATTATACAGTATAGGTGGACCTGGATCTGTCGATCTGTCAGGTTAAGCTACGCTTGCCGGGGTTGGTCCGTGGATGGGTGACCATTTCTACATACCGAGACTCCTCCGTGCCTCGGAAAGCACGTTAAGTCGTTGGTCCCGGCTGTCATTCGTGGATCTTTGACAGTCGTTACGGGTCGTCAGAAGCCCGAAAGTCTGACAACCAGTCTTACCAAGGGGTATCGTATTACCCAGTTACCGGGTTGTGGAGGTCAGATAGGCAGTCGCTCCATGTAAAATACTGGTATTCAGCTGCATCCGGTTAGACTGGAAGCCGACCCCAATATAGTTGGGAAAAGGCTAGGCAGATTGATTGAAGTGGACCTGTACTCAGGTACAGGTTCACATATATTGTAATACCTTGAATGGGCCTGGGGTGACATTATCTACAGGAATCAAGGGTGAACTATATGGGGGTTAAATCAGTTGGAGAAAGTTTCGCTTTTAAAAACAAACGGATCGTATTAAATGAATACTCATAATCAGCGTATAAAGTTCTCACTGCTGGGACACAGGCCTCCTCTCGGTGAGAGGGTGTGGGCTGTAATCCATCACTCGGGCCCAGTGCGGGTTGGTAGATGTCACAAGTCTTCGAATTTTAGGATCTAGGATATGCCAGTTTCCTCACGATGTTTTCCTTCACCGTTTTGAGAGCAGTGGTCATGAAATAATTTGCACATAGTAAATCGCTTGTCTGGGTTCGAACCTACGACCTTACAACTCGTAAGTCGCAGCCGTCACCACGCCACCGCTGCTCTACCCCCAAAAATAACGATCAAAAACAAAATTCTATAAAAAAAAGCGCTTTGATCGCTTTCTTTACCAAAATGAAAATGACGACAAAACTATGCTACATTTGGTATCAATAATGTTTCTAAACAAGTAAATCTCCATTTTTCATGCCCATTTTGAAGTATCTGGTTATCAGATATGAATTCAATTCATCATTTAAATACATTGCATTTACTTACATTAATAACAACGAGTTTGCTGATGTTATAAAATTTTGATACAAAAATGGTCGATTCCCTTGTTCACAAACTAAACTAAATTTAAGTTCAGTGCATCTTTTTCTTTCTATATCATTAAGAAAAGGACAGAAGATAAATTTTAGTTTAGTCCTATCAAATAAATCAGCGCCTGTCACTACTCCATACAAGTTTAGACGTGATTAAAAACTTGCCTACTAAAATTACGTCAATTTATGTCAAGCGCTGATTAATTTGACAGGACTAAACTAAAATTTCTCTTCTGTCCTTTTCTTAATGAAATAGAAAGAAAAAGATGCACTGAACTTAAATTTTGGTTAGTTTGTGAACAAGGGAATCGGCACCATTACCCTTTTATTTCTATTACTTACAACGAGTTTTCAGAACATTGTATGATCGTAAACATGTTTTCTTTCAAATGCAAATTGGCTCTACAGTCGAAAGTTTTGACATCAAATATGTACTACCCTATACAGAATCAGGTTTTTCATTGTATTGCTTAAAGTCAAGTTATTGTAGTGAATAAAAGACATGAAATGAAAATAGCTTTTGACGATAACTACAATAGTACGAGGAACAACAATGTCGGTGAATACTGAGTTGTATTTATCCTACGCCAGACATAGAGTGTATTTTCGACTCCTATTTCCAATTAGAATGTTTCAAAATACCGCTGAAACTATAATATTTGCTCCATAATACAAAACAGCAATAATATTTCAAGCTTTGTAGCGTTAATTATTTCCCTCTTGGATGTTCCACCATGAGGTAAGCTTGGCTAGCAAGTAGCCAAGTGACAGCAATGCTCGAACGAGGGCACTGCCGTCACCACCACACCACCTAACAGTAGACCAGACCTTCATCATTATCCTCCATAGACGCCCCAAAACCAACGACCCTATCCCAGACAAGAGAGAACCAGCAATGGTTACGAAGCAATCCATACCGTCACAAACACGGAATGTACAACGCCCCAGGGTAGGTTAAGGGTGCATTGTATACAGCTAATGTCAGTTAGCCCTATAAAGTAACCAATCCCAAACGAAATCCAACTTAACAGCTCTAAAATAAGGTTGACAATAGCTATTTTCGTACCAAAGTTAGGTTGTTTGTAACGAGGGTGAAGAAACAGGGGTGTTTGCAGGATGCGGGGCGGGGGGAAGGTAGGGTGCGTCGCGCAGGCGTGCTTCAGTCGCCCGCGCGACCCCGCTGCCGCCGGCCGCGCGCCATGGACGAAGTAAGAGCGCGCGATCGCGCTCCACTCACGGTTATAGTCGCCCCGAGCAACGCCTCGCCGCCCAGACTGTCGCCTGCGGACCTACTGCCTGACGGCGATGCGGCGTTCCACCCCCTGTCCGCAGTCAACGGACGCCTGACCCCGCCGGGGCTTGAACCAGCCTCGTACGCCACGCTCACTCCGCTGCTCCCACTACCGCCAATCAGCACTGTTTCAGACAAATTCGCGTATCACGCCGGGGGCACGTTCACAGTAATACAACAGCAGCAGTCCTACGCGTCCTTATCACCAACTCCTTACAATGAGCCGTTATCGCCACAATCAGCATACAGCAGGCGGAGTGCGTCGCCGAACTCATTTGAAAGGCGATCCCCCACGCCGCCATTACCGAGTCCTGGGTTGGACCTGAATGCGGCGTTGCTTGCGAGAGAAGAGCAGTCACAGCAGCAGCAACAGTCACAAAGTGATTCAGAGGAAATAAATACAAAAGAGTTAGCTCAGAGGATAAGCGGAGAGTTGAAGAGGTACTCGATCCCTCAGGCGATTTTTGCTCAGAGGGTGCTGTGTAGGTCGCAGGGCACGCTGAGTGACTTGCTAAGGAATCCAAAGCCGTGGTCAAAGCTCAAGTCTGGGAGGGAGACGTTTAGAAGGATGTGGAAGTGGCTGCAAGAGCCGGAGTTCCAGAGAATGTCGGCGTTGAGGCTAGCAGGTACGTGATGCATGATGTTGTAGTAGTAGAGTTGTTACTAGATGATGTGCTTTTGTTTTTAATTGTGTTTTTTTTTACTGTATGTAAGTTTCAGGTAATGATAAAATGTTGATGGTCTTATAAGAATTTTGGAAATTGTAGTAACATCAAACAGGACCAACTATAATGCTTTGAATTGGGAGGTCCAAACGACAATTTTCTATTTAATTATTTAAACTTTTCACACACAAAAAGGTACAAAGGCGGACTTAATGCCTTAGGCATTCTCTACCAGTCAACCAATTTTCTATTAGCTTTGGGAGACCACGTGGCTTGACTTTCAATATCTATTTCAGAAATACTATCTTGCTTCTTTGTAATATGACTGGTTTATAAAAAAAACACTCTTTTTTCTTTACATTTCATTGTTACTTTCTATGAAGGCGACAAACTAACACTTTTTATATCTAAATTGTCTCATAAATTCGCGACTTGACTTAAGCGCGCCTCATTCAGCCTACATTTGCATAATGTCGCCTGACCTGGATTACCACGTGGATTTAGCTTTTATTAAATCACTCTAAATATACGTTTTTAATATTTAGATTCATATAGTTTCAGTTTTTAAGTCAACATTTCCGAAAATTGAGTTTAACGTTGAGACAAAGTTGTTACCTGATTCCAAATCTCTTTATGAACTAGAACTATAGGAACTATTTTCTTTAAATCCATTGTATGGTTTTGTTTATTGGAAGATTTTATTAAAGTTAAAACAAAAGACGACATTGTATTAAGATACGGACAGGAGGAATAAAGATACGCCTACCTACTCTTATTACGAAAAATATATAATTAAAAAAAAAAATGATTCAATAAATAACTTAACTTAGGGATGATAAATATTAATTACGTAATAAACAATAATAAGTAAACAAACAATAATGAATAATTTAAAAAATAAATGGTTATTATAATGTTACTAATAAATAAACGTATATAATTTATAAAATAATAATATTAATTCGTAAATTGAATTCTGTATTAATAAATATATAACTTACTAACTACTTAACTAATAATACAATTGTCACATTAAACGAGCAGTGCTCTTCCTCCTCTCTCCTACTTGTCAAAGTCAAAGTCAAAGTCAAATCATTTATTTCAAATAGGCCCATGTATGGCACTTTTGAACGTCAAAAATTACAAAATAATAAAATTGATTCTAGTCGCCCCTTCCAAAAGGTAGTTTTCGTATGGAGAAGAATGGGCAAGAAACTCCACCGTTACTCTTTTAAAATGTTTTACAATATTGTTTGTATATGTACGTACATTTGTTAAATAATTATTATATGTGAAGACGATGCACCTAGAATAAAATTACTATACCACAATAGGTAAAAAAATTAAAAATGAAGCAACGATAGATAATTTAATTTGTGACAGATACATGGTTCTCACATATTTACAAACATTGTAAAAGTAGACGATTTTCCTAAAATATTACAATTAATAAGTCAGTGTGTAAGGAAGTAATCACAGAATGTAAAATCAATGTCATACTTAAAACACAAAGTAATAAATTTTACAATTAAATTAGCAACCAGTTTGATTTTGTCTTGATTCTAAATTGTCCTATGGAGCAGGACCAGCATGTTTCCAAGCACTCTTATCTTGGATATAATCCTCTAATTTGTAATATGCTTGTTTATAAAGTGTACTTTTTATATGAGTTTTAAATTTTCTTTCATTTAATTGCAATATGTCACAAGGTATTTTGTTGTAACATTTAACACAGTACCCCATAAAAGATGTTGATCTTGATCTATGCTGTGCCCGACAGGGTCCATAATTGTGACTAATATAATTATTTCCCTACCAACTATATACATTATGGTACGCAATAAAGAATTTGAGATTGAGATCGAGATTGGGAGTCTAGACGATTTGAGCTGGAATTGTTAATTCTATGAATAGGTGGTCTAGTTGGAATATTATTAGTAGACTTGAGAGATAACAACATGACTGTTCCTCGAAAGGATATATATGTATACTTACCCTTTTTGGAAATCCACATTTAAACTTAAAGATATTTATTCAAAACGTCGTGTTTTTAAGCTAAATTATACTATAATCTTCGTCACAATCGTGACTGCTTCAGTTATGATACCCTCGTCATATAGTTTTTAAGAAAGGTTTTATTTGCGATTAAATATTCAGCTAATTGAGTCTTGATTGCATTGAATGAGTATATTGTTAGTCCCATGTCCCTTGCGCGAGATGGTAACTACATATGTAAATGTATTTTTTATTTATTAACTAAAAGCAAATTTTTGTTTATACGGAGTCGTATCATTGTGTCCTCTTACCTTCAGGCTGTGATAATTACAATAGTTATCAGTCCACCTTCTCTTCCATGTTAGATTCTTCGTCTGCATGTCTTTTGCCAGCATTTAGAATAATTTCCACAAAGTTTAGTTTAGGAAAACTATGTGGCATCTCTGAATTGAAAGGTTTCATAAAAGGTTTTATAAAAGGCTCTTTGATAAAACTGAACTTATTTCGATTACGTCGACAGGTTTGGAATTTTGTTTTCGATTCGCCTGCTTTTAAGATGTTTACGTTTTTTCACTCGGACACGTTTTTGAAATCCTAACACAACATAATATAACATCACGCCTAGTTTCCCCAAAGGGTTGGGTAGATGTGTACATATGGTACACCCTCATTTTTCCAGTTATGTTTAAGTCCCGTGT
This sequence comes from Agrochola lychnidis, assembly GCA_963680765.1. Taxonomy (NCBI): domain Eukaryota; kingdom Metazoa; phylum Arthropoda; class Insecta; order Lepidoptera; family Noctuidae; genus Agrochola; species Agrochola lychnidis. The sequence continues at coordinate 2,277,393 of OY796873.1, forward strand.
TATTAGGGGCAAGCCTTGCTATCAACCGGGCACAAATCCAGACTCCGGGCTGCTACTGAGAAATTCCGGATAGAGAAACCCAATAACACTTTACCCGGCCTGGGAATCGAACCCAGGACTTCATGCTCAGCAGTAACGCTTGCAACCACAAGACCAACGAGGCAGTCAAATACTAAATACTCTCAAAATTTCAACATTTTCCCAGTTATTTTTATTAAAGTTTTATTCTTATACAATCTTCGCATAATTAGGCATAAAATTGCAAATGAAATGCGACGACCTTGCCACTCTTAATATAACAAAAATTTCAATCTAAACCAAGAAAACAACACAACACATTTTAATACCTAAACGAAGGAAAATTTCAATCTTCCTCTACATGAGTTAGTAAAGGGTGAAGAACTCCTTAAATATTCATAGTCAGCGATAGTTGTTGCGAAAGTGACCTATAACTGGGCCCATAACCTGTAGTTTGCCCAACTTCTGTTGTGACTCATATGGGAATGCGGGCAGCTGATTCGACGTACATATTTTCAAACAAAAGTCTTGAAAATCATTTGGCATTTTCATGTCTATTTTGCAGAAGATTCTTATTCGAATATTTCTGTCTAAATCCACGATTATTGTTACGTTGTTGTTTGTTTTCGTGTCTATGATTTGTTTATTAATTTTGGCCATTTTGCTTAATTTACTATTCTTCATCGGCACCTTGTATTTTATTTATCTCTAATATCAAAAGGAATTGTGTTCGATGTCTGCTTACCGTGCGTTTCATTACACTGCATTGGAATATCCAATTATGGATATTTCAGTATATCAAATTGGTCTCCTGCTCATACATTTTTCCTTTTATGTCATCATTAATATTATTTTACGTAGTTAATGAAATGATTAACTATAGCGTCAGGAATCCGTAAAAATATTTGTTACAGAGTAACTACAATGTCTTTCATTATTCAAGGATTGGGAAATACCCAAAATATATCGCCAACTAAAATAAATATGTATTTGTATAAAAACATAGCGTTTCCACGAAAAAACGCCACCGCGGCACCGTCTCTACGTAATTTACTACTGAGCCAATGATGCGCCACTAGAGTATCGATAAAAACGCATACAGTTTACAAACAGCGGCCGCGTCAGCTGCGGCCATCGATTTGTACAATCGATGCGTTAGGTCACCGCGCGGTCGATGGAGTACGTCACTAGTTGCGGTGGCCACTTTATGTGAAGACGCGGGACTGTTCTTGAATTATGTTTGCGTTTTTTGGTGTATTTGTAAACGTGATAGTGAAATGGAGTGACAGGAGTTATAAATGGTTGTAGTAGTGCATTTGAGTTCAGCAAAGTTCAAGTTATAACATAGTTAAGTGTAGCTTTCGCAACTAAGTTTTTTTTTTTAGTTTGAAACAAAAAATCATTAAAAAACGTCAGCTGCCTGCATCGATCCCCATTTTTAATGTACTCGGTCGATGTGTGACGTAAGTAAAGGGTGCGTTACCCTCGCGTTTGAAGGGGATTATGGGTTCTGGTGCGTGCATTAACCCTGGACTTATTATGCAAATATGCATGGAACACATTGGCTATTATGGGCCAGAATTATTCCGGATAGGATCTTTCTCAAAGAGCTTAGCTGGCAAATAAATGCTTTGAAAGAATCTTTTGAATTAGTTTGGGAACTGATAGTCTTGTTCATAGTGAGTAAAAGTGAAAGTTTTAGTCAGCGATTAGCTTGTTTTTCTTAAACAATAAAATTCACGCTAGCCTGATCGAGTTATGGAATGTACTCCATTTTAACTTTCCAGCAGATATAATATTAATTTGCATGCAAGATTTGTTAGGAATATCCCTCAAACACCATCAACGTAGTCACCCTACACAATTGGGCGCTACGTGTCGTAGGCACGCGACCGCGAGCCCCCGTTCGATAACCATTGCGTTTTACTCACGTTGGCCGCTTGTAAATCGGTGCAGTGGGCGGGCAGTGTATACTGTCGCGTGGTCCGACTGACGCTGTACATGATTGATGGCTCCCTTTTATGCTGTAATGAGGGGTAGTGTTCATGTTAGATTTGTATGATTTTAATGTGTGTGTACAAAGTTCATCGTGGGTTTCAAGTCGTTAGTCGACTTAAACCATGTGAGTTGACTTTCAACTACCGGTGTGTCTAATGTGTTTTTCCCATCACTAGTCTTCGTGCTGACATCTTTAATTTCCTTTAACCGGCAGTGGTGTCTCCCGTACTGGTGGTAGACTTCAGGTATATACCAAATGGGTTACTTCTAGGTAAGCGTGTACCATTGTCGACCTCATCATCGCTTAACAACTGGTGAAATAACAGTGCCAGGGCTGGGAATCGCACTCAGAACCCCGTCGTCAGCAGTTGCGCATGCGACCACTAGACCAATGAGGCAGTTGGCGTTTATTTCTTCTAATATACCATGGTAACATAAAAAGCCAGCAATTAGTAGATTTGCAGTGCGGCTGACCCCCAAAAGCGTCAGCGCTGAACCAACACTAAGTACCATGACTAGTGGGGACTTATTTATTTATGGAAACATTAATAGATCCTCTAAAAATTAATTGACCTTCTACTGATGGGTGTTTTTTTTAAATTAAAGAACCTATAAATACTTTTTGCGCTTCTATTGATGTACACTTTTTAAATAATAGGCCTCTGTCCAAAATTTTTTTTTGTCCGCCTTGTAGATCATTAAAAAATATTGAAAACGCATTTTTCTTTTTTGACGTAATCAAAAGATTACGGCGATACATTGAGTTAAAATGTGGTATGACGTCACGCCTTGTTAGATTTAATACTGCGTTGTGACGTAGCGAGCCCCCACTCCCCAACTTTAATGCGTGTTTTCTAAGTTATTTTTTATTAATATGATAAAGCAAAAAATACATGTCTAATATTTTTTTTATATCTGAAAGACAGACTAAATAGAATTTCTTTTTTTACCTAGGCAACTTTTAGCTATTTAGCCTCTTTTTAACTTTAGGGGCTTGTGGCTAAGTAATAACAGCTATAGGGGCTTGTGGCTAAGTAATAACAGCTGCACGGGTCGATCGATCAGGTTAAGCTACGCTTGCCGCGGTTGGTCCGTGGATGGGTGACCATCTTTACATACCAAGTCCCCTCCGTGCCTCGGAAAGCACGTTAAGCCGTTGGTCCCGGCTGTCATTTGTAGATTTTTGACAGTCGTTACGGGTAGTTAGAAGCCCAAAAAGTCTGACAACCAGTCTTACCAAGGGGTATCGTATTACCTAGTCACTAGGTTGTGGAGGTCAGATAGGCAGTCGCTCCATGTAAAATACTGGTATTCAGCTGCATCCGGTTAGACTGGAAGCCGACCCCAACATCAACAAAACAAAAACAACAAAACAAAATATTTATTTCAATTACAAAAAGGCATTTACATACATATGATCGGAGATCACCTTTTAAGCAAGGAATTGCTTGTGTTAGGAGACTCCGCGCTTCCACTTATCATCATCTTATGTAATTGAGCAGTGTAGACAATGTAAACATGCAGTAAAATAAAATAAATTAGATGGGTAACTTAAAATTAAACAATTGAAAGGGTAAATGAGTGAGAGTTATGCATAGAAAAGAGCCAAGTCGCGTGTTACGTGTGATTATGTGTGAGTATGGGTGAGTGATTATGTGTGAGTATGGGTGAGAGTGTGAAGTGTGAGGGTGTGTAGTGCGTGAATTATAGTTAGAATATTTAGAGTTATACTGTCGTTTAATATCCTGCTCAACATAAAAATAGATACGAGAATGTATTTGTTTATTAGGAATTTGTGTGTTTGCATTGTTTGTTTGGGACAAGGCAGTTGGGAAAAGGCTAGGCAGATGATGAGCCTCTTTTTAACTTTCTGGTCCTTTCTCACAGTTGGTCGCAGTTACTTGGCTGTTTAGTATTTTTAGGACCCCAGAATATAAATTATATGAGGTTCACAAAATGAGGTGCATTGTCATTATTTTAGAGTGTTCAATAATATTTATAGGAGCGCAAAAATGGAAATTCGAGACGTTCGATTAAATACGTATGCCTTTATTTATCGGTCTTGCAAATTATCCTACAACTAATAAAACAAACAAGTCTCCTACAGCATGAATATCCCCTATGGCGTCAGTTTCTCTACACATAGTCTCCCTATCATCCCTTCCTCCAAATTTGATTGAGTGAGCCTCTTCCGCATCTTTTATATTGACTTATTCCTCACAAGTATGTTTATAGGAATTTCTGACGTCATCTCATCTTCATCTTATATTGACTCTAGAACATTTGTTTTTGAAGGAATCAGTGTTTGGTTTACAATGACGATATTATTAAATGTTGCCTCAGCTTTCATGATTAAGGATTTTGTGTCTATATCTATGAGTTTAAGATTAATTTCTTCATTTATTAGTAGACATGAATTTTGCGTGTAGTAAATGTTGTTGTAAATATGGTTAAGCTTTGGTACTTTGTTGATTAGAACTAACTTAATAATAGTCTTTTGAATACAGGAAAGACTTATACGTACTTACTTACTTTTGGAATATCGTGTTTGAATTTAATTTAAAGTGAACAGGAAACTTTGACGTTTTTTTGAGAAAACATTATCGGAGGATGTCGAAGTGGCCATACCTACGATTAATCCGACTAATAATAAATTACTATATTTAGTTACTAGTTACAAGCTAAACGTGGAAAAATCCTCTATTAAAATATCACTGTTGTTATGTGGGTAGGTTACCAGCAATGTGGAGGAGTACAAATTGACGCTTTCCCCCAACATTTGTGACCGAAATAGTCAGTACTTTTAAAACGTCTTTCTTTTACAAAACCTTTTATATTTCATCTCAACTGGCAAATTAAGGCCAATAAACCCCATTAACACTGGCAGACACCATCAGTTATCCTGAAGAACTACAAAAACCCTCAAAAAGGTAGTACCGCAAACGAGGCAAGCGATGTTGGCGGCCCCCCCTCTCCCTGTGACGTCAGACCACCCCATTTATCGATCGACCCCTCCCCCCGCTGTCGCCCGCCGCCGGCTCCAGTTATACGTACCTATATGGGGTTTCTTGGACATTTTACCTTTGCTATAGCGTTTGGGATTTTTATGGCGTGTTTTATTTATTGGTTTTTGGGATTCTAAGTTATTGGTGCACGTGGTTTGGGTTTCGATGACCTTACTTAAATCAGACTTCAAACCTCAGATTTCTAAGTAAGAGAAAACGAGAGTGTACTAAAAGATGATTATTTTATTGCATTGCCAAATTCAGAATCGAATATTTTGTACAAGGTATTTTCTTTCCATGACCTTTGACGGATCCAATCTAAATTATGTTTAATGTCAATATCAAACTAAATATAGTCCAGGCTATTTGTTATCCTATATTGCCCGAGGAGATTTATCGCGCTGATATTGGCTAGGTTAATAACCTTTTATATTTTTATTATTGTTTCTTTTTTCTTTTCTAGGAACTCTCTAATCGTCTACTACTTCATCGTCTGTTTCAAATAGTACTGAACACACTTCTATTATTATACTGCGAACTGGTAGGCCTAAATTTTCATGCTATAGCGGCAATAACTTAATCTGGCAGACATCATAAATCAGTGCCTAAAGTTTAATTTCCGTTACTAAACTTACTCGGAAAATATCTTCAGGATACAATTTCTCTTTGGTAGGCTCTCTCTGGCCGAGAAATTAGCCTTTTATTTCTTTTCTTAATAATCGGTTTCAGTATCGCTTTTCTTTAAGGATTTCCTGTATGTTTTTTAGCCTGTGTCTTTAATGAAGAAAGTAAAATAAAACATGTTGATTTTAGGTCAAATCAAATATTCGAAAATAACTATCATTTTTACGGATTTAATGTATCTATCTTCATCTTTATCAGAACTATAACTATCATAGATACGGAATCTCCAACTGTTGGCACTACATTTATCAACATCAACATCTGAATTAAACGAATATTTTAGCGCTGTTTCATGCGTAGCGTGACAAGTGCTGCTATCTATTGCGTGATAAGGGATTATTTCAGAACACAATTTCTCAAAATCAGTTTGGCAACCGGGGGTAGTCAAAGTTCTCATAATATTCATTCGTATTTTAGTTTTTATAGAGAATGGTATGAATAGTAATCGCGGTTATAATATGTGAATATTACAAACAAATATGCGCAGTTGATGTCCTAAAATGATTTGTTAAATCAGTGGTATTTATTGCGACAAATCAAAATAAGCTCATGATTATACTACAAAACTGTATATCAAGCAGATTTTACTCAATAATAATGTTCTCAAAGACCTGAAGTAATAGAATGTATTATATTTCTAGAAATAATATTATCCCCTTCAGTGTCATAGTGGACTTGAAGATGAAAAAATGACAGTTAACAAAATTAAAATACTTTAATTTTACAGATACGCCAAATCAGCATCAAACGATAAAAGGCGACAATGTAAACAACATGCCTCAACAGGCTTACTGCCAGCCTCGGGAGTACCAGGGTGCTCCACCCGCGCCCCAGGGCTCCACAATGTACCCCGGGCCTTCGCCCCACTGGGACGCGCCATACGAACCAGCTGGGGATGTATCTTGCTTGTGAGTCCTCCCGTCATCTTGACTTGGATCCTGGATTCCATCAAACTCCTTTCACCTTGTATTTTCTCCTTGGGGCTTTTGTTCTATCTCTTATTTATTATTTTTCTCTGGTTTTTATTGTCATGAGTTTGGTTTTTCATCTTTTCGTTCTCGTCAACTTGTTTCAACCATTTTCATTTTCATCATGTGTTGGTTTATGTGGACGATGTCATTCAAAATTTTGTTGGATCATTTCTATTGTGTTCTCATGTTTTATTGTTGAATAAAATGGATTCTAATTTAAACCTTCCCCTAACCCTTTCCATCCACCCCGTCCCCGACCCGTGGCTGCGTAGCAGTGGACTTGGTTTCTCATAGGTATTATAAACATGTAAATAGCTTGTCGCAAAGGTAAAACAAACACATTATTAATAGAAATACTAATTATAATTTTGATTCGCAGACATCTTTGTGACAAGTCAACTTAGATTGAGAGGATTATCTGAATGGATATTTTTGTTCTGTCGATCAAATGTGTAAAATGTATAGAGATTTTGCTCATAGATGTTATTTTTTTCTGAATAGGCAGTATCCTTCCCCGAGCTTTGGCTTTGTTTGGCTTATGTGGTATCGATACTGCCTAATGATTGTTTATTTAGATAATGTTTTTTGAAACATTATTTTTAGCTGTAGGTAAGTGTTATTTTGTTAGCTTCAAGAGGCCAAGATGAATGTTAGACTGCTACCGCGCCCTCATCCCTCCCTTTTTGTTTCTCCCTGCGCCCGGGCTGCAATAGTTTTTCATTATATGATTTTATAGGTGCCTGCGAGATTTCAGAACCCTTTGTTAATGTTGTTTACATTGTCGCCAGGTATGCGTTTTTAAATAATACGTTTGGTGTTTAGACTACTTTCGATATGTTGGGATTTAATGAATAAGCAGAATTTCTAAAAGCGATTTTTTAAAAGATGATTTTAAATATAGAAACGAATATTGGTACATTGCCACTGCTTTTTATCAACTGCTAGATAAATTGTGAATTTTATGTAATTCCAACATGTCAACGTTAGAATAAATAGAAAAACAAAAATGTACAAATAAACGAAGCTAGATGGGTTTTATTATAAGTATTGAAATACAATGACAATGCTTTGATTTAACAATAGACTTTATTATGGATTGATTTTTAGTTTTATTTCAAAACTTATCGAATCCCATCCAGAAAATCCTATAGGTCCCATGTTGGGTGCCAAAATAGATAAATGTAAGATAATAAATGTTAGCTCCATTATTATTGATATAACGATCATTTTCAATCAATCTCAGAGCAATTTATCAGCTTTTACATTACCTACCGTCAAATCAGAGCTTACAGAAATTAACAATTTACTAGAAGAAGTAAATTTAAAAAAAGTTTTTGATAAAAATGAGAAAGACGGTAGTATTGTAAAAGCTGTAAAGTGTAGTCTATGTTTAGAAGCATGTTTGTTGTCTATAGATGATGAGCTTGATAGAGAACAGTCAAGCGCGAATAGATAACGACAGGCCTCGTTCACGCGACGATGATCAGTACGATATTTTACTGTATCATTTTGGAATCACATGGCAGTTTCAAACTGCTTTAGTTTTTAACCGTTTGTACAATGGGATGTTGACGTGTGATCCCAACTTTGTACCATAATATATATGTACAGTACAGGGCTGGGTGAACGGGGCCTCAGGGAAAAGAATCATTTGGATATGTTAAATATAACTAAAGTTATAATTTTTATTTGTTTCAGCGGCCCAGATACCTCAGAGAGGCAGTGAGTATTTTTCATCGTTATTCTTAAAATTATAAAGCTTATGAATACTATTGATACCCTTTTATGTATTTGATTAATTGGTCATTTTGTATTTAATACAGGTTCACCAAAGAAGTTTTTGATGCTTATGCAGTTTAGAAATTAAAATCAAATAGATTCAATTGAAGCCAGAGTTGTTAGTCCAGGATTTTAGGGATAGGGTACTTCGTGCTTATCACTAAGACTATTCTAGCATTTAGTTAGCACGGTGTAATTTTAGACTTGCTAATTTTTTTTTTATAAATTCTTAGGGCATAGGGTTTCTAAGAACTATAATTTTGTTACATGAAAGATTTTGCAATATTAAAGACACAATAATTGTTTTTAGAAAAATAGGATTTAGAAGAAATAGTTGTTGGTAGATAACAGATCAAAGAAATTTTAAGGCATCATTGTTGTTGTCAAAGCAGAAACAGACAGGCTAAAATAAAGCTTAGTAGGATCGAATTAATATCGGATAATATTCTACTATATGGGTATTTCCGATCACCAATATTCATTCGATGTAAGAAGATAAGTATGTCGTTCTATATGAAGCAGATCTAAAAATATGATTGGGAGTTCTTGTGAAATTTTAGTCAGATCCCAAGAATTAAACCTTAACTTGATCGAAATGTTGTGACTTGTTCGTGAAACATAAATAAAAAACCACGATAATTTCCTTCCTATATTTAGCACTGTATGTCAATTTTGACATTGTGGGCTTGAAATCACTGTACGCACCCAAATACCATAAAATGATATACCAAGATCTTTTTATATTCAAACCAGAGATAGACCTAAACTAGGGATTCTAGCTTTTCGATATTGTTGATAGCTCACCAGTAGTTAAAGCATATATTCATCCGAGGATATTTCATCTCTGCTGTGTCATCTGTAAATTATACTAGCAGCATCTATTTAGATTCGCAATTGACATTAAAAATTGAAAATATAACCTGTGTTGTCAAATTCCAGTGTTCTAAATTACATAATTAAGCTCATTTCTTTCTTTTCACTCAACTTCAGGAGAGACCCGCATATGTACGTACATTCTTTATAGAAATTTCTTCCTTGGCTTGTTTTTCAAAACAGGTAATGTAAAGGATACCTCCATTGGTTTCAGGTTGCAAGCGCAAGGAGGAATTGGGTTCGGATATGCCTTCCCCGAAGAAACCGCGTTTGGTTTTCACAGACCTCCAGCGGCGTACTCTACAGGCTATTTTTAAGGTAAATTGGCCTTCATATTAACTTATGGTAAAATACGGTTAACAAAGCTGAGAGTTAATGAACACAATGTTATTTGTTAATGAATAAATAAATGACGATGATGATGAATACCAAAAAGCAGCAAGTGATGTTGGATTATGCTAGCATCACTCTTTATTTGTACGATTTTGCGCTGGCAACTATATCATCACATCACGCGTTCTATGGCCGAAATCAAAGTCACTTGTTCTTCCCGTCACTGTGATTTGAAGTGAAAACTTCTTTAGACGCGTTGGGAATTTTTGAGATGGGAAAAAACATTTGAACTCGCGACACTGTTACCGACACCAGCTTGATTATTAAAAAGACATCAACGCGCGATACATTTTCTTTGTGATTAATGAAATTCCAAACATTGAGATATGACAACAACATGATTGACATTTCCCTTTTTTTACCGACTTCAAAAAAGTAAAGTATTTCCTGCACAATAAAATTGTTCAAGTTTTCACTTCTGTCGGCACTTTCGGAGTTTCACTGTTTTTTTTTGTACCGGACCTTACTTGGGAACCATCTGGTTACAGAGATAATTGAAGGTCAAACAATGTTTCAAATTGTTTTGACGATATTTTTTACAAAAACCAGTTTTTAATGTTATAACTAACTTTGAATACCTCAACGATCCCTGTTCTGTTGCGTGTCCCCCATCAGCACAATATTTTGAGTGCGTTATATTGTTCATTACAGTAAATAAACAGCGAGTTTTCACACCAAAGACTTTTTACATAAAATCTTTCATTTTTAACCGACTTCCAAAAGGTTCTCAATTCGACTGTATGTTGTTTTTTTTTTGTATGTTTGTTACGCGATTACTCCGTCAATTATGAATTGATTTTGATGATTCTTTTTTGTTTGGTAGATCATACTTCAGAGGTGGTCCCATATAAATTTTATCTTTAACTTTACTTGGGTAGTTTTTGAGTTAGCTTCAATAATACGTATTTTTACCTCGCTTAGTGTGGATGATATTATGATAACTTCCTGTCACTGTTATTTACATAGCAGGTAGTGGTATTCGAATTTGTGTGGGGTAGGTATCACAACTAAAAAGTGAAAAATAAAAACTTTTTACAAAAAAAAAAAACAACCGACTTCAAAAAAAACACTACAAAGTGAAAAATAACTTTAATTTCGGAAGTCGGTGACAAAGAACGAAAATTCAAAACCAAAGACACCGACTTCCGAAATTAAAGTTATTTTTCACTTTGTAGTGTTTTTTTTTGAAGTCGGTTGTTTTTTTTTGTATAAAGTTTTTTTCACTTTTTATTTGTGGTATTTACCCCACACAAATTTATTTATTTATTAAATTTGAATACCACTACTTGCTATGTAAATAACAGTGACAGGAACGTAACATATCATCCATACTAAGTGGGAAAAATACGTATTATTGAAGCCAACTCAAAAACTACCCTAGCAAAATTATAAAAAATTATATGGGACCACCTTTGAAGTATGACCTACCAAACAAAAAAAAGAATCATTAAAATCAATTCATAATTGACGGAGTAATCGCGTAACAAACATACAAAAAAAAAAAACATACAGTTGAATTGAGAACCTCTTGCTTTTGGAAGTCGATTAAAAATAAAAGGTTCCCCAGCAACAATTTTTTTGCAATATTACTTAGAATGATGTACAGAATTCGTAGGTGACGGCTATGTGATGGGTTTTTTACAACCTGTATATCCTTAAAGGTAGGCGATAGAGCTGTACCGTATGTAATATATTTCACCGGTTAGAAGTCTCATAAGGGCGACCCCATTGCGGTTAACCGGGCACACATCCAGACACCGACTTGCTACTGAGTTGATTATTGCTATATCAACAGCAATCCTATTTTTGTTAGAGTATTTATGGGTATCAGGGTTTTCACATTATACAGGGTGGCATGGACATCGACGCGAAAACTGTTACCATGGATTCAGTATTTATTTATCTGCCACTCTATTACCAATCTAATTTTTTTTTATTAATTTATTTCGATTCTTGATTTGTGTGTTGTATTGCTAGATGTATGCTTTGTTTTTATTATTAACAATTAATTGCAGTAATAAAAATGTAAAAATATGATGTCCAAATATATAGTGCATGTGGTGTTAGCCTTTAAGTAATTGTTGCACTTATAAATGTATTGTGTTCTTTTAATAGACATGAAATGTGTAAACAATTGTAGGCTAACCTATTAAATAAATAAATAAAAAATAAAAAAACCCGTGTGTTGAAATTATTCGTCAGTTATTTAAAGAAAAATCTACTATTTCAAAGAAAATGCAATACCTACGCGGATTTTTTGTAAAATAACCGACCAAAAATTCCAACGCAGGGGGTTCCACAATCATGTATTGAATCCATGGTAACAGTTTTCGCGTCGATGTTCCTGCCATCCTGTATTCTCTTTCCAATTGCTTCCTCTGCATTCACGGTAATATTCTCAATGTCAAATGGTTCTAGCTACCGTACAGCATCAGTACTATAAGGTGTTAAGTGTAATCTGCCAAAAGTCATCATCATCATCATCATTTCAGCCGAAAGACGTCCACTGCTGGACATAGGCCTCCCTCAAGCACCGCCACTTCGATCGATTCTGTGCTTTCCGCATCCAGCGGATTCCTGCGGCCTTCACAAGGTCATCGGTCTATCTTGTGGGAGGCCTTTCAACGCTTCCAAAAGTCATACACTGTACAATTCATTCACAGCTTATTCAACCAGAATTGTCTTTACTCTCGTAACCATGAACTGGTGAATAGACATACTTCCACAATTTTATTTCGAATCACAGCCAAACACGTAAAATCTTAGTGAGAGAATAAAACGATTCGTATATATGAAAATATAATGGAAAATTTATTTGAAAATACCAAGGGCGTGAACTTGACCTTTGAAAAAGGGAGTTAAATGTTAGTGTGTTGGTTATTTGGCTTCAGGGGAGGAGTTATAATAATAAAATCAAAACAAAAGTAATTTATTCAAACTAGGCTGAGAATTAGCACTTTTTGAACGTCAAAATGCCCATCCTTCACCATTTCCTAGTGCTTTAGCTGGGAAGAAGAAGTGGCGAAACAAACTCCCCAGCAATAAGCTTGGTACTTGCTTGCACGTGTTTTATGAAATACCAGAAATAGTCCATTAATTTATTCAATTAGCGTAGGATAAGGAAAATTCAGATAAAGAAATTTTAACATAATGTATTCGTCCAGAGTATCGTGAGAAAAGGTTTTATTCATTTAGTAAAAAGAGCAAGTTTGGAAGATGTTATAAAATTGATGATTAAGTGGAAATAAAAAATATTGTGTTTAATCTGGTTTAAATGATTGAAAAGACCGTTATTTAGATAAATCCTTCCCGAGTAAGACACAAAAACTTATTAAAATTTAAAATATTCCATACATAGCCATTGCCAAATAAGTATGTATGCTGGAAGAGATTTCTATAGAAATAAGCATCACCTTTGTACGTATTTTTCTGTTCCTTTCTTCTTGTCGGTTTATATGTGTGTACAAGAACTGTTAAATAAATAAATATGTGCCGATTTAATTTTATTTTTGTTAGGAACCTTCTCCGGCGCGCGCAAAATAACTTACCAAAGTATCATCACAATCGGTCGAGCCATTTTCGAATTTTGCAAGACTAACGCATGGCAATTGATTTTAACCTTTCTAACCCAACAATTTCTACTTTCCAGGAAACAAAAAGACCATCAAAAGAAATGCAAGTAACAATAGCAAGACAATTAGGACTAGAGCCAACAACAGTTGGCAACTTCTTCATGAACGCAAGAAGAAGATCTATGGACAAATGGAAAGATGATGACGCGCCGTCAGAACTGGATCAGCAGTGTGAGACTCATGACTTGGATAGGGTTCCTAGTCTAGATTCAGGGGAGTCTGAAGAAGATCATGATGAGCATGATGACCATCTGTTGTGACGCCGTCTTCCTCATCAGCAGCTTCTTGTGCTATGAGAAACGCTTGTTACGGGCCCTGATTTGTCAGTTTCTGTCGTTAAGCAAGATAAATATTAATCTTTTGTCTTTTGTGATTTTGCTCAGTTCTTCAATTTTCATTGGTTTGAATTTCTTGAATTTGAGAGCGGATTTTAATACGTTTATTTTGATGATTCCTTCAGTTATTTTGACTATTGGTTTGAGATAAGCTTCTGTTCTTCATTTAATTATTTTTTAATTTATCTGTATCAATTAATCACGATACAGGTTGTTCATGGCAATGTTAGTCAACTGAGATAAACTTAACAAGTTGATTGATTCAAATAATCAATCAATCAATCTTTTCAGATCAGAGAGATCAGAGATCTTTGAATCAATCAACTTTTGTTGAATTTCTGTCTTTTTTATTCTTATTTGAAAGATTACATGTTACGTCTCGTACGTAATAGTTTCCAAAATTTTCGGGGCCCTTAACATAGTAAGTTAAACAAAGTGTACAGTTAAAACTTACGTGAATAGTGAACGCCGAAGCCGTTTTAGATAACGTTTAGTTGTTAGCCGCTGGACGGCGCCACTGTTTCGATACTCGATAGATTTGTCGATAAATGACGATCGACTCTTTTGATTGATTAGGTAAGATAGAAAGTTCAGAGTCGATTCATAGGTATAGAGAAGATACGATTCGAGTGGGTCATCGTTATGATCAGTTGTTTTTATTAGGCAATTAGGAATGATTTTTGTAAGATAATGACTGAAGTGAAACAGGAAATTGTTAAGATTTACCTTTATCTGTTTGTCGACACATCTATCGATATTGACATAGTGCTGCCCCAGGATTGATCTCTATATCAAACGTTTCTAGTCAAACGTGAACTAAAATAGTTAACTTTTAGTTTTTATTTTAGAACGACAATATGTATTTTTTAGCGTAACACAATCACTTTGGATTTGGGCGTCTGATTGATTCAACTTTATCAATCAATATTGAATCAATCACTATTGAACACAGCCCTATAATAGTGCAACAAAACACACATTCTCCTTTAATTATAATACCTAAGCGTAAGTAAAAAAAATAAGAAGTAAGTTTAAAATGAATCAATCAGCTCTTCTTTGCAATGAAAATGGCGCCTTTATCCAAAGCTGATTGATACTAGATAACTGTTAACAATAACAAGATCTTTTTAAATTAGCGAGAAATATCCGATGAAATCGGATCAATTACATTAAATTAACGGATACGTTACATGATTAAAAATATACATTTCAAAATAAAACAACGTCCTTTTGTTGCAATTCACTAAAGTTACCATTAATTACTTACGTGAAAATGAACAAGTAATATAAAGGTTGTGCACACAAAATGGGCTAAGCGATCTTTGAAACAAGGTAAACATATTTTTTATGAATATCAAAAAAACAAAATACCTACTATTAACAGTTTTTTTTTTAACAAACTATCAAGTATATTCATAGCAAGAGCATAAAAGTTAAAGAAAATTCTTGTAAAAGCATAAATCATGTGACGTATCTTTCCTAGTCACGACCTCTTAGCCATTCCAATTATTTTCATTACGGCTGATTAAAACTTGAAAGCAAATTTGTGCGTGATATTATCTAGTTATAACTTAGATATAAAAAAATGGTATTTATTTAAGAACCGCTTCAATGTAAGTCTAGTCTGATTTGTGCAAGATGTAGGTATTAAATGACGCTTGGAATCAAGCCGGGAATGTGAACTTGCACAAGAGGATGCGAGTAGCTTGCGTATCATTGTGCTATAAAAAAAGCTTCTGATTGGTGAATGCAAGTTACTTGCATGCTTTTGTAAAAGTAACCAGCAAGAATCATGTGTATTACGTGCTTTATCATCAATAAGAAGTTTTTATGGCACGGCATGCAAGCTACTTGCACACTTCTGTGCGAGTTACAGGCATGCGTATTCCTGGCTTTAAGTTGGTATCACTGAGCGAGCGAATGCTCTATTATAATATTAAGTGAAGCTATATTTTATGGAAAACAATGTATAATATATTAAACTAGACAGCGGTATTGTAAAGTTTCTGTGTTTGTATAAGATAGGAAGTAGTCATTGGGTTTTATAGAAGTGTGTAAGAATGACTATGTTTCAAGCAATATGGTTAGGTATAAAACATTGCAAACTTCTCCTTGTAATGCATTATTATAAGAATTTTTGTACCTGTAAAATATTTATACGTATCTTCTAATTACAAAACGAACTTTCATTGTTACATTCAAAAGCTATTTTAAGTATCTTTCGCTTCGCTCGCGCAGTGTAGTATCAACTTTATATTTTGTTATTTTTAACACCAAAAATAACTTTCGATTTATAGTTAAAAGCAAATATTTAAGTTAAACTAAGGATAGTTTATTTATTAACTTATAATTTATTTATTTTTGACCATTACTAATCTTGGTTTATTTACCACCAAAGATATGTGAAGTGCAATTGTATTTTAGTTTAATTTGACATTAGATAACAGAGTTGATTTTTATTTTTATTATATCTTTTTCTTGGTATTAGTTAGTACCTATATTTTTATTTGAGAGTGTTTTAATTTATGTTAATTTGACTCAATATTTGACTACTTAGAAAACTGTGAAAATATCATGGCGTAGTAAAAATATGCATTTCATTATTGTCCAACCTCCATCATTGTCATCTTCCTGTTCTTGTCCCATGTTATTTGGGGTTGAAGCAACACAATTTTTTTTCCATATTGCCCAACGTCCATTTGCAATTATTTACAAGATTTATCTCGCACATTTTTAAACAAAAAATAAAAAATATATATTTTCCACTGAGTTTATAAAAAAATGGTAATGTAGAAATACAATGTAAAGTATAAATTCTAGTCCAAAATAATAATCACATTGTTAATTTGTTTACTACTTTGCGAAAACGATTACTTACTAATTACAGTTTAATGCAGTATTATAACATATCTCCCCTCATATTATTAAAATGTCAGATTTCAGTACTTGAAATTTTGTGTTTATTTCTAGTCAATTTACATTAAAAAATATTGTTTCAAAGTACTTTAATATAAAACTGTAAGTAAGTTCGTGTTGAGAAAATAGTGAATCTTAATCTGGAAAAAGAAACCAGTGTTAAAAACACGATATTTTGTAAGGAAAATATCCATTCACAAAAATATTAAAATATACAAATATTTTAATATTTTTGTGATTTTGTGTAATATTTTTGTGATTTTTGTGAAAGCTATTCAAAAAATCAAAATGTTAATTCTTCTTTGTAAAAAAGAAACCTTTTACTTTAAACAAAACATTTGAAATTGTCAATTTCAATTTATAGCGCTCTTTTTGACAGTAGCAATAACTCAAAAAAACTGAATTACTCTAAAAAATATATTTTCTCAACACGAACAGATCTCCCCATACCCATATTGCCCGTTCTCCTTTCTGAAAGCAAAGTTTATTCATAAGACAATATTAATTATAAGAAGTCCATCATAGAAAACTTTGTAGATAAAAAAAAATCTTTTGCTAAATTGTAATATTTTCTCATTAACATTCACAACACAGTATACGTCTGCAAAATAAATTAGAATTAATTAACTGTTTTGTAATATTTACAAAAGAAATTCAAATATTTGTGAAAAGAAAACAAACCTGTATGTAGAAATTAATGAGGTATCCATTTTTCATATTGTATAATTTTTTGTGACTTTCAATAAAGCTCTGGTCAGACTAAAGCGAACCACGTGCGGGATGCGGGATAAAATTCGCTCGCGACGATTGTGTCAACTAACTTTGATGGAGGTGTTCGATCTGTTGCAAATAGTCACGTGACTTCTTATACATTAAGAGTGTTCTCTCACTGACGATTTGCCAGCGTGTTTCCAGCGAGGCGATTTTGTGAACGTGCCTTCTGCGGGTGCGAAGCGAGCTAACCATGACTAAGCAGTGGCGTAGCGTGCCCGTATAAAAATTTGTTTGGGGGCCCCTATGAAGAGTAAAGATTTCTCACAAAAGAAAAAAAAATGTTTACATAAAATTAAAAGAAATATTTATTCATCATAATTATTTATCTGTTACTTTTTCCAAATTTTTTACAAACAATTCAAATTAAATATAAACTCTCCTTGCCTTTTTTTCGGTAAACTGATTTATTAAATCATTTATAGCTGATGATGAATTTCGGAAGTTTTTATTAATGTTTGCTTACGCACGTCGTGGGCCTCCGTGGCCCGGGGGCCCCGTATGATTGATACGGCAGATACGGCGATAGCTACGCCCCTGTGACTAAGCCACATATACGCCGCATTTTTACAATACACTCGCGTCAATCGCTCTCGCTATGCACACGCACCAAGCGCGTTGAACCATCGCCGCGCTAATAACTTACTTGCAAATCGACAGTGTGTTATATGAGTCACAGTCCGCTGTGCAGAGCCTGCATGGAGGACGACGAGACAGCAGCTCATGTGCTGTTAAACTGCCCCGTGGTCGCCACATACAGGGCCAAGTACTTCGGTAACCCAGGTACCCTACGTGAGATTGTCAGTGACACTAAGGCGTTGCTGGCTTCTTTGAGGAGCTGGGGTCGATCGAATAAACTATTTTCCCACTCGTACGCAAAATACGCGCTTTGTCGTGGAGTTGCGGCTACCAGTCCGTATTACCTATTACCTATCGCCAGTGTGATAAGGCTCTAAAACAATCGACGCATACAGTCACGTCCCGCGTCCCGCTCGAGATTCGCCTCAGTGTGACCAGAGTTTAAATTTTTGTATGCAATCTAGTCAAACCGCATGTTAACCAGTAGTACTTAATTTATGATGTAAATATTAACCCTGAAACAACCTAAATATTGTTTTCTGTAGGTGAATATAATGTGGCATTATAATCCGTATGAACTCTTAGTCAAAACTGCATACGGATTAAAAAGCATTCCAAATAACGTTTAGGTCTGAAGTCATTCCAAATATTTTCTTTTTGAATTTTTAATCTTAAGAACAGAAATGTATCAAAAATTGCGCACAAAATTCAGTACAGTATCCAAAAGACAATTTTGTTTACATTTCAAATTTCAAAAATTATTGTTTTGGCTGTTGGAAACTGTTTCGCGTAATATCTATACTAATTTGAAAACTATCGAATAAAATACAAAAATACAATATTTTTGTGTATGTATAGTACTTAATAGTGCGCTTTCTGATGTACATAGTTCGTGATTATATGTAAGATTATATGTACATTTTACAAAAAAGCTGTGTGTTATTTAAATCCTTGTACTTCAATCTTCAGAAGTGAATGTTCTGAAAAATTATTACCAGTATATGGGACAGTGATTTTGCCTTTAACACCAGTAGAAAGACTAGATAGTTAAAAGTGTTTTATCTACATCCATGCTATAAAACCTCTATAAAAGTTTCTGAAACAGTTAGCTTATTAGCAACATTATAACAGCCAGTGTCATAGTAACCATTACATCATCCAAACGAGTGTTATAATGTTGTACTAAATTTCATTACGCAACTCATTTCAACGTTCAAACAGGGGACAGCAGCACCCGCTGCGCGCATGTGTGTGTGATGTGCTGCTGCAGGCGACGTACATACGTGCAGTTGTACTGAATTTCGTGGGAATTTCTTTATTCTTGATCTTGAATTACAAACACCCAATGGTTTCAGAAACTTTTATAGAGGATTCATATCATGGGTGTAGATAACTCTAACTCATGTGATACTATTATCACACGAGGCGAATACCCCTTATTATACAACAGTTGCATAAATAACTATTGTCTTATCAGTACGAGCTTACTTTGCACGTTATCAGCTCATGCTGCGGAAAAGATATTAGTGAGACAGCAAAATTCGTAGTGGGACCTGCAAGCAGCAAAATTCGTACTGCCAAGGGTGTGCTTTGAAAAATATAAAATAAATAATGAACTAGCTTCTGCCCGCGATTTCGTCCGCGAGCCTATATACCTTCCTCGAGAATTGGGCTATCCAATGCTAAAAGAATTCTTCAAATTCGACCGTTAGTTCCGGAGATTACCCCCTCTGCATACACACTTGTAAACAAACAAATTTTACCTCTTCATAATATTAGTGTACAACATGTAAAAAAATCCTTTCCGGTACGAAAAGGGCACATAGGTACTGCAATAACATTGCCTCAACAAGATTCGGCACAATACCTTCTCAGGAATTGGGCTTGTTCAATGCGTCTTTTTACTAATAAGTGTTCGCATACTGTTATTGTTACAACAATGTGAATAAGCAATGTCAATACATTGTTTATTTGCTTTTTCATTTAGGGATTGCAATCCCGCGGGATTGATATGTGGGATTACTCAATCCCGCGCGGGGATGAAGATGCGGGATCCCGCATCTTTGAAATTATGTCATAAAATCAAATTGAAACTACAAATTTTTGTGTAAAAATCAACTTTTATTAAACATTTGTTACATTAAACAACAGAAATTATTTCTTTTCTATTAATTAAGTATAAGTAATTAGTACCTAATCTGTTTTCTTAGATTCTTCTTTAAATGTTTAGCATAGTTTTGTTTAATTTTACCCTTACTCCTAACAACAGTGTTATATTTTTAATTCAGTCTTATTCATATAATGACTAATAATCAAATCACAACTTTCTCTTAGATGCTATTACTTATCTACTATGATATCAACCTATGGTGATAACTTTTAAAAATACGCTCTTAAGAAGCAAATTTGCGGGATCCGCGGATCCGCGCTTTGGAGGTGCGGGATCCAGCAGATTAATAAAGGCACAGGGATCCCGCGGGAATGTGTGATCCCGTTTTGCGGGATTGCAATCCCTAACCGCATTCTTTGCCCCAAATCTGGCCAACTAGAGACAACCCAACTGAACATACAGCAATGCCTTGTAAGTCATGTCATTCAAAAACAAAATTTTAAAAACCTCGTAACTCAATAATTCTTAATTTATTATATTATAGCATTGTTGTTTGACAACAGACACAGATATAATGATAAAACTTTCAGTTGACTACTGTCGCGTCCTGTAATAAAGGTGGTTTTTACACCGGCGGGGCGAGGCGTTGATGGGATTGGGAATTGAAATTTGTTTGGCAAAATTTCTATACACGCTCTGCCCATCTTTGCTGTAAAAGGTCTGGATGCGCAAGGATGTGCGAGGCAAGAATTGAAATATATGTTAGTTCAATATCGAACTTTATTTCTGTATGAAAAGAATATTTATTTACTTTGTAAAACGGATATACAAATCTCGCACCGGCCATCGAGGACCCGCACGGTCTCTCTCCGTTAAACGCTGACTCGCCATGTCTCGCGATGTCTCGCGTTGGCACGCACTGGCACGCGCTGGACACGGCTGGCCGGGCGGCGCGTGATAGCGCGAGCCGGCACTTGACATCGCGAGCCAGTGAGAGGCAGCGCTGACCATCGCGAGACGGCGCGGTATAGCATTGGACATCGTTTGGTGTAAAGGGGTAAGCGAGATTTCAATTCTCGCCCATCTCATCCACGCCTAACCTCGCCGGTATAAAACCACCTTAATTGTAGTCTGTGGCCGCGTCCTATTCCGATAAGCGATTTTCGCGCAAATACGCGATCGGGCGCGTACTTATTATGTCACTTTTTTGTTCGGAAAACCGGAAAGCGCCCTCTGTCGGTGCGACCATGCGTTCGGTTCACCGAACAAAAAGTTCGAACGATCATGACGTATTCACGAGACGCGGATCGCTTTTAAATAGGACGCGGACGCGGGGTACCATTACCCTGTATGTATTATTTTTTCTGTTTGTTTCAACCCAGCAAGATCTACATTGCGTTCAACTGACTGTACCAATCGAAGAATTTTATTTATGCTTACAGTTGTTTTATTTTTTTAAATTATCATGAACACTTGCCTTTTCATTTCAATTAAGACATTGGCAGTATGGTCGACATCGGCTTAGCTGGCACTATATTTAAAAAAAAAAAGAATATGATAGAGCAACCACTGCCTTATATTCCTCTGCTTAGCTTTTCAATGCTACTTTAATATCTGTGTTACTATAGTACCTTGATGTAACCAACAGCGACATCTCTGTTTGTGCCCATGTACTAGATACACCAAAACAATGGACCGAGCTGCGAACAAGTTTAACCAACTCTAGAGAATACGGAGGTAGTACAGAACATGGGGTGGACAGGGGTGGACAACAATGGTACTTAAGGCGCTACTTATTGCTGTAAGTATCAGTGGATTCTCAAAAAATTATTAAAATTATTTTCCAATTTAATAATTTTGTAATATTTAAAGAAAAAAAAAAGAAAGAAAATTCGTTTATTTGCGGTAAACATGACGCAAAGAAAGATAAAAAACACGTAAATAACAAATTGGGGGAAAATATGCGTCACAACCACGCAAAACGGCCATCGCTCAGAATAAAGCTGCGACCCCATGCGAGACAGAGCCCCAGCGCTGGTTTCAGCGATTATTATTCAGCATGGTATTTTGATAGTAGATTGTAATTTATGTGTAAAATTTTGAAACGAGTTAAGTGACGACAGAGCATGGAAAACATTGTCAAAATATGTTTTAACATCTACACCCCTAATCATGTTGGCAAAAAATAAATGATTTGATTTGATCGATATGTTTGGGGACCCCGAAACGATCAATGGGGATAAAAACTGCCATTTGCTCACTTCAGATGTCGCTATCATTGTCCGTCCGTAAATTTGACAGCTAGCTGTCAATATCCATATATTTTTTGTAAACAATCAACTTCTTTTACGCCTAATTAATTAATATGCCCCTTTGCGCAGCTGTTGACTGCAAAAATCCGGGAACCCATGTATTCCCCAAAGATCTTAAAAGAAGAAAAGTGTGGGAGAGAGCTCTCCGAAGAAAAAATTGGAAACCAAATAATTCGTCGAGGTTATGTGCTATAAATTTTAAACCTGAAGACTTCTATCAGACAAATGCGTATACAGGTGATGCTCTTTTTCATAATACAGAGAACTTAAGTGTGTTTTCATAATAGGCATTTGTGGATATTTATTTATATACATTATACTAAGGTTGTGTTGTTAAGATTATCTTTAATCGACCAAAGTAAATACTCGTATGTCTAAATAGCAAGCATCTATGCAGCATTCGCTTTATTGCATTGTGTAACACGAGAAAACTCTAACAAACTAAATAAATTAAATAAAGTTGTTCCAAAAGCCTTACCACGGCTTAGAAGAGTACGGCTCTCTATCTCGCTCGCTCCTATTGTTTAACCTACTTACGGGATCGCTCGCTAGCTTAGAAAATCGCCTATTGGTCCGTTGATCGGGTGGGGGATGTTGAACATCACGTCGTCAGGCTACAACACCAAAAGGATTGCGCTACTAGGAGTACCTACATTCCTACAGATATAAAAGCACGCCATCGTCGCGGGCAAAAGATTGAAGTTCCGATCACCGACGGGAAAGGACGTACCTATATCCTACACAGTACAGACATCCTCCGCGACACTCGCGATGTTATATAAGTTTGTCGTGTAATTTAGTATAAGTTTATTATAATAAACGCAATTTAATGTTCCCGCATTAAACTGGCGCCCATATTTGTGGCCCGAACCGCGCGCCGCGTAACCAGTGATAGTCCGAACTGTGATCCGGTGTTTACGTGACGAACTGTACGTAGGTATCTACCTTGTTTGAAAAGCACGGACATTCTACCGTACTCGTTATCATCACACGCGTGAAGATGCCGATAACGAGAAGTCAAGGAGAAGCGCTCCGTGAACGACGAGAAGAGGATGACGACGTCAGCACGTTCACCGAAGCGGAGGCCAACGTTGTCGAGCGCGACCGCGCCGACGAACCTGTGAGTGTCGACACGAGGTCGACACAACAACCAGCAGCGTTCCAGCTCCACACAGAACAGTTCCTGTCCACGCTGATCGAGACGATCACGCGCACGCAAGCAGAAGCGAATAGATGTCTTATAAATTCGTTGATGACGTCCAACGGTGATTTTGGTACTTCCACCCCAGTCAGGGTGCCTCCATCGACGAGCGCGAACAGCGGAAGTGCCGCTAGCTCTAGCTCGAGTGCAAACTTTGTAAAGTGCACGGCGCGATTCAACGGATCATCCCAGGACGCTGAGGTCCTGGAAGCTTTTCTGGATGCCGTCGAGATATTCAAGGAGTGCGCATCCGTAAGAGACGAGCATGCCCTCCGAGGATTGCCGATGTTGCTGGAAGGTGGTGCAGCGGTATGGTGGCGTGGCATCAAAGCGTCGGTGACTACGTGGTCCGATGCGGTCGCCAGCCTCCGCGCTATGTACGGCAGGGCGCAGCCCGCCTATAAGGTCCTGCGTGAGATCTACGCCGCCGAGCAACGCGACGACGAACGTGCCGAGACATTTTTGTGTAAAGTGCGCGCGTTAATAGCCAAGCTACCGTATAAGCTTGATGAAGTGGTACAAATCGACGTCTGTTACGGGTTGTTACACAGGCGAGTGATAAAAAGAGTGCCGCGTGATACCATTCGTGGTTTAGACGACCTTATGTGTAAAACGAGGATCGCAGAGGATGCATACAATGAATATAAGGTAAAAAATTCTGTTATCAGTAGTAATAATGTGGTCAATGACCGCAAACTTACGCGATCAACATCCCCTGCCACTAAAGCGTCGACTACGGGGCGTAGTAATAATAATAAGAATAGACCGCGCTGTAGTCATTGTAAAATTTTTGGACATGTTAGTGACGAGTGTCGTAATCGCGATAAAGACAGTAGTAATAGTAATAAAGGCGCGAAAAGCGAAAATACTCAAAGGGTTTTAAGATGTTACGGTTGTGGTAAAGAGGGCGTAGTAAGGTCGAAATGTGATGTTTGCGCGACGACATCGTCGAAACTAGACGATAAGATTTCATTCAATAGTGTGCATTTAGGTTTAGATTTCTGTTGTAATGATAACATTAGTACGGGTGGCACTTCGTGCGTACAGATAGCAAATATGAGTGCACGCGAATCCTACCCGATGGTAAATA
The DNA here is from genome assembly GCA_963680765.1 of Agrochola lychnidis. Classification (NCBI taxonomy): domain Eukaryota; kingdom Metazoa; phylum Arthropoda; class Insecta; order Lepidoptera; family Noctuidae; genus Agrochola; species Agrochola lychnidis. Next base: position 2,302,060 of record OY796873.1, read on the forward strand.
TTAATGTTATGGGTCGCAGCGGCGTGGCGATTGTAGATACCGGCGCGTCGCATAGCATCGCGAGCCCGCTGTTATACCGAGTCTTGGTAGACTCTGGAGTTAAGTTTAGTGAGACTAAACGTTTTATACACCTGGCTGATGGAACACAAGGTTGGAGAAACCTGTTGACAGCCGAGGTAGATATTATTATTGAAAATCGTAAGGTGATGTGTCAGCTGTTAGTGTTACCTGGCAGTGATAATAGGACGCTTTTAGGTGTAGACTTTTTGGTACGAGCCGGAATGATTATAGATGTCGCTCAGGGAATCTGGTCATTCTCGGATAGCCCCGGGCACTTTTATGATTTTGTGCACTCTTACACGCTTAGCCCATCGGATGCGAACATCATGCAAGCCTCATCCGTTGCGTCCTGATGAAGGTACTAAGTTAACCCCCGAGCAGCGGCGTACGCTTAACGTCTTTATTGAAGACCGCGCGTCACAGTTCGCGCGCAGCGGACCGGCTACAGAATTTGCTACGCACCGAATAAAGGTGAGTCCACACCAGGAACCTATCGCTTGTCCACCATACAGGATGTCACAGAATAGGAGAGAAGCCTTGCAGAAGGAGCTCGATAAGCTGCTGCAAGATGACATTATTGAGGAGTGCGAGTCCCCTTGGGCCTCCAACGTTGTACTTGTAGGTAAGAAAGACGGAAGTTTACGACTATGTATTGATTACCGGAAGCTTAATGCGGTGACCGAGCCGGACCGGTACCCACTCCCACGAATTGAGGACATCCTACACGCAGCCAAAACCAGTGAGTATATGACCACTTTAGACCTTCGATCAGGCTACCATCAGGTCAGCGTCTGCACAGAGGACCAAGATAAGACGGCGTTCACAACACCACTTGGTACCTTTAGATTTAAGCGGATGCCCATGGGATTGCGGAATTCCGGAGCCACATTTCAAAGGTTGATGGATCGATTCCGTTCCAACCTGAAAGGAGTGGAACTCCTGGCATATCTTGATGATCTGATCCTGCTGTCGCCAGGACCTTTCGAGAGACACCTGGCTGATCTGGAAGCAGTTTTCGATCGCCTGGCCATGTTTAAACTGAGGGTCAATAGGGAAAAGAGTTTCTTTGCGAGGGAGTCTGTCAAATTTCTAGGCCATGTCATCATGCCAGGTGGAATCCAAGTGGACCCTGACAAGACTGCCGCTATCGATAAAATGGACGTCCCTCAGAACGTAAAACATTTAAAGTGCTTCCTACAAACGTCGAGTTGGTTCCGACGTTTCATTAATAATTACGCGGATATAGCGAGACCCCTCACGAACCTCCTGAAGAAGTCGAGTGTTTGGCGATGGGACGCCGAGCAACAGGAGGCTTTCGATCGCATTAAGGCTCTTCTTGTGTCTGCTCCAATATTGCGTCAAGCAGATGAGTCGAAGCCATTCGTTCTCTGCACTGACAGTAGCGCATATTGCTTCGGGGCTGTTCTTATGCAGGGGGAGGGACACGATGAGAGACCTATCGAATACGCTAGTCGACTTCTCAACAGTGCTGAGAAGAACTACTCCACGACAGAACGAGAAGCCCTTGCTGTCGTGTGGGCACTAGGTAAGTTCCGCGGCTATGTAGAGGCCGCGAAGGTGATAGTTAGGACGGACCATCAACCCCTGCGATGGCTGATGAGTCAACGGTCGCCCAGCGGTCGACTGGCTAGGTGGGCCCTAACATTACAAGAGTTTGACCTTAGCATAGAGTACACACCCGGTCGATCAAACGTCGTTGCAGACACGCTGTCGCGACCCGTTTGCTCGCAGGACGAGGATAAATGTGAGCTATGTATGACAGTCATTGATATGCCGAAGAGGAATAGTGGTGATATCCGCAGCAATCAGCTATTAGACCCAGAGGTATGTAAGATCATTGAGGACATGGAGTCCGACGAACCCTCTAGGGGGAGACCTTGGTCTGACCGCGGATACACCATATCCGACGGTATTCTATACAGGTACAGCTTGGAATCCGATGACGGCGAGGACTGCTGCCTAGTTGTGCCCGAGCACGAACGCAGGCAAGTCATGGTTGACCTTCACGATGCACCGACAGCTGGCCATTTCGGCGTAGAGCGCACGCTAAGCCGCGTTCGCGCCAGGTATTACTGGCCTGGCATGCGTACCTATGTTACAAATTAAATAAAGGAGTGTGTGCCTTGCCAGAGGTACAAAGCTGACAACCGCAAACCAGCAGGACTGCTGCAAACCCCTGCTGTGTCAAGGAGATTCGAGGTAATTTCTGTGGACTTATTCGGTCCTCTCGTTGAGACCCCTAGGAAAAACAGGTGGGTACTCATCGTCGAAGATGTCTGCTCACGCTGGGTGGAATTGTTCCCGTTAGAGAGTGCCACCAGCGTCGAATGTGCTCAGACCCTGATCAACGAGGTTTTCCTCAGGTATGGTATACCACGCCGCCTCATAAGTGATAATGGCGTGCAGTTCGTGAGCGAAGTGATGCAGCAAGTGTGTCATGTTTTGGGGATCAGCCAATCACTCACACCTTATTACCATCCTGAAGCCAATCCTATAGAGCGCAAGAACAGGGACCTCAAACCCCAATTGGCTATACTTGTAGGTAGCGACCATGCCACCTGGGACTTACACCTCGCTGCGATTAGGTTTGCTATGAACTCTGCGATTACCAGTAGCACAGGGTTTTCGCCGGCATATCTCACCTTTGGGAGAGAGCTGCGAGCTCCCTCCGATTCTGCGACAGATATGAGGGCTGTCGTAGAATGCGATAATTTCGTGCCTAGCATTACTCCTTATTTGAAGAAGATGTCTGAAACCCTGGATGAGGCCAGGGACACTCACGAGAAGGCACAGGCTGTTCAGAAAGGTAACGCTGATCAGAAACGAAGGCCGCCACCAGACTATAAGGTAGGTGACCTCGTCTTACTTAAGACACAAGGACCGAACGACGCAGGACGCGGACAATCTGCGAAGTTTATCCCACGCCGTGACGGCCCATATAAAATAGGGAAGATAATAAGCCCAACCACCTACGGTCTGGAGAATATTCAGACTGAGAGAAACGTAGGGAAATATCCCGTTTCGAACCTCACGCCTTTCGCTGGTCAGGTAGAACCTCCAGTTAGGGAGAAGCGTAAACGGGGTAGGCCACGTAGGTATTTAGACTAGCCAAACTGTGGGGTCACTTAGTTAGGCTAGAGGGGGAGGATGTAACACGAGAAAACTCTAACAAACTAAATAAATTAAATAAAGTTGTTCCAAAAGCCTTACCACGGCTTAGAAGAGTACGGCTCTCTATCTCGCTCGCTCCTATTGTTTAACCTACTTACGGGATCGCTCGCTAGCTTAGAAAATCGCCTATTGATCCGTTGATCGGGTGGGGGATGTTGGACATCACGTCGTCAGGCTACAACACCAAAAGGATTGCGCTACTAGGAGTACCTACATTCCTACAGATATAAAAGCACGCCATCGTCGCGGGCAAAAGATTGAAGTTCCGATCACCGACGGGAAAGGACGTACCTATATCCTACACAGTACAGACATCCTCCGCGACACTCGCGATGTTATATAAGTTTGTCGTGTAATTTAGTATAAGTTTATTATAATAAACGCAATTTAATGTTCCCGCATTAAAATTGTATTTAATACCTTCATACCAAACTACCTCCTGCCTAATATTAACACATATCCTGCACTGAATCCTACCGAAAGGACTGGCCCGCAGTAGCAGTGGACAAACGTGTGTGGAAAAGGGAGTGGGAGGCCTTTGCCTAGCTGTGGGACATTACGGGCTAAATAGATAAAATCTTCCACTCATCATATTTGTATTTTATGTTTCGCACATAGATAAGTAAATTATAGATCCTTTTTGTCTGTTCTAGGTGATGAAAATATTTACAAAAGGCTCAGGAAGACTGCTGTACCCTCTATTTTTTCTTTTACTAAAGTCAAACCAGTCAACCCCTTAGCTGAAGACAGAGCAAATAGACTTACAGAGAAATGAGAAAAAACAATGTTTTGATACATACAGTAATCAAATTGCTGGACCTAGCCATGTTCAAACCCGTGATAGTTATGAAGAGCAATATAAAGACGAGGAACTGACAATGTTTAACGAAATATAAATTTTTCCTAGCACACCATTGAAGCCAGATGATGGGCCAGAGCGGGACCAACATACTGTATCATCAAGACATACTCAAGTGAATTTTGTGTACATTTATGGATCTATAAAGAACTATAAAAACAATGACAGTATCATTGCTTTCTACACAGGTTTTGAAACCTATCAAAAGTTCTATTTTGTGTGTTCGACATTAAGTGTAATGGCTCACAAAATAAAGTATTATGGAAGTCATGTGAAGAATATTATTATTGAAAATGTTATTTATTTCAATGTAATTTAATTTATTATTTAATGTAAACCAAATATTTGATCCTAGTTTATTGCATTATTGCTTTGTTTTTACATAATTCTAAATCAGCCATTTTTAGAAATTAATTGCAGTCATAAAAATGTAAAATTCTAATATACAGTGCATGTGGTGTTAGCTTTTAAGTAATTGTTGCACTTATAAATGTATATTGTGTAGTTTTAAAAGAAATGTAAATCTATTAATTAATTAATAAATAAGTAAACGCGTTCATGTTGAACAGTTGTTAGATTTGACAAAAACATCACAGTTTTGTGCCCCTCGCATCAAAGATATTTTTATCTTATGTGCTGTAACTTTAGAGAATGTATTATGTAATATGCATTGTGTATAAGGAGATAAATAAAACATTGTATTTAATATTAATTTGGTTTTATTACAGTATCATAGTATTTATACAAGTATTTATCGTAAATTGCTGGTTGGAGATACTCAGTATAAAATGATGTTGTTTTTGGTTGTTTGAACATCATTAATTTTTCTGTGCATATTTTATGCATAGGTAATTATAATCTTTGTACATACTATAGGTATCCTCTATACCGTGGAGGACTGTGAAGATATGTTTACAGTGTGCTTCCAAGCCACTTCCAGCTGCACATTCACAATGACTTTCACATACCATACCAGTTTTATTCATCTTGAGTATAACATTATACATTAATCTTTTCATTTGTGCCTAGCATTGTGCATGAAAATACGCATAGTTACGATCATTAGCTTGACCAAGCTCCTATTTTCATAGAGGATTTTCCCTTTAGGAGGTATTTGAAACCTGGAATAATATTAACATTTAAATTAAGTATAATACACGCTTTTTTATAGTTGAACTCACAAAGGAAGATGAATGCATCATCAGTTGATCACTGTATGAAAACTTACCTTCAGCAAACTCTTGAATGTGGGTTTTAGATAGCGCTGGAAGATCAGTGCTAGAATTGACATCCCTGAACTTTTTCAGGGCAGGAATGTTAGGGTTATCATCTTCAAGCTCTTCTTCAACTCCGATCAAGTTATTCCTGTCGTATGCCTCCAGTCTTCAACAAAAAAAGGACTTTTAAATAATGTAAACAAAACAATCTATCAAATATAAAATGGTCATTATTTATTTAACTTTCCACTAAAGCTGCTTTTTTATCCGTGGTAGACGCATCTCTTTTCCTTAACTCCGCTTTTAATTGCACTACACTCCAAATCGCATACATTTTTGTCTAGTTTTCGTATAAACGATATCGACACAACAGTGAAAACATAAACAACAATGGCGGACTAAAGACGCACAACTGTGCTGCCATCTGCTATGAGCTTTCAGTTTTTAACCCCATTGCCATCAATTTGTATTGTAGTAATATTGTCAATCGCTTTAATTGAATTTGGTAGACGATTGCGCATCAATGTGTATCAATCACGTAAAAATTGACAATTGCAATTGATCGTTTCGGGGATCCTTTTGATGTCATCTGTCCGATTTGGGTAAAAGTTCCAATACTCAGTTTGATTCAAGTTGAAGAAAACTTCAATCAGAAATAATAGTAGATTAACGAGGGCTAAAATAACCCATTCTATCGAGGTAGTTTTACTCCCGAGCTTTAGCGAGTAAATAGAAACCGAGTTAGAATGGGTTTTAGCGCTGTGTGTTACACTCTACTTTTCACTACGATTGCGAGAAAATAAAATAATCCAATACAATATTAAATAGTTTATTTTATTTATTAAAATATACAATTTGTTCAATCTGATTTTTTAAGGATTTTTTTTTATCCCGGTATGCGGTATTAAAAAGCTAGTTTTAAATAAGAATAAAGACTTTTTCGTTTTTGTAGGCTCTTTGGTTACAGACAAAAAATATTTTTCTCCTAGAGCAAGACATACTATTTTTTCCCCGCTCTGGTACGCTAAGACGGACTTTTTGAGCAAGAGGAGTGAAAAAAACATGTTGTAACGTTTAGGTAGAGTTTGACAAGTGATCAATTTAAAATTTTCAATTCAGGAACCGGCTGTTAGTGTATCAAAATTCTTTGATGTCGGTACGTGTTACAGGCGATGTTCTCTGAAAGTAAAAAAAAAATACAGAAAGGTTATTTCGTTGTCCCCGGCGAATAAAATGGTAATAGTAGTAGTAGTTTTATAGTAGATTATTAAACAAGGGTCGAAAGGAATCAATTCCCATACGAGGTATTTAGACGCACGAGCGCAGCGAGGGCGGCTATAGTCCGAGTAGGAATTGATGACTTTCACCCGTGTTAAACACTCTACTTTTCATTTCGAATTTAACGAAAGTAAAAAGTTGTAGGTTTTCTAAAATATTATTTGATGATATTAACATGAGTATTCTAGTACCTATTAGTCTTTTTTTAAATTTTAAATATGGAACACACCGCGTCACCGCCGCGGATCGTCCCGCTTAGGGTCAGTTCACACCGAGACGCGACGTTGCGCGCACTTTTAAACAAGTATCGAACTTATTTTCCTCACAAAAAGGTATATTTCAGTGCGAGCGTGAACGCTTGTCAAAGTACGCTGAGATGCGCGGTGCTGCGTAGCGCGTGTACCTTATTGTGTGGTAAATAAATTCGATATTGTATCGGATCTTAAAAAAGATCGCGTCGCGTCGCGTCTCGGTGTGAGCTGACCCTTAGATATTTTTTTAATTCACACTGGCTGTTTATACAATGACAAGACTGCAGCTTTTTTTTATCAGTATTTTTCTATAGGTAAGGGGGGTATTACACCATCATATCTACGAACACTAGTTCAGCTATGGAATCATACTATGGGGAAATAGCACAGACGCTCCCTCCCTATTCACCCTACAAAAAAAACTGATACGAATTATTATAAACTTAGAACAGACAGTTGCAAACCTTACTTCCAGAAACACAAAATTCTCACCTTAATTGGTATTTATATTTTGGAATTATGCAAATTAGTACGCAAATACCCAGAATCTTACAACACACGGGAAGACATACAAACAAAATATTCTTTACGCCATAAAAACAGATTAAATTTGCCCCCCTCCCGCCTTAAACTGCACTCTTCTAGTCCATATGCGATGTCAATAAAAGTATACAATAAATTACCGCAAATCATAAAAGAAGAAAACAAAACCAATATATTTTTAAATAAATTAAAACAATTCCTAATTAATAAAAGTTACTACACAATAGACGAATATCTAACGGATAAATTCAATGACAAAAAGATATAACTGATTAACATAAGCAAAACAATAAGTGTGTTTAAAATAAATGAAGATTATAAGTATTTATTTAAATATATAACTATATCAAGTGCACTAATAACAATATAAAAATATTCAAGCTAATAAGTAAATAATCAATAATAATATATAATTTAATATAAAAATAAATAAATAGATTGACCTACACATATTATATTCAGAGAATAAATAAATGAGTAATAACATAAATAAATATAATAACTACTAAAGTTGCTGCAAAAAAAAAAAAAAACAAATAATAATAGACAAATAGGACATTATTTAAATATTTAGTAATAAGCTTCCTCTCTCCTACTTATTTATAATTTTGCTGTGCCCGACAGGGTCCATAATTGTTTCAATTTATTTTTCCCTACCACCTGTATGTGTACATTATGGATTGGAATAAAGATATACTAAACTAAACTAAACATAGATCCATGATCAAAGACATAACTAAATTGTAAAATAGATAAAACATGGGTAATTTGTGAGCTTCGTAGATAGGTATATGACATAATACATTGGCTCCTGAAATACAGGTACTCTAACTTAGCTCTGGAGCCAGGGTCTCAAATTTTTCTGTAATATTTGTATGACAATAAAGAATTTATTTATTTATAATATGATAGTGTAATATTCCTCAAGGGGGATATACCCATAACAAATATCTATTTTACAATTTCATTATATCTTCGATCACAGATCCATGACCACAGACTCGACAGTGTAATACCCCCTTAGTAAACATTTTCGTAGCCGACTACCTAACCAAATTTAGTTCTATTTTTAAAATTCATTCCCGCCCTAGAGAGGGAAGTAATTACTATGAGTCTTTCCACCCAAGGGTGGGGATCAGCGTCTTCCACCCGCTACTTGGATCAAACAAACACTACTTTCAGAGTATGAGAAATGAAAAGATTATTGCATATTCGATATTAAGAGGTCCGATTACTCTGTCAATTTTTTTCATTCATTTCCTACGGTTATTTCAGAAGTTACGAGATTTTAAGGTGAATTGTAATGAATGTTAAAAATCACTTTTCTTTTGATATTTGAACAATTCCACTTTGTATAAAAAAACTTTTTACAAAAAAAAAACAACCGACTTCCAAAAAACACTACAAAGCGAAAAATAACTTTAATTTCGGAAGTCGGTGTCTTTGGTTTTGAATGTTCGTTTTTTGTCACCGACTTCCGAAATTAAAGTTATTTTTCGCTTTGTAGTGTTTTTTGGAAGTCGGTTGTTTTTTTTTGTAAAAAGTTTTTATTTTTCACTTTTTAGTTATAGTACCTACCCCACACAAATTCGAAAACCACTACCTGCTATGTAAATAACAGTGACAGGAACTTATCATATCATCCACATACTAAGTGGGAAAAAGTACGTATTATTGAAGCTAACTCAAAAATTATAGAAGCAGAGTTAATAAAATTTATATGGGACCACCTCGAAAGCATACTCTTTCAAACAAAAAAAGAATTTTCAAAATCGGTCAACAATTGACGGAGAAATCGGTGGACATACATAAAAAAGAAAGAAAAAAAAACAAACATACGCGACGAACATATAACCTTCTCCTTTTGGAAGTCGGTTAAAAATCAGCTGTTCCCTACATTTATGTTCGCATATCTCGTCAAAATGTAGGGAACGACTGATTTTTTTTTCGCGATTTCAGGTTTGGTACTGTAATAAAAGCTGTTCATAATGATGAGTAAAATCACGTGTTAAAGATTGCGCACTGGGTAAAAACTTACCCTGTATTTACTAGAGGGGCTCGTGGCTAAGTAATAGCAGCCGCACGTGTCGATCGATCAGGTTAAGCTACGCTTGCCGCAGTTGGTACGTGGATAGGTGACCAACTTTACTTACCAAAACCCCTCCGTGCCTCGGAAAGCACGTTAAGCCGTTGGTCCCGGCTGTCATTTGTAGATCTTTGACAGTCGTTACGGGTCGTCAGAAGCCCGAAAGTCCGTCAACCAGTCTTACCAAAGGGGTATCGTATTACCTAGTTACTGGGTTGTGGAAGTCAGATAGGCAGTGGCTCCATTTAAAATACTGGTATTCAGCTGCATCCGGTTAGACTGGAAGCCGACCCCGACATATTTGAGAAAAGGCTAGACAGATGTAATATTTACTAGCTTCTGCCCGCGACTTCGTCTGCGTGGGCCCCCGATCCACCGCGTTGCATCCCATCGTCCACCCGCGCTGTGCCTTCGTTTTTGTTTAGCGTTTTTCTGACATTTTTTTCTTTTTGGTCGATTCCTAAGGGCGCTTACAGACCAACGACACTCGATTGACGACGAGCGCTGCGGCGTAGTCGCCTTGCTGACGACCGTGGACGACGACGTCGTCGCCGCAATCAAATTTCATGTACATATTATATTTGTTTGAATAAACAGACCTATTTGGTATAGTAAAAAATACTCTACTAACCAATAGTTTTTTTTCATTTGTGGTTTTATTTTCATAATGTTGTATGATCTCTGCACACACCGATTTCCAAGCATTCGTTGTATTAATTTTATTACTATGTTCTTTGGATTTGTAGTTCCAAATACATTCGTGTTTTTAATTAAAGAAATTAATAAATCGACATTAATTTCGTCGTCACTTATGTTTGTTTTTTTTGTTTTTTTTTTTTTATGTATGTCCACCGATTTCTCCGTCAATTGTGGACCGATTTTGAAAATTCTTTTTTGTTTGAAAGGGTGTGCTCTCGAATTGGTCCCATATAACCTTTATTAACTTTGCTTGGATACTTTTTGAGTTAGCTACAAAATACGTATTTTTTTCCTACTTAGTATGTAGATGATATGATAAGTTTCTGTCACTGGTAGCAGGTAGTGGTATTCGAATATGTGTGGGGTAGGTACCACAACTAAAAAGTGAAAATTAAAAACTTTTTACAAAAAAACAAACAACCGACCTCCAAAAAAAAACACTACAAAGTGAAAAATAACTTTAATTTCGGAAGTCGGTGGCAAAAATCGAAAATACAAAACCAAAGACACCGACTTTCGAAATTAAAGTTATTATTCACTTTGTAGTGTTTTTTTTTGGAGGTCGGTTGTTTTTTTTTTGTAAAAAGTTTTTTTTACTCGTAATTTACGTGCGTATTCTAGACTATTTGTTGCCGACTGCACGGACTTACTGCAACGACACAACTGGGCGACGTCGACGGTGCGGCGACGACGTCGTCGTCCACGGTCGTCAGCAAGGCGACTACGCCGCAGCGCTCGTCGTCGATCGAGTGTCGTGGGTCTGTAAGCGCCGTAATGGTCGTCCAACTTCCTCAAGAATTAGGCTATCAAATTAAAAAAGATTTTTTTTAATCCGTCTGGTACTTTCCGAGATTAGCGCGTCTAGACAAACAAACAAACTCTTCACCTTAGCAGTGATAGCTTAGTGGTGTGACCGTCAGACTGCCAAGTCATAGGTCTCGAGTTCGAACCCAAGGCACGCACCTCTGACTTTTCGGATTCATGTGCGTATTGTATAATTATCACTTGCTTAAAAAATATCGTGAGGAAATCGGCATGCCTGAGAGATATTACTCAACGGCATGTGAAGCTAAGTCAGAGGCCCATGGGCGGCTTTAAAACTCTGACACCAGGTAATTCACTAACCACACAAAAAAAAAAGATCTTTATTATTAGTATCTAGAATTCCAGGCTTTATACATTCTTCATAAGTTCGTGTATTTAGTATTAAGGTTGAACTAGTCGCGGGCTCGAACTCATTGGTGGGCTTGGTCAAAAAGCGCGCTGTGTCACCTGGCATCGTGTCCGACAGAGATAGTATCAGTGATGAGCAGTTAGACGCTGATCTACATGCACAAACTCTAGTTCGCACGCACACAAACACCGTTCAGAACGATTTTAGTAAAACGAGCGCGTGAAAAATTACGAAAAGTCCTTTGGAAGGTGGAGTTTTATGAAAAAACTACTGCATAAATTAATTACGAATAAAGTTTATTATAATCTTCGACAATTGAGCTTTGTCGAAACGAGCTTTGTTTTCGAGATTTTATACTTCTTTTATTACTTATTTACTCCCAAAGTTGCGTTAAAATTAGCAGGAAAAACGAATCCTTGTTGGCTCATAACTTTTTAATTGCTTTTTTTACTATTCTGCTTCTGTACAGACAAAATTAGTAATAAGACATTTTTTTCGATTTCATGTTTTACTTTGGATGTACATTGTGTAACAGTGGAGTAAAACCCCCCCGAAATTTGTATGGAAAAAGTATCGGCTAGTTGCGCCTTAAGATTAACTTGTATTTCATAAGTGGACTCTTTGAGAAATAAATGTGTATACTATAGAGAATAGATATAGATTACCTTAGATTATTATAAGGGATCTCCTTTACCGATAAGTTGCTCTCAATTCGGCTCGATGCAAATCTTCGTAATCTTGTCAAAGCCGTTGGAGTACGGTCTAGTTATGTGGACACCTGGCTTTGAGGGTTCAGGTTATTTATTCCGTTGCGGTTTTGTGTACTTTGATAGTTGGATTAGTTGGGTAAGGTAAGCAGAATTAGAGGTTATTACATAAAAAGATTTTTGTATGGATTAAGAGCGTGTGTACTGAAAGTCGGGCTTCGGGCTATGCTTGGAGTTCCCTACGTGATCGAATCAGAAATGAGGAGATCCGCAGGAGAACCAAGGTAACTGATATAGCCCGAAGAATTGCCAAACTTAATTAAGTGGCAATGGGCAGGGCACATTGCTCGCAGAACGGATGGCCGATGGGGCCGAAAGGTTCTGGAGTGGCGACAGCGTACCGGAAGACGTAGCGTTGGGAGGCCTCCCACAAGATGGACCGATGACCTTGTGAAGGCCGCAGGTAACCGCTTTAGATGTAAAAAAGGCATTTGGAAAGTTTCCAAATACTTGTTTTATATATAAAACTAAATATTCGGTGTTACGATATTAATTATTGCATTTCATAATCAATATTTTAGTTCACTAGTTAGCCATATTTCTTATTTCCATACAGTAATATTGCCAAAATAATCAAAACAGTGAAATATTTGATAGCTATTTGCGACATTGCCCACTTTCAGTATCATCATCATCATCATTTCAGCCGAAAGACGTCCACTGCTGGACATAGGCCTCTCCCAAGCACCGCCACTTCGACCGATTCTGTGCTTCCCGCACCCAGCGGATTCCTGCCGCCTTTACCTGGTCATCGATCCACCTCGAATAAACGAAATATTAAAACATTTATTTAGAAAAATAGGTATAAAGCACACTTGCTCAAATACCAAGACTCAGAACTGGTACTATCCTGTAGTATCTAGACCATAAAAACAAAAATAAAATTTGCGGGAATCGAACTTGCGAGCCATTTGCGTTGCAGTTACTGAGCTCCCTTCAACAAATCAATCTGCCTAGCCTTTTCCCAATTATGTTGAGGTCGGCTTCCAGTCTAACTGGATGCAGTTGAATACCAGTATTTCACATGGAGCGACTGCCTATCTGACCTCCACACCCAGCCAGCACAAACCTTCTGAGTAAGTTTTGTTTAACAGCAGTCATAGAAACTAATCGCTGAATAAGACTACCGTAATTAGCTGATTAAGCGCTTACTCAGAGGTTATTCAAGCAATTTGGGCACAAAATTATATTGCTAATAGCTGTGTAATAGCAACGTAACAGCTAAATAAGTTTTGAATAATTGTACGACAAGCTGAGCATCTTCTGCATAAAAGCATTTTGTACTTTAATACAAGTATTATAGCTCTGTTAGCCAGATGATGAATGAATGATGAATGAACTAATGGTTAAGTCCTTCAAAGCTCAGATATTCAGACGATACATAGGGTTTAGCTCATTTCAGAATTTTTATCAAGAAGTTAATCAAATTAAATTGAAATTGACAAATCCGAACAGCGTGACTGCGACATTGAAAATATAATAATACCTATCGTAACAAAATTTTACCCTTATTTATGTTTAGAGGAAGAAATTGTTGGTGCGCATGCAACTTTACCGTGTATTTATATATACATCTCATGTAAAATTTTCACGTGCTACTTGATAAGCCGGGTTTTGGAGAAATAAACAACATTTCGTCTATTGACATGTTTTTACGTGTGAAATATTTTTTTATATTTTATGTAGTTTAAGGGTTCAAAAATAACCTTGTAATACTTTTATAAGAATATTATACCGATTTCGTTCTTAAACTTGAGTATTTGAGTATAAAATTCCACATCATTATAATAGGTTATGTTATTCGATATGGCGACGCTCATTCTGAATAAAATCTGATTGCACAGCGGCTTGTCGTCTTATGTCTGTATAACAGACCTTATGTGTCCACTTATTAAGTTGTGTTCTGGTTAATAGTGGTCTGCACTCAACATTTTTCGATAACTGTTCTATAATCATACACATTCGTACTGTAAATCAAACAGAATTCAGTCATAATTATAGTAATGAAAACCCACAGTACAGGTATATTATTTGTTCTTTTTAGCTATTATCAACGCAAGCACTTTCTTTGTATGCCTCCTGGGGGCCTACCACCAGCTCATAAAGCAATATTATTTTAATATTACATCAGTGTAGGAAAGAGATGAAGCTCTACAGGACTTATAGCTCCATCTCTTTCTCCCACTGAAGTAATATTAAAATAATACTGCTTTTGAGCTGGTGGTAGGCCCCCTGTTCTTTTTCTATTTTTCCATGAGTGTGGAGTATTTTTTAACATTTTTTTGTAAGGAGGCATGTTCACACAACCACTACAAAACAAAGCGCAGTTAGCTGCTTAAATGCTGACTAACGTTCCAGAACAGTTCTTCTAGCTTAAAAATGTCTACTTTTCGTGAATACCCAGCAAACTTCTGCATAAGAATCTGTTACTATAGCTTTAACCACAGTTAGCTGCAAATTACGGTAATTTTGTACTTAAAGCGGCATAAAGTAGTTATAACAGCTATCTTAATTTCTGTTAACCTTTTGAACGCCAGCCAAAGTTTACCTAAAACACTTATTATGTCAATCTAATCTCAAGTGCTTTTGATTTTTGGGTAGGCCTTCGGAAAAACGGAGAATTCGTCAATAAAGAGCCATTAACACGGCATGTATTATACCTTCCCGGGTTCCTTGGGAGCTGTTTTACTTGTAAAAATAGATAGTAGCATTTTTTCTTAAGTTCCGCGGGGGGACGCGCGACTTGCTAAGGGTTAAGTCACTGTATGCTTCATAACAGAAATAACGCCTATTTTATACAGCAGCTGAATAACTGTCAAGATGTGGTGTGTAATACAGCTAACAGAGAACAGAATATAACTTATCCAGCATCATGCTTGATAATTGAATTTTAAACCCATATTATACAAAAGGTTACACAAACTCTTGAGTAACAGATCTTTTTATGATGATTATTCAGTTTTAAGAAATTAAATCCGCAAATTACAAAACTAACTCAGCTAATAGCATTATTATAGCAAAAAAAACTTTAATACAGAACTTCGTAATACACACAGCTTCTATACATATATAATTAAGCTTAACTCTGCATAAGGTTAATTGTTGGCCAGTTATCTGACTTGTGTGCTGCCTGGGCAACCCAGTAACTGGGTAATACGATACCCCTTGGTAAGACTGGTTGCAAGACTTTCGGGCTTCTGACGATCCGTAACGACTGTCAAAGATCCACGAATGACAGCCGGGACCAACGGCTTAGCGTGCTTTCCGAGGCACGGAGGAGTCTCAGTGTGTAAAGATGGTCACCCATCGACAGATCAACCCCAGCAAGCGTAGGTTAACCTGATGAATCGACTCGTGCGGCTGTTTTTAATTAGCCACGAGCTCCTCTGAGCTCACTTCAAGAAAATATGAAAATGTCACAAACATTTAAGTAGTCACAATGTCGTTTCCTCTTTGGTTACATTAGAAATAATAATATAAAGAAAGCTCAAATCACAAGGATTATACGTACGATTTATAGCTATATGCACTTAGCGTGGAACCCATTGAACCCCATAAACTCAACTTATCCCATGGGCATAAGCATAACTGTAACTCTATGAATCTTGGTAGTAGGCAGAGGTAGATAAAACATACTTTATTTCAATATTTTTAGTTAAAAAACTTTTTTACAAAATATACAACCGACTTCCAAAACTACAAAGTGAAAAATTACTTTATTTTTGGAAGTCGGTATATTTGGATCAGTGTTTTAGTTTTTTGACACCGACTTCCGAAATTTTTTTTTTTTACTTTTTAATTTGGAAGTCGGTTGTATTTTTTGTAAAAAAAAATTTTACTTTTTAGTAGATTGGTTTGTAATGTATCTAAGTTACAATAGCCTAATGTAAATTGCTCATCAAAAATACCCAAATCGCTTTAGATGTGCCTATAATATTTGAAGAGTTCCCTCGATTTCTCCAAGATCCCATCATCAGATCGTGACCAAATGAATATGGGACCAACTTGAGAATATACCCTTTCAAACAAAAAATATTTTTTCAAATGGGTCCAGCTGTCTTCGAGTAATAGGGGAACAAACAAAAAAACGTGTGGCACTCGGGGACTGCCGCGGTAAAGCTATTGCATAGCATTTGTAACTTCCATGACAACATCACGTTGTCATGGGAACCGTCATTACATGGTAGGCGGAGTGGGGGGTGTTAGGTTTTATTTTCGTTACGTTACGGAATTTTTTGATTCAGTCGCCGCGCTCAAAGCCCGCGATAACAGCTATGCAATAGCTTAAAAAAAATCGACGAACTGAGAACCTCTTCCTTTTTTCGAAGTCGGTTAAAAATACTTAACTTTGTAATATTTGTATGTTACTTAATGTATAGGGTGACTGGTAATTAGTGTTCGATACTTAAAAACGTGACTTTACTCATCATTATGAACAACTTTTACTATGGGAACAAACCTGAAATCGCGAAAAAAAATCAGCTGTTCCCTACAGATTTTGACGAGTTATGCGAAGATTTTTTTTTTGTTTTTAAACCTTGCATCACACTAGGAATTTTCCTGTATTGTGGGTGCGTTTACAAACATTAAAACTCACATACACAAACAGCCAGACCCGGAACAAATACTTGTAGGTCATACAAAATTATTTGATCCGTGCGAGACTCGAACCTGCGACACGCAGCGCAGCAGTCAGCTTAAACGTGAAGATCAACCTATATATAAGATCGGCTAGTCTTTAAGTTCATACTAACAATATAAATGTAATGGATCAATGTTGTCTGAATAAATATATTATATTATATTATTATTAACCACTGCGCCAACCGTGCCGTCAAAGGTAAAATGTAGGGAACAGCTGATCTTTATATATGTAACACCTTTTATCTTCATGATCTGCCTAGCCTTTTCCCAACCATTTTGGGGTCGGCTTCCAGTCTAACCGTATGCAGTTGAATACCAGTATTTTACATGGAGCGACTGCCTATCTGACCTCCACAACCCAGTTACTGGGAAACACGATCCCTCTTGGTAAGACTGGTTGTCAGACTTTAAGACTTCTGACTACCTGTAATGACAGTCAAAGATCTATATAAATTACAGCCGGGACCAATGGCTTATCGTGCTTTCTGAGGCACGGAGGGGTTTCGGTATGTAATGGATGGTCACCCATCCACGGACCAACCTCGGTAAGCGTTGCTTAACCTTGAAGATCGACCCGTGCGGCTATTATTATCTAGCCACAAGCCCCTCAAAAACCTTTGTACACAAATAAACTTATTTGATTTGACTAATAAGTAATGGTTCTAGAGACGCTATAGAAAAAATTAAGGACGTTGTAAACGTTTGGTGATGTTATCATAAATGTTCCATATAAAAAACCGGCCAAATGCGTGTCGGACCACGCACAATGAAGGGTTCCGTAGTTGGGATGAATTTATCCCAAAAACAAACTCAACTTTGTAGTTGATAAACATGTTCTCCCATACGGAATGTATGGGAAAACATGTTTTTGCAACTGCAAAGTTAAGTTGGTCGATTATCACTCGTTAACTTGTAGAGCCTACTTAGCTATGATAGTTTTCCTTTTAATTTCGTTATATAAAGTACTGCTGTGATTTTTTTCACACATCCAAAACCAACCATTTAGCTGACAGGGGGGGGGGGACACTTGACTCTAACAAAAATTAGCTCTTTAAAGCTTAAAATTTCGCAAACGGATCCCTGAATCCAAAAATGGTTTTCATAAACTCACAATGTTTTTAAAGGACCTTTCCAATGATACCCCACACAAAAGGATAAAAAAAAAACATCACCACTTTGTGTGTAGGGGAGGTACTCTAAAAAATAAAATGTTTTTCATAATTTTATTTTACCACTTTGTCGGCGTAATTAATATGTATACCTATGCCAAATTAAAACTTTCTATTACTAAGGGTCTCGGAGCTAGACCGCGAACAGATAGACAGACAGACAGACGGACATGACGAAACTATAAGGGTTCCTTGTTTACTACGGAACCCTAAAAACGACTTTTTTCTTTTTGACAAATCAAACTGAACTTCTAAATGGTGAGTAGCCACTTGGGTTATTTTTGTTTCATCATAATCACATGATTTTGAAGGATAAGGATTGATATGGGTCTGCTAAAGATAAGTGACGAGGAATTGACCTTTTTCATCTGTCTTTGTGGTGAGGTCTTGAGGCGGTGGCAACCGCATTCGATCAGGGGCCCAAGTCTGCTATTTGTATAAAGTCGTCATTCCAACACGATCCCATTGTCATTTTGCTAAAAGTTCGTAATCTGCTAAATTCACAATGGTCGATCATTGGTCGGTCAATGGTCTCGTAATAGAATTGTGTTTTAATAGCATTGTCGTACAATACGACCAATGATACCGCCTAAGTCAGTCATTCATTTGTCATTATGTACGAGATTACCAATAAGTGCCATTTCTTTCAATGGAGTGTCAGTGGCTGACCATTGGAAAGTCATAATGACGCCATTATATTAGTAGATTACCAAACTTGTCAAAATCAACAATTATGAAATCAATGATAGACCATTCTGACACTATTGTAATTGCAGACTTGAGGCCCAGGTGAACCGTTTGCCTTTTCGCAAATTTGAGTAGGTATGTTTATATTTAGCATAAATAATAAATAAACACTAAAAATTAAATATATTTTTTAAATTAAAAATCTCAAAGGCTTTTTATTTTATATAAATTCATAATTTTAAAGCTTGCTTTGTATAAAACATTACACTTTGTTATAGTACCCAATATTGGAGGAGAAAGAATAAGGCTAAGGCCATAAAACACAGGCCGCTATAATGGCCTATCGCGATTCTCATGGCCGCACACGCATGCACCGCCCGCCCATCAATTTCCAAGCCTTACTTCATGCCGCTTAACTTTCCCCCAACGACTCTCATTTTAGGCGCTAAAAAAATAAAAACTAGCCCAAAGCTAAATTCAGATCTTTTCACTTCCTGAAGACAAAAAGCCTTTGACGAAACTCTTCGCAGCACTGGAAAATATACAAAAGGTCACTAGAGCTTAAAAGTGTGCGAGCGAGATGGCATGATGTGTTGTGTGTAGAGTGTGAGAGAGATGGCTAGCTGAAAATCAATTTATTAGTCAGTGACGTCACGGTTCACGCAGGCGCAGTGCGGTTGCTCCCGGGACAGGGTTGCTGGTCTCGGGGTAATTTCCACTTAATAGTGGAGAATGGGAGAAATTGGTTTGCCGGAAAAACATTTTCATATTTTTATTTGCTTTTAGTAATAATTTATTCATCAGTATTAATTAGTTTAAATGAATTGGTATACGTCATATTGCCTCATGGGAAATTCATTATGTTGTTTATTTTTAGGTGAGTTTTTTCAACTTCTTCTTTGTTTTTATTTTCTTCTCGAATAGTTCTTTAACCCAACGAACTATTAGTCATCATTCGAGTTTTTTTATTTCATAAAATATTGTTCTAGCTAGATTTAAAGAATATGTTGATTAAGATTAAGTTAAGAATTCTACATCAATAAAATTAATAGTATCCCTTAAAACATAGTCTAATCTTTCAAGAGCTGTTGTTTATTCTTTTAATATTGTTTTTTTTTTGTATTCAGAGTGTTTTCAATAAAGATTTTTTAATAGAGTTTTTGATTCTTTCATCGAAACTAAAAAATTGAATCACAATATCAAAAACTGAAACATCAATTATGGAACCCAAACAAAACATTAAAACTACAAAATGCATTACATGTAAATAAACAACACAACGAGACTAAACACACAAAAATAGATCACAAAACAATGTCCAACTAAATTCGTAATTACACTTTACGTGTGGCAACACCGCGCTCATCTGGGCGGCCCGAAATAGTGGCACGAGGGGGGGCATCAGTAGTCGCGGCGGTGCCGCTCACGCCGCCCGCGCCATGGCGTCCGTCGCCGCTTGGCTGCCCTTCGCTCGAGCAGCCGCCATCGGATGGGTCCCCATCGCCACACACCCACTACCACCACCCCCAGTCCCCAAGGACCGACGCCGTGCAGAAGACGAGAAACTCCTCATCAACGTATCCGGACGACGCTTCGAGACATGGCGGAACACCCTGGAAAAATATCCCGACTCCCTCCTCGGCTCCACAGAAAGAGAATTCTTTTACGACGAAGAAAGCAGAGAGTACTTCTTCGACAGAGACCCCGATATATTCCGACACATATTAAATTACTACAGGACTGGCAAGTTGCATTATCCCAAACACGAGTGTTTGACGGGCTACGACGAGGAGTTAGCTTTCTTTGGGATCCTACCTGATGTGATCGGGGACTGTTGTTATGAGGACTACAGGGATAGGAAACGGGAGAATGCCGAAAGGCTCATGGACGATAAATTAAGTGAGGCGGGAGATCAGAGCCTGCCTCAACTGACAGACTTGCGGCAGAAGATGTGGCGCGCGTTCGAGAACCCCCACACTTCGACTGCCGCCCTGGTATTTTACTATGTGACCGGGTTCTTCATCGCGGTATCGGTGATGGCGAACGTGGTGGAAACAGTGCCGTGTGGCCACCGGCCCGGCCGTGCGGGGACCCTGCCGTGTGGTGAGCGGTATAAAATCGTGTTCTTCTGCTTGGACACTGCGTGTGTGATGATATTTACCGCGGAGTATCTCCTCCGACTCTTCGCAGCGCCGGACCGCTGCAAGTTCGTGCGATCCGTCATGTCGATCATCGACGTGGTCGCTATCCTCCCGTACTATATTGGTCTCGGGATCACCGATAACGACGATGTCTCTGGAGCCTTCGTGACCCTGAGGGTGTTCAGAGTGTTCCGAATTTTCAAATTCTCCAGGCACTCTCAGGGGTTGCGGATCCTGGGGTATACTTTAAAGTCGTGCGCCAGTGAGCTGGGTTTCCTGGTCTTCTCGCTGGCGATGGCGATTATTATCTTCGCCACAGTGATGTTCTATGCTGAGAAGAACGAGCAAGATACTAATTTCACATCCATTCCTGCCGCTTTCTGGTACACCATTGTAACGATGACGACATTGGGGTGAGTAAATATTAATTTATCACTGAACCAATCAAAGCTATTCGGGAGTATTGATCGTTCGTCATCGGTCAGCGCTGGAATGCATCAGCCAGCAATCATTAAACAAAATGTTGCGCATATCTGACACCTGTCGACGCCATTAAATATGAACGCGGGAAAATATGTGTCATGGCGTCGATTTGCCGTTTCGACACCGTAAATTGTTTAACTTGAAATTGACGTTTTACAACCGTTTTAATTTCGTGTATATTTCATCTGCGAAGTGGTTTATTGTGAGGATTTTGGGAGCAAACATGTTAAGTCCCCGGAGACTTGTTTCTGTTGTAAGGTCAGCAAATACGCTTGTGTGTGAAATGCGGTGTTTTTATTTAATTATTTTGCTGTCTCTGCGGCTTGCGGAATTTTCGACTCTGTTTTACTCTCGAGGTTTATATTGGATAGATAAAGTAACCGTTACTTAGTTACATCTCTTTGACATTTCAGGATTGATTTATCAGTAAATTTAGCGGTTACCTTTAATTTGTTTACTGTTTTTTGCAGTTATCAAAAGCTAAGAGATTTACGTGCTAAGATGTTTAATCAAGTTTTATATTAAAAAAGACATACAACTTAAGCCACTGTAACTTTTTCTTACTCTGTTGACTCATGGCTTGTTATCAAGAAAAACTTTGTTAATAAACTGGTCTTAGACATTATTAACATTGTCTAGTTAACACGAGGCAACATTCCGATTGTAACAAAACTGCACAAATTGCAGATGAAATGCAGATTCTAACGCAGTTGGAGCATTTGCATGAGAACTGCTGCCTACTTTTGTATTCTTAGAGCTTATGCAGATGATATGCATTTGGATTACAAGCCAACTGCAACAGTAAGCTGTGTCGACTACATCTTTGGTACAGACCCGAGCACTTCTTCTCCTTTGACAGAAACATCAATCTGCCAAACCTTTTCCCAACTATGTTGGGTTCAGCTTCCAGTCTAACCGGACGCAGCTGAATACCAGTATTTTAATAGGACTGCCTATCTGACCTCCACAACCCAGTAAAATTAAAATTTCATACTTTGTCTTGATAATGGACACACAAGATCCACAACACCACACACTCAGGTCACAGGTGGAGACCTTGTGGCTAAGTAATAACAGCCGCACGGATCAATCTATCAGGTTAAACTACGCTTGCCGCGGTTGGTCCGTGGATGGGTGACCATGTTTACATACCGAGGCACGGAGGAGTAATGATTCCCGGCTGTCATTCGTGGATCTTTGACAGTCGTTACGGGTCGTCAGAAAACCGAAAGTCTGACAACCAGTCTTACCAAGAGTATTGTATTACCCAGTTACTGGGTTGTGGAGGTCAGATAGGCAATCGCTCCATGTAAAATACTGGTATTCAGCTGCATCTGGTTAGACTGGAAGCCGACTCCAACATAGTTGGGAAAAGGCTAGGCAGATTGATTGATTCTTTATCAAAGTGAAACTTTTATTACATCGTCTCAAACTTTTTCGTCTGTGTGTTGCATGTCGCGTGATCGTCGGCCGCGGAGTAGGGATAAAGTGAAAGGCGCTCGTCAGAGCAGCCAAGGCCAATATGGCGGCGCCTATAGAAGTTTCACTTTTATCGTGGTTTCATAAAACCACACAATCCTTTTTTATTATTATTCTGTTTTCGAAATCGACTTATGTATGGTCTTATTATTTCAGAGCTTCTCCAAAGAACTTATATTTTAGAAAACAAAGGTTTTTTTTTTAAAAGCAAAGGACTAAAACACCGTGTTTATAAAACAGAATGATTACGAAAATATATTGTGAAATGTATCTTACTGAAACATCACAATATTGCCTCAAATACAGTCATAACATCTAAATAATATTATTATACATCTTTCCACACCAACAATTCTACTGACCCATAAAAGCGAGAGCATAAAACCTTTCATCACTAAAGTTTGACGGCCGGATGTACGTCATGCGTCAGGCAAGTTTGACAGTTTTGCGCTTAACACTCAATCTTGATTGACGTTTATGTGTGGGCTGAGAGATTTTTAGTTCGAGAGGTTACATCTTGAGCTATACGAGTTTAAAGTAGGTACATGAAATCGTTAAATGAAATTGAAAAAATCGCTCACGAAATCTCCGGAACTAATAAAACCTACGCCGTAGCAAGGACGTCTACGGCGTAGGCTTCTTGCTACGGCGTAGGTTCCTAGCTACGGCGTCGTAGCTAACTTTCTACAGTATACGTTCTCTCAATTTTTTATTTTTCTAGAATCTAGAATATTTATTTATTTATAAAGGTACACCAACAGCTTCTGTATATAATATATCATAAATACTATAGCTAACAATAGCCTCGGACTTATACAGTCGCCAATTACAGGATAACCAACAATCACAGAAATAGGTCACAAAACACTTAATAAAACAGAGGCTCTAGAATTAAGAATTATGGTAAAATACTTAAACATTAGAAAAATAACATAAGGAAAAATAAAATTACAAGACGAACAATATTGCAATTTTGCCCACTTACTTAAGACTAAGACAAAAACAATATAAACTGAAATAAATATGAGATCTTAAAGGAAAGTATAAAATAAATTATAAAAAGGGTGAAGAGTTACCAAAATATACTAACATAACACATTATCAGATTGCGTTTTACGGGACTTCAGCATTTTGGCTTTAAAGACTTTTATGGAATCATGGCATAGGGCGACATCTGGTACAAATTTTATCAAAGAATTCATCTCTCTACAGAGTCTGTTAAGCGGTGAGTTTACTCCAATATTTGTCTTGGATGCTTGAGTGTGGAATACATTCGTAGCGGTATATCTGGGTATATTGTATGGAACTTTTAGTCCAATACACTCAAGTAAATTGTCACAGTCTAATTTATTATTGACCAATTTGTATAGGAACATTAGATCCTGTGTCAGTCGACGGTCGCGTAGAGAATCCATATTATAGCATCGAACACGTTGTTCATATGGACACCGGGGAGATATTTTACCGAAGGTATACGCTAGGTGTTTCGTGAAGGCCCTCTGAATGCTTTCGATTCTTTGTGAGTGCACAGCATAGTGCGCACGAATATTAACTTTCTATGATAACATTCAAAGAAGCTTAATATCGTAAGCAATTTATAATAAATCCTGAGGCATTTGAAAGCAATTGCCACTTGTCTAGGCAGACAAGCGGCAATCGCTTTCAAATGCTTTCAAAGTATTTTGAATTTCTACAACAATTTTCGACAAGATTGACACAAGCTTTTCAGTAGCTTGTGTAATCAATTTAATTTTGACTTTTAATCATCGTTATCGCTGATAAAATGTCACTTTGTTCTTCAGGATAAGTTTAATGAAGTTATGTTTTTTGTCTTAAAATGATGGATATAGGCATGTGTAACAGTCATCTGTAATTATATAACTGAAATTTCGGCCCCGACCGCATCGCATCGCATCGCCCGCCCGCGCTATTACTTCGTTTTCGCTTAGCATTTTTTCTGATTTTTTTATCTCTTTGCTCGGCTCCCAATGGTCTTAGCGTGATGCTTAGCCCTACCGCACATGCGATGTGTGTGTTCATTTCATTTCATTAAAAAAAAAAAACAACCCGACGTTTTTCCTAGTTCCAGAGATTACCGCTCTACATACAAATTTACAAACAAACAAACAAATTATACTTATTTATAATATTAGTATAGATGCCATAATAAACACTCATTTCTCGAATGCCAATTCCAATGTCTGTTACGGTTGAGAATTTACCTCCTCCTGGCGCAACTTGATTACAAAAATATTAATTGAATTGGGAAATGGGACACCAAGAGTCTGCAGCTGTGTTTATTAAGACGATGCTCTATGAAAATTATTGCAGTTAGAGATTTTTAGGGTTCCGTACCTCAAAAGGAAAAAACAAAACCCTTATAGGATCATTTGTGTGTCTATTTGTCTGTCACAGCCAATTTGCTCCGAATCTAATGGACCAATTAAGTTGAAATTTGGTACACATATGTATTTCTGTGACCCAAACACGAACGTGTAATGTAAATAAATAAATTTTGAATATAGGGGTCACTTTTGGGGGGCAAACAAGAAAATTAAAAGAAATGTTTAGCTAACAGTACCGTGTGACATGTCAAATGAAATGTAAAGTATTGCGAGAATTTTAAAAATATTTTTTTTATAATTTTCAAATAATTACTTTTAAAGATATTTAAGAAATTCGACGAAAATTGACCATTCCCCCCCTTATTTCCGAAACTACTCGCCCAAAAATTTTGAAAAAAATACATAGTATAACTCATAGTAGGTTTTCCTGTAATCTGTGAGTAAAGACTCACAGATTACAGAAAAACCTATAAGTAGTCTATGGTCTTAAAATAACATGGTAAATCTCTCAATATTGTGCGTACAAACTTACATTTGCAGTTGAAATGTATGCGAGAACATGTATTTAAACTACAATGTTAAGTTTGAATTTGGGATAAATTCATCCCAACTACGGAACCCTTCATTGTGCGTAGTCCGACACGCACTTGGCCGGTTTTTATTATACAGTATAATGTGACTCAATGTTTTTTTAGCCTACCAATAAAATACAGAAAACTGCGGGTCTGAAACAGCCACATTAAGCAATTCCTCGAAAAGCAATTTATTTTTTGAATTTCCAGCAATTTCTCTATGGGAACACATATTTTAGCTGAATCCATATTCAATTCAATTCATATAAGAATAATTTTTGGTGTAAATATTGCCGCATGAAAAAATAAACACCGTAATTTTACCGCATAATTTTTCTTTACAGTTTTTAACCGACTTCCAAAAAGGAGGAGGTTATATGTTCGTCGCGTATGTTTGTTTTTTTTTTTTTGTTTTTTTTTATGTATGTCCATCGATTTCTCCGTCAATTGTGGACCGATTTTGAAAATTCTTTTTTTGTTTGAAAGGGTGTGCTCTCGAATTGGTCCCATATAAATTTTATTAACTTTGCTTGGATAGTTTTTGAGTTAGCTACAAAATACGTATTTTTTTCCCACTTAGTATGTAGATGATATGATAAGTTTCTGTCACTGGTAGCAGGTAGTGGTATTCGAATGTGTGTGAGGTAGGTACCACAACTAAAAAGTGAAAAATAAAAACTTTTTACGAAAAAAAAATAACCGACCTCCAAAAAAAAACACTACAAAGTGAAAAATAACTTTAATTTCGGAAGTCGGTGGCAAAAAACGAAAATACAAAACCCAAGACACCGACTTCCGAAATTAAAGTTATTTTTCACTTTGTAGTGTTTTTTTTTGGAGGTCGGTTATTTTTTTTCATAAAAAGTTTTTTTATTAATCAAATGAGATTTTTATTTTTATTTCTACAGTTTAAATGTTATTTCATTATAATACAAAACTGTCAAACAGATGAATTGCATAATATGAATTGAAAGCAGAAAATATTATGAATTGTCAGTTTGTGACAGTTTGTGTGATTCATAATATTATCATAATTATGATTCTGCCAAAGCGGCCCCCTGTTCGATTCGATTTACATAATTACATGGTGTTTACAACGAGCCACAGTAAATTAATCTATACATTTAATAAAATAGTAATGAAGGTGAATATTTATGTAAAACAAATTGCTACAAGATGTGATCGAGTCTGATGCCGAAAATATAGTTTTTAGAATTTTTGTTCGTTTGTCTGTTTATCTGGATGTATGTTCCGGATTAGCGTAAAAACAGCTGAACGGATTTAGATGAAATTTGGCACACAGATAGTATTTTTTTTCTATTTCAATCATTTAATTAGGAACAAGTGTGTAAATAACTTATAACCAATTCGATAGAAATAACAAAAATTATATACTAACTTAACTAGAACTATTTACAAACTAAAATATAGCGTCGAAAAGTTCATCCGCATCGCTGTCGACTGGTAATGTACCCAAGAGACTGGCCGCATTGCCACGTTGTATGGTAATGCTTAGCCTCTGGCCAAGGTAAAAACCAGCCCTTAGGTCACGGGAAGTGTCAAATAGCCGTCACTGATAGTTGATTGACATATAGGGTATTTTTAATCTCGGTAGAACGTTCTTGTTGGTTATTATCTGACATCCAAGCGGAAAAGCTAGTCTTAAGAATATAATAACTCAAGAATAATAGATAACATTTGATACTTATCACTAAATTATCATTTTTGGAAGAGAGACGCCTCCCCGGCTTATAAAAACATAAGCGACTGTAGTAACAAAGTTTCGTTTTGAGTTTTATCACAATGGTTTCAAAGTTTTGCAGTAAAACTGGGGATCACGGATACGGATATGGTATCCAGTAACTTTAGTATGGATGGTCGATTTGGTAGGTAATGGTAAACAGGTATATCGAATCATGTCTGTAATACCAGTTAAATCAATAAAATCGATATTATTTTGTACGATTTGGTTTTATTTATTTATTTGTAGTTCACCTGTATAAGTCTCGAACCCGTAAAAATATTGACATAAAAGGTACTTTATGTCTTTTTCCAGGTCATGGTCTACCCATGTTCCAAATTTCGTCCAAATCCGTTCAGCCGTTTTAGCGTAAAAGTGAAATAAACAAACAAATAATTTAATTAAAACAGTGGACTTCCTTGCATACTTTTTCTCACAGGACACCAGATATCTGACATATATGCATAATTTTACTCCATTCATTCGTAAAAATATCACATTCAGGGTTGGCAGTCAGAAGGGCGTTGAGCGTCCTGGGGCCCAAGTCTGCTATTTTTATAAATTCGTCATTCCAACACGATCCCATTGTCATTTTGCTAAAAGTTCATAATCTGCTAAATTCATAATGGTCAATCATTGGTCGGTCAATGGTCTCGTAACAGAATTGTGTTATAATGGCATTGTCGTACAATACGACCAATGATACCGCCTAAGTCAGTCATTCATTTGTCATTATGTACGAGATTACCAATAAGTGCCATTTCGTTCAATGGAGTGTCAGTGGCTGACCATTGGAAAGTCATTATATAAGATGCCATTATATTAGTAGATTACCAAACTTGTCAAAATCAACAATTATGAAATCAATGATAGACCATTCTGACACTATTGTAATAGCAGACTTGAGGCCCTGTTTGTCGTTGGTTTTATTGTAACTGTATCATCTATACATATTATAAATCTTTAAATATTAAAGTAAATTATAACTTGTTTCCCTTCTGAACGTAAATCGACACAGTCCACTCATACATTATCAATTGGAACCTCATTGTGATACACTGTCTCTTAAGATACAAGATACCCTAGTTTAAGAGACAGAGTTCAATCAATTGTGTACAGATTTCTGCAACATCCAAATGTTTTATGTCTATGTTCTCTACCATAAATTAAAAATTGTAAACCTATAGTGCGATTTTCTGTAAATGTTTTTTTTTGGGAAATAAAGAAATTATTAAATTATTATTAATTTGTAGTCACTTTTCGAATCTGTCTGTTTGACCGCAACAAGAGAAAAAAAAAGAAAGAAAATACGTTTATTTGCGGTAAACATGACGAATAGAAATAACACAAACAAAAAGGAACAAGTTGGGGGAAAATATGCGTCACATCCACGCAAAACGGCCATCGCTCAGAATAATGCTGCGACCCTATGAGAGATAGAGCCACAGCGCTGGTTTTCGCTGACGTTATGACATCGAACAGTGCAGCATACAATGAGATATAAATAACGTATAAAAATAAAATAAATATACAATAATTCTACATGTTTTTATATCTTATACAAAAAAAAAAACTCGTGTCACAATGTTAGTTACCTTACTCCTACGAAACGGCTTTACTGAGTTTTACCAAATTTTATACTCATATTCAGTAGGTCTGAGAATCGGCTACTATCTGTTTTTCATACAACTAAGTGATAAGGGTTGTCCATCCCAAACAAATAATTGACAAAACAACGTTTGCCGGGGTCAGCTAGTAAAATATCATCATTTTGAGAATTTATTCCGGAAGGTTTATATTGGGTATAATTTGTATATTACACATAATAAAGAAACAATGTATTATCAAGTAATAAAAACGGCGCAGAGGCGGGTCGCTGGTAAACTTAGAAGTTGACAAAATATGAGTAATGACATTATTATTGAAGACTAGATGACCCGGTGAACTTCATACCACGTGAGATCGATATTTTTCGGCAGTTCCTTTAGTTTTTTCTACATTTTCTTTTTTCCTGAACCATCCTATTATTGAAAAGAACAAAAAAAAAAGAAAGTATCCAAATCGGTTGAGCCATTTTCGAGTTTTTGCGAGACTAATGCACGGCAATTGATTTTAAGTATATTTACCTATAGATCTAAAACCATAGTTTGCAGCAATTAAATATTTATTGTTTTATCGAATCTTTGAAGATTAGAAACGTCTAACTCGATATACAGAGAATAAAAGGAAAATGTTTAGTTTGGCTGTTTCAAAAGGTACGTTTTACGATGGCCACCCGCGGCTACAAAGTGGGTGGGCCATCCTCTACTGAAAGCCACACGCAAGATTGAATTTTCTTTGAAACTCGATTTTCTTTTGCAATGTTTTCCTATTCTTTCATATTATTACGGACTATAGCTACCTTCATATAAGTATAGTTCATATTGCGGTAAAAATGTTAGATAGCCATAGTCAGCGTTGTGGTGACCCAGTATTTAGTCACTTCATGTAAAATATTCAGCTGTACAATATCAGGTTAGACTGAATGCTGATCTCAACATAATTTGGAAAAGGCTAGGCAGGTGATGATGATGAGTCAGCAATCAAGTACCGGAGCTAAAGCGTGCTACACCACAGCTGGACGACAACATCAAAAATATGTAATAATTGTTTCGATTTGGCTTTGATGTTCAACAAATACTGCCGCATCGAATATACAAGGTGTTTAGTACGCCCAGAGTGTGGCGAACTAGCTCGCCGTCCGATAAGGACCAGGTCCGGGTCGACGGCGCGTTGTGTTCCACGCGCGCCTCAAAGAGATGTCAGCAGAACTGACGGGGTCCACCAGGGCCGATGCGAAGAAGTCCGAAAGGGAGATCGTGGCCCCCGGCAACATGGCAACTGTAGGAATACGGGTGGGTTTTAATAAGAGTCTGACACGCCTTCCCGCTCCCCCCGGAGCGGGAGAAGTTATTTGATAATTTCAAGTTATTTTTAAAAAAAAGAGTGTGCCGGACGTAATACATTTCATAGAGGCTATTAAATTCACTTTATTAAGCAGTCACTTATCTTGCAATAAATTAACTATTAATAAAGCCTTTATACATAAAACTATAAGTGTATTATTGCCCACTTTCATATCACCACCGATGGTGTTTGTGCCCATGCCTTATGTCGCAAATTCCCCTTTTATGGTAAATTATGTACATACATTTGAATAACAGACTTGGACATGCTCCGAATCGAACTCATAGCTGCAAGGTATCATGTTTTCGACGACACTCAAGGTCGGGTAAAAATACTGGTCTAAAAATAAGCCGGGGTATAAATAGAATGTAACCTTTTAGGGGGTCATTTTGAGGATAAGCAGTAGTTGTTTGACGTTGGATAAGTATTTGAGTATCTCTTTCATTTTCAAATTCAAAATTTAAAATATTTTATTACAAGGGCACTTATGAAACGTCAGGAGCTTGGTGCACGGTTCGAATTGGTCGTTTCCTATGGAGAAGAGCCGGCAAGAAACTCCACGGTTACTCTTATAAAAATAAATGGTTTTTACAATGTTTTCAAATTACAGTGTTAATAGGTATGGGAGGACAGTTTAGGCCTATCAACAAGTACCAGGTACTTAGCAAAATAGAACATGGTCCACAAGTCTACAGCCTATAACGTTCTCACATTCACAAAATCTAAAAGAAAATAATTTATTATAAAAATAGGGACGAATTTAAACCAAATAACATGATTGCTACTACAAAAAATCAATCTGCCTAGCCTTTTCCCAACTATTTTGGAGTCGGCTTCCAGTCTAACTATTACTAATACCGTATTTTACATGGTAAGGATGATCTAACCTCTACAACCCAGTAACTGGGTAATACGATACCCCTTGGTAAGACTGGCTGTCAGACTTTCGGGCTTCTGACGACCCGTAACGACTGTCAAAGATCCACGAATGACAGCTGGGACCAACGGCTTAACGTGCTTTCCGAGGCATGGAGGAGTCTCGGTATGTAAAGATGATCACCCATCCACAGATCAACCCCGACATCACGATGATGCCACTACAGCTGTAACAATTTTTGCTGCCAAATATCGTGTTAAATGTCAATTTTAACAAAATAATAACTTACAATAATGTCTTGACAAAAGATTTAAAAAGTTCAAAGTTCAAAGTTTTTATTAATGCGATTTTTGGTGATACAACAGGGTCTTAAAAATATTTTATAGTGCTCAAAAATCTACCCTACAAAGGCATGCATTGTTAAATTACAATATTAGAAATTAAAATTAAGTTAAAAATTACATGAAACATAATGAACAATCAATAAAATCAATAATCAATAGAAATTAAAAACAAGATATATTAGATTGTCATAAATTAAAAGTCAAAGTTAAATAAATAGAAAATCATTTGGTCAGACAGTCACAGAATTCTGATTCAATATTAGGTCAGTCTTCTTTTTCAAGTCGCGAACCATTACGTTACTTCTTCAACCATGTGTTAACTGCATCATCTCATAACACCAGGTCAATCGAAAACCTCTATAAGCAAGAAAAAAATGGCCTTATTGAAAAAAAAATCTCGTATACCAATTGGACAATGAATTTAATTCGACGCCCAACAGACAGTAATATATTTGCTTTAGTATTCAGAAAGATATATGGAGTCCCCTATAAACGGTAGAAGGAGATTGATGGGTACTGCCGGGAATATTACTAGCGGTGCCCGCGGCTGCGTCCGCATGAGAAATGGTGAAATCTCGGATAAAAATTTCCCTTATATATAAACCTAAAATAGGTATTACATAAATCTGTATGTAAGCTCAGTATCTTGTCGTAAATAAGGTTCATTGAATTTTATAAAAGATTCAATTTTGGTGAGCATCGCCCCAGCAATTTATATCTTGTTTTTTTCTGTGGCGAAATCCGCATGGATGCCCTCGACTGGGGAGAACGGTTATGTCGGTCTTCTAACCCTACGGTTCCTTCCACTACCATGAGTCGGGGGCCTGCAACGCATATCTGTCTGAAAGTCCTAGAATATTACTAATGCTGCGGTCCCACGGCCCGTTATCTCACAGGCCAGATCCTGCCAGGCCAGGCCGACAGGACGTAGGAACCATTGATCCGAATTCTAGTGTAGTAACAATTACGTCAAGCAAAGTGAATCACATAGAAAGGTAACGTTTACAGCTTCTTAATCTTCTCTTCTACTGTCAAAGAATGACAGCTGTCATTTGAATATACGGACAATTAATGTCTTTGATTTTAGTATCACTATTCCATACGCGGAGCCGGTTATTTCAATTCACTCGCATAGCGCTAAGATTTGGAAAAAGAGATATTCGTAAGTATGATCATGTGTCTGCACATCGATTGCTTTTAAAATGGTTACCCATACGTCAGCGCAGAGAGTTGAGGGCTCTGTCTATGTTGTATTCTATACTCAACAAACCCACTTCTCCTTCTTACCTCACTTCCCATGTTCAATACCTATGCTCTGCCCATGGTAAAAATCTTCGTTCTACCAACAATCGTCTTCTACGTTGTCCTTCTCACCGCTCCGGTTTTATTCACTTTTCTTTCTTTGTCCAGGCGGTATTTCTTTGGAATGCGCTCCCTCTGAACATCAGGATGGCAACCAGTCGGTTATCTTTCAAAGTGAAAGCACGTGAACATATTCGTGAAAAGTTGGCAAAATCTTTGCAGCGCTGATTTGCTGGATTTGTTTTCTCCTCTACCTATCGTTATTTCTCCCGACAAAGTTTATTCGGTTTATATGTATGTATTTATGTATATATTTATTAGTATGTATAAATTTTCATGTTATCTGTCATTTATGTTGCACCTGCCATATTTTGTCTCTGCATCACCCTAAGGTTGACTGGTAGAAAATGCCTTTAGGCATTAAGTCCGCCTTTGTACAGTATTTTTACTTGTGCATAAAGTTTTAATAAATAAATAATAAATAAGTATTCCTACATGGTCGTAATAGTACCTGGATATGTGACTTAAGAAATTGTTGGGATAGGGAAATAAACTTGATTGATAAGTCCCATTTATTAATGGGCTTTCTTAGCAATACAAGATTATGTGTAAGTAAATAAGTAATGTGTTAGTATGGTAAACATTATGTTCAGTTTTTTTATGCAATGATACGAGTAGGTATGCATTGTCAATCTCGTAATTGTATTGCCACATTTGACAAAAACTAAAAGTAAATCGAATCTTTTTATATAAGGTAGATTGTACTTGGATGTATACAAAATATTGTAAAACATTTTAAAAGAGTAACGGTGGAGTTTCTTGCCCATTCTTCTCCATACGAATACTACCTTTTGGAAGGGGCGACTAGAATCAATTCTATTTTTTGTTTTTGACGTTCAAAAGTGCTTTTTTGTGCCTAATTGAAATAAATTATTTGACTTTGACTTTGATCATCCATTTTTATTTACCCAAATTGTAAAACGTGATGGCCGTGAGAGCAAATAAACAAATATACATTTTTATCAACAAGAGAGGAGCTCGTGGCTAAGTACTGACAGCCGCACGGGGCGATCCATCTGGTTAAGCTACGCTTGTCGGGGTTGGTCCGTGGATGGGTGACCATTTCTACATACTGAGACTCTTCCGTGCCTCGGAATGCGCGTTAAGCCGTTGGTCCCGGATGTCATTCGTAGATCTTTGACAGTCGTTACAGAAGCCCGAAAGTCTGACAACCAGTCTTACGAGTACCAAGGGGTATCGTATTACCTAGGTATTGTGTTGTGGAGGTCAGATAGGCAGTCGCTCCATGTAAAATATTGGTATTCAGCTGCATCCGGTTAAACTGGAAGCCGACCCCAACATAGTTTGGAAAAGGCTAGGTAGATTGACATTTTTATCTACAATCTATGCAAATAAATTTTACTTTACTTTCACTAAAGTAGAAACTATATAAGTAACACATTGGTCTTCAGGCAAAAATAGATCTTAACGTTATATGACGTGCAATTAGTGACAGTAACCCTTTTTTTTTGGGTGGGAAATTATCAAATAACTTCTCCCGCTCTGGGCGGAGCGGGAGGGCGTGTCAGACTCTTACTGACTAAAACCCACCCGTGTTCCTTCAGTTGCCATGTTGCCGGGGGCCATGATTTCCCTTTCGGTATTCTTCGCAACTCCGGCAGGCATCGGCCCTAGCGGACCCCGTCAATTCTGCTGACATCTCTTTGAGGCGCGCGTGGAACACAACGCGCCGTTGACCCGGGCCTGGTCCTTATCGGATGGCGAACTACCTATTGCTCACCGTCCGCAAGCCCGCGCCTACGGTGGCCGGAAATCGGCATGCGAGTCCCGATGCCTAGGGCGTCTCCTTCTGCGGCGGTTAGGGGCGTGAGGGCGCGAATTTTGCCTCTCCCTCACGCGTTCCGCCTCCTCCTTTGCGAGCATTACTGCTTCGCAGAAGGAGGTGACGGCTTCCCATTTCCTCTCGCTCCATACCATGGCTCGAATCAGGGCCGGACGCGACAGATCACCGCCGCCGATCACCTCCACAGTGACAGTAACCCTTTGGTGTTAAAAATAAATAAGCGGTCGATTATATTATACGCTTAAGACAAGTAGGTTCTACGAAAAATTAGTCAAGGCATCTAAAACACATAATCTTTAATAACTTTACTAATGTCAGTCCCTAACTTATCAACCCAGAAATTGCATTTAAACAATTAAGAGTAATAACAACACAAAAGAATTACACAATCTTCCTTTTACGAGAAACAGAAGAACATCTCATTACATTCGAGCCACTTGAGTTCATGACGGCGCAAACTTTTTCTAATTTAAAAAGGACATTTTTCCATTTCGTTAATATTCTTTGTGATATATACCATCATCCCTTGTTTTCGGCGTCTCCCCATGTCGTTAATAACACTGTATTTTGTATGGGATCGTGTTTTTGATGGAATTTCTTTCGAACTGATAAAACACGCCCCCTGTATATGTAGATATTTAAACAACTCTAATAAATATGGTAACTGTCAATGTGGTTTAGAAATATTGGTGACTAACCTGTTTCCTGTGTATTCGCTGGCATTTTAGGGGATTTTTAGGGTTCTGTACCTCAAAAGGAAAAAACTAAACTCTTATAGGATCACTCGCGTTTCTGTCTGTCTGTCTGTCCGTCTCTCACAGCCAATTTGCTCCGAATCTAATGGACCGATTAAGTTGAAATTTGGTACATATCCATTTTGAATTTGGGGAGCAAATAAGAAAATAAAAAAATAAAAGTTTTTCAAACTGTTTGATGTGACATATCAAATGAAAGGGCTTGTGGCGAGGATCAAAAATTTTTTTTTATAATTTTAAAGTAAATTACATTTAAAGATATTTAAGAAAATTGATGAAAATTTACCATTCCCCCCTTATCTCCAAAACGAATGGGCCTAAAATTTTGAAAAAAAATATATACGGAGAATGGTTCTTCACTCATAGATTACAGGAAAACCTATAAGAAGTCTATGGTCTTAAAATAACATGGTAAATCTATCAATATTGTGCGTACAAACTTATATTTACAGCCTGAACTGAATATATGGGAGAACATATATTCCAACTAAAATGTTAAGTTTGTATTTGAGATAAATTCATTCCAACTACAGAATCCTTCATTTTGCGTAGTTCAACATGCACTTGACTGGTTTTTTTTATGTGCCCGGATAGAAATAAAATTAAAAAACCGGGCAAGTGCGTGTCGGACCACGCACAATGAAGCGTTCCGTAGTTGGGATGAATTTATTCCAAAAACAAACTTAACTTTGTAGTTGAAAAATATGTTCTCCCATACGGAATGTATGGGAAAACATGTTTTTGAAACTGCAAAGTTTAGTTGGTCAATTATTACTCGTTAACCTGTAAAGCTTACTTAGTTGTGATAGTTTTTCTTTTAATTTCGTTATATAAACTACTGCTGTGATTTTTTTCACATACCCAAAACCCAACCATTTAGCCGGCAGGGGGGGACGCACTTGACTCTAACAAAAATTAGCACTTTAAAGCTTAATATTTCGCAAACGAATCCCTGAATCCAAAAATGGTTATCAAAAACTGGCAATATTTTTAAAAGACCTTTCCAATGATACCCCTCACCATGGGGTAAAAAAATAAACATCACCACTTTACGTGTATGAGAGGTACCCTAAAAAAAAATGTTTTTCATAATTTTGTTTTACCACTTTGTTGGCGTAATTAATATGTATACCTATGCCAAATTACAGCTTTCTAGTACTAAGGGTCTCGGAGCTAGACCGCGGACAGACAGACAGACGGACATGACGAAACTATAAGGGTTCCTTGTTTACTACGGAACCCTAAAAAGCGCGGTATGGATGGTTCGTACAAAATGTACGAAAGTGACTTATAAAATTTTTGCAATGCGGCGCGCGGCGGGGCCCGCTCGAGTGTCTGACAGACTTGAAGGTTGAAAAGATATAGCGCTGTGCCAGATAGACAGACGGTTTAGTCTTAGTTACAATCACCCTCTGGGTACGGAACCCGTTAAATAACGAATTATGTTAAATATATACAAATATAAAAACAAAAATCTAATCAAACATTTGCCCAAAAAATCACAACCAAAAAATACCCCGCACAACCCCGTACCCACTAAAATAGGGTTGAAATTCCAGCCACAGTTCTAAGCGGACGATCCCCTGGGGCTGTTTACTTAGGGGCACGAGTAGCTCCTCGTAGGATACTCCTGTAACTAGCAGGCTAGATCTAGTTTGCTTAACTATGTTGAGATATCCCGGGGGCTTCGGTGGAAGCAATTATTGCTCGGAAGGGGTGGGCGGGGCTATATGAGATGTGATGGTTGCTATATTGGGAGCTAAAATTAGCTCGATGATAATGGAGATATTACTGTTGTTAAAAAGAGGTTTGAGTTAAAGATGACAAGATGTGATTTGTTGACAAAGTAAGAATGCAGTTTGAGTATTGTGACTACACTTTGCTCAAATTAAATACCTAATAGAATATTCAGTAAAAAAGTCCGACCAAGTGCGAGTCCGATTCGCGTACTAAGGATTCTGTACCATCAAAACCTTATTTAAATTATTTGTCGTGTTAGAGGCCTTATGTTCTGTACCAGATAGACAGGCAGACGGAGTACGTGTAGTAATAGGGTCTTATTGGCACCTTTTTTGTACGAAATCCTAAAAAGATTGGTTGTGTTTGAGAATTTAGGCGAACAACTAAGATGCTTTAAAGCCCCGTTTTCATATTCTACAAAAGTTACAAAACATTTTTGCAGCAACAACTTGAAACATGTTTCACACACAAAGTGTAAACAATATTGGCAGTAAAATTTGTTTCTTGCAACATAGAAACATATTGCAGACACAATGTTGTACAACTTTAGTAATAAAACACCCCTTTACGTAAGCTAACAATAGCTGGGATGTCAGCCATTGTTTGTCGTGCAAGCATAGATTGATTGATGCCAAATTGATGACTTACCCTGACCTACCTGACGGTTCAGCCTGCAGTCTTATCTGCAGATTAAATCTTTGCTGTATAAGACTGTACAGCTATAATTCATAGAACCTGGGCGACCGAGCTCTGCTCTGGTGAAAATAGAGAATGCTCATTTAATAGTATAAAATCAAAATCAAAATATTTTATTTCACATAAACCTACAAGGGCACTTATGAAACGTCAGAAGCTAGGTGCACGGTTCCAATTGGTCGTTTCCTATGGAGAAGAGCCGGCAAGAAACTCCACGGTTACTCTTTTAAAAATAATTGGCTTTTACAATACTTTCATATAACAGTGTTTCTAGGTATGGGAGGACAGTGTAGGTCTTTCAATAAGTACCAAGTACTTAACAAAATAGAAAATGGTCAACAGGTCTACAATCCACTAAGCCTACAGCGTTCTCACATTCACAAAATATGTAGAAAATAATCTATACAAAAATAAATAAATTAATAAAAGTAAAAAAACCTATTTTAATAAAACGCAATTATATGATTGCTGTTACAACTGTAATCAATCTGAGTAATTATCATGTCCACAAAAGTAACACAAAAAAAAAAAAGTTGAAATTAAATCGTAGGTATATAATGTCAAATAATAGAATAATAAATATGTCAAGGACGAATGTAAAAACAAAAAAAAATAAAGATTTAAATAAACATGGTAATTTGGGAGCAGTTAATAGACTCTTACTTATTTATGCCGTTAATGAGGTACCAGGGAAGCCACATGTGCAGAAGGAATAGGATAGTTCAAACTAATCCCATGTATAGTACTTACTAATTCCATACTGCCATGATAGTAGGTAATTACTAATTCCATGCTACCATGTCATTATTCTAAGGTAGCCATTTTGTTCTAAACTTTGAGCGACCGAGCTCTGCTCGGGTGAAAATACGGAGAAAACGAATTTTCCCAGATATGAGACCTAGCTAGATCGATTTTTCGCCGACGCAGCCTTATGTGTTCTTTACCGGTCCACTAAGTCTTATAGCAGAAAAATAACTTATGTATTATCCAGTCTAAAGCTGTCGTTGGAAAAACTGTCCTACATCACCGTTTGGAAAATGATTTCGATTGATCAAGAGTGTCGATGGCTATAAGAGTAGGGGGAGACCAAAGAAATGATGGATGGAATGTGTGGAAGATGATATGGATAGAGAGGGGGTGACAACTGCGATGATGACTGATAAAGAGAAGTATGGAGAAAAGGACATGTTGTGTCGACCTCAAATAAATTTGGATTAGTAGTGCTATTCTGTAAAAATCGGGTCCGTGGCTTAGGCCCCCAGTGGTCGAGGCACCTGTGGCCGACGCCCCCGATTCGATTAATTTAATTCAAAGCAATTTTTGATCAAATGTACTGTCAGACACAAAAATGTTTTATAAAAATAATAAATGTATATTGATTGTAAGTATATGTATAATATTAAATAATAATTATATTTATAACATAGAAATGCTTTTATATTGGACGTATGTTTTAAAAAATGAAAGTCTTAGTTTTATTTCATTATTTACTTCTTTTTTTTTCAAGTGTAATAAAATAAGATAGTGATTTTAATTAATCAGTCTTAAAAATTACTGCAGAGCAACTAACTTTTTTACATACCTAATGAAATCTTCTTTTTATCTTTGTAACAATAATAATTAAACATAATCAGCTGTGAAACCTTAAACAAATGAGAATAATTTTACATAATTATAACAGTCAGTTTCAATAGCAATAACATGTGTAAGGATAAGGTTAAGTGGCAATCTATTCTCTCTGCTATTTGATAGAAAACTTTGTTTAGCAAGGAAATATGCTTTATTATTATGGTGAAACACTTTTTTCCTTTACTGTATTAAGTAAAAAAGCACAAAAAAAAGAAGACATTAAATTTATCGAATCGGGGGCGTCGGCCACAGGTGCTTCGACCACTGGGGGCCTAAGCCACGGACCCTAAAAATCTCACCGTGATAACATAAGTGAAGTGAGCTGCCAATAGTGTCAATCCTTAGCAACTGACAGCTCACTCCACGCTCACTTCACCTAAGATAACACGGTGAGATGGTTACAGAATAGCACTATAGGGCAGGAGAATGAAAAAAAATTACTGGTACACACGCCTACACATCAAGCCATAGTTCCCAGTTTATGCTGATCTCGAAGTGAGCTTATACTGGAAGTGTATAGCTTCATGTGTAGCCGTGTGTACTTTTTTATACTTTAAAAAGACTTACCTATTTTTGATTACGAAATAACAAGCAGTGATAGCCTAGTGGTGTGACCGTTAGACTGCCAAGTCATAGGTCTCGAGTTCGAGCCCAAGGCACGCACCTCTGACTTTTCGTATTGTATAATTATCACTTGCTTCAAAAACGGTGAAGGAAAATATCTTGAGGAAACCATACCTGAGAGATATTTCTACGACGGCATGTGAAGTCAAGTCAGAGACCCATGGGCGGCTTCAAAACTCTAACACCAGGTTAGTCACTAACCACACGAAAAATAAATTAAAAAAAGCTTTACAAAATTGCGTAAGCACCATAAAAGGCTAATAACCTAAAAACAAAAGCAGCCTACCAGCTGATTAGAATCGTCTCATTTTCAAGGTTCTCATAAATTCATGGAGTCGTTACCATAGGCCAGTGGCATTTATTATTTAAGTGGCAAGGTGACCTCTGATTTGTGTCCAGTGTACCCTAATTAATTGTGGTACCACGTTTTTGCCCAGAGTAAGCCTGATTTACGCAGTGTAATTTATTTGCTTGTAGTTTACCATAAGTTGAAGCAACAAAAAAAGGTGCACCGTCTCAACAGTGTTAAGGGGACGATAGCTGACTTTTAATGATTTTATACTGAAGATGACGTCTAAACGAGTGGTGTTAGTGATTTGTAAAAAATATATGTTAAATTAAAGCATTTTTTTAATATTTTAATGTAGGAATATTTTTGATTATGTTTATATTACATAGTGAAATTAATTTGTAAAGTTTTGTCTAACGCGGATAAAAAACTGAGAATGACGCAAAATTCATCAAGCGTATTTTTCTGAAAACTTCACCATTTTGAAGATAATTAAATTATTGATCTTTTAGTATTCGTGTTTTATTAAATACTTTTTGTTTTACTTGTAATAAATTGATAATGCGTATAATTTGGGACAGCGCTCCTTGATGGGCGAGTCCTATTACTGGCTGGACGTACGACGCGTTGCGTGAGCTCAGTACAGAACACGCAAGCTAACCATTCAAGGTCACTGTCATATATCTGCGTCTTAAGACGAAGTCAAATGTTACTTCAATTTTGTTGTTGTCACAAACAAGAAACTTAACAGAACATCACGCACAACCACATTTCGCCAGTTATGTTTAAGTCCCATGTAATAGGGGGCGAGCCTATTGCCATCAACCGGGCACACATCCAGGTTGCTACTGAGAAATTCCAGATAGAAAAACACAGTAACATTTTGCGCGACCCGGAAAACGAACGCATGTCCTCATACTCAGCAGTAGCAATTGTGGTCAACGAGGCTATAATTGGGGCTTTAGCATTACCTAACATTCATAGTGGCTATTTTTTTGTAGATAACTCCTATGTATTTTTTTTCCTAAGAAAAAATCATTCTCTGCCGGATCATAATAAATTCGAGACGAAAACAGGAGATGGTCTTTTTAAGAGGAAATTAAGAATTACATCATCATTTGACCAGGAAAAAGCATCACAGGAAAAAGTAAAAGATGTCTTGTGTTTGTAAAAAAAAAATTAGCTGTTTCATAGATATGTACAATACCTACGCAGTCAAAATAATAATATGAAACAGCAGATTTTTTTTAAAATAACCGACGAAAAATTTCAACGCAGCGGGTTTCAGAATCATGTACTGAATCCATGGTAACAGTTTTTGCGTTGATGTTCCTGCCACCCTGTATATATTCGTACTCACGTTCTCGAAATCGGCTCTAACAATTTCTATGAAAGTTGCAATATAGTTACGGGGTTAAAAATCGATCTAGCTAGTTCTCATATCTGGGAAAAGTCATTTTCTCTATTTTCACAGCCTCGGGAATGTGATACAACGTTGGTATACCTAGACGATATATTTATTTCTATTGGTCGATCTCTACACATCAAGCTATACATTTCTAGTATAAGCTGACCTCGCATTGTACGGAAATCCTATACAATGCAAGATCAGCATAAACTGGAATTTTTTACCTTGATGTGTAGCCGTGTTATCATCTGCCTAGCCTTTTCCCAACTATGTTGGGGTCGGCTTCCAGTCTAACCGGATGCAGCTGAATACCAGTACTTTACATGGAGCGACTACCTATCTGACCTCCACAACCTAGTGACTAGGTAACACGATACCCCTTGGTAGACTGGTTGTCAGACTTTTTGGGCTTCTAACTACCCGTAACGACTGTCAAAGATCTACAAATGACTGCCGGGACCAACGGCTTAACGTGCTTTCCGAGGCACGGAGGGGACTTGGTATGTAAAGATGGTCACCCATCTACGGACCAACCGCGGCAAGCGTAGCTTAACCTGATCGATCGACCCGTGCAGCTGTTATTACTTAGCCACAAGCCCCTCTTGTGCCTCCTGATGTGTAGCCGTGTGTACTAGTGATAATGTATGCAGAATTCAATAGTGTTGAGTCTTGGGTTCAACAATCGAATTGAAAGGTTGATCAACCCTCTTTGTATGAATACATAAAATATAATATTCTGCATAATATAATACCTTCTAGTTTAGTATTATACGAATGACCTCGCCTTGTTATTCACCTTTAGGTTGGTAGCATTTATAGTTAATTCTTCATTCTCATGCTCGTTTAAGTTTTATCGGTATAGAAAATCTAACATCCCATTCCTCATAAAATGGTTAGACATATTGCATAGTACACCTAGAGGGACATATGCGTGCACTGACAGGACAAGTCCACGGAAATCAGTGGGGTTTTTTCCGCAAACACAATTTCAGACAGTTATCTGCATGGTCCTCACATGATCTCGCCTAGATTATGATTTTAAAAGAGACTGAATCTCTGAGTGTAAGTGTTATTGGGTTTTTTCATCTGGGTGCGTAGTGGGGTGCGTAGTACTCGCGACCGGCATGCGTGTGTGACCAGATGTATGAACGTAAACGAGGCAAAAGGAGTATGTAAGGATCGTAGCAGGTGGCGTTCTGTAGTTTCTGCCTGCCCCCATGGGAAGTAGGCGTGAGTTTGTATGTCTATCAGGAATTTCTCAGTAGCAGCCCGGAGTCTGGATTTGTACCCGATTGATGGCAATAGGCTCGCCCCCTATTACATGGGACTTAAACATAACTGGCGAAATGTGGGTGTACTATAGGTACACCTCTGCCTAACCCTTCGGGGATTACAGGCGTGATGTTATGGTATGTGTTAATCTCTGAGCTTCGTTCGTGTTTTTTCTCAGAGTAGTCGGATAGCAGTGTTTGTATTGTGTTACCAATTTACAGAAATAAATATCATTTGTCATTCACCAATCATGATAAGGAGGCAAACTTGTTGTCACAAACCGATCACAAATCCAGACGAGAATAAGTGAAAGTTATTAGTAAGTATATATTGATACCGAGTTGTAGGTCGTAGGTTCGAACCCAGACAGGCGCTTTACTTTGTGTAAATTATTTCATCACCACTGCTCTCAAAATGGTGAAGGAAAACATCGTGAGGAAACCGGCATGTCCTAGAACCGAAAATTCGAAGACATGTGACATCTACCAACCCGCAATGGGCCCGCGTGGTAGATTATGGCTCACTCCCTCTCACAGAGAGGAGGCCTGTGTCCCAGCAGTGGGAACATTTATAGGCTGATGATGATGATGATAATTGATACAGCCTAATGAAAGTTTTCATGAAAATTTACGTTACCAGTTGGCGCCACTTTGGCAAGAGATCTTCCATTTCGACAATGAATGTAAAATATAATTATGATGACGTTCATCATTCTTATCATTCATTCGTTCATTCATAGTTATATAAGGTTTTTAATTTATGTATTAGTTTTTACGTCTTTGACATTTCTCGGGACCCAGGGGTCCCGGACCTTTGGAAGGCGTACGAGGAGCCGAAGCCAACTCGCAGAGGCCCCTTAGACGTTTTTAATGAAATGAGGTACCAACCGACGATTATCCCTGTTCGCACTATGCAAGTGCAGCCAAGGACAACCCCCGGTTGGTGTAGGACTGGAGGATATGAGGATTGGAGAGGTATTCAACGGCTCTCAGGACAATCCCGGAAGTACGGTCAAGATCTCTACTAGCATCTTACTGGAATACTTCCTTCCTCCGAGCACGTTTGCTCTTGCGAATCTCCACTCCAGCCGGCCAATAAAGGCAAGCCAGAGGTGAGGAACAAGACTTCTCCCGGGGGATAGGGTCCGTGGGGTCGCTACTGCCCAA
Organism: Agrochola lychnidis; assembly: GCA_963680765.1. Taxonomy (NCBI): domain Eukaryota; kingdom Metazoa; phylum Arthropoda; class Insecta; order Lepidoptera; family Noctuidae; genus Agrochola; species Agrochola lychnidis. The sequence continues at coordinate 2,346,359 of OY796873.1, forward strand.
CAGCTCGCCACATGCTGCCTTGCGGGTTTTTGTATCTCTCTTGGTCTGGCTTCTCATCCTAGACCTGTTCCGGCAAAGTGAACTCTACCGGCACAGACCTAGAGTTCGGAGCGCGCAAGCCTCACCACGACGTCAACGTAGAGATACGGCGGTAGGGAGTATTAGTTTATTATTGTATAAGATTATTTTTTGTATTCTATTTATGGGCCTTATTTGCTATCACTGCTTATTTTTCATTACAAAGAAAGACTTATTGAATCCATTTCTACACATACACATGCAAAAACTCACGCTTTCTCCCATAAGGGTAGGCAGAAATTACAGAACGCCACCTGCTACGATCGATAGGTACATACTCCTTTTGCTTCATCGCTTGCATAATTTTCCCACTGCTGGGACACAGGCCTCCTCTTTGTGAGAGGGAGTGAGTTGTAATCAATTACGTGCGCCCAGTGCGGATGTCACATGTCTTCGAATTTTTTGTTCTAAGACATGCCTATTTCTCACGATGTTTTCCTTCACCGTTTTTTGCTTTGTCGCTTATCTATTCTTAATGATTATGTATCCATTACAATTTATCAAAGAACTTAGTATGTTGCAGTCTTATAATAGCATGGTCCAGGTATTGAACCTTGGACGAATGACGCGCAACCAGACATTGACCCATATCATTCGATCGTGACATCGCATCGGGACAATTTCGAAATACTCAAAGCTGGAATCTTTTCTATTGTTTGGGGGCCTCCGATTATGTAAACAAATGTGGGTAGTTTTGGTCTACACTGTGCCATTTTTATCGTCTGATAACCGCGACCCAGTTAATGTATCAGAATTTCTACTGTTAATTCGAGAAAAGAAAACGTAAAAAATATCAAAATAATTTGTTAATTAGGTTCATAAATAAAGTCGATCGAGTGACTGACCTTTTTTTCTTACGTTTCAACTAAATGAGATATTTTTTCTTATTCTAAAAGGGAAACATAATAAAAAATACCTACATCATCATCATCTGCCCAGCCTTTTCCCAACTATGTTGGGGTTGGTTTCCAGTCAAACCGGATGCAGCTGAATACCAGTATTTTACATGGAGCGACTGCCTATCTGACCTCCACCACCCAGTTAGGTACTGGGTAACACGATATCCCGTGGTAAGACTGGTTGTCAGACTTTCGGGCTTCTGACGACCCGTAACAACTGTCAAAGATCTACAAATGATAGCTGGGACCAACGGCTTAACGTGCTTTCCGAGGCACGGAGGAGTCTCGGTATGTAAAGATGGTCACCCATCCATAGACCAATCCTGGCAAGCGTAGCTTAACCTGTTGGATCGACCCATGCGGCTGGTATTACTTAGCCACGAGCTCTTCCAAAAAATACCTACATACAAAACGTAATAAACAGTCAAGTATTTCACAAATGTATTATGTTAACCTTTAATAATATTTGGGTAATTTACTAATTGTTTATTAATAAATCAGTGTAGTAATCTGAACGTTTTGAAAAGCTTAGAGGTACCTACCATGGATCGAATACAATGAGACAGCCGTTTTAAAATAAACATGAGAATGCAACAGAGTACTATCATCATCATCATCAGCCTATAAATGTTCCCACTGCTGGGACATAGGCCACCTCTCTGTGAGAGGGAGTGGGCCGTAATCCACCACGCGGGCTCAGTGCGGGTTGGTAGATGTCACATGTCTTCGAATTTTCGGTTTCCTCACGATGTTTTCCTTCACCGTTTTGAGAGCAGTGGTGATGAAATAATTTAGATAAAGTAAAGCGCCTGTCTGGGTTCGAACCTACGACTTACAACTCGTAAGTTGCGGCCGTTACCACTGGGCCACCACTGCTCTCGACAGAGTACTATACGGTCCCATTTTCATCGTTTTAAAATATTCATGACTGTATTCGCCAGTGGTTTCACCGGCATAAGTCTCGATCTCGTGGGAATACCGGAATAAAAAGTATTTTAGGTCCTAACCCAGGTCATGGTCTACCCATGTGCCATATTTCATCCAAATCCGTTCAGCCGTTTTAGCGTGGAAGCGAAAAAAATTCACTTTCGCATTTATATTATTAAGAAGGATGGAAAAATATTTATGGGAACCTAATTGAAAGCCGCTCTGGAATCTAAATGGGTTTTTTTAGTTTCGAAAACAACTAGATTAGAGATGACTGGAACAGTATTAGTCAGTTAGAAACACGTCAAAATTAATGCACTGAATGCTTCTTCAGATAACTCAATCTCAAATGTGTGTTTACAAAGCTTTTTGAAGGTCACAGTTTTTAAGTTATTCGCAAACAGACGGCCCACGTGCACCCAAATTGCGTAACACACATTTCTATCTCAATCCGTAAGATTTTGAAGAAAAACAAGCATATTACAAATTAGAGGATTATATTCTAGATAAGAGTGCTTGGAAGCATGCTGGTTTAGTTCCATAGGACAATTTAGAGTCTAGACAAAATCAAACTGGTTGCTAATTTAATTGTGTAATTAAATATTATAACATTATTTTTTTTACATTCTGTGATTTACTCACACACTGACTAATTAGTATCACTTGTATTTTTTTTAGGAATATCTTATAGGTACCTACTTTTACAATGCTTGGAAATATGTGAACACCATGTATCCATTACATAATTATTTTTTTTTCTGTCATTGCTTCATTTTTAATTATTTTTACCTATTGTGGTATAGTAGCCCTAGGCCGTCGCCTAGTTCGCCTATATGAACGGGCCGGCCCTGATTGCAACACTTACAATGGTAAATAAATTAATGATAAATTATATAATTAATGTATACAAAATATTGTAAAACATTTTAAAAGAGTAACGGTGGAGTTTCTTGCCCATTCTTCTCCATACGAAAACTACCCTTTGGAAGGGGCGACTAGAATCAATTCTATTTTTTGTTTTTGACGTTCAAAAGTGCCTTTTTGTGCCTAATTGAAATAAATTATTTGACTTTGACTTTGAATGATCCATTGCTTTTGCTTCATAATTTTGAAAAAGTCATCTGCTCTGACCACGTAAATAATCCAATGAATATTGTGGATTTGTCGAAATGAAAGACATTTAAAGTCAAAGTCAAATAATTTATTTAAATTAGGCACATAAAAGGCACATTTGAACGTAAAAATTTACACAAAATAGAATTGATTCTAGTCGCCCTTTCCAAAAGGTAGTTTTCGTATGGAGAAGAATGGGCAAGAAACTCCACCGTTACTCTTTTAAAAATGTTTTACAATATTTTGTATACATTAATTATATAATTTATCATTAATTTATTTACCATTGTAAGTGTTGCAATCAGGGCCGGCCCGTTCATATAGGCGAACTAGGCGACGGCCTAGGGCGCTCGTATTAGGGGAGCGACAATCGGCGACATTGAAATGATAAAATAATATTTTTATTTACCTACAACTTGAAAATACTCCCAATTTTTTACCCATTTTTCTACCTAAGTGCGCTCATGGACATTTACGAAACCATCGGTACGGGTCATCTGGAAATCAAAAGCGAGTTGAGGCCAATCCATGGGTAAAAAAAATCGCAATTTCAAATTTATTGCTTCTCTTGTTGTATGTTATAATAATGTTATGTTCAAAATTAATTTGACTATTATAGTTTGACCGCGATCGCTGTACCGATCGCGACAGAGATATTTCTCGATGGCATGTGAAGCCAAGTCAGAACCCATCAGGTGAGTCACTAACCACACGAAATAGAAAGAACATTGTTTTATTTTGTCACGAATTTTCTTATAAGGGTGCCGTTCCAGCTTTTTGCTTAGGGCGCCAGGAATTCTCGGGCCGACGCTGGTTGCAATGAGGGTTTTTTGGCAGCACCGAGACGTCATATCCGGGCACCTGTCAAAAGTGTCCAAGCCTATTGTTTAGACAACTATACACATAATGTTGACGTTGCGGGCGTCGTGTACCGCTGCGTGGTGTCACGTAACCGTCTTAGGAACCTTTCGGCCAAAAGTCTTCTTTCAGGCAAGTCTGTAGATGATGAATGTCTGATGGATGTCTATTGGTGTGGCCGTTAGACTGCCAAATCATAGGTCTTGAGTTCGAACCCAAGGCACGCACCTCTGACATTTCGGATTCATGTGCGTATTGTATAATTATCACTTGCTTCATAAACGGTGAAGGAAAACATCGTGAGGAAACCGACATGCCTGAGAGATATTTCTCGATGGCATGTGAAGCCAAGTCAGAGGCCCATGGGCGGCTAGTATAGGTAGATGTTACGTTATGTGTATCTTTTTTTTCGGGTGACCACTTAAAATCAGCGCTGTGCTGTGGGGTCCCCCATAGCACTGCATCGTGCTGAGTGGAAGCCTTCTTGTCACAGTCATGTCGTGCAGCTGCCGCCTAAGTAATTTCTGTTCTATTCTCGTGATTTGTTATGTACTTTGTGCTGTTCTCTGATTACTCTTGTCTTTTATGTATGCACGTATTTCTGTGACAAATAAACCTATTTTTCTTTCTTTCTTTCTTTCTAACTTACCTTCACCCCAGTATATGCCTCATAATCTACCTAACATAATTTACAGCCTTTTTTCAATGTAATATCTTAAAACTGAATACTTTATTCATCTACCTGCCTGGGCTACCCCAAACCCTCAAGAGGGAAAAAGAACGTATGTTTCTTTCATATTCGACCCCATTTTCTAATATAAAGTGAGGTTCAGCAACATTTTTCGCGTTTACTGTTCAAATATTAATTTCCTGACCCTTTGGCCCCTTTGCGGCACTTGTGGCGAAATGTGGGCAAAGTTAATAACTCCCCGAGTCTCCATTAAGTGATAAAAGTGTTTAAATATGACATTTTAGTGGTGGTTCTAATATCTACATTTCAACTACACGTTTTGGAAATGAATAAAAAATTAACCAAGCTTTGAAAGAAAATATGGCCGAGTGATGGAACTGGGGGCCTACCACAAGCTCATAAAGCAGTATTATTTTAATATTACTTCAGTGTGGGAAAGAGATGAAGCTCTACAGGACGTATAACTCCATCTCTTTCTCCCACTCAAGTAATATTAAAATAATACTGCTGGTATAATAGCTGGTGGTAGACCCTCTGATCCTATAATCCTACTTGTATAAACAGGGTAAGTTTTTATCCAGTGCGCAAACTTTAACACGTGACTTTACTCATCATTATGAACAACTTTTACTATGGGACCAAACCTGAAATCGCAAAAAAATAAATTAGCTGTTCCCTACATTTATGTTCGCGTAACTCGTCAAAATGTAGGGAACAGGTGATTTTTTTTCGCGATTTCGTGTTTGTTTGGTCCCATAGTGAAAGTTGTTCATAATGATGAGTAAAGCTTAAATACTATCAAACTCACCATCACATAGCTACACACTTACACTCATTCACAAACTTGATCACGTACTTACACTCACACTCATTCACAGGTCACAGCACATGTGCACACAATAACATTCACACTCATTTACATGACAGCGTTTTTTCCAGTTTTTTTTTTTTTTGTATACTAGATTTGTTTGTTACGTTTTCTTTAATTTTTATTCTTAGATTTTTACTGCGCCTTTTTGTTTTATTTTATTTCATTAATAATTTGAAGAAAACTTTTTCACTTTTATCTACCGAACATTATTTTAAAATAAAATAAACGACTGACTCGAAACTGACTGAAAATAAACGTTGACTGCCTCGTTGGTCTAGTGGTCGCAAGCGCTACTGCTGAGCATGAGTTCCTGGGTTCGATTCCCAGGTCGGGCAAAGTGTTATTGGGTTTTTCTATCTGGAATTTCTCAGTAGCAGCCCGGAGTCTGGATTTGTGCCCGGTTGATGGCAATAGGCTCGCTCTCTATTACATGGGACTTAAACATAACTGACGAAATGTGGGTGTACCTGCTACAGGGACACCTCTGCCCAACCCTTCGGGGAAACAAGGCGTAATGTTATGTTTATGTTATGTTAAAATAAACGTTTAAATGGTAAAACCGCCATATTGGTGTCCAAGATACAGGCTTGTCTAGTTTGGGGCTAATGTAAACGCTTTGTAATATTTTTTCTAGCAATTGTTTTTTTTTAAATTCACGTGTTAAAGTTTGCGATAAAAACTTACCCTGTTTATCCAGGATGGCGATTTAGTCACCAGCATCCATCGAGGGAGGGGCTTGTGGCTAAGTAATAACAGCTGCACGGGTCGATCGATCAGGTTAAGCTACGCTTGCCGCGGTTGGTCCGTGGATGGGTGACCATCTTTACATACCAAATCCCCTTCGTGCCTCGGAAAGCACGTTAAGCCGTTGTTCCCGGCTGTCATTTGTAGATCTTTGACAGTCGTTACGGGTAGTTAGAAGCCCAAAAAGTCTGACAACCAGTCTACCAAGGGGTATCGTGTTACCTAGTCACTAGGTTGTGGAGGTCAGATAGGCAGTCGCTCCATGTAAAATACTGGTATTCAGCTGCATCCGGTTAGACTGGAAGCCGACCCCAACATAGTTGGGAAAAGGCTAGGCAGATGATGATCCATCGAGGGAGTGATTCTACCCGTCATACTTAACAACTTTTACTATTAAACTCATATCCAATATCAATGCAATTATTACATAAACCTTCTAAAATAAATTCTCTAAATTATGGGAAAAATTGTATCAAATTTGATGCAGTTTTCCCATTGTGTAGTTTAGATCTAAGCGATCACACAGACAGACTTGACTTCGATTAATAATATGTAGGTATTCTATAGATTGCGAGAGCAGTGGTAGCCCAGTGGTAACGTCCGCGACTTACGAGTTGTACGTCGTAGGTTCGAACCCAGACAGGCGCTTTACTTTGTGTAAATTATTTCATCACCACTGCTCTCAAAACGGTGAAGGAAAACATCGTGAGGAAACCGGCATGTCCTAGAACCGAAAATTCGAAGACATGTGACATCTACCAACCCGCACTGGGCCCGCGTGGTGGATTACGGCCCACTTCCTCTCACAGAGAGGAGACCTGTATCCCAGCAGTGGGTACATTTTAGGCTGATGATGATTTTATAGATATTGCTTACTTGTAACGTTTCAAAATCAAAGTCAAACTCGGTTCAATAATATAATTTCAAAACATGTTTTTCTCTTAAACGCCAAACAATTAATAATTCAAAATCAATACAGCTTTCATCAATTCAATAAACCATTCAGTTATTCACACCTTAAAGGTAAAAAAATATTGTCTTAAAATACCTGACCTCAGTCAATCATTGTATCGACCTCGACGTTAATATAATCTATGTATTATTTCAGCCACACCTGCTTCTCTGCTGATGCCATCATAACAAACACGTCCGGGTATTGAACCCGAGACTTTGAGGTAGCTTTGATGTTGAGCGAACGGAAATGTGAGGTCAGGAGGACATTAATCTTGAGGAAAAATGTAATTCTTTTGATGAAATAATTTGGCTGTTAGGTTTCCTCTGTGTGGTGAAGATTTCATTTTATTGTTCTGTCGGTTTCTCAAACTTTACCCACTTAATCAAAATTATAAGAAAATAATTTTCACAAAAAAAAAAAAAGATTTTCTGTAAAGTCGGTTTACGGACGATAATTTTACGTGATAACGTCACAAGCCGAACGCTTAGGCCGATCGTGCCTCTCTATCGCTTGCTCCACGCTCTCGCTTGCACGCTCGGCTCAGGCGGAACGTGACACTTTTTCGTGCGTGCAGCCGGCGTTCATCGATTTATAAGACGTTGTCACGTCAAAAAAAATTACATATTAAACTACGTATTTCACCTATGTAGGCAAAATTGTATAGTAGGTACAAAGACCCATGTTGTAAAACTAGCTTGTAACACGATTCTCCTTAGTAAGACTGGATGTCAGACTTTCGGGCTTCGACGACCCGTAACGACTGTCAAAGACCTACGAATGACAGCCGGGACCAATGGCTTAACGTGCTTTCCGAGGCACGGAGGGCTTAGCTTAACTCTACTATGATATTAAAATAAAAAAATAATAACAAAACAGTGGCACTCCGGGAGTGCCGACAGAAGTGAAAACTTGAACAAGATCGCCTTGGTGGAAGAAAAATACTTGTATACAACATTGGTCCGTAACCTTATCTAAATAAAGAGCACAATCGCGTTTACCAAAAAAAAAATATACTTTCAAAATCTTTAAAGTAAAAATAAATGCATAGAACATTGATTCGTAACGATATATAAATAAAGAGCACAATCGCGTTTACAAAAATGAGGTATCGGTAACGGTGTCGCGCCCAACGCGCCTAAATAAGTTTTCACTTTAAAAAACTTTTTACAAAAAACACAACCGACTTCCAAACTACAAAGTGAAAAATAACTTTAATTTCGGAAGTCGGTGTCTTTGGATCAGATCAGTATTTTAGTTTTTTCACATCGACTTCCGAAATTAAAGTTATTTTTCACTTTGTAGTTTGGAAGTCGGTTGTGTTTTTTGTAAAAAAGTTTTTTTTTCAATTTTTTGTGGGTTGGTTTGTAATTTATCTAAGTTACAATAGCCTTATGTCAACTGCTTATCAAAAATACCCAAATCGCTATAGATGTGCCTTTAATATTTGAAGATTTCCCTCGATTCCTCCAAGATCCCATCATCAGATCGTGACCAAATGACAATGGGACCAACTTGAAAGTATACCCTTTCAAACAAAAAAATAATTTTTCAAATCGGTCCCGCCGTCTTCGAGTAATCGGGGAACATACATTAAAAAAAATATATATCCCGACGAATTGAGAAAATCCTCCTTTTTTTTAAGTCGGTTAAAAAGCAGTTAACTCAGACATTTTTAAATGACGAAGTGAATACTCTATTAATTCAGTCATTTTATAGAGTGACTATTACGATCTAGATCTAGACTGAGACGTAGACAGTGGCAATAACACCATCAGTCAACTTGGCAACTGGCCGGCTGTATAAATCATAATGCTGTGTGTTTAGTGTGTATCGCCAGCCAGTGTAGTACTACGTTCTATTCTTTAGTAAGGTATTGCTGTTTGATTTTGAACCGACTTCCAAAAGGAGGAGGTTTTCAATTAGACTGTTCTTTTTTTGAAGTGAAAACTTCATTAGGCGCGTTGGGCATTTTTGAAATAGGACTAAACCATTGATTTCGCGACCTGTTACCGACACCGTGGAGTAAAAGACACAAACGCGTTGATTACCGCGGTGCCGATTTTTTTTCAAGTTTTCACTTCTGTTGAGTGCCATTTTTGAAGACTCTTTTTTTTTTTTTTTGGTAGGTCATACTTCAGAGGTGGTCCCATACAAATGTTATTAACTTGGCTTGGGTAGTTTTTGAGTTAGCTTCAATAATACATATTTTTTCCCACTTAGAACGTGAATGATATGATAATTTCCAGTCACTGTTATTTACATAGCAGGTAGTGGTTTTCGAATTTATGTGGGGTAGGTACCACAACTAAAAAGTGAAAAATAAAAACATATAAAAAAAAAAAAAAAATTAACAAACGACTTTCAAAAAACACGAAAAAGTGATAAATAACTTTAATTTCGGAAGTCGGTGATAAAAAACGATTATACCGCCACATACGAACTACGCATCATAGACATGACGTCACACAAATCCTGCATCGCGCAGTTAGAGTTTACCGAGCGATCGTCATACATACAAGATTTCAACTTCAAACCGATGGGCAGTTGCCCGCCAGACATAACACCCATCTGGTCGGAGGATCCTCCCTTTTCTATGGTGGATGAGTGAACTTTACACCCTGTTCCTCATACCCCTAAAGTAGTATTCGAATTTGTGTGGGATAGGTACTTTTGCCTTTTATTCGGCATCTGGGAGCTATAAAAGAGCTATGAAATAAGGCTTTGTATATTGCCGTTCTTATTAAGAACTTCCCGGACAAACGATTAAATAATATTAAGAAAGAGAGATGTATCATCCGTCGCTGTTGAGTCTGTGGAAGCGACAGGTCATCGAGCTGAGCCGTATCAGCTGTACTATCTATCTCCTTCACTGGCTTGTCTTTCTTTACCAAGACATAAGTTTTTGCTTACATACCCTACCTTATCACCAATCACTTTTCAAGCGTGGTGGTGAATACCTATTCCTTCTCTGAGACGTGAGAACAGACCTTTGCCCTGCAGTGTGACATTCCACGTTGCTAATATAACTCCAATCACCAGAGCTCGCATAAATTAATGGAGTCCATTCCTAGCACTCTATAAACCACGCATACCGCAAGCTCGATAAATACCTTTGTATTATTAAAGCAAGCGCACGTTACAGTCCCATACATTTTGTATTTCTTATAATAATTGGACAGTTGAATTTTAAAACGTCTATCGATATCATTTATTACGAATCCTTCATACTCTTCTCGATGTTTCATCGTTAGTGCGTTTTGGGGAATAAAATTATAATATTTTTAATTTGATTTTGTTAGCGCACCTGAATGGTGCGTTTCAAGGACTACTTTTGGTCATTGTGGACCCACCATACCACTGGCCATACCCCTGGTGGCATGGTGGGTCTAAAACTATACCACTGAGAAAATAGTGTTGTGGTAAACTAGTTTATTACAAATAAAAATAAGTCATACACATTCTCCTATTACGCATTTCGCCATTAACAATCATGTTCGGAATTTGTCCAAGGCATGGCCTGAAGATATTTCTCTGTTTATTAGTTTGTACATTAATTATAAAATCATCATTAGCTTTTTGGTTATTTCGCCGTGTTTTAGGAATTGTCTTTGCCTTATGTATATCTTGCAACACATTAAATAATTGTAGTTTGGTGCGTTTCAAAGTTGGGGCGCTTCGAGGAATACCCCGTAGTGTGCGATGGTTCATGCAAAGCGTACGAAAGTGATGTAGGATTTTTGTTATGCAGTGCGGCACGCCCAAATGTGCGTCAGCTTTTAGGTACCTCTCTAATCGCCAACGAAGAAGCGACTAGCTATCAACGATTTACAAAAGATTGTAGGTCCCGTGTTGGTAAAAGAGATACATACATGTCGGAGACGGGTATGTGACTTTCGTTATTATCAGCGATATTTTAACTACTGTGGGCGTAGTGTGCAGTGTTGGTTAATGCGCAATAGAAAAACAGTTTGCAGTTCAGATCACATTATAATTTACTATCAAATGAATCACACTAGCTAAATTATACACAAACTGGGTGCGACGGCGTTTATTAAAATCACCAATTAACAAAATGATCACAAATTACAACTAACACAATAGCTGAGCACCACGAATCGAGAACAGTTCCGCGACGTCTTGACTCCAATGCGACTAGAGGCTGAATGCCTCCTCGCCGTGGCCTTAAAACATCACGACTCTGTAGAAGCGCGCCTTTTTTGGTGTAGTTAGATCACTCTTGATGTCGCCAGTGGCGCGCTTGCGATTCGTTTCGTGTCTGTACTAATGACCAGATCCGACATACATATATTAGTTGAGCGCTGACTGTCCACACTGGTAGTGAGTACTCGTTTGTCACAGCAACAAGAGCTATGTCAACGAGAGTACTCGCTCAGCGACTCTCGCTTGGCGGGCTGATTACTCGCTGAGAGATGAATCATTTCAAAGAAAAGTAGTTTAGTATAGCTTCGTTGGTCACAAGCGCTGATGCTGAGCATTGAACCTGAGTGGGAACATGTTATTGAGTGGTCATCGTCGCGCCCTCGCTGCTCTTTGCATGTCAACTCGTTTTTAGGGTTCTGTAGTAAACAAGGAACCCTTATAGTTTCTTCATGTCCGTCTGTCTGTCTGTCTGACCGCGGTCTAGCTCCGAGACCCTTAGTACTAGAAAGCTGTATTTTGGCATATGTATACATATTAATTACGCCGACAAAGTGGTAAAACAAAATTATGAAAAACATTTTTTTTAGGGTACCTGCCTCTCATACACGTTAAGTGGTGATGTTTTTTTTATCTCATGGTGATGGGTATCATTGGAAAGGTTCTTCATTTTTGGATTCCGGGATCCGTTTGCGAAATATTAAGCATTAAAGTGCAAATTTTTATAAGAGTCAAGTGTCCTCCCCCCCTGCCTGCTAAATGGTTGGTTTTGGATGTGTGAAAAAATCACAGCAGTAGTTTATATAACGAAATTAAAAGGAAAACTATCACAGCTAGCTAAATAGGCTTTACAAGTTAACCAGTAATAATCGACCAACTTAACTTTGCAGTTGCAAAAACATGTTTACATAAATTTCGAATAGGAGAACATGTTTATCAACTACAAAGTTAAGTTTGTTTTTGGGATAAATTCATCCCAACTACGGAACCCTTCATTGTGCGAGGTCCAACATGCACTTGGCCGGTTTAATTGCTAACTCTACTCGCTTCTCCATAATTGCTGGCGGTGGGACAGGTGCCTAACACTGTTAGTCCACGTTTACGGATGGGCGGTGGACGCACGGCTAGGGTTACCATCTGACAGGCATTTGCCGGATTTGACAGGCATTTTACCGTTAAGACAGGCGTGCGGCCGGCGCTAAGCTGAGACAGGCATTTTTGAAATTCCCTAATAAGTGCACAGTTGATTAAAGAAAGGAATCGCTTGACACTAGAGTCAGAAAAAAATGAATTTTTGAAGAAAATGACTTCGGAAAAATATCACTCAGTGTGGTAAGTTAGTTTTTTCTAAACTCGTTTAGTGTTATTAAATTATTCATACTTTTGAACTTTTCATTTTGAATGGATACATCTTTAAAACTATCTGCTGCGTATTATTTATTTTAAGACGTACAGTTTTTTTTACTACAGACAGGCATTTTTCTGAAAAATCAGGCATTTTGTACATCCTAGACAGGCATCCTCCCTTACATAGATGATAACCCTACACACGGCCATAATAAATGTATGTATCGCTACTTCGGCGCCGCAATCTAGTTCTCGTCGACATGGCGGTGGACAAACGGCCTTAACTGTGTACGAATAAAGTGTGTACAATAACTGTGCTCGATAAATACCTGTGTACTGTTAGCAACCTTGCATGAGTCGAATTATAACGGCCACATTGATGGCTACATATTTGACGACTGTAGCTTTAAAATGGATTGGATCTGTGCCAGAACTATGGAATTAATAGAAAAGGTCCATTTGAAATATTAGCGTTGGATTTTTTTTTATATACACATTGACATTAATGATTTTTATATATACAATGACATGAATATTTACTTTTAAAGTATTATATTATTTTAATTATTGTGAATGTGAAGACTATATGGGTTTTGTTTTGTTTTTAATTTTTTCTCAGTTAGTTTTTAATCATGGACAGTTTGAGTAATTTATGTGGCCTACACAAATGTCCTTTTTTGGTATTGTTCGTCGAATCGTTGAGCTCCTTAAATTCTGAGTTGAGCTACACGATAACTGACAAATGCGTGCACTGACTGGACAGGCCCTCTCAATCTGTGTGGTGCTTTCCTCTTCTTTGTATTTTATAATCTTATTTCATAATTTAATATGTATCAAATTAATGTTAATGATAATATTTTAATGATTTCATAATTTGTCAAATAATTGTTCACCTTATAATAAGAATGTTGTGCATGCCTATAAGTGATGTATTTACACAGTACTCAAGACTCGTGATACCTGTTATAACTATCGTTGTAAATATGTCGTTGGTGTGCCTTGCTTAATAAATAAATAAATAAAGACCACTTCAGACACCAATCCATATGGCCTTCACATGATCTGACCAAGATTATGTCTGGACTTTAAAAGAGACTGTGACCTCTGAGTTTGTTTCGGCCTTTCTTCTCAGAGTAGTCAGATAGGAAACGCCGACCTCATCTAGTTTTTAAAATATGATTGACGTGTAAAAGTGTTTGTACAAACCTACTTACAGAAATAAAATCATTTATCATTTAACAACTTTATTGAATTTATTTGGCCTGTGGACAAGACCTATCCAACGCAAACTTGGTTACGTTATAACATAAACATAAATTGTATTGCTCCAAGGGGAAGGCTGAGGTTTATAGTACACCAACATTTCGCTAGTAAAATCTGAGTCCCATGTAATGTGAGGCTAGCCTGTTGCCATCAATGGGCACAATTCCAAACTCCAAGCTGAATCGCAAGCCGATTCCCGGCCACCTTAGACGCAGGCTTGCAGACGGTGTGGGTGACATGGTCCGGGTCGACGGCGCGTTGTGTTCCACGCGCGCCTCAAAGAGATGTCAGCAGAACTGACGGGGTCCGCTAGGGCCGATGCCTGCCGGGGTCGCGGCAAAGTCCGAAAGAGATACCGTGGCCCCTGGCAACATACAGGCAACTGAAGGAACACGGGTGGGTTTTAGTCAGTAGGAGTCTGACACACCCTCTCCGCTCCGCCCAGAGCGGGAGAAGTTATTTGATAATTTTCCACCCAAAAAAAAGGCTGGATTATTAAGAAATTTCTAATGGAAAAACTCAATCACGCTTTACTCGACCTGAGAATCGAACCCAGGACTTCATGTTCAGCATTCACACTTGCAACCACTGGACAAATAAATATTAAATTAATCTATGTTATTAATTTGTAGGATTTTCGCATTCTCTTGAACATTGAAGACCAAAAGCTTAGTTCAACAGTACTTGTTTTTTTAGGGTTGCGTACCTCAAAAGGAAAAAAACGGAACCCTTATAGGATCACTTTGTTGTCCGTCTGTCTGTCAAGACCCTTTTCTCAGGAACGCGTGGAGGTATCAAGCTGAAATTCATATCAAATATTCACGTCTACTGTCCCTTGGAGCTGTGAAAAAATTAAACTTTTTAGCCAACGCAATCAAAAGATACAGCCGTTTATGCTGCAAATTTTCGACACTAGCAAGGGAATCAAAACCTACAGGGTACTTCCCGTGAACTCAGAATCTTAAAATTTGGTACGAAGCAACGTCTTATAGCGCAGATAAAGGAAAAATTGCGAAAAGCATACATTTTTAGTTACATCATACAATAAAAATATTTTTAATAATTTTAAACTTACTACCCCTTTCCTCATGAACGCGGTTTGTACGGAACCCTCGGTGCACGAGTCAGACTCGCACTTGGCTGGCTTTGGTCGATAATACCTACCTTATTGATGTGTATTTTCTGTGTCTTTGTTCTAGTGAACCTTCTGTATTTTGATTTCATAGCAAATTGTCTCGACTATAGAGTGACCATGAAATGTTTGTGTACACAAAATATTTATAAGTTCATAACATTTAGGCATGACTTTACGACCTTGATCGCACAACAGTTAACAGAGTGATTTGTAACTATTTAACTAGGTTAAAGTTGGTGCAATTGAGTTGTAAATCAATGTTCAGTGGTGTGGGATGCGACCTGTGTCGACACCCTTGCGCTATCTCATGTTCAAAGCACGGCGGCCTGTGCTGGCGCCGCTGCTGCGGCTGCTGAGACCCTCAAGCGGCGCAAATACTGTAACCTTATTGGTAACTACAGTTTTGAGCCGTTTGGGGTCGAAACGCTCGGATCATGGGGCCCGAGTGCGCGTCTCCTTTTTAAGGATATTTCTCGTCGACTGGTCGACACTTCACGTAACCAGAGGGCTGGCTCGTTCTTTGGCCAAAGAATTAGCATTGCCATTCAACGTGGCAATGCTGCCAGTCTTCTGGGCACGTTTCCGGATGACAGCGATGCGGACGAATACTTCGACGCCTAAGTGTCGTTTTGTTTTTATTATTTTTATTTATACAGATAGTTAGTTAGTCTTTTAATTTAGTACCTAATGTAAATAGTTAGGTATGTTAAAACTGTAAAATGTTCAGTTAGTTGTGATTTCAGACATCACAATTTTTTTTTTTAGAGTTTGTGAGATACATTTATTGTATATATTATGTACAAGTATGTAAATAACTTATAACTAATTTGATAAAAATAACAAAATTATATGCTAACTTAACTAAAACTATTTACAAACTAAAATATAGCGTCAAAAAATTCATCCACATCGCTGTCGACAGGTAATGTACCCAAGAGACTGGCCGCATTGTCGCGTTGTATGGCAATGCTTAGCCTCTGGTCAAGGTAAAAACCAGCCCTTGGGTCACGAGAAGTGTCAAATAGCCGTTTTGAGATGTCACGGAAGAGGCCATGGGCACTAGGACCCCACGGCCCGAGGGTTTCAACCCCAAACGGCTCGAAAATATAGTTACCGATGAGGTTATTATGCTTACGCCGCTTGAGGTTTTCTGCAGCCGCAGCAGCAGCACCAGCACAGCACGCCGAGCCAGGAAGATGGGATGGCGCAAGAGTGTCGACACAGGTTGCGTCCCACACTAAAGGCCTACCCACCTTCCATGGAAATAAATTAGCTAATATTTTCAGCATAGCGTGAGTAATTCGCGTATTCGATGGAACATGAAAGAAAAGTAAACCTCACCTTTTGTTTAAAAATGAGGGGAATGGACCTGTCTTCTCATCTGCTTAGTCTTTTCCCAAATTCTTGTCCTTTTGCTGTGCTGTGGGTCCCCCATAGCACTGCATCATGCTGAGTGGAAGCCTTCTTGTCACAGTCATGTCGTGCAGCTGCCGCCTAAGTAATTTCCGTTCTATGCTCGTGATTTGTTATGTATTTTGTGTTGTTCTCTGATTACTCTTGTCTTTTATGTATGCACGTATTTCTGTGACAAATAAACCTATTTTTCTTTCTTTCTTTTCTTTCTTTCAAATATGTTGGGGTCGGCTTCCAGTCTAACCAGATACACCCAAGAGTTTGAAAATGATGGAGGACCTCTAGTACAACCCAGCTACTGGGTAATAACTGGGTTGTGGAGGTCAGATAGGCAGTCGCTCCTTGTAAAATACTGGTATTCAGCTGCATCCGGTTAGACTGGAACCCGACCCCAACATAGTTGGAAAAAGGCTAGGCAGATGATGATGAACGAAATAATTTGTTTAGAAATTACGATTTCTTGCCTTCTAGGCAAAGTAGCTCTTAGGCCTTTTTAGGGTTCCGTAGCCAAATGGCAAAAAACGGAACCCTTATGGATTCGTCATGTCTGTCTGTCCGTTCGTATGTCACAGCCACTTTTTTCCGAAACTATAAAAACTATGCTGTTGAAACTTGGTAAGTAGATGTATTCTGTGAACCGCATTAAGATTTTTACACAAAAACAGAAAAAAAACAATAAATGTTGGGGGTTCCCCATACTTAGAACTGAAACTCAAAATTTTTTTTTCATCAAATCCATACGTGTGGGGTGGGGTATCTATGGATAAGTCTTGAAAAATAAGATTGAGATTTCTAATATAATTTTTTTCTAAACTGAATAGTTTGCGTGAAAGACACTTCCTAAGTGGTTAAATGTGTGTCCTCCCACCTGTAACTTCTAAAATAAGACAATGATGAAACTAAAAAAAAATATATGATGTATATTACCATATAAACTTCCACCGAAAATGGGTTTGAACGAGATCTAGTAAGTAGTTTTTTTTAATACGTCATAAATCGTAAACCGCAATTTATCTTTCATTCAATCAACTCAATTAAAGAACTTTTATATTATGTTACTTGCTGCTACGGAACTCTTCATGGGCGAGTCCGACTCGCACTTGGCCGCTTTTTTTTACGTGTGAAAGTCCTCATGATTGTTCTCTGCTCTGGGGAGGGCGGAGAGATCTGTTAGACTCTTACTGACTAAAATCACACGTTGTTCTTCAATTACCTTTGGTCAAAGTGAGATGACATTTATCATCTCAAATACATCATATCATCAAAGACTTATCATCAAAGGCCACATTTAACGTTGTAATTGCAGCCTAATTTTAAAGCTCAAAGACGTAAATCTATCAACTAAACCAGTACTCCGCAATTATTATCAACATTATTAATTATGATTTAATAAGAAAGTGTTTATGAGCAATGTGACTGAATTGAACCAATGCCAAACAATTCGGCATGGATTGCTTCATGTTCCATTTAACTAATAAAGAAAGTGCAATATTTTTTATCTGGGTTTATTCATAGTTTTATTTACCAATTTTCTTGTGAAGGAAAAACGTTGAGAAGTTTTTAAGTCATAAGTCATTTATTTCGTAACAAAATACATTGTGTTGAAAACATTACAGTGATGAATTGATGATAAACAAAATAATAACAAATAAAGAAACATTACATTAATATTTAAAATTCATTACGCATTTTAAAATGTATCAATATCACTCATATATAATTTTATCTACTCTCATATCGTAATATTCGAATTATAAACTTCAAAACGAAATTATATTGACATACTTTATAAACAACAAATCGAATTTAAAAATAGAATCATATTATAACACTTTTTCTCCAACAAAATCTTTCTAAAAAAAATTTTCGTGTCACAATGTTAGTTACCTTACTCCTCCGAAACGGCTTTACTGATTTTTACCAAATTTTATATGCATATTCAGTAGGTCTGAGAATCGGCTACTATCTATTTTTCATACACCTAAGTGATAAGGGTTGTCCACCCCAAACAAATAATTGGCAAAACAACCTTTGCCGGGGTCAGCTAGTAATGATATAAAACAATTTTTTTTCTATAAACAGGACTAATCCAATAACGTTCAAGCGGGGAACAGCAGCACCCGCTGTAGCGCATGAATGTGTGGTGTTGTGCTGGTGCAGGCGCCATTCATTTGTTTACAAAACAAATGAATACGCACATGAATCAGAAACGTCCGGTATGGGATAACAGTGTGGCCTGGCAACAAGTACCAGGTACCCAACATTGTAGAAAATGGTCAGCAAATCGAAACATCTCTGAGTCTACAAAGGTCTTCAACTTTCTCATATTCACGAAAATAGAAAATAGTCTGTAACGATTGTAAAAAAACACTCACTTACTTCGATTTTTCACACCAAAGCTAAAATTTGATTACCAGCAAGAATTTTTGCTCAATGTTACTAAATTTGATGTATAGAATGTGTAGTGAACGGATATGTGATGGATCTTTTCACAGCCTGTTTAAAAGATACATAAAATAAGTATGTATATTTCATACAATATACATATACAAATAAATAAAATTGAAGTGTCTGTTGGTAATTTTAAAATAACAGCTTTTTACTAAATGCATATTATGAAAGTGTTTACAGTAATTTTAATAAAAAAATTTTTTTTTAAATTTTTGTCTCCCTGTTTGTTCTGGCTAATCGCCGAAACGGCTGGACCGAGTTTGACAGGTCTTTCACTGGTAGATAGCTGATGTTATAAAAAGTAACTAAGGCTACTTTTATTTTAGAAAAATAATTAGGATCCACGCGAGCGAAGCCTCGGACAGCAGCTAGTCATCAGTAATAAAATCATCTTAGTCTCAATCAATCTGCCTAGCCTTTTCCCAACTATGTTGGGGTCGGCTTCCAGTCTAACCGGATGCAACTGAATACCATATTTTACATGGAGCGACTGCCTATCTGACCTCCACAACCCAGTAACTGGGTAACACGATACCCCTTGATAAGATGATTGTCAGACTTTCGGGCTTCTGACGACCCGTAACGACTGTCAAAGATCTACGAATGACAGCCGGGACCAACGGCTTAACGTGCTTTCCGAGGCACGGAGGAGTCTCGGAATGTTAAGGTGGTCACCCATCCACAGACCAACCTCGGCAAGCGTAGCTTAACCTGATGAATCAAACCGTGCGGCTGTTATTACTTTAGCCACGGGTTCCTCTCAATAAAATCATCTTAGTCTAATCAGTAAAAATTATATCCCAATAAAAATATTCCCGATTTATGGACACAATACTATAGTAAGTAAACAATGTGTGAATCACACACATACAGACAGACAAGCGGCTATAAAAAATTGTAAACATTGGCACGGACCCACGGGACACAGCGCGTTGTCACATCGTGGACATTCCAGTGTTTTTAGTCATTAATAGTTAGCAAGCTGTTCTTTGTTTTTCTCTTATTTTATTGTATATTGGCGCATTGCCTGAAAGGTGAACTTTGAGCTATGGAGAGCGGGTTCGAATAATTTCGGTTAAAACTAGATTCCTCATTAGTCTCAAAGCTAGATTGTTATCTATGAAAAATCTTTGTGGTATTATGCACCAAATATTCTAATCTAGTAAAAAATACATGTCTAAGAACCATCGCTAGAAAACCTGCTTTCAAATAACAAAACCGCATTCAAATCGGTTCACCCGTTTAAGAGCTACGGTGACATAGACAGACACACAGCGGTCAAACTTATAACACCCCCACCCCTCCAGTCGCGTTTTGTGTCTATCTGTGTGACCGTATGATCTTCTAAACTACACAATGGATTGAAAGCGGTTACAGTTAAAGCTACCTCAAAAATATACCGGTACCGGTTCAAAATAAAGGTTGGGCTAAACCGTTATTTAACCTTTACATGATTTCGGTACTGAAAAACGTGCGAGACACGCGGCGCGGGTGCTTATACAGTCGTGTCCTTCCGATCGGAAATAAAAACCAATACTGAGTTACAATCAGCAAGTGAACGACAGACAGAGTGGCGGCGGTGCGTCAAAGAAAACCCCTATTTATTAAGGTTTAGGTACTGCTACCGAAATATACCGGTATGCATATCCATCCTCAAAATTCCGCTACTGAAAAAAAGAACGGTATCGAAATTTTTCGGTAACCCTTATTTAACGGTATGATGTCATACTGAAATTTAAAGGTACCTTAATTTTTGGGTAACTCAGTCCCTGGTTTTACCATTATTTAGAGCATTTACCTATGTCGGAAGGTTTGTGTATAACAGATTTGCCACAGAAATCTCGATGTTTTATACCCGTGCGAACCAGGGGTGGCTCACTAGTATTATAATAATATAGAGAGCAGTTAGATGTACAGAATGCGTAGATTTCGGTTTGGTAATGTGTCTTTTCACTCACTGTATGTGTTACTTGATAAGTGTTATTATTAAATTAATGATTTTTTAAATGACCCTAATCTTTAGATTTAATTATTGACATTGTGTATTTCTTAATTATTATTTTTGCCAATTTCAATTTTACCCTTTGATTTTCATTTGATTTTTTATTGTAATAAAATTTACTTTTAATGTTTGCATGCCTAATTGGTAGATTGTATAGGGATCTCAACATTTTGAACGAACACCTTTATTTAAGTACCTACTTTCAAAGCGAATAAATGTTTATGATTATTATGATTATTAGATGCTGAGAGGAATCACATTACTCTGAAGCAATGATTTAATTTTGTATTATAGACAATTCGATTTGGGTTTTGTGTATAAAACAATAATTAGACGAGCTTTTGCATAATGTAGGAGTCCCTTACATCCTTTAAAAAGTAAGCAAATAAAATTACCTTAGGCAATCTTTTTATCTGCGACCGCCTATCTGCCCTCCACAATTCAGTTACGTACTGGGTAACACAATACGTCTTGGTAAGCCTGGTGGTCAGATTTGGGCTTCTGACGACCCGTAACGACTGTCAAAGATCTACGAATGACAGCCGGGACCAACGGCTTAACGTGCTTTCCAAGACACGGATGGGTCTGGGTATGTTATGGATGGTCACCCATCCACCTCGGCAAGCGTTATTATTTAGCCACAAGCATAGATATAAGAAAGAAGGAGATATGCCCGGTAGTTAAAAATGTATCGGAACCCAATGTCTCCAATTTGTCCCCACCACGTCGCCACAACTACACATGCAATCAGTAAACCTAATAGATACGAAGTCGCGCTCACACTTGCAATTCATAAATCATAACGTACTACACAGTCAATTATAAACCTTATGCTTTCAAGTACAGCGTGCATTTACAATGCACCGTACAACTCACTCACTCGAAAGTTATCGTTGTGCTATGCACAAGCAATTTATTTTACATATACGCTAGTGATTGACTAAATCGGAAACTTATCGATTCTCCCATTAATTATTATTATTATTGTATTAAACATTTTGGAAGTTCCTGAAAAAATTATAAATAAAAACGATTTACATATAATAAGATGATATGAATAAACTGAATAAAGGAAATGGCACAAAAAAAGTGTGTGTGTCAGCTCCAACGCACGACTGGATTTCAGTAAGAAATTGTTATTATGTTGTGATCTAGGTAGATACATATTAGATTCTTATTAGGTTCGTGTTAAAATACTTATTTTGATTCATTAACAGTGTTAAAAGTTAATTTAGAAGGAAATTTTAGCAAATTGAAATTTTCATAATTACGTAACTTGAAAACTCACTTTTTTGTTTGTAAAGATATTTCTTAAATTTTGGTCTTAAATGAAAGGACTAAACTTAAAACCATTTGTCACATTTAGTTCATGAAAATCGGCCCGCGGAACAAAAAGATACGGTCATTTTATTTGTTTAGTTAATAATTTGTAAATGTTTGTTCTAAAAAGGTGTAATTACTTAAGTAAATACCTTATATTTGTGTTTTATATGCATTTTAGTAAGCTGAATATACTTTATTTATACACACATACATAAATTTCGAAGTGAAAGGTGCGCAAAGGAACGTAACGCCTCACTTTTAGTTAACGCTCGATTTTACTCCTCATAAAATTTTCATACCGCGGGCTAAATATCAAAATCGTTTCTTAAGGAGTAAATAAATCAATTAATTTCAACATTATGAGAAAATCTAAATCAGTATAAAACAAGATTTCACATCAGTCTTCCAACCCGGCTATAACTGGTGACAAATTGAAGAATAAACTTTCAAAGTAATATAAATTCGTACGACAATCGACATTGTTGTCGATATCCTACGTTAGTGGATCTGCACAAGCACATCACTAGCTCGTCGCAAGATACAGCGGCCGTACTACGCGATACAACTGCGTAACTAAAGTATCGTTTTGTGATTTTTACATTGCTTGTCCAGTCAGTAAGTGACATACTTAGGTAGTGGTTAAGAAGCAATGTATTTGCTGCAAAAATAGTACAGTCGCTGTGATATATGAAAACAAAAATAACGTAGTAAAAGCAAGAAATATTTTACGATTTGTTATTTTTCATGATTTTCAAGACAAATATAGTAAAATACTTGTCCTGTTAAATGATAAATGATTCCATGATTTATAAAGATTTTAGTTTGGCTTCGATTTTTACATGAAACCACTGAACAACACGGTATTCTTAAATGTAATCACGATCGCGGTCGAAAGCGCACTAGTTCGCGGAAACGGCCATTTGCCTATACCATGAGCATTTTGATCATGGCTCGCGGACACAGACACGCCCCCATGCCACTTCTCCTGTTTTTTATATTTCTATGGCCACAAGCCCCTTTAGTAGTCTTTTCAAAGAGTAAAAACTTTTTACAAAAAAAAACAACCGACTTCAAAGAAAACACTACAAAGTGAAAAATAACTTTAATTTCGGAAGTCGGTGTCTTTGGTTTTGAATTTTAATTTTTTGCCACCAACTTCCGAAATTAAAGTTATTTTTCACTTTGTAGTGTTTTTTTTGGAAGTCGGTTGTTTTCTTTTATAAATTATGTTTCACTTGTTAGTTGTGATACCTACCCCACAAAAATTCGAATACCACTACCTGCTATGTAAATAACAGTGACAGGAAGTTATCATAATATCATCCACATACTAAGTGAGGTAAAAATACGTATTATTGAAGCTAACTCAAAAACTACCCAAGTAAAGTTAATAAAATTTATATGGGACCACTTCTGAAGTATGATCTACCAAATAAAAAAAGAATCATCAAAATCAATTCATAATTGACGGAGTAATTGCGTAACAAACATACAAAAAAAAAAAACAACATACAGTCGAATTGAGAACCTCCTCCTTTTGGAAGTCGGTTAAAAATGCTAGAGAATAATAATTATTATCACAGAATATTAAGCCCCATTAAATTTGGTAAGCCAGATGTTTCAGTTTTGGTGAGGAGCTGAATATAAGTTAATACATTACAGCACCACGCCTCAAAACTTTGGCTTACACTGTAGTGCAAATTAAGTGGTTCTCTACATCTGCACTGCAGTGTAAATGAAGTATTCTTTAGTTTACCCTTTTGGCTTTAGCACCTCGTTTTTAATTCAAAGAGTTATTTTTTATAAAAGGCTTTATTTATTTTTGGCTTAGAATGGTAGTTTTATTTTGTAGAAATTGATGAAGGTGAGATTTAGGTAGGTAGGTACTATCGCGGAAGCCCATAACAAACCACTTTGAAAACAAAATCCCGTGCACACGATGACCACATCTGTTACCGCTCCGGTTCTATAGCGGCGAGCGCTGCAAGCAAGAATAGTCCTTACTGTGGGTTAGTTATGGCTTTCCGCGATAGTACATACATAACCTCACGCCTTCTTCCCATGGGGGTAGGCAGAAACTATAGAAAGCCTGCTACGATCTACGATTTAGGAAATTTTGACAGTTTTGTAAAGAAAAGATAACTTAACTCGAGATATGATAACAAAGATTAAAAATGTATTCGAGCTATATGTAAAATCAAACGAACGTTTTCATGCAAGCCACATTTCCAAAACTTAAAAATATTGACTGTACCATCACTTTATGTCTATGAAGCCTGTATCTTTGTAAAGAACAACATGTATTTATTTAAAGCTGTCGAAAGTCAACGACGCTCAAAAAAGTTGCACCAATTAGGCACAAAAACCAAATTTCTATACAATAGTATATACGCCATGGCACCAAAACTTTACAACAAATTACCTAATGTTATTATGTCAAGCAACAGCATGAATGAGTTCAAACGTAAGCTTTTTAAATTATTAACTAACAAGGCGTATTATTCTGTTAATGAATATCTCAATGACAAATTTAAATAATGTTTTTATAATTTTACATCTGTCTGTTTAAAATGTTCCTATTTAATTTATTATTGTATACGAAATTGTGACTAAATACTACCTATTTTATGTGACGTCTTAATTTATTGACATTTTATTATTATTATTAGCCTAGTGTTTGGCATGACATTGCGACATGTAATTTTCTTGACTTTATATTTTTTATTTTATTAATGCGACATTATGATTACCACAACAATGTTGTATGCCTTCTGGCGGGACGTAGTATGGACCAATATTTATTTGTAAAACATCTTTATAATTTTACCCTATGTTCACAAAATTAATAAATGAATTGAATTGATTAAAATAGGCTTACAGTGTGAGTAGTTTTTTTTTTAGAATTATCTAACACAAGCTTATTCCTTAAAAAAAAATACACTCATAAATCTTTTCCTACATCCCATAAATACTTAATTCTAACTTCTACTTTCACCCCCTGTTCACCAGTTCACCCCCTAGCCACACGAGTGATATACATTCACACAACCTCGGGGGTGAAACGGGGGGTGTAATGAATGCATCTGGAACGCGGCCTGGTACTATACACAAATACATACGCTTTTATTAAATACCGTCATTATGTCGGGCCTAATTAATTAATATATGGTTGTACATACTTATGTACTGTGTTTATAACACATAATGATGTTTTTGCTACCAGCTTTGCCATACAACGTGGCAATGCTGCCAGCCTTTTGGGCACTTTTCCTATTGACAGCGATGCGGACAAATTTTTTGATGCCCTATGATTATTTCCCCACCCCCCCTTTTTATATTTGTACATATTATTATTTTAAATCTGTTAGTTTTTAAATCATGCTACCAGCTTATTCGGGAATTAATTTATGGATTAGGATCAAAAGCCTATCCCTATTTTTTTTAATTTAAGGCTTGTAAAAATATTTTCATAAGTTCGCCCCCATTACGTGTGATTTATAAATCATAACTAGTGACATGTGGATGTAATATACAGTCTGTTATTTAAAAATATTTAATGTTTAACAAGGGAGTAAAGATGTTTCATAAATTGAACCCTTTCACCCCTTATTGGTTGTTTTCTGAATAAATCTTTTCTAATCGTTCTTACCTTTAAACGGCATTACCTAAATTGACACAAAAATTGGGCATTTCCTAATTCCGTGCTGTAATTGTCTATTAGACAACTGCCTATTTCCGGGCAATGTAATGGCTTCTATCGTAGTTAAACGTTTCCGAATTAGGAACTTCCTAATAAGAGGTTAAACCTAATAGGATTAGGATTATAAGTTTTTTATTTTTGTCAATGAAATGTCATAGGCTCTACTAAAACACGTTTAGGGTAGGGCTGACAAATTCATCATCTGTCTAGCCTTTTCCCAACTATGTTGGGGTCGGCTTCCAGTGTAACCGGATACAGCTGAATACGAGTATTTTACATGGAGCGACTGCCTATCTGACTTCCACAACCTAGTTACTAGGTAACACGATACCCCTTGGTAAGACTGGTTGTCAGACTTTTTGGGCTTCTAACTACCCGTAACGACTGTCAAAGATCTACAAATGACAGCCGGGACCAACGGTTTAACGTGCTTTCCGAGGCACGGAGGGGTCTTGGTATGTAAAGATGGTCACCCATCCACGGACCAACCGCGGCAAGCGTAGCTTAACTTGATCGATCGACCCGTGCAGCTGTTGTTACTTAGCCACAAGCCCTTCTGTAGGTCTGACAAATTAATGTGCCTAAAAGCTGTAAAACGAACCCAAAAAAACATACTTTTACAAAATAGTAATACATTGAAAATAAGACTACATAGAATCGGTTTTTAGGAGATAATATCTGTCAGACTCAGAATAAGGTAATATATCTCAACTATATAAAATATAAATCCTACTATCCTATTTAATTTATATCTATATTCTATACTAATATTATAAAGAGGAAAGATTTGTATTTTTGTATGTAACGAATAAACTTAAAAACTACTGGACCGATTTGAAAAATTCTTTCAGCAATGGATAGCTACATTATCAGCAAGTAACATAGGCTATATTTTATCCCCGTACTCCCACGGGAACGGGAAATACGCGGGTGAAACCGCGTGACGTCTGCTAGTAATATTATTAACGAGAAAGTTTGTGAGGATGGATGGATGTTTGTTACCCTTTTACACAAAAACTACTGAACGGATTTTAATGAAATTTGTCACACCGATAGTTTATAACCTGAATTAACACATAGAATACTTTTTATCCCGATATTCTTACGGAATCGAGAATTATGTGGGTGAAACCGCGGGACGCTGCTAGTCTTTTATAAAAGGGATTGCATCAGTGGTGGCCCATTGGTAAAGCCCGTGACTTAACGAGTTAGGTCGTGGATTCGAACCCAAACTGGAATTTTACTTTGTATAAATTGTTTCATCACCACTACTCTCAAAATGGGGACGGGAAACATCGTGAGGAAACCGGCATGTCCTAGAACTAAAAATTCGAAGACATGTGGCATCTACCAACCCGCACTGGGCCCGCGTGGTGGATTACAAGTCCAGTTGCTCTCAGAAAGAGGAGGCTTGTGTCTCAGTGGGAACATTATAGGCTGATTATGCTAGAACGGTAACCAAAGTTGACATAGCTCGCAGAATAAGCAAGCTGAAGTAGCAATGGGCCGGCCATATCAGCCGTAGAACCGATGACCGTTGGAGCACACGTGTTATTGAGTGGAGACCGCGAATTGGCAAACGTAAGGTAGGACGCCCTCAGGCTAGGTAGAGTGATGATCTTCGCGTGGCTGATAGCAGCTGGATGAGAGTTGCCGAGAATCGAGCTGAATGGCGTGCAATTGGAGAGGCCTATGTCCAGCAGTGGACTGCTGTAGGCTGATGATGATGATGCTAGAACGGATTGGTTTCCTTTGTTTTATCTCGAAATATTTTCTCTGTAGTAATTTTTTATCGATTTTAGAACTAGAAAATAGCTCTATTGTGAAACATCTGTCGCGTATTTCATTCTAAATCTTTCTTTTTTTTTCGTGTGCTTGCTTGTTTTTTATGCTCTGACTTCGCTTCATATGCCGTGAAGAAATATCTCTCAGGCATGCCGGTTTCGTCACGATGTTTTCCTTCACTGTTTTAGAAGCAAGTGATATTTATACAATACGCACATGAATCCGAAAAGTCAGAGATGCATGCCTTGGGTTCGAACTCGAGACCTGTGACTTGGCAGTCAGACGGTCATACCATTAGGCTATCTCTGCTATATATTCTTAATTAAGTTCAGCAAAATAATTGGATTCTTCAATTAGCAATAACATTCTATTGGAAATAGCCTTTAATTTTCTTTATATACCTACTACTATGTATACACTGGCCATTGCATATTATGGACTAGAGTTTGCTTTGAGAAAATCAACCTTAGGTCTGTCAACCAGAGTCCCATTTCCATTACAGCTAAAACTGTGTTAGGATCTTTTCAATAGGTTCTCTCAATGCCAAATCAACCTTATTTACATGTAGTTAAGGCGGATATTTGTTAATTTGCTCCATTTAGTCCCCAGTTGGATTGCTCTAGTTGCATTCATTACATCGCCGATCAGGGAATTGGAGAGATATTACGTTTGGGACGGGGGTTCGATTTCCGGGCTGTGACGTAACGGATTGCGATTATTGATCTGTTTATTGTGTTCTGTTATTCCTTTGTATATGTATTTTTTTGTTCATTTGGTTAAGGAAGGAAAGGAAGACTGTTTTTATTATACTTGTTTTTAGCGACAAAACGTATCGTATTTCCCCATTTTGTAACGGATTTGTCCTGTCATCCTTCTTTATTTGGAACGGCATAAGTATTTCTTTGAATAACCTTTTAATGTAACATTGACAATGTAAAAGCTTCTGCCCGCGTTATTACTACGTCTTCGCTTTCGTTCTTTCTGACTTTTTTTTCTTTTTGCTCGGCTCCTAAGAGTCCTAGCGTGATGTTATATAGCCTTCCTCAAGAACTGGGCTATCAGATACAACAATAATTTTTCAAATCCGACTGGTAGTTCCAGAGATTAGTGCGTTCAAGCAAACAAACAAACAAACAAACAAGCAAAAAAACGATCTCTTCTGCTTTATTAACCGACTTCCAAAAAGGAGGAGGTTATATGTTCGTCGCAAATGTTTGTTTTTTTTATTTTAGTTTTTTTTTATGTATGTCCACCGATTTCTCTGTCAATTGTGGATCGATTTTGAAAATTCTTTTTTTGTTTGAAAGGGTGTGCTCTCAAGATGGTCCCATATAAATTTGACCAACTTTGCTTTGATAGTTTTTGAGTTAGCTTCAATATACGTACTTCCCACTTAGTATGTGGATGATATGATAAGTTCCTGTCACTGTTACTTACATAGTAGGTAGTGGTTTTCGAATTTGTGTGGGGTAGGTACCACAACTAAAAAGTGAAAAATAAAAACTTTTTACAAAAAAAAAAAAAAAAAAAAACAACCGACTTCCAAAAAACACTACAAAGTGAAAAATAACTTTAATTTCGGAAGTCGGTGACAAAAACGAAAATTCATAACCAAAGACACCGACTTCCGAAATTAAAGTTAGTTTTCACTTTGCAGTGTTTTTTGGGAGTCTGTTGTTTTTTTTTTGTATAAAGTTTTTTTTATTATTTATTATTATCTTTTTTAAATGTCTTTGACATATCTCGGGACCCTGGGGTCCCGGACCTTTGGAAGGCGTACGAGGGGCCGAAGCCAACTCGCAGAGGCCCCTTAGACATTTTTAAGTATTGAGGCACCAACCGACGATTATCCCTGTTCGCACTATGCAAGGGCACCCAAGGACAACCCCCGGTTGGTGTAGGACTATTGCAGAATATGGAAACAAAGATATTGGATTATGGGTTTGGGTGGCTTAAGTGTACTGGTTACCTGGAGCTATGGAAAGACTATGGCCCCTGCCTGATCAATGTTTAAATATACACGGATAAAATGGCAGGGGGTGACTTGCACGCTCAATAATGGGCCCCCGAAAACGGTCGCTAGCACAAAGTGTCGTAGCGACAAGGAGGCAACATGTCCTGAGGTGCTTATGTGGAGTGGAGAGGTATTCCACGGCTATCAGGACAATCCCGGAAGTACGGTCAAGATCCCTACCAGCATCTTACTGGAATACTTCCTTCCTCCGAGCACGTTTGCTCTTGCGAATCTCCACTCAAGCCGGCCAATTAAGGCAAGAATAAGGCGGGAGCTCTGTTCCTCGTCAGTGTTCACTCCAGCCGGCCAATAAAGGCAAGCCAGAGGTGAGGAACAAGACTTCTCCCGGGAGATAGGGTCCGTGGGGTCGCTACTGCCCAACAGCTCGCCACATGCTGCCCTGCGGGTTTTTGTATCTCTCTTGGTCTGGCTCCTAATCCCAGACCTGTTCCGGCAAAGTAAACTCTACTGGCACAGGCCTAGATTTCGGAGCGCGCAAGCCCCACCACGACGTCAACGTAGAGATACGACGGTGGGGCTATCAAATTATTATTATATTTATTAGCCTTGTTAGTCGGACAAAAAAGTGTAGTCTTCAGTCTCGTATTTGGCGTTTGCTTATATTTTGTATGTCCGTTTGCCAGTCGGCAAAGGCTCCCAACCTTCTCCATTTCTGTCTCTCTCTGGCCACTCTATCCCATGTCGTTCCAGCGACCTCTTTGATGTCATCATTCCTCCTTTTCTGTGGTCTACCTCTCTTTCTTTGCCCGTTTCTTGGGTACCACTGGGTAACCATTTTACTCCATTTGTCATACAGCTTTATTATTAATATATGTCGGAGACGGGTATGTGACTCTTTCGTTATTATCAGCGTTATTTTAATACTGTGGGTAGTGTTGGTTAATGCGCAATAGAAAAACCGTTCGCAGTTCAGATCACATTATAATTTCCTATCAAATTAATCACACTAGCTAAATTATACACACACTGGGTGCGACGGCGTTTATTAAAATCACAAATTAATACAATGGTCACAAATTACAATTAACACAATAACTGAGCACCACGAATCGAGAACAGTTCCGTGACGTCTTCACTCCGATGCGATCAGAGACTGAATCCCTCCTCGCCGTGGCCTTAAAATATCACGACTCTGTAGAAGCGCGCCTTTTGGTGTGGGTAGATCACTTGATGTCGCCATTGGCGCGCTTACGATTCGTTTCGTGTCCGTACTAATGACCGAATCCGACATATAGAATAAAGATTAGTACATAAACGTGTAGTCATGGCGTCCTTGCTCATAAGTAAATAATAGTATATTCTATAATATATAATTTCTTGCCAACGCTCTAAGGCTTCTCATTTGTAAAGAATCCATAGAATGGTGTTGTTATTGTTATGAATAACTTCGACTTGTTTTCTTTTACAACAATAGCTGTAACTTTCATCTTTGAAGGCCTAGAGGCCAAGATGGCGGCCATTTTCTGTGACTAATTATAAACTATTGATAAAGTTGGTAACAATGTAAATGAACGTAACAACAAGGGATTGTTTAGTATTGAAACAAAGAAACTAAAGACAGAAAATACGTTTATTTGTGTTAAACATGATGAACAAAGACCAAAAGTGGCCCAGTGGTAATAGCCCAGTTCGAACCCAGACAGACGCTTTACTTTGTATAAATAATTTCATCACTACTGCTCTCAATACGGTGAAGGAAAACATCGTGAGATAACCAGCATGTCCTAGAACCAAAAATTCGAAGACATGTGACATCTACCAACCCGCACTGGGCTGCGTGATGGTTTACAGCCCACTCCCTCTCAAATAGGAGGCCTGTGTCCCAGCAGTGGGAACATTATGGGCTGATTATACATATGTGTATGACGCAAAGAAAGAACAAAACACATTAAAGAACAAGTTGGGGGAAAATTGCGTCAGATGCACGCAAAACGGCCATGGCTCAGTATACTGCTGCGACCTTATGCGAGACAGAGCCTCAGCGCTGCTTTTTAGCGACAGCCGGTGTTAACATGATGACGTCAACCGGTTCAGGTTACGAGATACAAAAAAAAAACAGTGGCACTCTGGGAGTGGCCGACAGAAGTGAAAACATGAACAAGATCGCCTTGGTGGAAGAAAAATACTTGTATAGAACATTGGTCCGTAACCTTATCTAAATAAAGAGCACAATCGCATTTACAAAAAAAAAAAACATCCAAAACCTTTAAAGTAAAAATCCTTGCATAGAACATTGATCCGTAACTTAATATAAATAAAGAGCACAATTGCGTTTACAAAAATGAGGTGTCGGAAACGGTGTCGCGAATTCAATTGTTTTTCCCATCTCAAAAATGCCCAACGCGCCTAAAGAAGTTTTCACTTAAAAAAAATATTTTTTTAAATAGCAACATTCCTTTATTGGAAATCATTTTGTGTAAATTAGAGAGTTTTTGAGGTTATTTGACCATTAATACGATGACCACTTCTGGTAAAGGGTATCTTGCGCAGTTATATTATAAAATTTATCACCATTAAAAAAAGTAACGTATAGATGTATCTCTAAACTCCAGCTACAACAACATCATCTGCAATGCTACACCAAATCGATCCTGTTATAATTAAAAATTGCTAAAAATAACAAAAATAGCTCCACAGTCGCGCTGTAACCAGAATAACTTCGCCAATTAAGTTAGCCCTGGATTTAGGTCAACCGTTTACTGCTGCACCTGCTCTCTTGAGGTGTTTCAACAACTTGCCCCTCACTTCGTTAAATG
Organism: Agrochola lychnidis; assembly: GCA_963680765.1. Lineage (NCBI taxonomy): Eukaryota > Metazoa > Arthropoda > Insecta > Lepidoptera > Noctuidae > Agrochola > Agrochola lychnidis. The sequence goes on from OY796873.1 coordinate 2,378,863, forward strand.
CGGTGTCGCGTTTTAAGGTTAAAGTTAGCTTTTTGCTATAAGGCGGATTCTGTCTCTGAAGAGGGGCGTCACTTGATTTGTTACAGTTTTCGTTTTGCTCTGTGAAAAGTGTTACTTTTCTGATTTATTGAGATGCTCTTGTCAAAGTGACGTTACATTTTAGGGTTCCGTAGTAAACAAGGAACCCTTATAGTTTCGCCATGTCCGTCTGTCTGTCTGTCCGTCCGCGGTCTAGCTTCAAGACTCTTAGTACTAGAAAGCTGTAATTTGGCATGGGTATGCATATTAATTACGCCAACAAAGTGGTAAAACAAAATTATGAAAACTTTCTTTTAGTGTACCTCCCCTACACGTGAAGTGGTGATGTTTTTTTTTTCTGTCCTATGGTGTGGTAATTCATTGGGAAGGTTTTTCAAAAACATTGTGAATATATCCGAACTACATATTTTTGGATTCCGGGATCCGTTTGCGAAATATTAAGCTTTAAAGTCCTCATTTTTGTTAGAGTCAAGTGTGTTTTGGATGTGTGAAAAAAATCACAGCAGTAGTTTATGTAACGAAATGTAAAGGAAAACTATCACAGCTAAGTAAGCTCTACAATTAATGAGTAATCAACAAACTTATATTTGCAGTTGCAAAAACATGTTTTCCCATACATTCCGTATGGGAGAAAATGTTTTTCAACTACAAAGTTAAGTTTGTTTTTGGGATAAATTCGTCCCAACTACGGTACCTTTCATTGTGCGTGGTACGACACGCACTTGGCTGGTTTTTAAATAGACATTTTATTTTAATTCAACAAGGAAACTCTCTAAACAGTTTCGGCTTTTTTAATGTTATTTGCATCGCTTCTTCAATAAAGATCGAATTCTTGCTGGAGAGCTGTTAATTAAGCTAGTTTAGTTGCTAAATAATCGGCTATTGCATCGATTTTAAATATTTGTATCGTGAATATAGTTTATTTAGCTATCTGTATATTTCCAAAGTACAAGAAACATCTTAATATATTTTTTTTAAGAAAGAGACATCAAGGGCAGCTGCTCCATCTAAAATCTGAAGTTCCTTACAACATGAAGGTAGCAATGGGTCATTTGCTTGCAAATTCTTAAAAAGAGGGTTCTACTGTAAATCGGGGGCAAGGGTACCCTTATTGAGTGTATTGGGTACAACAAAAGTGATTTTTTCCTTCTTTACAATTTTCCCTAAATTGCAATTTTGTGTTTTTTGTGAATGTCTCCTGTTTTTGTCAATTTACAAGGCAGTTCTCTTCTCATCTTAGAAAAATACTGTTAAAACGGTTACGGTTACGGTACGGTTATTTTAAATAAAACCCTATTTAATATTAATTTAATGTTACAACTGCCTCGTTGGTCTAGTGGTTGCAAGCGCTACTGCTGAGCATGAGGTCCTGGGTTCGATTCCCGGGTCGGGCAGTGTTATTGGGTTTTTCTATCTGAAATTTCTCAGTAGCAGCTCGGAGTCTGGATTTGTGCCCGGTTGATGGCAATAGGCTCGCCCCCTATTACATGGGACTTAAACATAACTGGCGAAATGTGGGTTTACCTGCTACAGGGACACCTCTGCCCAACCCTTCGGGGAAACAAGGCGTGATGTTATGTTATGTTACAACAAAACGTTTTATTCCGTAGATTTTTCTTCCCAAAAAATTACATCGAAGAAAACAGTAAAATCTTTATCGACCAAATATGTATACACAATATATCACATACCTAATGCATTCACTTCCTTATTTAACAACCGTACAAACCAACTTCCTTATTATTTGTCTCAATTAATTACACCCCCAATTCCGCCAAACATTTGGGACCAACATTGGCGATACATTTTATTTCCCTAAAAATATTTAAGGATAAGGAACACTCCGCCGGTCTGTTACGACAGGGGTGTAATTAATTACGTTTCATCCCCATTCCACTCCCGTTTCACCCCCCGCTCGGAGGAGTTTCGCCCCCCAGACAATAGAGGCTGGATACAATTGTGAAACCCTTGTGTTTCATAGCTGTTATTTCCAAAGAGAATTTTGATTTGAGTTTGAGAAGAGATTACGTAGCTTCGGCTATTATTTTTTTAAGGAATAAGGCTGTGTTTGTTAAGGGCCAACCTGTGAACAGAAAGGAATTCCATATAGATTTTACGACTTTGTTTTATATGGTTTTTGATTTGACGTCGCTTTCTGAAGGTATCGTAAGCGAATAATTATTAAAGGAATGATCCTTTGATGACATATGAGTAATGGTTTATCAACAAGTTTTTTAACAAAACAACCTGCGATCACAAGTCCATTAGAAAATTAATGTGATTGATTAGTATGAAAATTCCATATGAATCCTCTCAAAACAGTAAAGGGAAACATCGTGAAGACAGTCAATTTCGAAGACATGTAAAATCTATAAACCCGCACTGGGCCGGCGGCGGCGGTGGCGTGGTGGATTATAGCCAAAGACATTTAACTAACTAAATCTATTCGATGAGAGAGTGAGCTATACTCACTCTCTTTCTCAGAGAGGAGGCTTGTGTCCCAACAGTGGGAACGTTATAGGCTGATTATGTTTGAAAAGAATTCCATAAAAATATATAATTTGTAGAGACTCGTACCATAAAATGTCATTAGGTACGCGTGATGTTTCGGTACGGGTTCCAATACTCCTTTTCAAAAGAAATAATGAATCCGGCTCAAAATATACCAACCGTATTCCCGGGCTTAAGTTATTTAGTCAAAATAATAAAAAATAAATCATTATTTCAAGAAAACATTTCATTTTTCTCGACTCTTCGGGTGGAATGTGATGAAAAATGTAATATTTTCATCCCATCAAGCAGGGGGATCATTTGTAAGGGTTTTTGTTGCAGTTTGGCAGTTTGTCCCTTTTCAGACTGCGACGTTTGACTGATGTTATCATAATAATGGAAGAAATGAGGAGAAAAAATAATGGAATATTCCAAAATACTGCCAAAAATGTGCTCAAGATTTTTCTTGATATAAGAATATTTGGAAATCAAAACACTGTTACGTGACATGTTTTAGGAATTATTAGATATTTGTCTATAGACTACATTTTATCTGTGACAGGTGGATAATTGATAACAATATTATATTACATGCAATTATATAATCTAAGTTTGTTGCTATTTACCATACTAATAAAAATATCGATAGCACTTTTACTAACTAGAAACCTCCTAGCAAATTTTGAGAAAAATTCTCCCAAAAAAAAATGCGAATTATGTTGGTCAAAATGAACCTTTCGAGGAAATTAGGCGTGATATAATGTTCATGTGCTTAAACAAAAAAGTACCAACATAGGTACAATTAAAGTGTAGTGAATGCTTACTTTTGCTAATAAAACCACAAAAACAAATATTTCATCACAGTTTTCACAAATAAAGCTGTCAAAATCGATTAAAATATATCTCAAACCTCCATTATAAGCTTTTCTAGCAAAAATTCATCGTCAGCGATTCTTGAAATCGATAACGGTCGAGGCTCAGAGGGGACACTTTTTAAGAGTACTTCTCTAATATCAGGCGAAGAGCTAACGATCGCTTTTGATATTACGCTGATGTGGCAGTCATGAGGGCACTGAGAAACTTAGAGACTTTTTTGTGGTTCAGGTTAACTTATGAATAGATGGAATACTTTCACACAGCTATTTAGATAACAATATTTCAACTTTTGAATGTTATTCAAGGCACAGATTATATGTATAATACTTTACCTCAAGCTGACAAAATGGCTGGTCTTTTTCGAGCCATCCTATGGATTAAGAGCGTTTATTTTGAAAGTGGGCAACGTCGCAAATAGCTGTCAAATATTTCGCTGTTTTGATTAGTTTGGCAATGTTACTGTATGGAAATAAGAAATGTGGCTAACTAGCGAACTAGAATATTAATAATGAATTGCAATTATAACACTGAATTTGATGTTGTAACCGTTTTAGGTGTAAAAAAGGCATTTGGAAACTTTCCAAATACTTTTTTTCATCTAAAACGAAATATTCGGTGTTACGATATTAATTATTGCATTTCATAATCAATATTTTAGTTCCCTAGTTAGTCACATTTCTTAATTCCATACAGTAATATTGCCAAATTAATCAAAACAGGTAAATATTTGACAGCTATTTACGATGTTGTCAACTTTTAGGATAAACCCTCTTAGAGAGAAGGAGAAACGATATTGCAACTCAAATGAGCTTTTGAATTTTATCAATGCTTATATTATATCTGTTTGTCCGTAAGTGTGGTTAAAAAACTCGAGAATCACGTCTGTTTTGTCGAACTCAAACGATTTAATTCAATTAAATCATTTTAAAATTATTTTTAATTCACCGACTAAGCTGAAAACTATAGCTGAAGATGTACGTGCACCTGTGTTGAGGCATTTCGTTCGTCTGATGATCTCTTAGGGAGGTACAATATCTCCCTATTGGTTATCTTGACGGGGCGGGATGTCTCGGCACAGGGGCATTTGTGTATAGAATGTATGTAATGAGTGTTGTCCTTTGTAATTGTATTTAAGTACTAACAATACTTTTTAAGTTTTTTTTTTGTATACTAACCTTTGTATCTAGTTGTCCCAAAATAAATAATTTTGAATTTGAATTTAAGCTCAGAGGGGATAATTTTTAAGAGTAGGTACTTCTTTTATATCATAAGAAGATCTAACAATTGCTTTTGTTATTAGGCTGATGTAGCAATCATGAAGGCACTGAGAAACTTAGGGACTTTCTTTTGGTCTGGTTCAGGTTAAGCATGAGGTTTTAGTGGCATGAGGAACAGGGTGTAAAGCTCACTCATCCACCATAGAAAAGGGAGGATCCTCCGACCAGATGGGTGTTGTGTCTAGCGGGCAACTGCCCATCGGTTTGAAGTTGAAATCTTGTATGTATGTCGATCGCTCGGTAAACTCTAACTGCGCGATGCAGGATTTGTGTGACGTCATGTCTTTGATGCGTAGTTCGTATGTGGCGGTGTAACCGCTACAAGGTTAAGTGCGGATTCCACCAATGTTACTGAACGCGGTCAGCACTTCTAAACCGCGTTCAAGGAGTCAATCATCATCAGCCTATAAATGTTCCCACTGCTGGGACACAAGCCTCCTCTCTCTGAGAGGGAGTGGGCCGTAATTCACCACGCGGGCCCAGTGCGGGTTGGTAGATGTCACATGTCTTCGAATTTTCGGTTCTAGTACATGCCGGTTTCCTCACGATGTTTTCCTTAACCGTTTTGAGAGCAGTGGTGATGAAATAATTTACACAAAGTAAAGCGCTTTTCTGGGTTCGAACCTACGACGTACAACTCGTAAGTCGCGGCCGTTACCACTGGGCCACCAATGCGGTTTAGATTGTGCTGAACTGAATGATGAAAAGTAATCTTTAATGTGATTTAATTAGTGTGTTTTAAAAACAGAATGCTGGCAGTATCATCACAACGGTAATGATTTCCCATTGTTTGTCTTATTTGCTTTAGTAGTACTTTTATATATATTTAGTTTTGTTTATATTTACATATAATTGGAAATATATGTTTATGTATATCTTTATATTTAAATAAATATTTATTCCTCAATTCTCGCTATTGCACCTACCACTGTTTGTCTCTGCATCACCCAAAGGTTGACTGGTAGAAAATGCCTTTGGCATTAAGTCCGCCTCTGTACATTTGTGTGCTTGAAGTATTAAATAAATAAATAAATGTCTTTCCCTGTGTGACAGTCCGTAAGTTTGCTTATATCTCGAGAACTACTTAACTTAGATAACCAACGTGTTTTCTTATTATTCTTTGACACTTACTTATGAAGAATTAGAAACATATGTAAAAATTTAAACTCACTTTCTAATTGCCCTTTATATGTATAACATACGCAAACACACCCCTGGCACAAACTTACACCTCTCTCCCACACACACATACCACACACACATATACATTCCACGCTTAAAACTACACGATCCTTCCATACAAGCACACAATCTCACATAAAAATACGGTGAAATTTGTGTTCAGTTTTAATTTTAAGTTCTGAATTTTTATTTTCTTATTTTTTATTTGTTTTAGTTTTGATTTTGTCTCGGAGTTTTTGGAGGTGGGCGTCAATGACTGCGACACAGTATTATACTAATGCAGTTGTTATCGAACACAGTTTCTGTAAACTGAGTTTTTTGTTTCAATAAAGTTTTTATTATTATTTCTGTTCTCTCCCTAGGTTTTTGCATATATATTTACGTCTTCGAAAGTGAAGTCAGTTTATTAAGTGTAATTTTATAACAAAGATTCGGCGTTGCCACGTTAAAATGTAAACGCAATGCTGATATTTTCTCCAAAGCCCACTAAATATCTTAGCATAGATAAAAGTTTTAAAAGCATTACGAATACTAGGCAAAAGTCAAAGGCAGTTCGTCAAAAACCAACACAACGTTGCATCTGGCTAGATTGAAAAGCTACAAAAACGACGGCACGGTTGGCGCAGTGGTTAAGCGGCTGACTGCTGCGCTGCGTGTCGCGGGTTCGATTCCCGAACGGAACAAATATTTGTATGACCTACCAGTAGTTGTTCCGGGTCTGGCTGTTTGTGTATGTGAGTTTATATGTTTGTAATCGCACCCACGATACAGGAGAAATTCCTAGTGTGGGGCAACGTTTTAAAAAAAAAAAAAAAAAAAAAAAAAACGCAATAGTTTGCATTCTCACGAAATGCCGGTATGTAAAACCAGAAAAATATTCACAAGATGTTGATTTTAACATAAAACATTAACGTAGTAAATGTCGGGAGTAATGATAGATGATATATCGCGATCTCGTAATGATCTCATGCGATGATGTATTATAGTGTTTTGGCTTTTATAGCGCGTTTTACGTCAGCTCGCTGCGCTTGAGTGCGCTCTTATTTAGCGGTACTGGTTTTTCTCGGTGCTGGTGTGGAACCGATAACTTTTGAGTACTAATGAGACCTCACTGCGTTTAAGTGGTTTTTCCTATTTCTAGTAATATTTAGACCAGCTTTAACCACAAATCAATACATGCATTTAGAGCTAAAGAAACTTAAAACATCGTTGTATTTCGGTTATTGTTTGAACATGACAGAGGCAGAATGATGCAAGTAGGTCTTGGGGAATTAATAATATTTTTTTGTAGCGACTGGTATGACCCATTCCAATAGAAATGTAATTGAGTTATCAGTACTTTTGTTATTGAAATAGTTTCATACTTACTACAAAACTGTTTGAGCAAACAAAACTATTATTTTTTATAGAAGTTGTAAAACTAGAGCAAAAATTCGTAGAAGTATCATTGTGACTTTGCTAATACGATTGCACCTTAGTGGAAAAAAGGTGATACATATACTGTTTTTCATAAATCTAGCGATTGTGAAAACAGCAATAAAAATTGAAGATTCAAGAAGGTCGTTGCAAACACAATCTAGCAAAATGGGGACTATATTTCCCTCTGATTAGTGCAAGTGTGGTGCTCCTGACCAAACCATGTCCCATCTCTTGGAGTGTTCAAAATGTCGATATACCTGCTTGAGGACCTAAAAAGTCACTGATGCAGCAATTAACATGGTCGCACTGGGCTCAACTTATTTAATACAAATCCGTCGGCTCGAAGTGAAGGAAGAAGACCACTTAAAAACCGGTACATTATAACGGTACTAGGAAAAATCCAACTCAAACCGATTCTTTTTGCTCGAAGACTTTTGGTTTTCGCTTGATTAGGTAGAAATTTATTTATTAACTGTAGATGACTTACAGCTAAAACAAACAGAATAAAAAATACTATGTGAGACTGACAGCCAATTAAAAGTCTTCACTTCTAAAACCAGATTGGAAAGAAAAGAGTGTGAACAGCATAACACAGCTACCAAAAAAAGAAGAGAAAAAAAAAATAGTCACTCCGGGTGTGCCGACAGAAGTGAAAACTTGAACAAGATCGCCTTGGTGGAAGAAAATACTTATATACCTAGAACATTGGTCCGTAACCTTATCTAAATAAAGAGCACAATCGCGTTTACGAAAATGCGGTGTCGGTACCGGTGTCGCGAGTTCAATTGTTTTTTCACATCTCAAAAATGAGAAGTTATCACTTCAATATAAATAAAAATAAAGTTTAAATTAAAAGGTAAAAGTAAAATAACAGTGACATTCCGGGAGTGCCGACAGAAGTGAAAACTTGAAAAAAAATTGGCACCGCGATAATCAACGCGTTGATGTCTTTTACTCCACGGTGTCGGTAACAGGTCGCGAAATTAATGGTTTAGTCCCATTTAAAAAATGCTCAACGCGCCTAAAGAAGTTTTCACTTCAAAAACAGTTTAACATTCAAGCTTAGGTTTACATTTCATATTCAATACTCAAAATGCGAGAGAGTCATCATCTGCCCAGCCTTTTTCCAACTCAGTTGGGGTCGGCTTCCAGTCTAACCGCATGCAGCTGAATACCAGTATTTACACAACAGGAATGCGCGAGAGTGGTATCAGTAAATCAGTAGCTATACTGCCAACATGTAGATGCACCCTTGTCTGATCTGATTCGCATTTGATGTGTATTACAACATAATATATTACTATATTCTCTCAAAATAGAGCAGTTAGTCATTTATTACAGTCATGAAATGTGACTTGAACGTGGGATGCTTCTTAAATTGTTATTCTAGATGTCGATAGTTGAGTTATTAGCTTTTATATATATACTGAAGCGTGATTCAAAGTGTGGACTAATAATAGAATATGTTTAGTTGTAGTAAAGCTTCTTGTGAAATAGTTCATTTGGGGAAGATAACTACACAGGTGTTAGGCAGAGGTTGAATATACGAAAATGGCGGATCCATGGGGCCGTTTGCTACGTGTTTAGACCCAGGCCACAGGGAAATAATATACTTCGTAATTTGTCGTTGCTCAAACTTCAAAAGTCAATAATGTCATTTAAGGGGGAAGCGTCAGGAGAGCCAGCGAAATTCAAATTTTCTTATGTTTTTTGCATTTTGCAGGCCAGTGTCAGGTTTTATATTGATTAAAATATGATTCGCGGCCGTAACAAATATGGCTTTACTCAATTATACTCATTACAATCAGCAATAGTGATTAAGAAGAAGATAAAGGTGTCAAATGTCATGATTTCATGAAATCATGACATTTGGCACCTTTGCTAACTTATGGAGTTGTATTGCTGATTGTAATGATTATAATTGAGTAAAACCATATTTGTTATGACCGCGAATTATATTTTAATCACCATAAAACCTAACACTGACCTGCAAAATGCAAAAAACGTAAGAAAAATTGAATTTCGCGGGCTACCCTGACGCTTCCCCCTTAAAAATAATAAAACTAGCAATATATTTATTTTATTTTCATCTGGTGTAGCTGTAGAATCTTAAAAATTCGTATTTGATGTATGTTTCCGGTTAATGGCAATAGGTTCGCCCCCTATTACATGGGACTTAAACATAACTGGCGAAATGTGGGTGTACCTGCTACAGGGATACCTCTGCCCTACCCTTCGGGGAAACAAGGCGTGATGTTATGTTTATGTTTATGTGTATTACACTTACATTTATAAAATAAAGCGATGTTCTCGATGCAAGTCGTAAAAAACCTTGTGAAGCGCAAATTGTAATTAATATTCGTCAGAGTATGTAGACTGCTGCACTAAGATAAGTCATTGTGTTTGATTGTATATTGTTTATTACTGTTACTATTTATTGGAGATCATATCGACGTCTTGACATGTATTTTTACTCTTATTTTATTTCTGAAATGTATCTAATTGTATTTTTATAAGTTTTAACTCAATTTATGATAACTTCATATTCACAAACTCAACAGCAAACCAACATTGTTCCTTGCAGTGCCCTGACAGGGTTCATGTACAAAAACAGTCAGTAAAATATTGTAAAATGTGTGATGTGCATGAGAGCAAATAAATAAATAAGATTTTTAGAAACTGAACCCTGTGCTGGTGAAAAGTAGTCTGGTAGAAAATACATAAAGCCTTTGTAAGGTCGTTTTTACTCTAATGTAGTCGCATGAAATTGCAAGTTGTTAGAGCAAACTGTAACAACGCCATGTGCCCGTATGTTTGTAGGTTAACAAATATAATGTCAATACTTGTAGTTTCAAACATAGGTACAAATTGGAAAATGTGTGAATTGTTATGACGATTTTTTTTTTTTGTAATGCAGCTATGTCAGTGAGTTTTAGAAGAAGCTATCGAAAAATACTTCCCTTATAACGAAATTGTTTATTCTGTAAATTTCTGGGTATCGGAATTACTTTTACAAGTCATTAAAAATAAAAATAATAAAAACGTGTGGCACTCGGGGACTGCCGCGGTAAAGCTATTGCATAGCATTTGTAACCTCCATACTTCCTATTTGTCAACGCTACACTTGGGATGATGACGTGATGACATAAAACAAAAATTACGTTCCCATGACAACATCACATGACGGTTCTCATGTCAAAGTGAAATTGTCATGGGAACCGTCATTACATGGTAGGCGGAGTGGGGGGTGTTAGGTTTTATTTTCGTTACGTTACGGAATTTCTTGATTCGGTCGCCGCGCTCAAAGCCCGCGATAAAAGCTATGCAATAGCTTAATAAGCTAGATAAGTTCGGCGATTCATAACTGAATACTCTGAGAAGAAAGGCCGAAACAAACTCAGAGGTCGCAGTCTCTTTTAAAGTCCAGACATAATCTTGGTCAGGTCATATGAGGACCATGTAGATTAGTGTCTGAAATGGTCTTTTGAAAAAAGAACCGCACAGATTTGAGTGGACCTATCCAGTCAGTGCAAGCATTTGTCAGTAATCGTGGAACTCAACTCAGGACTTAAGGAGCTCAACTCGACGAACAATACAAAACATATACATAATATAAAACTTTGGTGTAGAGTTATAAAAGGAAAGTAGGTAACATAGAAAAATCCAATTCAGAAAATTAACCATTATTATTATCTGCCAAGCCTTTTCCCTAATATGTTGGCGTCGACTTCCAGTCTAACCGGATGCAGCTGAATACCAGTATTTTACATGGAGCGAGCGCCTATCTGACCTCTACAACCCAGTACGAGGTAGCACGATACTCCTTGGCAGGAGTGGTTGTCAGACTTTCAGGCTTCTGACGACCCGTAACGACTGTCAAAGATCCAAGAATGACAGTTGGAACCAACAGCTTAACGTGCTTTTCGAGGCACGGAACAATGGATGGGGTGCCTATTCATTGCATACCGAGACCCCGTCCGTCCACGAAACAACCGCGGCAAGCGTAGCTTAACCTGGTCGATCGACCCGTGTGGCTGTTATTACTTCGAGCCCCTAAAATCAGAAAATTTATATGATTAATTTATTTATTTAGGATACAATAGACGTGGATACAATTAGTAACCTGTTCCGCTTAGCTATTTCTAAAAAGCCATAAAAAACTCTTGAAAGAAATCGACACGTGCCTCTCAACGAGGCATCCTCAGGATGACGATGTACTTGTTGCGAACCCGAACACGGCGTGTTGCCACACCGAGCGCTGAGCGCAGACAGCTCATCACCACCAAATAGCTAAGCGGAACAGTTAACTAATATTATTATTATCAATTAATTATTTAGGATCTCCAACAAAAGATATACACAATAGGTACATGACACATAATTATGTGCAACATCAGGTATTAAGTATGTATGATGCATTCTGTTACAATTCTTTTGCTCAATGCGAGGAAAAGGTCATTCTCTAAACATCGCCATTTCAAAACGCAAAGTAATTAAAACTGCAAACTCCATCAAAATTTTCCCCTTAACTTTTAAGGGCGATTTAAACTTAGACGCCATAAATCTGCCGGTTATTTCCGATGATTCATAACCTAATAACGGTAATTCATCACGCTACGTTGGTGTCGGATAATAAACAGAGCTGTGAACGAGTGCGGCAAAGTGTAACTCGACCCTAACGACTGTTGTGCAAACAAATACTCGAGTTGCTTAGTGCTTCTTGAGTGAATGTGAGGTAAATATTGTGAATTTACGCTTGTGATCCTTAAAGTGCATTTATCGTAGTTTTATTTGGGGTTTTCCGTGAGATGCGGTTTTCATGAGACAGTCATGTCAAATAAAAAAAATAAAAAAGATCTGTCAAGATCATGTGGTGACCAAAGGTCATTTGATTTTCTCCTATGTATGAAAGGTGGCCCTTTATTAGGCCCGGAATGGATTAGAATCAGCTTTTATTACTATTAAACTTTTTCCTTTTACTGACAGATAAAGATCTGACGTCATAATGATTTGGACAACACAAGTAAAAAATGGCATGGGAACTAAGTTGGATTACAGGCTTATTCTAGAATGGATTGGGTTTGTAGTCACTACGATTAGTGAGCTACTTCTAAGTTTAGCAGAGAGGATTATAATAAGTAACACCAGAATTCTGTAATACCTAACACGTTCGCAATCAACTGATCGCTTTCATTTCGACAATATTGCGTTGATATAGTTGTCGAGTAGACAACATTATCAAACATGTAGCAATTCATTGGTTGTACTGTCAACATTTAAGAGATTATCATTACGAGTGTGTTCTGAAATTAGGTTCCTGAAATAAAATACAAGAGTTTGCGTAAATTCGGTACCATTCGCAACACATTCATCGCGCAATACATCAAATTAACGCGCAGACAATGACAGTTAACGATCAAAACACCATTTGCACGAAAAAAACTGTTTAAAAGCTAATAAATCAAGGCAAAATACATTTAAAAACGTAACATATTGTATGAAATTCAACATAAAACTCTAAACATTTGCTCTCGAAATTAATTAATAAGATTATATTTAATACGCGCGCATTGTTGGCAGGCGGCCATCTTGATTTGTCTGCCGATTGATATTTGCTGTTCGGAAGGAAGTGATTTATTTTTGGATGCGATTGAGTGTGTGGATGCCTTAACAAGGTCGGGGTTAACACAACATTTTTGTAATATAATCAATACATGTTGAATAAATTGGTCTATAAAAATGTTTCTATAATCACCGTGCTTGTTAATTGGCTATCAGGTTGTCAAATTACCGACTAACCTATGTATATAAGGTCGAGGTTTTGCTAATGCTTTTGACGTAAATCCAAAACAGACGGTTCTCCTAATTCAATTCAATTCAAAACATTTATTTCAGACTAGCTGCGTCCCGCGGTAAAAAAAAAGTATCCTATGTTCTTTTCCAGGGCATCATCTATATATGTGCCAAATTTCATCCAAATCCGTTCAGCCGTTTTAGCGTGAAGGCGTAACAAACAAACTTACTTTCGCATTTATAATATTAAGGATGTATTCCAAATACTGTTAGTAACACAAAAAACCTTATAAAGCTATTGTTAGTATATACAAAAACAAAGCCACAGGAAGAAATCAAAATAAAAATTACAAAGTGGCACCGCACAGGAGTGCCGGTTTATGCCAAGCCCTGGACGCGTCCACCCACAGTGTGTAGTCGCATCCAGTGCTGCCACATCGGCGAGTCTCAGCGGCCCACGAACATGCTCAGAAGGCTGTTCGAGCTGGCCCACATGCTCTTCATAAGAGACGCACAACGCTTTCGCATGATGGCATGAAAACCATCCACACTTTTCACCGCAAACATTGCTGAAGCGCTGCAGTGGCGCGGCAGCCCGAACAGTACCCTGAACGCGTTATTGTACTGCACTCGCAGAGCACTGTATGTACGCTGCGTGTAGTCCACAGGCTGCAGGTGTAAAAAGATTGACAGAAGACCTTAAATAATATCACTTTGACCTGCTCGGTACACCGTGCAAATCTGTGGGCCAGCATGATACAGCGCACAGACAGCGCCCTGCGCTCCCTCTCCAAATCAATAGATCCACAGATCCTCCGAGAGCCAGTGACCCAGATATTTAAAATTAGACACTCTGTTTAAGCTGGAAAAATTGAAGCTGCTAATGAAAGTTTTGATTATCTGGATGTGTGTAGCACCGGTCTGTTTGTGGCGATGCTTTGGGGAGGCCTAGGTACGAATATGTCCAGTAGAAGCCTGGAGACGTTGCTCAGCTGAAGTGATGATGCAGTACAGTTAATTTAGCTTCGCTTTCCGCGGTCTGTTCGCGGATGGGTAACCTTCCAAAGCATATCGAGATCCCTCCGTGCCTCGGAAAGCACGTTAAGCTGTTGGCCTCGGTTGTCATTCTTAGATCTTTGACAGTACACGGTGTGTGTGACGGGTAGTCGGAAGCCCGAAAGTCTGACAACCAATCTTACCATGGAGTATCGTGTTAGCCAGTGACTGGGTTGTGGAGGTCAGATAGGTGGTCGCTCCATGTAAAGTGTATCCAGTTAGACTGAAAGCCGACCACAATATAGTTGGGAAAATGCGAGGCAGATTTTGAGATAACACTTTTAACAAGGAGTTCTACGACTGCAAAAAAACGGTAAAAGAGGATGTTGTAACACACTTGTATCATGTTTGTTTTGATAATGTAGTGAGTATAAGATGTCGGCGAGCCAGTTCGTTGCCAAGTGGTGTATGTAACAGATACTTGCACTTAAGTGGCTGTCCTTAGGTTCCCGTCTCAGCTACTTGAAGATACTACTAACTAGTGGCTATATTGGTCAAGAAAGTGATACAAAACGTATTTTTTTCCTAATCCTAAAATCTTTTTTTGTGTTATACAATGTCGCCCATCGGCATGTATTTTTCTGAACATTCATGAAAAATTATTGAAAAATAACTTTTAAAGGGGGGGTCTATCTTGACTTTTTTTTTTAATTCTATTTTTTTTTAACAGACATCTTATAACACCCCTCATTTTGCGTCGGGGTTAAAAAAAGGTATGTTGTGCCAACCCCAAATAGATTGGGAGAAGGACAGGATGATGAGACTGCTAAAAGCTCCTTCCTATCTCTAACTAGAATACAGGTATTCCTCTTCATAGTCTACCGTTTAACTCTCTAACTAGATTTCGATTTTCGAAACTAAACCATTGGAGCGGAATCTCCGTAGTTTACATTTTACCGTAACTATGTACTGTACATTTAACTAAACTTTGGTTCTAACTAATATAAGTACTGTCAAACACCGTCAGTACTGCGAAAATCGTCCTGGATATCAGATACTTCACTCGAATGAATAAATAATATTCATTTTTAACCGACTTCCAAAAGGTAGGTACCAAAACTAAAAAGTGAAAAAAATACAAATAATTTCGGAAGTCGGTGTCTTTGGTTTTGAATTTTCGTTTTTTGCCACCGACTTCCAAAATTATTTTACACTTTGTAGTGTTTTTTTTGGAAGTCGGTTGTATTTTTTTGTAAAAAGTTTTTTTGTTTCACACTACGTTCACACGACACCAACAAAATTAAATAGGAATGCACGTTCATCTGCTTCTTTCGTTCAATTTTTCGATCATTTGGAAGTAGAGTGAAACCGAACCAAAACCAACATATGGACCGGTTCACTAATGAACTCATTTTTAGTCTGTCTGTCCGTCCACGGTCTAGCTCCGAGACTCTTAGTACTAGAAAGCTGTAATTTGGCATAGGTATAATATTAATTACGCCGACAAAGTGGTAAAATAAAATAACGAAAAATATTTTTAATGTGACTCCTCCCTACACGTAAACTGGGAACTATTTCTTTTTCTATCCCATGATGTGGGGTATTGTTGAAAAGGTCCTACAAAATCATTTCGAGTGTGTGAAAACCATTTTTGGATTCAGGGATCTGTTTGCCAAATATTAAGCTTTAAAGTGCTAATTTTTGTTAGAGTCAAGTTTCCCCCCCTGCCAGCTACGAGTAAATGGTTGGTTTTGGATACGTGAAAAAAATCGCAGCAATAGTTTATATAACGAAATTAAAAGCAAAACTATCACAGCTAAGTAGGCTCTACAAGTTAACGAGTAATAATCGACCAACTTATATTTGCAGTTACAAAAACATATTTTCCCATACATTCCGTATCGGAGAACATGTTTTTCAACTACAAAGTTAAGTTTGTATTTGGGATAAATTCATCCCAACTACGGAAAACTTTATTGTGCGTGGTCCGACACGCACTTGGCCGGTTTTTTTCATTTTTGTTTCATTTTGTTCAGACGTTTCACTTCGAGAGAAAGACCAAAATGAACAAAAAGTGAAGTATGTGATATCTGCTTTACTGCTGTGAAAAAAGACGCTGTAACTGTCAAATTGTTATCATGGAAGTACGGTTGACTGTACGTCTAACTAGTTGGTGACGTCCGGCTCTAAACAATGTTACAAAGAGGGGGTGAGGGAAGGGGGAGACATAGCTAATAATTAATACCTTGCAGGTTTAAAGGTGGGTTGAATAATTTATGTGGGATATGGTGCGATTAATTGGCTGGCTTATGTAACATAGGTGTTTTTACTTAGCGCAGGAGTCACGGCTTTACTTTGCTTGTGCACATTTTTTATGCTAATAAAGAATTTATTAGTGGCGCTGCGCTTCCTCTATCTAGGTGATTCTAGTGTCCAACCGAAACTGGTTTTTACGAACGAAACCGAATTTCGGCATCAGTCTCAGTTTCGGCCGAAACCGAAACCAAAACCGAAACTTTCTTACACGGATCATGTTTTGAAGGGAAAATAAAGAAAACGTTATTATAATCAGTCAGTCTTTTTTTTTTATAAATCACTGAAGTCACACTAAAACTCACAACAAACAAAACGAACTGCAAACACTAGCCAGTCACGACATGATTAGGCACGTGGACGCGGCAAAATGTCTTCGTCGCTTACTCGCTTGGATGGAATTTAACGCGCCGAACATGACTGATCACAAGACAAAATCAAACTGGTTGCTAATTTAATTGTAAAATTTATTACTTTGTGTTTTATGACATTGATTTTACATTCTGTGATTACTTCCTCACACACTTATTAATTGTAAAATTTTAGGAAAATCGTCTACTTTTACAATGTTTGTAAATATGTGAGCACAATGTATCTATCACATATTAAATTATCTATCGTTGCTTCATTTTTAATTCTTTTTACCTATTGTGGTATAGTAATTTTATTCTAGGTGCATCGTCTTCACATATAATAATTATTTAACAAATGTATGTACATATACAAACAATTGTAAAACATTTTTAAAAGAGTAACGGTGGAGTTTCTTGCCCATTCTTCTCCATACGAAAACTACCTTTTGGAAGGGGCGACTAGAATCAATTTTATTATTTTGTAATTTTTGACGTTCAAAAGTGCCATACATGGGCCTATTTGAAATAAATGATTTGACTTTGACTTTGACTTTGACAGCGCGAGAACTCCAGAATGCAGTTTCGGTTTCGGTCGTAATTTCGGCAGGGTTGCCGCCGAAACTGAAACTCGTTTTTTTGCCGAAACTCGACCGAAACTGAAACCGAACTTTCGGTCGGACACTAAGTGATTCCCGCGACCTTTACCAGATCATAGGAAGTTTTCCTGGACTGCATTTATGCTTCTACAACTACCTAAATTATACAAAAATATTACTGACTTACAAAGTAACTCTAGGTTTTACTTGTTTTACAGTTTTTACTTGGTTCCGTTCGGCAACCTATTACTAAGCCTCCGCTGTCCGTCTGCCTGTCAGCGGGCTGTATCTCATGAACTGTAATAGGTAGACAGTTGAAATTTTCACAGATTGTGTATTTTATTAAGAAATAAAAATTAAATGAAGTTAATAATCATAGAGGTCACCATACAAGAAACATGTTTTCTTTGGCGTTTTTTGCTAAATATTGTATGATAGTACGGAACACTTCGTCTGCGAGTCCGACATGGATAATTGTGATTTAATGCGTTGCCCTGCTTCAAAGAGAATAAAGAGTAGAACAAACTCTTCTAATGAAAAGTGCATTCACTATAATGATAGTTGAATGCTGTCCTCAGCCTGTTAGCGAGAGGAGCACGTGCGTTTGTGTTCGTGGTCTGAATGTTAATGATATGTTCTACAGGTTTAATTGAGAACTAATTGCTGGCGATTTGATGGTGTTAATCTATGGCCATGGTTTTTTGAAGTGAAAACTTCTTTAGGCGCGTTAGGGCATTTTTCAGATGGGAAAAAACAATTGAACTCGCGACACCGTTACCGACACCTCATTTTTGTAAACGCGATTGTGCTCTTTATTTATATTACGTTACGGATCAATATTCTATGTAAGTATTTTTACTTTAAAGGTTTTGTAAACGCGATTATGCTCTTTATGTATATTACGTTACGGATCAATATTCTATGCAAGTATTTTTACTTTAAAGGTTTCGAAAGTATTATTTTTTGTAAACGCGATTGTGCTCTTTATTTACCTAGATATGGTTACGGAACAATGTTCTATTTAGTATTTTTCGTCCACCAAGGCGATCTTGTTCAAGTTTTCACTTCTGTCGGCACTCCCGGAGTGCCACCACTTTGTTTTTTGTTGTTGTAAATATAGTTCTAGCTAAGGGGCTCGTGGCTAAATAATAATAGTCACACGGGTCGTTTGAAGGTTAAGCTACCCTTGCCGCGGTCGGTTCATCGATGGGTGATCATCCATTTCATATTGACCCCCTTCCGTGCTTCGGGAAGCACGTTAAGCCGTTGGTTTCAATTGTCATTCGTAGATCTTTGACAGTCTTTAATGATTGTCAGAAGCCCGGAAGTCTGACAACCAGTCTTAGCAAGGGATATCGTTTAACCCAGTAACTGGTTTGTGGAGGTCAGATAGGCAGTCGCACCATATAAACTACTGGTATTCTTATGCATCTTGTAAGACTGGAAACCGACCTCAACATAGTTGGGAAAAGGCTAGGCAGATTGATTGACTGCTAGCGCAAAAGGTGGGCTTCATTGCAAAAATCCTCTTTTATAACTTTCGGACGTTTTGTATTTGAACCATCGAACACTACCGGTCGGACGCACCGGGTTTTATTGTATTGAAATGCGATGCGTTATGGTCTGATGCGGTTGTGATGTGCATCAGCCTTAACTGCTCAAATGATTTATATCCTCACAGTTTTTACTTGAGGAAATTATGCTGATACAGCCAAAACCGTTTATAACGACGTCGGCTTACGGTTGTTATGGTCAATATTGGTTATAACCAAATACTATATTAAGTAAATAGAAATGCTGAGACCTCAAAATTTCGTAGTTATAACTGGTTATAAACGGTTTTGACTGTATTTTAGAATGATAGGTACAGTGTATGTCGTGTGTGTGTCGTGGTACTTAGTAACTGGATCGTGGAGGTCAGATAGACAGTCGGCCCAAGTAAAATACTGGTATTCAGCTGCATCCGGTTAGACTGGAAGCCGACTCCAACATAGTTGGGAAAATACTAGGTAGATTTTTATTTATTTCAGACATCATTCTAGTCCATAGTTTTA
The DNA here is from genome assembly GCA_963680765.1 of Agrochola lychnidis. Lineage (NCBI taxonomy): Eukaryota > Metazoa > Arthropoda > Insecta > Lepidoptera > Noctuidae > Agrochola > Agrochola lychnidis. The sequence continues at coordinate 2,398,251 of OY796873.1, forward strand.
CACTCATACATATAATTTACATACTATTTACTATAAAATATTTAAACTATTTTAAATTTTAAACGGGTGATCACTGAAAATCAGCGCTGTGCTGTGGGTCCCCATAGCATAGCATTATGCTGAGTGGAAGCCGTCTTGTTTTGTGCTCGTGATTATATTTAAATCTATTGTTTCGTTTTATTGTTCTCTTCTTTTATGCACGTGTTTCTGTGAGAAATAAACTTATTTTTCTTTCTTTCATAAAACCCAAAATAAAATTGTGATTAATTAAATTTAAATATTCTACAAATCATTAAAAAATAATTACAAAAATTGTAAAAAAAATATTAAAATGTCAGAATCGTATAAAAAATAAAATGTCAAATAATGATGAGGTACAGTGTTTATAAGTTATACCTAGTAAATAGACACTAGCAGCCTTATCACGTAATACACTAGTGATAACAATAGCTTTTACATGTCGCTGAATGGATATTGTTGAACTGTCAAAATGACAGCTGTTGTTACTAGGAGTATGTATGTTACGTAAGTAATTAGGTTGCCGATTATCTAGAATTATTGTCGTTGGTCATCTGGTTATTGGATGTACAGAAAGTAATAGTAGATTTTTATACGAGGGGCTAAAATAACCCCATTCTATCGAGGTAGTTTTTTTTACTCCCGAGCTTTAGCGAGTAAATAGAAACCGAGTTATAATGGGTTTTAGCGCCACGTGTGTTACACTCTACTTTTCACTACGATTGCGAGAAAATAAAATAATCCAATATAATACTAAATAGCTTATTTTATTTAAAAATATATTCAATTTAATTTATTTATTTAATTTTTAAGGAAACTTTTTATCCCGGTATGCGGTAGTAAAAAACTACTAAAAACTAACTAGTTTTACAGAAGAATAAAGACTTTTTCGTTTTTATAGGCTCGTTGGTTGCAGACAAAAATTACTTTTTCCCCTAGAGCAAGATATGCAATTTTTTTCCCGCTCTGGTACGCTACAATGACGAAGTTTTTGAGCAAGAGGAGTGAAAAAGTTTTATATGACAGAATGATGGAAAATCATATTTCCTACGTCACCATCATCATTGGCAGCATGGTTCCACTCACTGGATAAGCCTCTTCCCTTTTGTGCTATGCATCTCCGGTCTATGTGAGTCTCATCCTGATTGTCCCCAAGATTTTCTGCATTTCTTACGTAAAAGTCAATAATTTATAACTAAGTATTCTAACAATATATATAACTAACTATGTATACTAATAGCATAAGCATCAGCCTATAATGTTCCCACTGCTGGGACTGCGGCCTCCTCTCTGTGAGAGGGAGTGGGCCGTAATCCACCACGCGGGCTCAGTGCGGGTAGATAGATGTCACATGTCTTCGAATTTTCGGTTCTAGGACATGCCGGTTTCCTCACGATGTTTTCTTCACCATTTTGAGAGCAGTGATGATGAAATAATTTACATAATGTAAAGCGCCGGTCAGGGTTCGAACCTATGATCTACAACTCGTAGGTCGCGAACGTTATCACTGGGCCACCGCTGCGCCGTTTATACCTACTAATAACTAAAAATACAAATTCAAAAGTCATTTATTCAAACTAGGCTGAGAATCACCACTTTTCGAACTTCAAAATTACATAAGACAGTCTCCCAAAACGCTCCACCCTTCACCACTTCCTAGTGCTTTTGCTGGGAAGAAGAAGTGGCGCAACAAACTCCCCAGCAGCACAGCTGTCTGTTCAGTCAGAAAAAA